>JAYKKI010000001.1:41195000-43595000 GCA_039881145.1 Druceiella hillmani | reverse complement strand
TAGTGAACTTAAACTTTATTGTAGCAAATCTTCTTTCGGTTCGAGTGCATCGATTAATATTTGTGGGTGGATAATTCGTACGATTTATCTTTTAAATAATATAATAAATCGATCCAATGTGCAGGCGCACATCTCGAATTAATTCTATAATTTTATTGCAAAATATGCTCTGTAAAGACCCGACGATAACTTGTTATACTTATAAAAAATGAGACTGGCATCGATTGGGGCAGAGAAGTAATAACCGATATATAAGGTTGTAACCGCAATGCAGAGTAATACAAGTGGAAGATTACAAAAAAATATTTAAATATTGTTTATCTAGGTATATTATCATATTCTGGTTTAGCTGGCTATTGTGTCAAGATATCACAAGTAACATCGTATACATTATCATAAACTTGGTATTCACTATACTTATGGTAATATTTATCGCCGAAATGTGTCGCTTAGTGCGTATATTTCTTCTGACTTCGATACAACGCTTATGGCAAAGTGATCATACAAAAATGATTTTTCAACCAGATATTTTCAACTTTTAGTCGAGATCTGTCCAGATGAGTGATCTGGGAATATATTAAAAGAACTTTATTGTTTCATGTCTTAGCATAGTTCTGTATCTATTACCGTTCAAATTTGAATTCTGGGTTATTACACAAACTGCTCATTAATTGGTATAGCAAGTTTATATTCGGATTCTTCTTGATAAGGTATTCCTTTCCTATCACTATCCTAATAAGGTATTCCTTTTCCATATCAAACTTGAACCGACTTGATTACATTTTGGTAAGTGTTGTAAAGATTCGATGAATAACTTATTAGTTACCGGTAAATCGTTGTCAATAATCCGAATGTTTGTTGTAATGACATTTGTTTCATGGGGTGAAGGTTACAAATACCAATTATACAGATGCTTTATTATATTTCAATTAATTATGATTCTATTATAGATACGATTATTGTTCATTTATTGTTGTTGATAATATAATATAACAAGTTCGTGTATTTGAGAAGTTTCTTTAAAAAGTTTCTTTATAGAATGCATTGTTCACTACTTAAAGTAATCGAGAAAGTCGGAAAATCCAGTGAAGATTAATGAGGAGTCAATAAAGGAAATTTGAAGAAAAATGGACATATATAAATGTAACTGTTCGGTAAGAGGATGCGTGACAGGCGTGGTAAAATTTATGAAATACAGGATACATTGTAATAGCGCCATATCAGTCGACTAATAAATATATAAGGGATTTTAACAGCAGAAAAATATGCGAGTAATAATTTTTAGGACCTATTTTCGCATGGACATTATATAACATAGAAGGGAACTAAAAATTGGTATTTATTTAAATGTATCAGTCTTATAGATAAACAAATATCCTCACTGAATGATTTGATGTCGGGAAAATATTTAATTTTTTCTTTGTTTAGAGAACATTTTCCCGTTAAAAAAGACCTAGATATAGCCTACTGAAATTCGTTGGAATCCCATCTATAGTTTTCGTAACTGCAGTGCGATGGTAGTCTTAAAGCTCGAAGCACAACATCATATCACTGGCGGAAGTCGCCAACACCGTTGGCGCCGGCCCACGTCGCGCCGCTGCAACCCACACGACGTTCACACCGTTCGTACCATTCGTTACAAGTTTATTGACCATGAAGTTATGCCATCTATAATAAGTCAGCAAACTAAAAGGTGTGACAAATGAGTTCTATAAAATAAACAACTTAATGTGAACTTATTAATTATCGAATTTTTATAATTTGGTCGTTTCGAAGATTTTAAATAAGCTGTTGTTAGCTTTAGAAACGACATGACATTTTTAACCCAAATTACAAATATGGTAATACGTTTGTAAATTGACGTAAATAATTATTAAATCTAAGTAAAAATGTATTTATTTGAAATCCAATTAATGCGTTACAATAATTATATAAGACTACTAATAGGTCAACAGCAATTCATCAGGTTATTGCCACCCAACTAGCCGTAAGGCTTGTTCCAGGTGTCCGTATTATTTTAACTAATGTAATTAGGCGCCGTCATTTTTCGTTAAAGTAATTATATATATATATATATATATATATATATATATATATATATATATATATATATATATATATGCCGATCTGTGTTTGTCAAAGAGCCAGCGGGTGACCAATATTTAAAAAAAAACATATGTAAAATTTTTAATTTCTGGGTAATCAGAAGTCAGTACATTGTAAATTTTAGCTGCAAGAAATGCATAATGTCTATGTCCATAGGTAGTCCTTGTATTCGTAGCAGCTCGTCGCCAGGGAGACGCGGTCGAGTCCTGTAGGTATGATGAACCGGTTTACTATCGACTATATTTTTGTAGACGTGTAGATCTAATAAATAATTTTCGAATAGATCTAATAAATAATTTTCGAATTTCAAGTACCTTTAATAGAATGTATTCACCATTATACACGTTCAAAAAGCTTTCCTCGAGGCCTTCAAACTAACCGTTTACTGAAGCTTCGATCTCTTTTAAGTTCCGTTTTTGTTTAAAGTTCCGTCCACCTGAATAATTTTTTCGTTTTCTTTCGAAATTAGAAAATAATTTAAAGTCGGACGATGCCAGATCAGGTGAGTAAGGGGATGTGACAGTAATTCGAATTCACGATTATGAATTTCGAACAAGGTTTAAAGTGACGTGTGAGCGCACTTTTTGAAATAAAACTTTTGATTCGGAAATATATTAGTGGACCCAAGTTTCATAAGTAGTTATAAACCTGTCGAAAATTTTCCGTTTTTGTATTGAAAGGAATCTTGGTACCCATTTCCTTGACATTCATAAGACTTACCTTTGATCTCGGACATCTCTCTAATTTTCAATCTGCAATCTACCACCGCATATTTTTCAAGTCACAACTCGCATATGTTTTCAATATTTTCTTCGGTAATCGATGTTAAAGACGGTCTAGTACGAGGATCATATTTAATATTTTGCCTACCCCTTTTAAATTCGTCTGACAACTTTTAACACTTGCAGAACGACGGAGCTGACTTTCCTAATATTGTCACTACATCGTTTTCATAGATTTACTTCGGGGTGAACCCTTTTTTAAATAGGTATTTCAAGATTTTTTAAGATAGATTTTTCCCACATTCAAGAAAACCATTATCTTATAAACTCGTAATCAAATGAGACAAAAGTGAGTCTTTGCACATGATATTTTATGCACGTTTTCATCATAATGAATAATTATGACAAGAATTTTATTAGAAAATTCGAAATTAATAGACTATCTATCTATTCGCATGTCATAGCTTCATAGCTCTTTCAGGTTAAAACCAACTGCGATGAAACTTTACAATAAGACGTAGTTTACGTGAATTTATAAAAATAAATGAATTTTTTTTTATTGAATTACCTCCCCGTCCACAGAGGATTCACTTGGGGTCATTAACGAAGTCTTATAATCTTTTTTTAAATTCGCTTTTTCACCTATTTGATTTTTCCATATATGTTGTTTTTTTTTAGATTTTTCCTGTTCTCCGATGATAAGTTTAATATGGCCAAAACTATCTCTTACAACATTTTTGGTCACCTTTATATAAAAGTGAGAGGTTATATCCCTAGTTACCAAGAATCTTTTGGTACGTTATCCGTCCATCGTTATATGAGAGAATCATTGTTGAACGGCTGATATGACGAACTTGTGTAAGTATTTAAAAAATAATCCACAATAAACAACAGTTTCTTAATTGTTATTATTATCCTTTTATTTCTTTTATTAAATGTGTACGAATAATTAGAATGGTAAGTATTAAATACTGTGATACTCTACTTAAAACACTATGGTACTTAAATCAAATGTTTCCTCTTCTGAATTGTTTTATAAATATAAAATTTTTAGAATATTTTTTGTTTAGTTCCACTTTTGTAGTTTAATTGATAAGATCTCTCCTTCTCGCCAAGTTTATCTAAGTAGGTTGACTAAGTGGGACACGTGTTCTTTATTTGTTTTGCATAGTCCACATTTTATATAATTTCATTTACAAAGGTGTATATATCTGTAATTTATGCCATAGCTTCGTTATTTATAAAAATAAATATAAGACGGTTTACTTTTCCTTAGAATAATTTATCATCTGCCATGATTAAATTGTTTGCTTGTGAACGATGCGACTAAATCTGCATTAATTTACCACACCGCAATCACGTGCATGTGTCAAGCGAGTAGCGGACTTAGGTCGTTGATCTAAATAACATCGTGCATTGTGAAAGAAATCGCACGAGAGGAATATCGATGAATAATTTAATTATAATAGGAGATAATGAACTTTTATTATAATTTAGTTCATTATTTATTTTAAAAGTCTGCTTTAGTTCATTATTTCTTTTGAAATTAAATATGTTTATATCAATTTCAGGAGTTTGATAAAGCAGCAAATTTTTCGATTGATAATAATAATGTAGCATATATGAAGATTTTTTAAATATATTTGTCATTAATGAAAATAAGTGCACAAATTGTGTACCGTGGTACTCTGTTTGTAAGTAGCACGCATTATTTCACAGCATAACAAAAACGCTTAAAAAAATGTAATAAATACACTTTAAGTGTGACAAAATTAATACTGAATAAGTTTCATAAAAATATAATATTTACTAATTATACATTGAATTCCTTAAAATTTTAATTTAAAGTCAGTCATGTAAGTACGTAGGCCACTTTATGAGGCTTTATTACCTAATACACATCTGAAAATAATAATATAATAAACAAAATATTTTTTATTTCATTGTTTCTTGTAATATTTTAAATAAATAAAAAAATATTTACTCATGATTTTATAAAGTTAGACCAATTATTTTTTGACCACTTGTAACAAAAAAGAACGAAACATGCACAAAATAATGTAATTTACATTACTAGCATCGAAATTACGTTACTTTACTGATACAATGATATAGTCTTACTAAAATTAGATTAATAACATTAATTAAAGTATATTATAAACCCTAAAATAATCATAAAATCCGGTTTTCGGAACCGGAAAATAGTTTAGACATTGGCCATTGTCTAGGCCACCTTCAATTTAAGTTTACTAGCTTTTTCTCCATGGAGCATTTGGTTTAACCGTTTTTTATTTATGAGCGTAAAATCAATCAATAGTTACTATATCGCATTTGTTAATAGGTTATTTTTCCTAGTGTTTCATATTTAATTTTTTTCTTAGACTCTAACAAATATAATTATCACTTGTGGGTAGCAATTTTCAAATTATACAAACACAAATAAACAAACACATTGTCGCATACACTACTAAACAATAATTCTAAAAATCATGATTACGTGGGTATTATGATGTGCACCATGCGTGGTCAAACGGGCAAATAAACAAACAGACAAACATTCCAAAAACGTGTAGCTTTAATTTAGCTTCTTTATAACACTTTAAAGGTTAGGTTTCTTTATAACATTTTTCGAAAATATTGAACGTAGAATAACTTTGTCTTATTATTATCATATACATATACTGACGTGTATTGGCATAATCTAAGTACGAGTGTCGTGTTCATTGACAGGGCACGCACCCGGACAGCTTGTATCGCGTGGCGCCGTCAGGCTCGTCGTGCGGAGTGCGGGCGCGTGCGCTGCGGGCGGCGCGCGCACTGCGCTGGCCGCTCGCCCTCTCCGCGCTCTGCATCGGCCTAGCTGTCTCTATTTACTTTCTCATGCCTGGTGAGTCTTATTTATTAGTAACTCGTGCATATATGTAAAGATTTACATAATATAGGTTTATCGTCCGGCGTTGTTCTTGTGGAAATACGTTTAATGAGAAGAAGTGAAATACAAATTTTTTCTTCCCAAAAAAACTGATGCAAGCTGTCGGACGAATAGTTTCCACATCCCAAACTATAAGTAATTAATTCATCAATTTTGCGCCATTGAATAAGAAACAATTATTATTAACTAAACAGATTTTGACTCTCAGACTAAACCGATAATTTTAAGCGAAGTAAATGACGATTGTGATTTCGAAAAGATTTATATGATTATACAACAATGAACCGAGACCTGATACGTCAAAACTTTTTTGAAATATCTCATCTTCTTCCTTTAAAACTCTCATGAAGAATAAGTCATCACAATTTAGTTTTTTTTTTGGAAATACAATTTTTTTCTCTTTATTCAATATTGTTTAATTCAATTAAGGAAACCAGGAAACGTGTTTGACGTACACTTTTATTTACATTTACTTGGGGACCTTCGATATGCAAATGTGAAATTTTACTTTGAACTTTGAACATTGAACTTATCGTTAATTTTGTTAATGGTTTATACTATTTTTCCATTTTTTTGTTCTTCCGGGATAAATTTTATCCCCATTACGTGTTATTTTATAAGTTCTTTAAATGTATGAGAAAATGAATCTGATTAAAATAGAAATAATTTTAACGTTGGATATTTCTAAAATCTTATACAAATGTTGGTACAATTACTAAATGTACATACCAGATAAAAATGCGCTCTTTTCTTATTATTAATTTCTAAACCGAAGAAATTGTAGTCACTAGAAATTATTTGGGTTGGTTAACAATCATGTTCGATTGGCCTACATTGAACATAGCCATGACACGCAAAACTTAAAAAATAGATAGTTATTTTAAAGCCGTTACTAGTGTCTTAGACGAAATTTAAAATTCGTTCTTCACGTGAACGTCTCGCATGTTTCTCACTGCAATCAACGTGAATGTAGAATTATTATCGCAACAACGCGCTTCACTGCCTCATTATGATTTGACCGAAATCGCGCACATTGTGTCCATTAGTACAATTATATTTTCGTGTTACGACTGAGTAATTCGTAAAAAATTATTTTAGTCTGTTATTTAATTCGTATGCATGTTGAGAATTTCGTACATAAATAATAATTGTGTGTGAGGTAACTTTAACTGGGTCGCTAGGGTGTAATTATGGCTAAAGTTGTTTTATTTTTTGAATGATAGCTTCTCGTGCTTCGTTAACGTCACAATAAAATATATTATCATATATATGTTCGTCGGTCCTGTTATTATAAATCCGTCCTTAATCGTTAGTAACGTATTTAATTGAAGTGCAAATGAAATAATGCATGCAAACCGTTTATATAATTATATAATAGCAAGCTTCCGGCTTTCATTACTTATAACAAAGCGACAAGTAAAATACTATCCGCAACATTTTATAAACCGTAAACTTAAACTTTAAAGCAAATTTTTATTTCCGCACCATAAAGGCTTTAGGTTGAAGTACGGAGGAATAAATTGAACTTCTTTATTAAGCTCAGTAGAAACTTTATTAAGCTCAGTACCGCTAAAGTTCAAACATCGGAAAGAAATACGCTCGAAACAAATTTTTATCTACACAGTTAATCTATCTAAATATTTGTCTGGTTGATTTTTTTTCAATGGAAGGCCAAACTGAATAATTTCCTTCCCTACGTATTTTCATATTCTCTCAGCCTCATCCTTCGAGAAGTATTTTACTAGCTGTGGTCGCACCTTCGCCCGCGTGGAATTCGGTTTGTGAGTATAAGAGTATCATTAAAAATCAATACACAAATTTTTATCACTCTGCTAAACTAAGAAAATTACATATTTTTTTTACATGTAAATGAAAATCACAATGGTTTTCTTTAGGGTTTTTTATTTTTATTTGCATATATTTTTATTTGTTTTTTTTTAATTTTTTGTATAATTTTTTAATTTTATATTTTTTGTAATTAATTACGCATTTTTTTAATAACGTTTTTCGCGATTTTATATTGCACTCTTGTATTTTGTAATTTCTATTGTTATCTATAGTTGACGTATTTAACTTTATATAGTGGTTTAGGGCTTCTCCGTACACAATGTTTAACGTCGTGTTATTTTTTGGTAGCAAAATGTACTGTTTCCCTGGAGTTCCACCTCGTGATAAACGTACATATAGTGACCATGACAAAAACAATCTTTGCGTAGGTCGGCTCCAAACAAAGAGAAGTTTTGTCCTTCGGACTTATTAATAGTAATCGCAAACTATGTTTTCACTGAAAATTGCAGTTTTTTTAAAGATATCGGCAAGTCCGTGGGAAACATTGAAATCCTCGAAATGTTTGCCAGCTGGCCAGCTGCAGGGCGGGTGAGGATAGTCGCCACAATTAAATTTTCTTTTTAAGTCTTTAATTAATAGTCAGTCTTGTGTCATTGCATATATTTGGAGGGCTTAAATTTCTTAAAAGCATGATTGGCGTACCGACTTTTAATAGTAGTTTATGAGGTGGAAAACCAGAAGGATCAATCGAATTTAAAAATTCTTATGGATAGTGGACTTGAATCCTCGATATTGGTGACTGCGTCAATCGATTTATAGGTTTTGACTTCGCCGGGGACTTTTTGTTTAATCATATTATTGATTTTCATTCATTGACAGTTTCGTTCCTAGGCGATACTATTGCCCTTGAACACATCCAATGAAAATCTCTTCGAAATAAATTTTCGAGGCTGGGTTATACTGCAGCTATAAGATACTGCGGACTATCCAATCTAATGTATCATTCAGAACGATTTCAGTACAGTTAGTACTCAAATTTAGAGAAAAAAAAGTCCTTCCTAAAGTTTGAGCAGTGGTTGTGGAAAGTCATTATGAGTGTCTGCACTAAGGTAGGGTCTCATGTTAGTTCGCAAGTGCAAGGTTGGAATGGAACTCCATAAGGGAGATGATTTAAGGCAAGATTTGATGATATCACCACGCGTCGTTGAGTGTCTGTCGAAAATCACCAAACACAAATGTAACTCCCCCATAATGGCGCACGAGTTTCTAAGATCTTTTAATTTTCGGTCCACAGCTTCAACATGGGCTCTGTTACTCATGGTTACTCATGGTTGCTCATGGTTTTACTTTGGTCAATCAATTCCAATAGTTTATTTTCGAATTATATCAAACCTTCATTGTACATATCGTCGTTGAAAGACACAGTAAAATCCCGATTTTGTTGTCGAATTCTGTGTTTGGTGTCTTCACAAAAATCTTTTTTGCAGTTGTCCCATAATTTTAACGTTTCAGATGGCTGACAAAATAGTAGAATAACTACATACAACTCACTCAACTGTAATTGACTGTAATGGGCACTCAACTGTAATGGGTATTGCGTCGAAAACGAAGCATCTTTTAAAGTGTTTTCCCTATGATCGCCAGTTTCGAGCAAAGCTCTATCACGGCAGTTTGATATGTTTCTTACACAACTTTACAGTTTTTAAGACTGCGAATGAGGTTGGACCGCGCATATGATGCAGAAATATTCTGAAATAAAAACGCTTAGTTTGAGAAGGACGTACACCATATATTCTTGCCAAACCAGCGTCTTTCTTTATACCCCGAATGCCTTTCTACGTTTTGACCGCGCCTTCTTCTAGAAAATTTATTATTATCCGACGTATAACAGTGTGGTACTTTATGATACAACATATTTTTTACAAATTCGTCCGTATTGCAGAGCTGGAAAAAAGCTAAAAGTATGGTTTTGCGGGGATTTTTGGCAACTCGGTGCGTCCCTCCTGCTGTGAAGTACACCCTTTGACAGTTTCCGAGTTTATGGTCAAATGCATGACAGGTTATGGATATATATATATATATATATATATATATATATATATATATATATATACACATATAATAACAGTATTCCGTTAATGTGGACGTTAAATGATCAACAAAATATTGGGGAATACGAAACAATTTACCTGTTGTCTAAAATAACGGTTCTTCCTCTGAAGTTCAGAGTATAATTCCGACCTCCATTTTCAGCGTCACGGTGATGATATACTGGATACCCATCGTCTCCGATCTAAATATTGTTGACGAAAAAGCAACGGATTAAAGCAGTGAAGACTGAATGCAATTCAGTTACTCTTTTTAGATGACCATCTTTACCATGAATCACTATGTCCTTTGTCTCCATTAACTAATAAGACTGCAACTTCGTTTACTGTAGGTGAATTATATCTTCCTTGATGTTGATGTTGTGGAGGGCGGTCGTCGTGAATTATTAATTTTAAGTTATCCGATGAAATGACGTCATTTGAAACAGTGTATTATACCTGCGTATGTTAATTTAAAAATGCACAGATAATGGATGACTGCCTGACAAAAGATCTTTTATTGGTTGTGGTGGTTCCTGTATATTAGAGAGAACCAATTTGCCTCCAGCACAACGTATACCGTTTGCTTCTTCCCTCCAGTTTTTAGCAAAGCGCTTAGGGCAAATTTTGTTCATTTGTCTAATTTTTACAGTACTTTGCTGAGCATGATTACGCGATCTAGTCGTAGATATCGTTGTCTTTCTGGGAGCTTTCGGTGCTAGATTCCCTATTACGTGCAATTAAGACATATTGTCTAAGACTAGCAAGCCGTTCGGAACGTTTACAGTTAGATTCCCTAGCACGGTCCTGCGATATTCTAATGTTTTGGCTAGCGAGGCGCTGTGAGCGTTTAGTACTGGACAGGGAGTCCAGTCCATCACGCGTTTATAATATGTACTCACTATGACTCGGGAGACTGCATAGTTTCAATGGAGGACTATTCCGCTCGGCGTATTTTAGCTGCTCTTGTCTGAGATGTTTGTTGTTGAGTTGTGATTTTCTTATAGGCATGGTTGTGATTGGAACGAAGTTCCTTATGGCACGTTACGCGCTTGGTGAATGAGAGCTAGTCAGAAAAAACGGTAAGATTTCGAACACTACTTTTGCTATAGTATAAAACGACACTTTTACTTTGCATTAGCACAATAATATGTCAATGTTTTTTTTCTGCTGACTTCCTATTGTAAGCCAATTATCTGTCAGACCGTTTCCAATTCGGTATGTATTTATTTGCATTATAAATTATTACTTTATCATTTATTACATACTTAAAATTAATAAATTAAAACAAATTTCCAGCATATTAATTTATTTCCATTACTAATTAAACTTCATTTAAATTTTTAGTAAATTTTACAATTTATTATATTGATTTAAAATTGTTTAAATAATTTATTTTTAATATAATTAAAATAAAAATAACTTAATTTTAATTTGTCAATGAATTTTGAATTCAATTTAATTAACTTATTAAGTAAAAATATATTATTATTTACTTAAATATAAAATAGACTTTTTAAAAAAATTAAATAAACTTTTTATTTTTAAAATGTTTAAATCGAATAAATATGAATTCTAATTAAAATTTATATTTAAATTTAATTTTATTGATAAAAAAATTTAATTAAAAATAAAAATAAACATTTTTATAACAATAAAAATCAACGTTAAAATTTTTAAACACTCTGGAAAAATCTAAACTACCCAAATAATGTCGCGAAAAGCAATTTTTATCTACATAAAATTTCCTGACGGTAAGCAATTATTTTCATAAATACTTAAATTACCCCCAACAGATTAAAACTAATTTTAAATATATCTTTTAATCATATTTTATTAATTTGCGAATTAAACTTTACATTCAGATATTTGTCATCGCAGACTTTTTACAGGTCTTTTTAAGCTCTACAAATTTTCTATTGTAAGCATTCATATATCTCTTACCTTTAAGGCAGCGTCTGCAAGAAGCCCATTCGCTCGACTGTTTTTTCGTTGACTTGCGTTGCAAAATTGGTCTCCACGAAAAACCCTTTTATTTTAATGGGATAATATGCACCCTGAAGGTGCATTCTAAATACTGGTGAAAGAATTTTTTAAATTAGATCAGTAGTTTCGAAAATTACTTCCTACATCCAAACTTACAAACTTTACCGCTTTATAATATTAGTGTAGATGTCATAGCTCCGATATTTTTAAATTGTTTTTTAAACATTTGCATACACGAAAACCTATTTTGTTCTTCGTAGTTATTGTTGTTAAAAAACTGCCTAATTGCGCGTGGAAACATGCACAAAGTAAGGTCTCCTAGTTGTCTAAATCTCTTGTAATTGTTGATAGAAATTGATTGAAATAATTTTATATAAAAGTCGAATTTTTTTTCAAGCACGCAGTTAAAAAATCAGAGTGTGGAGAAACATTGCATATCAGTTTGAAGCTTAATTTTTCACAAATAGGGCTTAAAAATTAAAAATGGTCAATGGAACCTCAATTTTAAAAAGACCTTCGGAAATTGGGGTTAAAAAAATTTGTTGGTCCCTATTTTATATGTATTATTTTTGTTATATGTTATTCTACATAGTAATTGAGATTTCCACACGAAGTTAGATCCTTCGTTACACAACTAGACGTCCGTTTTGTGTACAAGTCTAAAACAGTGGATATTTTGAGCCTGTATTAAACGGACAAGATGAAATTGTATCTTGTTACACTACGGATCCAAAAAATGTATTATTACTACCCAATTTTCGTGTTTACACTGAAAATTTGGAAAATCATTAATTTTCAATCAATATACCTAGATATCTACCAATAGATATTGATAAGAAAAGTATAGGTTTCTCACTTGTTTTAAATAAACTCACTAATTTGCGGCATCTTTCAAAAAAAATATTGACAAAATGTTTAGTTCCACGTTCTCTTCTCAACACCAAAGCTCTAGCTATATTTAAAACTATATGTAGGCTACTACCTACTGATGGTAGCTATTAGATCCAAAAAACACTGTCACAAACCAATTCAAATGCACCTATGAGACAAAGGAGCAGCACAGCAGTAGCGGCTGCAAACAACATGTGAGTGTCAAGCATGTAGTGATTGATGTTGTGTTCTTGACATTTGGTGCTGAAATCCAATTGATTGAACTTGTTTTATTGCACGAATCACAAATTAAATTGATAGAAAAATATACCTGACATTTGTTAATTTTCATAGTAGTAACTACACTCTATAGTTAGTAATAAATACTGTGCGTTGTTAAACAATTCGGTAATATTGACAATATTACCACCTAAAATTGGATATGTACCTCGATCGTCTCCAAGATTAATTAGTAGACCTTCTCGATAATAGAGTGGACTTACAAACTAATAGAATTCTAAAAATACATTATAATTAGTGCCAAGATCTTCTTTCATATTAATAAGTACGCTATTTGTGTATTCAGTTTTATTTTTAGCAACAAAATTTTGCGCGATTTCCTTTTTATCATATTATATTAGCCACGATGGGTGTATCTCAGGTGGAAATGGTTTTATCGACATTTACTGAGAAATAAAGAAAATGGAACAATTTAATTTTTACTATTTTTATTACATCGGCAATTCTATATAATTTTTTACAGAATGTCGGTATTATTATAAAATTTATTTTAAAACTATCGATTCAATAGTTTCTTCGAGTCTCAAAAGAATACCGTATAAACAAGTAGATTTCGTATTAAACAAAACAAATAACTGGTGTAAATGCTTGTACTTTATTTGGATAAGATATGAAGTAGTAGTAGTAGTACTAATCTCGCGAATTAGGCATAAATCACGCAGTTTGTCATAAACAATAACTTTACTAATTCATTTTATTAACACGTTTCTATTAGCTTAACCTGTAACTTCCTAACATTGTAAGCAAATCTTACAATTAATTTTTCACCTACTTCTAATTATCGAATCGAATTAAACTTCTGGTAACTCCAATCCAGTTCTGGTGACAATACAATAATATGATACCAACAAGCTGATATGAGGAAAGAAGGAGGTTGGCATAGGAACTTCTCAGTGTCTAAAATTCTCGATTAATTTGTCTCAATTTGTCCTTTGGCTATGATAGCGTGTTTTCTTAGTTTTTGCAAAACTATAAATTTTCATATGTTATACATAGCGCGCCTGATATTTATATTGTTTCACGCCAACAACACGCCATAGTTTCTCAAATTTAACTAAGTTCTCTTTATTTTTCATGTATTTTTTTATAAATTATTCGAATAAGACATTAATTAAATATAATTAACGTAAATATTCAAAAATTCTCTTGAATACCTCGATCTGGAAGCATAATATCTAGATATTTTTTTTTAAATTAAACCACCAAATTTAAACTTCTCTTTTCACTTTAAAACTTAGAAATAAAACGATTACACTGAGATCAGTCTGAGAGGATATACATATATTCATAATTGTGACATATATTATTTTAATAAACTCGCTGAGCATTTCATGCTACATCACATATTATTAAACATTTTTATTTAGTTTCAATTACCGTATGTTATCGATTCAAATCTTGCGATAGATTTTTCAGCCACTTAATCTATTCTCATGAAACTTCTACTTAACCTATTCTCATGAAACTTTGCACACGTATTCAGTTCCTATGATCATGATTATATTTTGAAACCGACCTTCAAAATCTAAGAAAACGAAAATCAGAGAGAAATCTTAGTAAACAATAATTTTAAGAACTAAATTCCAGGTTTTCTGTTATTTATCCACATATTAATCTTTTCACGCAGATGTATCTTGCGTACATATTTATATACTCGTATAATCCTGTTTCAAGCATTTTCCTCGTTCCTCGATGTCACTAATATGCGCTTTCTCTTAGCGAAAATGTTGCGTCAGCATGGGCTATTGATCGACAAGCGGTCACTTGTTAAATGACTGATCTGTATCTTGCAATGTCGTTAATTTCCTTCTCGTCTCAATTATAGATGCGAGTAAAAGTTACGCCAGTTAGCGAGCTTACAAATTATTTGTTACATATACTACGCTCAAATGTTCTCAGATTATTATAAATTTATATTTAAAACAGTTTTTAGCCATGTTTCGTCACCACAGATCACCGATAAAGGGTATAATTCACATTTTAAAACATTTTTTTGATCATCGAATAAGACTTTTAATATCATTAACACATAACTCTAACATAACCTAATCCCCTTGTTTTAACTTTTAGCATTACGTGAATACGATATGATCTCAAATTTTATACCGTTTTATACAAAAACAATTATTTGATTTCCATCTTTCAAGTTTTTTATTACTACGAAACCATTTAAAAATCATCATTTTTTCTGTCGTTCAGCTACCTTTTATCTATTTCAGTTTCTGTTTCAACGCGATCATAATCCGTTGTATGTATGAAAAGTGATTAAAAAACGATAAAAGTTCACTATACAGGTGATGCAGAATAATAGCCTGTAATAGCAAGTTAACAACTCGAGTAAGTTTTGCTCAATTACACATCTTTGTTAACAGTTCAAATATGTTTATCGGTTTTCAAATTTTGATTTACCATTATTAATTGCAATAATCAAAGTAGTACTTTAAGCCAATTTAGTAAAAAAATCAGCGAATGGCAATTATTTGATTGCCGTATCCTCATTTATGTTGGATTTCATGATAGTTGCGGAATGAATAGAAGGAAAAAGTGAAATTTGCCTGAAAGTAAATTTTCTAATACACAAAAATTTAATCACTTTCAAATGACTTAATTCAGCTCATTTTGAATAATAAAATGTTACATTCCTTTGTATTTTACCACTGACAAATGATAAAGTATTGATTTTAATACTATTCGGAAACAGCGTGGTGATTGCTAAAGAAATTTTAATATACAGCAAAAAACATAATTACAGACAAAAATGTATATTTACTGACAAGGTTATGATATTGATATGATTTTGATACCTGTCAATGTGTCGCAAGCATTAGAACTAATGTCTGTAAACGACACTGATATACATTTTTGTGAATTTAAGACATGCCGAATCAAATATGCACCGAAACTTTTAACACCTTCGTATAATTAACGACAACTATCTTCAAAGAGGTCCACGCTTCAAAGGCTAATAGTAGAAATTATCCAAACTTTATATCCAAATATCAATACATTCATTTCTGCACACTCTCTCATTTGCATTTGCGCTAAACGGTAATTACCTAACTATAATTGCATGCACCGGACGCTCGGCGCCACTGCACGACTTCCTTCTCAATATCTGATTAAATTCCATTTTAACTTTCTTTTTAATACTAATAACAGTTCGTTAATCCTGTATGTAAAAAATTAAATCGCATAATAATTTTAATAATCAGGTTTTGTGAAATAATGTTATATGACGTAAATTGTGGAAGGCTTTCAGGTTATTCTGATAAAATACGTTTTACGAGGTATCGGCCAATTTATGTATATACGTTTATATGCTTTTATTCAAGTATTTGCTCTGCTTGTGAGTTTCGTCGCTTTCTCTCGCATGGCAGTTTTGCCGTTCGTCGAGCCAGGCTGGAATGGTTGGCTATAAGAGATCGCTGTGGTAGCAATAAGTCCACCATATGTATCAATTATACAGATTAAATAGTTAATTAAATAAATTTTTTATCTAGTTTTAAATGGAAATTTTGAAATCAATTATAATACTTTTTGAATCAGTTTCGACAATTTAGATTTTTTGGACATTGAGTTATCACTAACCAATCGGTATTAGATCGATGAACATCTGAAAGAGGATAATAGTATTAAGAAAAGAAGCGGAGATGCTTCTATGAGATTATAGTTGAATGAAGAATGAATAAGGAATGAAATATCTGTCAAAACATAGGAGTTTGGGTTTGCAACATTGTTATTTACCTTATTTAGGTGGGAAAATACTCAATAAGTTCAACCATAGCCTTTGTCACCAAAATATATCGTAATGTACCGCACGTTTTGTTTCTGATTCAGTTTGAAATAAAAATAAAACATATGTTTATTTTTGTAACCGACTAAAATATAAATGATAAATGACTTACGCAGAAGAAAAAAAATCTTCGGCCAGATAGATCGACAACGAGACGGATGTAGTGCCGAATCGAACGCGCAGCGACGCGAATTAAAAACTTATTTGTCTGTGTCATTTCGGCGTGCTACCGGCCGCCCTCTTGCCGAGAGGAGCATTCATCTTAGTCTCTTCATTGACATAGATCACGATATAATCGATTTAATTCAATATCACAACCATGCAAATTTGTAATGCGTCCTCTTGATTTCCTGATTGTAATTGTTGTGTTAGTTTAGCAGTTGAAATGACAAATGATGGCGTAACTTCGTTTTTACACGCCTGTATTACGCAAGACCTTATAGATTCTTATAAATCTGGATACCCTATATCTAAAAGACAACGGTAGCACAATATCCGAGATACTACGTCATAATAGTGTACCATTTTTTCTGTCTCACAACACCATCGTTGATAGCAATCCTAACTGTATGTTTCGATACCAGTCTTTTATGTTTATTTCTGTCAAAAGTAGTTTTATGTTGATTTCTGTCAAAAATAGGAGTTATAATGTAATAGTATTATGTTAAATTGAACAAGGCAAAATTCACCAAAGCTTTATCAGCTGATCGCGATTCAGGAACGAATCCAGACTAGACTGAATAAATTATATTGATTGGATCAACATAATTTATTCAGTCTAGCGTGTTTGTCACTTGAGTAGATAAATAACTTGACGAGCATTATAAAAACAAGCGATTAATAAAGATTATTTTAGACCTTTTTCCCTGAAAAGGGTTCAATAAATCACATGAAACGGAAAAAAAAATTAAATAAAATAGTAAAGGATAAAAACGGTTATATTCAAATTTATCTTAAAAATATTTGGTTTAAATCATTTAAACATAAAACAGTACTTTGTTTCCTGAGGATGTAACTAAGAAGTTATATGACAGATTTATTACACATATATGACAGATTTATTACACATTACGGTTAAAAGAATATCAACCTATTCGCTACTATTTAGTCGCAGCGCAGCATGCCCCGTCGCTAGCGTCGCTTATAAATTAAACTTATTAAGGTAATAGACATCACGTAAAGCTAGCTTTATGTAGAGAAAGTAACTTGCACAATTTCAGTCACGGATGACACAAAAATGTTTTGCGAGATATATCGAAATGATATTTATATTGCATTTAGATAAGTGATTTTAGTGTTAATCTTGGATTGTACGCTTCCGGCTTAATAAGCGCAAAAATCTCGACGTAATTTCCAACGCCCAGTTATATCCTTTCTCCACATTATTTCCCAGTTTTATTTGCTACATCCGTAAGTATGGAGGGGAAATTTGTAATCGACTACAAATCAGAGACAGTTCTTTCACTTAAATTAAATTACTTTGAACGAAGACAATATTATCGTCCGACCAAAAAATCCCAATGACGCTCCTTGCGTGACGCTCCTTGGGTGGAAAGTAATAATAAAAATTTTAAAGTGATATAAACTTACGTTACTTTTTATTTGTTGCTCATGAGTTTAATATTTAAATTTTAATGTTAGGAGGTATTATGCAAGGAACGACTTAGTATTCGAGAATATTTCTTTGGCAGATGTTATAGTGCCTATTTTTACGATAATTTGCTGACATCATATAGAGTACGAGTGAGATTCTCATATAAGAAATGAATTTGTCAACCCATAAACTTTGTCCTCGATTAAACGAATAAGAAACAGACAAAATGAAAAATCAATAGGAAATTGCTTAGATATTGCCATATGCTAAGTTGAATAAACTTCTTGATTATTATAAGCTCGTTATGGTCTATCGAAAATAATCTTTCCCTAAATAACGCCATGAGCTTTTATTGATGACCTCTAGATTCGAGCGTTTTCCACTATGTAAAATTAATTTTAGTAAAATGAAATCAATAGTGTTTATAAATTTGTTATTAATATATATTATAAAGAGATAATATAATTATATTATAACTTTATGAAACGTACACAAAATCAATTTTCAAATTTGTTTTATTAGATTTCTAAATACGTCACAAGAATGATTTTCAAATCATCAAATATACAGTTTATGAATAAATTTAGAAATAAAAGCGGTACATATTCAGTAATATTTAATCGACTATGACTTGATGTACATGTTATATTTCATCTGCGTGTTTTTAAAAATTGTTGGTTTGATCCAGGCCTAACTGGCGTCATATTCGCTTCTCGTTTGGCATATTATTCCATAGAAATGCCCGTGCATTCGCAAATATATTATTAGTGGTCTTAATATGTGAAGGAATATTATTGTTTTGACACCGGCCAATCGTTTCCAATGACAAAAGCCAATTGTTTTTTATTTATTTATTTCTCTTTCAGAACAAATTAATTCGTTTCCTAATAAATCTTATCTTATTCATTTCCTACTAATTTCATTTCCTATTATCCTTATAAACCTATTTATTCATTTCAATAAAAATAAATATATAGTATTTATAAGTAATAATTAAGTAATTATTGAGTTTAGCGGCTGAAATGACAAATGTTGGCGTAGCTTTGTTTTTAAAAGGCAGTATTACGCAGAATCTTATAGATTCTTACGTATGTGGATGTCCTATAGCTGACAGATCCCGATAACCCAATATTTAGGATACTCCTACTTAAAACTATACCAATTTTTTTTTATCTTATAACCCAGTCGTCAACAGCAATCCGAGCGGCAGGTTTCGATAGCATCAGTATTTTAACAATTTTATTTTCACTCAATTCATTTTTAATTATTAAAGTGGTGAAGTGATTGCGCAGTTGAATACTTTAAGATATTGAAGAGGTATCATCCGATATTATATACACAAATATATGATTGAATATTCGGGATTACCCCAGTGGCAATACAATTGCATGTTCCTTTGGTTTGCTCAAAATGTAAGCAAATCATTTTCGTAGTTAAATCAATGCTGCTCTACTAAATAATAACTGTACACTGAACACATTTTGCTATGGCTCCGTACTTCAAGTTAAAATATGGAACCTTATAAGATTACTCACGTGTCCTTCAGTTCATTTGTCACAGCCGATCTTAGAAACTATGAGAAGCAGAAACTTGAAATTTGGCATTATAATACACGTATTTTGCTAATATTCATAAAAAAATTAAAAATGTACCCCTCTTTAATTTTAATTTTATTTACAAATATGCACCATGTTTTTACACCTATGAATGATATAGAAGTAAATATTTTTATATCGTTAAAAATTAATATTTATTAATAGTTTAATACAAATACTATGTACCCTTAAATGTATATAGTACCTAAATGTGTACGGAACCCTCATAGTCCGATTTATTCTCATTCTATACAGGTTTTTTAAGATGGCTAATATGTCGTTTTTATAGTTTTTTTCATTAGTGTCACAATTGAATTCAACACTCCATTATTTATTATCAATGAACCTGCCGTATCGGAAAATTATATTTATTAGAAATATTGAACATTTTTACGAGTTAACATGTAACAATAGACACAAAATATTATTATTTAACTATATTCTTTTATATACTCTACACTTTGAACTGAGCTGATAATAATTAAAAACTGTTTAGTAATTTTCATGTTTATACTACTATTATATAAGATAGGCAACGTCCTGTTAGTAAAGTTTGGGATTATGAGTGAAAAATTAGGTAAGTCCAACTTTAAGATAGTCTTTAAATATAAATAAATACGTAAATAATTACACAGCGAGCTAAACACAGATAGTCATAGAGCGCGAGATCTGGAGATGAATTTGCTATGTTGGGTCCGTGCATTGTTGTGTAAAAAATATACTTTTCTTTTATTGGCAACAAGTTCAGCGGCGAATTTGCTCTATTGTTCACAATCAATATTGGCGGTAATTGTACTGTTAGTTGGAAGGAGTCCCCAGTAAATAATTCCATTTATACTACACAATTAAAAGAAACGCAAAATTTAAGCATTATATTAAATTACGCGAAAATTTAGCATATTTCACCCACTTTCATATCCTGTAATTAGATAAATTCACCAATTATTGGTACGATGGGAACTCAGTAGCTCCATATACACGTCAGCACTCTTCTGAAGTTGACAGAGTTTAGCTCATGCAGTAACCAAATAGAAAATTTCCCCTTCTCTACAAAAGCATGAAGTTGTTTTTCTATTGCAGTATGAGAGCATGAGAGTAGCTCTGTTAGATAACGGGAACTTTAACTGAGATTCGTTTCAATAAGGTTTTTTTAGTTTTCTAAATTTATTGTAACTGGTCGTCCTGATTATGAGAGGGATTGTAATTGAATGTTCGGAATCAATATTTCGTTATATCATGAAAACCCCCATCGTTATGCATGCGCTATTGAACCCATCAATTATTTAATTATTTCATTAAATATCGATTATTAGTCCAACTTATAGGTCGCATGCCACAATTACGAGTATATGCAAAAAGAGGTAGGATATAAAAATAACTACTGTAATGTACCTAATAAAAACCCACACGTGTCCCAACCTTGTCTCTAAAACGTAAACACGAAATATGTATTAATACAAAATGGAACATATATAGTTAATAGACGCATTATCTCAGTAGTCACAATTGTATATTTGTGGATGATTGTGATAAATAAAAATAATGAATTGAAATAAATCGTCAATGTTTCATTTGAAGAATGAAACTCATGTAATTGTGGCAGGAATAAGATAAGGATGATGAAACATGAATTGGCCAAATAGTAGGAGTATTAACTTTCAAAGTAAAATGCGAAATAAAGAAAGAGTGATGGTAATTATAATACAATAAATTTTTATGATTTAAACACTTGAATTTATATATTAATATAAAGTGACCCTTGTTAATACAAAAAATACGAATAGAAGGAAAGTTTAGATAATTGCGAAAAGTACGTTTGTATCAAATCCGAAACCGAAAGTCGTATATTTTGGAAATAACTATTAAAATAGAATGGACTTACATACAGTATAACCAGATATAAAGGTTAGCGCTAGCAAAATGTACTGACCGTCTATGTTACGAGTGCGGCGAACTAATGGGCGAATCTGACATTTGAATAATAATTAAAAAATAGAAATCAAAGTGTCGCAACGACCATATATGTTTTTCATTGTTAGTGACAAACGTATGATGAGAACACAGGGGGTATTTCTGGTTATTTAAATATCATAAATATTCAACAAGATGAATGATCGGCTACCGACTGCCGCGCCGCTTGCTCCGTGGGTTTCGAGTAATGACTCGATGTCGCGTGTCATTTGTAAAGTTTAAATAATATTTATGTCGATACAACAAGTAGATATTTCAAATGGGATCTTATCTGTATCTTTCGAGACTCGCAATTCGAGTTTTAAATTTAATTTATTGCTTCGGCTTTCTAGTTTTCTAGCGCGGGGGAAGTTTTTTGGCTAGGTCGCACCTCTTATTAAACAAACGAGCAGACTCTTTCTCTTAATTTTCTCTCATGTTTTAAGTAACACCCATGTCAGTAAGTGAAATATGATTGTCTTTTACTTTCTATTTAGAGTACTTTATCAATTATTAAAATTAATGTTTGTATATAACCTACGGTGTATTGAACGTATTGAGGTAAATTCCTCGTAATTATGGTTTTTAATAGTTTTCATACTTTTCCACTTTTTTGGTATTTTGTAGTTAAAACAAGCGACACAAATAGCCTAAAACAAGATAAAAAGGATACCATTTCAAAGTACAACACAAATCACTGAATATGGCAAACTCGTGTAAGCTGGTAACAAAAACATTTCCTACCTTTTTCGTCAGAGCAACGTCATAAGAGCAGGTAATATATCTCCTAATTGTGTCCTTCTATATTTATGTCTTCAACTTAAATAAACGTGTTATTTTAAAATGCATACATATGGAAAATGTAATTACAAATTCGATAATTGCGTTAAAACAGAATCTTACTGCTCGTGTAACAAATGAGAGTTAGTTAGTTAGTTTCATACAAACCATTAAATGCGAGAAGGTATTACGCCGACTAACGGAAGCAAAATAATTTTTTTTTCCTAAATCAGTATAAATAGTGAGAATGAGAGAACAATGCGTTAATCCGATATTAAAATAATGACTTATTGAAGTGAAACTTCTTTGGGTGCAATGAGAGTAAAATTTTCAAGGTCGCAACTTTTAGCAACGTTTAGTAACATCTGAATGTAACGAATCTATGGCAAGAAGGACGGAAAATAAGTATTTAGCTAACAACCGGGAAAGATAGATGAACTCGATAGAATAAGACAAGAAGTGTACGCATGCACAAAACAATCAAAAACGCCATTCACTATTGCTGTTTGGTTCGCTATATATATGAAAATTAAACTGTAAAAATTTTGTCAATTTGTTTATTTATTTATGACTGATTTATTTCTAATTTTGCGTGTATTTAATCCATTACAAGACTATATAATAACAAATGTACTTAATTATTTTGAAATCCGCAATGAATATATTAGTCGTGAATGTAATTTACAACAGATGCAATACAACCCGACATAGGGTGACGGTGGGTATGACCAATTTTGAATTTAAGCGCCAATATTACGTTTTCTAAATGAGGGGTCGTTTTCTATGGTCTTCTCAATTATGTCGGCACTATTGAGTGAAGGACCAATCGCGTTCAAGGACAGCTGTCACTACATCGAACCTTCTGTTTTGTGAGAGATGCGCAAACAGTCGCCATTTTTTCCAGCCTGCAATAAGAAACTCGTTTCAGGTATGTTTTTTAAATCCACTTAAATATGTTTCCAATCTTTGTGCTATAAGCAAAATTTATGTTTAAAATGCAGAAAGATATGTGTAAATCGTGTTTGTGATGTAACTTTTTATAATTTGATTACTATTTCGCGCTGCTCAACTATTGACATGTGAAATGGTTGGATTCGTAGTAATTGACCAAAATGGTAAATTATTGAAAATATACACTTTTTAAAAATTTTAACGAAAATAAGTTGTGCTTGATTAGTAATTTGATTGTGTATATTTATTTGTTTCTTTACTGTCTTGTAACCAATGGTTGACCAGATGGTCGATTACTGGAGCACTTAACATTATTTCAGCTCTATTGTTTGACCAAACTAAAATTTATTGACTTAAGAACAAAGGGTGTAATAAGTTTTCACATTAATTTTCTATAGCTTCAAAGCTTATCAGATGAAAATTCCTTTTTCCGGTACTAGGTATGTAAAATACCACCAAAAAATATTTTTCGTCTATGTATTAACGACAAAACCAGGCATGAAGCTGCTAACAAGCCTGTTGAAGTGGGTCCTGAGCACCTTTTGTATGTGGAGTCATTAACGCGCAAAGGATTTTCGAGCACAAGGAGATGGAGATTGGCAAGGAGATATATCTGCCAAGGAATTGTTTTACGTGTGACGAAAATGTAAAAATCAAGTGCTTTCAGGATGACCAGCTGATATTGAGTCTGAATCTTCTACTTTTGTGGCAAATGCTCTCAATGAACTTGAATCTGAAGAGTCAGAAAGGGAATAACTTGAAATGCATGATCTAGAAAATGTTGACCCAAGTCCATTTGTTAAACCTATGGAGTGTTCCAATACAAATCTAGAAAAAAACGGTCAAATGGAAGGGCAAAACAATATACCCAGTCCTTAAGCCAATTGAGAACCTAGTTCCTGATGATAGCCAGCACGACTCCGAATCTTGTTTGATTGATCCAGTTACAGGGAAGCCAAATGCACAGAAAAGCAAGATAAGGAAGAAAAGAAGTTAGACCGGACTAAAAAGAGGAAAATGAATCAAGAGCTGAAGATAAAAAAACGTCGAAAATAAACTAACTAAAAAACGCAAAATTGTTATTTATTCGAGCGACTCCGAAGATGAAGAAGTACTTTCTAAAGTTGCTGAACGTAATAATAAATCTACTAAGAAGCGGAAGGCAGTGTGGCAGATTTCAATGTTTGAAAAATTGTACAAAAAAACTACACCTCTAATACAAAGTAGGTTTATTTTAACTTTATAACAAATGCGGATTTCATTTTTTAAAAACCACGTTTTCCAAATGGCGGCCATCGAGTCTGACACCGTCTTCGAGTCTAGCATGCATGTTTTCAAAAACGCGTTTGCAGAGCGACTGGGGTATCCTATTGACTTCGGCTCGAATATTTTCTTTAAGTTGTATCACAGTGCTCGGATTTGTTTTGTAAACAACGGATTTTAAGTATCCCCATAAGAAAAAGTCACATGGGCATAAATCGGGTGACCTAGGTGGCCACGGTACGGTACAGTTTCGGAAAATATTTTTTTCTGGAAATAACTGCCGCACTGCATTCATGGACACATTAGCAGTGTGAGCTGTGGCGCCGTCCTGCTGGAACCATTTTGGTTGAAGGATGGACTATTCTGTAGTTCTACTCTGAAAAAGTCATTTAACATCTGGGCATATCTCTCCGAATTCACAGTTACAGTTTGGCCACGTTGATTTTCAAAGAAATAAGGCCCTATGATTGCAGATGCAGACATGGCACACCAGACTGTTACTTTAGGCTTATGTAAAGGCTCTTGATGCATTTGTCTTGGGTTGTGGACATCCCAGTAACGAAAGTTCTGCTTATTCACATATCCTCTAAAGCGAAAGTGAGCTTCGTCACTAAAGAATATGTTGCCCATCCGGGTAGCAGTACGAAATCTCAACAACATCACCTCCACGTAAGTTTTTCTTCTTGATCTTGAACAATTTGAATTTTACATGGATGGAACTTGAGCTTCTTTCGCATTATTACCTGTAAAGTTGATTTCGGAATTCCCAATAACGATGAACGTGTACTCAGTGATAAACGGGGATTTTCAACGACAGAAACCATAACACGCTCGATATTTTCATCCGTGGCTACCAATGGTGTAGGTCCTGGCCTGGGCCTATTTAATGTTGATCCTGTAGCTCTGAACCTTGCTACTCATGACTGAATAAGGTTGATCGATGGTCCATCACGTAATCGACGAATACTGTAACGATTATTAAATCGACGGCGTGCTACAGACAGCGAAAATCTACTCGAAATGTATGCCTCGACGGCAAAAGCGCGGTGCTGTCCACTCCACTGTTCCATGGCTACTAAAACGTCCGCACCGCTTGCGCTTCTAATGACGCCCCCCGCGCCCCTCTTATATATTGCGTTCAGAAACTATGTTTGTTCAAACTTTGAAATCGGACAACCTGTATGAAGGAGAATATTTTCAAGGAGTCGTAAAACGAAGCGAGAGTGATTATAAAAAGGTGAGTGTCATGGTGCTTTCGACGCCAAACACATTTAAATAGCCTGATAAACCGGATGTCATATGGTACAAGAACGAAGATGTAATTGAAGTCATAGAGCCTCCTTGTATTGTAAATCCAAGAGGATTTTACAAAATTGAAGAAATGGCAAAATATTTGACAAAACCTTGAATAGTTATATTGATAATTTAAAAGTATGATTACCGTCCTAAGACCATCCAAAGATAATAAAAGTAAGTTGATTAGATACATAAAGTATATACTTTAAGTTTAATTGAAATGAAGATTTTTTGAGATTGTTCTGATCTTACGATATACTTTTTATATTAATGTATGTGTTATTTAATGTTCCTAAAAATCCAAAGATTTAAAAGCTAAGTTCATACTTTAATAAAAACCTCTAAGCTTTTATTTAAAATAAAAACTACATAAGACTGTTTTGATGTTATTATATAATAATATGTTATATACATATATTTCGGTAATATAAATATAATTTTCTAAATAATATGTAGTTTTATTTACATGGTCAACCACTGGGACATCAACTGGTCAAACATTGAAATCTTCTGGTCAAACTTAGAAACATAGGCGTAATTTGCCAAAAAAAAATTGTAACAAAATGTCTGTAAGAAAAAAATTAAAAGTTATTTGTTTATTACATTAAACATCTAAATGGGATGATACGTAAAAATAATTAAGTTTGTGTCTTATTTCATACTTGAGAAAAATAGTGATTTATAATAAAATCCGCCTTAACTGGTCAATTATACCCACAGTCACCTTCAGCCGCATTTAGCGGTATTCTGGTACTGGTATTAAGGCTATTTTTTTTTATTTTTTTAATGGCTTACTTAACACGGTTAATGTTTATCTCAAAGGCTAATTTAATTGACAATTGTCTAGTAAGTTTATATGAAGATTTTATTAGATGTTTACATCCATTTATATAATATTTTACTAATTTTTCTGAATGTATGGTATTAAAATTGTCTTAAGCAAATTTAATACAATCTCTGGGCTTGCACATTGTATATTATCTATATCTCTCCCTCTTTCTCGCAAAACTCTTTTCTCTTTCTCTCTCTCTCTCTCTCTCTCTCTTGCACGCGATTCATTTTTTTTATGGTGATGAATATCGTGAATGACGAAGATCATTGGAGAACATGTGAGAAAATGTATACTTTATGAACGATGCAACGATCATGGAGGAAATCTTAGAAAATTGTGATGACCAAATTTTGCCTTCGAAAAACAACCTAAATAATATGAACGATATTGATTAAGAAGAAAATGTTCATCTGTTTAACCACTTAATGATAAGGAGGATTTTATGAAAAAAAATGATAGTTTTCCTTCTTCAATAATAAAGGATTTTATGGAGTGTGGGAACTTGTAACAGATTGCATATAGATTTCTAAATTACCATCCTAAATAGGATATAAATCATTAAAGATATAATAACTATAGCTTAATTAGCCATCAGGCTTATAACTATACATCAAGATTTGGATTCATTGTAATTTAAGTATTCTAGACCGATTCGCGTCAGAATTGCTAAACACTTGTATAAAGGAACACTAAATGAAAACATTCTGTATTCTCAATCAGAATAAAAGAAGAAAAATTGTTTTAATAAAAAATAAAACAAACTTTTTCAAACAAAAGTTAACAAAAGTTTTTATTCATACGAATTCTTCACTAATAAACGGGTAATTATAGCATTTGTCTCTGGGTAAAATATCATGCATGAACCAAATTTAGAGAACTATTTAAAAAAAATTATAAGGAAGAAATTGAAGGCACTATCATATTTGCGTTTAAAGTACATTTCTGCTGCTCTCGAGTAAACTTATGGACAGATTGTTCACATAATCAATTACTATAATACTCGTTTCTTACTCCACACTATCCACTTTAACTTTACGGTTTATTGAACTCAGTTCACGATCAAAATTATGAATATCTCTGTAATTCAAAGATAAAATCTATAAATGTTAATTGATTTGTAATTATTGATATAATTAATTGTGTAGAATTATTTTGATGTAATCATCAAAATAACAGTAAACCTACTTTTTACTTAGCGGCATTTTGCTAATCATATGATTAAGTCCGCTAAATAAACACGAGCATTATAATTGGGTAATAGAGAGCGACGGCATTCGAGAGCTATCTCAATTAATGGCCACTCTGTAAGATCGTTAAACATGAGTTATAGCCAATTCTTTATTTTCGGTGGACTTTCTTCCTACATACCTTGATTTTAAAATTAAGTTATTTATGGTTGAAGGAAAAACAGCATAATAGGTTGCAAATGTCATAATAAAATTGTATGATTATGACTCATACATGCATTGGCCTATAGATATTATTTAGACTTCCTCTCCCCTATATAAACCAAAAAAGTCGTGATCCTTTATTTGGCTCCATGTTTCAGCACCGTTATCACCTACGTTAAGGACTTACACTAATCGTATCATTTTATTTGGTTTATTTTTATTATGATCTGTGACAATATAATAAGCTATTTGACAACTCTGTTAAAGTAATCGCTGATTATAAAAGAATTAACGGAAAAGATAACAAAAAATACTTAGTAACAAACTCCACCTTCGCCGACTGTACCGATTTAATCAACGATCGATACATGAGGTAGTGAATGATGAGCTTATTTACGAGTACGAGTACATACAATGTTTAAGGATTTACTCCTGTTTATCTCTGCAGATGTGCTGAAGCTGTATTAAAGAGCGAGTATCAGGATTAGAAAACGTTTATTTATCATTAAGAATAGTTCTGGATATACATTCGGAATATATTTGTGAATTTGCACATTGTATAAGTAGTCACAATTTCCGTTATCGTTACTTTTTTGTCCACACAAATTACTCAATCCAGTTTAAGACGTTTTAAACATAAAACGGATATATTATTATTCTTTATGGGATGCAATAAATTCAAAACTTAAAGTCGATCGCCATCTTTACGCTTTTTAGTGACACATCCGTCCGGTTCAGTATCACTTACTGTCACATAAATATTACGTCACGACATGATTCGGCCGGTTGTCGCAATATTTGAACATTATGCCGAATATGTAATGAATGGTCGGTGTTTATGTTGAAACTGATATGATTTCGCTACTGTTCACCGACTCGATCCGGGCAGGTGCGGACGCTAATGACACCGCCGCTACGGGACTGCCGCCACCGTGCAGGCCACTCGAACCTCAACGCTCGATGAGACGTGATGTCAACGCTCGTTTGTCATGTGTGACGATACAAAAATGGTTTAAGAAGCAACGACAAAAGTTACGTCCCATTTCTTAAGAAAGTGTTCTTATGAAATTGTCTGTACGACATGATAAAATCATTCAAATAACTGATGTTAATTAAATTCACTTGATATTATCTATCGCTTGCCATACAATATTCTGCTTACAGATTGATTCACATACTGACATATCAGTAAAGTTACTTTTTGTTAATCGTCAACAAATCACACCATAACGAAATTGTAAATTAATGTTAGACCAGGTAAATCACTTGAGAAATTAGAAAATGCCAGTAAATATAATCGTTGCCACCGTGGTGTATGGGTTAATCACACGGCGTACCGCTTTGACGGCTCAGCGCATCGCGGAAACCCTGTTTCTATTCCCGGCCGCTCATCGAGCGGGGTTAGACCGATATTCTGGTTGGTTGTAAGATATTGCTTTTGTAGCAATAAGTATGGCAGATGTATTAATTAAATATATTAAATTACGTAAATAAATAAACTAATAATTCCAGAGGAGGAGCCATTTGATTCCAGATAAGGTCCTGATAAATTTTATACTAAATAATATCTAGTAATGCAGGGCATTACTCGCTTCGTTTTAACAATCAAGATGTAATTTATACAAGAGCAACATGAAATAGATAACTAAATTTAGGCACCGCAAATTTGCAATATCGAAGTATGTCTGGCTAAAATGTATATACCGAAAACCCTATTTTTTTAACATAATCCTAAGAAATATCCTAAAATAAATATCCTTAAGTTTAAAATTACCACCTTAAATCATGTATAATGTATAACGACCGTGTTCAAAAACCGAAGGCTAACATAATTTTATGAAATTTAATTAACCTAATATAAACACTAATGGTGGAAGTAAAATTTTTAAACATGTTCGCTTTATAATTTGGTATACTATGGAGAATATAAAATATAGATAATTTCCATCATCTGTATTGCGTATAGTCGTTGTAATAAGGAAGCGTCGATCTGGCATGCGTAATACACTGACGAAGTCGCAGCTTCCTGTTATGTCATATGTAGCTACACATCACTTCTGTCATATACTTGTTAAAACAATACGCGAATACTTTAAGGCGGAACGTTCCGTATTAAAAAGTTATTTTAAATATGAGATATTGTCTTTGTGGATTGTGTCGATTTTCTGTGACTTAAATAATTTCATTCGATATTACTTTAAAGTTTTCGATAACTCTTTTCTTTATATTTTGTCAAATAGGCATAAGTGTCAATCGATATATGCAAAACTTAGCAGAAAAACATACAATAATGCAAAGAAATATCACGGAAACAAAAACTTTAAAAGTCATGATAATGAAAAAGCACACGATTAGAAATAAGTACAATCAGTCGCAATATAAAATTAATTTAAATTGTAAAAAGAATAAAGAAGATAAAAAACAAAAGTAAAAGTGGTTTAAAGTAATTCCCAAAAATATATTATATATGTATATAAAACACACCTATTACATAAAATATAAAATAAACGCTTTTTTGCTTTGAAATACAGACTTAACAGTCTGTAGGTCGGTAAAAAAGGAACATGTGAAATCACACAAAATTCACAGCTTAATACTCATTCAGTCAATCTGACATTTTAAAATTCTTTTGCGACAATCTTTAATTTGACCATAGAATGTTGTGTTTGAATATTTTATTATTAAATGCAAACAATGAATCTTTTAAAGTATTTATAATATATTATTTAATGTATTTCTAACACATATTATATATAAATTTTAACCAATTCTCATACTCTTTCGTGTGCGCAATATGCTTAAAAACGGTGCAAAGTTTTCGCTTCACATATAAATATATAGATTACACGTGCATTCGTGTGTGGTGTTAGGTTCACGTACTTGTCGACATTGCTTGCTGCCTTGATTGCATTAGCAACGCTATGAAACTAGTTTCAGACATTTTCAATTCGATTATGAAAATAGAATGCCATGACTTTTTTTTGAGAATTTGGAATTTAAAATAGAAGGAAAAATAATATGTTATAAAATAGGCAGTACAAAAGTCGCTTACTTCGTAACATTTTAATGTCCGTATAGTTATTTATTGTGGATCCTCAGTAGACAGTTTAGCTTCGATAATTTATCAAGTGTGTGAAAGACGATTAAAATCATTAATATATTTAACTATTTAGTAACTAGTAAACACCGAGACAATCGAATGTTTTTGTTCATTACACAAACGTGGCTGAAGGGTGCCATAAAAAGAATTAGCTTTTGTAATATTAAAATAATCTGATAAACACGAAAATTGAAGAAGAAAGCGGAAAGGTGGCATACCTAATGTTTAAAATATTCTATATAAAGTGTATCTTAATAAAAGCATAAGATATCCGTTAGATGTCAATAATAACGTAGAACCTCCGATATAACATTCGATATATAAGAAACTCATTTTGTCGCGGCGAAGATTAAGTAAAGTTGTATTATTTTTGAGTGAATATAAATTATTGCTATGTTTTAATAGCATCTTCAAATTTATGCTCGACTGGAGACTAATCGATATGGACAATCATATTAATAATCAATTAATATGATAAACGTAAAATTTAAACAATCATAAGATACGAAAATAAATTAACTCGTTACAACCAAATTACATAATAATAAAATTTAGCCAAACGTGTGCTATTGCAACATCTTTCGAGCAAATGCAATAAAGTCTATGAAACTGTCATTCTATGCTTATGATAATTGTCTAAATTTATGATAAAAAAGAGGAACTCTACATTACAGCTGTATTTATCTTCAATTCAAGACAGTAAATCCTGCCCAATCAAGGAAAGTGGACGAATAAAATTTGTAACAATCCTTAGTGTTTAGATTCTAAAAGTCTCATTTTGTTTTTTCACTAAAATATCCTAGGAATTAATTTTTTTTAAAACCAACAGTTCTTATGTTCATAACTTTGGGGCATTTTGAGGCTCTATTGCTTAAGAACTATATCGGCTGTACAAAAAAAATTAGTTAATTTATTTCAATAAGGAATTTTTTTTTAATTTCATCATTTTCTCAATCGTAACTAGATTTAAACGTTACATTATCACAAACAGGACCTCCGTTAGAAACAAAATTTAACGAAAATATGAAATTACCAGTATAAACGAGTTTTCTTTCTGCGAAATAACGCTCTTGTCGCTCACTACTCGAGGCCAATGTTTGCTGTGACGCGTCATTAATCGCTTTTTATGCTTGGCGCCTGTCGCATTTCGCATGAGTTGCTAATGAGCGTACGCTTGACGTAGTGTATCCTAAGAAAAACATAAGATAGAAAAACATGTCTTTTGATTATGGCCGTCTTATTTTGTTCTCAGACACCATTCGAAGCACCATATACGACCATTTCAGAAAATTTATATACACTGACATACAAAACGCAATACACCCGCAACACACATTCAACCATCGATTCAAAAAGCTGTACTTCTTAATTCCTTTTCACATTTATCGTCCTTTTTTCTCATATACTGTTAGGCCTTCCCAAGTTCGATGGTAAAAACCACATCAAAATCAATTCAGTATAGCTCAACTTATAAGCGAACAGACAGAACACAGACAAACGTTGAGAACCTCCGAACTATTGATTTTATGTATATAGAAAACCTAGTCCTGGGTCCTGAAAATGCGGACTTCGAATTATGTTACATTATTTAATAGGGGTTTCAGTTTAACGTATTGATTATATTCTTATAACAAAAACTACAACAGATATTCAAATATAGTCACATATATGTTTGAACATATTTCACATCTAACGAACCGATTATCATCTTTATTAACAGTATGTACTATATATTATATGTAGACATATATATAGTACATAAGCTTCTCACAGCTTTTTCCATACAGGATTACGAATTTTTTTCAAAGCTTTATCCTAAGATGTTTATTAGTTTCGTTAAATAATTTTACTGTTTAAATAACCTACATTATACATATTTTCGACAGATTGCATCCCCTAAACAAAAATAAAATGCACGAACTTTTCATATTACAGTTATGAAAATTTAATTAAGGCATATTCCTAAATTATGTTCACATTTCATTCACTAAATTAACCTACGATTCAAAAAACTTGCGTCTTAAATAATGAATAAAAACGGCGCATCTTTCGCACTGGCAAATATATATATATATATATATATATATATATATATATAATAATAATAATAAAAATCAACAATAAAATAAAATACAACTGATATCAAGCACCCCACGTTTTTTTATTAAAATTATTTTTTTTGTCAATCACTTTATTTTTATTTTAATCCTATTCAAAAAATTAAGATATAGCGAGTTGTGAAACTTCCTTCCTCTCTTAACAAAAATCTTTCTTTTTAAATATTATTTTTTAGTTCATATTGCTACAAAAGCATTTTTTGGTAATTTTTAAACCATAATTTCATTATTTGTATTGATAACCACCCTGTGAACTAAGCTTACAGCAATAATTCGCTTTGTGCATTATACATTATATAGCACTGAAATATATTTAATTAGCTGTTCACTAAAATATCTCTTTGAGAGCACTGAGTTTTATTCAATGTGATATTAAATAAATATGATGTATAATTGTGACCCGTTTAATTATGTGAAATGATATCTGAAAAAGTTAAATTTGTGTATATTATATATCTGTTGCTCTAGATTTATACATATATATATATATATATATATATATATATATATATATATATATATACCATAATGCCTCATTTTACAATTCATTTACTTATTTACTTTTTTGGAACTTTTAAAATTCTCTTGTATATTTCCAACATAAGGATGAAAAAGTGAGATCGCATTACGCTGTAATACATAGATTTAATATAAACATAAAACGAAATTGAATACCTCAGAATAAATTTATTTTAATGATTTTTAATCTAATTGTTAGGAAATATAAATATATGTAGATAAGTATTTAACCTAAATTATTCAAATGCATATCGAATTATGACATTCGAAAAAATCATAATGTGACTTCTTCTGTATTACATATATTACTATAAAAAATAGTTACTAAAACAATTACTATTGTAAATACATCTTGTACGTGAATAAAGGTGAGTGTATTATTTAAAGACGCCATCTATTATGTAAAACTACCAACTACACTTATGTAGCTTAGAAATATGATTACACAATGTATGCCATTCATAAATATCGATTGGATAATATCGTATTATACACTGTGTAAGAAGCACGTTGTCTACAAAAGGTCGCTACTTTAAAGTCAAACTCAATTATTGATCATTGTAGATAAACAATAAAAATATTGACCTTTTAAACCACGGTGTCTACATAGGCAGCCACATCGTGGACTCATATTCGGAACGGAGAGGAGGCATGCATGTTGTAGCATTGATAAAATACACTTAAACCGTGATTTAGAAAATAGAAATCAATTTAGCGTAAAAATCTTTCCAAAAATAACGTTTTTATCAAAATGTTTAAGTTAATACAATTTAATTGAATGTTAGCTAGATGTTGTTACCGGTTTATTAGATCGGACAAATGTATAAAAATTATTTAATAATCAATATTACTTCAAGGTTCGTTTAGGTAATACGACAGAAATAAAACCGAAGAAAATTTGACATTTCATTTATTTCATTCACTTTACACGTAGTACACTCAGGAGATTTTGACGAAAACATTCGGTCGCATTTTTGAGGTTAATTTTAATTTTCAATATATAGTGTAACAGTGTATATATATATATATATATATATATATATATATATATATATATATATATATATATATAACATTGTGAACGATTAATATAGAGTTGGTTAAAGTCAGCAAATAATATTAAAATAAATCAATTAAAGCTCTTAAAAGACGATATTTCGATATAAATAGTAAAATAAGCATAATGTCGCCATTACACTATACTGAGTTCTCCGTGTTTCATTGAATACAATGATTTGCCCTCCTGATGAATTCTTTTCATATTTATTTCATTAAGGAATTTGTTATAGCAATTTTGGAAAGTGATTAATAAATCAATAAATAAGTTACTGAATTCAGGCAGCTCCGACAGACGGGCGCGGAATCAGTTTTAATCTTACTGTCCGGATTTAGTAAAAAATTCAAAATAAAAAAGTACCTAGGCCGACCTCGATAATAAATTCCGAGGCTTTCTTTCCATCTTATGGCTGAAGAAATATTTTAAATATAAACACGGAGAACATTTCTATTACGGGTTTTGAATCAAAATTCAACACATTCATTACGGATGTCACGACAACTTTTGATCAAAAAATTTATGATAGATTCAATATATAATATTATGTCTATTGTATTAAATAATTGTTTGACTTTGTGATCAGCACCGCTCTTGTTTACATGTACATATATTATAATAAGATAAAATTATTTGTATATTTTGAAAGAGCAGAAAGAAATAAAAAGCACTCTAGCCATCAGTTCGTTATTATCGGACTTTCTTATATACAATTATAGAATATTTGCCACGTCCGCTTATCAATTTAACCGAAAGAAAGCAACGTTGGACAAGTAAGGTGAAGCCATAGAGATCGATAACACGTTTCCGGCGCTCGATCGCCGCCACCGGCTATTCAAATGATTAGCACCTATAAATAATGGATCCGTTGTCTCTAATGAATTGATTAGAAGCCCGCTTGGACGACACTTGTGCAATCCGCACCGGAAACCAAATTTGACATGTCGCCAGATATTGATGGTGACACTTGAACTCCGCTTTCGCCTTTATACATTCATCCTTAATAAAGAATTCTTTTACGAACTTGCGGTTCGCCTTATACAGCTTGATATGGTATTGATGACGCTTAATTTAAAAATATTAATTTTTCCTAACTGTTTAATTAATCTATTAAACAGTTAGCAAAAATTAATCCTTTGTAAATTCAAAAGTATGATTGTAAATTCAAAAGTAAATTAGTGCAATTATTATCGTAAATATCGTTTGTATATTAATGCCAGGATAAGTTACGTTAAGAAAACATTAGCCCTGTGAACTGACAAAATATACTTGCCAAATATTATTAATTTTTGAAGATTTTATCAGTAATAACATTTCGCAGCCTGTAACCCACGAACGGATAATATAATTTGAACTATTTAAAACGATATGCATATTTTTAAATCAATTAATTAACGGCGATTTCTATTACACATCAACCACCTACTACCTAATTAAACCTATTAGCATACTACTGGATATTTTTTGATATTTTTTTCTTAAAAATCTATGCTTAAAATGTTACAGTAGTCACTACCCAATAAAATTATCGAATCTAGATAAAATAACGTCAATTAAAAACTGTTTTATTATTATTGTCCAATAAAGTAACAGAATTTGTAGTGCCATATTTTCTTAGTCACGTATTTATTAAGAATACACGGAATTTCTACGTAACTCTGATACCACAACTGTGTTGACACTGTAAAAGGAGAAGATGATGAAAATAAGTTTCTATTAAAGTGCTTTCCATATTACTGAAACTAGCAAACCATCGGGTTAAAATTGAAAACTAACAAAACCTGATATAACATTTTCCGTCTGAGACTGCCCCGATTTGAGCAACACTTCTGTCGTTTTAACGTGCCTCGTATGACCTACGAATTAACGTTGTATATGTTGACATATCGAATGTGTCAAAAATACATAAAAATTAATTACTGTCATCAGCCATTAGTCACATTTAGAAAAAATAGAAATTTTATTTCTATCTATCTAACTAATCGCCATTCTCGTGCCATTTTAATAAATTCATTAATTGTAAACTGCGTAACGGAGCCGACGATATTGTCAAAAAAACAACCTGTGAATCCGCATCGCTCTTCATTAGAGTTATGCAATTAATAGCTGTCTTATGTCACAAGACATGCGTATTGTCGATTTAGAAAATTAGCGTTTTAAATAAACAATACGATATTTATAATGTCGATTGAAATCTTTGTACAACGTGTTTTGAGGTTTAGTTAATAAAATAAATAATGTTTTTTAGGATCTTATTCCATAAATACATTAAGCGATACTATTGCTAAAAAAGCGTTTCTTTTCAAACAAAAATATATTATATATAAATAATTAAACTACTTATATACTATAAAAGTTATTTACCATATAATTATAATAATTATTTTAAATATATAATTAAGCGAATATAAAATGTTAATATAATATATTGCTAATATGCAAGGTGTCAACATGCCCACAGTTGAAGTATGTGGGTATTAACACTCTATTACTAACTTAAAACATTTTAATGCACTTTTCATCGAGAAGACCAAATATGGGGAGTAAGAAAATAAATTACCCTTTTTTCTTTATCTGAGGACGTTTCTTGGAAATATATCTATTTTTTATTTTTACTTGCGGGCGTCAAAAGCGTGTAAACAAAGTATTGTAATCGTCAAATAATATAAGTCACGATTTTTATGGAAATTGAGTCAAAACCACTTTTAGAGAGTATGAAAAACAATATAATGAAAAATGCATGTGTGTTTGTATAACTAATATTATAATTAATATTTTATGAGCCCAAAAATATAAATACTTTATGATTTGAACAAATAAAACAATACAATTTCACTGAGACATCATGAGACAAAAGACAAATACAGACTTGCGTTTCGTGAGAAAGTACGAATAAGTACAGCACTGCAATATAATTTATTTGGCATTACATCATAACTTGGTTTCATAGTCTATTTATAAATTTCATTACGGTAATTTGAGAGTGTTGGTCGCTAGTAGATTACCATATATGAATATCTTTCATATAAACATTCAGCTTGTAAACTAATAACAATCATGTATTATTCAATGAGATCCCAAAAGGTATTTAATTTATGGTTGTTCAACTTACGTCAAATTCTATAATTTTCTAAACGCGTATCTAAATCTAGTACAATTATGTTCAGTCACAAAGATTGACATGAAATATATTTTATAAAACATGCACAGCGTTTTATTCATCGAAACTTCCTTAAATTGAAATGGAATCCGTATACTTAACAAATTTTTGTAAACCTCATGTATACATATATTTTTGATCGAGCTTTGTATTTAAGTTCGACTACTGAAACCATCACATTAAAATTAAAAAAATGTATGCTTAAATCTGTTGTATCCGTAAAGCACCTAACATCGCGTTATCGATGGACAACGGTACAATCTATACAATTTTAAATCTTGCAACATTTTCAACATATACATAAAACTAAATTCAAATGCAACGTGAATGTAAAATATGAATTGAAGAGCGGTGAGAAAATACTAAAAGCAGAGTAATAAATAAAAACTGAATTTCCCTGAGGCTTTTTCAAGATGTAACTTAAATCTAAGTAATACATTTACAATAATTACATCCTGTGGAACTACCACTTTATGTTCCTCAAATACTATGCAATAGTACTATTAACCGACTCAGATATTGTAATGTGTGACACGGCCAGCAGCAGAATCTTAACTTGTATCATTTGGCATTCAGTCCATACTATTTTCACAATTGTTAACTGGCGTATGCTCCTGTACTTGTCTTCAGATTCCACGTTTGTTTACGAAACGAGTATATTTCTCAACTACTATACCAGCAAATGCTCGACGGGTGATTGACAGTCGATAGTGATAAAAACATTAAAAGCCCCCACGCCGAACACCACATCCATACGGCACGCGTATGCAAAGCGATCATTACGATTACACTTCGCATACATATTTTATAAATCGCAATTAAGTGCAAGTGTACCCATGACAGCAGTACAAAATTATTTTTAATAAGGCCCCACGAGAGTGAAAGTAGATTAAAATATAATAAGTGGCGTCGTTAATCAAGGAGATTAGAGAACGCAGCCGGATGGTCAACTACGCCTTCCGTCTCCCTTGTTCGAATCATAAAAGTGCAGCTGTTGTTCGTAACAATTCTTCCTTAAATGGATTTTTGTGGACTTCGATGTCATATTGAAGCGTATGACTTGTGCCTTACGATTCGTCACGAGCTTTTATATTTCTATGTATTATTTGTCTTTTATTTTAATTATTTTCTAAATATTTCTGTACGTATTCGTACTCAAAAATCGTTTGTTACTATGTGCATGGAAATATTACGCTTACCTCCATCGATAATGATATTATTAAGAAGACAACGGGGGCAAAAGCATTTATTATTAATTGAGATCTAACTTTGCAACTTTTTGGTGATTTTTGCAATTATTACACGATGTAACGAAGAAGGTCTCCATAATTCAAATCCGCAATTTGGGTGTTAAATTGAGTATAAATGTTAAGAAAAAATATTAACATTTTTTTACACCTTTAAAAAAATGTCACATTTTTTATAAACGTCAAATATATCCATAAACTAAATAAAATTGATTCCTTTACTAAAAATACTACACAGACATTGAGAACTTTATGAAAAGTTTCAAATTATAATCGTAATAAATTGGCCATGAGCCACCGTACAACCAATTTTTTAAGGTATCGTAAATGGCGTTGTAGAGTTCGTAAGCTATAGGAATAATTTGTTTAAACTTTCAAAACCATTTGACATGTACCCTTGCAAGAATTTCATTTTTAAAGTGTAATTTCCATAGGGCAGACTAAAATAGTAATATGGCGTCTAATATAATTTCTGTAATAAATTTATCCTTAAGCCATCTGTTGGCTCCACTCACAAATAACTCGCGCGCGTGTACACAAGGTTGAACTCTAAGAAACTTACACTTCTATTGTACGGATAAATAGCACTACTACTCATAATTTTGTTTGATATAGGTAGAGCTTTGACAATGATTTCTCCCAAACGGTTGAGAATCTCCGTACATTTTCTTAACACTTTCTACTAGGTTTGAAATTAAGAATGACGCGTTTGAATTATAGAAACTTTCTTTGTTACACTCTGCATAAGTAAGAATAATAGTTTTGAGATTAAATATACAAAATCCGACTTACAAAATTACCAGCATGTAGAAATGCGATTCACTAAAATTGTTCTACTTGTGTCTGCGGATGACTTAATACCAATAATATTGGCCACGAAGTAAGCTTGGTTGATACAATCTGAATAATCCGTCGATTCCATATTTAAAATCCAAAATTTTAATCGTCTAGTTATCAACTGCCGGAGTAAAACAAACGTCTCGCTTCTTAAATGGTAATAATATTAATGTTTAAATTTATAATAATGTCTTATGATTTCCATAGATATTTTAAACTTAATTTACCTTTGGTATATACCAAAATAAATTTGTTAATAATAATGAAGTGCTGCCTTAACTATGCATCTAAAGTCATTACTAAAGTTAACTTCATTTGTGTCTAACTAGTTATAATCTGACAGTATTTTCTGTCGATAACGATGTAGCAAAAGTGTAGACTGTATCCTCGTGCTAATTTTGTTCTTAGCTCGGTAATAATAAAATATTTTATCTCTGGTATTGATAGGTGGAGCTAATTATAGCGTATGAAATCGCTTCATCATAAGGAGGAAATATAAATTATTTGTTTTACATAAAAAAAAATGAACCTGATACAGTGGTTGCGTCTCTTCAAAATGACTACAATCGCATTCATCTCTGTCAAATAGTATTCAATGAAAACGGAATATTGGTTAATAACTTATTTACATCACGGCTATGACTGAATAGTGGTAAGTGGAGTGCACTCAATAAATAACTCTCATTCGAGTTTTGAAATCATTCATAACGGGCGTTCACTAAATAAATTGCATGCCTTATGATGATAAAGAGCTATAACGCCTTTCCTGAATCTCGATACATTTGATGAGATAGTAAGGAGACACAAATACCGGGCCCTTCAAAAGATGCTTACAATTAGACGTTGGGACTCTTATACTTCATAATAAGCAAAACTGGGGAACTTCGAGTGGAAATTAGAAAATGAATTTTTTAGGATTCTACAGTCATATATAAAATATCGGAGCCATTATAAGTTCATCATGTCCGTCTGTCTGTAAGTAATTCACAGCATCATCCCTCTTTCAGTTTAAGGCTAATTATTATAAAGACGTAATAGAATTACGTGAGTAAATAGAAATTAAAAATATTTTTCATTTATTTGCAAGTACTTACTCTATGCATCGAATTAGGCGATGAAATGATTTTTTTTTCTTAAGTACCCCATCGAGTGGCAAGTTGTTACTCTTTAAAAATGCAATCGAAAAGGTCTAGCAACATGTTTTTATAAAACAGAAGTCTTCAAAGCGCACTTCACTTTGTATCACGCACCCCACTTTCTCATTAATTTTTTAATCACTTATGGTAAAAAGCTTTAAGAAATGATAGTATCGGCGTTTAGTAAGAAGCACTGTAATGTAAAATTATTACAGTCAAGTTTTATTAATGAATTAAACCAATATAATTAAACAAATTATTTATCGTACGCCTGATAAAATTATACTAGGCAATTTAAAAAAAAAACAAAAACTATTATACTTACATAGCGACTATTTATTTATAAATACCTTAACAGAAATACCATGTGCCTTTAAATATAAACCTTTATGTAAATATATCTAAGCGTGTACGGAACCCTCGCAGTGACAGCTCTTTTCTTAATTAACAGGTTTATTTGTCAGACGCTTCTCATACTTGGCTACCTTTTAATACCAATACTATAGTGTGTGCATTAATCATTAAAGTAAACTATAAATTGCAAAAATTGTATGAGTACAGAGCGATACAAACGCCGAGGCTCCATAATTATTTATGATTATCTTCTTTTCTTCTAGTGGTCATCATAAATATCGTGTTGGCCAATTAGTATCAACGTAGGTCGCTCTCAAATTAAATCGAATTCAATAAATATTTACATACTTTCTCTTTGTTGGCGTACTTCGTTATTTCGCTTTGCTGTTAAACCACGGATTGACCGTAGTATAACAACAAATTAAAACTTTACCGCTATTAACTTAATTTCCTAACAAAGCATTAGTATCCGGAAAACACTGCCAGACATCCAACCAGCATTTACGTGAATGCCAGATTATTTTTATTCAAAGCGACAAAGAGACTCACAGTGAGACTACGTTGATTTGCTTATCTGTTTGTCTCAATAGATCCTCTATTAGTATATTATTTACATGGCTGACATATTAACAAGTATGTATGCTATACACATTATGGCCCATAGCGGGAAAAATTCCCACTGAGGTAATAAAGAAGTTTTGAAAGCAAAATTATAAGTAATATAGTAATAAATTTTACTAGCTGTAACTAATAATTCTTTTCGACATGCGTTATGTAGGTATTTTTAAATTTCATTTTTACAGCTGTGTGTAGTATTATTTCTACTTTCTTTAATTTCTTTACCATGACCTAGGTTTCGTTGTATTACAACATCTTCAGGTGGGCTATTAGCAAAAATTAACTCTTAGGGACTTACAACAGCATATATTTCATTATATATTTCACAAAACAAGAGCGGAAGCCGGGTTTGTGCGGTTTCCCACTGCTTACGTTAGTGGGTTTATTGTAGGGGAGCGGTGTAGTTTTTATTATACTTTCGGAAGTTACACAATATACAAAAAATATTTTAATAAGGGTAATAAATTAAATTGATGTTATTCTATGAGGTTATACAATGCAAATGTTCCGGTGTATATAATAAAGTTAAATAAATATTATTCTCAGTAAAATATTTTACCATAGCAAGGGTACCTGATGGTTAGAACAATGTTATACCACTAATTATGCATATTTCCCGTTTTATTTATTTATTTTTATATGAATTTATTTTTTTTTTACGTATATATATACATTTTTTTATTTTATGTATTTATCTATATTTTATTTTTTTTTTGCTAAAATTTTTTTTTTTATGTTTATTTAGACGTGTAGTTGGACTGAAACATATTGAAGTGTATTGGAGTCTCAATGTTGTCAAACTATATTATGTCTAGAAGATATTAAGTATAGGTGAAGATATTATATTTAGTTGTTCGTTTAATATATTAACGTTCGTGTCTTTTTTATGTCTGTTTATTTTTAATGTTTCTAGGATATTAAGTTTATTGCCTTTTGTATTTATTTGTAATATATAGGGAGCATTGTCGGTATGAGGGTTATGGTTATTTTCAATGAGGTGTTTTGCAAAGTGAGATGTGTCTGGTGTGTTATTTCGCCAGCTGGTAACGTGTTCTTTGTATCTGGTAGTCAATCTCTTCCTGTTTGAACTATGTATATGCTATTAAATGTAATAACTTGTATAAACTTAAATATAACGACAGTAATGAACAGACATAAAAGACACACCAACATTAATATATTAAACGAACAACTAAATATAATATCGTCACCCATACTTAATATCTTCTAGACATAATGTAGTTAGATAACATTGAGACTGCAATACACTTCAAATCATTTCAGCCCGGCTACACATCTAAATAAATATAAAAAAAGTAAATAAAATAAATTCAAAATAACCAATAAAAATTAAAATAAAAAATACATAAATAAATAAAATAAAAAATATATATAATATAATAAAAAAAAATTTAATAAGTAAATAAAACGGGAGATATGTATAATTAGGGGTATAACATTGTTCTAACTATCAGATACCCTTGCTATTGTATAAATATTATACTGAGAATAATATTCATTTAACTTTATTACTGGAACATTTGCATTGTATAACCTCATAGAATAACATCAATTTAATTTATTACCCTCACTAAAAAAATTGTGTATGTTGTATAACTTCCGAAAGTATAATAAACTACACCGCTCCCCTACAATAAATCCTCTAACGTAAGCAGTGGGAAAACGCGCACAAACCCGGCTTCCGCTATTGTTTTGTGAAATATATAAATGCTGTTGTAAGTTCCTAAGAGTTAATTTTTGGTAATAGCCCACCTGAAGATGTTGTAATACAACGAAATCTAGGTCGTGGTAAAGAAATTAAAGAAAGTAGAAATAATATTACATCACGTAGTTTCATTTAATTGTGAACAATGAATTTCTACAAATTTAACTCCAAATATATTCAATAAGTCATTATTTTTAAAGTGGTCTTAAAAGTCCTTTCATTTGATACCCTACGAAAGCATATTGAGGAAACAAAATAAACTATCAACATGTCGCATCACATGACCACAATATTCGATTTTCTAGCTTTTGTTCCTCGAACTGTTTAGATAAATCAAACGGTAATACATTTGTGAAAATCGAATAGTAATTTAGGAGTTAGAAAAGGAAATATGACGTCTATACATATTACTTAAAACTAAATCATTATCCATTTTTGGTTCGCCATGCTGGGGTAAAAAAGAATTATCATCGAAATCAACAGTGACTTTCATACATTTCTTAAAGGTAATATAAAAACAATTCTAAAATAAAATGTCTTTTAAAAAACCGACTTCAAAAAAGTAGGTACTAAAAAGTAAAAAATAATTAACTTGAAAAAGCTACCTACTTATTCGCAATAAGTAAATAAGTTTCTTATTTTTGAAGTCGGTGTTAGCATTTCCAACCAACTTAAACAAATTTAGAATTTAATTTAATTTATAATGCAACTTTTATTATGTACTCACAATATGAAATACATTATAAATATGTATTAAGAAATATATTAATATATATTAAGAAATTTATTAATATATATTAAGAAATATATTCATAACGGACGTATTATTATCTAATCTAAAATTTTACATTTCTTCAAGTTGATTGGCGGTACTGGAACCCACTTCAATAATAACTTATTGCGAATAAGTAGGTAGCTATTTCGAGTTAATTATTTTTTACTTTTTAGTACCTACTTTTTTGAAGTCGGTTTTTTTAAATATATTTTACTTTAGAACTTCTAGCGATTAATAATAATCACGCTGTAACTAACATTCAATTAATTTCTTAGAATATTGTACATATATTAAAAGTCACAGGCAAAAGTTAGTACATAGATAATTTCCTCTTTGTCTAAAGTTGGTTACCAATAACACACAGAAACGAAGAGATATTAGTAGCCGCCAGTGGTTAGCTGTTAATCGTTGAGAAGTTCTGTTCTCCATATCCGAAGTCTATTAAAAGGTTTTGCAGAGAAACAACTACCACTTGAGGAGTTCCGTTCTCTATATCCTAAATCTAGTATCAGATTTTGCAAAGTAAAATCAACCAGTATAAAATAAATCAAAATTTCCACTTTAGTACAGTCGCATATAGAAATTACTAGGTGGTCTTGATAGAATTATAGCGATATAATCAAATCAAAACAATGCATTGGTTTTACTGATGACTGCGAATGTTTTATAGATGCAAATATTGCAACAATTGCCATTACTTTGCTACGAATATGGTTCCTACGCCACACCGACCCCAAGTATAATTTTGAGTTCCTAGTTTGAGATTTCTCCTTAATGATGCAACTACGCGGCATGCAATAAATAATGTGACACACTGACGCCGGGGGTCAGTTAGAAATGCCTTCCTATACTTTACAACGCCCCGTAATAGAATTATTATAACATTAAATGGAGATGTTTTGAGGTGCTTGCAACGTATGCTAACGCGCGACTGGTTCCAATTAAATGAGGCGATAAACATCTACGTAACAGTTATTTTATTACCCAAAATGTAATTCATAAAAAAGGTAATTGACGCGTTTCTTTAGTTACCTTTTTTACACACATGTTTTTATTGTGATGTGATTTAGCAATCTAAACAAATACATAAATATTTAGTGTTAAAATATTTATGCTGGTCGCAATTCGTTTGAAAACACACTTATTATTTACAAAAACGAAATAACACACACACACACACACATATATATATATATATATATATATATATATATATATATATATAATTTTTAGTAAATTCGGTATTCAGATGAGATAAAAATAAAAGAATTGCTTAACATTAACTTGACATGAATATTTCAATAGTGTAGTTAAGTGCAGCGGCTAGACAATTTGCCCAAAGGTGCCACAAAGTGCAGTGCTCTAAGGCAGCTATTATTTTCAGAGATTATTTAGTTATATTATTTATATGATGTAAAGCTTTTTTGCTAATATAATTATAAGTATATAATATTGTTGGATACCTGAAAATTGTTTTATCTATTAACGTCTTTGTCAATTAAAATAGTAGTAAACTTTAATAAAAGTCATTTAGATCTGCTACCCACAACAAAATAAATACTGCAACAATAGTTTTAAAATGTATATTAGCCAAATAGACAGATAACAATTCTAAAACTTCTATTTCGATATTTCCTGCTCAAGTTCTCATCATATAATAACGATTAAACAAGTTTGGATAAAACTTTCAGCTTTCCTATTTCTGTCACTTGACTTATCATATGTGGCGTGAACTATAACGCTAATATTAAGAACCTATACAAAGCTAACGCTAATACAAGCTCCTCAACGGTTCAGATTAAGAAATCAATGACATCCTTCCAAATACAAACTTATTTAAGTATTATCCTACAATTTATAAATATTATTCAACTAGGATGTAAAACAAAATCTGTAATTTTATCACGTAGCCAAATACACGTAAGCAAAGCCGCTTGCACCTAATTGATAGTTTATATAGACGCATTCTGTGCAGTTAAATATTAAACTATACACACAAGTATTTATTTTGGTCGTAACACGCTCTCAATTCGTTCTCGGTTCGATAAACCTCGTCATATCCGCGTTGCTTTATATTCCGATCGTACCTCATTCTTTTTTCGTCAACTTTAAAGTTAGATGCAAATAGTGTTACATCTATATTGCGTATAATATCGTTTAGCTTTTCTAGTAAAGGAAAAAGTTATGGTAGTTATTCTTTTTCTCGAAAGTTCCAAATCAATTTTATCTACCTCTGTAGAAAATTTAAAATAAAATAACAAGAGTAATGAATTTATTAATTAATAATGGATAATTACCATTTTCAAACGTTAACAATTTTTAGTTTGCCATAATTAATATGCACTTACTGGTGGTTAAGCGAACAAATGAGCAATGATGGAGTAGACTGTGTTCGAAGACATTCGTACAGTTCGTATTTACATTATCAACGTGTCAATAAGTCCGATCTCGCCCGGATAAAATATACTTTAAGATGCAGATAATGACATCGGACTGCTAAGCGATCGAAACCTTAGCGATATGGATAGTATGAATACGCTCATTATTTCTTCTACAGAAATATTTTATCGAACCGAGAACAGTCCCATAATGTGAGATGAGGCCTAAGGCTCTCTGCTCACTCTTGTATCGATAAAATCTTTTCGTATACACTCGTACGTTGCCGTTCAGGTCCCAATCATGTTTCGATCTTTTTTCGTCAACGTTACAAGTTAGATATAAATAGTGAAAAGTGCTTGTTATGCAATTTAAGTTTTAACTAAAGAGCTAACTATGAGAGAATTTCTTTTTATACTATGACTCCAAAACATCAAAAAGCAACGGAAAAGGAGAAGAAAAATGTGCATGCATTCAAATTTCCAAGGACGAAAAAATGAAAGTGAATATTATACTCTGTATTGCAGTTTGATTGACGATGAAGAAAAAGTAATTTCGAATGGATTTTCGCACATTTGAAACGATACTAATAAATGATAAAAATAATAGCAGGTTTAAGATCAATCCGATAAAACATTCTTTGAGATGTATCGGTATCTGGGCGTTACGTGATCATAACTTAAGCGATAGCGATAGTTTAAATTGCTTTTTTATAAATCACAATACGATAGTGTGAATGTGCTCATTGTTTTTTCTGTAAATATATTGTATCGATCCGGGAGCATATCGAGCACAGCATGAAAGTGGGAATCAAGCGTAAATTACAAAACAAATATGCGCACAGATACTATATCGAGATTATGTATAATACCTCACGATGTAATCACAATAACAAGTATAAATCTTGTCATTAAAAATTATCTAAGCATAAATTGTATCGGAGTATCTGACAATTGACAAATAGTACGGAACGGCGTCTCTTTTGTCCGATCCAAATTTTTAACGCCCACTTATAATATTTGTAAGAAGTCACAGATTAATGCTCTACACACAAGCTGACTGATAAATGGAACTGCTATAAGGTTATTAATCCGATTACTTTGTGAGCTTATTATTTTTTCAGACGTACGACGGTATTAAATGACAAGCAGGCGCGACAACTAAATAATTAAATTCGTCAGTTGACAGCATTTCGATATAAATCGACGTAATAACATCAATTTTTATTTCATTTTGCTATTTAATTTTGCTCGGATGATGGATTATAAAAAATGTAATATATTTAACTAATGTTCAACTTTAGTTAAAAAATATTACTTTGTTAATTATTTTTTTACTCATATTAAAATCCTCTTTTGTAAATTGCATATATATAAATTAAGTTTAAAGTTTCTTAAACCTCATTTCATGAAACATTTCTTCATTTCGTGATGAGTCATGCCATCACGAGCCAATGGTACCACGCTTAGGAGTTTGTTTCTCATTATCTCCTAAAATTTTAAAATATGGACATAGAAGTAAATAGATTTGTGTCCATTTATTTAAGTAGCAAATATATTTATATATATATAACAAAATAGTAACAATGACATGTCTGTGCACCTATCACGAAAAAACCCCTGGACGTATTTTAATAAAACTGGTTTTATGCTTGCTCAACATATGCTATCATTAAAATTATTAATCAACTCTAGTACTAATTCTTTAATTAACAAATTACTACGTATTTAATTGATAGTGTCATCTGTTTCCTATGTAAATAGTCATCTTAAATGTATTGTTTTATAATTCTCAACTAAATCATTTATATTCACATATTAGTGACTAAAGTATCATTACCTCTCAGGATCTAATACATCCTCCTGGGTGTAAATTGAAGAGAAAAAGTTTGAAGATCTAAAATGTGTAAAGTGCTTTTCCCTTCCCCCTTCCCAATTATTCCCGCTCGAAGGTGGCCAAAGTAGCTATTCCTAACTTTCCCATGAGGCCTAAATAATCATGTAATATTATAAAAAGGAAAATGAGTTTATTTATATAATTGTTTATCTGGCTTTCACACTTCTACTAGTCAATCGATCTCCGTGAAAATGTGTACATATAGACTGGCAAATGGAGATGAATTTAGGATGACATTTATCCCTGGTGACATTTTATCCTTAAATAGATTTTATTTTACTTGGCAATAAAAAGATTACAGTGTTAAGAATAACAACGTGAACGTAAATGCTTATATATACTTACGTATTAAGTAGACTGTATGGTCTTAATCTCACAAATAATAATCTTGATTTTAAAATATTATTCAGTATTTACACCTCCATTTTCGTTGAAACAAGTATTTAACAAATGGAATAATTAAAGACATTTCCAATAAATATGGTGGACGATAACTAGGGAATATTTACATACCTTCTTTTATTACAAATAATATAATAAATTCTTACAAAAGAAAATATGAAAATCTATTAAAATGGCGCGTAGACTAACAGGTGCATCTGTTAGGACCGTGAACCCTTTGAAGAGTGCACAAACAACGTTAAGAAGACAATCGTCGTGTCGATCAATGTGTGCCAATGGTATCTTCTTTATCATGGCAATAAATATATTCTAATTTTCTAGTATGTTCGGGCCTTCGGGATTTCTATTGCGTTTTTTTTTGTTAAGTGCAGTATGAATATGTACCGGAACCTTTGAATAAAATACTTTATAGTAACCTTTATTTAGCTTTCTTTTTAACTACGCATAATGTTGTTGAATTGGTGACACTATCTTTACTGTCTTTATTTTACTCTTCTCGAAAATCTAATATTTATATCCAAGTCTTACGAATTACAAAACACACGTTGCAATCATCTGTGTTTCGCTTGAGGGGCATGTGATTTCAGATTCTATAAAATAATGTAAAGTATGACAAATAACAATATATCACGTTGAAAATAGGATTACAATGTGTAGTACGTAAAATATATTCATTATTTGCTCACGCATGCAAGTATTTCACCGCAACGACCGACATACACAGAGCAGTTACGCAGGTGTGCTACCCTATTTGGCGATTGCTCAACGAGTGAATAATTCTTATAGCACTTCGTTCACATGTTCTGAGGAATTTCCTTTATTGTAATTCCCATAAATTTGTCAGTTACTTGTTTATATGTATCTTATTATATATAATATATTATATAGACAACACATTTTGTGGCTCAGTCAATAAAAACGTGACACACTCTGAGAAACATATTTAAATGAAAATATACAACAAACACAAATGAAAAGAATAGCTTATGTAATTCTTAAAATTTATAAGATTTTCTTTAAACTATAATATAATGACAATAATCTTTAAATAATAGAGAGTCTATAACGTATGAACAGAATAGGACAGATGAAATACAAACATGGGATGAGATCATAGAGAATATTATTTATGTTATATACATTTATGTATCCTGATTTTACGTAAATGCTGCCTTTGAAGTTGACTCGTGTTTATCCCACCTTTCTATTGCCTACGCAGTTTATATTTATCGTCAAGAATTAATTTTAAGCATAATTTTCTTGAAATTAAATATTAATTCTACACTAACTACACCTGCTTTCCTACAATACAAAGAATATTATAAAGAAACACAGATGTACTAGTCCTAGTACTTTAAAAACCAACAAATAACTTGGATGTCACCGGACTGCAATTATTTCGCTTAATTAAGATATTTTTCTTACATGTCATTATTGATTCATATTTTAGACATTTGTTTCATTGTAGCACTTTCTTACCTTTTAGATATGTAGAAACGGGAACATCTATGGGAAATTATGTATGAAGAACACGTAAAGCTCGAACATTTTAAATGTGCTATCACATTTCACTTATTCTTACAAAGGAAGAATATTTATGATGTTGTGAATTATGTATTATGAATGTATATGACATTTTTATCCACAGACGTGCCTACGCATTCGATGAGCAACTCGACTATATGGGGCGCGAACTTTGTAATGCCGGTGCCACGGCACCAAGCACCACCGCGTATTCCGACCCCCGCTACCACCATGGTTGACATCGTGCGCGCTGCCGACATCGAGCAAACTGACACGTTGCCAGCACTCAACGATACAGGTACGCCCAATTTTTTTATATCTTTTCCATATGTTAGTAGTACGATAAGAGTAAATAGTGCCCGACTAATGTCCTTGTCAAAATAATAAAATATTACTATATCTTTGTGTTGGATAGTGTGAGAAGATCGTTAGAGTTTTAGTAAAGAAGGGAAAATTAGCATCACGCTTACTCTCATAGTAATACCTCTTTGAAAAGTATTCGTACACAAGCAAGTTTTTCACGCAATATAACACCATAAAACGTTTGACAATGAAAGATTGCAATATATTACAAATTTAAATGAGGAAAAGTAAAAAAACGGTGCTTTTATAATAATTATTGTGCAATATATATTGCACAATAATTATTATAAAAGCACCGTTTTTTTTTTATCATAATAAAAATTTAGTAGGTGGATAGATTGTACCAAAATTCTTAGCCTGAACAACAATGCGATCAAAATTAATTATAAAGAGTATATCTAAATTAGTGTACATTATACACTGTTGAAGATGAACATGTGTGTAAATTACAAATAAGTAACGTGTGTTTCCTACTTAGTATACTCACAAACTACCTGAAGTAATATGCATAAAGAAATCTTAATTTATTCTCAAACTAATTGTTCTCAGATCTCGACGCGGTGCAAAGAGAAATCAGAAAGCTGGTTAGCGAAACGAAAGCTTCAGCCTCAGAGACGGCGCCCAAATCTCCATCCGATCTCGCACCGCCCTTCTTCCCAGAGCATATTGCGCCACGTGTACAGTACGGTAGCGAGCGCTACGAGCCGGAGCCGCACCGCGAGCGCACTCTTGACAAGCACCCCGCTAACATTTACGGCCTCTTCTATAAAGATGGTGATAAGTCTAACGTGCAGACCGAAACGAAAATCGACGAACCCCACAAGGAAACGAACCGAGAGACCAATCGTAATATTTACAGGCAATCATCCGATTACCACAGCAAACTAAACGTACGCCAACCCGGAGGTGAGAACGCTGAGGCGTTTGAAGAAAATCAGCCTACGATTTATCATCAACACCTCACAAACTTCAGTTCGGGTCACCAAAATTTATTCGGCATATCGATAGAGGACGCCAACAAGATGAAACCGACGACGCCCAATCCGATTTACAACACACGAGTCTCGCCCACCCTCCCCACGCTTAGGACGAACGGGGCCACGACGATGCGCTCCAAGAACGGTTCCGAAGATGGCAAGTTTATTAAAATGCACTTTGTATTAGACTCTTCATTAAAAGTATTTTTACATTTTCTAAAGTGTATATATCTTTCCAAAAAATGTCTCAATGTCTCTTTCCAAAAAAATTTAAAGGTTTACATAATATGTTGTCTTACAATCATGTTATAAGCAATCAATCAGTACCATAGAATTTTAGGATATCTGTTATATTTGTAGGACTTTCAATTTTGACCAAACACAAACAATAGTGTAATTTTTAATTTAATGATAGGTATATTTTAATCCATAATTTTGAAGATACGTTTAAACAAGAAATTAGTATATGAAAAATAATTTATATTTTAATCTAATACGTCTCTATCGTGAAGGTAATAAGGCTAAAGAACAAGTTCAAATATATTACTGAAAGAGTACATAAAACAATTAGCAATGAAAATTCAAAGAAAATTTAAAAACTGGCCAAATGCGTGTTTTACACGTAAAAAAGAACGCTCTGTAGTTATCCATATGTGCTGATTTTTTTCTGAAAGCGGACCGAAATGATTTTAATTGAAGGATCTAATCAAATCCTAGTATCTAGATAGTTTAAATTCACGGTTGAAAAATTAGAGAAAGGACACATTGTATGTCGTTTTTAATTTTGAAAGACCCTTTTCCATTATATCCCACTTTAAAAAGAGTGCGATAAATAAATAAAGCCCTCATTTTGCACATTAATTTTCTACATTTTAATTGGGATCTCAATATGAAGCGTTTACCAGCATATAGATCTACATCTATAAAAACTTTGAAGTTGTAATGAATGGACAAATGAACGCACTGTTATGACGAAACTACAAGGGTTTCTTGTTTCAATAAGGTACCCTAAAAATAGATATAATATTTTAACAATATGGACAAAAGTTTCTAATAAAGTCTTTATAACTTCACCACATTTTAAAAATTCGTCTTATATACCAAATCTCAAGAGAATAATTGGTAACCTCTGAAATAAAGTCAGATCCCTGGAAACTTAAAATTGTACAATATCAACATCGAAAACTTTAAAATTTTGTATTGTTCCATGCCGGAAAACAAATCTTAGGAGACGTGATTAGGGCAAAGTAGATGGCATTAATCTTGCCTTCCTTCTTTTTTTTTCAGGTGCCTGAACTTGAAAAATTGAGAGACACTTTTAATCTAGACATTTTACAGATTAACAATAAAGTAAATATAATATTGCGGGTAAATTATAATTAAATTTTATTTATTTTCAAAATTGTTAAAGCAATTAGTTTGCTGTACTCAAATTACTGTAACAAAATGTTTGAGAACTATTTCTTCGAACTCAGTTAACCTTTTCCAAAATGTGCCTTGACAAAAATCATTTGATGTAAATTAAATAGTTTCTGCCTATTAGAACTCCAATATGAGTATATTTACTAATAGTCATAGAAACGTGCAATGCTAAGTAAAATGCAGATGTTATCCAATTTCTTAATTAATATGCACCGTGAGTAATTGAAAATTAGCAAGCATTCGTATTTAGCGAAAGAGGTCTGTAATCATTCGCCCAGGCTAAATGTCTTGTCAGAACTACACAATCTCTCTGTTGCGAAAAATATAATATAGAAATCATGAATCTACGCATCACCAACAAGTACATAAGGCATATTTGAAATAAAGTGTTTCATTCTATATGAAGTGCTATGGAAACAAGGTCGCAGCAAAATAACAAGACATGGTATATGATACTACTCGTCAGAAAAGAGATGAGGTGTAAACTAGACAATATGAATAAAATCTTAAACTTTAAAATAAACGAGTTCATTTTATCCGCCAGGCGCACAATGCGCATCGACCCGCCTTCGCCTATGCCGTGGAGTTCTACCGTACGACCTTGCAGCTGCACCGCTCCTACACGGTTCCGTGGATGCCATGCTGCCTTTCCTCGAGTACGTGGCAGCGAGTGAGTGCAGTCCGCGGGCCAGGCTCTTCATCTGTTCGCTGCTCGAGCCCGAATGCTTACCCGCATCGCAGCAAGCCCACCCGCCATGTCGCTCCGCATGCAGAGGTCTGTGGGCATTATTTATTTCGTTTGGTACATTGAGAAAAAATATTCGTAAAGTTATTAACGAAGCAAAGTTAACCAATGGATATATCGTTAAAACGATGTCTAAGGCAAATAGTTTTTCGTTTCAATATGTGATTAAGTGGTAAAACTAAAGAGTTTTCTTCGTGCCATTTGCTTTCGACTTAACGTTATGTGATGGTTATCTGAATGTGTCGATTTAACACAACAAAACTGCAATCGATAAACACTTCGTGGGCATATTTGTTGCATCACAAAATTCACACACTCACAAAATGTAAAATGATGACCTAATAGTTAGGTGGTTATTGTAAATTCTTTATTGTTTGAACTTTTAAATGCGTGACCTTTCGATTTCACGCAAAATAAGACTATAAATAACTAAAATACTATAAAATTCGTTTCCGATTAACATTTCAAATCATTTCTGGTTTTTCAAAACAAACAGTCGAAAAATTTGAATTACGTTGACCTCAATGAGTCTTACGTTTTAACAAATATCATGACCCCACTTTGACCGGATTCTTTTGAAATGCAATAATGACCTCAGACAACTAGTTTGTATCCGCGTATCAGTCTATGTCAAGGCGGTCGAGGATAATCAATTGCATTTAATGTTTTGAAGTCTGCGCTTATTTTCTAGCCATATTATGATAATAAATATCTTCTCAAGTATTTATTGCGGTAGGCGCTACATACTTCAGTATTAAAAAATCTTAACTTCAACCTACAATACACAAGGTCTTTATGCAAATACACTCTTACGTGTGTCATTTAACATTTCAGCTATTTTTTATATATTCTATTTAATATACCGTTTGCCATCTACGTAAGATATTCCATAATATGTGTAAAAGGTGAAAATTTGATCGAAAAAAAGATTAAATTATAAGAAAGTGATTTTATTTAAAAAAAATGAAAAGGAGTCACGAACCAATCTTCCCAATGAACATCTTTCAGATATACATATATAAATATTATATAAAACTACACACTGTTACAGACATGAAAAATAAAGAAATAATAAAGAAAAGAAATTAATGAGAAATTAAGAAAAAATAAAATAATTGTTTTATCTTCATCTGAATTACATTCCTAATTATTTAATTTTTTTCTTAACAAATAATGTTATATTGTGAAATAATATGCACGACGTAAAGCAATTTCAGAATTATTAGTTCGAATACAGGGAAATGTTTTTTTTATGATTTTATAATATTCCTCATTTTTTTACTCCTTTCTTAGTCTAAACTCCTACATCTCGATTGAATTTACCGTTTGATTTCACTATACATTTCACTAACTTTTTACGTGCTTGTCACGTTACATCAGCTTCAGTCAGCCTCGATGTTAAATAACAGATAGCTTATAACCAAGAGAACGATCGCAGTGGGTCTAGTTGCTCTTTCGTAAATTACCATTTCATTGGTGACCTATGCGAATATTATGCCAGAAAAACAAATTCGGGTAAAATACAGTCATCGACTAATTGAACGTTGGTAAAAATGACGCTAGAAATTTTAATTTATTACTATAAATAGCCGTCCGGTCCGGGCAAAATAAAGAACCACGACTGTATTTTATTTTAATTCCTTTTTTATATAATATTTAGTTAGTTCCTTTTTAAAAATATTTAGTTATTTATTTAAATATTTAGTTATTTTAGTCAAGTACCGAAATATACACAATGATGCAACATGAAAATGTTCTTATAACGAACTATCCGTAACAATGAAACTGGAACCATACCTATATATCCTAGAACCATACATATCCTGGATTAACCATACACATCCTATGGTTAATCCAAGATATGGATGGTTTATGTTAAGATTATTTCAGACATTATTTTAATGTGGCTGTCATGGTTGAAAATGTAAACTCAAAATGCATCGAATGCACCACGTCTCTCTTTATTAAATCGTAATTGTTCATTAGCCGTACTTTCATATATTATTTTCATTCCGTACTTTCTTATATTATGTCATTATGTACGTTTGGATAAGTAAGCTGTACCGATCGTAAATATTTTAATGTTAGTTTGATAAGCCACTTTTATACCCAATTCTAAAAAATAATGAGACAACATTTTCCTCTTTATGAAATTAATAAAATGTATTAGGAAAATAATTGACATCACCATCGGAACCGTTGTAAGTGCTAGGCAGGCATGTAATCGATCGAGTACTCTCTATAAAGGTACAAAACTGATCGATAATAAAAATCCGAATATACATTATATATATATATATACATTCACTTCTAACAAGATTCAAGATTAAAAACTGATTTTTCCAGTTTTTAATCTCGGTTCAAGAGTTTACCAGTTCCGGTCGTATCCACTCCATGTTCTTTGGCTTTTCGATAGCTTTGGCAGTTACATTTATCGTATAAAATATATATTAAAACAACGTAATCTTATACGTAGCCATGCGGTTCGGACGACGATAAAGTTTAGTGTAAAAATGAAGACGAAAAATTTAATGTTAACCAAGGATAGAGCTGAACCCCAAAGTTTCTTATGATTTTTTTATTTTAATCCGAAATCGATCAGTTAGTTTGAGCACCTCCAGCAATGCAATAAAATCTTATCGCGTGACAATTAATACAATCAATACGAAACGCTTAGATCATATGCTAAGAATTAAGGCTAATATAAAAATCCAGTACTTTATTCCTATCTGAATATAGATTTTTAAAAATTCCGATATAGTCTACACTATAAGTATACTCGGTCTCTACATAGTAGTCGCATCTATTGGTATACAGAATTTTACGTTAATTAACTGTGATTGAGTTTGAGAAATAAAATAACAATTGTCAGATTTATGCAGAGGTCAGCATTCAGCAAGTAAAACGAGTAATAAATGAATAAACATCAATATAATAACATTTTGTTAAAAATTATTCTTTACTTTTGAAAGTGTTTTTGTTTTGGTTTTTTATTAATTTACATAATTTGATAAATGTTCTATTACTTTGCAATCAATATACGACGCGCGAGCTGAGGTTATCTGGTATAAATATTAGAATATATATTGCAAATTAACAAAAAACATACGTTCGTAAATTAGTATACTACTAAAAGTGTGATGTACCATCGTGATTCAAAATGGCTATAAGTATTTTTTACGCTCAATTACAAAAAACTTGCATATTTCACTTGTTTGGAGTTCACCTTCCGTATTTCAGACTCAGTACATTAAGACAGATCTAAACATATACATAGATTACACAGATCCAAACATATACATAGATCCGTTCTTTTATTGAAATATTCGTTGTTACAGTTAATGTTTCTCAGAAATCTCAAAATTCAAACTGGGCTCTATAACGCTGTAATAAACAAGTTCTAAAATGGTGTAATAAATCGATTACAATAGTGATAATAACGATTCAAAGTCAGATCTCAATTCTTTTAAGTTACGTTCAGTGATGAAATATGTTATACAACTATAATTCTAACAACTAATATACTGAAAATAATTCAGGCGTATTATATAAATAATAAAACTGACCTGAAAAAACACACACACATAAAATAGGGTTTTATGATTGATCCCTTGAAATTACCGTATTATTGTAATTTTAATTAAAAGTTCTAATTCAAAGTAGAGTGGACATAATACACGTCATTTTAAAGCAAAAGGGACTTAAAAGGATTTAAACCATGACAATTTTGTTTTAACTCATTATTACTATTATAAAAAATTATTACACTAATACCGAGGTAGTAAATATGACCCGCAGGTAACATTTTAATTTATTGTGTAATTTTTCAGTACACTGTTGGTATATTTGGTATAGAAATTATTTGAATGTGTGTATCGTGTTGAAAAATTATATAATATAAAGTGTAGCAAAAGAAATTTGTTCACTGTTGTATCAAAATAACATAGTAATATATAGATGGAGAAAAAGTTGAGGAATCTTGTTTTTTTTAAATTTATCGAAGCATGACAAAAATATTTTTAACTGAAATAGTGTATTTCCAAGATTATTTTTAAAAATTACAGATACATTAAATCTACCTCATATCATAGTAATCAGACTCATTAAGTTTAAATACAAAATACTAGCTTTCCAATTAAAAAAAATTTCATAGTCGCATGACATTTGTGGATTGTTTTGAGACCAGAAAAGAAGAGTCTTAACTCCAGCTACTGAGCATTTCGAAAACATTCTATGATTAGTAAAAAAATAAATGAAACTCAGAATGTTCCGGGTAATTATGATATAACTATTGAGGTCAGCTTAATGGATCTATCTAATAATATTTCGACCCGAAGACGAAAAAATTTCACCTCCACCTCACATTTATAGGAAGATACATAATTTTGCATTTTTTAAAATATTCTAATACAAATTAATTGAGCGTTTATACAAAGCATACCTACAAAATTTGAAGTATATATGTATATGTAGACACATACCTAATAACCACTGTAGGTAATATTAGGTGTGACAGGTGGATAGACATGACTATATTATAAAGGTTCTTTGTGTCACTAAGGAACCTTAAAGAGCGAGAATTACTTAACTAGAGTATGGAGGTCCGTAATTGTGTCTAATGATAATTAGTTCCAAAATAATTCTTGCTCTAATTTTTTATGAAGCGACCATATAATATATTGTGGTGTTATAATAATTCCATGTAAATTTACTGTGCATACTGCTTCTTTAAAAAGAAGTACTCTTTCTTGGAAACATTGCAGCATTGGGCGTCTCATCAAACAATTCATGTATAATTACCGCATTGGATTTAGTATGTGCGGTCCAAAAATAACAAATTAATCACAAGCAATTATCATACAAGATTTATGTTTCAAGGTTTTCACATAAATCTTGTATGATAATTGCTGTTTGTATTAGAGTTACAAAACAGGATAAGCGTGGTAACAAAACAGAACTAAAATTGGCAACCTTGATGGTCCCCACATCGTCACTTTTCATTATTTTCAATAATACTCCACGCCACGGTAAAACAATTTCAACACGGCTCTTTACAAGTTTGGGCGACCGCATTTAGAAATAAAATTATGCATAACTTTAAATACGATTTTACATAATACGTATAAAAACTAACTCAGTTCGTTAGGAGCCACAAATTTCTGACTGATGGATAGATAACGATTTCACGACGATAGGTTTCCATTCGAACTTTTAGTTATGGAATCACAAAAATAACTTCCATAAGGATGCACGTCTTCTACACTATTAAAATTTCGCAGCTTATCTAAGTTTCTCTAGAATCATTCCTTCCATTCACAAATTTTCGCCAACGAACTTTTGACAAATAATATTAGGTCCAGAATGAACCATAGCAGCAATTGAAACTAAATCTGTTTACAGTGTTTAATTAGTTTGTTAGTAGTTTAATTTTCGATATTTACTACGAAATTAAGAAATTGTTAGTAGTTTAATTTTTAGACACACTAAAGTTTTCAGACTGCAGAGGTCGATCGACTGAAATAAGGTAATAAATATGAATGCCGTGATGCGAAGTAAGGTAATAAGGTAATCATTATACTGACCCACAGCTGTAGTGGAGTCGTGTGGTTCAGTGCTGACGGCGGGCGGATCGGACGCGGCGGGCGGTGCTTTCGAGTGCGCGCGCTACCCGGCGGCGGGCGATTGTGTGGCGGCGCGCGGCCGCTGCCTACCCGACGAAATGCGCTGCGGTGACGGTGCCTGCTTGCCGGCACGCTGGCGATGCGACGGCCGCGAAGACTGCGCAGACGGCGAGGACGAGCGCGACTGTCCCTTCTGCGCGCGACACGAAATCAGGTAGGTCACCATACGATAGCCTGAATTTTTTCAGATAATTTTTGAAGCTATATACATAGGAGATGTATTTCTGATACTGTGATCCACTGTATTTCACAAGTTAACGATGTAAACAGAGACGAAATATTTATGAAATCACGACTTGCGTAGTTTTTTTGAAACAAACGTGAGCAAATAAGTCCGTGAATAATATTAACCAGGTAAGGAGATTTATGTTGATTGTTTAAAATATTATAAAGTAATGAAAGAATATGAAGGTCGAGTTGGTCAAGAAGCGCCTAAATGAACCCTAAATTAAAATCTGAGGCAATATTTGTAAGAGATAAACAAATTTTAAAGGCTTCTTTCAATTTATTTAGTAACAATTCGGTAAGATCTAAATAGCTCATATTTCTATTAGTCAAGTAAATATAATAAAATAGTTTGACAGAGGCGGTCTCAATACTTGGAGTAACAAAGAGTTGAAGAGGTTTTAGAGATTGACTTTTTCAGAGGAATTTTCTTTGACGCAAGGAAATCCGGATATTTAATAGCTGATACGTATATATGTAGGTACGTTATACAGAACAGCAGTTTTTCAATATTGGCTGATTCTAGAAAGTAGCGAAACATATTTAAAATATCTTATTTCACCTGGCCTTTTATAATTTTAACGGCTGCGATCATTTGAAATGCAGCCTTATTCATCGCACTAAACAGATCCAAAAACTTAGCGCATTATTTGATAATGCTTGTTGGATCTATAGGAGACGTAAAAAAGCTAGATTTTATTAAAAGAATATTAAAAAGTTTATTTCAACAGCATCGAGATTATTATAATTTTAAATATTTAATTCAGTAGTAAATGGAATAGGTTACATTAAATATGATGTTATATGTAACATACTAGTAGTAATTGAATTCATGAAATAATTATAAAAATATACAGTTTATCGTCATGAGATTATGTATGCCGTATGTTAATAATATTGATTTACCCATAATATTGAATATATAAGTGTAATAATATAGAATTACCCATTATATTGATATTAAACATTCAATTTTCCTAATGTAGTCTTAGATATCCAAATACTCTCAACTGCTTCTGTTAACAATATTTTAATAAAAATGGTCATATCGCTTATTTTGTCACATTTCTACTGGCACTAGTAACAAGTGACATGACAGAAAGGTATTAGCGCCTGTAACAATCTACTAGAAAAGTTACTAATTAGATCTTTAAAACACCTTTGTTTCAACTACGTTTTAGATCGTACTTCATTATAACTTACGATAAGGTGTAATATAACGTTAAATCACTGCTTCATACGTCTTAGAAGACATGTGTAAATGTATGGACATAATATACAAAAATTGAAGATTTATTAACAAATAAGGATGATGGTTGTTCGCAGGTGCACGTCAGACGGATCGTGCGTGCCGCGCGCGTGGGCATGCGACGGATACGCAGACTGCGCGGATGGAAGCGACGAGTCCGCCTGCTCTCCCATTGCCGGCGCCGCCTCCGAGCACGCGCAGCGCACTCTACCACCGCCCAAGCACGGTATTATATTCTCCACATTAACTGAAATAGCCTCAACCTAGTTCGATTATTTTTTTAACTAATCTGAACTTACAGTTAAAATAATACTCAAACCAGAGGTTAAACTTTCAACCCAAAAGTGTTCAATCTTAAGAACACGAAACGTATTAATGACATTTTAATTCCCTTCATTATCTTTCGTAGCTTGAGCAACGCTATAAACACAGTTGCATGGAGCGTAGCAGATAGATGCGGGTAGACTGCACAATCACATAGCATGCATCGACTCTCTGTAGATACCAGATGTCTCCGCGTTTACGAAACTTTTAGATGTTTACAATTTTTAGTGTTCCGTGCGAAAAATGCAAAAACGGAACAATTGCGGAATCAGTTCCATTTATATTGGTCCGTCTGTCATAATTTACTTCCTCAGAGATCACGAGACATGCAAAACGGATCAGAGTTTAAACCACCGACGGAGTTAAACGACGGCTTAGTGATAATATCGTGAGATCAATAATGGTTTAACTTCGTAGAAAGTTTAAACTCTAGATTATAGTTACTGACGAGACAGGTTTAAAATTCTCTTCGTAGATTAATCGCGGCAAAATGGCCGCTCTGCTACCAGCAGTTAAGGTTTCCCTCATTCTACTGGACTTTCATTTAGTAGTTATATTATTTCAGTCTTGTTTAGAAATTTCTTTACAAAATGAATAAGTTATAATATTAATGGAGTTACATTATTAGTTAGTAGGTTTACATTATTAGTAAATCAAAACAAAGTGGAAAACGCAGTGGCGATTCTGATAAAAAATCTTATTTTTGTTGCATTGTCTTTTCAGCGCTAATTAATCATTATAACTTTTGGAACGTCGAGGACCAAAATTTCTCTCTCATTCTAAAGAAATTCTTTTAAAATCTTGACATTATAAAGTTAAAAACATATATAAATAAACTATTCCCTATATTCCAATATAATAAATCATTCTTCAATAACAATCTACAGTGTTGCAAGACACAAATAATGTTAACCAAGTTTATTTAAACGGAACCTCCGTTTATTTTATTGTTGAAATTACCATTTGGTCGTAATCGATAGATTGATTGTAAACCCAGATTTGTTTGCAAATGGTTTGAACTGTTATTGATCGTATGGCTGTTAGAGAGCTAAACTTAGCATTGTTATACTTAAGTTATTCTAAAACCTTAACTGCCAAATTTAGAGTTAAATTTGAAGTTAATTGTTTTTTTTTTTAATTATTATCGTGATTGCAGAACGCGCGGCTAATTTTATCTTGGCTCGAGGAAAAAGTTTTGTTGCGGGTCTGTTAAATTTTAAGTTTTTGGCTAATGAACCCCTTGCTACTAGAAAGAGATGTATTTTAGAGATCGCCGTTGCTCACTGGCAGTTCAGGTGGTGTTCCCCCGATTCCAAGGGAGAAACGACAAGGTTGTATATGTATCCGAGCCCTATGTTTCCGAGCGGTTACGTAAGAACTGGCTCGTTCCCGATTATTATGTTTCTCAGCTTTTAACGGGACATGGTGCATTTCGTGCCAGTCTATTTAGGTTTGGTCTGAAAGATGGCCCGGCGTGTACCTGCGGATTTGAGATGCAGGACACGAGTCACATTTTGTTCTATTACAGTGAGCACGATGATGCGCCTTCTCTACGCACATCATCGTGCTCACTATGAGAGAGCATGCGTCTGTATAATAGTAACATAGAATCACACGGAAACTTAGAACGAGGTGTTTTTAGTCATCGTGACTTGATTAAGAATGGACCGATCTTTGAGTCATTTAGGTGTTCGCAAAATGCGTCCTTGAAAAAATGGAGATCCTGAATCACTCATTGAGTAGGGGCAGACTCCAACCATGTTGGGTGGAGGCGTTGTGATTATAGATACGGGACACTATTACCTTCGACCTTCGGGGACCTTCGACGATCCCCTTTTTTGTATGAGGTGGGTAGTCACGGGTCCCAGGAGGGGCCCTGAGACCACCCGGGTGGATATGGCGGGAATAGTATTTTTTTTAAATGTTTTGTACAGAGTATTAAATAAAAGTTGGTAAAATGAGATAACTAAAAGTACATATTCTCAGTTGTCGGCATTAATACCTTCTAAAAAAAATTAGGGGACATAATTTAAATAATTTTTATTTGAAAACAAATCTTATATTTAATTTCTCTGGCTTTATAATCACAACTAGTTAAAAAATATATCACTTGTCTTTTCCCGATATATTTTAATCATTCACATACTATAATTTTCAAATTTTTGAGTTATATAAGTCAAACGATTAAAAACATCCAATGACTAATTGATAAATAATTGATACAAACCACAATGACAAACTTGAATTTATTACTTTCCCGATAGTCCAGTACAGCATACTTTGTGGAACGAAATCCATTCTGTATAAAATAAAACAATATTGTTAAAAGTTATAATACTACGTTTAAGTTATATGAGTAATTAGCTAGTGCCGTTAAATGTACAGTAAACTCGTAAACAATCTCGTTTATGACTCTTACGTTACGCCAATCAGCGTGTCTGGAATTGTTACCAGCATTCCAGAAGTAGTGACGTGATGTCGCCGTATTACGGAGAAAACACAGCTATGAGTATGGCTATGAAATGTGTATTCATGATTATTATGTGGATATCTTCCTTATTGGTTGACGTCAACGAGCCATTTAAAGTTTACTCGAAAATAATATCTAGTAAGTACTTATGCAAATGAATAGGTTACTCGGTTGTGTGAGATTAAACCTTAGTATGAATAACGTTTAGTAACGACAATTTTCAATAACTGTTCATTCTATATTCATGTCGCTCAATTAGAGGTTCAAGTAAGCTTCCTCCTTAAAATCTGTTTAAATGAGCGTTAGAAACGTTACCCACTTTGTTCTTCTCTGTTGTACCTTCTTTCATTCCCATAAAATTTTATTGACCTATATCTTTGAGGGTAAATTTATAATTAGTATTTATTTAGCATTCATGAAATTCGAGAATAACTAAAGCAATTGAATTTTCAAAGTACTTTTCCGCAATTGTTTCTAAAACTCTAGTATAAAAGATAATTTAACCAAAAAGTAATCGAGTTCAACGACAACACTTGCAGTCGAATCGGAAAGCAGCAAAGAAGAACTCCTCATCACCAGCGACAGCAGCTCGATGAAAACGTTCCCGTACGGGCGGGCGCGCGGCACGGTCCGCGCGAGCACGCCCCGCGCCGGCGCACCGCAGACCGGCACGGCGGCGCCTCACACGAGCACGCCGCCGGCTCAGGTCGCGAACGTGCCCGCCGACGAGCTCGAGAGGCGCGTGCTCGCCGCGAGCGCGCACGCCTCGCCCTGCCCGCCCGGCGAGCTGCGCTGCGTGGACGGCCGCTGCATCATGTTCTCGCAGCTCTGCGACGGCTACTCCGACTGCTCCGACAACGCCGACGAAAACAATTGCTACTTTTGATGCGCTCCAGCTTCGATGCGGTTTGCAATTCTTAACCACTAGATCTAAGTGTACGCGTAGCCGTCCGATACGACGTGATAATTTTAACGTGTCGTTTGTGTATTAATAACTGTTACAAATGTCTCGCTCGTGACACATGTCGAAGTCTTCCCTGATGACAATTATATGCATCAATAATTGTCATTTATTTGACCTAGAATGATAGAAACAGTTTTTCTAAATTCATAAATCAAGATAGTCCCCAAAAATGTCTAAATTTGACCTAATGGTAATTTTTTTATAAAACTTCTATCAATGTCATCCAAAAATGAGTTGAGTACACTTCCGATTATTTTGAACGTTAGATTGAATAAGTATATTGTATAGTAAGCAGATGTGTAGAGATCTTAGTATTACTTGTTATAATTGTATTTGTAATTATTTTAATGAAATGCAGATAAAATGTGATCCCAGTAGAGTAATTTTAGATTGTAATTAATTATTGTAGTCTCGGAGGAGTATTTTTGTATGCTATGCGTGCCAGCGGGTGCTTTTTTGGGACTAAGTCGAAATTGCAAAACAACGATATGGTAAGTAATAATTTACAAATGGAAAAAATAGAATCACTAACAGATTATATACTCAACGACATTGTTCATCGTTTCCGAGGCAGACATAGCCAAGAATATATGTAGATAAACAAAGAAGACAATTTTTATTCATTTAAACGTTAAGCGAATATTATAAATTTTAATTTTCTGGCGTTTATTTTTACTTCCCACTAAACAAATAGGAGTAATTAGTTATATATTGTATAGATGATTAAATTTAATTATTATTTTGTTTAATATAGAGTTTATATATACGAATTAGCTATTCGTTTATTTATCGTCAATACTCAAGGCTTTTGCCAGCTTTTATATTGAATAGGTCGTTAGGAACGAGCCGAATTTCACAGATATTGAAAGTATAATGTTAATGGGTCTATGAGTTTAATATATTAATCCATATTAGGTTTGGAAAATAAAAGTCTATATAGATTGGCTGGACTTCTATTTTTCGCAGGTCTTACGTGAAGCGACGGACTCTCACGGTGGGCAGCGAAAGTGATACTTTTTATCACTTCGCTAAACGAAACACAAATAATTTTAAATTCAAATAATTATTGTGTTACTTATTCTCTTACTCACTCGTGTACAAATAGAACGATGGAGAGCGAGACGATTATCTTTGCTGGTACTTATAAAAATTATGACGGATGGCGTACCCAGTGAGCCCGCCGTGCGCCGTGAAGGTGTTTATATGTTCTACGATGTTTTTTAAGCTTTACTTGGCCTAATTAATGATTTCCGAGTAGCTACTGATCAAGGTAGCCAATTTTGTGAGTCGCTCTATAAATTAACTACGTATTCATTTAATTTTTTTTTTATAAATATAAGTAACTTTTTTCAAACGCCAAAATCACGTCATTACTTCTTTGTTCTTCCAAATATTGCTATTTAACCTTCGCTTCATCTTCTTCAATCTCCAAATGTATTTCTTAAAGGTTTCTATTTATACTAATATGAGTCTGTTGGAGTAGAATAAAAATAAAGGTAAGTTATCTAAATGGTAAACGAATCATTACGGACAGTTGGATCACCTACATATTTAGCTTCACTCGTCTATTCATTTGTGTATTTATTAATCACATATCTGTACGCTTTGTAATAAATATTTTATAATTATGAATGTTAGTACTGTGTAAATATATTGATAGTTAGTTATTGATGTTAGTTTATGTAGTTTTTATATACTTTTGTACTCGTATACATACATACTAAATGTTTAGAATATCTTATAATCATTTGTCATATATAGATATATTACGTATTGTTGATATTTTATGTCATTAAATAAAAATGATTGCGGAGTATATAAATGTTTTTATTTTAGAAAATAATTCAATACGCTATACGTTGAAATGTAAAAAAAGAAGAAAAATATTCTGTTTTAAATCTTTTTCTTCTCTTTTAGATAAAAAAAAACTTTACAATTCTTAGATTGCGCAACCAAAATATGCAAAAATGTATTTATATTTTGATTTTCATATATTAATTTATTAACTATGCCGACCTGAATGAAATAAAACTGGTCCAGTTCCTGAGGAAACCCACGTAAAACAGGGCCTACACCTCTTGAAAAATAGAAAATTCTAATGAAAGCTTAATATCCTTATTAGCAGCTTAACATTTCAAAGAAGTTAATCACAAATGTAATCTCACTTTCTTGTTAATAATCCTGTTCAACGACATATCAGTCGATGGGGTTCGTGAAAAGAAATCTTACGTCGCCACTTTGCACTCGTACGTTTGGTACGTTATAAAATATTTTTTGTAATGCACATTAATTAAAATTGTCATCGTGCAACATTGCGTACATTCATATTTAAAACTACTGAAACTTTGAGACTGTAACAGTCAGACGAAAAAAAATGACAAAGTTACTAGGATTCATTGTTTCACGAGGAAACCCTAAAAATACACATATTAAAAAAAATTGTATAAAATGACGTAAAAAGTATAATTTCGAAACAAATAAAATAATATGGAGTTAGTTTAAGTGTAGGAAGGATAAAGAAGAAGTGGCGGCAGACGAAATAATAAGTGCTTGACGCAAATTCGAGTATCGGCAAATGAAGCGCCGAGGAGTAAATACATAACATTTCACCGACATGTGACGCTATACTAATGCCACCTATCGGTCAATTCGTATAAATATTGACAACTATATTTTTAAAGATCGAACTCTGTCACGCGTGAGAAAATTTGTGTAAAGAATAATTATTTCTTGTAGCGTTTTTTTAATTATCATTCGGTAACAAAATACGTACAATTAATAAAAAGTAATATTTAAATTACTATTCGCAATTAATAATGTTATGTGTCTAACATACGATAAAAAGATGTTAGTGCAACAATAAACTTAAATTAATAATCACTAAATGATTTAATGTTTTTAATTCGGTCGGTACGAGCAAAATAAACTTCGGAGATACTTAAATTTATTTCTGTCTTGATTCCGAACTAGCATACAACTTTTTTTTTTCATTTATTTATTTCCAAATTAGAAATTTACAAATATTTTTCTTGTAAGGATATTTCGTATATAATAATATGTATTTGAAAGATCAGTTTTGTATTGTTAATACAAATGATTCCCCGTTATAAGTTGATATTAAACGTTGGGTCACTTTACATTGGTGAATTGTTGGATTGGTTTATCATAACTTCAAAAATATTTAAACAAATATAGAGTAACTTTGTATACGATCCTTAAACTCGCCTGTTATTCCGTACGGGATTTAAAATCAACAAATAATGTGCATCTCACTGGTCAAAAATAAAGATAAGAAGTCTTTAATGGTAAACGTAATAAATTTACTCTCATACCCTCGTGTTGGTTGTATTCTTGCTAGCTTTTGCCTGCGGCTTCGCATGCGTAGACTTTTTTTTAAGAGTAGTTAGTGTCAAATCATATAAAGTTCACATTTTTTGGGACCGAAGTTAAAGATAAAGGTGTTATTTGAATGTCTCACAAAGTCATATGGAAAACACATTTTTCCCGTTTCCGTGGGAATTTCACGAAATCCTTTCCTAATGCATGTTCGTGACCTAAAAGAAGATCCGACGGTTTAAACTTGGCTTTGGTACGTTAAAGAAAAATGAAAAATTACAATTTTGAAGTGTCAAATGTATACAGTTTTAGTTATATGCAACATTTTTGTTCAAACGTAAAGATCCGTTTCCGCTTTGAGAATGATCATTTAAAAATTCTTTCCCGATGGCTGCTTTCATCCTAAAATGAATGAACAAAAAATTTACGTTTTAAACCCAGTCGTTAGTTGAGACGGAGTTTGATAAAATATAACCAATTGACGCGTTTATCAACGAAGACATCGAGCGACAATATTACGAACTACTTTACATCCTTCTTTCAACAAAGCTGTTGTGATACGTTAACTAAATTATAGATGGCGCTAGTCATTCATTTAATTTACATAGATATTATGTAATCATTCGCCAGCAAAGCAAATATTACTACGATCATACTTCTATGATAATGTATCAAAACATTAAAAAAATATATTTAACACAGTTCTTTAGTGTTTGTTATCGGTGTTAACATATTTTTATTTAAAAATTCCGGAGGTAGAAGTTTATATAACTTAACTATTAGATACACGTGTGTGCGTATTTATGTATGTATGTATAACATGTATATCAAAAGGTGTATGTATTGAAAGTGTAAACAAAGTAATAAAACATATGACCCTAAAAAAACTCAAACATTTTAACGTAAACTTTTGGCTGCCAGTATTAAATTAATAACTAATATTCTTATTGATGGTATAATAGTATATAATGTGAATAGAAATATAATGTGATTTGAATAGAATAATAGCAGATAATAATAAAACTAAGGACGATTCACTCCGTTAGACTCTTGCATAAAATAAGTAAAAATTCTAATTTAATTATGGAATTCCCTAGAAATGATTTGTCGTAAGCGAGTTGGGTACCATTTTATTAAAGCTGAGCTGGAGATGGCTAATTTTGTTATCTTGTAGAAATTATTCAAAATTATTATTGCGGTGGAAATTGCGAGAAATTTTGGGATTGGTTGAAATGCCGAAAAACGATCTGATCTGGAAAATTGGCAGAGATGGCGCAGTTTAGAAAAACGTGCTAGGGTATATTATTCTAAAAGTCAGTGACAATTTGTTCAAAATATGGAATTCAAAAAATAATTGAGATTTTTTCGTCATTGAGTCGATCGAGTCTTTAACGTCGTGTGTTTTATGGGTATTTATAAATTCAGATATCCCACTCAAATTTAATACAAAAGTAACGCGAAATGAAATAAAGTACTTACAGATGAAACTTGTAGACCATCAATGGCTACTCAGTTTGCCACACGCGTGACGATTGAGGTAAAAACAATATTAAAATAAATCAATAGACTTCCGCACTGCCTTCGAAAGACGCGTACGACGGAAAACTTATCATCGTTATCATTAAGAAAGCACCCCACGTTGCTTTTCTGTTTTGTATTGGTCAATGAAGCCCTCGATGATGACTGTTATCATCGCTCAATTCAAATGTCAACGTATAACTTGCCAATAAACTCGAGCTGATTACTCAGGAGATGGAACAATGAAATATTTGATAATTGTGAAAAATATTATTCAAATATGTAGTTTCATTTTAAACTCGTGTTAAAGAAAATAATACCCATTTATATGTTATTCAAATTTTAATAAAGTACCCAAACTGTTCCAGAATTAAAAAAATATTTTTAGCATTAGGTTTTTTTATTTGTACAGATTATTATACAATTTACACACATAACCTTCAAGAAAATCTTTATTTTCGGACTCTTCAAAAGTGTCTCATGTGAAATTATTTATGATATATATATATATATATATATATATATATATATATATATATATATATATATATATATATATATATACACACACACAAAAAACAACTATCTATATTTTAAAAAATCTAGGCGCCTTGAAGAAATAAACAAAAGCATGAAAATACCACTAAATAAATTTTGAAGTTTCAAGGAAATATTCAACTCGATTTGTCAAAAAAAAGATAATTCTAAACTCACTGTAGTTTTGTCTTTCCCGTGTGACACAAATGTGGATATATAAAGTGCTAATACAAAAATGTTAATGTGTCAGAAAACAATGGGGTGGTGTGTGATGAATTTTGAGACGATTAGACTAATGAAGGAACAAAAGAAATCTAATAAAAAGAAAACTATGGATGCTTTAAATGATGGTCGAAAACTTAAATGAAAATGCATTGAAAACGTAACACGGATGAGTATTAAGGAATGAACCAAAAGACTGATAATTTTGAATGGTACAGGGGGCAAAAGGAAAGTGAGAAGAGTGAAATTATAAAAAAGGCTGGACAAGATTGGATGAAAGAAGGCCAACGCCGAATGTCGTGGAACGGGATAGAGGAAACCTTTACTAGCAGAGAAGTCGTTGATATAGAAGAAAGTTTGCCATAGAACATTTATAAATAATCATAATATGAAAAGATAATACTTTGTCATATAATAATATTTTCAGAAATGTGTCGTATTTGAATTTATTTTAGCTCAAATTATATTTATATCTATTAATGAATTATTACTGTGATATTTAGGAAAATACAGGCTTTAATAAAAATACCTTCCATCTATCTAGCATATCAGCTTATCTAGATAATTGGAACTTTCAACAGTAATAAGATATTCTGAAAATCGTACAACTTGTCATTAGAAGTATCCTTCATACGAGATGTTAATTTGATATCTTCAGCTTTGCCGCCTTAACATTGCAACATGTGGAGTAATTGTATTTATTTATTTGTTTATCATGTGTATTCTACGTACAAATACATTTGGTTTTATTTCTGCATCAACAATTTTCTCGATCGACAAAGGTTATTAAAATTGCATCAGTCTACAATAGTAAAATTTAAAAAAACGATGAAAATACTAAAAATCAAGCTAACGAAAAAATTAAATATTATACGGGCGGAATTCAAAAATAAAAAGGTCTGGACGGACAACGCATAAAATATGTTTCATTAGTCGTCTGTATCTCTTGACAACTAATGTAAATGAACGAAAATCATTTTAATTTAAAATTCCACCATTGGGCTCCCAAAACTTATCATTTCGTAAATGGGCCTTAAAAATTAAAACTATGATATGGAACCTCAGTTTCATTTTAAAAGACCCACCGAATTATTTTACTTCGCTCAAAGGAAACACGAAAAAAATGCACCCACATTGCATACAAGGGCAGCAGGTACATTATTCGTTATTTATTTTGCTATATATTAAGATCTCCTAAAATTTTCATTCATGCGTATCTAAAACAGTAGAAACTGTGATTATGACAGACGACCGGACGCTACGAAATTACAAAGGTTTCTTGCTGCACTGCGGGGCCCTAAAAAAAGAAGGAAAAAGATAAAAGTAAAAACTTCTTCAGGCGAGCTTAAAGTGCTTCGATTCCTAATTAAATTGTTATAAAAAGCCAGAAGATTTCTAAAATGTCTATATCACAGCAATACATTGCAGCGTAAACGTGCGTGTGCAATGTTGTTGGTAATTATCAAGACAAAATATCTATAAAGATATTTTTATGTAATGAAAGGTTTTAACCTCTTATCCATGTTGAAATGTTAAATGAGTATTTATCTACATGATACGACACGTAGGCACGTAACACCTTTTTTAGAGTAAACAGTAAATTTCAATGAAATTGTTGCCTTATTAAAAGTAGCAAGTATCAATAAAAACGATTACAAATGAAGATTTACAATCAAATGAATAAAACTAATCGAGGGAGACCGGGGTTGGAAGTCACATTTTTTTTCTTTTGCATTTTTAGTGACTATATTTTTAATTTAATATATAAACATTGGTAATGTTTACCAATGTTTATATATTAACGGATAATGTTGTTAAAGCAGTGTCAAAATCAATAAAGGTTATTTCTGTAACAATATCCATTGAGGAAATATTATAATTTTTGTGAAAAAAAATTAAACTTTTAACGCCGTATCAGGGATGTTCATAAACAATGTAAACCAATCCGAGCCAGCTAGTTTGTTCGACTTCCAAGACTTTGGAACTTTCACATTATTGGAAATAGCAAGTTCGAATACTATTTTTCTAAAAGTCAACCCGAAATAAATACTTGAAGCCAGAAGTATGTATCTCTCTACTTCTTTTTCTTGTTCGTCCGTAAAAATTTGTCGATTTCTTTGGTAACCTATTTTTGTAGGTGGTGTTGATATGATGGTATTGCTTATCTCTTCGGTAGTAAATTTTTCATAATACCTTATCAAAGTACGGTAGTTAATTTCAAAATCCTTCGCAACAGACCTTATAAATTTCCCATGGTTTTTTTACTTCTCTTGCAGCACGCAGCATTACTTCTGGTAAACCAAACCCTCGAGCAGACTTTCTCTTATGATGCCGTGCCATTTTTATGACTCGATCTAAAACAAACAAACTTTTATGTAGCAAAACCTCAAGGAATAACAAATCACTAAAAACGAAAAAAAAAAAACAATTGCACGTATCTCTGTCACGGCGTTTGAGAGCTGACTGAAGTAGGGAGGCAGGTGTTGCTCGCGTGATCACTCGACGCCGTTCGATAAACTCCGTTATAGCCGTTGTGATAACCAACCCTCGAGACAACCATGCCCGGTCTCCCTACAGTTGAAATAATAGATAAATGATTTATAATTTTCAGTAAATTATTCATTGTATAAAATATCTTTTAAAAAACAGCCTTCAAAAAAGGTAGGTAATAAAAAACAAAAAATAATTAACACAAAATAGGTACTTACTTATTTGCAATAAATAACTAAGTTACTTAGTTTTGAAGTTGGTGCCAGCACTGGCGACCAACTTAAACCAATTTATAATTTTATTTCATTTATAATATAAATTTAAAACTTTAACTTCTAATATGCTAACAATACTAAATAGATTCATAAAGGGCGTATTTATAATATAAAAATTTACACTTGTCTAAGTTGATCGACGGTGCTGGCACCGACTTCAAAAGTAAGTAACTTATTTAGTTATTGCAAATAAGTAGGTACCTATTTTGAGATATTATTTTTAATTTTAGTACCTACATTTTTTGAATGATATTTTATTTTAGAATGTTTAGTGAATGACTTATTAATATTAATTATCACAATTATTTTTTTAATTCGAATATGTAGATAATTTCCTCTTCGTCTAAAGTTGATTATCAAGAACATATATAAATGAAGCGATAACAGTAGCCGCCGATGGTTATCCGTTGAGGAGATCTTGATAGATATTTTTTTTTCTATTTTACTATTACTTCTTACAGATTTTGTAAAGTAATAACTAAAGTAACAACTAACCAGTAGCATATATATTGAAATCACGATCGATTTACTAACAACCGTTAAGGACTTATATTATTCATCTTCAGAACTCATCATCACACAATGACCTGATCTATGGTGTAGTTCATTTGCAAAGTAAAAACTGCCAGTAGTAAATATCTTGAATCACTTTCAATTTACTACCATCCGTTAAGCATTTCCGTCGTTCATCTCCAGAACTCATCATTAGACCCTGACCTGGTCGGCGGTGTAGTTATTTTGCAAAATAACAACTACGGGTAGTTGTTATTTTGCAAAATAACTACTAGTAGCAAATATCTTGAACCATAGTTGATTTACTGCCATTCGTTAAGGAATTCCATCAAGAACCTCATCATCAGAGCATCATCATATTTATATGGAACTACACCCATAACACCCTCTTTTAAATAAAAAAAAGAATCTTCAAAATCGGTCCACTCGATAAAGAATTATCGCTGAACATCCACAAAAAAGATTCTGATGAATTGAGAAACCCTACATTTTTTTAAATCGGTTAAAAATTAAGAAACATTTAATAAATCTATAATTTTTAATCACAATTGAATTATTTAAATCGATTACAATTCATATTAATGGTTACAGTTAATAATTAAATGAAGACGTTTATAAAACAAACTTCGATACATGTGTAGTTTTAAAATAAGGAATTTTGAAAATTAATTATTAAAGGTAATTAATTTTCAAATCACTTTAAAATAATGTTTTTTTTAATAATTTTAATTGTTAAACAATCAGAAGAATATTTCATCTTGGATTCTAGACTCGACGACCTTTGTACTCGTAGAGACTGTCTTTCATTATCTTCTACTTCTGAATTAGAATTATTTCTTGCAGACATTTGTATTGCGAGCTCAACTTGGTCACTACTTCTTTTATTATAACACTAGTTATATATTTTAATACATCAATTTTTGTCATTAGAGAATCAACATTATAGTATTCTATAAAGCTTAGTAATTTATCCTATCTGGCCTGAAATTTATGTTCTTCGACGTCTCTGGGACGAGAATGCGAAGTGGGAACACTAACGTTAGTTTTTATTTTACAGTGTGAACAACTTTACCATGCGGGTGGTCTGTTTCCACACGCTTTCAGTGAATCGACTGATGAAATAGTAAAATAGAAAACAAAATATCTATCAACATATTTTTATCTAATGAAAGGTCTTGACCTCATACGCATATTGATTAATTAATAAGATGTTTGGTTTTGGGCTATGTCAAAATATTAAACGAGTGTCCGTCTATATGATACGCCATGTAGATGCTTTAGAATGTGTATGGTGAAAAGTGTATAAGAGTTGAAGGCCATATAAGTGACACTTTATACCAAAATTCTGTGACACAATTATAATGAGACAGCAGTAGACTGAATACGCAGCACTGCTATAATAAATGACGAAGCAATGCATTTCCAAGCAAGATCTCCAACATGCAAAACTCATGAAGACGTGGTGGTTTTCGAAGTATTAGGAGATGAGCATGAGAAGACTTTGAAGAAAATATTGCAGATAAGTTAGCCTCTATTGTACGTGATTCTTATATAATAGGTATAAACTTCTTAATAATAATCGTCTTTCGCAAATACAGGTAAAAATTTTGTGGTGGCAAGTCAAGTTGCGTGAATACCATATTTTAATATACCAAATAAGTGGTATATTGCGTATATTGCAAATAAGATAAACTTAAACAGACTATACCCACTTCACTCCACTTATACAGACTATACCAACTCCAAAAAGAGGCATAAACCTACTTTAATTTTTTGAACATTTCATTTTTTGGAACAAGCTAGCCTTTTACTACAGCTAAGATTTGTAATAACAGTAAAAGCTATAACTACAATAAAACTTCTATAATTTCCCTCTAACACAAAACAACATTGAATTTCGTTGAGGGAATTGCGAAAGAGGGATAATTATAAACTGCCTTCACCTGATACCCGAGTCGGTTTACTTTTTAAAGCATGTTTTACATGTAACAAAGAAAGTTAAATATTTACACGTATTTTTGTTAATTTCCTTACTTTTTATTAATCTGTCACTTTATTACCAGTCCCAGCATTATCAAAATGACTACTACGTAAGTGTAATTATTATACTTATTTGAATACCTGTATAAATTCAATTATGTGTAATAACGATACTTGTTGATTGGTTAGAATCGATATATTAATCATATTCATTACTGCTATCTCTACTATATCACCAGTTTCCTAGGAGCCCAGCGTCCAATCTCCGCATTATCACGAGTGCATCGCGTGGGTGAACCGATCGCGTGAACGTATCGACTGACATCACCGCCACCGGTCACTTTTCGCCGCCGACAAATTGCCAACGAGATCCAGTGGAGAGTCGTGCGGTGTCGATATGGCACCGTCGTTTATCTGTATGACGCGATGCGACGTCACGGCGCGGCGCTTGGCACGCGTTCCGCTAGTGAAGCCTGCCCACGACACCTCGTCTGGTGTATTCTGCATTTCGGATAGCGACAAGTGTTTAAATATTTATTATTTAATCAAGTGCGGAGAGGTACGTAACGTTTTCTTGCTTGCTTGAGTGCTTGAGTATAAACGTTTGTACCATCGTAACTCTAAAACAGCTGTGACGGTTTTCATAGCTTAAATACCTATTTCAAGATGTCGTGGCCCTGTGAGTGACAGAAAAAAAAATTAATGGTGAACGCTACGAGCTAAATTTAAAGTAACAGAAAAACGTTATGGGTGCGGGGAATCCGGAAGTGACATTTCTTGAAAGGAACAAAGGATCACACGATGGTTTTAAGGGCACCCATCCAAGCATTGAACGTACTGGATATTCAAGTAGCAAACAAGCGTTTTCCACCAAAGTGTTACCAGCAAAGTATATAAGAACTTTAGATTATATTAGAGACTTACAAAATGTTTGTGACTTATTATGCAGCTCAAATGTATAAAGACTAGATTAAAAAAATCTTCAAGATTTTAAACAGAATATGGAAGAGACTTACAAAATGTTTGTGAGTTATTATACAGCTCAAATGTATAAAGACTAGATTAAAAAAATCTTCAAGATTTTAAACAGAATATGGAAGAGACTTACAAAATGTTTGTGAGTTATTATACAGCTCAAATGTATAAAGACTAGATTTAAAAAATCTTCAAGATTTTAAACAGAATATGGAAGAGACTTACAAAATGTTTGTGAGTTATTATACAGCTCAAATGTATAAAGACTAGATTAAACAAAATCTTCAAGATTTTAAACAGAATATGGAAGAGACTTACAAAATGTTTGTGAGTTATTATACAGCTCAAATGTATAAAGACTAGATTACAAAAAATCTTAAAAATTTTAAACAGAATATGGAAACACTGCTATATAACGTTATGTATTTTGTTTTACTTCGACTAGTTATTATCGTTAAAGCTGTATAAAGACCGTATTTAGCATGTGATTACTAAATTATTACAGCTTAAAGTGTTATTACAGTATTACTTAATATTTTTTTCCGTACAATGATATATGCGAACTCCGTTCTAAAACTTATTTCTTAAAGCGTAATTTTACACTCTTGTAAAGGAATTGGTCTTATGACTTGAGCCTAAGAAGGTGTTGCAATACTACAAAAATAAATGACAGCTATAGTAAAGATTTAGTTTATACCGAATTCCACCACTATAGTGGTTACTGTGTAAATTGAAATTCTTTTGCGCATTTACTGACAAAAAAAACCGGAGACTCAGTGAGGGTCTCTTATTTTTACATAAGGTAATAATAATACTTAAATATAGATGGAATAAATAAAGTGAAAAAGGGTTTCTTATATCTTATACGTATCTCTAAATGTCAATGTGTGTTGGTGTTCATTTACTAAATTTTTATTTTTCAGGTATTATAAAATATGCAAAACAAACAGTTAAACTGATCGAATAATAAACAATTCCTAAAGTTAGAAAGATGAATACAAGTCAATGATAGATAATAAGTCTCTTTAATAAGTTTTCACCATTGTTGAATAATTAAAAACAAATTTATAACATAATTAATGAAAATTCACGATAGGTGAAAACCGTATCACTGTTTCTAGATTGAATCATTATCGCTGGTGCCCTTCACATATGATATTTAAATATCAGTTTTTGTTGTTATTTCAAAAACAAATGGTACTTACTTTTTCTAGAAAGAATCCACTCTGTTATTTCTTATTATTTTGCAGGCGCATAAATATTTTGACTTAAAACACACAGCTAATAACAATAAATTATATTCCGCACTCACAATTCAGAAATTATAACAACTAATTTAAGTCCAAAATAACATTTGCAAACACCAATATGTCTTTCTTCAATTAAAATAATGTCACCTTAGCAGATAAATCGTCTCTGCAGATAAAGTTATCTTTACTTTAGTTCTCCATATATTCCCTTCAAAAACTTATTTGAAACTCTTATCTTTACAAGATACTTATAAGATAATATTTGTAGAGTTAATGTTTGCTTGTATACTTAACAACAACGCTAAAGCAGCTTATAAACAGCTTCTTCATTGCTTGTGCAGCCACTAGCTTCAATAAGGTCAAAAGCTGTTTAATTTGGGGCCCAATCTGCGTTTATAAGGTCTGTATAAACGCTTCTACAGCCTTTATACAGACTAAATAAATGCTTTTAGTATAAATAAGACCTTAAATGCAACTTGTATAAATTTCTTAAATTTTGTAATCGGACGACATTCGAATAAGGGCATTAATATCCGTGACACAGTTTTCTTTTCTTCCTTCAGTGTTATAACTTTAATTTTCTAAGCTATCTATATTATACATATAGTGATATGGTACTGCGACCGTATTTGAAAAAAACACACATAAATTCAATTTAAACATAAAGCAACTTCATAACCGCATTCCTAAAGCGGTCAATGGAGCAGAAAAAATATCAACATTCGGCGCCTCTCGCAAAATCGCGTTAATCAACGTAAATTTGTGAAAAGCAGTAAGTATTGCAGAATGTTCATGCGCCCTCTGGGCAAATGAAGTAAACTATGACTTGGTCCTCTCCCGTAACAGTCTGGAGCGAAAAACATTACAAAATCCAAAGCCATTATAAATATTTAAAGGGGTTATCATCATAAATATTTAATTATTAAAAAAAATGCATTATCAAAAGCAATTTCTGTCGAAGTTGACGAAGCTACAATGATCATTGTAAAGTATGAAGGAATAAAATGAGAATAATAACCCAACATTTTTTAAAAGAAAAATCTATTAAATCTTTGTAGTATTTACTCCAACATAAACAACTTCATGCGGAGACTAGATGGCTGCCGTTTTCAAAATACTACAAACTAGAAAGTCACAACACGCAAGATTTTACTGGGAAATCCGTAAATAAGTAGAGAGAAAACATTTGTGAAGTTCCATTACGATTTAGGCGGTGACATATTTTTAAAATTCTATGCGGAGTTACCACAACCTCGGTAGGTTTAAAAAAATTGTGCGTGTCAGCTCCGACGCGCGACTGGAATTTACTTTGTAAGTACGATTTCTTGGAATGTTTAAAAGGAGGTAAATAAACGCATCTCTTATGATAGTACAACTATATATATACTTTCATTCATATTTGTTTGATTCGTATTAATTCTTTATCAACTGCAATGGCATTACCCATAATGATATTTATATGTATTGAAAAGGTTTGAAAACTGTATTATTTGTGACATTTTTCCTTTATAATAATCTCATCCCTCTAACATTAATAAACATACAATTCATTTTAAAATGTATAGATAATATTACAGATACTTGTAGCATTATATGTATCTACAGGAAAGTAATACCAATTAGAAATCAGGGATAAATTGCCTTAACACTACTTTAATTTGGAAAGTTATTAATACTTATTTATTTTTCACATTTGATAATTTGATAAATTCTTACAAAACCATATATTGTAAACTGAAAAGTTATTTATTAGTAAACTGTAGTTCAAAAATTCTATTACTGAAATTCAATCTGCCTAGCGACATTATTTCCTTTACTTGTAGCTAGAATATTAAAATATACATTAAAATTAGTTTGCACTAGATAGTTCATTTTACATATAGTCAGAATATTAAAATGTGCACTCAATTAGTTTGAACTAGATGATATAAGCCAGTGTCTGATTTAATTCAGAATTTATCAATACATATGTATTTATAATATTTGGTAATTTAACAAATACTTACAAAAATATATTGTATTCTGACAAATTGAATTCGACTACGAATGATGACAGACCGTTGCCATTTTATTGAACATTTGTTTTACCAATTTCTTACCAAATTGTAATGTATACTTACAGACCCTCATTAATAAAGCTTGAACATATAAATTCGATTTTAACAATTTGTAAATAATTCCGACCATCTTTGTATAAGATCAAAAATATAAACATTAATATTTTTTAGCTCTTAAATATTTTAAGCAACGTGCTACACTGCCTTTCTACACACAACAAAATAATGACTATATGATTTATTATGGAAAATTTAACTGTTGCGAAATTTTAAAAATATAAAATATGTGAGCAGAAAAATTTATAATAATAAAAGTAATGAAAATAGTGCAAAAAGTATATAAATAGGGAATATGAAAAATGAAAACGAAATAAGAAAAAACAGTAGTAAAAAATTTATAATCTAAAAATCTCGTTTTTTATTTATTTTCAGCTTAACAAAATTTCCTTGCGGATTTCATGCAGCTTGTTTTCTTTTCGCAGTCTCTGCTCCATTTCATGCCTCATGCAATTTATTTTTAATTCTTCTTTGAAGCAACTGACGTTGGTTGAAAGTGAGCCGGATATCCGAATGCTGGCTGGTGGTGCGTCTCTTGCCTATTGGTACATTCGTGTCCACATCCACTATGGTTTCCTTCACCTCACACCTAGGCTGACCAGCAGGAATATCTTCCGTTGCCCCGGACGAGGTCGGCAACGTTTCCGCGGCTTCAGCAAATACTTCAATTCTACTCGTCGATTGTTGCTCGGACAGAATTGTGGATAATGGACTTTAATTAATTCAATGTCAGTTCATGAACATCACAAATTTACAAATTTTAAATTTCAACACATTTTCGCATATCACTAGAAAGAAAATAAAATAAAAGACCAATTTAAAAGTTTTTAAATGAATTTTACAATTTGTAATTTTAAACGTATTTAAATTACAATATACTTTCGTTTGTAATATTGCTTTTTTTAGTATGAAATATAAATTCGAATAAAAATCATTAGCCATGGCAGTATTAAGGAAACGACGGGATCAATTTGCATGTCGCCAATCGCGGCTCTCCGCCGGTGGCCATCCGCTGCTGCCTTTCCCTTGCCAACTCTCTTCCCTGCTTGGCTTTTATATTAAGCCAAAGTCGGCACAATTGACTTCCTTTTGCGTCAAGAAAGAAATAAAGTGCACGTTTCTTAGCACATTATTTAAAATGAAAGAAATTACATACGTGCAAACAAATTAATTCTGACTTCATCTTGGACGAGAGTATAGAACCTATAAAATCCAACTACAGAGATTTAATTTGTCATCACTAGCTGCACGGATAAAAAGCGCTGATCTATATTTTTATAAAATCATATATTCTCCCTCTCTACTCAATTCTCAAATTCTATCTCCTCTCTCTACTCAACTTCAACATTCGACTCAGATTCCATATATCATTACAGAGATTATGCGTACTACAAGTTTATGACAATAATACAATTTTTTTGGGACCCCACGATTCGAATGTGACGATTGCATAACGGTATTGTTTCTCAACATCCGACATTGACCTATTTTTGAACTGAAATTATTAACATTTAAAAAGGAAATACAAAATATATTATTTATAAATTAAAACCAGCAACGATAGAATTAATGTTTTGTTCAGCATGCAGAAAATAATATAATTCTAAGTTAATACTAACTTTACTAATTGATTTACACATAATTAGAGATTAGTCTAGCTTTATACTCTGTTCTTTTAATTTTACATCTACGTGAATGTAACTTGCTTTGTGAGCCTTTCAATAAATAAATAAATTATATTTTCATTATAAAGGTGAACATTCGACTGTCCTTACCCTTTCATTAATAATACCACTAGCATTATATAGGTATCTCGGCATTTTTTTCATCATCACCTTTGCACCGTCGGTGCGTTTATTTTCAATTACATCTTTGCAAGAGACCATTATCTGCACTCTCTTTCCGTGTAGTTTCTTTTTCTCGTATTCATTTTACTCATTACACTTTCTCTGAATCAAAGATGTGCCTGAAATTAGCTCATTACACTTTTTCTGAACTTCTTACGCTCTGAACTTCTGATTTTACTACTCATAAAAATTCGTACCGGGCGCTATATATGAAAATCGATTCTTAAGGAGTAAACTCCAAAAAAATAAAACTAGAAAATTATTTGATATACTGGGAAAGTTTAAATTTAATTAGGATTACACGTAATCCATACCGTTTAAAAGCAAAAAGAAAACAGTTCGTAACGAGTTCAGAAAAAGGAATTAAAATATGATGCAAGATAGTTCTAAAGACTTGAAATAATGAAATCGCCTTAGAAATTTAAGTTCTTCCACCCCTTCCGTGATGAAGAAAGAAATCTTATTATAATAGCGTATATCCAAAGAAAAAGTTATTAACTAATACGTAGAATATTCACAATGACATCACATAACTTTTAAGCGTTGAAATTATATTTATTTCTATATACTAAAAGTTGAATAATACTAAAATCCGTATGTAGCCTGCCTTAGAAGGACATCCATCCGATCTTGACGCTTGAGTTACGGGGAATATCGAGGTTTGGCTAAACAACATCAGAAAAATTCCGCCCCAAAACTTCAGGAAAATTAAAGAGTTACATTGACAGCAATAAATATTCGATAACTCATGTAATTATTGTAAGTTTTGCTTTGAGTTCTGAGTGCCATATAATACACTTTTTTTAGGAATACAAGTTGTTAGTTCTGATCAATTCATATTGTCAAAATCAAATGAATTATTGTATGCTAATTTTGCACAACATTTTTTGGATGACTCTAAAAAAAGTAAAACGTAAATAATTTCTGATGATTACGTTAGAGAAACCGTATAAGTTATTTGTTCTTCTTCCAATTCATTTCTTATTAACTTTAAAGAATTAGTACAACTGTACATTTGTATATTCATCAAAATTATGAAAGTATTATATAACTAACATACATACGTAGGTACGTATATGTGTTTTCAAAGGTTTGTAAAATCTGGGAGCAGATTTTTTTTTATTTGATGGTGCGAACGAATAACCAAGTCTCCGAGCTCAGAAATCCGTTCCGCCCTTGACCACCACTAGCGTACTATATCCTTCAAAATATCAAGAAGATCTAATTAGATTGGAACTGGATAAATAACAGGCTATTCGATGGTATCTATTATTTTTAGTCACAATCGCAAAAGTATTTTCGGATATAAAGCCAAGAACTGGAATTTTTGCTTGCTGATTATTTGAATCAACTCTTGTAATCGAATCTACTTCACATTTTTTGATGATGGTTCTGTCGGTATTTACTACTCGTTTTGCACATATAAAACAATTAAAGCCAATATTTTAGTAAATATTGATTAGAAACATCAACGAGTATTAAAAAAAGGCTAAGTGAAATTGTTGACGAAATTAACCGAAATACTTTGATTTAAAAATTCGAATTACGCGTTCTAAACTAGGATTTTTTCAATTTTTCAGACATATTAGGGAAAAATTAGACGGGGTGGAACATGTCACACCTCATTTTGAAGCTTAATATTCGCAAACGAAGCTTAAAATTGGAAAATGGTAAATAGAATCTTAACTTTATTTTAAAACTCTCCTATTCTATGATACCCTTACTCAATAGAATACGCGAAAAAAATGTTTTAAATTACAAAATGGTATTTCATATCTATATAAATCGATTTAAATAATAGATTCTTCATATTTATTTAAGGATTTTAAATGAATATTTTAAATTAATTTAATAGAATATATAATTTTTACACAAAATAAATTTATTTTCATTTAATTCTTATTTTGGTTTGTTTATTAATAGTTTGAACATTTTAATGCAGTTCCATCAACATTGTTGCTCGTTATTTTTTCTTAATTATTAAAAAAATAAACAAGCATTATTAAAACATTGTATCGTTTTTTTTCTGATCTTTATTATGAATTTCGAAAAGTATACTCAGAACAAGGCTATTATATAGCGTTATTTTAAATTATATAGCTAACCTTATTTATCCTAACATTTGTAACTGTCCTTTTCTATCTATGTTTTTCCGCGGAGTAAATCCATTCCACTTTTTATTTACTCGATTTTCTTCGCAAAATGTAGAGCATTATTCAGGCGTATCATGTCATTTATTTTTCATACCAACTCATAAACTTAACGTCGTAAAGTAATTTATCATACATGTGAGAACGTAGTTATCTATAAGTCGCATAGCAGTAGATACACAAACTAATCCGTATCAAAATCCCTTTCACACCCAAGACCTTTATATTCATCTACCACGTATTTGATATTATTCTGGTTCAAATATATTGGTAGACCTCGGTTCTATTGTTTATTTATCGCTAGCAGAATCACCAGACTTTCCGGGTAGAAATTATTTCGCGCACATTCGAAGCGGAAAACGATTCGTATCTAAATAAAATAACAAAGTAGAAAATAATAAAAGTCATATCGGAATAAAATAACCAAAAACATGTGACAAAGCAGATAGTATGTAGTGAAATTGGTAATATCTAAAAATTTAAGTGTCGCTGCTTAAGTTAAAAGCTAAATACAGCCAAGAGCAGACTGAGTAATACGTAACGATGCTTAAAAAATGATTTTAAAAAATAACAAAAATGATAAAGATTTGAGGAAAATATACTTTCGAATATCGAAAGAAGTTTTCAAATTGACATTAAATAGTTACAAAAAGCCTTGCAAGTAACCAAAGTTTTTATATTGTTGGAATAGGTCAATATGCCTTTAATAATCCCCAAAACAGGAACATTTTACACTTCTTACTTCTTTTTTGACTATTGGATTTTGCTCACGTAACATTATCCATCATCTACTAGCCCTAATCCCGTTAATGACACCATACGCTTGTCCTTCGATTAGGAAGAACTCAACATTTGGCGCGTACCGCGTTGCGCGATAGAGAAGACGCTCACGACGGGTTTCAGCAGAATGCAGCTGAGGAAGTGTGCCGGTGAAAGTGTATCGCAGTGCAGCGAGACGTTGCGTCGTCGTTCGCTCGCCGCTCGCCGCACGCCCACGTCTAGTCACGCACATTCGCCGCTCGTCTCTGTATTTGTTCAACGCCGATTCTGCACTACACTTACACAACGTTGAGGTTCGCCAAGTCTCGGATAAAACGTTTATATCATTAAGATTGGTGTAAAATATTGCGTTTGCCATTAGAAATTACGTGGCTTTAGAGCAAATAGATAAAATATTTATAAAACAAAGGGACATAGGTAGGACTTATAGGGAGTTTATGCCTATATAAAATACTATATTTTGAAAAACTTAGTTTATGCCAATGTAAAATACTATATATAGTATTTTATATTGGCATAAACTAAGTTTTTATGAATTGTAAATTGCATAAAATATTACAAAAAACACATCAGTTCAAAAATGTATGTATGATTTAGAATTGTAGAACTGTTCCCTGAAACAAATTTCGATAAAATTTTTTTCGTTCCATAATGTCTAGTAATATTTTCTAAAATGTCTTGTAATTCTTTTTTTTTATTGGACGTTACCTTAGTCTTTAAAGCATTGTGCAGTGGATCCTTCCTGTAATTTTTACATACCAAGAATGTGAATAAAATCAGGATAACGACATATACTTCAATATGAAATTATTTCTCTCAGCTCGCATTAATAAATTAAACAGATATAAACAACCAAATTAATTGTCTTATGCCTGTTAAAAATATAGATACTAAGTAATTTACTCCTATTTACATGATAAAAATAATATCTATTTTTAAAAATGGTTTAACAGAAATACTACGTACACTCAAATGTAGAGAAAACTTAAACGTTTATATGTACTTAAGCGTATACGGAAACCACGTAGGGCCAGTTCTGTTCATAATTACTATAGTTCTGTTCCGTTCGTACTTAATTAGTACATATTACTAATTTCTGGTTGGATGAACCTCTACTTCTATTTTTACGTTTTTGCAATATGCATTGACTAATTATTTAAACAAACGTTTCTAACTATTGTTTTAAATTAATACTCGGGAATTTATTTTGAAAATTTAATTACATATTTCATACTAATAATTTTTTAATATTTATAATTTGGATAAGGAAGCCTCTTCTTGGGCAGCAGAAGTGGACGATATCAAAAAATAAATAACAACTTTATGACTGAATAAAAATTTGTGAATATGTGAAAAGAATAAATAAAACTATTTATAATAAAACTTTGCTTGCAATTCGGTAATATAATCATAAACTTTTATTATGGTGCCTCTCTGGGATTTCTCATGCATTTTAAAGTTGAAACAGAACGTTATTTACGTTTGTTCAATCGTAGCTCTTCAAATATTTGTTGCGGTTAGTTGAATTTTGGCCGAGTTTACCACGACCCTCGCCAAGTGGCTCCCACAACTAACAATTTTGTCCAATATTTATTTACAATCAGTAAATTTTGTTTTATTCAAACTAGGTTTCTCTAAATAAAAAAAATATCAACAGCAGTTAAAAAAAAATTTCAATATCAATCCTCTTTTCATTGCAACCTTTAATATAAGTATTTCTATTAAACGTTCCTTTATGTGGATAATTATTCAATAATTATCCAAACAGTTAACAATTAAAATAATTGCCTTGAAAATTTCGAACCATGGTAATTAAAGAAGTGGCTGACGCTCTTTTAAGCTACCGCCTTAGTATCGAGTGCCTCATAATAGACAAAAGTAAAAATGTAGTATTTATCTCTAATTTTCATAATTAAACAGATATGACAGTATAGTTACGTTATTTATTAGTTTATCTGAATATTTGTCTATGATAGTTTTATTTTGCACCAACTTCAAAAATTAAGCTCGTCCAGACTACTTTTAAACGATGTATTTTGATTACTCCTGAAAATTAACATTAAGAATGTTTTCAAAAAGACACGCACGTAAAGTATGCAAATAATATTAATTAATCTGCGGAAATATAGAAGCTTTGCTTGCTGTTTTGGAATTCGGATCATCGACACCAAATGTACTAAAACCAACTAACTTCGCGAGTTTGTTATTCATATGTAGGCGACGTTGATAAAAAAAACAGTAAGGTGTTTCGCAGAATCCGTACGCTTGATGTGTAATTTCTTTAGCCTAATGTGTGATATTTTTTCTATATCATTATAATTGAAGTAGTAAGGTTGATTTTATATTTACTCACTAACTTCTTACTTATTTTTGTATCTTGTTATCTAATTAATTCATCGCATTAGCTTTCTCGTTTGCATAATCACTCTCTAATATTTCTACTTTAATATTAAATTTATTTTTTTGTGCAAAAACTAAAAGAATACGTCTAAACTCGTAGAGCAATGATATGGTTGTTATTAAATCTGGCACGTAAGCTCTACTGACCCACAAGCTTTACCCATAGAATTGACCCGTGCAAAGACGCTTCCTCCCTCTCTTTTCTCCCTGCACCACTAATCGTTCCGTCCCCACGATGAGAAAGAAACATAATATTCCCCTACAATACTCGATTTAATTTTTTTTACCATAGTGTGTCTAAAGAACTTAGCCTCGAAAATTAAAATGTTGGTCTGAGGATGCTACAGTCATACCAGTGCTGGTAAAAAATAAAATATGGCTAAAACCAATAAAGTCATAGTTATCATCTTTCCGGTTTATTCAAACACGCTCAATACAGTGGGATTCATAACTGCAGTTGGTTTCAAAGTGTTATTAATATGCTTATTGAATAAAGTTAAGCACGCCTACGAGAATACATGACTGATAGTAACTTCTACAATTAAAATAGTAAGGAAATGGGCAGGAACAAACGTTGTAGTATGACAAAGTTTTTCTTTCTATAAGGATAATCAGCACGTATCACGTTAATTTTCAATAGCAGAGCGTAGTTTCACCAGCTCCAAGCTATCACCTGACCATAGTCAGGTACTAGTAGCTGGAGCTAGTGAACGTAGACTAGTTTCGAAAAATAACTATGGTGACGCTCGTATTAAAAAAAATAAGAGCTGTACCCGCGGGTAAACATTTAAATTACCAAGTTATTGCGCCGCTTGTCGCTGTGTGGCATCCAAGATATTCAACTGATTATGTAATATGTCCTGATAATTTGTGAATGTTGCTTCATCGTTACTTCGTCTATTGTTTATTGATTATTGTGTAGATATTGAAGTAATATAAATGCTTATTTAACTAGTAAAAAAACTATTTTAGCTGCCAATTGTGCTTCAGGTCAATAAAGTGATCATAGTTCGAATTTGATGAAACCATTATACTGAATACATGGATAATAATGGGGGTAGGTACCCATTGAGGAAATCGACTCCACACGGAAGAACACTGCGCTCGCATTCGTTATGTATCTGTTAACACCACAACTTTTTGAACCGGTTTCACAGATTGAATTAGCTTTAATCCAAAATAATGTCACAAGTCAGTATTGAATATATTTGGCGTTAATTTTGTAGAAATGCATTACTCACAATTAAATGAAACTACATGATGTATTATTATTTCTACTTTCTTTAAGTTCTTTACCACGGCCTAGGTTTCGTTGTATTAAAACATCTTCAGGTGGGCTATTAGCAAAGATGGGTTAATCTTTGCTAATAAAGAAGATTGTAATACAACGACCCCTAGGTTATGATAAAGAAATTAAAGACTTTCTTTAAGTTCTTTATGACTTATTTATTTTATTTACTTGTATGTAGAAATAATACTACATCACGTAGTTTCATTTAATTTTCACAAGCGACGTTGCAATTTTTCGAATAGCTTACCGCCACGCAGATTGTAATATAATGATATATAAAAGACTACTTGCCATTCTCCAGAATATGAAATAAAGTCTCAGTAAGTTCAAGAAATAGTTTCAACAAACACACCAAAATATAATAAAACTTTCAGTGATCTTTAGCTTAAAATATAACTGTAAACATAAGTTCTAAATGAAAATGGTTTCTAGATTGGAGAGGAAACATCCGCTGGAATGAAAACACATGGGAAATTATTTTTGTTATATAACAAGACACGATCCAGATAACACATCATTGCATTTAAAACAAATTTTCCTTTCATTTCAACCTAAAACATCAGCGAAACAATAATATAATGACCCACCCATTACAATGTACAGTGCGCTACACATTCCTCGGGCCGGTTTTTATTTCGAGCACAGTTCCAGCGCGTGACGTCTCCGTAAAAGGATCGAACTAAATACAGGTTCAATAAAGTACACCTGAACATTCTCAATAGTATAAGTACAACTTCTACCTTTTACGGCGGTACAGGATACGTTATTTCCCACAGGGTGACTCGTTCAACGTTTCACGTAGTCTTTTATATACCCAAATATAGATATCTTAAAACTATTGTTTTCGCTTAACAGAGCCGTTTTATTGCATTGAGGAATGTATAAAAATAAGTTTCTACAATTGTATAAACAAATTAGGATGTTTAATAAAATATATGTTTCTGCAATCAAGTTGCTAAAATGAGAATAGATCAGTGAGTCATGAAAGACACTGATCGGTACACAACCATTCTCATACAGTCGTTTCGTCGTTAAAACGTACTTTGTACATGGAAACAGTACCTACATTTATTACGAAGACGAAAAGATGTTTGCGCTGCTTTAATTTGAAGAATTTCAGAATTCCGCAGCGTTTTCACAGGTTAAATGCAAAAAAATATTTTTTTAAACATAAAGTGGGAATCAGTTTAAGACTTAAAAAAGATGTATCAGAACACATATTTTTCGCAAATTTCATCATCGGTTCATCGTCGCTACCTTATACTTCAATGTGATCGTTTCTCCTTATAAATACATTTCAACCAAACGAATAGATCGATCTGATCGATGGCTTACGGAAAATCCTATGAATTCGTTCCACCTTTTTAACGGTAACTAAAAACATGCCTTTTTTTCTGCATGCATAACTTATGCACTTTTTGTCTTTTTGTATATTGCATTTGTATCACAGATTGTTTATTTAATTATTAACTTATTTAAAGCTTTGAAGGTTTTATAAACCTGTTAAAAATATTACGTACTAATGCCGTTTTTATTTCTCATTTTTGGGATTCCATACCTCAAACTGAAAAACGGAACCCTTATAGGATCGCTCACGTGTCTGTCTATCACGGCCGATTTTCTCAGAATACGAGTGATGTAGAAACTTGAAACTAGGCATAGTAACACATCTTATTAACCCACATATTTTGATCTAGCTAACTTTATTGAAAGTTAGCTAGATCAAAATATGTAATGTGTGGGGTAATAAGATGTGTTACTATGCCAATAAAATTAAAAAGGAGTAAATAGAGCACTCAATTTTGTTTTAATTTTATAGGATATCATTCGAAAGGGCGTTTTATGAGGAATACAAAAATATTATTTCATAATATTAAATTGCATATTTTAAAAAATATTCTACAAATATGGGAAAACACAGCACGCTTCACCCTCCCCCCTTATTTACGAAGCTACTAAACTAAAAATCATGAAAAAGCAAGGTTGGTAAAATCTAACTAGAAAATTACAGGAAAACTTTAACGATTATAGTAGATCTTATGATTTTTTTAAATGTACATCATATTTTTACGCCTATCAAAGATATAGAATGTGAAAAATTAATATTTGTAAATAGTTTAATAGAAATTCTATGTATCCTTAAATATTTATAAGTGCCTAAATGTGAAGAAATTGGACCCTCGTAGCCCGAGTTTTAGCCCTATTTGACAGATTTTTATTATACATAGACGTACATTAGTTCAAACACCGTACATACTGAGGATTCCAAGTAGTTCTCGCATTAACTTTAGTAAAGTACCCCGTTTTGACTCGATGCAATATTTTACTATTCCACTCCCGAATAATAAGAGTGGTTTGTTTTCGTCTCATTGTATTAGGTTTCATCATTTAATTAACTTTTTTGTTTACGTCTTTAGTAATGTCGATTAAATAGTTTATCGCATTGGCATAAGGCTCTAAATTAGGTAAGCGATTTCTAAGATAATTCGGTTCGCAACTGTATTTTTCCAATGCCCTTCGAACTTGGCCAATCTTCGCCTTGACAACACGGGCATAAACAAAGCTCGCTGTCATGTTTGTTATCCTTAGTCACATTTCTTGTGAGATAGAGCGATGAGTCAGAACGGTCGGCTAGTGATGTCATCGCGCGCGCGACGTCGATGATGCCGCGGCATCGACCTCACGTCGGCGTCGTGGCGCCGCGCGCGCTGAAGCCACTTTCTACCAAATAATCATGCGGACGCGCCACAGTGGCTCACCCGACGATTAGGTAACACAAGAATGCGCCGTGCGCCGAACGGAGGTCGCGGTAGCGGTTGTTACACCCGCCGCTGACCAGCATGCGTGGCCTCCTCGTGACGAACGCAATTCTTTAATTAAGCGAGTGGCTTCGATAATGTTGAGATCGATAAAAATTTGAGGTGTCGGAAAACATACATTAAGGAAGCAGAAGGCTTTAAATTCTGTGACAATAATGATGACAAATCAATATAACTTCAAGAATTTTTTTCAAAATAGTGGTGGAGTCTACTAAATTCTTCAAATATTATTCTTCGACAACTAGATTTACTACAGCTATGACGTGGATGAATTATTTAAAAATTAGCTGTTATTACTTAATCTCTGTTTATCTATTAGTTTGCCTTCACCTTTTCATTATAAGTAGCTAACAATATCACTTAAGGTTCCGTTAAGTTTGATGGGACTTTATTTATTTATACACCATAACTTTCAAATATACAAATCATAATTCAGATTGCTACCAGAAGCTGGACAGAACTTTTTATCACTTACAAAAATTATGTTTTGAAATGTATTTCGTTTGAAAACAGCATTTTATAGATATATTTCTGAACAAATATTTCATCTTTTATACACTTCTATAGACAATGTTAATTAATATTGCAAAATTTTGAAAAATGCCTAGTACGCGCTTGTCAAAGTTCGAAGTCTATGGTAATAAATGAGAATAAATAAGAAATATAAGAAGAAAATGGTAATGAAGGAGAAATATAAAGTACGGGTAATTAATATGCAGCATCTTTTCCTTCAATAGTCCAAATATTCAATTCTAAATGTACTGAAAATTGTTCCTTCATAGGTTTTTATCAGCAGAGTACAATGCAAGTGTCTATCTCAACATATTATTGAAATCAATTACTATTTAGACCAAAGAATAGAGAATCTAATTTGGTATCACTAAAAGACAATAATGACAATACGTTGTAAAATTTCCGTAAAGGTATGCGTAATAATCTAGACAACAACAGAATAATTCAATAAACATAGACGAAGTATATATATATATATATATATATATATATATATATATATATATATACATATACATATATATATATATATATATATATATATATATATATATATAACCAGTATAATTTATTAATGGTAATTCATTATTATCACCAATAATTCTACACCAAACTGCAGATGTGAAACAAAAAACTACGTTTTTCCCATGCAAAAATAATGAAATCATATTCTATTTCGCATACTCTGACAGATCGTAATCTAACTATTGTCGTGGACCATCACTTCCTAGTAGCAAATTGAAAATCTTATAAAAAAGATGATGGTTAAAACATATGTGTGCCTTGCAAATGATGAGATCATGAAGACGTCGAACAAAATTAGTGCATTTTTTTAGACTCATCTGCGACATTGTATCTCGAGAGTACAAAAGAAATCTAATATGTTGACCTACTTACGACGCTGGATTTTATTTTCTGTATTTTATCGCTTTACAATGACATCATGTCTAGTCTTTTCTAACAGACATTCTTAAAAGGACGATTTAACAGTAGATTAGTTAAAACTGTATGACATAATGGAACGTAAAGAAATCTAAGTCTGATATATAAAAATAATGGACAATTCTATTTATAGATTTAATTATTACCAAAGTTTGCTGTATAGAGCATTTATAAAAAAATTAAAGAACAAAAATAATTTTCTGTTTGTTAACTACGAAATGGATTTTAATGACATTTTAATTTTTCGTTAGTGTAGAGCTTACAGTAATAAAAATGTACGTATTTTACTGTTATACCAACAAAGATCTGATTTATTTCAAATGGGATAATCTATTAAACAAATTTAAGTACGGCGAAGCGGTATTTACCTTAATGGAATATAACTATTGGTTCTATTTGCTCATAAGTAAGGTTTCATATTATTTATCCTATAAAATCAAATTACTTCTAAAATAGACTACACGGTTAACTAAAGTAAACTTTAGTAATAGAATTATACGTCTTATACAAATGAAGGAAATACAGCGAAAGCTGCATAATTAGAATCGAAAGCCGTAACTTCAAATTGCATTATCAGATATTAGATGTTCGGAAATTCAACGATCTTAATTAAGAAGCAAACAAATCTTATTCACGCTGATAATAGAATTACACAACATAATAAATAAAACATACAAATTAACATCGATTCGAGCTAAAATCTTCCCTAAAAACCTAAGGGCGGCAACGCGCAGAACAAAAATATACAACCCTTGATCGCGTCACGCGAGCCGAGCGTGAGTCATGCTTATCTAAATGGCGTAGCCGATACGGTTCATTGACTGAATCTATACAATTTATTATTATCCTACGGACGAACGATCAAACACAACGATCCGTTCGTATAGCAGCACTATTTATTTCGTATTTCAATAGGTATACACGTGGGACTATGCCATGTGTCCCGTAATCCAATGGACCGAATCTCGTTAATGGTTCAAACAGTTAAATGGTATGTTAAGTTTTGATCGTATAGAATTTAGGTAAAAATACTATGTTAATGATGTTAAAAATGATCTAATTTCTGATGATACTAATGTTTGCTATTATATTAACGTATTAGAAGCGACTCATACTTAAAGACTTTAGCGAAGATCGAATTCATCACAAATGCATTACCTCTTTACATTTTTTTCTTTTTTTCTTATAAAATTAGATGTTGGTATTAACATTTTTTTAACATACACAGGTATTCTCCAAGTTCCTGGATGTGACAACTTCTCGGGCTTAAGACCAACTTAACCATAAAATTATTTTTCCAAGATTTTATCAGTTCATCAACTTAACAATTGCAGCAGTTGTAGGTTTGTAGATATTCTGTCCTTAAAAACAACTAACATCTTAGTAAATACCTACCTGAGGAACCTAAACATAAATCAGACTTGAATGTGTGTAAAACGACAAGATATCATTACATTGCATCAAAAATATTCGTAAACACAGACAACGAATAAAATTAAAAAGTAACTTCAAACCAGAAATATTCAGAAGTAATATCGAAAATAATTGTTGCAAATGGTGCAAAATGTGTTTTCCTGACTGTATAAAACATCTATCACGGTCTAATTATCGTTTGTTACTTATATGCACGTCGGGCCAACAATTTCAATAATATTTTAGTTGAAAAGGAATTATAGATGTAGCGCAATTATAAATTAATTCTATAATTACTTTACTTTTAAAGTTTGTTCTTAGAGAAAATTAATAAAATTTATAGTTAAATATATTAATTGTAAAGTTATGAGCTCTGTTTCTTCCCAAAATATTAAAAAATTTTGGTATTGTTTCAGATAAGTTAATATTAGTATTTTGACTACTCCGTTATGGCTCCGCTATTTACGTATTCAAATTTCTTTTTTTAAATATACCAAAAAATGTCAGAAACAGTTAACCATACACTTAGTCAGTTATAATATTAAATGACGTTTCGATAACGCAATCTAAGATTATACTTTAAATCTCCTTAATGAAATATGACATCCCTTTTAAGCTGATAATTCTGGTAGACTGTGTAATTGTTTACATAATTTTTAAACTTGAAAAATTGTAATTCTGCGTCAACATTTTCTTTTTAGGTCATTTGTCGAATGTATATTGCTATATTACATTTTTATAATCCGTCGCAGTTTTGTATGTTATCTAACCCAACTATACGATAAAGCTTAATAGGATGCTTATATGGAGTAAACGGAGTGAAGTTCTTCGATACTGAGTATTTTACTTTAATTATTTCTAGGGAAGTGATTCGTTTTTTTATTTTGGACGAATTCTATTAATTTTACTATTATCATTATTAGGTATTAAGTACCAATTAGTTTTCGTCTGCTGTTACTTTTGTAATATTTTACTATGGTTATTTACTGTCGCAAATTTCAGAGCTAAAAATGTGATGAAAGTTTGTAATATAATGGTAGATTGCAAAATATTTTGCTTACATTGGACGAAATTAAACTTGTTTCTGTAGTCCTATATTTAAAGATGGCTTATCATGAAACTTTAATCAATTAATTAACTAAATTAACCTTGAAAATAAATAAAAAAAACATGAATTAAAAAACTAAGCCCCCAAGTGATCTTGTGACTTTACCTGTAGTGATGACAACACAATTGTTTAAATCGGTCAGTAAGTAGTACACAGGCTAAGTAATCTTCAAGTATTAATTCGATATTTCCTGACGAAACATTTACGTGTTACACTAAATGAGTACTTCACAAGAACAAGTTATTTCCGGTTTTATATTTTGCACTTTGATGCAACTCCGTACTCGTAATAATCAAGGTCAAACATGCTTAGACCACGAGAAAGTAATTGCGGCACAAAACATATTTTCTTTTATTTAGTAAATGTTAATATTCATGAAGTAAAGAGTAAATTTTTTCGGTATAAAAAGTTATAAATTATCTATGTAAGTCAGAACTCTGCTTACTCATCAATTCATGTAGCGCTCCCGCCAAAGTGAGATATGAAATGTGTCGATCGCTCCTGTAAGTTCGTATTGATTGTCATATATTACTATATATTACTTTATGTTATATTTCCTCGGCTTATTTAGTCGATTACTGTCGATTACTCCCTCTATGACACTCTCCCTAACCTCAAATTCCATAATTATTATTGTTATTTCAGAATAAATTGAATAAACGGAAGTAAAAAAAGGTTTTCTTTTACTTATATAATCTTTTTACCTATACAATTTTATATACTTATATCATTTTCATGAAGTAGTACCTTATGTATTCTATCAGTTTTTAATTTCTTTTATAATAATCGCTTTTCACACTGTTGCTTTTCTTTATTCTTCATTTCTATGAGTCGCTTTTCAGGGGTGTCCGTTAAAATTCTAATCTTTCCTCTCTTTTTCTTAGGATTATGGCCTTACTGGTTCCGGACATGGGTATTAACTGCTTCTGCTGAGTGTACAACGAATTCGTCCAAATGAGAATTGTCAGATATCATCATATTACTTTTTGTTGTTGTTGGAACTTATACAGACACATTTTCTGAAGTTGTTGGAACCTGTTTGACCGTAGCGTTTTCATTATCAAGTGACATATTATTTGATATTGTGGGGAGTTGCTATAGGAATATTTTCTGTATGTGGGTCAGAGCAGTCCGTTATAGAAGCACACAAAAAGTCGTCATCTGAAATATTAAAGGGCCATATGTCAGCTTTATGGAATCCACTTTGCATATTTTGTGGAACTGCTAATGTTGCCAATTTCGGAATGTCGTAAATAGTCAGGGTTTTTCCAGCATTGCTCATAAGCCAGTCCGTTGCAGCTTTATTATAATAGTTTACACGGATAAACCTAAAGGTTGCAATGTATGGCTGCAATGGACTAAGAAGGTCAATATAACAATGCCATTTCATTGCAGTAATTTAGAATATCAACTGAAATATGGCTCTCATGATTATCCATTAAAATCAATACTGACAAAAAGGGGTTGGCTTTGCATATTTTGTGAAATGCTGCATATATTTAAGAAAATTTGGAGACGTCATCCATCCAGAAGGATATGCTGAACCATTGAACCCACAGGAGCATCATTAAGCACGTATGGTTTGAAGTTCATTCTAGGAAATATAAAATAAGGAGAAATTCCATATATTAAGAAATTAGGAAATATAAAATAAGGGGAAATCCTACTGCGTTTTTTCCATAATGTATTGTGACAAAAGAACCCCTTTCGGTATAGGTTGCTTGTCCCACTTGCTTAGCTCCTTTAGAAGCAATAACTTTTTGGGTACGTTGTACGGTTGTCAAACCCGTTTCGTGAATATTATATATGGCTTCAGGACCAAATTTAAACCGATTATAAGTAGAAAAAAAAAAAAAAAAAAAAAAAGTAAAAATCATCTACATTTGTTTTATTAAAGCTCGTAGCTCTAGTAAGACTTGTTGCTTCTGGTGTACGAATCGACAATTGTTTTTGCGCATGTGTATTGGATCAATTTTGCGATGTTTTGTTGCGTTTCACTTGTATAATTCAGTCTTAATTGATAACTATTCATAATAGTTCAATATTAACGGTCCGTTTTTGCGCTGTGTGTGAGTGCTTAGAGAACAATAAAATTACTTAAGGATAGGATATTGCTTTGTCTCCCTCATATTTTCCCTCCTTTTGTTTGTTGTAAATAATTTTGTTTTGTATCACGAACTTATTTGGTTAGTACCTATAATTTTGTGTCTACAAACATGTCTCTGAGTAGTTTTAAATTTCAAATTGTTCTTATAAGTCATTGTTTTGTTTAAACGCGATGTGGTTGAAAAACGTATCCTCGTAGTGTAGCCATAGGCTTATTACATTGTTTATTAAGAAATCTTTCAAGTGAAACAAGTTAAATATACAACGAAGACAATATTTCAGTGTATCACATTTATAAATAAACAAAATTTATGTTTATTTAAGATTTTATTTAGTTTTTAGGATCCACACTAAGTACCTTTTTTCAAATTCTATCTTAATATTATTATTGTCGAATTACTTTCACGAAATTAAATATATAGTATAAAATATTCATTTATATAATAAAATTTTTACTATTAAGTAATAATAAGGACGTTCGCGCCAGTAGAGAGTTATTCCGCCAGCGTGCCATCGAGACAGTCATTCGGGCGACGCTATTGGTCAGAAAGAGAAACAGCTATTTAGCTGATGTATAGCGTCAACTCGTTCGATCGGCGTGACTGCCCGCAACGATCGAGACCGATATGTAGTAATTAGAGGTGTGCAAAATGTATCAGTGAAAGGAAAATAGTGATATATATCATTTGATTGAATAGATATATATCACTCTTTTATACCTTTAGCTCAGTAGCTCAGTATCTCAGTGCTCCCATTTATTAACGAAATTATTTATTACGCCCACGTTGAACAATGATCATACAAAGTGGTGATAAAATGTAATGAATGAACATTATGTATTATTGTTTGAAAATGAAAATAAATTCTACAAGAGTATCCACTTGATTTTGCTTAATACTGTGCAGGTTTAGGATTTAGGACTGTCAACCTAGATTCAAATTATACATAAAATAACTTTAATGATAATTAAATAAATTGCAGATTTGATCTGGTTATGTCATATTTGCCGCGGTTTTAATTTTTGATTTCCCTACTAAACTTCTACTACTACATGTTTAATAATAGCATAGTAATAAATACAACCATTAGGAAACGAAATATATTGCTATACATGGAGGGAGCATTGGGCATGCCCATCAGTTAAAACAAAATAACCTGAAATTTATATCTATAGAATTTGCTGTAGTTAATTGGTCATTATACTCTTCAAAAATATATTGCTATACATGGAGGGAGCATTGGGCATGCCCATCAGTTAAAACAAAATAACCTGAAATTTATATCTATAGAATTTGCTGTAGTTAATTGGTCATTATACTCTTAAATACACACTTATCAAGACAAACATATAAAATACGTTACCTGATAATAACTTTCTTCTGTATGCAGGTTGAAAATACACATTAAAAACTTACTATTCGCAGAAAAACACATTAACCGGTTTGTATGATTGACAATTATGACAAACAACATTTGTTTTCACAATAGACGGGTTTGCCAGTGTAAATACTAAAGTAACGGTAGGAAATTTCGAGTTGCCAACTGCAAAATTTTGATTTATGGGGGTGCCCATACCTCCCAACTGCCCAATTATCATCACTCTCCCCTATTCTGTGTAAAAAAAATTCTGTGGAAGCGATTACTATATACAATTTTGATATTAAACAAAAGAGTATGCTAAAAGATAACGAGAAAATAATGCGGAAGTAAATATTAGAGAATTTTTAAAAATAATGAGAGCTGTGTTTTGGCCAAAACCAACTCAATGAAAGTAAAGACCTCACATAAAAGTAATACTTGGCGCTTATTAACTTTTATATACGTACAACAAACTCCATTTAAATAAATATTTGTTTACCTGTATGATAATCAAATGAAAATATCTACGGAGCAACAGAACAATAACAACAGCTGTTTACACAAAATTTATTTACTTAGTAGTCACGCTAGGCTGATGTAAAAGCACGCAGCGTGTAATTAGCGGCTGTGGAATCGAATTTGACCTTAGCAAATCGGTTATGTGTGAGGATGGCGCAGCAGCAATGGAGCTCCATTTCGGCACATCTTTCGCATTGATGTATTTCGTATAGTCGATATCAGTGCAGATTTTATCGACAGAAAACAGTAAACGTCATTGAACGTAAAGAAGTTATACGAGTGAATATGAAATTCGATTTTTAAAATACTTAATACTTACTATATCATGTTTAGGCATAATAATCTTACTATATCATGTTTAGGCATAATAATTTGATAAATTACAATGTGTACGCGGTCCCTATTAATATCGATACATAAACAGACGAAGATCTGTAGATATATTTATTGCGTCTCGCAATATTTGTTAAACAATATGAGTGCACGGAAACATTATAAAATCTGAACAGAATAGATAAGGATAGTCCCCATACACTTTATAATATAAAAACCGATTGAATTTAAAGTAGATGTAACAATATGTGTGGTCAGTGCGTTCTAAGGATTTAACCCCATGATTTTGATGTGGTGCTACCTAAATGCCTAACATGTGCAAACATTCGCTGTATATCTTAAAAAACGTTGGAAAAAGTTAACCGAAATTTCAGGCTACACTTAAAGAAGTAAATATACAATAAGGGACATCATTGCCGATATTATCTTCATAGACTAGATAATATAATTGTAGTGTCAAGATGAATTTATTGTATCTCAAACGGTGTTTTATTTATTAATCTTTGAAAATAGGGAGGTTCATTAAAATATGTATGTATATAAGGTATGACAATTAAATTTTGGGGTCCTTTTGCCCTATGGGGAGACTTTTTGCAATGATTAGATTCCTAATTGTTTATTTTTTTTTATAAAATCGATTTAATAACTATTGTAAAACTCCACTGCTTGTTAAATTTTTAAAAAATTAACTTTATAATATGCAATAATATTTCTTACATTTAAAAATATTTTAATTATTAAAAATGTGGATATAATTGAAAAAAACATTTATCAGTTGTATTAGCTAAAATTATATCCAAATAGGTATTATGTTAAATGCATTGGTGTATATTACGGACTTTTTACTTTTTGATACATTTTGTATTAGAAAATAATAATGTACTTATCGCTACAGCTCTCAAACAAAATTAGAATTTTAATTCCCTTTCTCGACCACTGTACCGATGATACCAATCTAAACATTTTCGTTTCATTAGCTTTATTATTAAAAAATGTAATATGATCAATTTTAAACTAAACAAATATTTTGAATTATAAATTTTCAGATTTTCAAAACGGTCTATATATTTGTGGTACGTCCATTGGTCCACAAGTAGTTATTTGACTGAAAGGAATTTTTACTTGATAGTGAGTAACAAATTATTTTAGAATTATTAATAAAAAACAAAATTAAAGGGTATCTTTTGCCCTTTAAAATGCAGCCAATGGATTAGAAAATTTATGTTACACATAGAAACTTTTAAACCTGAAAAAATATCCAAATGGTCAGCTTTAAAGTAACAATTTTTAATTTTAGCGGAATCATCTTACACAAGGCTATAGTATAAAAATTATACAGTTTGTTTTTCAAAATTTTCGTTCATCCTTCAATTTTGCTCACATTTTCTTATCTATTGAACTAAATTATATTTATTGATGTGAAACATCTATAGGAGCAGATATAAACCTGATCGTTGGCGTGGCGACACTTGCCGTGGCGACGCGTCGCCACGCCATACTAAGGTATATATATATATATACATACATATATATATATATATAGTCTATATGTAGTAGAGTGTACGGAATGGCGACGTGTCGCCATGCGCAACCCTCCTTACTCAGTTCGACGCTGTTGTTTACTACGGTACACATAACCTGTGCTTTATTATTTTTGTATTAATTGTAAATAAATGTTTATTAAATAAAGTCACCATTTTCTGTAAGAAATTCGTAATACTTTATTTTTTCATTATGCTATATTTAGTTCCTGTAATAATCTTGTCTTTTATGCATATTCCTTGTACGAACACGATGTTTCACATCTGCCAGGCATCCCGTGACGGCTCACTGTTTTTTTTTATATAAATTTAAAAAAATCTTATTTAATTCAAGTATTTTATATTAATAAAATTTTTTAGGAAGAAGAATATCTTAAATACCGCTTTTGAGGCGGTGCCGGCTTTTAAGGAAATAGACCTTTGGAACTGGTTGCTCATTAACCTTACTTAAAAAAATGTCACTGCCGCAAATGTCTCTCATTCACTTTTCTTTCGGAAAGCTTTTTTTTTTTAATTTATAACATAAATTTTCTACTTTATTCGGGAAAAAAATGAAATTTAGGAGATGTCTTAGAAAGAGCCTTTACGACAGGTTAAATAATTTTGCTCTGGAATTTCATGATATTCTTACAAGTAGATCTAAAAATATAAAACAAAGTATATTCACTTTGTTTCACATTTATCTACCTATTTCGAAAATATTTGGTATGGGGTTAATTCAAGAAACGCAGAATGGACATGAATCAAAATTGTTTACAATTTGTGTTTGTTACAGATTAACATGCCCCCACCAATGATTTCATAGAAAAATTGAACTTTTGGTCCTTTTGTATTAAGTATGTTCTCTACAAATGTAGAAGACCAGATTATAAAAATCGTGGAAAACTGTAACATGTGTACACTAGAATAGTATAGATACAGACAAACAGAACACTCATTTGAATAGTTTCGTTATGCGAAGTACCAATGATCCTTACGAATGAGACAGAACCATGTGCAACGATAATTTGCTAGATAATTATATAATTTTAAAATAGAATTCAACATAATGGTGTTAAGAGTAGAAAGTATTTAAAAAAATCTTGGAAGAATTTGTAAATAAGCTAACTCACGAATAGACACGTGACTTTTATTTAGTTTATGGCAATTTCTCCAAAAATTGGATTTTAGCGTAGATATATTTCCGAAAAAATGTTCACATTTCCAATTTCGGAATGATATGCGTAGTTAAATAAAAATAGACAAAAGTCTAGCAAATTCAAATTCCGCACCTAAATCTCATTTACGATCCTGACCTGTAGCAAAACGTAACGCAATTTGTAAATAAAAATAATAATAATTGTCATCAGTAGGTCGTAGACACGCCGCGCATTATTATGAGTAGGTAATTGTATCATTCTAACCGGCAGGTGTTACGCGCCGCAAACAATAGCCAGTCAACGCGACGCGACACGGTTGCGAAGGTGACTCATAGCATTGGATAAAGAAAAAAAAAACAATTAGCGTGCGCAAATGGAATCTTAGTTAAATTCTACACGGAATCTTTTTTTTACTAATGACGCGTTTCAGTTGTTTATCATTTCAAAATGTGTATTTTATTATTATTGCTTTGCGTTTATTAAATCGTCTGTTCTTGTAACTAATCGAACTTCCATATTAAATCAGAGTATTGAAAATATTACATAGGCATAATAAATGTTTTTGTTCCAAAAAAACACACGTATAATGAAATAACATTATAAAAAACCAAAAAGCATTTTTCCTACTTAAAATATGCCTGCGGTCACCTGTTATTTATTATGATTATAAAAATTTTGCAAAGAGAAACTGGTAACGTGTTTTATTTCCCAGTATATAACACTAACACGTTTCAAGTAGTTTGTATCTATTTTCTATTTTTGTACTACTTTGAGAGTGAGCGTATCAAATTCTGAAGACATGGGTAAACAAACATAAAACGAATTGAATTAAAGACTTTTTGTTTAATATTAGACTATCTTTGAAAACGTACCCACGTCGGATTTTTCTTTAAAGATTAGTTATGACTGTCGAGTACTTTTAATTTTGGGTACTTTTATTTATTTCGTAATTTATTTTTTGAAAGATGGTATGAGCAACATTTTTCAAAGTTGGTAACGATAGCTTTTTAAAGAATGATACTTTTAAGGTTCTTTTAAATATGGTAATGTTAATTTGTTAGGTTTTTTCAAAAGTGATAACGCCAGACTATTTTAATTCTTGATCATGAAATTTGTACACAAATATTGCAGGCAAAGACGACGAACGTGTCGTCCCGGCTTTTGCTAATGGGTGCGCCTCTGTAGGAGAGCACGTACTATATTTTCTCGTATATACTCCTACAGTTTTATCAAAATGAAACCAATTTTATAGAATGTGTAATATAAATTAAAGATCTTGAAACCTTAAACTTAACACAAAACAACAGTGATCAAGTTATTTTGTTCCAATTACAAGAACGGCAGCACAGCACTTATATAATATATATATATATACAGTTGGCTATTTGTATATCTGCAAATATAAAGAGCTGCTTAGTCATTATCAATTTGTTTAAGAGTAAACTAAAATACTGCTTCTTGGAATTCTCTCGAATCATGTCTATTGCCGCAATACGTGACTAAAATCATTTCATACTTAAGAAAAACGTTTCATAGGACCACAGATTCATTTCATTTCAGAATTTCTTTAGTCATCCCATAAGGACCAGTCTTCTTCATAGTTCTGAATTGTTACACATGATTATCTCGAATTCAGCACTCTTTATCTGTAAAACATAATATTCAATTGTTTATTTACTTTGTATATATCCATACTCACAAGTTACAAATATATATTGTGACATCAAGCAAGTAACCATTGAGCGAAGAAATGCATATAGTACAATGAAAACTAAATACATCTTTACTCAAATCTAATATCCCGCAACCAGTCTTTAGTCAAATGCAGAACGTGGCACTTTTAAATATGGGAACCCTTCGATGGAAGTAATTTCTAAACTTCTTTCAGTTAACAAGATGTAAAGGTAATAAATAAGTTTTAGTTTTAATATTTTCAAAGGTTGTAAAGATATTTTAAAAAATACAATTATACGAGCACACTTACACGTTACAATTTTTGTTCACACTAGTGACAAACTACTCAATCTTTTATCCTTTCAATTTTGAAAAAAAAATATTTTCTACTGCTATTAACCACCATCATAAGCAAGAAGATCCTAACCGCTATTTCTATATTTGGAGACATCTATTATGTTTTGTCTGTTTTTTATGAGATCATACAATTCTGAAATACTAACAGTTTCTTCGTTTTCTGAAGATTTTACAAATATGGAGTTAGATGCAAACATTCATATCTAGTTTTTCTGAGCTCATATTATTATGACTAGGTTTTAGCAAATTCTTTGCAAGTATGTCTTAATTTTTCTGATTTAATATTTTTCAAACGAGTTACGAATTCGATTAATATTTTAGATTCACGGGCGAGATACAACAGGCGCAAGTCTTTATTTTCAAATTTTCCATGTCATTTAGTTACACGGGTTTCACAGCTCCATCTAAAAATGACACGTGTGACCCTCGAGTTCTAATTCTTAACATAGAGATGGAATTATTTTAACGGAGAATACGAATTTATCAAATTTTTTTTAATAAATTCCGTTATTGGGGTGATTTCCTTCATTCGTTTTCATCACAAAACAAATGTCTCTCAAGGCCAAAAACTCTATAATAGTAATTTTAACATGCCTTTCAATAGCAGCTTTTATATTGAGATAGCAAGTACTCCATCAACGGTTTTACTTCGCTCGAAGTGAACTGTCATACACTGCCTCTATGTTGAGCAATTATCGTTTTCGAAATTATTATATTTCCAATTATTGCACCCCATCGGAGAAAAGAAACTTGTAGTAAAAGGATTTTTATCAGACTACTTCGAAAAGACTTCTTCGCTGTTGAACAGACTGAACATATTTCTTCGAAGGTGAATATAATTTCGTTTCAACGTTCACACTGTCTTTAATTAACGTCGAAAGACTGTTATTTAAAGTCCATATTTAACAGTTTTACTTCGCTCGGGTTAAGCCATCATCGACGCTTTGTTGAGTTATTTTCGTGTCCGAAATAAAATCATTACTATTTTTTCAAATATCGCACCCACTCGCAAAACAAAAACTTCTATTGCAAGGACAGACTTCTTAGAACAGAATTATCCCTTGTTGAACAAGTTGAACACACTTCTTTGGACGTGAATATAACAGCAATTTCTTTTCAAAGTTCCCGCTGTTCTTTAATTTACGTAGAAAGACCGTGTTATTGAAAGACTATATTCAAATATATTTTTCATAAATACTTCATTAAAATTAAAGTTAAAATGTCGTGAAAGATTTTCTTTTATTGAATTTTGTATTTGCACTAATAAAAGTAATATCAGTAATGTCGATGTATTTTTGTTGGCTATGCGATCACTTTCTAACCTTTAAGGTTTTCTTTTTATAATTTGGAAAGCTTTGAGAAAAATAGGTTGTGATGTTCCCTTAATATATTGTTGGTGTGATTTCTTTGACCTATGAAGATATAATCACTTCGACATGTTTTAATTCAGTACTTTTTCATACTAACTAAAAGCGCATACTCGGGAACACACCGATTATAAATCCTAAGACGAATAAAGTGTCTTCCTGTTCCGATAATATAGTAACGTAAGGAAATTCGCCCGAAGTACTGAAGTCCTAATCGTGCGACTCTCGGGTTGGTTCGGAAGTAAATGATTTGGGGGACTAATCTGTTAGCCAGACAAAGTTGCCATTATTAAATTATGTTAAGATGAATCGACAGTATAAAAATGTTATCTATTTAGTAGATTTGAAATCGGACACTGGCTGACCAAAACAAAAAATATTGTTCTGTCACAAAGAGCAAAACAAAAAATATTGTTCTGTCATAAAAATTGTTTAAATCGTTTTAAAACTTTTAGCTTTAATTTTAAGTTGAAATAAAAGTTGTCCGTTAGTTTATTCTTTGGTCTCCGTAAATTTTGATCAAATTCAAAAGTCATGGAACGTGTTTGGACGCAACTAAGTTTCTTGGTTTGGTCGGGCATATCAAATTGAAAATTATCAGAATTTAATTGATTGGGGTAGTATTTAAAAAATATACGTTATTCTTCAGCAAGGGTGTATATTACCTGGTTGATTCTCAGTTGTTAGCAGCATCGGATCAATAAAATGCTGTCTAAATTGACAAATAAAATTTAAAAATCCATTTTTTTTAATTTAGATACCTTTTTATTTTAACGAAGTTGGAACGAAAAAAAACAAATATTCAAATAGTTGTTAATAATAAAATATTAATTTAACGTTATTATTCTATTTTTATGAAATAATTTATAACAGAATTGTTTCTTAACAATCTATTGTAAATAAACGCTTTTAACGTTTTAAGGCAGTTTAATGCAATGTACCGATATAAACGAATATAGTTGTAAGCGTCAGTATGTAAGAAACAATGCTGATCCGAATAAATTGGAATGAGCTGATAAGACGCGAAGCTGACCGAATGGCAGACAAGACGCGAAGCTAGCCGAATTAAATCGGAAAGAGCCGACAATACACGAAGCTGACCGAATGGCAAGACGCGCCTTGCCATCAGAATATTTTAACCTTTTTTTCCAAACGCGTCATTAGATGTTTCACACCAATATTACTCATTGATGATAAAATCGCAATGATCAGTCGGATTTAAATTTTAATAATATCTCAAGTTTTATATCACTAAAACATATTTGTTATTGACGTCGCTTTATATATTATCTAAGCCTTTTAGAGAAATAATATTCTACTTCACTTAAAGCTGTGGGCATCACCTGGTATTCGTAACAAGATTATAAGAGACAATTTTGAAATAATGTTTAAATGCTAATATATGTTTTAATTTTTTTCTTTAACTAATCTTATTAGAAGTATAAATATAATAGAGTTAATGACGCGACGATCCGTTTTACGCAAAACACTACGAGTATACCTATTATATTATTAAATTGATTCTTTTGCAAAGTTGCAAAATACTTATATCTATCGAATTTCGTAATTTAAAATTGTTAAAAAACAATTTAAAAACAATTAAAACCGACGTAAATTGCAAATGATTAGAAGTAATTAAAAAAAAAATTAAATGCTAACAGATCTATCGATACGTTCTTTTTTACCCACATTTTTCGAACAGAAAATATTTTTCTTGGACGAATAGAGATAGACGTTACTCGTATGTACTGTTTTACCTACTTTAGGTATTAGCGTAAATTTTGTGGTTAAATATTATATATGATACTTTGCGAGCGTAGGGCACAGACAACAAAAAATCTGCGTGTAACAAAAAAAAACATTTTTGTGTTTATATATTTCAAATTTTATTACAGAACTTAAGGAAATTAATAACTAAAAAAGCTTTATAGATAGTATCTAGAAGAAAAGTAAAATTTAAAAACAATATAAGGCAAACGCTTTCTGAAAATAAATGTAATATAAAACGTTTGTCTGAACCTTGTGACAAAATTTAAATTTTTATTCTTTTGAGATGGGCTAGAAGGTAGCTCACATCATCTTTCATTGTCCCAATATATTTTAGTTTTATACAGCCCGTTTTTTTTATATGGCGGCCTACCCCGTTTACCTAGACGGTACTTTCCCCCGAATAACAGTAACAATGGATTGATTATAAATGGGTCGAAGAGCTGGCAACTTTAATGCACTTCTAGGACATACCACAAACCCTTATTTTTATAATATTTTGGCGCCTAAGTTATATATGTTAGAATTGTTTCAATATAAATTGAATGTTATTCAATATTTACGCCCCTTCCTATTTATATAGTAAAAAAAAACATTATTCACATATAAATATCAAAACAATAACAAAATAATGATTTTTCAAAATTAATAATGATTTACAAATATTTCTGCGGTGTAAGATTTAAAATTTGGTTTTATCACTAAAAAGCGTTATTTAAACTTGAAAATCTCAAATTACATTGAGTATTTGGTTATGTCGACGCTTTACCTGCTAGTGATATTTAATTAGTGTCTACAAACTTATTTTAAATAATTATCTAATAATTACAGAAAACTGTATCGAAATTGGTGCATACGGTTTAAAGTTATATAAGAATAAATCAAAAATAACCATTTCATTCCATCAGAGAAACACGTGTTTAATAATATTATATTTTTAAATGAAAAAGAGGCAATTCTACTGAATTGTGATGCCCAGTAAGCTCATTACAATTCAGTAGCATTGCCTCGTACTCGAATTAGTCCTAATACCTATCGATTTCAAATAATAACCATTATCAAAAACACAATTGGGACGGAAAAAATAGTTCATATAATTCGTAGAATCTAAATAAAAATTGTATTATCCAATGTATTGATATTGTTTTAATTTTATTTTATTACCAATTAATAAACGCACATATAGGCAATATACAACAGTAATATACGTCATGTGTATAGTGATGTAAAACTAAGAATATTGTGTACAACTTTATGCAAGCGTTTAATTACATTAAGCACGATAGATAATGTATAGTTTACGGAAAGAATAACATTTACCGTGTCACGCTTTCTATGTAGCGATTACGAAAATTGTTTTACATTGTGTTATCAAGCAATGTGCACATAAAGTACGTCGCCAAAATGGATTGCCGTATCTTATAGTTTTAGCTACGGAAATAATATTTTGGGTGATAGTATGTATCGGGGCACACGCGCCGCGCACTACATAGCATTGTTGAATGGAGTACGGCGGTGATTCATTTCTCGGAATTGACCTTGCTATGAGTCATTCGTTCGAAGGCAGAGCCGGGGATACCGCGCTTGTCTGCTTACTAGACGCATTCTGTACGCCGTGCCACGGCTTCGTGGAACACTTTAGTCTTATGTGTAATTTAAAACATTGAAAAAATTATGTGAATAAAACTTTAAGTGAAAAAAACTCAAGTGTTACATTTACAGTTAATATTATTATTATTTATTTTCAAGTTAAGAAATATAATTTAAAAAATCGACGATCATGATTAAAACCATGACGTCATTTATATTATTCAAGGTATTATTGTGTTTTATAATATCTAAAAATGTGAAAAAGTTGATAAATAGTTCTATTATAAAAAATATCTTATCAATTCAGAGTGATGATTCATGCGCACGTAATTTGAAAAGTTATTTTCGTGTATTCGAGCTCTCAGTTGACTTCAGTAGTACACAGTATGTTGACAGCGAGGTGTGTGAAAGAGATGGAATAAATAATGGCGGTTCGTTGTGACCAATTGTGACATGCGTATTGACGATCAAAAAAGTTTTTGAAATTAAATCCAAACTTTTAACATGTTTTAGTCTTTGAAAACTAAAAGTTTATTGATTAATAAAGTTTTCTGCCGTGTATGTACTATTGAAAATTTTATTCGATATTGATGCTTTAAATGACTAGAATTATTTTGCTCTTTGTCCCGTCATTGTAAAGTGAGAACTTGTTTGTTATTGAATAATTTTTTTTAAATTGATTTTTATCCATTTTGTTAACTCTTATTTGTGAGATTAATAGCTTCTGTCATAATTTCAGACGAATTCATATTTGTTGAGAATGAATAGAGAAGATAACATAAATTGGTTCCACGGGAAGATATCCCGAGAAACAGCGGAAAAGTTGCTACGAGAAGGTAGGTACCTTGGCATTTTTTTTAAATCTTTTATTCATAGAAGTAAATAATTTTATATACACAAAATTTTGAATTTGAAATACTTTGTAACTTGGAATTATATTTAAAACAACTTGACATTTCATACTTGTTAATGACTTGTCAATTGTCATTTTAATTCATATGTTGAAATAACTTCCACAAGTTGCTTTTCCAGAGGGTGAAGATGGGGTTTTCCTCGTACGTGAGAGTAACACTTCTCCCGGCGACTATGTGTTATCTGTACTACACGAGGTAATTATAATAATAATTTATTAAAAGATATAACTAGTTACTCACATGGTAATTTAGTTCAAGAAAAGGCTTTTTATCATTTATTCTTAGATTAAATCAAGTAATAGAATTCAGGTTTATACCTTCATATGACAAAAACAATTTATCAGTTTCTCGCAGAAAATATTTTGTGAGTAGTTGACAACTACCATAGACAATAAATTAGATATACTTTGGCATTTAATTAACGCTTTAAGTAATAATTTTTTAATTAAAATCAATTAATTATATATTTAAGGTATTAAAAACGAAATTTCTTATTATTTTAATTACCAAAAGAGATTTGACTCCGTGTAATCATTTCTTTGATTATGATAACAATGATTATTCAGTCAGTATTTAAATTATTTATAAATGTAATATTAGATTCAACACATCGAAACAACATCTAAAATTTCTCGTAACACCTTAAATTATTTTAAGAATTGCTCTCATTATCCAGCTTTTAGACAAGCTATGACACCAAACATACAAATTTCAAATTGATGCCTTGACAGTAAGAAAATGAAAATATATTAAAAATTTGCAACTTCATCATTCAGGCATTATGTCATTTACAGACACAAAGTGTATTTTTTATTATTGAATAAGACTGGAAACGTTTCCTTGCTATTTTTTAAAAATTGTGTGACAAACGAAAGGACTTGAAAGAAAATTACTTCCATTCGGAGTATGATTATTCTTATAAGTTTAATTCTAAAACTAATAACAAATTTTCCATTACAGGGTGAAGTAGTACATTATCAAATTCGAAGACACGGTGAAGATGCATTCTTCTCAATAGAGGAGCATACGACTGTGCATGGACTTGACACACTTATACAGCACTACCGAGGGGATTCTAATGGTCTTGTTACCAGGCTAGCTGTAGAATGTAAGGGTGAAGCACCGCCACATGATTCCCGTACTCATGGACGTACAAATTTACTTCATCGGTGAGTTCTTAATATTAGTTTTTCAGTACGTAAAATGAACAGTACTTTGCTCTTAATTGTAATTCTTGTTCAAAAAAGAAAATTATAAGATAATGATATATCTATCCATCTATTTTCTATTCTTTCACATTATTGTCAATTTAAGAAGTGATAACGGAACACAACACTTGTCCATTCTTACATACTTCTTTTGCTGCGCCCATTCTAATTCATACTTTTATATATGCACTTTTGTGTTCTACTTTCATACATGCTCTGCTATTACTTAATTTATCTTCATAAACACACTATTTGATACTGCATTCTCATCGATATCTACGTATTTATAATTTTTCACCAATAATCCAGCACCCACCAAAATTTATTCCAACACCCATACTTTCATAATTGTATAATTTATTGCAAGATGATAATTTTATCAATGTTATAATTGTGAAATTATGGAACATTTCATTCATTACTTAGAATGTTCCTTCTATTTTCGTCTGAGGTCTAATAGATGAAAATGATTGTGTTATTGTAAAATGGGCAATGCTCTTTTGAGAAAAATGGTGCAAATAATTAGTTTATACACATTTTTTGCCTTTCTCAGTATAATGTGAATTATTTGCAATATATTTCGAAATAAAAAAATGCTTTCAAAAACAAATCACTTATTTCACACTGTGATGTTTTAAAATGTTAAAGAAGAAGAATGGGTTAAACAAGTTTGGCAATACTATTTCTTTTTTTTGCAAACATTAATGAATCTTTTATAACTATATATAAAGCATTCACCCAAGTTATTTAACTACAAATAAATTTCGGCCGGATCACTTAAATTTTCCACCAACTTACTGACTTTTAACTTTTTCTTTGCCTCCTTACACTGTGATATCTTCCTTTTATAAGATCCAGCAATAGTCACCTATCATAGCTGAATCCCATCATCCCTGCTATCTGATTTCTATTGTCCTCACATATTGGTGAAACCTGTCTCCTTGTTTATCGCGTACTCCACCAAAGCTACTAGGAAAAAGTCAGGTCGAGTTACCATTGTTCAGAAGAACCGCCTTTAAACTGTAGTTCAATTAATTGATAAAAGTGACAACTCAGATGAATCGTGTTTTATATCAAGCTAATTCATAAGACAAGAAACGTCATAACACACATAAGTTTTTTTTAAATTTTAGCTTTAAATAGCTGGTTACGCTTCCTGAATGATATCACAGTCACTCCACTTACCAAAAGATTCCATTACTGTAGACTAGAACTCAGTAGCACAGCTTTTTCTTTTGATAGACCTAAGTTTTTAGCCAAATCATTAAATTAACATTGGATTGTTAAGTGTACATATGGTGCATTTTCAGAGCTCAGGTCTAACAATTCTTCTGGTGTAAGCATATCAAATTTCTTCTTTATCAGGTATCGATGATGACATAGTAGATCGCTCAGATGGCAAATTCCGTTACTCAATCTCTGTTACTCATCATCCGTATTTCAACTAAATTATCGTCTATTTGATCTGTTGAAGCCTAACAGAAATCCCTAACAGCAATCCAAATTTTGTCAAGAGAACTTTGAGTTGATTGGTGAGGAACTAGCAACTTTTATTTTGATATTTGCTAACTAAAGATCCCGAGGCCTGAAAATTGAGTTTGTACAAAAGATGCAAAGGTGTTCACCCAGACCTGGCGAGATTTACCCCCGACCTAAGAAGTACAAAGTCCAAAAATAATGTCATGACGACTATTGTCTGTGATGAGGAAGTCAATTTGGTACTGGAATTCATGTCTCATAAACGACTTTAACGAGAGAGACTTACGTTAATACTATACAGGCATTATGGAAGTGAAATAAGGAAAAAAGATACGGAAAACCCTCATCAAACATTCTGTTGCTTCATGACAATGGTTGGATCTGAGAATGTGGGTTGCAGCTTAATCATCCACCCTAGAACCACGAACTTATGCTATTGCTTTACTTTTTGTTCAGGTATCTGAAAATATCTCCGTGGTCAACATGAATTCTTGCGATGAAGAGGTCAAGGCAGTTGTAGTTGCCTTGTTTGACGAGAACCTTTTTTTTCTATAGGGTTTAAATCTTTGTAGGAGAAGTGGACCAAGTACATTGAGATTCAGGGATATTTCTTGAAAAGTACAAAAATTTGCTTTAATTTACTGTAATTTTTTGGCTTAGGTAGGGTATTATTGAATGCTTTTTGTATGTACTGACCTTTATGAGGAATGTTTTAGTCATCTGGCTGAATGTTTAGATCCAGTGTTCACAAATAAAAAAGGTTTTAATGTAAAATATTTTATTTGGTTTACTTCAGGGGAAGCTCCGAGTCATGATTTCTTGCCCATATAAAAATTTATTTGTATCTCTATTATCTATGCAGCTATATAAATTTCATCCATGTTAATAAAAAACATGCAAGCTCAAATATAGATTCCTCTTCTATCATAGGTTTGTTTTAATCTGAAGGATATGAGTGCTTGTTATACGGGTCCATGGACATACAATTTAGTATTCTTTTTAAAAGCAGTATAACTTTTTAAAAGTATAAATTTATTTAGCATTAATAATTATATTAAATAACAGAACACAAAAATTATTCACTCCATTTGAATAATCAACTTTTATGTTTTCCTCTGACAAATTAGCCAGCAAATCACAATTTCAGATTTTTAAATCCTTTAACTGCTAGTGGTTTTTAATCTACACTACGCAGTTTCATCAAATAATTAAGAATTTGTAACATATACATATGTTTTAGCAAATAATTAACCGTTTGTGGTGCACTCGCATTACTCACAAAAATATGAAAATATACATTCAAATGATAAACAAATTTATTTTAGAAGCAAATAAAAAACATCTATACACACATAAGAATAAGGAAAAGAATTATTCCATAGTAGGGATTGAAATATAATTGCATAAGCATATTCCTTTTTTGATTAACATTTTATCCAATTGGTAACATATCGCTAAATATGTATTGACTTTGAAACCTTGTCAGTATGAAATGAAAATATTTTGTAACAATTTTCCTTATTATGGAATTATATTATGCTAGGCTATTAAGTATCTATATTTAATACATTTAATATTATAAGGATAAAATTGACTCATAGAAGTCATAAAATTCAACCTTCGAAGTGTTGTAACGCAATTCAATGTCATATTCCCAATGAAACGGAAAACAAATAGTGTTATATGAACAAGTACTGCAAACAATACAAATTGGTTTTATTGTTATGTGATAGTCCACTAACAAGAGATAAATTTTAGTACATTAAGTATATTGATACCCAAGTAGATGTACATGAGTTCGCATTATTGCAGTTCAGTTTAGTTGTATGAGGACATGCCATTCATACTGTAATACAAAGCTACACACAAAATCATTTTAACACCCAGTTGATCATACAATTGAATGGCTAACATGCTTTTATTAACTCACCCAACTGGCACTGAGCGACTTAAGCACATGTGATGTGGATTAGATATAGTAATATATATGTGTATTGTATATGTATACAAATATATTACTTAAGACGTGTTCGGTTTTATAAGAAGCATATCCAAAAAATCAAATGTAATTTTTATATTGTCACAAAGTGAGGAATTTCGAAGTTCATATATTATGATCAATGTTGGAAAATACCGGCGTGCTCCAAACTATATAATTTATTCCGCTCTTATCAATTACATTGATACAATTAACATTTACTGTTGGTGACAATTACAATGTACCTTGCATTCTGCTGCACTTATAACTTGCAACTAACTATAGCATACCCTTGTTCACCTCAAAAATTAATGTTGATTTCAATTTTTAAATTGATTGGAACTTATTGCGAAATTAATTGATAATGTTACATACAATATAAGCCTGAATACAATTATAAGCTTAAAAAACTAATAATAATTCTATTAACTTGGTAACATAGTTATGAAATTTGACCATTGTATTGTGATGCGTCACAGTCATAAGTACCAAGGTTAATTGCCTGACCAAAATCACAACATGACCAAAGTGTTTTTATTGGCCATCTAAACAGTAGCAATTCAAACAGAATATAAATCATATCGATGTTTCATACATGAACATTCCAGGCATGAACTTATGTGCTGGTGTTACCTAATTAAAATTCCTATTGAATATTGTACATTGTACAGTAGTGAAGGAATGAGCAATGATGTTAATAATACGCTATACATACATTATTTAACCATTGTAGGCAGAGGGACCATTAGGGCAATGGGTACACATCTCAAATGGGCTATTTGGCTTTAACATCACATTTCCTTTAAATGCAAGGGACAAATTGCCTTCAATCAATGGTAGATCAAATTTTGATAGACTTTTATTTCCTTTGAAAAGCACCAAATAATTGACCCGTGTCATCTTATGATGTAAATATACCTCACACTCGTAAAAATTGACTTCGTGACCCTTTCAACAAAGGTGTATTCTCAGGTTTATTAAGTATTGATAGTTTCTAAAAATATCTAGAATTTTTATGAAAGTTCGAGAACATTCTACGATTAATTTTTGCGTCATCCACATTTTCTCCTTATTATTTTAACGTCGTCCATAGTTTCTCGATATTGAGTCAAGAAAATATGGACGATTTTAAACTCCATGTACGTCACTGTTTGCTTTATGAATTTCAACCTAGTCATTCTACAGCAGAAGATACATGAGTGTATATGAGATGATAACTTCCGATGCTGTCTCTGAAGCCACTACAAGACAATAGTTTCAGTGACTGTTGTGACGATTACACATTAAGGATCTGATCAACCAGTTGAATTTGATATAGACAAATTAAAACCACTAATTGAAGAAGATCCCAGACTTTAAATGCAGGTTTTGGCCACTCGACTTGAATGCTCTCATTATAAATCACTCTCTCACTTAGGCAAAGTCTGCAAATACAGTAATATTTGGATACCACATGAGTTGAATCAGGATGGACTGAATTATTTTGTAGATAACTTATTTAGATCCACATAACTTTTATATTTTTGACTTACATACAACTGGTTTAAGAACCTTCCGATGAGAAGTGGGTTGTATTTTTGTGGCAAAAATTAATTTGTCACGAAAAGATAATATTTTGTGTTTTGTGTGCTTATATGGTTACTTTTAATCTACTATGTACAAAATTCCATCTAAATTTTATTAAATATCATAATCCCGACACACAGTCCAACGGTCAGAGTTCCCAAAACATGTTTTGTACGGAGATGGTGTCAAAAAAAGGTTTTCCTTGGGGAAATGCGGCGCGTAATTTTAATATAACTAGATATCGCGGTGTCATTATAAGGCGAATAAAAGAGCAGTGTCTCCCTTTCATAAAAATGGAAAAGTTATCTATATATTGCTTGAGAGTTAGGAGGAGTAATCATTTGTTATGGGGCAGATGTATGTCGTCTCAAAACTATGATGTAGAGCACACATGAAAGCATTAACTAAAAAAAGTTAATACTTAATCATGTGTGTTATAAATATTATGTGCGTTTTAATATTTCCAAATTTTGTGAATTTTTTAAACGACTGTATCTCTGTCGAATAAAATCGTATAAAAATATTAACAAAACTATTTCAAGCCTTGTATCTTCTGCTATTACACGAAAAGATAATAGAATGTTTATGGAATCATTATTAATACACTACAAAGTATTTTTCAATTATTGGGAAATACTTTGTAGTAATCAGCTATTACTTCCACAGTATATTGCAGTCTGCTTCAAAATTTGAGACCTGTGTCTACTCTGTCAGTGTTGTGGAAGTTTCTGACAGAGTCCTACTCTGTCAGAAACTTCCACAACATCACAAACTTCCACAAGAAATTTCCACAACCTCATTTTAATGCCCGCTCACACATTGCAAGAATCAGTTGATTCAAAATGTTGAAGCTAGGATAGGAAATAATTCCACATCCCTCTTATTCAAGAATCCTGATCGACGTTTATATATCTAGGTCATTAAGAACTCCGAGAGTCCATAGATGAATTTTTCAAGTGCAAACTTAAAGGTTTGTATTTTGATGTTCTCATTCTTTGCCAAGTAGATAGATATGGGAGACACTTATGATTACATAGAATATTATTTATTAGTCAACCCAATACAACTTAGCTGCATAAGTAAACATAGACAAAACTACAAGTAGCTATTTTTTAAATATGTGGAGAAATCAAAAAGTTCATGGAATGGGATGAAAGGAAGGTCAAAAGAAACGTAGTACAGTTTTTCCTTTTCAATACTTCCTTAACTCTAATCTACCTTAACCTTAACACATTTCTCAAAACTAATCGATTCATTTTTTTATACCCTCAACAAAATGTTTTCTCTTTATCTTGGATATAAACTAAAATTATAATTTGGTCTCTTCATCATCATTGAATTTTTTTCCACAAAGCTCACTTTTAATTTTTGGGTACAAATAATACTTGAAGGGGCCAAGTTGCTTTTGCAGCAACGTGAGCACTCTTGGCATCCATCTTGCAATGAGTTTGGATATGCCAAGGAGGTCATGAATAATAGTGAAAATGGTCGTAAAATATACTCGAACCATTTCTCCCTACTGCTTTATTATCTAATAGGGCATCTTCCAATACAAATTACATTTAACAATATCCAAAGAGGCGGGGCCTCAATCGGTCATCCTGAGTGCGTCTTCGATCTAATCACAGGCTTGTTTGAAGAGATTAAGCCACTTGTAAATCTTGGTTTTACTAAGGAAAGAGTCTCCATAAACTGATGACATCTCATTCAATATGACTTGTGTTGTTTTTTCTTGCTTTGTTAGGAACTTGTTGCCAACTCGAAATCTGATTTTCTCCATAGTCTATGATTTCGTCTAGAATGAGTTGCTTGATTGACGATAGCTCAAAGGTTAATAACACAATTAAGCTGAAACTTGGCATGTATACTCGTAATGATTCTCTCATTTGAGATGATGTGAGTAAGCAACCCCCTCGCCATCCCCTCCATTCTGTGAACTTTTTGACCCACCTTCACAGATCATTTAAAGCTAAAAAATATTAAGTTGCTCCAATATTTTTATATCTTTGAATTCATTGTTTCCCCTGCCTTGTTAGAGAAGGGATGTAGTGTTTTTTCAAAATGCGTACTTGGTGCTACGTGTGGCGTTTTTAGATTTTTAACTAATCCTTTTATGCTTTTTATTGATAACATATAATACTTTCATGCAAAAATTACAAAATTGCCATATCTTGTGTGGCACGCATATTAGGTGAAATAACTCTGTATTACATCTCGTGCAGTGCAGACAATGAATATGCCAATACCAATATAATAGCTGCAAATGGAGAGTTAGTTTTGTTTTAGAAGCACTCCAGCTCAATTTACAACATAATTTAAAAAATGTTGGTTTTGTACTTAACTAAGAGGTAAATTGAAATGTGCTCATGAATCATTACATTTCACTTTAAACATAACAATTATGGATAAATTTTGTAGAATGAATTTATAAACTTCCTGTCTTAGTATTTCCTAAATAAATTATCCTACATTAATTAATATAAACTAGCGCGACCCGTGCGAAGTCTTCGCATTATTTATTCCATTATGAAGCTCAGATGACAGATCAAACAAATATTTTACTAAAATTGACATATAGAGGCGCAAGTATCAAAAGCATTGAGCTAAAGCGCCACTTTATTTATATGTGAGTGGATTTGAAATTAAACAAAAATTTTACCGACCGTCAATCATATTGACGTTGAGCCGTTAGATGGTAGCATTGCTGTTTTGTGTATATAATTTTAATAATTAATTAATTTGCAAAAACAATAGCAATAATAAATTTTTTAGTTGTGGATGCCGGTAGTGCAAGCAATTATCTGTAAAATGATATATAATTTATGTGGATTAGTTGTGAGGTTTTTTCTAAAAAGGGAGTAACATCTTAACCTTAGCGTATTAATATGTATGATGATGATGATGATATTAAAATGGCATAAGGAATGTGCAAGTTGCTATTAATACCATCTGGTGATAAATTAATAAACTTTAACTTAGTATAAGTTAAAGTCTGTCATTTTTTATTATACAAAACAGAGTTTAAATTTTGTTTCGATTCAACAAAGGGAACCAATTAAAAATTCATTTTACTAACTTGTTCCTTTGCTTATTGGGCTTATTTAATATGTGATCACATAATTTACATTATGCTTGAAGGCGATTATGTTTGTGCCACACTTGGGCAGTCATTTTAATTTCTATTTAATAATTAAATTCTGTCACATTTATCATTTTGCCTGCCTTAAATAATTTTACACGCATTTATTGGTTTTTTTATATAACTTTATTTATTTCGCAAGAACAAAAAACACTGACATTGACACATAGATAACCAAGGGTCTTGTGGCAGGGCGTTGTGAACGTTTTTAGCAACCTCTGTGTTTTTTGCATGTTCTCAATTATGAGAACTTCCATTTAGATACAATATTTGTTAAAAGACCTCAACCCTAATTAATGACACATCACGAAAAAGGAGTCTGTAAAAGAAAAATTGATCACAAATTTTCTTTTAGACTCCTTTTTCGTCATGTGTCATTTACTTAGGGTTGAGGTCTTTTAACAAATATTATATACAAATATATATATATTTACACTTTTGCACCAAAGTGGGTTATGATGTAGCACTACAAAGTACGAGTCTAGAGTTATTTCTCTATTTCAATAGAAGACAATACCAGATTATTCACAAAAACCACATTGTAGATAGAAAACAACATAGAGAAATACCATAATAAATATCCAATGATTACTTTAATAAAACTATAGTCTTTATGTTTAGGCTTACAGTATCAATGTCATATTTTATTACATGACGTAGAAAAAGAACTTTGAGAGAAATGCAAATTACATTATGTATGTATGCACCCACATGTGCATATGTACTTAGACTCGAGATTATAATTAATAGTAAGCAAAAAAATTTATTAGCAATATAATACCATCGTCGGCCTGATGCAGTCCACTGCTGAAATGAGTCTCCTCATTAGTGATATAAACATTTTATAAATTACTTACTATATGTTAATAAAAATTATTCAAAAGTTTTTAGTGTTGACGCAACAATTAAACACTACTTTTACATAATATTTTACTCTTATACTTTTGACATACTTCATGAGAAACAGTAAAATTGTGAAAATATTTTCAGAGCAACGGAAGCGGGACACTACACTATTGTTTCACAAATGTTGGCATCGGGCTACCATAGCAGGGATGCCAAGAACCAGGATGGACAGACGGCTGTACACATAGCATCTCGCACGGGAAGGGATGACATTCTAGACAAACTTATAGAGAGTGGAGCCTCTGTTAATGTACGAGATACTGCTGGTTTTACGCCATTGCATGTAAGTTTTTGTAGCATGAATATCAAATGTTGAGTCATCTAAACAAATGACTCCCTCTGAAATCAATATTTTTATGCTTGACAAAGTCAATATTTAAAAAGTTATTTATTTGTGTTTCGAACAGTGACTATGGAGAAATGCCATGGTTAGAAATGAAACCTTATATCGGAACCAAAACCTATCCATGGCATCTTGTAATAATATATATAAAGAATCTACTAGACAGGGAAAACTACAATCTGGAAGCTAAAAAATTTTATAATTAATTATAACATTTTTTTTATAAATTTTTTTATTCCTATAAACAGTTCTATAAATTGATAATTTTGGATATGAGTGATATACAGCAAATGTAATAAAGGCAAACATTCTATAACTCACAGGAATCTATGTATTATGTCAAATCATTATGGTGCAACTTCCAGCTACCGTTCTGTATTAGAGTATCTGGTGATTTGATCTAGATCACCAAGAGCTAATTTCTAGTTTCACTAGTAAACATTTTTTTTTATTTATGTACTACATTTTTGAAGAATTGAGAAAATAAAGATGTTCCATAAATAAAAAAATATTTCTTTCCTGCCTTGTGTTTTAAATAGAAATGTACCGATTAGGCCTTTGGCCTATTTGGCTTGTGAACCATCAACTAATTGGCCAACTAGTCTGCATGTGAGGATCATTCGACACCATTGATATGCCGTCGAATATCTTATTAAATAATTTAAAAAATACAAAGACTAATTTGATTTTTAATATTTGAGTTAATTTTATTAGAACACAAAATATTGCAGGACTATGTATTTATTATTTATAAAATACTTACCATTCTTTTGCATCTAAAAAATTTGAGATTTGTGTACTATAATAAAAACATTACAAACAAAGATTATCTATATTTATAATTGGTAACCTATAGGTATCAAACTATTTATACTTTTAAATATTATAACAATTCAGAGAAACATAAAAAAATTGTTCCTTAATTACCTACCCATTCATTTTAATTGTGACTGACAGTTGGTCATGATTGATTGGAATATACATTTTGGATGATATTTTTAAATCATGAATAATAAATAAGATGGTTTCAATTTAACAACACCTACTATTTAAAATCATCTTTTAATATTTATGTAATTATGAAAATATTCACTACATTTTCAATTCATTAGTTGGTAGTTACTGCAGACTATTCGCTGACTAATTAGTACATCTCTATTTTTAAAATGTTTTTTTTTCTCATAATTTTAATGGTAATGATTTCATAGAGGAAAGTTATGTCAGGTTTTTTTTAATTTGGCCCAAAAACAGATTATCCGATTTACATGAAACTTTCACCATTATATAATTCATAGTTATCCAGATAGATATAGGGGAAATCATATATTTTTAGAACATGGGGTGTTTTTTTGAGTTTAACTTCTCAACTACGTGATAGTACATTAAAAAAATGTGTGATAGTATTATAGACAACATATAAATATTTAAAAAAAGGGTTATATATGACTAATTGTTAGAGTTTATTATAAGCCATTCTATGTTGAAAGGTTGAACTGTACAGATGTGTATTCAACTGAAGCACAGAATAAATAACTAGGTGATTGAGAATACTGTTAACAAGTCAATCGTAAATAATTATAAAAAAAGTTATTAAAACAAAATGCCGTGATAATCGCGTTTTTACCCAGTTACAGCAGAGACCAACAACTAGAATTAAATATTTGGCCATAGCAGGATAAAATATGCAGAATTTGACTTATTGTTTGCCTTCTCTATTTTCTCATATATTTATTTATTTATTTATCACCTTTTATGCATAGTACGTATGGCAGACTTATTGCTACATAAGCAATCTCTTCCAGTCAACCATAATAATTGATGTTGAAATTTAGTTGGTAGACTATAAGAGATTTTACAATGAAAATTCTGTATAGTACATTAGACAAAAAAATTTTTAAAAAAATACAAAAGTATAAGTAATCCTACAATAATTGACATGATTTGGGATGGCAAAGACAGGAAAGGACAAGGGCACAAAGGAAAAGGTTTTAGGAGAGGCAGGACTTTTTCACTTGATCTTCTCGATGTTTAGGGACGTGTTTTCCTGGTGTCAGGATCCAGGTGATTCCAAATTTTTGCTGCTTGGATTTTTCGTAAGTGGTAGAGGTATGTTTAGGAATAAGTAAGTGAACTTTCAGATCATGACCAAAGGCCTTGAACAGCAAATCTTTAAATTTATATATGAAAAGGAAGTGTAAGTATGTGAAGTTGGCGTCGATCATGGATCTTCAGCCATTTGAGAAGTTGATATGTATTCAGAAATATTATCATATTTTCTGAGGCCGAAAATGTACCATATACATAAATTTTGAAGACGTTCCTACTTATGCAAATGTTCTTCATTAAGATCTGGATAGCACACATCTCCATAATCAATTAGCGATAACAGGAGTGTTTGACAAAGGTAGATTTTCGTTTTAGTCGTTAGAAAAATTTGAAGACGTCTTAGAAAGTGTATCCTGTTAAAAACACAACGACTAACATCATTTACTTGAGGGCACCAACTAAGATTTTGATCGATCAGTAGATATACCTAGTAACAAAAATATTTAATTAAATTACTTATTTAAATTACTCAATTTCATTTGCAGTATGCGTGCCAACATAATTTGCCTTCAACGGTAGAGTTACTCGTATTGAAGGGTGGTGCTAATGTACAGATGAGACATGCCCCAACTGGAAAGGTGCCTTTACATGAAGCAGCACAGAAAGGTCATACAGATTGTGTTAAGGTGAGATAAATAGTTTATTTAGCCAGTGGTATTTTTAATATAACAGTTTATATAATTTAATTTGATCGAATTCATTTAAATTGTCATTTTTTTAACAATATTATTATTTATACAGATGTTATTAAGCTTGAAGGCGCCAGCAAATCCGAGAACTGTCGCGCAAGAGACACCAGCAGATCTTGCAAAACAGAATGGACATACAGAATGTTACGATATTTTAAGTAAGTTTGTTGTATAATTTATAACTAATGGAATTACCTATCTGGATATTAAGTTTATAATTTAATACACTTTCTACAAAAGACAGTTTAGATCATGAGTGGATCAAGTAGTGGAATAGTATTATTATGCATCAGTTACTTCAGGAACCAGTAAATTGCATACAATCTATTTATTGCAACAGCTATATCACTCTTTTTCCTAAAAGAGTAACATAGCTGTTAATTCTCAAACTTCTAAACTCCCAAAATTCATCTGTTAAAATGTTTCATTGCACACAGGGCTCTATTCATTAACCATAGATATCATAACCATTGTCTATAGTCAATTGTAAATGGTGCTCTAAGATGTCCCGTTAAACACAAAATAAATCAATTAAATTGTTACAAAACAAAACACAGTTTAAAACAATGACTTCCCAAAAAAAAATTTATGTTACAGGATGATATTATAAAATTAAAAACATTATCTATGAACCAAAACTACTTGAATTTACAACTTTTCCATACAAAAATTGCAGAAAACCATAAATCGTCACCTGCTAAAACGTCGCAAAATGAGTGGTATCATGGAACCCTGAACAGGGATGAAGCAGTTAGCATCTTAAATGATTACTGCAAGGTTCATCCTGCACCAAGTACAGACGGCACCTTCCTTGTGCGTTACAGTGAGCGACACACCGGCGCATATGTCCTAACCATGTTGAGCGAGAATGTTCCTTACCATTTTATTATTAGGAAAGAGGTATAGAAAACCACTGAGGCATTCAAATATTAAATTTTCTTTATTTAAGATACTCGCAGCAAATAAGGCCAACCTAATTTAAAGACAATTACTTTAGATAATTGGTAAAAATTAGAAAACCTAAAGTTGATATAAAAGAAACTAAGATATTTAAAAAAATCAAAATTTTTATAAGTGATTCTAACATTAAAATATGTTTTCAAAAAAGCCTTTTTGTAACCTTATTATACCATGTTAGCCTAATGTGGCCCGTAAAATAAATTAAATATTTGTAGAAAAAAATGTTATTACACTTCAGCCTTTATGTAGAAACGTAATTGAGATAATTAACCTAAAATTGTTTTAAATTTAGGAAAAAGAAATAAAGTGTTGCCATTATTTGTTTTTATTTTGTCGCTTAAATAAAATCATTATTTTGCAAATAGGCTTTCCCTTAATTTTTTCCTTGGTGTTTGTTAATTTAAAAAATTTGTACAATAAAAATGAAAACTTAAAAATTAGTAAAGTTAGTGTAAATTAGTGTAGTAAATTAGAGTCAAATATGATCTAAGCTTGAATTCACTGTGTTCACCGAGTGATAATTCATATAGAATATTAATTCTACATACTAAACCTTTGCTCTATGGTAAAATACATCTTGATAAAAGGAAAAATCTAAACAATTTTGAAAAGATATATGTACACTATTCGATATGACTGACAAGTATTAATTGAATAGATCATTTTAAATGTTTTTCTGTCTCTTGGACATTTTCCACCATTTGTGATATCGCACCTGATCTTATTTGCTGCTAGTACTTGGCGCTTTTTATTCTTCTATCTATGTATATACTATTCTATCATGCAGACCCTAAACTAAGTAACTGCTATTTTATCATTGTTAGTCATATAGCGATTTGTAATCTATAAGTGAAAAGCTAAAAGTGTGCCTAACTAGTTTTTTACTTTGTTAATGGCAAGATAGAAAAAATGAAATGTGTAATTAATCAATAGTAACTCATTATGATTGATTTATAAAATATGATAATACTAATATGCAATGGCAGTAATTACATTTTTTATTCCCTGCAGTAAATAACTTTATTGATGCAAAGTTTCTATAATCAGATGACAATATTTTCGTAATGTAGAAATTAAATTACAGTAAGTAGTTCCCGTAAACACTTTCTTATTACTCCATCTTTTATATGTTCTGTTTTTAATAGGTAGATACTATATCAAAAGCCATATAGTATTTTTGTTAAGATACTGTATTTTAAACATTAAAATATAAATTCTTTCAATATAGGTGGAACAAAATAAAACGCGGCAAAAACAAAATTCAATCTTAATAGAGAACATGAGTAGCAAAAGAAACAGAACTGAATATGTGTTGTAACTAATTTAAAAAGTTACGAGAGTGTAGACCAGTGGAAATGAGAAATAGCAAAATATTAAAAGAAAACATGGACAAATATGATTTTTACTTCACAATTTATCGAAAGCAAACTAATATGTCTCGACGGATCTGCAATATGTTAAAAGGCTATTATGTTATGAACATACTCGTTCAGAAATGCTTTATTTTTTGTTATATGCATTTTTTTGTACGATCAACCATTTTTGAGATATAGCATGAAAAGTGGGAAGCATACATTAATTTATAGTATAACACTCGGTAAACTATATAGCCAGATGTTATGGTACACTTTACAAAGTTAATTATATGATATAAATAATATAAATCATGGATAAATTCAATATGTAAGGTGCATGAAGATTTTGTTGTGAAGTAAAACCTCTACAATTACTAATAATCTATTTAATTTCAATAACTTACAATTTTACTTTATTTCTTATTTATAAATATTTTTTCAAAATATGCAATTTTGTAACTTTATTTATAATAATAATAAAATGTCATAGTTAAATTAAAAATGTGACGAACATAATTTATTATTAACGTTAATTCATATACAGTATGTAAATTAACTAATGGGCACCATTTCAGCCACTAATTTATAAAATAATTACAGTTTAAATTTTGTATGAAAACATGATTATGCGTAAATGATCTCCCTGTAAAAACCATTGGGATGCCATTGTTACTTTGGCAATGTGTATTGTTTTGTCAATTTTCAAGTGTCACATCAATTGTTATTATGAAACAGTAAAAATATGTATGCTGAATCAATACATTTGCTTCCTTTTATAATTTATTCCTTTTCTAAGTACAATTTTAACTTTTATTGCATTAATTTGTATACAATAACACGTACACAATCATTAAAATTATTTTTTTTTAGAATGTATTTACGTACTTACAAATAAGGTTGATTCCGATATAACATAACCTAAGATTATTATTGAATTCTGCATACATTAAAATCGTGTCCAAATATTCACGCGCACAAAAAACGTATCACTATTACATTTACTCGACATTACGAATGTCACAAATATTTAACAAAATCTCACTATAACAACTATCTCTTCAAAAGGATTCAAATGTTCTGATTGGTGTAGACATTTGTAAGTGTTGCTATTAAAAAATACATAAATATGCAGATTTATTTTCATCATAATTAAAATTAGACTAATATTCTTTTTAAGAAGCAAATAATAATTCATCTGGATGACAAATGAATAAAATATCCTATTAATAGTTATTCTTATAATAAAATATCAGTATCTTTTAAAAATCGATGATGGTATTTTTTATAATCTTAAATATTTGAGCGAATTATGGATAATGAAGATGGATGTTGAATGAGGAATGTTGGGGGAGGAATCTTCAACAGGGATGTTGAAGATTTTCAAATGGCAATAATTTTAATTTACAAATTATAAACAAAAAGTTGAATTATTTTATCCTTTTCTTTTTTTAACCTTTTTTGGTTAAACTATGTAAATAAAAGGGATAGTTAGAAAAGTCAAAATAACCATAGATCGCTAAGAAGGATAATTGTGCAATACTGCCACATTTCTCATGTTTATTGAAATAAAAGATATAGGTTGATGCATTTGCACGATGATAATCATATAATGACTTATGACAATTTTTAAATTCCAAAAAAAGTAGTATGATTTAAAAAAAATTAAATCTAGCCATGATGCACAATTACAGATTGTAGTGGAATCCTTTAGTTAATTTACATACTGTATATACATGTATACATTTTAAAAGAGAAGATGTTATCAATTATCACACTTTGTATTATATTTTCATTAACAAATAATTTTCCTGTTAAATTTAATGAAACTTTTTCTTCTCTTTCAAAAAAACAAAGTTAGTGTTTGTACCTATTTGTTTTATCAACATTACAAGTTAAGTTAGTAACTTAACTAACGTATTGCATTTTAGTCCTCAATGAAAGGAGTATTCTTACATCAAATATCGACTGTCATAACAGTTTTTGTAGAATAATCTACATATGTGAAAGTATACACACACCCAAACACTGTAGTTAAAAGAATTGTTATTTTCTTGGTTATAAAAAGTTATCGCTTTCTGTTGAAACAGTGTATTTACAATTACTGCAATTTAGGGTCTATTCCGTCATTAATTGTTTTAAAAAATAAGCTTTCATAATGGAAGCTCTTATCCTGCCTATTGCATTGTTTCATTTGAAAAGTTCATTATTAATATGTTTATATTAGTAAATCATATATTAGTACCTTTAGTATTGTATCTTAAAATTTGGTTAAAAGTATCACTGGTCATGAAATATATATCAAGGTACAATTGAAGTTTTAACAATATTTAATATTTGAAAACCTGGTAAAGTAACTATATTGTTGCATCAAATCGACTAGAAAAGTGATCAATCAGACTTACCCTCTTTTCATTGTTAATAAAATGAATAATGAAATTTGCTTTCAGCACGATTGGATGTTCATTGATGATGGACCGTACCTAGATTCCTTAGAAAAGTTAATAGAACACTATAGTACCATGCCAGATGGCTTACCCACCTGCCTCACAGTACCAGTTCCGCCTAAACCGAAACCTCCGCTACCTGAAGTAAGTATTTTATACACTCTTGAGTTCAGCAAATTAGTTTCTAATTGTCATGGCTCATAATGCAATTGTCTTTATAGAAGAGGGTTGCTATATTTTTTTCATCTATACAGGACAGATGTTAAAAAAGTGAAATAAACACAATCAATAAAATCAGGTATTTTTGTTAAAATTAAGACAGTATTTTTTGTGTTACATGATATAATATTTATTATAATATATGTTATATTACTGTTTTTATTTTAATGAAGATCCATTTAATTTTGGTAGGTAGAGAAAGGGTGTAGAACAACTCTAAGTTTTTTACAAGCCAATTATTCACTCATCATTGACGGATGAATGCTAAAAACATACTTTGTCTATGCACAGTCCTGTTTACTACAAAATCCAGAAATACACGGCATGTAAAAACACGGGACGTCATAGGAAATATGGCACGTTTGGCAATGCTGCAATAGAATAAAATTCATTTAAATTCATATTGTTTTGAAAGCCAACGTAGAGACAAATTTTATTATACATTCTAATTTTTTTTAATCGTTTAACAATAGAGTTAACGCCTAAAATTAAAATATTAGTTACGTTCAGACGTAATGTTACAATTAGATAATTAACTTTTCACTGCCAAGCACATGTATATGTGTGCTGTCAAATCATGCGCCACACATAAAATGCATATGTGTATATATATATATATATATATACACATACACATTCACACGGTGTCCAAGAATAGATGTTGGACAAAGAAAGATGCTATTCGTTGGCTATAAAAGAATAAATTGTTGAAATGAAATCCACCCTTTTTCTAATTGAGTGCAAAAAAAAATATTACACATAGCTCTTTTTAATGCACTCGAAGTGTGGTGTGGTGTGGTGGGTTATTCCACCTAGCGGTACCGAACAATGTGTGCAAGTATAAATTTTATTTTGCAATAAATTCGGCAATCAACTATTTTTCCATCAAGGAATAATGCCTTTCTTTGTCTGACACTGATTTCCGGACACTATGTATATATACATATATACACACACACACACGTTTATATATATATATATATATATATATATATATATATATATATATATATGATTGTGGATTTTGTCACTAAATTAAATTATAAGGATTGGCCCACAAAGTTTCTGGAAAATATAAATGAGTAAAGAATCTTAACAAAGACTAATGTTATTTGTAAAGTCAATTATCATAAAATACTGCCGTACAGGTACCGCCATACACATGCACAGTCACCATGTGACCATTAACACACTGTGTTAGAAAAATGATAATTTTATAATTTTTGAAATTTTTCTTTTGAGCATTAATCAATGTAAAATAATTAGAGTAATTGTTAAGATATATATAATTGTAATATAATTCACATTTTTAAAACATACCATTGAAAAAGAGAATAAATAAACAGAAAAAGAGAAGAAATAAACCGAATGATAGGGTAGGCGAAAAATATCTCAAGTTCCATGTGTAGAAGGATATCTCGAAAAAATTATCCCAAATTTAAGTTGACTAAATGCATAAACCTACATAATATGTATAATCGCACAGTACTTAAAAATGACATAGTTGCTACGCTGTGATATGTTTAGAAGATGGACAGAGAGACGTGATGAAATTATTAAGTTCCCAGTTTGCTGCGAAACTCTAAAAAGAGCAATGTCTAAATTTCTATCGGTATAAAATTATATTTCCCAGTTGGCTGCGAAACTCTAAAAAGAGCAATGTCTAAATTTCTATCGGTATAAAATTATATTTCCCAGTTGACTGCGGAACTCTAAAAAGAGCAATGTCTGAATTTCTATCGGTATAAAATTATATTTCCCAGTTGGCTGCGAAACTCTAAAAAGAGCAATGTCTAAATTTCTATCGGTATAAAATTATATTTCCCAGTTGGCTGCGAAACTCTAAAAAGAGCAATGTCTAAATTTCTATCGGTATAAAATTATATTTCCCAGTTGACTGCGGAACTCTAAAAAGAGCAATGTCTAAATTTTTATCAGTATCAAATTATATTCAACAATACTAAGCTAAATTAATTTCATCGACAAAATTATCTATAAAATAATTTACACTAACGTAAACGTTAAATAAAGAAATAACTTCATACAAAAATTAGGTAAATCATCATATACCTTTATTATATGTGTAATTATGCATATTATTCTGTAAATTGTCTTATATGAAATAGTCATTTCTATGTAGGTATGTGACAGTATATAATAAAATAGTTTCAAAGCGGGAGCAAGATAGTAAAATACATATCTATTACAGCGTGAACAGGATGACAATAGTTTTGTATCAAGTACCTGGCAAACTAGTTACATATGCAACTTAGTTTTGACAATTAATTAATGATTGACTGAATTTACACGCAGTGCTCGCATTTGATCGATGTAACTTATTGGCAGTTTATTAAAATTACAAATTTTTGATAGGTGGCATGGGGGTCTTGTTGTTGATGTAACAGCTTGGTGGTGGAAAGATTAATAAAAGTTTTTTTTTGTCTTGTGAATAAATTACTAACATAAGGTGGATGAAAGTTTTGTCTATTTTGCTTCTACCTATCTTACTTTTTAATCTTATCTAGCATGTTTTCTTCTTCACAGTTCTCAACAATGCCCAGAATAAAAAATACGTCACCAAACCGAAGCAAGCTCCATCTCACCCTATCAATGCCAAAAGACACAAAAATAAGAAAAGGCTCACTCCCTGCTACCACACCACCCATCCCACCGCTTCCAAATGACAGTAACGCTATTGAACTACTCACCAGAAACCTGTCCTTCTCTACCGATTTCCTTATGTCAAGTCCCACAAAAGCAAGCGTTCAAGATAATATAAACAACAACAACAACATTATGGATCAAGAAACTGACTGTAGAGTTCCAGAGAAGTGCAACGAGGTCAAGAGTACTACTCCTTTAGATGACAGGTTAACCGATGACACATATAAAGTACCCACCAACAATAACGTTGTTCTCTCATATCCAGATAATTACAATGAAATATCAATAGATTCTACCGGACAGCTGTCTACAGCACAAGGTAAGTTGTGATGTGTTCAATATTTTGTTTGAAATCCATCCACTTTCCTTTCATTATAAACATGCCATCTAAGTGTTTTTTATTGTCAATCATAATAGGAGAATGTTTGTAAACAAACCAATTTGACAGTTCAACTATTGTCAACCTTTTTCTTACATTGCCTTAATATGGATTTATTTGGTATTTGTAATTTAAAAATATAATTTGTTGGTAAATGTGTACATTTAGCTGTATACACACGTAATTTAAATTATGTAGATTATATTTTATATTTAAGAGAAATTCAAATAAGTAAGATGAAGTAAGATTTTTTTGATGAAAGCTTGATTTTTTATTGAGGTTTTCAGCTTGTATAACCGTGATAATTTCAGTCTTTTGCTCGTGTATGTTGTAGCATTGTCAGTTGGTGGAACTTCTTCCGGAAGTATATTGCGTGTAATATCAGGCCGTTAAATAGACGTCAAAACTACATCATCATTAGCTTCGTTATTAGTTCCTTTCGATACATTTGTTGGTTCATTGCTGTCAAATGGAATATCAATGATATCACTGGGTAAATAATCCAGATCTGTAAATATATTTTTGTTCAATTGATGAAATCCTGTACATTTAAATGTTCCATCTGCTATTTCATAATGTGCAATTTTTTAAAATACAAGACCCACATTATATACAGTAATTCTGGCGCCAGCAGTAGTCCTCATCCACATACCACAATATTCAATAAAAGCATTTTTCAATGGTTTCAGGAAAGATCGGTCTAATGGTTGTAGCTTATGTATAGTATGTGGTGGGATGCTAATCAAATATATGTGATTGTCTTTACAGAAGTTGAATCACTGATATAAAAAATGGCCATAATAATCTAAACAGCCTTTTCATCGAAAAATCCTCCCTTGTATTTAATCATATTTTTCATGACTCTAGGCATACAAGCAATTAATCTGTTGATTGTTTCTTGAAACCATAAATGCAGACTAAGTAGAACTGTTTGTGAATAACTTCATAAAAAAACAAGTAATCCAAAAGAAAAATCTGTTTTAGGAAGCTAAAACAATCATATATTTTTGTTAATGCAAAATAGAAACAAAATAATTAGCAATAAGAAGGTCATAAAATATAAAAGACTACCCTCTTGACTGGCACTTGGAGTTCTTCAATGTTTGGAAACAAAACATCTTTATTGCACCTTTACTCAAGAAATACAAAGAAGAAAGACAGTATGGACATTTCTTAGTAATAATAGAATATGTAGATGCGCAGATTTGCTGTTAGTTATGAATGCAAATTCATATTAACTGTGTGAAACATTGTGAAAGAACAAAAACTAACTCTCAGTAACAAACAGGTTGGAATTATTTTAATTACTTATTAGAAAATGACGTCAACTTGATGGTGCCGATAAAAACTATTGAATAATTATTATATATAACTATTGAATAAAAAGAAAAAGAATTCAATGCATTTACCGGAACTATTCAGGAAGCTACCTGCGACAGTACACTAGCTTTTGAAAGTAAAATTAAAAGGTCTTAATTACCCGAAATAAATTAGAGCTCTAATATCAGAAAAAAGCAAAATTAAAGTGACATCAATCAAGAAGACCATGATGATAAAACTTTACTTAATAGAGCTACTAGACAACTAACTACAGAAATTAAAAATATCAAACAATTATCAATCAACAAATTTCTCGCAGAACTTACTGCAATTAGCAGCACCGAGTACTCACTATGGAAAACTACAAAATATCAAAAAAACTGATGGAATAATTCAGCTCGACTGGATGGATGGCTCGTAATAACTGGGGGAGATGATGCTCTACCATGTCTTTATCCTAATGTTTATCCTGGCAGAATTCCATTAGTTACGCCTAAGGAAGTTGTGGATGAAATTACAAATAACCTCAATGCGAAGAAAGCACCTGGATTTGATCTTGTTGCAGGTGAGATACTTAAAAGATTTCAACGAAAAGCTATGGTTAAATTACTTACTCTGATCAGTGCCTGTATTCGGATAAACTATGTCCCAGATGTGTGGAAAACATCTGAAGTTATTATGATACTAAAACCTGGCAAAAATCTAAGTGAAGTTGAATCACACCAACCTATGGCACTCTTACCAATCATGTCAAAGCTATTTGAGAAACTGATTTTAAAGCATCTCAAACCTATTCTTGTTCAAAGAAACTTGATACCATCTCATCAATTTGGTTTCAGAAACAATCGATCAGGTACATTGTATACTGATATTAAAAAAGCGCTAGCAAAACAAAAATGTATATTCTGCTGTCTTCTTGGATGTAGCGCAGGCATTTGATAGAGTTTGACATGAAGGGCTACTACACCTTCTATCAACTCTTAAAATCTTATCTGAATAATCGACACTTTCAGGTTAAATACAAAGACTTGTATATTTGCTATACATTAATGGTGTTATAAAATTGCAATCTGTTCTCAACAAAATAGCCATCTGGACTAAAAATGGCACATTGAATTGAACATATCCAAATCGACACATCAATTTTATAAATAAAAAGATAGCGCAACAACCAGTCTCTATTAATGGCATTCAATTACCATATGCCAACACCGCTAAATATCTTGGTATGACTATGACTCTTGATCCCAAACTCTCGTGGAAAGAACATATTAAGAAGCAACGCGACTTGGTCGTAATTGTGAGCTTTCAACATACAACAAACTTATTTTATGTAAGAAAGCTCTACGCCCAGTTTGGAGTTATGGAGTACAGCTGTGGGGCTGCACCAGTAAGTATAATATCTAAGTGATACAAAAATTCCAAAACAAAGTGCTTAAGTGTGTATTTAATGCGCCTTGGTACATTCGTAGCTGTGACCTCCATCGCGATCTTAAGATCGAGATGGTAAATGATATTATTAGTAGATTTGCTAGTTCTCACCAAAAGAGACTTCAAAACCACATTAACCTAGAAACGTTCAGATTCTTAAATGTAACATTATTAAACGACTCAAAAGAAAACAACTGTTTGAATTTGCTAGACATTATAACGCTGATTCAATGGAAAAATGTTAGTTTCGACAGCTCTTAGTGTATTAATTTAGAAACACCATGTATATATTTTTTTTCAGAATAATGCTTCAATTATATTATTTTCCCCTTAGTACACTATGCCGCTTATAATGCATTTTTTGGCAAAACCATTAAAATTTGTCATAACGAATCACTGCCTATAAAAGCACTACATATGCTTATAATTTATATAAATACCATTACGGCTTTGTTTTGGCTTCTGGCCACCTAGATAATCAGGGTATCAATGTAAAAATCCCCTTATGAAAGATATTGTCTACATGAGCACATTTTTGTGAGACTAAACGTAATGGTTTACCCACATTACCGCTGCCTGTTTAACTTAACCTTTAAATTATCATACCAAACCCAAGGTGTAATAAATCATTCACAATTAGATAAATAATTCATGAATGTTTAATAACCCTGTCAGGATCGAACCCTTAGCCTTTTAGATGGGCGCTAGAGTCTTAACCACTGCGCTTAGGTTTATTGTATATAATGTAACCACTGTGCCAAGGGTTATTATATAAATAATACCGAAAGTTAACATTAAAGCTTATATGTGTAACATTAAAAATAATCATTGAAAATAAATATCGAAATAATAGTGAAATTTTAGCTTTTATAAAAAATGTGCATATAAAATATGTATATTATATTTATAATTGAGAATATAAAATAATAGCAGCAACACTTATTAAAAAAATAATATGTCACATTGTTTATTTCATTATCTTTCCACCAAATATCATATAAGTATATTTGTATATAAGGCAATCAAAGATAGTTCTATAGCGAAGCTGACTCATTGTAGCTATCTCACTCGTATGCCTTATAAAATTAATGAGTAACATATGTGGTTTAGATGTTTTACACGTTGAAGTTCTGAGAATATTTATGAAATGCTTTATACATCTGACTTGTGCATAATGGAAATAGGGAGTTGTCCATTTTTCTCTTCATAATAAGTTTTGGAAGTAGTCATCAACTGATCGAATATATATTTGTACCAACCATATTTTAACTGCCAAATTGTTTACAAATATTCTCTTTTGAAATAGAACGGAATGTAGTTATAATGGAAATTTTGGTAAGAAAGATATGTATCAAACATTGGATGACTAAATAGTATTCATTCTGAATTTTACTGCACCTGAGTTTTACTGGTCTTTGTTAAATTTTCAGAATATTTACCTATATTACTATTTTTCAAATTTAATTAAATGTATAATATTTATACACAGTTTTTATATAATTATACACATGTGAACACTTCCACTATAGTCTGTAAAATACCGTCAATGTCAAAATTAGGACTTCTGTACGTGATGGGGAGGACGTAAAAATATATTTTGCAAATCTGTTTGAATATTTAATTTAATGTTTATTATAGTACTAACACATTTAAATAATATATATCTCGTGGCCATATAATTTGTAGATACAGAATGACCACAGTGCCTATATTGTAAAAAAATTATGACGTTCCCCCATATCAGTGATTTTTTATAACATGAAATAATAAAGCAAATGAACTGCAAAATATGTTTGTTACTATTTTACATTTTTTAATAAGAAGTTTAAGTAATTATTGCAGAAAGTGTAACGAGTTTTCGAAATGACATTTCTATTATTTCTCTTCAGATTTCATCCCCTTCAACCACCTAACGCTTGGACCTGTCCTGGGTGAGGGAGAATTTGGTTCAGTTTTGAAGGCCACATATACTCCTCCTGGTGGAAGTACACGCCCAGTGGCTGTAAAGACACTGCACAAGCAGCATGCTGAGACTAATCGCAACGAGTTCCTCTCTGAAGCACGACTTATGATGGAGCTCTGCCATCCATGCATTGTGCGACTTATTGGAATATCACTGGTCAGTTGCTGATTTTCTTTGGAGAGATTTTTTCTAGAATTATTAGATATATATTCCATTTATACAATTTTACTCTTCAAGAAACTTACCACGATCTATTGCCAGACGAATTAGCGTTTAAAATATATCAGTATATACTTGATTCTAATAAGTAAAAATAGATATGATAATCAGAAAAGAGAAACACAAAAATTGTATATAAATTATATTAATTCATAAAACATAATCCTTAACATTTTAGCGTCTCAATCAAATTATTTACTGGCCGTAGAATTTGAAATTCATTTCATTAAAATTACACTTGTTGACAAAATAAATTGTAAGTTTTAACATTTAACACTAGTTAATCATCAGACCAAATTAAATCTGTACTTTTAAACATAATTGCAAAACAAAACACAAGATATTCTATACTATAGAAAATCTTGTATAACACCAATGACAAGTATTGGTTTCTTGTAGATAATTATTATTGTCCTTGACACCACTATAAATTATTTATGTATACTTCCAAAGATATAGTTCACTGGTTCATAGTACCTGTTTTTTCTCCTGCTATCTCAGATTATTCTATGGAACTATTACAATTTTTTAATGCTCTACTAAACGACAGAGAAAGATAGCCCCGTTTTTACACTAGAGCGGACAGAAATGATTTGTGCACCAAAAAATCTTTCTTTTGGATTATATTAATAACATTTTCAAAAATAATATTGCTTTATGAATGCATCGAAAACATTTCTTTCACGACTCAGAATTGCCATATGACAAACAACATTTATTCTTAATTGACTTTAATCTACAAAAATATTTAGTTTTTTATAATATCCATTACTTGAAATATGACTACTTTTATTTTGAAATAATAATATTATTTAGATAAATTATATTGTTTATTTTTCTGAATTGAAATCATAATTGATTTTATATGTAGGCAAAAATCTGGGTTACTGCAATAAAAAAAATTTTGAAAACCATTATTTAATGTTCCTTCAGTTATCATTATTCCCTTTGCACTCATTCGTTGTAATTTTTTTTTAAATATTGTTTTTGTCTATTACCAAAGTCATTAAATTATTCAGTGTTTTAATTGTGTTTTTATAGGCTTATTTTAAGCCTTTTCATTGTAGTTCGTTAATATTTAAAAATAGGCTTAATAAAACAAAGCTGTTCGCCAGGCTCCTTTAATTGACAACTTTCTGACTAAACATGGATCTCTTGTAACAGTTTCACTTCTTTCATAATATTTTGATTTTGTTTTTTCATCCAGGGTCCTCCGTTAGCTATGGTCCAGGAACTGGTGCCACTGGGATCTTTACTGACATTCCTACTACAGCGGCCCACGCAAATTTCTCCTGGCCGTGAGCTGCGACTATGGGCCTGTCAGGTTGCCACGGGTATGCGCTATTTGGAACGGAAAAGATTTGTACATCGTGATCTTGCAACTAGAAACATATTGCTGGAGAGCAGGTGGGTGATTGTGTTTAAAGGAATTTTTTTATTCCTAAATACTAATGGCAAATTTTATCTTTCCTTTTTAACTAAGTTTAGTGTAGATGCTGTTGATATATTAGTTTGGACATATATTGATTTACAGTGTTCCAATATTAACCTTATATATTTTATAAATATTTGCTGGCAATAATAAAAATTAGATCTTTCCCGTGTTCATTTTTTCTGTTATCATGTCATGTTTTAAATAAATTTGAATTTTTTTTATATTAATGATTTTATTTTAATTTTCCCATTGAATATTGCCATGAAAACGATTGAAATTGATATTTTGCATTGAGTTTTTAAAAGTAATTATATAAAACAAATGATCATTATTTCATGTTTTTTATATTAAAGAACAGTCGAAAGTCATGTTTGTATTACAGTAAGGAGGTCGCCTATTCTATTTTCAAAATACAAACCAAATATGTTTAACTATCACTTGTAACTATTAAGTTATTGCAAAACTTATGAAAGTAACCATAAAAATCGTAATGTAAAAATAACCATTGTAATAACTATATTATTTAAGATGTAATAGAACTACAATTCTGCCAATAAAACAGTGAGACAATAACACTTGTATTATAATGAGGTTTATAACACTTATGATTTTCAACGTTATTCGGGACATTCTATGTGTTTTAAATTTCCATAATGTTCCATATTTTGTAAACTTTGTTTATGAACAAAGATGTTTTTAAGTTTTGTTTCTGAGGAGAAAAGAAATAAATTAATAGATATTGTACAGCAATGAAATAATTTATTGAGTACAAGTTTTATAGCGATAATGTGATCAAAGAGAAATGGATAATTTCACATGATAATTGTTGCAATCATTTATTGCAAGCATCTAATTATCTATTATATTCGCCATATAATTATCTCTCAACGACTTCTTTCAGACATCAAGCAAAAATCAGTGACTTTGGACTCTCTCGAGCACTCTCAGCGGACAGCTCATACTACAAAGCAAGCCAGGGAGGGAAATGGCCTATTAAGTGGTATGCCCCTGAATCCTACAACTATGGTAGCTTCTCCCACGCAAGCGACGTATGGAGCTACGGTATAACCCTGTGGGAGATGTTCTCATATGGCCAACAACCGTATGGTGAAAAACGAGGTGTTGATGTGAGTTCACATTGCTGCATTTTATTGTTCTTATTAAAAAATGTTAAAAATACTTTATTATTTATATACATTCGTATATATATATATATATATATATATATATATATAAACAATTTAACAATTTAAAAATTCATATCAAATAGCCTATTGTGGCTTAATTCTTTATTAGGCAATTACATTCTTTCTATTACATTATTTCCTTCATAGACAACAAACTATTGTATTAACCTTTAGTTGCATGTCATTTGCGGAATGATATAGACACTAATGCCACTCAAATGTAAATAATCAGGTTAAAATGGAATAAATATATAGACAATTATATATCATAAGAGAATGAAATAATAAATTGAATGGTAACACATTAGTCTGCAGTGTACAGTAATTTTTGCCGCTATGATTTATTTATTTAAAATTGAGTGACTATATTTTGGTTTAAGATAATTTTTTATTACAATTTATGATTTTGTACTTTTGTTTTTTTGATTGATTATATATACTTTTTATGGTAGTTACGAAAATTACATTTTATAAAAACTTTTTCTTTATAAACTATTGTTTCTTACAGAAAAATTTCATTTTTCTTGTTTTCAATGCTCATGCTTCTTTCAAAGTTTTCATTGTTTTCAAATTTATACTCATGACTACAAACACTTCTAATATATTGTAACTACAATTATCCTCTGTCTAAGCAAAAAATGTCATTACAAGAAAATCAACACTTTTGGAGTCACTCATTATTTTGGATTCACTCATGGTGCAATGTTACGTGAAAGTCATCGCAGATGTTACGTGAAAGTCACCTGCATGCTTGAGTTGTTAATAGCCTATTATTAATACTGGCAACAATATCTATTGTCCATGATTTCTTAAATATGCCTAATTGTCATAAACAAATTGGACCTTGGTACTTAGCTTATTATTTTCTTATGTAACTCTCTCGTGGCTTACAATTTGTATTCTCTCATCATACTATTTTCTAATTCTATTCGTTAATATAATTATGAAAATAATCTTGAAATTTTTTAGTAGTTAACAAGCAACTATGAAATGTAACCTGACTATATTAATTAGATAATAAATACCTTTTAGGAAGACAAATGAACAATACTGGCTAGATTTTTCTTCATCGCGTTGATGTTTATGTATATTTCTAAATAATCACATCAAATAAAAAGGTATTGCCAAGTAACATACAAAACTTAAATTTTTTAATAATCAAATCCAATTAACAAGTTCCCAATATCTATTTTAAAGTTATTGCTATATTTTAATTAACCTGGTAATTCCTACACAGGCCATCCAGATGATAGAATCGGGAGAAAGGCTTGAGAAGCCAGCTGATTGTCCCGAGGAGATTTACTCGGTTATGCGGGATTGTTGGGCCTACAACCCAGGTGACCGGCCCACCTTCAGTCAGCTCGTCGATATATTTTCAGCGCATCCCGACTATGAGAATATTAGCGAACTTATCATGGACCAAGATGTGTCTTACGTTTAGAAGAATTAAGCAGAATAATTGATATAAGTTTATTGGGTAAAATGTAGTTCAGGATTATTTTGAATATTTTTGGTCAGATTTATTTGTTGAATTATATTTCAATATGATTTGCTTTAAATAATGCATTTTAGAGTAGATCTTTGTAATTTCAAGCATTTACTGTTATCATTTATACTAAAATTTCAGTTTCATTGAAACTACTTCCTAATTGTAATTACTTCCTTTTAAATATTTCAACAGAACGATTTGTTGTCTCATTTATAAAAGGTATCTTTTGGTTTTCTCCTGACTTATTTGAAATGTACATAAATAAATGATTGAATATTAATCAATAATTTCTCTACATCAATCCCTATGGTACTTTTTAATTGAAGACATCCATCATCCATCTAAATATCTATTTACAATTTCAATTAATACTTTTAATGTCAATTCTAGAAATTCTAGAAATCTATCGAAAAATTCTGCAATTATTTACTGACGTAATGTTAATATAAGCTATCCTTTACTGCACAACTTCTTCGGATTTTATCATATGTATATAAGCACTTTAAGAAAATATAAATGAGAAAATATGTCAATGTGTTGCACATTGACAAATATTTTGTAATTTCTTCATTCTTGGACATCCAAAGTTGTGCATAAGTCTCATCCCTATTAGCCAGTAGTAATTAATGAATGAGAGATACAAGAAAAATAACCATTATTAAAATTATAATTCATGTAACATTTACTTGTCACTATTGTAGAGTCTCTAAATGTTCAGGTTCCAAATTGGCATATTTAAAGTACTTCTGCATTTGAAACTTTATGAAAGGTCATGATAACAATTAAAACGAAATTATAAGAAAAACTTTTAGTGATTAGAAAGCCCTGAAATAAAATTAAATTTTTATAAGTTACATTATGTATGATCAACCTAAACAGTCTTTGATTCTGTTTGAAAAGGGTACATTGGACAGAAAATCTCATTTTTTCTTTTGAAACTGGCACACAATGCATTTAATGCGCATAGATAGCTTTTGTTAACTCACTCTATTTTACCTTAAATTATAAGATATTAGTTTAAACTAAAAACATGCTTTCGTATTAATTAAGTTTTATTAATTAATTCAAAGTTAAATATATGAAAATAAATATGATGTTATTATACATTCCAATTTCATCATCATTTGTATAAATCTATTAACATCATGCTATATAATAAATTATTTCACTTCTTGTTATTATACAACATGCAATTCACTTGTGCTTTAAAGTTGATGGTTTAAAATAATATATTTATTAATCAATTAGTTGTTTTTGAGCAAAAATGTGTTTTTTTCAAGTGATTTTACAATTGCCATACGTAGGCAGCTAATTTGTTCATCTTAAAAATTTATACATAGTATGTTTTATCATTTTTTTAAAATTTCTTAATATTTTAAAAGATATTTACCTTACATGATCTGAATAATATAAAATATATTGTTATAAATATAGTAAGTGAGGTTAATATTTAACCACTTGCATAAAAATTACAAAGTTTTTGTCAATAATATAAGAAAAATATTTCTATATTCTGTTTTAATTTTTTTAATAAATTATAATCAAAATTAAATTATACATGTCACATTTCTGTGAAAGAAAAGAGAAATGAAATTTATTTATTAGATCATTGCATTTATAGGAAATTTTGATAATGTTTGCGAATATAATTTTTTTACAATTCATAAATTAAAAGTTTTCTATATTTACATTTTTATATTAAATTACTCTAGTAATTTTAATTAATTTTGGAATTGATGTTGCAAATGATTTTGAATATAATCATATCTAATAGCCTCATTCTCAATGAGAGTAGCCATTTCTAGAGTACATATTATTAAAAGTTACCATTTATTTTTATAAATTGTTAAATAACGGAAATTTATGATTAAAAAACCTGATACCTATGTAAACATAATTGTAGTATATATAATATTTTATTATATACCTGGCAGATTTTTAATTAATTTTATGGTTTGTATTCCAATGTGATAATTATTTATATTTTATTATAGTAATATACATGTGACCTATATTTTATAAATAGAAAATATAATGTAAATAATTATTTTTGTGTTATTTGAGTCTCGAGTATGGTGGTTTAAAATAATTATATTTATATGTATATATATATGCTTTAAATCCTTTATATGTCAACAACCTATACACTATTAAATGAAACTACGTGATGTAGTATTATTTATACTTTCTTTAAGTTCTTTACAACAACCTAGGTTTCGTTGTATTACAACATCTTCAGGTGGGATATTAGCAAAGAATCGCTAATAGCCCATCTGAAGATGTTTAAATACAACGAAAATAGGCCATAGTCTACCTGAAGATGTTGTAATACAACGAAACCTAGGTCGTGGTAAAGAACTTAAAGAAAGTAGAAATAATACTACATCATGTAGTTTCATTCAATAGTGAATAATGAATTTCTACAAAATTAACACCAAATATATTCAACATCTACCTATAGTTTCAAGAATCAATTCAATAAGTTATGAAAATTATTTGTTACACCAAAAAATATTTTAGATATGAACCACAACCACAGAACTTTCGAAGCTTTTAATGATAAAACAATCTGAACAAGTTTTACTGTTAGAAAAATTGTTCAGATTGTTATTGTTATGCCTCCAAAAAAACGTTAAAAATAAGAAAAATACTATTTTTTGTTTTTCATTACAATTCACTTAACTTTTCCTATACATAAATATTAATCTAAAATGAACACTATTTTTAATAGCTTTGCACATACTTTATAGTTTTTCATTTGGCAATTAAAGTTGAAAAATTATTATTGGAAATGTGAAGAGAAATAGACAAGCATAAGTAGGAATAATCATAAAAAGGTTAGTATGAGTAGACCCTTGATAAGAAGTACTTCATCTATAAGCTCATAAGATTTTGTCTATGATACTATGCACTTTTATTAGTAAAAAAAATTACAGGCATTGAAATGATCGGGGAATACAGACATGAAGTTTTTTTAAAATTCCATAAATGGTGTGGGGTATCATTCAAAAGGATTAAGTGTAAGGATAAAATTTTTTTTTCAATAATTTAAATATATCTTAGTTATTCTAAAAATGTGAAAAGAATATACTGAAAATATATAATATATAGTCATCATTTTTGAAATATACATAGTGTTTTTACATCTATGAACGTATAGCAAGCAATATATTTATGTTTTTTCTTTCCTCATACCGTTTTCTCAGAAACCATGCAACGTAGAAGCTTGAAATTGGCATAGTAAATGCATCTTAGCCCATTTATTTTTAATTAACTTTATATAATTTTTAAATATAAATTTAAAGACTGGGTAAATAAAGGCCTTAATTTTTTTTAATGTTCTATATCTTATGAGCAGGGGTGTTCAACATAATTGTGTGGAGGACCAGGTTTAGTGTTTTTGCAACCGTAGCCGGCCAATAGTATAGTGAACTTTAAATGTAAAGAAAATAGTAAAATTTTAACTTTTCAACATGTATAATTTATTAAAAAAAGGAAGCACAAATTTACAAATTATCGCTTTAATGAGGAGACTGACATTTCTTTTGTTCGCACATTGCATCTATGTCCACTGATATTTTAGAAGTGTCTGTGCACAGAATGCCTGTAAGATGGGTCTCTTATATAGATGATCTTGTTTTTGACTTATGATTCATGTGGGAAAAAAGCTATTCGGAAATGTATGTATTACCAAATAAGAAAATTTGTTGCAGAATTAATTTGGTAAGGTTTGGGTATTGGTTGCAGTTAATATACTTTTTGTAAAATCAGTCCGTTCGAAAGGCAACCATTATATAATGTTTTACAGAGAATTGACTTGTATATCAATCAATTCTAACTGTAGGTTTAACTCGGCGCTTTTAAATTTCAACATTAACCCTTTGACCGCCAATGACGGATATATCCATCATATGAAAGAATCACCATGATGCCACGACAGATATATCCGTCCATCATTTTATAACTTGAAAATGCAGTTACGTTATTATGAAATGAAGTCATTTGTTTCATTTATTAACTAAAATATGAATAAATTAAACTAATCTGCGGCAAACATAGTAAAATAAAACTAATATACTTTTGAAAATATGTTGAAAACAATGGTCTGCAAATATCGCATGATAAAAGTCTACACTCAGACGCCAGGTGACGGATATATCCATCACGTAGTGATGCTCCCAAGTCGACTTTATTGGTCGACACCATTTGCGCTTGGGCAGTCTAAATGTTATTAGATGTGGTTAGCTCGTGGACAAATTTGTTTAAATTTTAATCAATTAGTTCTTTCTATTAAACTAACATATCATAAATAAAATATGGAAACAGGAAAAACACAGAAATAGTAACTTTGTCTAGCATAATTACAAGATAAGGTACTAAACGTAACAATGCCTTATGTTCAATATTTGGTAGATGTATTTAAATATTCCTAGATTATTTAATTAATTTTGAATGATGCGCCTACTTTACTCCTAAATATGTGCTCGCGAGCATAATTCCTGACGGGTATAAGCTAACTGGTCACGCTGAATACTGAGAAATAACCGAGTGCCTAAAAGATATATTTGTATATTAATTGAATTTATCTTAATTTTAAAATAATTCTAATTAATTTTTACGAAATATTATTAACTGTAAACACGACAATTGTAAATACACTATTCAATGGTTAAAAGAAAAATATATAACGTACAATTAGTAACATTACATAACTCTTATCGTTTTTTAATCAAAATTCACTAGTTAATAATTAAACTTTAATCTTTATTTGAGTTTGCATTTTATTTAATAACCTATATAAACATGTATGTTGACTTGGTTGGCTCAGCATCGTCTCTAAATAAGGTAATAAACTAAAACAAAAGACGTCGCCATGACGCCTGGAGCAGATACATCCGTCCGCTTACAAACATACTTACGCCTGTTCATTCGTTGACAACTTTTCTGGACGCCAGTGACGGATAAATCCGTCCGCTTGTGTTTGTTTGCTAGTATTAAGCTCTGTGCCGATTGCGATATTAATTAAAAATTAATGACAGCACCGATGACCTGTTGTGGCTTCTGTAAAAGTGTGATCAAGACTCGGGAGAAGAATTTGAATTAAGTGCAAGCGTATTTTATATATGAATATTATATCTATTTTTTTTTTACCATTACTTGGGAGCAATGAATTTGTGATTTTTGTATAGTAAAATTAGCGATGATATAGAAAATTAGTGCGTAACTGATTTCAAGTGTAAAGTTCTTAATATCCCTTAGACTATTATATCTTCTATATGGGTACGTAACATATTCGCGTAATTTTTTCTTCAGCAGCATATGATCACATTTTATTAGATCGATTACAGGACATCAAAAATCTATACATATAATAAAAATATAGAATTTTAATATAAGTGCATTGAAGATATTTACGGAAAAGTGATTAAAAGGGGATATGATTAAATATGTTTTTTGGCATTTTTGTCTGTGAGCATGTTTATTTCTTCGCGCATTATGCAAGGACCACTAAAAGGATTATAATTGGGTTTTTAAAGTGGCTTTTTGTTGTTCTGGGGTTAACATATAGGTTTTTTTTTCATCAAAATTGACCTACTGAAAAAAATAAGATACGGTAATTTGATATTTCAACACAAAGTGCACTTGCATACATAAAAATGTTTATTCCTATAATTATTGCTGTTTGCTTTACGTATATTTTAATCTTCGATCTTACAATTTACCTGTGTATTAATATTTTTCAAAAGTTCACGTGGTCGAAGTCACAGGAATAGCTAGTTTTAGAGTATTGATTATTTGTATAGAAGTCACAGGAATAGCTAGTTGTAGGCAATATTGTATGTAATGTCCGAACTGAGATATTTACTTGCTGTTCGTTTTACTCATAGCAATTATGCGAAATGTAAATTCTCACCAGTGCATGGAGGTTTATATTTTTTAATTTATAAAGAAATGGATACATTTATTATAAATATGAAATTTTTGTGTTTCTTAGTTCGTGACAGCCTTTCCTTATTCATAGTAAGCATTAGGAGTTTTTTTAAGTGTCTTCTTAGCTTCCCATTTCCAAAAGTTGTTGGCATATGCACTGTTGATGGATTCACATGCACACCAGCTTATATTAACTTTCTCTACAGCTTAGCACATATCTTTTAGGAATTTTAACACTATTTTAGATTCAAAATCTTTAAGATCTTAACCAATGTACTTGCGTTTCCTAACATAACGGTCTTCCCCTAGGCCAGCAGAGGACCAGTGCTGTCTTTTTGCAGAGGTTATGCGAGATATGCTAGATTTAGGGAATCCAAAAATCGTAGTGATATATATTATGAACATAGTCGCATGCTGAAGTTAAACTATAAACTTAGTTCTCGTCTTATTGTTACTGTTCATGGTCGCTAAGTACCAAAATCACAAAACGATTAAACAACCTTTTATATAGCAACAGGAAGCAATAAACTGTGAAAACTAATAAAATTTTTTGCTGTTACTGCATAAATATGGTACCCTGGTCAATATAACAAATTATAACTTTGAAGGCAGACAATAGGATTTATGTGTATTCTTACTTTTAAGGCTTATATGTACGCATAATGGATTTAATGTTCATCCCAATTAATTGGCCCACCACTCTTGGTAATAACAAAGTTTCATATTTAAAAGACCAATTTCATCTTTATTAAACAGTGTGTAGTATGTACATGACATTACATTACAGAGTATAATAAATCAGAAAAAGCTTCAACCGAAGTTTGTTACCTATAAGTACAATGATATGACGACACAATGGACTGTTGTTCTTATTTTAGTTGATATTGTAGTATACGTGTGCACGTGCCTGTGCGTGCATGCGTGTGAGTGCGCACTTGCGTGCATGTTGTGTGTGTATATTACAATCTAATATGGGTCTGTCAATCTGGTAGTGCTGTGTATATCTTTGATACAGATCGAGCTTTATTTTACTTGTAAACTTTTCCATTTTGGATCCAAATTAGAAAGATTTAAAAGTGAAATTATAATTTTACATAGTATATATTTTTTTACCTATAAACCTTTTGTGCCTGAGTTTTCATTTCGACGATTACTGTTAACAGATATTAATCTGGAATGAAATTTCTTTTTTATATTAGATATGATAAAGCTCAAAGTTTTCATACCTTGATAGTGCTTATAGTAAACCATCACGTTTTATACTCTGCGATATAACATTATTAGTTCCTTTAATTTTGTATTTGTATCTTGTATTAATGGTATTAATTTTATTTTATTATATTTTGCGCAATCCACTCATTAAAAGACTCGGTATTAGCAGAGGCATGTCATGGTTTAACTATAGTTCAAAATTATTTTCACATACAATGTTATACAATTTTTCAATACGGGTACTTCATTGCATATTTGATTAGATTTCGAAGTCCACTTACAGTACATATTTTAATATTTTTGAACAATTGTTCTTAGAAATAGGATCGGGAGATGCACAGACATAGGCACTAAATGATTAATTAATAAGTTATCAGCGCAGCTTTCTCTTGTCTGTCCGATTTCAAGTCAAGTCAACATAGCGTAAAGTAATTTGTTAGTGGATGAGGTTCTATACACGTATGTATTTCACTGTAAATTTTATTTGAGTTTAAAAATAAAAAATTGAAATCCATTTATTATAGTTGACATTCTAATATTATAAAAATTTTAACAATCTTTCTTGGAAGTTAATTGTCTTATTCCTCAGTTTAAATATTAATTCTTATGTGTTATATCAATGGGGAAGCGTAAACTATAGATATCGATTAATTAATTAACACATTCTAATATTATAAAAATTTTGACAATCTTTCTTGGAAGTTAATTATCTTATTCCTCAGTTTAAATATTAATGCTTATGTGTTATATCAATGGGGACGCGTAAACTATAGACATTGATTAATTAATTAACACAAATATCGGCTCCGTATTCTCTTTTCGGCCCGAATCCAAGGTTAAATCAGCATGGTTCTCTCTCTGCAATCAATTTATAATTTGTTGGCGGTCAAAGGATTAAATGGATTTTGAAATGCTTTCATGTTGGGTATTTGTGATTTGAAGTCTATGAATCTCTCCTCAAACTCATTTCTCAATCTTTTTAACAACGATATGTACTTGCCTAAGTCCATTGTCTCTCGATCTCTTGAAGGTAAGGTCTCCCAATGTACCAACCGCTTTTGATTCAGTTGTTTTTCCAATAATATGAGCTTTTTTATAAAAGCTTAAATATATTCATATAACTGAGTGCAATAGTGATCTTTTCTTTGCAATTTTAGGTTAATATCAGAGAGATATTTAGTTATCTCAACTAGTGAAGCCAGATCAGTCAACCACTGCTCATCAGTTAGAAAACTAATATCTTGGCCTTTGTTTTCAAGAAAAAATTTTATTTCTTTGAGCAGAGAATAGAATCGCTTCAGTGTGGCTGCTCTGCTAAGCCAGCTAACGCAACAGAGGTATGCGATGTCTTCATGATCTGCATCTACATCAGACAGAAAAGCCTGAAACTATCTACTTTATCCATCACGTGATTCATAGCATCGTTGTATTATCCATCAAGTACTTTTGCACGTAGCTGTTCTTGATGGATAATACAAAGATGCTGTATGATTGTGTGTGTGATGCTATTGCGCATTAATGCCACAAAACCTTGCTCTTCCTGTCAGTACTGGTGCATCATCTGTAGTTAAGCAGCAAAAATTTTCAATTTGAAGCTCATATTTTTCCATGCAACTCTTTATTTTTTCGTAGATATCTTGCCCTGTGGTTCTACAAGCGGTTGTCGCAAATCAAGCAATTCCTCGGTCACTGTATAGTCTTCTGTTACTCCTCATACAAAAACTGCCAACTGCGCTGTATCTATATGTCAGATACAGCGCAGTTGGCAGTTTTTTGTCGAGAACGAAACTATAGAAAACGCACTTCTTTAATTGTGTTTTTAAAGATGATTCTATATCTTGAGATATATCACCAATTCTCCTTGCTATAGTTTGATGTGACAAGGTTGAATTTTTAACTAACGCTTTATGCTCCGGACATGCTATCTATGTGAATACGTAAAGCTAATTTTTGTTACTATTTTGAAATTTTCTTTTGGTATTTTAAACATTGCCTGTTGACCGACCATATTTCTTTTCAATGAATGTATACGATCGATTCAAATTTGACTTTTGTACTTATTGTATTTAGATGCATGTTTTGTAGATAATGCCGTTTAATATTGTACTCCTTGCAAACTGATATTTTGTCATGACATATTAGGCATAGTATGTTTCCATTGTGTTCTGTGTCAAAAAGGTTTCAATCCAACTGTTTTTAAATATTCGACATTCTGCATCAACTTTACTTTTTTTCTTCAGTTGATATCCTGTTCTGCAACAACCATAAAATAAAATGAAATTATGTACACACATACCTTTTTGATAAATATGTTAAGAAAGTTTTAATTCGTAATTTTCAACATGTAGGAAATTAGTAGGTATTCGAAATACATCAATATGATAACCAAATACGATATCACACCACATCATATATGATCATGGAGTAGAGTCCATCAAATGTAGAACTTCAACATTAAACTATGTACTTAAGTAAGTATGACAAAATTTACAAACTTTAGAGGCGAGCATATTGTTCCTAAGATCAAACAATCTACAACAAAAGACTATTTTAAAAATATATATTACCTACCTTATTTCATCACTTTTCACTGTAACGATCACAACCAAACATGTGTAAAACAAAAATTTTCTTGTGCGTCGTTGACAAGCTGCATTGGTCAACTGATTGCAGCAATGTGATTTGACTGTGTGGGTATCAAATGGGTAGGTGAGGTGGGACGCGTCTTGGTGTGCGAGAATTAAAAAATCGATAGCGAGAAGTAAATTTTACATACCTGTTACGTACTCTGGGTTCGATATTGAAGAAAATGCCGATATCTTCAAAAGACGACAAAATTTAGTTAATTGTAACACAACAAAGCCAAATCGCAAGAGAGATATTCAGTAGTCTGTTATTTATGCTATAATCGTCCCTAGATATTCTCTGGTTATCGCACTTCTTCCTTTTCGCTTTCGTGTCCAAACTTGAACTGACTCCGCTGCGACCACTATGGCTATTTATATTGGCAACTCATAGAAACATGGAGAGATTTCTCGTAGGTATCAGGCATGTCTAGTCTAGACATTGGGGCATCAGATGACGTGATCGTTGTCTACGTGTGAGTACATGCACAAACTAATACAGGCTCTATAGCGGAAACTATAAGGCTGATTATTACTTGCAACTACAATACTAGTATGTTCGCAAGAGCAAGGCAATTAGACTGACGTATTTTGAAGGGTTCCATATTGTGAAGCCAGGTTCTGTAACCTACCTACCAATATGTACACATTATTCATTTTGATTATCGGTTATTGGTTCATTTATCGACTAGTATAGTGCAACTGACATAGGCATATTTTTTAATGGATATTTGCACAATATCCTATTGATGTTTTTAAAGTTTTAAATAGCTCGCAGGCCAGATGCAGGGCCTTTGCGGGCCGCATCATGTCCCGGGGGCCGTATGTTGGATGGGCCTGCTTATAAGTATCATTTGCCTATGAGGCATTCACAAAATTTTAAATTATGGAAAAGATATTCCAAAAATATGTGAAAATTTTGCATTCTACCTTATTTCTGAAACTACTGAACATATTTACGTTATGAAAAAACAATATTTGCAGATAGTTTAATAGAAATACTATGAACCTTTAAATGTTTATAACTGCTTAAATGTATATGGAACCCCTCATAGTGTGAGTTCAACTTGTGCTTGACAGATTTTTATCTTAGATTGTAAATATTAAAATGTACATGTTTAATTTTAAAGTTTCTCTGTCGTAATCATTCCAGTGTTATATTTATAACCATATTAATAAACTCTCAACCAGGGGGTGGACAAACGGGTCTCGAATTGATGACAGAATCTCGGCAGGAAATTGGCGGTAAATCAACCATTATACAGCAACCTCTGGTAGCTATGTGTCATAGTAATAGACGCTATCTGTGATAGACACAAGTCGCAACCTACAAACTAAACGTATTGCGGAGAGAATATATTTTTATGCTTTTAATATTTTCACATATTTTAGGTGTTGTGTGTACTTCAATACATTGTTGTGGCCATTGTATCATTACATATTTGTTTTAATAAGTGTTTATAAATCTTTGTTATGTTATTAATTGATGATCAAAATCAAGATGACGTGTACTTTTCGTGGATTTAATTGCATTAAAAGAAAAACACCTGAATAGTCGTTTTTATTGTTGCCTAGAAGCGAAAGTTGATAAGTTTTATCCATTATTGCTTATTACATAATATTCAAAGACCACATTTCAAATATTGTTTACAAATTTCTTACTTTTCATACACAATACAAAACAAAATAGTAGTTTAATTGCGACTTGAGAAACATTCTTGCATACTAGAAAGTAGTTCTAACACATATTAGTCCTCTTGTAATATTTTGAAGGACGGATTTTATTTTCAAATAATACGATTACAAAAATAACAAATAACATGTATTAAAAAATTTACAAGAATCTTTAAAGTTTGATTGGTTAATTGACAAGAAGTTAATTATTAATAATCAAGATAATTGTCAATTGCATATATATCGTAGAGAAGTTTTTTAAATTTGTTTACTATACATTATATCAAAATGAAGATTAAGTGGTTCCTAAGAAATTAAAATAGACTTTAAAGAAAGTAAATCTTTGGGAAAGAAAATGGAAAATTAATGTTTTTAATTTCAGCCCTTTTTCAAAATATTCTTTTTAGATCTTAATGTCTGTCATTTGAAAAGCAATTTTTAATTTTCCAGATTCTTCAAATTCTGCTTTATTAATGAACAGCCACTTCAATCAGCTCACAGCCATAGGAGCTCTCATGTATGGGTACTTTAAAATTTGTAATAAAACTGTTAGTGTTACAAATTATGTATATAGTTGTTAACTAAAATTTCAATTTGAACGTAATTTTTAGTAAACTTACAAAGATATAGCCCTTTTGTGATGAAATTAACAGTACAATAACATATGTCCTATTGTACTTGAACTATCATATTATGAAATAATTATCAATTTAGATGTAGAGTTATTATTTTGTATGCATTGACGTAGCGAGGGTGGAGCAATGTCGGGCACAGCCTCTCCAGAAAAAAATTATTTAAGTGATTCAAGTGATTTTTTTGCAAATATTTTAAGCAATATGTGATTTTTATAAATATCATGTAAATTTTGTAAAATTATTTTGAACAAATTAGTCTTTTTGGTTTTAACGGCCCCTCCGAGGAATAATCACCTAATAATATCTTATTGACCAAGTATAGGGTTTTAACAAAAGTTTGAAAATATATCTCTTCCATTAATAGATTACGAAATATTTCTATATCTGTATTTGCGTATTTTTTGTTTGTTTTCAGATGTACGAGTTGCCCCCACTCTTATATGCAATTACCACCTAGTGATGCCAGACAACTGCTTGCAGAACCCTAATGCTATTCACAACAGCATTTTTGAATTTATTTACATTATCTTGAATTGTGTTTTTATAGTTATTGTATTTTAATAACTTATATTGTATACTAATGTTGATATTTGTATACTAATGTTGTAATTTTGATATTTGCGTTTTGATTGAAATATTTTCGTTATAATGATTTAATAAAGAAATTTATAAAATTTAAAACTGCTTTTTTCTATAATGGTTTTAATAAATTCATAAGAATAAAAACTAATTTTTCTTTGATAACGCCGTGTATGAGCAATAGACAGTAAGATACGCCATCTAGGTGCATTAATAATAATTCCACAAGTCTTTGGTTAGGAGGGTATGACGAGGAGAGAGGAGTCACTTTGACAGCATTTGGGAAGGTATGAAAAAGTGCTACTCACTTTTATAGTCTAGTAAAAGTGCTATCACTTCTATATGGGTTAGTATGCATCATGTCCATTCTGTATGTATCTGTTCTGTACTCTCAACCTTATTATTAGTTTCAATTTCATCCCATTTATTCGACTATTTATAAGAGTAAATTATTTTATTAAGTAAATTCTTAAGAAGTATTTTTATTATTTCATCCATTTGTGTGTTTTGATTTGAATTTCTTCACGAGTCTTGTTTTTTTGTAAAAAGTTCACATTATAATTTTAGAATAACACTAATTTATTCAAAGTTTGTATACAAAACGTCCAAAAAGAAGAACGTGTTTTATCCATAAATACTAACTTTTACTGAGGCTTCGCTTAAGTTGTTATTTTTTTCTCTCATAACTTTATAATACAAATGACAATGAAAATAAAAATATTTCCTTCTAAATTAGGGATTAAATACTCCTTTGCGACATGAAAGAAGAAAAAAAACACACTTTCGCATTTAAAATATTAGTTAGGATTATAATATTAGTTAGGATTAGATTTCCTGGGATTGAAAGTAACTTATGTCATTTCCCGGTCAACTACCTATCTTTGTGCAAAAATCACGTCGACCTATTGCCCCATTGCGACATGAAAGAATAAATGAATACTTTGCATTTAAAATATTAGTTAGGATTATGTTGCTAGTTAGGATGAGATTTCCTGGGATGAAAAGTAGCCTATGTCATTTCCCAACCTACCAACTATCTCTATGCTAAAAATCTCTGTCGATCTATTGCTCCCTTGCAACGAAAGAAGAATAAAGAAACACATTTTTGCATTTCAAATATTACTTATGATTATAACACCAGTTAGGATGAGATTTCCTGGGATGTAAAGTAGTCTATGTCATTTCCTGACCTGCTAACAATCCCTGTAATAAATCACCTCGATGCATAGCTCCATTCCAACATGAAACAAGACAAATAAACACACTTTTGCATTTATAAGATTGATTAGGTTTATAATATTATTATAGATATCCCATCCATAGGATTATTACGGATATCCTATACCAGGTTAGAAGTAGCCTATGTTATTCCCCAGCCTGTCAACTACTTCTGTGCAAAAAAATCACATCTGTCTGTAACTTCGTAGCAATGTATGAAAAGAATACTTTCAATAACGCTTTTGCATTTACAATATTATTTGGGACTAATATTAATCAGGATAAGATTTCCCAGGTTGAAAGTAACGTTGCAATGTAAAAGAATTACAATATTAGTTGAAATAAAATTTTCCAGCACAAAAATTACCCTCTGGGAAAAAGATCACGTCGATATATTGTTCAACTGTGACATAAAGAAAGGATAAACAAACACACTATTGCATTTATATTATTATACATAGGACTCTTAAATTTAGGATTAAAGTGGGTGATTCTGTTGCTCCTATATACAGTATATGTAACGATTCAAAATATCACGTCGACCCGTTGTTCCATTGCAACGCTATTTCCTTATTCAGTTTGTATACTTTTTCAGTTTCAAACAGAATTTTGTTGTGATAAAAAATATGCGCTATAGACCCCCAGCTATATTTGTGTAAAAAAATTATGTCGTTAGTATTACATTAGTTAGGAAAAAAGTAGAATTGGCCTGTCTGTACATTGAACATATTCATGGAAGAAATATTTAAGGAAACATAACAAAAAATATTGATTTTAAAATGTGTGTGTGCCTGTTTATTTGTTGCACCATGTAAGAGTAGCTAAAAGCATTTTGATGAAGTTTTTACTAGTTGGTTCTATTGGCTATGAGGTAACATGTGGCCTATGTTTCATCGCAATCAACACCTAAAAAGAAGATATAATAATGCAAAATACAACTGGTTACCAAAGAAATATTGAACACATATTTTCATTTTAATTATAATATCGGATTATTAATTAACATCGCACTCAAACCTCCATTAATTATCAAAAACCATCGACATCCTTAATTGATATCTCGCTTCAATTGGTCAGTGGGCTTATGAAAAGGGTCTTTTGGTTAACACAAGTAAGCCACAAGCTATCATCATTGGTAGTCAATGAGTGACTTCTAAATTAAACCTACCTAGTTTATCGAAATTAGTGTTAAATAGTACAATAATACTATATAAGTCAACTGTTAAAAACCTGGGTCTACTGATCGATCAAAATCTTAGTTGGCGGCCTCAAGTAAATATGTTAGTCGTCGTGTTTTCAACAGGATGCACTCTTTGAAATGTCTTCAAAATTTTCTACTGACCAAAATGAAAATCTACCTTTGCCAAACACTATCTTCGGCCTCAGAAAATATGATCATATTTCTGAATACAAGTCACTTCTCAAATGGCTGAAGATCCGTGATCGACGCCAACTTCACATACTTAGACTTCTTTTTAATATATAAAAAAATCCTCATAGCCCAAATTACCTTAGTGGCAAATTTAAAGATTTATCTGCTCACGGCCTTGGGCTACGATCTGAAAGTTCACTCACCATACTGAATCACCTGGATCCTGACATCAAGAAAATCACATCTCTAAATATTTTGAAAGATCGAGTGAATATGTCCTGCCTCTCCTGTCCTGTCCTGCTTTTCCTTTATGTCCCTGTCCTTTCCTGTCTTTCCCATCCCAAATCATGTCAATAGTTTTTTTTTACTTATACTTTTGTATTTTTTTTCGTCTACTGTGCTATTAAGAATTTTCATTGTAAAATCTCTTACAGTCTACTAACTAAATTTCAATACAAATTGTTATGGTTGACTGGCAGAGATTGGTCACGTAGCAAGAAGTCCGCCATATGTACTATACATAAAAGATTATAAATAAATAAATAGGCTATAAATTTGTTGCTATCACAAGCGGCGTCGCTACGTGTGTAATTAGTGATTTTATGACTATAATAACTATCCGTTCTCGAGTGCCGGGATTTTGTAAATACGTCCTTAATATTAATATAATAACCAAAACACATTTACAGATATTTAAGCTAAATGTCAGCTCACAGCAGCTAAACTAGAACTGACAATTCTCACAGTTATAAAGTTTATTCATAGGACAATAGAACTCATTTCAATATTATATAGAAATATAATTTCTATATAATAATAATTATTTGTACTCAAAAATTATTTCTATAGTCTAAAAATGGTAATCAGTTTTTTGTATTCTCAACATCTTGTTAAATAATGAGTATTATTGCTAGAAACTGACAGATCACTCAAGCTCGTCCATGCCATCATGAACTTAATCGGTAATTCAGAGCAAGTATTAAGCAGAGTATTGGAAGGCATTTTAACCAATTTCTCCCTTAACAATTGTTCTTAACTAATGGCGCAGTAAATGAAACTTAAAATGGCTTTTTGTGACTGTTTATTTCCCAAGAAATAAAATTCAGTAAATTTTTTCCAAAACCTGAAAGAAATTTTCTTGAAGCTTGTTTTTGTTTTTCACCTTGTATGCAGCATAGCCTTATAGACTTTTACTTTTATTATGTCCTTATTTGTTATCATAAATATGGAAAATAAGATTATAACATGTAGAAATGCAAAACATTTGAATGCATTGTAGTTTTTAATTTGTTTTGCTTGGAAAATACCTTTTAAGAGATGATTTGCGTTATGAATAAAGCTGCTTTATAATTTATTGACTTTTGTTATTTTCAGATTATGTTCCATATTTCTATAATTATAAACTATTAAATGTTTTGATTAATACAAAGTTATAACTTCAAATGTTATTATTAAAAAATATTAGTACCAACAAATAACTTTGTTTCTCTAATTGTAACGAAAACACATTTTGTTTATACACATGTTTTTGAAGTAGTAAAAAGGCATATTTTCATGTCAAATGATTATTTATTATCACCTACTAAAATGATTGCACCATTGTTGAAATCTTAGTAAAATAAGGCAATTACAATGTAACAATTCTTGCTACCGATAATTCCCTATCTGGTATTTCATAAAAACTAGTACAAATAAATAATTAATACATTTTTAATACTTGCAATACTATTAATATTAAAAGTAAAATATACTTTGTGGTAATCATGAGCTTAATAATTTCATAAATTTGAGTATAAATAGGAAAAGAATGTCTAGATTTATCAATTGTTCCGCATGCTTTCATCATAAGCAGGAGGCGGTGTTTCAGATCTTCCTATAACATTTACTTCAGGGCTTGCCTGTGTTCTAGGTAAAGGCATTGGTGCCCTCGGTGTTGAAGTAGGAGAAGGTGGTTGTCTTCTGTTAATTGGTGGAGTTTCAATACTTGCTTGTAATAATGAATTCCACAACAGATTGATTCTCATCTCATTCTCCTCAGCTGCACGTTCACGTCGAAGCTGTCTCCTTGTTCTTGGTAGTATACATTTGATCATGCGACAACCGAATGACTGTGACAACCAAACGTATGTTCCAAAAATACCTAGAATTAAACCTATTTGTAATCCAGCTATAAGTGCAAGGAGAGGTGGTACATTTTTATTAAAACTATCAAATGTACCAGGCTTTTTTGGTTTCTCCTCATGTTTCTTTACATCTTTTGAATTCTTATCAATTCCCCATAATTCTTCGAGATCGATTTCAGTCCTCGGCTCTTCATTTGTCACTGATATTATTTTTTCAAACATTTTTGACCCACCAATTCTTGATTTGCACTGTGTTTCGTACTGTATCTTATTCTTCAATAACCATGCTTCTAATTCATTGAAATCAATGTCGCACGCCCAAGGATTAGAATTGAGATTTACCTTCTTCAATTTTTTGAGACCTATGAAGCTTTTTAAATGGCATGTAATCATATAGTTCTCACTTAGGTCTAAGTATTCCACATTAGGTAATCTCACGAATGTTCTTTCAGGTAGTGATGCTATTCGGCAATTGCTCAAATTCAAAATCTGCAAATATTAATTTTTCAAAAATATATTATCTTTAAAATAGTTACCATATAAATAAAAATTTAGTAGGTATATTATTGTAAAGATATTTTAATAATAAATTAGCATGGGGGAAAATTATAGGTTTGAATTCATTTATACAAAAAAATGTGAATGAATAATCACATTTTTTGATCAACATTTTTTGACAATACAATTTTATTAATCATAAATAAATCTAGATATATTTATAAAATTAGACCAATCCCAATTAAAACCCTAATAACCTTACCTTCAAATTTGCATGTAATAAAATTGGTTCGTTTTTCATCTTCTGAAACATATTTCCAGACAAATCTATATGTTCTAGTGCGATATTGTCAGAAAATAAATCTGTTGTCAAGTACTCTAGTCTATTATGACTTAAATTAATTCTCCTCAATTTTGTCAAGCCCAGAAACGCATGTATTCCGATCCAAAATATGAGATTACTGCTTAGGTTTAAGTCAATGATATTGGTGTATCCCAGGTCCTGAAAATGATGTTTTAAATAAATGGTGATTTCATTTTAAACAAATCAATGTTATTATGTTAAGAACGGGATGAAATTGAACTTGACATGCAAGTAAAAGGTGGAATGAAAATAAAACACATACGTATATTGAGTTTGTGACTTTGTTTCTAGTATTTGCTAAAAATTTTACATTGATAATATTTTGATTAATATAATCAGTGACGTTATAGATACTCATTAGACACATTATATTCATTATACTTATAATATAAAACAAAAAATATGGCCCCAGTAGAATCATGCTTGAATTACAATGACAAACATACTCAAAGAAAGCATTGTTTATATAACATTTGTACATCATTGTGTATAATAAGAAGAAATCTTAGTTCATGATCTTTTGCTTAAAACCATTTCAAATGTTATTTGCAATTTTCGAAAATCATCTCTCATATGATAATGCATTTTTTGTATGATCTGTGATAATACACAGACATGCATGCCTATATTATATCGCTTGTAGAATATTTTTTTAAACTATGGTGTTATTAATACTTTCAAGTTTGAATATTCCATTGGCTTATGAAATCCCAATCAAATTAAATCAATTGACTATTTTCTTACAACTAAGCAGAAAAGCAAGGAAAAATTAAATTAAAATTAAGGTACGTAGAATTTCGTGCCTACCTAAAAACTTTAATATGTTATGAAAAGAACTAAAAGAAAAATTGGAACAAATCTGATTCAGCAAAAATGCAAATTTTCCCGTTTTTTTTTGTTTAAATGAAAGAACATAGCTAAAAACCAAAAAGTATTGACAAAAAGTAGATGCAGAAAGTAGTTATTAAAATTTGAAAAATGTTCCTGCACAAAGGAGCGGTTTTTTTAAGGAAGTGCAAGTTATTAGTTTGTCGTCTTAATTGCCATTCCTAGTAATACTAAATACTGAATTTGCAAATGCAAACAAGAATGGATAAAAAAACGAACCCAAACGATCAAAATATTGAAATAAGCAAAAGGATCGCGTAAAATGTATATTTGACAGCGTTTTTTTTTCATAGGAAGAGCATATTTCAAATATTTTTTTTATAATAACATAATCGAGTCCAGCCCTAATTTTAAATTCGTCGTTGCACAGATTGTACGTCGTTGTTTATATATATTCTTTTTTCATTTAAACCAAAAAAGCGGGAAATTCGCATTTTTGCCAAACCACACTTATAACGAAAAATGAAATGAAATTTAAGTTTCATATATTTTATGACATGAAAAATGTGCACTAAAGATGAAAAATGTGCACTGACATCAAAAGTGCACTAACATCGATTATCAATCGATCAATTTCTATTCAACATTTTTACCACGGAACATAATGTTGTTTGTGGTTTCTACCATAGATTTTTGCACTATGACTATTTAAAGTACATTATAATACTGTCACTCTGTGTCTGTCACAGAGTTTATTACACATGTATAATAAATATATTTCAATGCAATGCATAACACGGCTTATTTATTTATCCATTGTTGTAATAGTGATTTGCATTACAGTTGCCACTGCACATATAGCTAATTGAATTCGATGGCAACCATATTGCAAGTAGGGGAAATACGATTTTAAAAAAATATTGACACTAATTGCTACATTAATATATTATGAAATCGTATTATACATCTTATCCTTATGTTATCGATAAATTCTTTCGAAATTTTTTTAACTCGTCGAAATTGTATAAAATATTTTCCAGATGAAAAGCTCTTATAATGATACGTCAAATATTATAAGAAAATATTCAAAGAAAAATAAGATAATAAAATCGTACCTTAAAAACAAAATTATCGAGCTCATAAATAAGGTTGTGATTCAAATCGTAAATTTCAACCGATGTTGGCACTCCTATATCAACAGTCACGATATTCTGTTTCTCGCACAACGCTCTTCTGTATTCATTGTACACATCACAATCACATTGCATAGGACAAGTTGATTTAATATAATCTCTGTTTTCCTTATTCATGATTACAATATTTTGAAATTGGAAAATGTTAATATTGTACCAAAGAATTAATAATGATTTCACCCAGAAATTAGGATTCACATTTTAATAATATTGAATATACCACAAATTTAACTAAAAATTAACATGTTAATACACGAAGAGAGCAGATATTTTTATTCTATACAATGTATGAGTCAAACAGGATTGATAATAGTAACATTAAAAATTGTGTTATCTCCCAATGATAAGATATCATAGCATTGTATATAAAAAAATTGTTCTAATTTTTTCCGTTCCATCCAAATCTCATTCTAATCATATAAGTTGAATCAATTGGAAAGTAATATTCATATATATATATAATAGCTCATTTGCTTCAAAGATATGACTAATTAATTTATAATAATGAGTATGACATGTTTTTGAAGGTTTGATTAAATATTTGATTAAAATTGCAAATGCGTACTCTTTCGCAGAACAAAATTTTCATTTATTTTATATACTTATAAAAACTATGAATTTATTATAAACCTTTATAGTATAACATTGTAATAATTCGCGTTATATTTTTAATCCAGACGTTTCTGGCCATTTTATGAATTTAAATCACTTCTCTTAAATTTTATGATCGTCACTACAAAATCACAAATTATAATATTGCACAAAAATATAAACTAATTTACCATACAATTAATATAGAACGGCATGTCACGATAATGGGATTAAAATATAATTGATAATTATACAATGGTTATATTTTTTATAACTTTTGTAAAATATGTATTTCCAAAAAAATTAGAAGTTTAAGACTGATATAAAAGTGCCTTTTTGCATTTTGAGGTTTAAATATATAATAATAAGTATATTGAAGTAGAAAATTATTTGAAATTATATTTTATTGAATAAGGGAAGATAAAAAGTATTTTAAGTAATTTTTTAATCAGGAAGTAAGTTGCTAATTTCTTGGTTTGTGTGTGCATTTCAACATGAATGACAACACAATTTATGGTATACATGCCGAAAATAAGTAAATATATTTACAATTAGCTCGGTACATTGAATCCTAATTCTTAATTTTTTGGACTGTAACAATGACATGACAGAATGACGTTTATGTTAAGAAGTAGCGAGCTGTGAAATAGCATGTCGTGAAATTGAATAATATCGTTTGTGACCGAACGAAATATTAATAATAATAAAATATGCGCAATTTTGAATCATTTATAATATCTGTCATTATTTCTCTTTACATATTTTGAAGGTGATTTTCTGTGTATCCTATTCGAAAAATGTACTTCAGCTGTTTTTTGTTTACAAGATCAATTCGTCCACGCAGAAGCTAAAGGGAGAATTTACTCATCAATTGCGTTTTTAAGATAATTTTATTGTTTTAGACGTTGTCATGTATTCATTCGAGGGAGATTTTCGAAGGAAACCTCAGCAAAATTTAGGCGGAGCAAGTGCCAGTCAAAAAACAAATCGTGATGCATTGCTTCATAAAGCCCAACAGGAACGACAGAAACGAGAGGTTTGTAGTTGTGATTTCCTTATTAGATTATATATAAAATTTGAATGATTCCCTTAATATTTAAAAGTATTTAAAAGTTTCAATATAACATATAAGTATGTCTTTTGCAAATAATTTTTTCCGTTATATCAATGGACTTTTTCATGTTTGCATATTAAAATGATTCTATTTTTATTTAATATTTATAGAGTGCTTGTTATTTTTTAATATAATTAATCTAATCTATTGGTAATATATTGTTGATTATTTGATTACTTCATAATATTGCATTAATTCATAAATGTGTAATTTTTTTAAAAATATTTAATTTTATAAACAAGTTATTATTGTACACATTTTAGGAATTACGAAGGCGTCTAAACAGCACTATAAAAATCCAGGCTTATGTGCGGAGTTTTCTAGCCAGGACTCGTTGCAAAAGAAATCAAAGATTTGATTTTGATAACATTTTTCACCATAGCAATTTGGATGATATACAAATTTTAAATTTATTACAGAGGAAAATATTATTTTTCTACGATCAGAAAAAGGACATTTCCAGACTGGTAATTATAAAATAATAAATTTTGATTTAAAATATTGTTACAAATATAGAGAATTAGGTAAAAATCTAAAAAATTGGCATTTTTCCTTATGAAATATAATCGTAAGAAATATCCTCTATACACAGTAATAACATTAGTAACCTTTATATGGTGTGATCAATGTCAATTCAGGCAGGCAAAGAAAAAAATCTAACCTTCATAGTATAGTAAATGTTATTAAATTTCAGACATGTTAAAATTCAAGGCAAAAAATACCTGTATTTTTTAGTTACATCCAAAAAATTCTAGGCCTGAAATATGGGCCTTCGAAGATGGCATCACGAGTGCCATTTCTTGCGTGTGACTTTTGGAAAAATTTTAAAATGCTCATACTCCGGAATGGCTCAAGATTTTGAATTAGTTTTTTTTTATTTGAAAGATAACATTTTTGTGATTAAATTGGTATAATTTTGTGAAATATGTGTCCAATTTTTCGTGCTATAGCTGTTTAAATTTTTTCAGTTTAATTTTTTTCTCAAAAAGCCAATTCCGAAAATGTTGAATTTTATTTTAGGTGATTAATACCATACAGTGTTATTTTCCCTGAAAAGGAAAACTTCCACTTTTCAGTGTAACATTTTTTATCGACAATTGAACATTTTTCCATACGTTAAGTATATTCCTGTCACCATGTTCTGACATATTAGTCGCAATCCCTATATGCTTGGGTTACATTCTTTAAGTAGAATTACTAAATTATTCTAAATCCTTAAAAGTTTTCCTGGAACGATATAGAGGCTTCAAAATAACTCTAAAACATAATAGGTCTTTCTACAGTAGTGGTTCTAAAACTGGTTACAGTTACTAAACAATTGTTAGCAAAATCAAAACATGAGGAAACACTTAAATAATATTTAATTAATAAACATTTCTATAAATTGACTATTAAACTGACTTAAAAAACATAAAGTATAGTGCATAAAGTAGTTACAAATTTTTCACTTTTCAGTTTTATATGTTTTATAAACAATTAAAAATTTTCCATATATTAAACAAGATCCCATTACCACATTCGGACATATTAGTCTTCTGAAATCAATGCCTTGTCTTACCAGATAGGACCTTTTAATTTGTACAGATAATTAATATAGATTTCAAACTTAGCAAAAGATTCCAAAACAAATGCAGGCTCAAAGGCATACTATTTTGTGCAATGTGCTTAAAAGTTAGCAAGTCATTGAACTAAAATTAGTAAGTTAATGAACTAAAAATGTATTCAACTGAATGAGTATCTTTCATCAGTTGAACTAATAGGAATAGGTGCCTCTACAATCTTTAAAACATCACAAATTGAAAGTGAGCACTTGTGATGTTGCTGATTTGCAACTGGAAAGCTATATTCAGTAGATGGTCCATGTGGTAGCATAAAGTTTATAACAATATCATTTAGCTCAAAACTGATATCCACAACCTCTGCAATCCACCAGTTACAATCATGTACACAGACCATAAACATCCTTCTGTTTTGGTTGTGAATTTACGTATTCTATTGGCAATATTTTTGAGACCTTGGTTTGACAAAAGAAATTTCTTCTTTCTCGCTATTTAAAGTTCGTGCAATTTATGTTCACCCATTACTTTGAGACTCCACATGTATCTTCTGAATTCCTTTCACTGGTGTAGCTTTCACTGGTGTAAGTTAGACCATTCTTCTATTTTCTCTTGACTGAATTCTTCAATTTCCTCCTTTAGCAACAGTATGAGGACTATGGAGGATATGTAAGACAGTTTCAATTGCAGTTCTATTTGGGACAGAAAGTTTTTGTTTTGTAGCATGGTGCCTCAGCAAACCTACATCATTACAAGGCCTTTTTCCGTGACCTGTAGCACTGTGTACCCACTCCATTGGCACAAGCGACTTAATGAATTCAAACAGTCTGTAACAGTTTTTGAAGTAACTAGGAGCACCATCGGAAATAATGATGATCTTTTCTGACTGTGATTGCTGCTGTTTGGAGAATTTTGCATATTACCAATAATGCATGTGCTGAGTTATGGTCTTTGTTGTTACTTATAACTGCAACACTTGTGGTCTTGTCTTGAAAATGTATCACTGTTGTAAAAATGGAAACTTTTTGTTATTCCGGTGATACCTTTATATTTCTTGTGGCTGCACAGACCAGTTCTCATCAAAATCACAATGAACACACTCAGTCAGAATCATCTTAAATAAACACAGCTTTAAAAGTTCCTATAAAACAATCAGCAGAATTCACACTAAGTATGCACACACTGTTTCACTACAGAACTGCTGTCTTAGCTTGTCTGTTAACAACTGAACTTGTGTTTCCTTTGTTTTATATACTATATGGATGGTTGTAGAAAGTTCAGTTATATTCTGGAATTACCAGGAAGCTTCACCATTTTTCAACCATCTTCTGTTAAGTTCCAAAAATTACTTGAAAGATCCCACATTGTGCTAGAAGATTCTGTTACATTCCGGAATTACTTAGAAGCTTCCACATTATTCTAGAAGGTTCTATTAAATTTTGAAATCATCTGGTACCTTCTACATTGTTCAGGAAGGTTCTATTACATTCTAAAACTATCTGAAAGCTCCCACATTATCCCAGAAGATCCTGTTACATTCTGGAATTTCCTTGGAGGTTCAACATTGTTTAAGAAACCTACCTCCTCATCATTCCAGGAAAACTTTTTAATAATTTAAGATGATTTATGTTGTTCTATATAAGCCAAACATACAGGGAATGCAGCTTATATGACTGAACATGGAGATGGGAATATGCTTAATATATAGAAAAATGTTTCAATTGTCGATAACAATTTTAAAACTGAAAATTGGAAGTTCTCCTTTTCAGGGAATGTAACATTGTATGGTACTAATAAACTATAAAAAATAAAAATGTTTGGGATTGGCTATTTTGAGAAACAAAAATTATGCATGTCAGCTCCGACGTGCGACTGGAGTTTACTCCTTAATACCTTGGAATAAACTATATTACTCTTGGAATAAAATAGATAACACTGTAAATAGATATGAAAATTAGTATCATTAAATGTAAATGGAAAATTATTTAATAAAAAAATGCTGACAAGATAATTATTTTCAATAAAACACAAATGAACAAGATCAAATTTATACACATTACAATTAAAAACATTTAGTAATGTCAGACTAAGAAGTTAAAATTAAAAGAGACTTTAATTTTGTAGGATAGGAGACACCAAATATTCACACAAAATGACATTTAATGATTACAATTCAAAGTATTTAACCTGAAATTTAAAATGTGCTTTAAAATTTGTTTGCACTAGATGGTTCACTTTACCTATAACAAGAATGATAAATGTGCATTCAGTTAGTTTGGGCTAGATGATATAAGTCAGTGACTACTTTAATTCGGGAGGTTATCTATACAGATTTATTGTGAATATTTGGTAATTTAACCAATACTTATAACATAAATGCGACTTTAACAATTTGTAAATAATTCACACCATTTTTGTGTAAGATCAAAAATATAATCATTAACATTTTTTACCTTTTAAATGTTTTAAACAACGTGCTATACTGCCTTTCTACACACAACAAAATAATGACTATATGATGTATTATTGAAAATTTAACTGTATTGTGAAATTTAAAAAATATAAAATAAAAATAGAATAAAAATGTAGAAGTATAAAAATTAATAATCTAAAAACTCTTCATTCAACGACTTCATTTGTTTTTCAATTCCCTCTGCAACTTCAGCATTCTCTTCACGATCTTGACGAAACAGAATTTCCTTACAGATTTCATGGAACTCGTTGTCTCTCCTATATTTCATTCCTTATGCAATTTCTTTTTAATTCTTTTGTCTGAAGTAACTGATGTGGGCTGAAAGTGAACTGAATTTCCGAATGCTGGCTACTGGTGCATCTCCTGCATATTGGTACATCCATGTCCACGTCTGACATAGTTTCCTGTACCTCAACCCTAGGTTAACCCGCAGGAATATCTTCCGTTGCCTTAGACGATGTTGGTAAAGTTTCCGCGGGTTCAGCAAAAACTTCACTTCTACTTGTCGATTATTGCTCAGACGGATCTGTAAATAATTGACCCTAATTAATTCAATGTCAATTCATGAATATTACAAATTTTAAATTTAAACACATTTTCGCATATCACTACTAGAAAGAAAATAAAATAAAAGTCCGGTGGAAAGGTTCTTAGATGAAGTTTACAATTTGTAATTTTAAAGGTGATTAAATTACAAACTACTTTCGTATGTAATACTGCATCTTCAATATTAAATATAAATTTGAATAAAATTCACTTAAAATAAATCAATCTAATAACATTCGGGGTCCCGTTACTACATTAATCAGTTTCTAAAAAACACTATAAATAAAAGATTAATTGCACACTTATTTACCTCGATTATATTACACATATTGTTTACCTCGATTGAATTGCTGAGCAAAATCGTTTGTTGAGACTTTCACAATTAGCCCTGGCGCTATTAAGGAAATGATGGGGTCAATTTGAATGTCACTAATCGTGTCTCCTCCGCTGGTCCATCCGCTGCTGCCTTTCCTTTGCCTTCTCTACTTGGTTTTTATAATAAGCCAAAGTTGGCACAGTTGACTTCCTTTTGCCTAAAGAAAGAAACAAACTACACATTTCTTAAGCACATTATTTAAAAAAAAAGAAATTATATTCGTGCAAACTAATTAATTCTGTATTCATCAAACAAATTAATTCAAACTTCATCTTGGACGAGAGTATAGATCCTATGAAATCTAACTACAGAGATTTAATTTGTCATAATTAGCTGCTTGGAGAAAAAGCTCTGATCTATTATATTTAAATTAAATCATACATTCGCATGTTGATTGTCCTTATCTCCTCTCTACTCAACTTGAACATTCGACTCAGATCCCGTATACCATTAGAGATTATTCGTACTACAAATTTATAACAATAATACCTCTTTTTATAACCCTATAATTCGAATGTGCCGATTGCATAACGATATTGTTTCTCAACATCTATCTGTGGACATTTTTGAACCGAAATTATTAAAATTTAAACGGAAATAAAAAATATATTATTAATATATTAAAACCTATGATAGAATTAATGTATTGTTCAGTATGTAGAAAATAATAATATCCAAGTTAATACTAACTTTAATAATTATTGATCAAAACATGTTGCAATATATTTAATAATACAAGTAACCCTTGAAAATGTACACATAAATACTCTAACCTTTTTTTGTACACATAGAGTTATAGTATAGTTTGAGTTTCTTTTTATTATACATCTACTGTAATTTGTTTTGTGAGCCTTTCAATAAATAAATAAATTTTATTTTCATTATAAACCTGAACATTTAACTGTACTTACCTTTTCGTTATTATATCCACTAGCATTATATAGGTATCTCGACGTTTTATTCATCTTTACGTTTGCTACGTTGATGCGTTTATTTTCAATTACATCTTTGTGAGAGACGAATATCTTCACTCTGTTTCCATGTAGTTTCTTTTTCTTGTATTCGTTTTACTACTTTTGATGAATGCAATACTTCCAGCCAAAACAAACTTCGCTTACAACTCTCGGTAATTTTCATCTTAATGTTTGCTCCGTCACTGCGTTTATCTTCAATTACATCTTTGTGTGAGACGAATATCTTCACTCTGTTTCTGCGTAGTTTTTTTTTCTTGTATTAATTTTACTACTTTTGTTAAACATATGACAAAAGTAGTAAACTGCTTCCAGCCGCAATAAACTTCGTTAAAACTGTCAGTAATTTTCATCTTCACATTTGCTCCGTCGATGTGTTTATCTTCAATTACATCTTTGTGAGAGATGAGTATCTTCGCTTTGTTTCTTTTTCTTGTATTCATTTTACCGCTTTTGTTAAACGCAATACTTCCAGCCAAAACAAACTTCGCTTACAGTAAATAATTCCATATATCAATTAGAGATTTGCTTGAAATTAGCTGATTACACTTTTTTTTAACGCTCTGAAGTTCGTACGCTCTGAACTTCTGATTTTACTATTCATAAAACTTAATACTGGGTGCTATATATGAAAATCGATTCTTAAGGAGTAAACTCTCAAAAAATAAAATTGAAAAAACAAAAAAAAACTTTTACGGCTCTAGCAATAGAAATCGGACACATATTTCCAAGCAAATGCCATTTTAATCACAATAATTGTTATCTTTCAAATAAAAAAAAATTAACCCGAAATCTCAAGCAGTTTCAGAGATATGAGTATTTTAAAATTTTGCCCAAAATTACATGAGACAAATGGGGTTCGTGATGATGCCATCTTTGAAGGCCCCTATCTAGGACCCAGAATTTTTTCGGACCAAACTAAAAAAGAACTTTACATTTTTTGCCTTGAATTTTAACATTATATATGTTTGAAAAATTGAACATGCTATGAAGGTAAACCCCCTTCCAGAATTGCGATGGATTGGACCATACATATTTTGTAAAAATACTTGTTTTATACACAAACTGTTTTTCTACTTTCGTGATTATTAGGTTATTCAATTTACCATCACGTCTATGGGATAAATGTACAAGTGTATTACATTAAGCATAGGAAATGATAAAAATTTTGGTTGTTTTTCAATAATAGATCTCAGCTATCTTGCAGTAAAACACTTCCAAGCCATAGATATTTTACAATTGTAAATTTCTAAAGGTAAATAAATAAAAATAATTTTATTACTTGAAATGTTTATTATTGGTAAATTTCCCAACTTTGAGGTCTGTCTATTTCCGAGCCTACATAGGTCGAAGTTTTAACAATTTGATATTGCACACTCTAGATCATCTTCTCTCATACCAGATGCAAAGTATTCTCTAACACTACTTACTGAAGCTAGTTGTCATGTAAAAAAATAATACTCTTTTAGAGGTGCGACATCTGTTATAGTCAATTTAGTGATAATAAACTGTTTTCCATATGTATAAATACCAATGGTCAATGAAAATAAGTTTCTTGTATCATAGTACGAATACTTGGCTGACATAGTAAACGAAACAATTTCTAGTAGTTTTTAAGCGTAAGTTGTTATTTGTAGTAGTTTTTAAAGCGTAACTGTCACTGCTTAGGAGTCTTGTCATCTATGAAGAGTTAATATTTCAACTATATCCCAGTTGTAAGTGATAGTTTGTTCTCTATATATATGTAATTTTTGCTATTATGTTCTCTATAGTTCTTCTTTGTTTTTATATAAATTCTCCAAAATGACTAATTTGTCTTCACATTAGAAGACGAGAATTAATAAATTTTATTTTTCAAGAAAGTTTCGGTCCTATTAAATTACTGGTATATAGATGTTATGTGGTACTATTGCCATTATGTCGACTAATAAATTAAGATTACTTTTTCATTTTATTTATTGTTATCTTTGCTAATATTTTTTCAGATTTCCATATCGCAACAGATATTAAAACAATGGACACGTGTTTTGCAGAGTGGTGGTTCTCATATACAAATACGAAGGTTACTGGCTATGCATTTACGTCTCTTCAATCGACCAGATTCGCAGGTCTTTTGTTTACATGCTGTATTAATAATTTTGTAGTGTACTAGAAATATGAAAACTGTTAGAAAGAAAAGAATGAATTATAAAAAGAATGGTTGCAGTAAGTAATGAAGCTAATATGAAAGGAGAAAATGTGAATAAAATGAATTGGAAAGGCCATTAAAAAGATTTAAAAAATAGAGTAAACAGAATGGTCAGTATACCAGTGAAGTAAGTAAACCTTATTGATTTGGTTGGAAATATAGCATGCTAGAGGGTTGGAAAGAATATTGATAAAATAATTTTTAAATTTTATCATAAAATCCCAAAGGTTTACAGGTGAGTAAAAATTTAGGCAAGGAAAGGTTGAAATACTTAAGGCCACGCACGATGATGATGCACACCGACTACAAATAAAAGGTGGAGTCTAATATTTAGAAGTACTGTGTATTGCAATGCCAACACCTATATGAGTGAATGTTAACATATAAATGTTATCATACCTAAACATATTGTACTAACCAAAAAATTGGTTAAACGTAGTGAAACCTTTATTTAAACTCATAAATTTCTTGTCCTAACATTGCACTTACAACTCGCTGCTGTATTCTATTCGCTTCATCAAATATTATTAATGTTTTTTGTTAAATTCAATGAATTGTTTTTTCTGCTTTGATATTATGTAAATAAATGGATAGACAGATTATAATTCAAAATTTCAAAACCACAGCCAAATATCTCAATTTTATTGATCTGCGTGGTATTCTAAATAGAGCTGCGGAAAAGTCCTTGTAGAAAGTAGTGATATTTAAAATTAAAACTTTCTTGTTATATACTTCATTGTATCTTTTTTATTTATTACAAATTGGTGGAAAGTTTTATTCCAAATTTGGTAATTAAAACAAAATAGATGCTTAATCATTATTGTAGAAGGATATGATAAATCCCAGTGTAATATGACATTGTTCTGTGATGAAAGATTACGGTTTTCATTTCATTTAATAAATATAAATTGTTTTAAAAATGCTCAGTATAGTATACATGGGCAGATCTAGGAAATTGGACACCATTCACAGGAGAAGGGAAAGTTGATTTTCATTTGTTGTGTGATAGTTTGGTTACCTACAATGAAAGAGGATGTAATGTCCATAAATGACTATTAGTGTATGACAAGTTACTATATTCCATATTCATTCTTAAACAATGTTATTTTTTTTTAATAATTTCTGCTGTATATCCTATCACTCATTTTCCTGGCCGTTTATTACTAGGATTAAAAAATTGGTTTGTAGTTTTTCAGAAATGAGTATTAAAATATTTTTTACCTTTTGTGGAGAATTAAAATGTCCTAACAATTTTTTCATAATCTTGCATAACTATGCTAATAACATCACTAGCAGGATAAATCAACTCACCCCTGTATTTTATTTTGAAAAAAATTTTTCTTTTCATCATCGTCATCATCAGCCGGAAGACATCCACTGCTGGACATAGGCCTCCCCCATAGATTCCCATAAAGATCAATCCCGTGTTGTTTGCTTCCAATGGCTTCTTGCAACCTTTACCAGTCACTATACGAAAACCTTTCTTTCTCAGCGGTTATTGGTTCTGCACAATATATGAGCTGCCTATTGCTATTTTAGCCGCCAATACTACGAGCTATGTCAGTGATCTTAGCTTTTCTACAGAAATCCTCATTACGAATCATATCTCGTAAAGCCCGGAGAACCCTCGAGAAACCCGGAGAACCCTTGAGAAACCCGAAACACAGCCTTTTCCATAGCTCACTGACACGGGGGGTATTTTGGATTAGAAAATATGTGGAAGTTTCCTGGTTGCTGCTCAGCTGTGTTTAATTTTCCGATTCTCAGCCTCCTGAAGTTGGATTTACTTAATTAGACTATTTGTCTTAGGTATACATAGTGATCAGCAACTTTAGTAGTGACGTTTCCAACAGGTACAGGTATAGGAATGGCATGGACATTAGATATAATTGTTGTCTTGTTCATGTTCATTTTAAGACTGTTGGGAAATTCTGCTGTAAAATTGCACATGGTGGCATTACTGTACAAACACATCAATATACCAGATATTAATATAGTATCGCTTTAAGAAAATATTTTTCAAGAGCATACATACATGATCTGTTGTTCAAAATATCAAAATTATTATTAATATATTTTATAAATTTTGCTGTAGCCGAGCACCTTCAAAGTGAGGAAGCTTCAAAACATTTTCACAAAATACCAATGTATCAGTAACAGAATTACTGAACAATTGTGTGCTGAAAAATAAAATGAGCCAATTTGAGTTCATTCCTCAAATGTAACACTGTTCTCAAAATTTATATTTTATCATATTTTTATTTCCATCTTTAACTTTAGTTATCATGACATGGATCATAGAAATTATTATTGTTTTATTTCATAAAATATGGTCTTATGTCTGGGCAAGTTGACTAACATGCACTTTCCTCTGATATGTTTATAGAATTACTCATATAGTTAGATCTCTTTCAGTCTTTCATGGACTGTACAAACAAATTGGCACTTGCATTGCAAGTGCTAGATTGTCATTAGATATCTCATAACCTGTGTCTAAAAACTCAATGTGAAGCTTGTGACAGACGGATCCCAATTAATAATTGAGAAAATCAATAAATATTTCATGTTTAGATATTGACACAATTTTTTTTTAAATATCAAAAGACTTAAACTCTGTCCTAGCTCTAACTTTTTTATACCAACTAGCTAATGTTGTCTTATGTAGTAAGGAAGTTGAAAATGTTTTGCATATAAAATCATAAGCTCTTGGGGAAAAAATTTAGAGAAAGAGCAAATGATCTTAATAAATTTGTTAATAAATTTGAATTTGAAATAAACTCGAAAACTCCTAGTTTTGATCATTACAAAATATTATAAAATGAAATTTTATCTGATAATTCAAAGTAAAGTAAAGGTAATGTTTTGACACTCACCGGCAAATATTTTGAAATGTTTGGATATATAGTAGGATTTGCATCAGGCTGCCAACAATTTCTAAATTCACTTTTTTCATGTTATTTTCATCGAAGTGTTTTGGGCAAATTAAACTATTCAAGTTTTTAGGTGCATCTATTACACCCAATCATTTTTAAGGTGTCAAAATCTATAGATGAAAATAGTTTGAGGTTGACTTATTTAGGAAATAGTATTATACAAAAAATCAATTGCTTAAAATCCAAATTCACGTTACATTTTCCTTGGAAAGTTAACCAAGTGCAAAATTAATATAAAATGGCATGTCGATCTTTTAGTAACATATTTGTGAAACATAAATTAATTTTATAATAACTGTAGATTTTCTATAACCCATCATCCATTCATGATTATTCCCTGTCTTATATAAATTTCTTTTCAACAAAACTAAATGCAGAGTCTTACATCATGACAAATAGTAAACAAAAGTATAAAGTGAGTAATTTTATTTTTGTTATAAATGTCCCTGAGAATAAATAGATTTAATATTTACAAATATCTGTCATCTTGTTGAGATAAAAATATTTATGAGTATAATAATAAAAGGGCTTTAATAATTAGACAATAATTTAAATGTGAAACGCTTACGGAATTATAACATATATTTGATAATAAATATAGAGAAAATTATAAATTGAAACGATGACTGTCGTATGTTAAATATTTGTTAAATGTAATACATGGCGATTTTTGAAACTATACTTCTTCATTCCGTTTCGTGATCAGAAAATAAGAAAGATTGATGCAATTATATAAAAAGGTTGCGTAGGATGTTCTGTACAGATATATAGTGCTGAAGAAAATAAGTATTTATTATGTTATCCTCTATGATAGGTGCAAGACAGGAAAATCTACAAAAAACGTAGTTAGTAAATGTTTATTTCCCTGTAAGTAAAAATGAAAATGTTTTATGCTTATAATTTCTATATTATAATTAATATACTATTACAACTTCCATTGACATTTATTTCATACTTTCCTTATTATATATCATTTTTTTACATTTCTTACACATTGAACAAAGCCTACCTTTGCCTTACTGTTTTTGTTACTGTTTACAGAGCCACATATCACTTGCAATACCTCTCAGAATGTTGGAAATGTTCACATCAGTTAACATGGCAGCAAAAGCAGTGGGTAGAGAATTAGCTTTGAGTAATACGTCAAGTACTTTATTATATTTAGTTAAACAAGGTAAGTAGTACTGAAACTTGTTACAGTTTAATCAATTGAATGCCCAAGTTGTATATAGTTTGACTGGTGCAATCCGAAGTCATACCATGTATTACCTGGCTGTCAAAAAGAAAAAAAATTGGCGTGGTAAGAGAATTTGGCATTCAAGATGGGCACTTAATGTATTAAAAAATCATGTTTTAAAATATAGACTTTCCCTTTCAATAGCCAAAATCTTAATAGCTGAAGTGAGAAAATGTGTACATTTTATTTTTTTTTCATTCTACTAATATACCTTAAAAAATTATTACAAACAACTACCTTATAATATTAACGATAGAGTTATATGAAAAATAACATACATTTTGATAATTATTGAATTTTTATTGTTCTAGGATTTTATGAAGAGCTTAGGAAGTTTTTAGATTATAAGACACCACCATTGTATGGACTTTCTCCAAATCCACCAACACCCATTTGTAGTTCTCTACTTGATCTGATACAGAGGCCACTTGACATGATCAATCATATAAATGATCCACATTTCAGGTAACTTCAATTTCCTTTTATATTATGCTTGTTAATAAATTGATATAAAATTGTTTTACGGTGTTTTGATTAATATATGATTTTATTCTGAGATCATAATAAATAATAATAATTAAGATATTTTTTTACCGAACTATCGATTATCATCACAATATTTTATTTAGACATATTATTGTTTATTTGCAGTGATACTGTTCTCTGTGAGTTCACATCATCATTTTTATGTCCGCAATACTCTGATCCAGTTCAACTGTTTATCTTGCCGGCCTTGATTTGCAGCAGAACTAGAATATTTCCATTCGCACAGCTTGTCAAATGTTTGGCGCGCAATTCTACCTTTGAAAGTGGCAAAGTGACAAATACATCTTGGCTTTTAAATGCTGTGCTTTTGTTGGAAACCAGGGGATTTGGTAAGTTCTGTCATGATTGAAAGTAAGTTACATAATTTATATTAGAAAGATTAAGAGGCAAACTTGCAAAAAGATCAATATTATATTATTTCTTAGCGATGGGCCAAATGTTTGGTACATATTCAGTATTCGGCATGTTTGGCAAATTTTTCTATGTATATGGCCGAATAGTCGGTTCAATTGCTGAATTATTACCGTATATAAAAAAAGATTTATATACGGTAATACCGTAAGACCTTTTATATTTTTTAATAATATATTACTTTACAATATAATATTATCACAAGAGGGATTAACTAAATATGAATGTAAAATTCAAACATTAATATATTAGTCAGAAAAATAATAAAACACCAGCATTGACTATTATTGGCAGAGGCACTTAATAATATGAAAGTTATAGTAACTTAAATAAGAACAAAATAATAAACTGGATATTAACAAGGAGTTCACTTCAAACATAAGATCAATGTTATATTAAAATAACTTTTGTGGTTTCAGATTAAAATGATTCTTGATTATTATTAAAATAATAATCAAGAATCAATTTAATCTGAAACCACAAAAAAAATGAATCATGTATGGTACACAACATTAATACTTAAATTGAGGTGAGATAAATTGTGGTAAGGAAAAGTAGACTCCCTGCTTTTTCTCGTAAAAGTCTGGAACATTTTTTCTCTTAAACTTTTGCTGCCTTGGAAAACAGACGTTCACTGTACACGGAAGAAACAGGACAGGTTAAAATTTTTTAGCTAAACTGGCTATATGTGGCTATATTTTTCTTCGTTTTTTGTCCTCTATGAATGAACTGAATGAATTGCGTAATCGTAATTTTTCGTTTACATAATTTTGTAAATGTACTGGAATCGGGCTTTTAGGAATTTTTTCGGACACTGTCGTCTACTTAAAGAAAGCAGTTTCTTCATAGCAGGTCCAAAACGTTGCAGAAAATTTATGTGAATTCGTGGGGAATGGTGATCTGTTCTCCTGATTGTCACTGCTACTGCTTTCCAACACCTTGCTCCTTTTGATTTGTTCTTTCAACAATTGTATTTTTGTTAATTCAGATTTTTTTGGAGAGAAAAGATCTCGGGTTTCACAATGTTGCAGTGCATAATACTTGTTATCATATTTGCTTCTGAATCCGTGTCTGATTCCTGTTTCTAAATTGTGTCTCATTTCAGCTATGTTAGGGCAAACATGCTGTGTATATAATACTTTAAAAAAGTAGTAATATGCGGTATAACTTTATAAATTGAATAAAGTGTGGAGTTAGTAATCTTTTATATCTCTTCAAAGGGTTGTAATAAGGTCATAATCTCTTTCAAAACTAGTCATAGACGCTCATTTAAGTTATGAAGATTCGTTGTGTCACAGTTGCTGGAAATATGTAATGATATGGCTCTTTTTTGTTCTCGAAGGCGTTCCACATGTAAAACATACTATTCCATGTAGTACACAGCTCTTGTGTAAGTTTATGTTTTAGCAAATTGAGTTCGCTCTGAATTTGAATTAACTATTCTTGAGCCTACATAAAGTAGCTATAATGAGTAACAATTCTTTTAGCCATGTTAAAGCTTCACTGACATTTTAATGGACATTCAATGACTTATTTATAGCAAGTTGTAACATAGATAATACACCATTTTCCAATGTGAAACAAGAAAATTCTTTGTCCACCCAGTGAGCAGTGATGCTGTAAAAGCTAATTAAATTGTTTACACAAGTCCACATGTTAGTGGTAATTGATATTGCTTTAGCCTTAACAAATTTTAATTTAATTAATCTTCTTTACTTTTTCATAAAGTTGCAGCAAAATGATTTCACTCGTATATTTTCTTCCAGACATTTAATATTTTGGTCTTAATAAATTCTAGAGTCATTGATCTTCCATTTCTTGATAAATGCATCCTCTTAGGTTTGCTGCACACATGATGTTGGTTTTTGTTGTAGATTTAAGGAAAGAAGGGATGTTGAAGCTTGATTGCTACAATCATTTAACAATTCATGATGAACGTGGTCTGATTTTAAATGGTTTTGTCAAAGCTACCTACCTTGCTACCTAAGCTTGCTACCTTCTTATGTATTTTGGAAATGGTTACATTTTAAATAAAGACCAACCTTGTAAAAGCTCACATGTATTTATTTTTTTAAATGTTAATGTCATTTAATAGTTTTAATAAAAGTTAAGAAAATAAAAGTATTTTTAATGTATTTTTTAAGTTTTTTAAATTATTTAATGATTATAAATTAAGTGTTCTAACCATCTATAACCTGGGCGCTGATAACGCTACGAGTGCCTTCTGGTGCTTCTGTCACATGGGTTTCATACAAAGTGGGGGTACTTTTTTTATGGAGGTACATGGAAACTGTGCTATCTTTTTGTGTTTAATCTCTGGGGTGGGCAAACGCCGCTGCTCGCTGAACACCTCACGGGCCTGTTTTAACCTGCTGCTTTAAGTAAAGCTCATCAGAAAAGAACCGAATAGTTTGGCCGAATATTCATTTAGGTACATCTTAAACCAAATCTCCGGCAGACCTTATATTTGGCTCATCTCTATTATTTATGATTTTAAGTGGAAAAAATTGTCTTAATGAATACTTTTTACTTTTATTGATAAGAAAATTTGCTCTTATTCATAGATATGATATGTATTTAATTTTTTTTGTATAAACAATCCTTAGAAAAATATGCACTCTTGGATTTTATAAAAAATTTGTATAATATTCTAGACACTTTAATTATATTTTGACTATGGAAGTTGACCATTGTATACAGTGTTTTGTTATTTTTTTAACTTATTCTGAATTTGTTTGCACTATTTCTTATGAAGGTGTCCTGAAGGGGTTCCGTTATTACAGCTATGACTAATATTATTATTTATTTATTTTTAATGTAACATTTGTACACACAGTAGACTTATTGGCTACAAGAGCAGTCTTTTCCAATCTAGCATAGCCAGTTACTATAATTAAGGAGTACAGAGGTAGGAAAAAGAAAAGGATGAGGCGTGAAAAGTATGTGGAAATAAGGAAAATAGTGCGGGCGAGTCAAGAGTGGTATCAGATGACTTTTGAAAGCTTATGGACAATGAATTTATGATGTTGGATCTTATTTATGATTACCTTATATCTTATTTCTTTAGATGTAGTGCTATATCACACTAACATCTGGATACATATTGAAAAATGGCAATCTCTTATAGGAAATAAAAGGTAAGCTTATACATTGTAAACTAGGAAAGAAATACATAATAATATGAGAATTTTACTTTAACAGCTCAAGTGGAATATATGGATACGGGGAGCACCACATCAATAATCTCACCACAAATCTTGGAATATCTGCGTCTTATTGCCCGCTTAACAGACAATGTTTGTAACAAATCAATTAAATATGAATATGAGGATGCTCTGTCAAGTCAGCAATCGGCTCTAGATAATGACAGCGACAGTGATGATGAGCAGAGCCCTTTATGTGCAAGAGAGATAACAGCACTGGCTGAGTGCATTGAAATGCTGAACGATCACAACCACTGCGTGATGTACATGTGTACTAATGCGCATCAGAAGGACTGGAGTGGGGAGTTTTTGGAAAGTATATCCAAGATATGTCACAATTTGCTCTTGAGTCATCGCATGGCCCTTCATAAATATAAGTATGTCAATACGTATTAAAGAATTACAAAGTACTATTTTAAACCATTTTGATTAAAAAATGTTGTGTGAGCTAAGTTCTTTTTATCGTGCCTAAATATAACATATCTGTTTTGAACAATTATAACTTTTTTGTTGATGTGTAACCGCTAAATAAATAATAATTTAGACTTAGAATACTTTCTATAATTGCTCCAAATATTAGCAGACAGTCTTCTTAGTTTTATGTTAATCTTTTTGCCTCTAGTTAAGGATATAAGTTTATCCCTTTTTTTTCGGGTGCAAAAAAATCTTTTAAGTATGAGTAGAAATTGCACTACGAGTGTTCTGGACCCACTTAAATACATGTACCGACGTTACTATTTCTTTTAAACTGTTTATCAATATTATTTTTACCATGTAGATATATTATTTAGTATATTTTACCTATAAAAATATTGTGAATTTGTCAAAAACTATAAGATTTAGAATGTCTATAATTTTTGAAATATTTTAATTTTAATAGTATATTTTTAAACCAAACTTTTCCCCTCCAAAATTCTCATACAACTATTTTTTGATTTTACTTTTTTATACTGTGAATTACCTTTTTATACTGTGAAACCCTTCAATACATTTATAACAAGTTTCGAGTTTCTAAGTGAAACTGTTTCAAAGAAAAACGTCGGTAACAAATGAATGGACACAAGAGTGATTTTATAAGGGTTCCTTTTTTCTTTGTAGGTATCGAACCCTAAACATATTCCTTGAAACTATGAATCATTTAGATAAATTTTTTTATTAAGAACTGTGTAAGTTTTTGCACTAGAGAAATGAAAAGATATGACTGCTGTTAACAAAAACTGATAATCTAGAGTTCAAAAAATGCATAATTTTTATAGTAAAAACTTTATATTTTTAAGATCTTTGTCAATCTAGATAAAATTGTACAATGAAAGCAAAGCATTTTTGTGGAATTTTGCTGAATCTTAGCTATTGCCACCTTCAACTGGCAATAGCTAAGATGCATTTCATATTGCAATCAAAGAGTAGTATTAACTAATAGCATATACGACAATAGCGAAAGTATTTTGCCACTCATTATGCTACTTCTGTTTACATCAAAAATTAGAGACTAAGATTTTTTTCTATTAAAATTTAGATTATTTTTACTGTGGTTTAGATGTGTTTATTTGAAATAAATTTTATTTATTGATTTTTATATTTTTTGTATATATATAGCTTACATAAATATGCTACATTTATAAACTTCAAATATTAAAATTGCGAGTCTAAGAAGAATGTCCAAAAAACATAACATATATAATTTTTTAAAATTTTTTCAACGAACCTGTCGAGCCCGTGAGTTTCATGGATTAACTTTACCTTTTTTAGATTACTCTACACACTGGCATTTAAACCTATATTCCTGCGAAGTCTTTGGCAGTGGATGAGTACCCTTAGTCACTTGTCAAGCTACGGTGGTTCCACCCGGTTTCTATTGGTTGCATTGTCACGTGGAGATGGTTCCGAAGCGGTAGAACGGATATTACCACCTCTTGCAGTGTTCTGCGCTCTTTTCTCATTACTAATTGGCACCTTACATGATGCAGAGTTTTGTAAAGATCACGAAGGCAATGGTGAGGTTTTTTAAAATATGCTTTGGCAGATTTTAGGATGTTATGTTAATCATTAAGATTTATTGTAATGGATAAGATAGTATGTGTTTTAATGGAACATATCCTTTCTTTTATAATTGTGACATGATATGACTATTGCTTGGCACTGTGATATAGCTAACAATATATAATTTAGTTTGTTTTTAAGATACAAAAATATAAATAAAAAAAATCCTTGCAAATGGATTCAAAGTTTACAATCTCATTTATTAACATCTATGGTCTTCTGCATTATATTTAAATAATTTTTCAATGTTACTTTAATCTTTATTAGTAATTTAGGGAAATAAATATTGAGAAGTAAAATAAAAATTCCATGATATCCAATTACTTCTTGTCCAACCTTTAATATAAAATTATTAAAATCCATATATCAATAAACTGAACACTATATTTCAGAAGAAGCAACAAGCAGTGTGGCGCCTGGTGCTATTCAGGCTTTCACATTCTCAGAACTTGGTCCACTGTGTCTCACTCTGCGCCAGGTGTGTCTGGGGCTAGTGGAATTGGCATTCCCAGAGTCCAGACCTACGGTTCGGGACGATTATAAAAATGCTGTTCTTAATCAATCACCCACAAAGCAAACTGCTGATGTGCAGAATCAAACAGCTGTGTGGGCTCATTTATTTAAGGTTGGTGCAATAGTTTTTAATGTTCTATATCAAAATTAGAAAAATGGGACACTTATGAAATTACCCCAATTTTTATCTGTCCAACATAAATATTTATCTTTGGATACCAATTACCATAGAAAGTTGAAATTTTGCATAGTTGTAATATGTAGTGGACCAATTACTAGTGTTACATAAAACAATTGGGGGTGGACAGCCCCAAAGTGGAACTTTTAAATGTGAGAAGGGAAGGAAAGACATTTTTCAAGGTCATTATGTTACATATTGAAGTAAACTGTTAATAAAAGTCCAAAAGTTTAACATTTTTTTTCAAAAATTTCTGTCTCCTTTCGCAACCTAAAAAACCATTGGCTAGAAAAATCTGAAAATAATTGATAATATTAGGGATGAGATTTGAAGTGACCAAAAAAATCAAAGTTTTTAAGAACCTAACAGCATATCTGTTACATCCAATATTATTTAAGATTTTCAATACATTTTTTTGCTGATTCCAAAAATATAAACAGTTTTTCGTACCCGTTCTAGTTTTGTGATATTAAAGGGGAGATATTAAAAATTTAACATTTTAATATAAACAAAATAAGTAATTTAATTGATAGAAACTTCTTTTTGCAAATATGAGCAGTCCTTTGAGCACTAGCCTCCTAAAGACTCCAAGAGGAGTTGACTGTCATATGAACATTCCAGTATCTTTGAGAGCACCTATCCTAGTTCGAATATCATGATGGAAGCTTTCTTCCTACTTGTCAAGTTAGTAAATCATTCATATTGTATCCAAATTGCTGGAAATTGATCACCATCTCTTCAAGGAATTGGTAATAAATTTCTGAGGACATTTTTGGCTACTAAAGAAACTATGCATTTTTCGCCATAATATTCATATAATTTTAGATAGGAGACTGGCAATAGCCCATATAATGTTGGGCTCAGGTATTACAAGAATAAAAATAACACAATTACATAGAGAAAATAAAGAAATAAGCTTCTTAAAACTTTTATAACAGTTAATTGTCAAATGGACCAATGAGTAATCTTGTATTTTCTCATGTTATTTTTCTTAATAATGTTATTTCTATGGAGCTCTATGAACTAGTGAGATGAAACAAAGTGCCATCCATGAAACTCACAAACTTGACAGGTTTGTTGAAAAAAGTTATATGAAACTTGAAAAGAGCGAAAAAGATATACAGTATGTAAAGTAAGGAAGCTCCCCCACTTCAACCACTTGCCCCAATAATTATGTGTAATCTGACAATAAGTTATTTTTTTAAATTAGTTACCTAGGTTGCAAAATAATTAAAGTTTAAATTTGTTATGAAATCGTAACTATGATTAGATTAACAAACTAAATGTCAGTTTGACAATGTGCCACGTCTTGTGTCGAAATTAAATGTCACTTATCCGTTCCAAAAAATTAGGAAACATGCGTACATAGTAAAATAAAATAAAATATAAATTATTTTGTTTTAGAATGTATTTACACTCACCTGAATTTTATGTTTAAAGTGTCTTTTCCCTACTAAACGCACTTTCGCACCTGACGACAATTATTTGGACTTGCGTTACTACGTTGTGTGTCTGGTATTCGAATGTTGTTCCGTTCTAAAATGAATTAGAACATATTCTTTCAGATTTATCGATATTATTGGAGACATAAATGATAGACCAATTCTCATGTATTGCATTGATAATAACTAGACTTGGTTATCGCCGTTTCGGACAGCTTTCGGTGTACAGGGGAGCTTCGCCAGTATAACGGCATTTGGTATATACTAATACCATGCCCATATAATATTACTCACCACTAAAAAACAACATATTCGTAATTCCTAAGCGACATTTCACTCAATATCACAAATAAATTATTTAACAAAAATCAGCAATGCACATTAAATTAGTCAGTAAACTGTTATGTCAAAACTAAACTTTGAAAAATATTCGAATGTTATTGGTTGAATAAATGTATGAAGGTTGCCATATTAAATAATAAATAATCCATAAAGATTAAATTTGAAATAATCAATTGAAATTAATATTGTATTATTAATAAGAAGCGAATAATAATTTATTCGATCCCAAATATTGTCATATAGAAATTACACATGGCAAATTAATAAATTTTTCAGAAAGTAATTGACGTGAATTGTGGAAAAAATCAAAACAAATTATTTATTTTTCCTTTTCTTCACATTATTTATTACCTTAAAAATTTCTGGATTATCTAGACATTTTCAAAATAGTGTTTTAGAATATATTTTTGAATATACAGTTTAAAAAAAATATTAATGTGTGCATCATAATCAATGATTCTTACATGAATATTTAAAAAAAATTAGCCAGTATAAAATATAAAGTCATATATTTTATACTGGCTATTTTTTGTATAAAATATATATGCCAATTTCTAGTTTCTATGTTGCATGGTTTCTAAGAAAATCAGCTGAGAATTTAGAGAAACGTAAATATATTGCCTGTTACATGTTTATGGTGTATATTTAAAAAATTATGACTCTAGAAAAATTATGACAGTTTTTTTACGTTTGCATGGGCTTCTAAAAATTCCAATTTTTCATATATTTAAATTCAATAGTCTCAGAATAAGGGCGGGGGAGGGGGTGTAAATATTTTGCATGTTTTTAAGTATATCTCTGAAGATATGATACGTAAAGTTATGAAAAAAATATTTTTCAAATAGTCTTTTCAAACAATACCCCCACCCCTCGCTGAAACTTCCGTATGAGTATTTTTGACTGTAAGCTGTTGAAATATGTGCAGATTTTATTACTGTGTTAAATTTCTGCATTCTTCTTTAAACATTTTCTGGTAAAACAGCTGTAACAGACACACAACATGTCAGTGGTCTTATAAGGGTTCTGTTTTTTTTTTCATATGCAGAACTCTAAAAACCTTGTACCTAAATAATAACTAACTTACAACGCTTTGCATGCCAGCGCTTTCAGGAATGTACAATTTGGCGGGATATCTAAAATAAATAGGAAGAATTAGTTTTAATTACCAAGTTAATCTTATTAATCACGTCTAATAATATAATTAAACACACATGTATATGTGTGCGTGTGTGAGTGCTTCAGGCACGTGCGTCGGTGCGTGCTTGCGTGTATGTATATATATATATATTTTTTTTTAATTGCATGAGCATCATTCAACTGTAAATATAAAACTGTAGTAATAGACATTGTGAAATGAAATATTTCAATTAGATAAAGTTTTATCTGGATTGAAAATGGTCAATCCATCCATAATTACATCAATTAGTGTAGTGGTGAATCATCAATTAGCATAGTGCACAACCTATTTGGGGCGCATCTCAGTGTAGACGATGTTAAATATGTATGGGGATTGAAAAATATTTTTTTTGGTGAATAAACATTTTTCTTCTTCTATTTGCTAGTGCATCAGTCAAAATTGTTGTGTCGCTGAAAGTCTTTAGTGTATAAAAAATGGAGCCAATCAGCAATTTATTTATTGTTTTTCAAAATGAAACAACACGTAAAAGTCTCCATGGCATTCTACGTGTTGTTTCATTCGATGGAATTACTGCGAGAAGTTTTTCAGTTGGTCCACTCTTCCTTGGCTTTTTCTTTGGAAGAGAGTTCACTGCTTCTTCTGTATTCGGGAATCGCATTCCTTATTCTTGGGAATAAATAGAAATTATGTGATGTTAGGTCAGGGCTGAATGGCAGATGATCTGCAATATTATTAAATTATTTTGCAACATGATAACTGTATTAAATGAAATTCCTTTAATTTTCCATTTAAGTTTGAATATGTCTAATAAATCTTTCAGGTATCCGTGCACCTCCTACGTCAGTTATATTCACGTGACACGCGTCTACATTTCTGTTCTGCGGGTGACTGGCTCGCACCAGGTGCCGCGGCGGAGCTGGGTGTAGTGGGAGTTGCTCCAGGTATTGCACGGCGTCCTTTCCGTTTTGGACGACGCGCCGCTTACGCTGTGGCTAGGGCCGAGATTAGTAAGTTGATCAGTTTGCTTAGTAGACTTCTTTGGCTTTCAAATGAGTGCATGGAAATAACGTAGAGTTTTTCTATTACTTGTGATTATGTATGTATTGAAGTTTTGTTTGCAATTTTAACTCGTTAGATTTGAAGTCCTTTATCGTTATATTAAACAAAAGATTTTAATATTGATTGCACATGAAGAGAGTACTAAGACAAGTACTTGACTAGCGTAAGTTGTAGAAATATGATGTAAGATGTAAAAACCCAGATAGCTGGATGACTAAACGTGATACCTGCGTTCTACCATGGGCTACATTCTATCTTGTTTTATATAATGGAATAATTGCAAAAGTGTTTGAAATAATAAAATTTCGAGGAAAACCCATGTTTCTCCAGAAGATTTCTTTACTATTCTGCATAGTAAATTGAAGTCATTTTTAAAGGCAAGGCAGGTAAAAAGATAAAAGGTGAAATTATAATTCTATCTAAAATAGGTAGTTTTAAGAGGAGAGGTCAAATGTCTCAAAAAATACATTTTGTGGTTTATGTTATGTATGAAGAGTCATCTAAAAGTTTCACCCACGTTTGCATTATCTAAACATGTTTATGAACCAACCGCAACTTACAATTTACTTTGAAGAGGTTACATTTCTCAGTGAAATTATAAAGGCAGGAATAAAATTCAGAATAGTTGAAATTCATTTGCGCTTATCTCTTGGGTAACTGTAACTCCACAGAACAAGTATATCTTACACTCCCCAAAAATAAAACTACAAAAATTTTGAATATAGAGAATTTCTTACCAGTTAAAAAACAATAAAATGGATTGAAAAAAGGGATATAGTACAAAAAAATTAAAATCATTTCTATGCGATATGTGAATGAAAACGCAGTCTAGTTTTATAATTAATACATTTTAAAAGTGTAGATTAACTGAGGGAAATTTAAATTATAAGGTTTGTTTCAGTCATGCTAGTACAGAAAATAAGGATTTTTAAAATGTTAGGAAAATTGTTTGATTTTCTTTGTTTCTAAATGTCATCTAACCACAATTATAGTTTATAAATGATTTATTATAGATTATGTAATTACAGGCAAACAACCACCTTTAACTACAAAGGAAGTACGTACAATGACCATATTGAGGGAAATTCCATTTGTGGTCCCGTTTTCCTCGAGGGTGGTCGTCTTTCATAATTTAATTATGAGGTTAGTAAATTTACAGTTCTAATCAGTATTAATAATGCATAGAATTTCCATGTTCATTTTAGAATTTGTTACTTGTTGGAATTGCCAAAATGCGTAGAAAAAAGATTATTAATGAACACAAAACATACAATTAAAAGAAATGGTCTCTTGTTTTATTTTCATTTATCTATCCATCTGTGCTCTTTGCTATTTCTATATACATAATGATAATAAAGAAGTAACATATCACACTCATGTCTTGGTGCAGTGAACCAACTTCTTTCACTGTTCTTGTAGTAAATGTGTTCCATGTTGTAGTTTAATTGAAGGTACACTTGCGACGTCCATATTGCAATTGTTTTGCTGTCAAATTTATGCAGATTGGAATAGCTAATAGTTCCTTGGAGAATTTTAATTGAAGATGTTGGTACAGGGATAAGGCAGAACATCAAGGCGATCTAGCAAGTTTCCTGCAAGGGCCGAGTATACAAATTACGGTCAGAAGATCTCATTTATATGAAGATGCATTTGATAAATTAAGTCCTGCAAATGGTAAGATATCTATTTCAACTGATTGATTGCTTAATATCTTTAAAAACAGCTGTAAATTATTTAGATTTTATATGAAATGTTTGTAAAGTTTCTTGTTTAAATTATATTAGAATTTGGAAATATCAAATTATGAAAATAAATAGTGAGTAATAGAGAATAATATGAAAATAAATAGTAGCATCAATGCCATGAACCTAATAACCACTGGACATGTAAATAAACAAGTTCACTATGAAACAAAGTGGGCAACAATTTGGGGAGTGCGAGTGGATAGTACTCGCTTCTAATTAGCTAACACAGTATACACATTTTATTGTAATTGGTCAGTAGACGTGCCAATCACATGTTCGTTAAATCATAAATGTTGGGGCTGTGACAATATCGGTAAACTATTGTTCGATAGTAGTTATTTATCGAGCTCGTACTATCACAATATTGAAAATTATTTTCTGTAATGTGTACTTTAGTCTTTAAACTTAGTCCAACTAATATTAATAATAATTTTAGTGTGCTTGAGGACAATCTATGTAAACAAAAAATCACCAATTTTAATCATCTATTAATTTTTTAGCAATTTTAATATTAAAATACCAATACTTATGTGAACTATCAAAGTTATAAGGTGAGCACAATATTGTCTTTTACTCTCATTTGGTATTAAGTGCCAAAGAAAAAAAAATTTCATCAATTTTGTAGGGTCGATGAAGATAAAATTTATCCAATGTACAGATAAAACTAAGTATAATTCAAGTAAAAAATAACTTAATGAATAATAAAAAAAGACAGAAAATAAAACAATTTTTTGACGAATAAACATTCTGTTTTTAAAAAGTATAAATCGTTTTAAGAAATAGTTAAAAAAATATAAATTTAAAATTTTTAAAGAATATAAATTATTTTCTAATACATTTAGTACCTAATACTATTATTACATTTTAGTGACTCAATACTTGAGTGCAATTATCTAAAGTACATAATTGAAATTATATATGATACTATTAACGTGTTCTCAACAGTCGTAGTCAATAGTGTTATGCGATTTTTATAAACAAGGCATACTGTGACATGTGAAAAGTACATTATATATGACCTTGGTGTAAAGTCACATATATCTTGCATCTCTTTCTTAGCATGTTCATGAAATTTTGCAATGCTTTACATCGCAATGTATTGTTGAAGCTCCAAATTTAAACACAAATTAATTACATTTGATTGTATTAATATTTGAGGTAAGCGAAATCTCTTTAATAGATTTTTTTATTCTTTTTCCTTAGTGGAATATTGTTATACGGCACGGACAGAAAAAAAATGTGGATAAAGATGAATTAATCTAACATCAAGACGAAGTACGGCATGAACTATCCAGTGCTTTTTAAGATTCTTGGTTACCTTCGTACGATCATGAACACTCACAATTAACTTTATCTGATTTTATTTTAAATGTTTACCCTGCAAAGACAAACATTTGTCGGAAAATATTTTAATGCATGTCTACCTCGCACAAGATAGCTCAGCAAATGATATTAGTATAGAAAATAGTCAGCTTGGCTTCATATAAAAAGCTTTTAATTTTATGTAATAAAAAGTAGAAATGGCTCAACAAATTGATACACGCACCTTCGTCCGCATGGAATTATGCAAAGCTAAACTGACCAGGACGTAGGTGAGAAGTAATATTGTTTCTTAATTTTTTCTGTATCCACAGGACTTTCCCAAAACCCTTACGGGTACTTAGCGATCGCTTGGGTCATGTTATCTCTGTTGTAAATTTCAGTCCGATGCATCCCGTGATATAAGCTGTACATTGATCAGTGGCGAAACTTTATTTTTAATAAAAGTATTTTTAACGCATTTACAAAAGAATAGTTCACACTAAACATGTTGACAAATAAATAATAAAAATAAAATAAATGTAAAATTAGATAAAATGAAAACCAAAATATTAGATTGAATTTTTATTAAAAAAATATGATCTATATATTTGGTTAAAAATTCTGCTCTGCCATTTACCCATTTTGAGTGTCAAATTTTAATGAATTATAAGGAAGACTCTGTGAAAATATTAAATAAAAACAGACTTTTGTAACTTCTAGTATTCAACTTTTTTGTTATCATTTTATATATGCATGAATGATTTTAATTAATGAAAGTACTACATTGAAAAGTATTTCACGTTATTTCCAAAGATTATTAAATGTTTATGACACAATGACTCTAGTTATTTAATGTACATAAGGTGAGTTATTCTAAGTAGAATTATTCTTATCTATTCTATTCTAAGTGCAACTAGTATTGTCATGAATGGTATTAGAAATGTACCATACATATGATAGCAAAAATTATGTGAGAATTGCAGTTCGAAAAATTGTTCTTCGTTTATTTTTGCTTACATTAAAGCAGTCATTGGTAAAATGCTTTGAGCAGATACAGCTGTATTTTGTGGGTATTCAGTTTTCTGATCGCTGAGTACCTTCTATCCATTTAATTTTTATATTTGAGTCCCTTGGGAACCTATGCAAATAATAAAACCAGTAATGATTAACATTCCATACAGTTATCCAAGCGACAAACCTTTCTCTTTAAAACTACATTTTATTTTTAAATTACTTTTATGGTCCCTTTCCAAATTGCATTGACTAATCTTTTATAGTAAATATACAAAATTACCTAGATATATATTTCACGAGCAATAAGGACTTCGTTATAATGCGGTTTTAAATTTTTGACACTTCGTTTATAAGTGCAATAATTTTTATCGATAAAACATCGGCACTTAGTTTACACCTCACTCATGACGTAAGGAGTACATGTCAGTTTCTATTGCAAATAATTTATAAATAACAACTATTAGCATCGAAATAAAAGATGTAACATAAATGTTATATACTCACAAAGAAATGTTATGCCATCTTTTTCTAAATGTGATGTCCCACTATGACTTCTGTATCAATTAATTACACAATTTCGCATTATCTATACAATGCATTCGCGACTGTGATCTATATGCAACTGACATATTTGATTTTTCAAAAATAGCACATATGTCTGATTTTACCAACGTATGGCTAGCGGGGTTGTCCAAGTATGGTGTGTCTAGTGGTTATTAGGTCTATGGTCAATGCATATGTAACGTAAGTATGCGAGCAGGCTTTACTAAGCATATAAATTGAACATGTAATTATATATAATTTATGTATCTTTTTAATATTATTGTGTAAATTTCTATCACTGTTATTCTAGTTTACTTATTCTATTTCAGCTTTTCATTTAAAAATGTTTTGTTTTAGCTTTTTATGTCACTGCTGTGTACAATTTTTAACCTGATTTACTAATGCTTTTTTAGCTTTTCTCGCTTTCTACCCTATCTTGAAATCCTTTTATGAATAGTTATTATCTGGAGTCTTATTTGTTTGTTTAAAACCACTAATGTCGTCAAACACAATTTTTGACGTGGTGAACACATTAATAGGGGCGTATTTATAACAAAGGAGTCATAATCGATGTGTTTTATATCTTTTTGGAATATCACAGAACTATCAGTTAAAATTAATCAAATAAGATAAAATTAAAAAATGCCTTCAAGTATTCTATAATTCACAAATAATTATATAATTCATGGTCATTCAAATGCAGATGTTTAAAAATCATAATTACAATAATAATTTTATTAAAAAGTGGTATTTATTTGACCAAATTTTGTCTCAAGTGAATTTTTTTTAAATTATCTGTTTGGAAAACAAATCTATCATGACTAGGATTCTTGTCGTCTTTACAATGTAATTAAATAATTATTTTTGCTATTGAATTTGCGCAATACAACAATGTGGGCGACTTGTACTAAATGTCTCCGGAGAGCTAATCAAATACAGTCAATATTTCACTAAAAGGATCGATGACTTCATGTCAACTATTCCCAAACACTAACAATCTCATCAGGATCTGAACAAGATATCTGCTACTACTGTTATGATTTTAGACACCATTTACAAATACCTTCCCATGGTAGCAGCAAAATGTATGATATTATCATCTAATATTGGATGAATTTGGATAATTCTAGTCTTATTCAAATGGAAACAGCAATAATCACATTAGTTGCATGAACTTACCATAAATATGATATTTGCAAAAGTTCACTCAATTGTTAATAATTAATAATGCAGAAAGCAAGGTTTATTATCAAATTATCTATAAAAACGTACATTTTAAACTTTATACTGAATCTTAAAAATCACATATCTATATAGTTAAAGAAATCTTAGTAATGATGATATTTTTGCTCAACATTTTATTTAAATGGCCAATATGCAGTTGACATTGATAGTTGTTCCAGTTGACGATAGTAGATTAGAGCTTGACATGTGACATATCTCTAGTTACCCTGGATTTATTAGTCTGTTCCCACCATTCCACCCGGATTGTCTCAGGGCGATCCTGGGAACCATAACGTCCCCCTCATATAAAAGAAGGGATCTTTCAAAGATCCCATAATAGTGTCCCGTATCTACAATCAAGCGCTTCCTCCTGGGTTAGAGACTGACATTTTTTCAAGAACGCACTTTACGACCGCTTTAAATGAGTCAAAGATTGGTCTATTCTCAACCAAGTTACAGTGACTAAAGATAAAGATATTACTTCTAAAGCTCTGCGTGATTTATTCTAATGTTAAAACGCATACTCTCCAACAAAACTCTACATAGACTCATCGTGCTCACTGCATTGGAACAAAATGTGATTTATGTAAGGCGTCTCGAAACCACAGGTACATACATGCTGGGCTATCCTTAGGGCAAATCTAAAGAAGCTTGCACAGAAAACACCATGTCTCGTTAAAAACTGGGAAGTGTAATAATCACCGAAGAGCCAGTTCTTACTTAACCATACATAGTGGAAGAAAGACCTAGTTTTTCCCACTTAGAAGTCCACCTAGAAAGGAAGAAAGGAGAAGTCCACCTAGACCGCCAATAAGCACAAACAATCTCTAAAATATGGCTCTTTTTGTATCAATAAGAGATTTTTCGGCCAAAAATTCCAAGCCTAATGGACCTGCATCAAAACTCTTACCATAGGGCAAAAATAAAATTTGCTGCACGTTCCATGATCACGAGGTCAGCAGGCAAAAGACCCGCCAAAACCGGCAGCGCATTCGTTGAGCAAGTTGGTCAGTGCCAATAGCGGCACGCACTACGATCTCAGTACAACCCACATAATAAGACAATAAAACTGTCTTAATGATCTATTGACTTTGTATCATAACTAAATGAGCCGGTATAATAATATAATTATGAATAAAATTTAAATTTAAAAACATTATTACTGCAGTACTGTATTAATTAGGATAAATGAAACGCCTATGTTTCAAATGTTGTGTGATGTGTTGCATAATGACAACGTGTTATTAAATAACAATAGCTCTATATTAAAAGGCAGTATAAACATTTCTTATCGCATATTGCATGCTTTATTTGTATTACATGTTGGATGATGTCAGCAAATATGTTATTATAAAGCAGAATATCCATTATTGTATGTTTGGAACTGGTTTAAAATTTTATAATGAACTGTTTTCCGAAGGAACTTATTTTAATCAGTGCTAAAGTATATACCAAAAATTACGAAGGAAAGATCATTATATTACAAGCTTTTAGTTTTTTATAGATTTCTATCTTGCATTCAAGTGGTTATGTTTTTATGAAGCATTGAAATGATTTTCTTTTTTGGTAGTTAGGATTTGTAAATGACAATGATAAATCGTCCCTTTTTAACTTACTAAATCAAAAAGTTTTGTTAGTGTATTATTAAAAAATGCAGAATCTGATATTTTCCATATTTATATTTATTCCAGAACCTGATCTCCGTCTAAAAATGCGTATCCAGTTGATAAACGCAGCAGGTGCAGACGAAGCTGGAGTTGATGGGGGTGGTGTCTTTCGTGAATTTCTCTCTGAACTATTGCGTTCTGCCTTTGATCCCAATAGGGGATTATTCCGCATGACTAGGGACAATATGCTGTATCCTAATCCAGCCGTACATTTGTTATACGATGATTTTCCAAGGCACTATTATTTTGTGGGGCGGATGTTGGGAAAGGTAAGGGATTTTGATAATGTTTTAAATTTAGTCTAACAGTACCCCATCTCTGGTAAGGTGGCATTATATTGGAAATATTGATGCTGCTTAAATTCACATAGGAAGTTTTAAAACTTGAATGGCAAGGGTATGTAACCCTTTTAGGGAAGCAGCAATAAAATTTGTGACTTTTTGTAATACTTTTCGTAATACTTTTTTTTTAGGGATATATTATTGACTCTTATCCAATAATATATCCCTGCAGGAGCACGTGCTGCCCCTATAAACTACAAATTGCCGAAAAACGAAGTTAATCGCCATAAACAGTTTGTAGTGTAGATATTGTGTCGAATATAAATTATTACCCATCGAAGTCACTGATGATGTGAAAATATTGTAGTAAATACGTTAAACAGAATTAAAAATTCATACAATTGTAAAGAAGTGTTAATCTTGAGGAATATCCCTGTCTGCTTTCATTGTTGTAGGTTTATTCGAGAGGCGGTTCTAGAGCTGCCTCATAGAGGAGCTTGTCCCTTAGCTGATCTCAAATGTGATTTGGAATATTGCATGATAGTGTTGATTTATTATCTTTAAATATTGATGCACTAAATACAAAGAAAAGTGGTCAATGTAATTCAATTGGAAACAGTAAATATTTAAAATGTGAATTATATTTTTTGGATGATTTTTTTTGTGTTGAGATTGCATATAAAATAGTTTTACCCAATATCTGTTCGATCACTTTTGACAGTGGCCTAATCTACCTTGTGTTATTTGGCCATTGATTCCGTTTAGTTTTAGTGCTCCACAAATACGATGTCACACAAATAATGCAGAAAATATTGCCTCCTTTAGAATTTGGCATAATTTTTAAAATACCAATGGTTATTTTGTTAATGGGATTTTTAGCTTTGTCCAGGTTTGACTTGTGATCATCTTTTAATTCTCAGAATGCTGGACCTTGGTTTATGTTCATAATGCCACATAAATATCCCTCATATATACTCGTGGAATCTGTTGAAGTATAGGAATGCTTGTGCTCTTGTGGAATTTGACAAATAAATCATATCTTAAAATGTTTGGCGTTGCAATCTAGCTTCATTTGCATGTGTTTCATGATTTCCAGAATTTGTATGTGATGCTTCAAAACGGCAACGCTTTGAATTTTATTATTGCATAACAAAATGCATAGCAGTAGATTTTCATCACTAGCAGGTATATTATAGCAGGTAATTCTGAGTCATGTACATGGTGCAATGTGATTTTATAATTTTTGAAAAATAGGTAAAATTGGAATTGATTTCATTTTGTCGGTTTCAGCTGAATATAAATTTAAATGACTTATGTGTTAAAGAATTATACTGTTTTTTATGGATTTTTATGTTATTTGTTTAGTACATTTGTGTGATAGAACGAGACTTTCAAATTTTTGTAGTATTAAGGATGGTATTCACTGCTACAAATGGCTTCACATATGTTGTGTTATTGACAACAAAAATTTAATTCTGTCGATCTTCTAGGCTCTGTATGAGAACCTACTTGTGGAACTGCCCCTAGCAGAATTCTTTTTGGGCAAATTGTCATCAGTACGCGAAGCAGCTGTACAGCAGCTGGCATCCCTAGACCCGGCACTTTATCGCGGTCTCTTGATGCTGAAGGCGCATCGGCGCCAGGATGTGCCAGAACTTGGACTTGACTTCACTATTGTCAGCGATGAATTGGGAGAACAGAGGGTGAGTTATAATTTTATATTTTTGATTACTGTCACATTAGAGCGTTATTTAATTGCGTGATGAAACATTTTTTTAAAACTTTCTTATTATTTATTTTGTTTATTTTTCATCTATTTATCAGCACAGATTAACAAGAATACATAGATTCAAGGCATTATAACAAATGGCTATCATTTACTATTCCTTCCTCTTATTACTATTTCTTTTGAAATTGCTTTTTTAGAATGAAGTTCTAACTTCAGTCTAAACAAACAATTGTGCTATTCGATTGAGTTATAAAAATAATACAACTGTGCATTTTGTATATTTCATTGGTTTGCTTTTTTTTTTAAACGGAAGAATACATGTCAAGCTTTTGTAAAATTGCGTAGTTTACAGTAGCAATGCTCTATAAGAACATCAGTGCCAACAATGATTCACAAACTTTTGTACTGATGATTTTGATTTCAAGGACACCCTTAGGGATGCCAACTAAGAAAAAAAAATGATCAGCGACTTTTTTTAGTTTTTCACCAATAAAGATAGATTCTTCTAATGGCAGAAATTGTCAACCAAGCAGGATACTACATCATTGACTGATCTTTTATTTTTTATGTGAATAAATGACTTTGAAAACAGAAAAAATGCATCATGCTTTTTTCTACAACTGGATATTATAAAGATAAAAAGACTCGCAAAGAGCAATAAAGTAGGAGTTCATACGAATCTGTCAAATTGTGAATTTGATAATATGGTTACAATCTTACTTGATGTGACATTGTTAAAAATGCAATGTAGTAAGGTACAAAGTTTGAAGACAGATTTGGATATTACATATTTGTTCTATTATTATGATAATTCTCAAAAGTGGCTGTTGGATATCAAAAAGGAGACAAAGAAAATGGAGTGTTTTTGGAGATATCGAACATATTTTTATAAGCAGTCTGTAATCTGTGAATTAAAGGAAAAGATCATGTTTTTTTATAGATAGAAGAGTTAAAACCAGATGGGGCCAACATTCCTGTAACGGCTGAAAATCGTATTGAATACATCCACCTTGTTGCTGATTACAAGCTCAATAGGTGAGTCTTTACATTATCGTTTTATGGTCACAGACTTTTGAAATTTTAACAGTACACCTTAGAAAGAAGAAGTTTTACTTAAATAAATAACATACTGGAGAATATTTTAAAAGGTGGTTGGCAAAAGTTCATATAGTGTTGGGCTCAGGTGTCACAAGAATAAAAAATGTCACTTTTATATAGACAAAATAAGAATCCCGTTAATTTGTCAATCAGACAAATTGTTTTAAATTTTTTTTATGAAATTAGATAGTTTTTCATACTTTCCTATGGATTTCCTAGAACTAGCACGATGAAACAAACTGTGACCTGTTGTATCCTCTATACACAGATGTAAAATATTAATCCATGAAATTTGCAGGCCCGAAAAAGTCATCAAAAACATAAATTCTTAATTTGTAAAGAGTGAAAAAGACATTCTTTTTGACAACAATAGATGAATGTCAGTGTCACTTGATAGTTTATTTTTTTTTAAATTCTGTTAGGCAATGGTTACACATTTAAAACATAATCGATATTGATTATTTTTCTGTCATTGTTTCTAAATAGTTATGGGAATTTTGCAATTTATTTGCTCAACATTATAAAAGAATTGTCTTGGTTAACTTTAAAAGTCGGTTTTTATTATAAGAGTCATTATGTAATTTATGACAGTCCCATTGTGAAAGTCTTGTGTCGGAATTGAGTTCGTTCCATAACTTGGCAGCATGAACCGTGAATAATAGTGAACTGTGACTCGTACCGGTCCTGACACGCCTCTATACAAACACCTGTCTGACACTGTGACCAACAGTCATGAGAATGAATTTGGTATCTCAGTTGCACAATTTGATGTCAATAACAGTTCAGTACTTGTTTTGGTTTCGTTTTTTCACAGATTTTGAAAGTGGACTGAAAACAAAATTTTAGGAAATTTTTAGCTTCATGCTTTAATAACATTTATTTAGGTAAAAACCAATTCTGGAATATTATACTTTATCTATAATACCTCCAAACAGTTTTCTTCAGAACTGTAATTTTAGACAGGACAGGACATGTCCATCATCTGGAGGGGACATGCAAGACAACTATTTTTAGAGGTGTTTTGAAAAATATTCTGAAATATTGATAATTATTTTTAATTTTCAAATTGTTAGACTAATAAGCACTTTTGTTATATTATTAATTATATATATATATATATATATATATATATATATATATATATATGTATAATTATATATATATATATATATATATATATATATATATATATATATATATATATATATATATATATATATATATATATATATGTATATATATAACCCCATTATGCTAGACAATGTATTGTTTTTATCATATCCAATGGTTTGTACAGACAAATAAGAACTCAATGTACGGCATTCAAGCGTGGATTGACATCGGTGGTGTCGACAGATTGGCTGCGCATGTTCTCCTGTCGCGAGCTTCAAGTTCTTATATCGGGTGCTGAGATACCTGTTGACATACAGGATTTGAAGCTTCATACAAACTATTCAGGTGATTAGTTACTTCATACAGGGTTCTAAGCAATCTTACAATTTAAATAATTAAAGTGTAAATATTTGAAATGTATTTAAACTTGCCCTTTTAGGGATTTTTGTGAGGAATGAGTTGCAAAAAGCCGATTTTTATGAATTAAATATATGAAACTAATAAAAAGTAATCTGCTTCAATTATAGATAAAGGTTTGATCTATTTTTTCATATCGATATGATTTTACTACATATTCCCAGACTTTAGAGTAAACTTAGCAAATATAGGGGTTTTTTGTCAAAAGTGTAAATACAGCTATAAAATTTGAACGTGCTTAAGTTTGTATTTATACAATAGCTTTATATAATAATTGCAGGAGGTTATGGACCTGATCATCCAGCCATACAGACTTTTTGGAAAGTGGTGGATAGCTTCACTGATGTGCAGAAGCGCCAATTACTTAAATTTGTCACCAGCTGCTCACGACCACCACTACTTGGCTTCAAGGTATTTTTATGACTTTTCTATGTAATATTTTCAAACAAAAAAAAACGATTCTCCAATGTGCAAGTCTTTGCAATTTATTTTCGGGAGTAAAATTATGATCCTGCCTGCCTCCTCATCCAAAGCAAATGTGGTCTTTTGGTTTCCTCACTTACATTAAAAGTGACAGAAAGTTCTTCACAAGTTAAATGCAATTTGATTTCGCTTGCAGTTCTCAAATCTTCATCATTTAATAATGATCGTCTTTCAGTCCTGGGCATATATATTCTCAAGACTTTCTCCGCTCAATTTTTTCATTCCTTTACTTCTCTTTTCCGAATGTCATATAAATATTTCCATATGCCTCTCATATATTGAAACTAAGTTTATACTCGTACAATAAACATGAATGAATAATTTTTTTCTGCGGGTCACACTGCAAAGTATACATAAAATCAAAACGAAGTTTATAGCTCAAAACATGCTGATTGACAACTACACTTTGTATAGATCAAGTTTTTTGCCGTTCTCCATTGCTGAAAGGTCATTATAATATTTCTAATTCCATCTAACAATAATCAGTAAAAACTTTTCAGGGTACCTGATATTTGTAATTAGTGTGTCTGTCTTATTTATTCTATTTTTTAACGTTGATTAATTCTTTTGTCTTGTATGTCATTAATATTGTATTTATTTAAAATTTTTTTGTAAAGGGCTTAATTCTATTGTATGTTTTGAATCTCTAAATAATCAATTATAGGTTATACAATAATTAGAGTTATGTATTGAATATAAGTATATTTGGATAAAAAAATTATGGAAAGCTTTGCAGAATTGCCCTGGTGTGTAATCACATTTATATGTAATCAAGCATGGAAAGTATGTATTAGTAGATAAATATGTTGGTAATACTTTGGTAAAATTAGTTACAATCTCTGCAATTTTTCTGTCATTTTAAACCATACAAAAGAAACTTCTGAAGGAAATTGTGGTTTAATGTTATGTTTATTCCTGTATAAAACAGGAATTGGATCCACCGTTCTGCATTCAGCATGCGGGCACCTCTGACCGTCTTCCTTCAGCGTCCACCTGCATGAACCTTCTTAAGTTGCCAGAATTTGAGACTGAAGAAATGCTCAAGGACAAATTACTCTACGCCATTCAGGCCGGTGCTGGCTTCGAACTCAGTTGAACAGATTATTAGTTTTATTATACTTGTAGCATTGGTATGAAATTTGTTTGAACTAAGAAGTATCGAGAACGAATTGTTTGAATGTGCCATCGGCAGTTGATTAACATAATACATATGTTAATTGATATAAATAAGAAGATAGTTGTAGTTTTGTTTCAACATTAAGAGATATCATTATCTCCCGTGATTGTTGTAAACAATCATTGATTAAATTTTACGAACAAAATGTGTTGTAAAAACAATCCCTATATTTTTTCATGTTTCTGATCCACTCATCAATATTATGTAATTACGTTCAATGTCACAAGGTTTAATGGTATGTAAATAGTGCATTTTAATGAAAAACTTTACATATAATATTATAATTTATCAGATAACAGTATGAATTTGGATAATGTTTGTTTGTAGTTTATTTAACCAAACTATAGTGGAGCACTAAGTAGGTATGGTACACACGTCCCTTCGAATATTGTTTTAATTCTTTTTGTATATGCTTTTGTTATGGTTCAAAATTTTAGATGGTGATTAGTTATGATATGATTGAAAAGTTGATAGGTGATTTGGTTGTCAAAATTTTGTAATCTGTTATCGCTATATTCGTTTTGTTATATTTTTTTTAAATAAATTGTGTATTTTCTCAATTTTTTCTCATTTTGCAATGCTGATTTGAATAGTACAGAATAAGAAGATAGTATGTCTTTAATGAAATTGTTTAGAAGGTAAAAATAATTAAAATAATATGTTTAAATTATATTGCCAAAGTTGTTACTAAATTAGGTTATATATATTCATTTCTATATGTGTTATTTGCTTCAAAAATCAGCATTACTATCATCATCACCCATATATTATTACTCTACAATGGAAATTGGGAAAGCTGATATATTTTTAATATATATATATATATATATATATATATATATATATATATATATATATATATATTGGTAGGGAAGAGGATAATATAGTGTTTTTTTTTATCATATGTATATATATATATAATATACACATGTATATTTATTTATTTCTGAATTGTGAATAAAATATGATAAATATTATATTTTTGTGATTTCTGTCGAAATACAATCATCTTGAATATTAACAAGTTCTTGTTATTTTTTCCACGTTTTTGCAGTTAAATTTTCGAGAAACAATTAAATCTTAAATGCCCTCAGAATCATAGCATGTGTTGAGGATCTTATATTTTTAAAAAATTATATTTCTTTGAAACAATTTCTTGATATGACAACATTTTGTACTTGTTTGTAAATAGTAGAAAGTAGAGTTATAATTCGCATTTAAAACGAGTATGTGCAAAATAATCTACTAGTATAGGGTATAGATGTTCCTAATATTATTTTCATTTTTATGTAATGAAATTAATTAGTGTAGTCATTAAAATAAATAAAACATATATTTCATCTGTACACCACGTCGCCAATCACAAAGCATGACATCACTTTTGCGACTAAAAATGCTAATTACAAAGCACATTGATCTACTCCAAGATTATTATGTTAGATAAATGTATTCGTCATCCTCATACATAGGGCACATCATTCATTTTCTGTCTCTTAGTGTTGTTTACATACATTGATTTAATTAATTATTTGTTTATTTACAAATGAAATCACTTCTGATGCCCTATTATGACATAACTGTATTATGTCTAAGTGTACTGTGATCTAATTGTATTATGACTAACTACAAATTTGAGTCGGGAAGTAAAAAAATATTGAATGTAATTATTTTTCGCACACATGACACTTGCGCACATTGTTCATCGCCGCTCGGGTGAGTGACCTGCGAACAGCTGCTAAGACATAGGCACAGCGGGGAAACACCGCACTGCAGGTGGTGTTTCCTCGCCGTGCGTATTGGGTGTGTTAAAAAGAGTTATGTGTAATATTTTTTTGCACTCAATTAGGAAAAGGGCGTGTTTTATGTTTTATTTCAACTACAATTTATTCCTTTATAGCCAACGAATAGCGACTTTCTTTGTTCGACATCCCGGACACCTTATATATATATATATATATATGTGTGTATAATTTTTTTATTTCAGTTAGTAGTTGGAGAGTTACGCGCTTCTAAAATCCTAAAAAGTGTGTGTATCTCCTTGCTAATTTTTCAATTAATGTTAATAAAATTTTTGAAAAAATTAAGGTATTAGAACTTACACTAAAATTTCAAAGAAAATTTGTATAAGATATGTTGTCTAGCTTCTGAAATATGGCATATTTTCGGTACCGACTGCAGCAATAACATTGTCTGTGTTTGTCACAGAGTCTTTGAGAAATACAAATTTATAAGTTTAATTATGCTTGGTGTTATGTAACCAATAGTGCGCGATTTAGACTTTCACGTAGCCGGTTTTTTATAAATTGCACATAGATACAATTGCACTAGACATGTACGAATAGTTTGATCTTGACACATTATTTTGAAAATGTGAAATGAATTAATCATTTACAACTTATAAAAAATTTACCAAGTAAAATAAAATATGTTGACTTTTCATTCTTATCTTTCGGAAAGAGCGAACATAAAGTTTAATAGTTAATGTATGGTGCATGAAGTTACTTCTCGTGAGAATCTACAAAATAGTTTCCATATTTCGGTATTTTCATGGATAATGGTAAGAATGTTACAAGTGGTTATACTCTATTCATAGCATGAAACATTTAAGTTCAAAAGGACGGCAATTGCATTTGATATGCCGTGAACCTACGGAAATTGTTTAACAGTTTAGATAGAATCATTTAATACAGTCGACAGTATTGTGAGTGACATATTAAAACTTTTATCTACTTCTTGCATAAACAATAATAATCTTGCAAAAACGATTGACTTGCCTTGCATTACAAATAACAACAACTCAATATACTGATGAAGTACAGATAACTTTGACGAAAACAAATTTAAATTAAAATATATAATTATAAGTTATTTTGTTATAAATAACTAGTCGTACACACAATTTTATGTTTTATACCTTCATATTTAGTATAATCTACCGGTGCACCCTTTCTTTTACAAAATATATATATATTTATATATATATATATATATATATATAAGATATATATATAACAAAACTATAGAATTGGTGCATATGTACATTGAAGGTATTTGTTTACGAAAACAATTATTTAGGAAAACACGACAAAACTAATAGAACACAAAAATATTGTTTTTGGAATGTTTGTCTCTTTATCTCTGATTCTGTATATTTGTTCGAACACCACTCAAGGAATTTTGATAACGTTTTCACTAGGGAATTCTATCTTTCGTCATAAACGAAACTACAGTGAAGATATGAAAATTCAATCGATACAAAGCGCACTTACTTAAAAACAAGTTTAATTATATAATTGTATTAATAGATATTGTTACGTGTATTAATCTTACAGTTAATTTAAAATTTTCTAATGGTGCGTATGAACGAACATCACAGCTAGTGGGAAATAAATATTAACAAACATTCTGGAAGTGTCGACTTACCAGAGAATGATGCAAACGTATCAGTTGCAAAGGTTCTCTGAAACTTGCACCAATAGTCTTCACCGTTTGGACAGAAGTAGTTACGTGGATAATATTTTATTGATGATATTTTATATGATAGCGCATTATACATTACTGATAACATGCGCGTTATACACATCATGTTATCAGTATGTATATTTCATAGAATCGACGGACAGTGACAATTCGAACTTTAATGTGTTATCAGGCAATCGACCTTTCCTAACAAAGTTTTCATAATTTTTTTCACATCTTTGAGATGACTTCCCATTTGCTTTTGTACATGATTGACGCATTCTTTTTTACAGCATGTGTATCGCTATATGATCCGCTCTCTACAATGCTTTCGTAGGTTTTACTGCAACTATCGCCTATGTCATTAATATATTTTGTTTGATGCAAAAATTCTTACTTCACGAAAATTATTTCGTTGCCCTCAATCTTCATTTTGTTAGAAGTACTTTTGTGATTATCGTAAATTATATGAATGTGTTTCGAACCAGCTCTAATATTCAGCTGTTTCTTTTATTTTAACTTTCACATCAGAAGACATGCAGAAACTAGAGTTCAGGGGGTGGACAAATGTGACAGCATCTTGCCAGGAAATTGGCGGTAAATTTAAACGTATACAGCCATTATACAGCGACTTCTGGCGATAGCTAAGAGTTATAACAAACGCCATCTATGGTAGATGCAAGTCGCAACCCAGGTCAAAAACTACAAATTAAACGTGGAATGTGTTAAGTATTGCGCAGAAAATATATTATTATATTTTTGGATATTTCATACTAAACTTATTTAAAGTATAGTGTAGACATTGCATCGTTATGTAATTGTTTAATTAAATCTTTATTTAATTACAATCCATGTTATTATTAATTGGCGGTCAAAATCAAAATGGCGTGTACTTTTCCTGGATGTAATTGCATTAAAAGAAAAAATAGCTGAATTGTCGTTATTATTGCAGCCTGGAACCGGAAGTTGGTAAGTTTTGTCTATTATTCCTTATTATATAATATTCCAAGACCATTACCAGACCGTTTCAAGTATTAATGTAAATTTTATACTTTAACGTCGCAAAAGACAATAGTGGTGTATTGCAAATTGAGAACCACTCTGGAAAGTAATTCCAACACGTATTATTATTAAAGCTTGTAATATTTTGAAGAACGAATTATATTTTCAAATAATACGATTATAAAAATAATATTCCATGTATTAATAAATTTACAATAATCTTTGAATCTTTTTTTGTTAAATATCATAGGGTAAACCCGGGAGATATGCCTATCCTCGTCCACCCTTCGGACTACGTCATTTTTAATTAATTGTGAAAATATAACAACATAGTTTAAGTCCTAAGAAAAAGCGAAAAAAAAATTTCCAGGAAAGTGCTCACGCAGAGCCATGATATTTTGTTTACTAAGTTGTGATAATTACGTGTTGCTAATTTTTTCATCAAATAGTGAAGTGATAAACTTTATACATATAGAGAAGTATAAAGTTTAAGGTTATGTTTCTATGCGTATAAATGACAGTAGACCTGTGTCCATAGACTAAAGTTGTATTAGGCATCTATCCCTTGAAAAAAATACAGATGCCTAATATTTTGAAGTGGTAAGTTTCTGGAGTTGACGTCAGAATAGAAAATATATTGGGACGAAATATTCCTTACGTCCACTGCTACAAGCGATGGTTGCATTCAGTATCGGTCCAAGACTACTTTTATGATGGAGCGAGATCAAAATATGGCGCCCCCTTGCTTATACCTAATATATTAAGTGTAAAACCAGAGGTATGTTCGAGAAAGTGAGATCTCTACAAAATCGATAAATTAGACGGAGACCTGGGCTTCATCTAATTTATCGATTGAAAACATCCATGCTCGTAGGCACTGCACTACTTACATTAGCTGAAGGCAGAATAGATGTAGAAAAACAAATTCAGTTGCCAGTAATATTTACTTTTACAAATAGGTATTTATCATATTTACTAACTTATTAAATAATAATGTCTGAGCTTTTCAAAAGACAGCAGGGTTAGATCAAGGAGCTTGTCTTTTGCTAAAGTTGACCAAAGCTACGTTTTAATTAGCTTAAGCTTAATAAAGCTCCGTTTACCTTTAGTAATTTTAAACTCATAGTTACCAAACCTTTTTGTTAAACTATTTTTGTAGACCTTGTAGTTACAAAAATACGGAGAGTTGTTCAAATATTATAAACGTATCTTGCGATTTAATGTTAAGATCTGAAGGACTGATTTAGGTGTCTCTTATCATTTTGTACAAAGTTTTTCAACCTCATGATTTCTTTTGAAAGTGCTAATCCCGAAGTATCGCTATTATGATCATGTGTTAATATTTTTTCTAAAGTTAGGCATACATTCTTCAAATGTTTATCGGTCTTATTCATATCAAGGAGGAATAACCAGATGTTGACTCTATTTTCGCACCTTGTTTTACAAACCTTTTTTTTAAGTTCAATACTTCACATGTTTCAAAATAACTTCCCATTTTTCTGAATTTGAAAAAAAAACTAACGAGTGTTGGAGGATGCGAAATAATGAAACTGATTTGATTAAAGTTATAGCTGCATCAGCTACGACAAGTTTCAGAAAATTATAGCCGCACGGATTAAAAACGCTCCGGGAAACTTTTTAGATATGCTCAATCAAAGCCCAATCATTTTAGTTAAATTGTCGTAAGCTTTTCCTTTACAATTATTCATGTCCTTGTCATCGACAGTTTATCCAAATGTACCGTTTAGCCTTTCTGCGCCAGAGTCTACCACAAGTTTATAAACCAAAAAGCACTGTAAACCAAAAAACACGCACACAAAATTCATCAACATAAAAAACCTAAATGTGACTTTATTTCATTGATGTGACTTATATTGGATGTGCAATCGAAAATAAACGAGAAATATTTGGCTTTTTTAATTTTTGATACGATCTGTCTTATGACTTCGTTCCCTAAAAATGAATTACTTCATTTTGTATATTATCCTGAAATAATAATGATTCGTTGCATTTCGCATCCTTTTTTTGACATTTTTAAAATTCTAAGAATTATTGGAAGTTATTTCGAAACATGTGAAGAATTGAACTTTAAAAAAAAGTTTGCGTATTTAATTTGTTCTATTGAAAAAAAAGATAAGTTATATTCCCCAAAAAAGTGTAATTGCCGTTACTTTTGTGGCATAGACGCCGATTTAGATTTCTTATTCTTTAATTTAAGCTTTTTGTTAATTTCAGAACATGTTCCTAATTTTTTTTAATCTCTGAACTAGAAAGACAATGATCGTCTGAATTTTGTGAACTGTGGATACGTGTAACTAATCGCCAAAGCCGGCATTACCAAGTTTACAGAGTTTAGACCCGTTAAATGTTTGGCAGCAAAAACAATACATTTTCTGTATAGACTTTGAATATTTAAACCATTTCTGATCATAAATTTTGCCATTTGATATGTCGCCCTGTTTTTTATTACGTGGTTAATCTTTATTTGCCAATTTACCGTTGTGTGGACCTTGCAATATAGTCCATTGTTTTGGACGACAAGGACAACGGTCACTACGCGATATCTACAGATATTAGGGTAGCGTGAAGAAAGTAAAGTTTATTTTAACAGTTAATAATCAAATAAGAACAAAACTATTTTAGAAATATAATCACACTAGCAACTTGGACATAATAAATATATGTGTTTTTATTCGTATTAGCAATCAAAACAATGTTGGTAGACTTACTGAATGGTTATATTATTTGATATAGCTCTGTCACAAGTATATTAAGTAAAAATATAAATAACCAGTAGCATGCACATGGGGTGCACGCTACTGGCAGGCACAAATACACTGCCTACCCAAGTAACATTTTTCATTAAATCGTCAAAGGTTCAAAACAAAACATCCTTATTTCCTACCGAGTAAGCATTAAAGTTTATTTTTTAGCAGAGGAAAACTAAAATACATAATAAATTATAACAAACTTTGGAAGTGTAGTTTACCTAATAGCTGAGATAGATTAGGTGACACATTTGGTATTTTCATGGTTGATAATATTTTAGTATTATTTTTCAGTATTACAAAAAAATACTAGAGCCATATCCCGGACACAGGTTGCTTGTGGCGCGAAAACAATTGACCAATAAGTTTTATAGGCACCATATCGGCGCATGCGTAATAATTAATTCGAAAAAGTATTGTTTACACCAATTGTTTCTAACAACATATTGTTTCTCATGCAGCAAACGGGGTAGTTGTTTTTGGATATTGTTGTCTGCGTTTTTGTTCAAAAAATGGTTCATTCAAAATAAGAGGGATATACTAGAATGTGTGTGGCGTTGTGCATTTAGTGAAGCATAATAACGAAAATAGTGAAAGAATGTCTTAACAAGCGTATTAAATAAAGTATACTTACACGAACACGTCAGCCGCCAACTGCAATTTGTACAGATAGAGTGGAAGCAGGCCCACACCCTTAGCAGTGACGGTGCTTCGAGGTCGACTCACTAACCAAAACGGCGGCAACACTGCTGCCAGGCGATGGCACCGAGGCGGGTATGGTGCTCCGCCCGCTACTCAACGGACGAGATTATTCATATACTTGTCAGTTTCTCGTAAGGAAAATATAGGAAAGCGAATAGCTTAACCGAGAAGTAACAAAAATTTGTGAGTGCTCTTTTCTAAGTATAGCGTCGTCTCTTTTGGTTGTTCCCACCGCAGAATCGTGTGTTAGAACTTGACACTTTTTCCTTTATTTTTTGTCACTGAGGTGCCTCGGGATTCGGCGCCTGGAGCGACCGCTCCGTTCACCTTATATTATTAGGATGGCCCTGGTTGCATTTAATAGTCATCAGGACTATCATTCGTTTATTTCCTGATCAATGCATCATGTTGAATGAATTATTTCACCATGGCAAAATAGCCGCCTTGTATAGTGGAAAAAGGATTGGCCGGCTTCTCGAATAGTGTTGGTCAGGGCACTTGGCGATTACAAAAGTTGTAAACGATAATTATTCATAGATTTTGAAGACTTTAGATGATATTGAAAATGACAGGTTTAACGGTGAAGACGTCGTTAAAAGTATGGGCAATAAAAAAGTCGCAGACGCAGCTACAAGCACTAAGTGCAGGGTTGAAAGACGCCATAACAATCATAAGTGCGTTCAAAATAAAATAATTAAGCTGAGAACAGATGAAATGTATCATCAAAAAAAGCTAAGTCTATGACAAGCGACGATTCCGAAAATAGGACCCAGCCACAGAAGAGACAAACCAAAAATAAAATCAGATGGATGATTACTTGATGTATGGCGCTTCCTGTTCCTCTCCGGAACAAAATAAAGAAGACCAGAATGCTCAGCAATTTAAATCAGAGTATTTCGAAACGTTGGACATACTAATTGCTGAATTATAAAGATTTTCGTAAAATTATGACCTAGTAAATTCATTAGCTAATATTGATGAGTTGGATGTAGACAAAATAGTACCTCTGAAAAATATAGGTAAGTGTGAGGAAATAAAAAAAAACTGTATTTCTGCTTATATTAGTGTCATTTTATGTCAAATTCACAATATCAATTGATTTTCAGGTCTAACAATTCCATCAAGGGAAGAGGCTACTGTGGTCAAAGCTTATTTGAGTCGTCGCGAGGAAAAAATGGAAAACACATTGCGAGTTTTATGCAAACAGCGAGAGGCTTTCAAAGATACATATGAACTTTTTGCATCTATGGGGACCGTAGCATTACTGTGTGCGAATATACATTTTCAACTTTGACTGCAATCAATAGGCTTCAGAGGTTATCAATGAGTTACGAAAGAATGGCAGGCATGATATTTCTGGCCTTTGAACAGAAAAGAATAAAGTCAGTTGATCTGAATGAAGTCCTTCATATTTTGAATAATATGGAGAACCGAAGAGTTCAGCTATTTTAAGGAAGGTCTTTTTATTATTTTATTGAATAAGTTTGAATATTATAATTGGAGACAATAATATAGATCGGAGTAAATTACTTTTTTATTTTTATCTATATATCATCACCGACAATTAAGTATTAACTGATTCACACATGTTCACAAATCAAAAAAGATAAAAATCGTTTAACCAAATCAGATCAAGTAACATTTTTACTTCCGCCTTACTTGTAACCACAGCTTCCCTTCATTAAATTCAAGTCTAGCTACAGCGCTGGTTATGCTGAGAAGTTAAATCTGCCTCATAAATTTAATAAAATCACTAAAAACTGGATATGATTAGGTCAAATTATTTTTACGAAGAAATTCTGAATTATTTATTAGACCAAGGAAGGAGTTTCATTAAACTGAGCTAAAGGAATGAGTCGCCAAGAAATTGGTATATTTTTAGACCTTTTAGAGTCATTTTATGTCGAACATGAATTATTTGGAAAATTAGGTAACATATTCAACATGGATGAATCTGGTTTGCAATTGAAAACTGGACCCCAAAAAGTAATTGCCATTAAAGTCTACATATCTGTTCCACAAAGAACACCTACCGAGAAAAGAGAAACAATCACAGTAGTAGCGTGTGTAAACGCTGAAAGTAACTTTCTACGTCCCTCAACAATTTATAAAGGAAAAAATCTTTAACAGGAATACGGAGAAGGAATGCCACCAGGAACTAAAGTTTATATGTCGCGGAAGTTAGCAAATGGATAACTGAGCACTATTATCTCAGGAAGTCAACTGGAAAAACTCTACTTATTTTGTGTTTACCAAGTCATACTTCTCATTATCTCCAATCTTTAGAAAGATCCGTTTTTGAAGCATTGAATACTTCTTATTTTACAGTAAATTTCGACTGAAGCGAAATCCTAGCAAGAAACTTAATCGTCTTCAATTTTCAACAATTTTTAACACTACTTGGAATAATGCAACTCGCCAAAATGGCGTATCTAATTTCTCTGCAACTGACATTTTTCCGTTTAATAAAGGTGCGGTTCCCGAGTATGCTTTTATGAATCCTTTTTCTGGATTTAATCCTGGGCAATCTAGTGCACAAACCGTCGGGGATTCCATGAAGATTCCACAGCAACAGGTATGTAATGATCACGCAGTCAGTCAAAAATGTGTTAAGGAAAATATAGATCGGGATAAAAATGATAAGCGTAAAATGAAAAATGACGACAACTTACCTTCTACATCAGGAGCGCTAAAAATCAACTACAATCATACAAAGGAAAAAAGGTAATCCTAAAAAACCAATAAAGAAAAGCAACTTCGACGTATATCAGAACAAAAAGGAAAACGAGGATGCCATTAAAGAACCTATAACTTCTAAAATTCATGGTAAAATAAAAATTATTCAAGATGTCGTTTTAACTTCTTCTTTGAAACTTACAAATGCGACACTCTATTAAAAACCAATCGACACAAATAGCAGTCTAACACCTTCTACATCTTTCGATATGACGAAAAAGTTGAAAAAAAAAGAACGACAGTACCCGAACCACGTCTTGAAATTTCGTCTGTGCTTAATATAGAGAGCACTATGAGCAACAGAAAAAAGCAGCATGCTGAGATTTGGACGTTGAAAGAGAAGTTAGAAGTACTGAAAGAAAAAAATAAAAGAAAACGAGCTAAGACTTCAGTAAAAAGGGAAAAAATGAAATAGATAACTGAAGAAATCTGTGATTAGTTGATAAAAACAAAATGTAAATGCGGTTTAGTACCAAGAACTTTTTAACAATTTTTTTGACGTCGTTTGAAAGGATATACATTAAAAACAACATATCTGGTAAAAAATTCTGCAGCTGGCCAGTATTATAAAAAAAATCAATTTGAAAAATTTTGCACCTGGTTATTTTGTTTTTAATGTTTGCGGTGGAATAGGTTTTAACCTTTTTTCCAGTTATTTCACTTTTTCTTTTATCAGTAATCACTTATTACACAATTAAAAGCATTATTTCTTATGAATTATTAAGTATTTGTAATAAAAATATAAGTAAATTTAATTATCAAAATTGAATATTTTTTAACTTGTCAATTTAAACTATTACATTTTGTTAATGTGGTACCAACATTCAGAAAACAATAAAATCTATTTGTATTATGACGTATTTTATGGCATTCCTTTCATTTTGTGGTTGCCCAATTTATGAACATATTTTAATTTTACATGCTATTTTTTAATTTTTAATTAATCATAAAAATGTTAATATTGATAATAATTATTGTTGATATCTAAATTTAGCCCAGCGCTTTTTTTGGGTGCGTTGCGTTGCGTTGCGCTTGAGGGCGGGACAAGGGGCGGGGTGGGCGGGCTGTTCTTGCGCTGTGTTTGGGCTGCGCTGGGCCTGGGCTGGGCTTGGGCTTAGGCTGGGCTTGGGCTTGGGCTTTTGTATATTCATTCGAAACATTTATAACAAATATATCGTTTTTAATGTATATACTTTCATGTGATAAGAAAAAAATATGTCAAAATATTCCTGGTACTAAACTGCATTTGTTCCGAAATTAAAATAGAGTTTAAACAAAGTAAATCGTTGAGAAAGGAAATAAAAAATTACAGTACTTGTTTTTGATTTCAGCCCTTTCTAAAAATACTCTTTAGATTTTAATGTGTGTCGTTAGAAATGTAATTTTTCGTTTTCCAGATTCTTCAAACTCCACTTTACGAATGAAGAGCCACAATTTGTTACAATCTTAGTAGAAAATCAAAGAAATTATAATTTAATTAAATTCAATTTCAAATTGAATGTAATTTTTAGTAAACTTAGAAAGAAATAGTGTTTATCTGATGAAATTGACAGCACATAAAATATGTGCTATACCCATTGCACTTGAAACTATTGTATGATCAAATAATTATCAATTTAGATGTAGAGTTTTTATTTTGTATGCATGGGCGTAGCCAGGGTGGGACAATGTCGGGTACGGCCTGTCCAGAAAAAATGTAACCAAAATAATTCAAGTAAAGTTTAAAGACTGCTGAAAAAATTGTTAGCTATTGATATAAGTGATTGTTATTTTTTTAAATACAATGTAAATTTTAGAAGATGTTTATGAACAAATTGGTATTTTTGGTTGTATCGGCCTGCTCCTAGGAAAAAATAGTGGCTTTCTTTAATTTTTTAAGAAATCACAATCATGTGTTATTAACCAAGTGTGGGGTTTTAATAAAAGTTTGAAAATATGTCTCATCCATTAATAGTGTATGTGTATTTTTTGTTTGTTTTCAGATGTACGAGGTGCGTACCCTCGTATATGCAATTACCATCTAGTGGTGCCAGAGAGCTACTTGCAGAAACGCGATGCTATTCACAATTGCATTTTCTGGTTTATTTAAATGTTCTTGATTTTTTTTTTGTATAAATTGTATAGTTATTTTGAAATTTTATCTTTGATTGTAATGTTTTTGTTGTTAAGAGATTATGCCATCCATGGGCATTAATAATAATTACATCTCTTTATAATTACACAGTCTTTGGTCAGGAGGAGTGAGGCAAGGAGAGAGGGGGGGCGTCACTTTGACAGCGTCTGTAAAGGTATGAAAAAGTGCGACGCTGAGTTTATATGCGTATTATCCATTATGTACGTATCTGTTCTGTCCTTGAGTTATTATAACATCAACAATTTTACCGTATGATGATGAAAGCTGAAATGTCATACGAAACTTTGGATACTGATTTTTCTAACTTTCATACTCAGAAACAGTAACGCCTTGAATTTGTCGGTTTGGGATGCTATTTATTTGCAGCAATCTCTTCTCTTTCCACTTGTGACATAGCAGATAGATCTTGTAACGTCAGTTTGACTAAATTAGAGTTAATATCATTTGCATGTGAGTCTTTCTAAGTCAATAAAGACACTAATTCTATCATCTCCCGACAATGTAAAATCTCCCGTAAAAGTAGCATCACATTTGACAAATTTCACCATTCATTTAAAATCAAGGCTACGATCACTACGTTCTTCATAATTACCGTCACTAGACAAAGGAATTAAATAACAAGTATAAACAAATCTGTAACCGATAATAAGAATGACGTCACGCTCAAATTAATTTTGAATTTTATGAGCAGGGGACTAGATTTTGTTCCTGAATTATGCTCTTTTTAACTTTATATCTATTTGTAAGAAAATATTTCCTTCTCCCAATTTACCTTACTTTTTCTAATGTTTACGTTAATAATATTGTTAAAAATTAGCAATGACGAATAACTAATTGATCTGGTAAAATATTTACATTGAAAAATAATTGGCTGGTTACAAAACATGGATAACATTTAGACACAAAGGAACAAAAGCATCCGGAGTTGACCAATTTACAAAAATATTGGACGATCTATCTTGGTCTATTCTGAACGTTATAACTTCTATCAATTTTTCATATTTCGTCGCAAAAGTTTGTAGACACACCCGATTACGGTAATTTAAGAATATTATGCAAAATTGATTTCCTGCACCCTTCGATCTGGTGGCCCCCTTCGTCATTATATTAAGTTAGTCGATTTTATTTGATGTACGTATATGTATTTTACACAATGCATCTTGTGTATTATCCACAGGAATGCACAAACACATACTCACGCATATACAGCTGTAGTGCAGAACGTAGTATCTGTTATTTCATACAAGTAATTCTGTGCACCAAACTGAGTAGAAAAAAAAGAATTAAATCACAATTCTGAAACCATTCTAAGAAAAATCACGTTCAAAGTTGCGATTCTAACTAAAAAAATTTGGCATTACATGATGCCTTAGTAATATATATATATATATATATATATATATATATATATATATATATATATATATATATATATATATATATCGACACACACACATCTGATAATCTGATGATTTTGCGGGTCTGAGGAAGGTACGACGTTGAAATACAATTATTAATCAAGTTTTAAGGTCTGAATACCATAAAAATGGGCGTTACATTTCTTCCCTTTCTAATGTATATTTAAATGATTTTCAAATTATACATGTAATATAAAAATTAATATAGATATGTCAATTTTAAATAAATATTTAATCATTTATCGAAGATGTTGAGATGAGGTAAACATTACATTTGCCACAGCCATTGACATATATATACATATATTTATTTTTTTAATCTATTCATTACTTTTTAAAGTACCACATTTAGTGCCAATAATATTTGTAATTATCATCGCGGCTGCGTTTCGGTTCCCGGTCATCTCTCGATATTTGTGATAATTAGCATAACATTCCGCTTATAAAAAACATTGTCTTCATGAGCGCATTTTTGTGACACTAAACGTGATGGGTTACTGACATTACCGCCCTCTGTTTAACTTAAGGTCTTGACCTAATGAATCATCAATATTAAATAAATAATTTATGAATGTTCTAATATCCTGCCAGGAATAGATTCCTTTAGACGGGCGCCGGCGCCATCATATGTAATGCCGAATTATATATAATGGCAGTATATCTAATAACCTTTAGCCACTGCGCTAAAAGTCATTGTATATAATGCCAAAATGCATATAAATAATGTCGTAAATTAACATTCCAATTTTTTTTTCTTAATAAATATGTCTAAGAATTAAAATAATCAATGAAAATATACATTGAAATAATAATGAAAGCTTAGCTATTATAAAAAAAAACATTGCCGTAAAGTGCGTATGAAACATGTATCTTACGTTATAAAATAATACCAACACTCATTTGAAGAGAAAATAACACTTCGCAAGGTTTGTTTCATTATCTTTGCCCCGCATATCATAAGTTTGTAAGTAACGCAATCAAAATAATGGAAGCCGACTTTTTGTCGCAATCCCACTCTAACTCCTTATAAAATTAATGAGAAGCATATATGAACTAGATGTTTTATGAATCGGAATTTCGAGTTTATTCCTGAAATGTTTTACACGTCTGACACTTTAGTAATCGAAATGTAGGGTTGTCCCTTTTTCCCTTCTAAATTTCACAGTTCACGTTGGTAAAATAATGATGTAATACTCACATTTATAACATAATTTACGGTGAGAGCTTATTAAGTTAATGTAGTGATTATAGTATATAGTTTAATAATATTGCGAATGTAATGCAATGAGTTTTGTAAGTAGTCGTCAACTGTTCCAATATTTATTTGCGTCAACCTTATTTTAACTGTCAAATGGGTTTGTTTACAAACATTCTATTTTGAAATGGAGTGGGGGTAGGTACGATTTTTGCACCTTTTTCCTGTAGATACAATATTTTTCAGTCCACTTTGGAAGTGATTGAATTTCTCTGTATCCATAGCGACTGGAAATTTTTTCTTGTAGGTATTATAATGATTCCCTCATATATATGTAGATGTCACAATAAATTATAACCTCACTTAGATGTAATCATCTAAATACTATTACTTACAAATATGTCGATGATACTACTCATATAATCATCTGTATTATGTACTTAATTCAATAACACAAACAACAGAATAATTGCGTGTCTATACATTAGTATATTATGTTGTTTGTATTATTCAATTAAATACATAATACAGACACTTATATTAGTAATATCATCCACATATTTGTATAGACGAAGGAGCGCGCTAGGTAGCTTCATAATAAACGCCTTCAGCCATTTGTATTCCGAACTTTGTATTATCTAAAGCGCGCCATTCCATGCGAGGCGCATTCGATTCGGAGGGTAATATTATTTTGTGGTCATTTCATTATACTGATTCGTAGTACGCTACGGTCGAATTAGGCTATAAAAATATCAAAGAAAAAAACTGGAGCTTAAAGCGCTTTGGAGATGTGATTACATCGATAAAAATAATACCATATCGATAGTATTCGATTTCCGTTGGTTGTTATTAAAGTAAGCTACTAGTATAGATTGAAAAAATATTTTCTTTGTCTATATTATTATGAAACCGGAGTGTGCGTACTTTCGATTAAAACTTAGGATAATTTTTATCCCAGTTTCAAACAACGTTCTCTATGGATTAAGTCGAAATTTGTTTGCTTAAGTTTCATTAAATACTACTGGACCAATTTCTTTGAGTATGTAATGGTTGCGACAGGTAGCTAAGAATTCAATATAAACTTTATCTTAGATCACTATTACTATTATCACTTATTCTTTAGATCACTAAAATATAAACAGAGATCTAGTTTAACATCTACACGTGTTTTCAATCTAATTAAGGGTAATATACTTTGATATTATTCCTACTGAACTGTAGTAATATAGCCTAATAAACGGGACCATTTCCTTACTTTGTTAGATTTCATTCCTGTATATATTATCAAAAACATAGTATTATTGCATGTTACATACATAGTAGGTGCAAAATTACTTTAAAATAAAATTGAAGTATATCAAAAACGAGACAAAACATAATCTACGTCGAGCTATGAACAACTCTGCTCAAAATAATTTTGATGCCTCCTTGTTTTCGATTTCGGTCAATGGCAAGTATCCTAAGCGGTATTGTTCCATATTATTCCTTAGAATATTCTTAGACGCAGAAACGTATCTATGAGCGTAATGACCTTTTGTTCTTTTTTCGATCTTTTAGAAAAGGCGTTGAATGTTGCAATGGTTTCACTTCAAATATTTTATATTTTTCCCGCTCGCTTAATATTTGAATAACATAGCTTCCCAAGTCATTGGCAGCTTTGAGTTTACGTATTACAGAAAATGTTTCTGCTTCTGATAGTTTCCGTATCGCAATCTTAAGAACCGTCTGGTCACCGGCTGTCAAGTTGGAGTACCTCGGCATTTTCTTTTTGGTTCACGTTTTTATCATAAAGCAAAACTTGAACTTTTGATCCACTTCATAGTGCACAAAATGAAAGATAAAAGTAAATAAAATACTTTTTGTTTTTGTGCCTATTGTTCGATCGAAATAAAGTAATTACGTAATCACACACATCTAAATCTAATTAGTTCTACGTACTATTAAACTATATATGAACCGCATCGATATTTAATGTCACTGAGTTACTTAAATATAATAAAGTTACTTCAGATAAAGCATTTTTCAATGGGTATGAAACGTAATAGCCGCGACTTGCTATTCACTTGTTATAATTTGTCCCTAATTTTTTTAAGGGGAATGTAGTAAGTCACAAGCTATTATCATTGGTAATCAAAGACTGACTTCTAAAGTAAACCTACCTAGTTTACCAAAATTAGTGTTAAATATTACAATAATACCATATAAGTCAATTGTTAAAAACCTGGGCCTACTGATCAATCAAAATCTTGATTGGCGGCCTCAAGTAAATGATGTTAGTCGTCGTGTTTTCAACAGGATACACTCTTTGAAACGTCTTCAAAATTTTCTACCGACTAAAACGAAAATCTACCTTTGTCAAACACTTTTATTACCATTAATTGACTATGGAGATGTGTGCTATCCTGATCTTAATGAAGAATATTTGTGCAAGTTGGAACGTCTTCAAAATTTATGCATCCGGTATACCTTCGGCCTCAGAAAATATGATTACATTTCTGAATACAGGTCACTTCTCAAATGGCTGAAGATCCCTGATCGACGCCAACTTTACATACTTACACTTCCTCTTAATATATTAAAAATCCTCATAGCCCAAATTATCTTAGTGGCAAATTTAAAGATTTGTCTGCTCACGGCTTTGGGCTACTATCTGAAAGTTCACTCACCGTTCACTCACCCTACTTATTCCTAAGCATACCTCTACCACTTACGAAAAATCCTTCACTGTCCAAGCAGCAAAAATTTGGAATCACCTGGATCCTGATATCAGGAAAATCACATCTCTAATTATTTTCAAAGATCGAATGAAGAAGTCCTGCCTCTCCTGAAACCTTTGTGTCCTTGCCCTTTCCTGTGTTTCCCATCCCAAATCATGTTAATAGTTTTTTTTTTACTTATACTTTTGTATTTTTTTAACAAATTTTTTTCGTCTCTATAAAGAATTTTCATTGTAAAATCTCCGACAGTCTACCAACTAAATTTCAATACGAATTATTATGATTGACTGGAAGAGATTGCTCATGTAGCATAAAAGATTATAAATAAATATATAGACACAATACAGCAAATTACATTAAAGATCACTTTTTTAAACTTATGAAATGATTTTTTATGAAGCTAAAATAATGCCATATTTCATCCACAATTGTGGTATAAGCATTATGAAACTTTAAGAAAATTAATGTATCTAGACTGACGGAAAAAAGATATATATAGACACAATACAGCAAATTACATTAAAGATCACTTTTTTAAACTTATGAAATGATTTTTTATGAAGCTAAAATAATGCCATATTTCATCCACAATTGTGGTATAAGCATTATGAAACTTTAAGAAAATTAGTGTATCTAGACTGACGGAAAAAAGATATGACACGGACATATGGCTTAAAGTGGTTCGTGTAAATGTATACACCGCGAGTACTTGCACGAACTTGGCTGAAACACTGCCGTGTGCTTCGTAATAATATCAATAATGAGATGACATTTAAATGGAGCTTCCAATAGCGGTTACAATTTTTTAATATTGTTCGAAGTCGGCTTAAAATTATAGGTACTAATTTGTCTTTATAGGGTGGGTGGCGTCTTTAAAATGGTATAATAATTTGGTTCAAACATCCCTACAAAAATACCTATGTTTATCCTACAGAGCTACAAATAGTATGTTTCGTTAGTATTCATTTATTATATGTTGTATTTCAGGTATCTTAAATAAATAATATTAAATTTTGTGTTCTATTAAAATATGACATCTCAAAAGGTGTCTTTTTTTACGATTTTTTGGGCGCTATTTCCGAACGTGGCGGGAAATTCACTAAATAACAATTAAATATATGAAGTTGTCTTTTTTCTACTTGTAGCTATAAAGCCAGTAGCCACAGATACATCCGTTCATCTCAGAGATGGCATTGTGTTCTTAGCACGCCGTGCGGGGACGCTCAGTTTCTTTCTTATCACTGGGACATATAATATCAAACGTAGTTCATGATCGACTACGATAGTAAGAGTATAATAACGTGGTAATAGTTATATTTTTTATTTTTCTTTATCTTTCAGATAATAGTTTGAAAGTGACACAGAAAAACTTTGTCGCTAACATTAGGCATAGCTATGTCTATCTACATGCTTAGCTGTTATTTTTAATAAAACTATTTTTTAATTGATAAAATTGAATTTCTATTAAATTGGAGTAGTCTTGAAAAAAATTTCCAGCTTTAGATTTATTTGATAAATTGTATGATCCCCCCTATTTAAGAGATTTTTACTGGATAAATATTTCTTACTTATTTATACCAATGCTTTCACGATTTTCATAAAAATAGGAAGTAATCATAAGGGAGTAAAAATGACGTGCTGAACGGTACATTGGCACGGAAACTTCCGTGCCAATGTACCGTCTCTTATGATGATGTCATGCGTGGAGGCCAATTTAGCTAAGATGTAATACGATGGATATATTTAATTATTAAACTTAAGATTTTTGATCGTCAGGATTATCTAGGATAGCAACACAGGGTACTCAGAAAATACTTAGCATTTCGATAAGTAGTTTAAGTTTATTCCCCTCCAGAGATGAATAAATTTAAATTTCTCTTCGGCAGTCATATCAATTAATAGTGAAACTAACTACCTCAGAGTAATTTGTTTGACAAAGGCTTCCGTTTCCAGGGCCTGACAGCGTTCTATGATTTAGATTTATAGCCCGATAGTACTTTTTCTTATCAAGAACTAGTCGCAGTATTGATAGGTGTATAAGCAATCAAAAAACTATGTATCGAATCGGCACAGCTGACATTCGACAGAAGGTTACATCTCTAGTGAGGAGACCACCCACGCAGCCCGAACGAGCGGCGTCTTTGGGTACGTTGCTGTAAATAAACAGATTCCGAGAAGGGAGACGCGCCGACAGTGAGCGATGCGCGCGCTCTCGCTTGCCGATTGATGGCCCCTAGCGTGTCCCTGTGACAGCTACGCCGGTCGTTACTGAGACCGAGAGGGCATCTCATGTTGAATACGAAGTTGTGAAATCGCTGGGTGTTCAGCCTTTGTTCGTGGTATTTATTTCAGCTAGTACTAATAAAAATAATTAGCTTATAAAATCAATTTATAAGACTAGCTTTTATCCGTTGCACCGTTCCTCTGGTTATAGTTAAATACTGTAGGACGAAATTAAAACATGCAATGCCAAATAGAATGATTAAGTGAAATTAAATAGATACTGCGTTTTAATTTTCGTGACTTTTTAATACAGATGACTATGTAAATAAAAATATTTCTCGCTAAAGTAGGAATTAAACGGAGTGATTATGTTGCACCATTTACATTGTGCATGTAGCGTTTGAAAAAATCACGTCGATGCGTTGCTCCTTTGCAATGTTGCTTCGTAATTCCGTTTGTGTACTTTTTTTAAATTTCAAACACGAATTTTTCTATTGCAATGAAATTAACTGACATAGATATTAGACTATGCCACTTCCCGGCCGCCAACTGTTTCTGTGCAAAAAACCACGTCAATCCGTTACGACGTGAAAGAAGGAGAAACAAACACAATTTTGAACTAGTAACATTAATTGAAACTCTTACCGTATTTAGCTTTTCCCATTTAAGTAAAAAATAATCTATTTCATTCATCTGTAATTAAATTCGAAAAATTGAAGCGATTTGTAATAATGATCTATTTCATTCATCTGTAATTAAATTCGAAAAATTGAAGCGATTTGTAATAATTCAACAAAGTCTCTAACTGACGTCGAGTTCTACGAGACCAAGTCTAGTTCAGTCATATTTGGGTTACATATGTTCCGAAATATATGATCTTTAAGTTCCGAAGGTGCCTCTTCACTTCAGGGGGTTCAACAATCTGTAGATAAACCGATGATGAGTATTACTGGAGTGGGTAGAGGTTAATTGATACATGATAGTTTGAAGACTAGAAGTCTCGATTTTGTACTTAAAAATATTTGTTTTAATCTGAATATTTTTAAATAATTATTTAGATATTTGTTTATAGTAAAATGTATATATATATATATATATATATATATATATATATATATATATATTTGCAGTGAATACCTACTGATCCTGAATATCATAATTATAACAAATTTTTACAATATGTTTAAATTAAAGAATGATTTAAATACCAACATGGGCCGGGCGGACGGCTAGAATAGAACAGAGTAGTTAAACAGGGGAGGGTACAATCAAAATAAGATTATTTTTTTAAATGTCTTGAAAATATAAACCGATGTGTTTATGTTTATTTGTGAATTGGCAAGCTTGTCGGTTAAGCTATTAAGACTTTATACTTAAAGTTCACTTGTCTTAATAGTCTAATTGATTTTAGTAAGTTAGATGCCGATAGATTTATTATAAGTAGTTAAACGAAGGTAGTTAACATATTAACATTTTGAAAAATCATACCTGAAGAGATGAAATTATATTGAGTATATACGGAAAAGATTAATATTACGATTTCAAGAATGTATGATTCTGATCAGTATATCGAGATACATATGAACGAAGGTTTGTTGAAATTATTGGCTGAAATAAATTTAATTAAAATTTCAATCAAATGTTAGGTATATACAATTTTTGAAAACCATGATTATAAAATTATCAGGGAGAGGAAAGAGGTAAAATACAAGTCATTTGTGAAGCTAAATATTTCACAAAAGGAACTTGAAAACGATAAACAGTAAATGGAATATTAATTCCATTTTGTAAACCTATGCTGTGATATCCCACACGACGAGTTGCCCGAAAAGAATTGCTTTCGCTTTACACGGGCAGGTTTATTATGGTTTTTTTACTATCCTACTCAAATTTGTTTGCATAAAAATCTAAAAGGTTAGAAACTCTGAGGCCGAGGCAGGCGGACGGATGGACGGCCACACACGATGAGATTAAAAGATTTGCTCATTTCTCACTGTTCACACAATGCGAAATATTCATATAGTGAGTTAATTATGTTTACAAAGTGTGAACAAAGATTAGAGTTACCTGTAATTTCAATACTAATTAAAAATGTAAAAAATTATCTAAACTAATCTCATTTCGTAATTTAATGGTCATCTTAAAATATATTCTAAGTTAAAGAGAACTAATTGTCATAACACGTTTATTTCCCCTTTTATGCGAGAAATAACGCCAGCCATGTTAGATCCGCTATAGTAAATTTGGAAAATATGTTGAATATTCTTAAAACAGGATATATGAAAAATTATAGACCAGAGATTCTGGGAACTCTTGAATATAAAGCTTTATTTATCCACATATCGTTTAAGGGTTTATAATCTAAAGTAATTAGACTGGTCTTATTTCTGGAACCGTTTCCATATTTAAATTGAATAATTGTTTAAAGCCCGATTTCATACATAATAACAGCAATACATTACTCTATAGTAAAGAGAAGATGAGTAGGAAATATAATTGCTCGCAAAATACAATGTACCCGCCGCTCGGTTGCCGCTCGGCTAATCACGGAAATGCAACTTTATGTATGAGAACCGGAACCAAAAAAAGGCTTGGACAGGGTGGATTTGTAGAGACGCAGTAAACGACATTTATCTAAAATGACTCATAAAATGGTAATTGAAATAGGTAGTACGAAATAATGGAAAAAAAGGGAAGATATGACTGATGATACGCCCCCAATGTCGAAATAAGCATTAATAACTATATAAACTATGAGCAATTAAGAAGGTAGAATAAAACAAAAGAAGGGTCTCTTTTACCGCTCTAGACGCGCTTTATAATGACGACCCACAACTTAATCAAGAATTAAGAAACAGTTAACAGCCTTCTCTTGACATATGCATATATGATGTTCAATATCCTGCATAGGTACTTAAGCTTAATTGTAAACTAGCAGCGACCAATGAAGATTGCTTTGAAATTCGTTTAACAATATTATGTGAAAATTACTAAATAGACAAATATTTTATATAGAGATGTGGAAACATAGTACAAAATATTCAGTCCTTTTTTTCATTTGCTCCACATTCATATTTGTTCACTTGCAAAAGGTCCTGGAATTTTATCATACTATCATCGACGTGACAGTTCCTGTATATCTGTCTCTCTTTAAGGACATATTACGAGTACCTGTAATTTTGTATCGTAAAATTTTATACTCTTAACATTTGCGCGACGACAAAGTACGATAAAGAATCTTCGTGTGGGGTGGCCCTTATAACAGGAGCGATGTCGGTGGAGTATATCCATTAAATCAAGCTCCGTTGCGCCATCACATTGTAAGTTGGCTGGCAACATTGTGATTGACGCTAAATGGCGCGATTCGATTACGTTGCACGTAACGACTACAGTGCGTGTGATTCGAGTGATAAAACACTCGGTGTGACCTGATGTTTGGTTGAAAATGTCGAAAGGGAAGATAAAGAAAACATTTATAAAACACTGTAAATGTCAGACTGGCGTTCTTTACTGCCATAAAATGTATCATTGCTGTTAATAAATTGCCCGTTTATTGACCAATAGCCGAAGTTGAGTGTCGCGGAACGCGACGGTGCGGCTATTTGAATGGGCGATCAAATAGCAAACTATGCGAAGTTGTTTTCTGTCGTGTCTTAACTTTTTACGATTTTTCAGTACATATAAACATATGTAAAACTATATTGAAGAGAAGAGAACAATAAAATTATATTGAAGTTGGGCAAGTCCATTTATTTTTTATTTATTTTCACACATCTCGGTAGAGACAAATGTTTTTATCACTTCTCCTTATATTTATGAACACCTACTTGAAATAGAATTAACCTAATTTCAAATACGAACTTGGTATGTACTTATTCTCTTTTAGAGATAAAAACCGCCGAGACACGCACGGAGAGGCAGAGAGTGTTGTCACAAAATGGTGCCGTTAAATCCTCTGGGTATGGAAGCCTAAACGAGGGTTCATATATTTGTAAATTGTCAAATTTAGTAGTTTTAACATTAATTAAGCAAGTGTGTAATGTTTTGAGCCAGAAAGATAGCGAAAAATTATACCATCGGGATGAAAATTCGGTTTATTATTTCACGTTCTAAACATTTGGGATCTATAAAAACCATTGCTGAAAATATAAAATTCACCATTAAAATCTGGAAAATTTGTTCAATATTACCTTATCACAGGCATAAGATTATTATTTAAGATGTCGAGTGTCCAAAAAATGTTTTATCAAGTTTCGCCGATATTATGAAGAAATATTTTAAGAGATATTTAGTCTATTTGTATTCACATAATAAATAAGAAGAATTAAAATCTTTCAAAAATTGTATAACATTGTTACTTCGAGTATACATTAGCAAACGTAACTACAGTTTAAAATGATAAAATAAATTTAAACTAATTACTTTATTTGCATAGTATAAACTTGACAAATATTATATTCTCTTCATGGTGATGTGTAACACAATGTGGGTCGGGCAAAGGTAGTGCGGGTCAAGGCACGCACAAAGTAGAGTCACCTACCTATCCGTATCTCTCAAAAATTGTTGAAGCAAGTTAATGAAATATCATTAAAATAAGATTTTTGTGGTTAAAAAAAAGATGGGCGCAGGGCGCGATCAATTTGAAATTTAGTAGGCACTTCGCAAACGGGCGTAACAGACGGACAGACATAGACAAGGACATGACGAGATTATAAGTGTTCCGTGCTTGATTAATGAATCCTGAAAATAGTCCGTTTTGCACAACATTTTTTCATTAAATAAATTTAATTTAATATTGATTAATAATTTCCAGATATTGAAATATTGATGTTGGCAGACTGCAGAATTATAGACCTTGCGAAGGGAATTTAGAAGGAAGAGACGTAGTTATGTGATGGATCACTTGAATACTCGGTTCCAAAATGGCCTTAATAATATTAAAACTTGATCTATCGAAGAGCTATTATAAAATTCAAATTTGTATTACCGTGAAGCAATATATTGCAAAAAATTACTTTGAACTATATATAACTTCGGGTCTCATACCCAAAGGAATCAGTAGTATACAGCAGTCAAATTACTCAAAACTTTGGGCCGTGGAATCCATTTCGATAACTTCTTCATTTCACCTTTGTTTTAGTACGAGCTGATTGACCAGAATACCAAAGCTAGTAAAATGGCTCGGTATCATCGAAAGCACCTTCCAAAAACTGTATCAGCTGATAAAAATATGAGACATGGAGGAGGCATTGTGAAGTGGATGGATAATAAGGCACTGCATAGGTTTGCCTACTTTTTGTCACCTACGAAAACATGTGTCATAAAACGCCCCATTTACTGTGAGACCAGGAGTCGTATTCATTACAGTAATAAGTGCAGCATGCGGATTTTTGAAACGACTAATGCCTTCACATCCCGTCGAAGAATTCAATGTCAGAAACAGATGCGTAAACTGGGCCAAGAAAAAAAAATAGGAGATATAATTCTTGCACTTTATATAATATTCACCTTTGTTACACAAATGAAAGGAATTGTTTTGCTAAATTTTAGTTTAATATTATATAAATAAAAAGAAACTATTATTAATAAATAAAAAAACTTGTCGAAATATTTTCTTATTCAATAAGTAATGGCAAAATATATTGGAAAACTTTTTATATACTAATATTAAAAAATTCTGAACCTTGAATTCTGAAAATATTACAGTCCTGAAAGCGTTAAGACCCATTATGAAAAAAAATTTCGGAGGGACCTGAATACATTGTTGAATTGTGTGCATGGAGAAAATATTTGTTTTATTGACCCCATTGAAGAAGTCTTTAAAAATACACTTGGAACCAGTCAACAATTTTTGATGCGCCTACTTTTTTGGGAGATGTGCCTTTAATGCGTTTTGTTCTCTCTACCTTTTTAAGCAGGTGTATCAAAAATAGAAAAAAAAAATCAAAATGACGGCATTTAGCCCATCCTTAATGGAAAATAATTTTGGTTAATTTGCGTTAATGAATTAGAGATCTAGACAGTTAAGCAATTTGTATTACGTCTGTCCAAGATATATTAGGCAATATATTTACAAATGTGGTCAAAAATATATTGATATTTATGAATTGTTTAGTAGAAATACTCTGTATCCTTAAATTTTGAAACTTTTATGTACATGGAAATGTCTATGAAATGTGCGTAGTACGAATATTACAAAGTATAAGTGGACCTGTTGGTAGTAGATTCCACTGGTTATTTAAAATACGCTTGTTAGTTAAATCGAAAGAAAAAGAAAACCTTTGTCACAAAACATAACTTAAAAAATACTACCAAAGTGTAAACACAATGAAATCATAACATTACTCCCCTACCAGTAACTAAGTTACGTAACAGGAGGGATGGAACATGACAATTATATATGACATATTATGAAAGATAAAATTACTTACACATTATACAATATTATTCATTGAATCTAACAGGCATTCTTATTGTTCGTCCTTAAAGAGTTTGTTTAGCAAAAGTTATTTTTGATGTACCGTTCTTCAGGTACCATTCCTTTACATTTATTACATTTGTGTAAAGTCTTAAATGGATTTAAAAAAAATCTTTACTTGTGTCCGGAACATTTTCTTGCAGAATATAAGCAGGTTTTAATCTATCGATTGTTTTCCTTTAATTTGCAGCGTAAAATATTTTTCACTTCTGGCAGTTACCGGAAATGGACCTTCATATGAGAGTTCAAGTTGTTTCTACACTCTATCTTTTCGTACAAAAACATGAGTAGTCCTCCGGTCTTCTAATCTTTAAGTCCTTAGAAACAGTTCTTGATCGTAAAAATCCATCATTTTCTGTAATTGACTGAAAAGGTTTCAGAAGTTGTGAGAATTTTCGATTCTTGGAAAAATTCCCCAGGTCAGCATATATTTTGCCCGTAAACCATTTGAGCAATAGTGTATACGGAGTCTTTTTGCACAGCTGCACGTAGGCCAAGTCTATTTTGTGCTATTAGTGCAGTCTTAAGAGTTCTATGGAATCGCTCGACCTTCCCGTTACTTTGGGGATGATAAGCAATTGCATGTCGCAATTTTATTTCAGACATTTTTGATAGGTCGTTGAACAATTCTGAATTAAACTGCACTTCACAAGCTGTGACTAGGCGATATGGAACACTAAATCTTGAAATCCAGTTTGAATAAAATGCTTTGGCAACCATCTCTGTCGAAATGTTATTAAGTGGAATCACTTCTATCCAGTTTGAATACCTGTCAAAGTTAGTAAGACAGTAAATATTTCCATTAGAGGTGGTAAAGGTCCAATGACATCAATATGTACGTCACTAAATCTTTCTGAAGGGAGTTGAAATTCATCAAAACTTGAATTCAATTAATTTTACTTTTTTTGTCAATTAATTTTACTTTTTTTGGCAAGCCATGCAAGATCGGGTCCAGAGTTGTACATCCTTATGGATACTCGGCTAAATAAATTTAGATGATAAGAGCTTCACAGATGATTTAATGCCAGAATGGGCTGTGTTATGCATTTGTTGAAATATTCGCATTCGATAACTTTCAGGAATATATGGTCTAATATTATTTGTTGAAGTTTCATACCACAAAGACTCCCCAGAAGGTAGCGGATACTGCTTGAAGTTCAGAAAAGTTGCTGATGTCTCCAAATTTGCATCCATATTTTGTTCATCTGCTATTTTATCGTAGTCAATCAAGGAAATTTCTTCAATTCTAGATAAAGTATTTGCAATGATGTTGTCTCGACCTTCTATGTGTTGTATATCTGTCGAAAATTGAGAAATGTGAATATCAAAGTTGGCGAGGTAAAGCTTTTCTGGTTTTTGTTTAAAAGCAACGGTTATAAGTTTACGGTCTGTGAATATTTTAAATGTTCTTCCTTCCAGTAAAAATTTGAAGTATTTGATTGAAAGGTAAATTCCTGGTAATTCCCTATCAATAGTACTGCAATTCCTTTGTGCTTCGTTTAGCTTTTTGGAATAAAAGAATAAAAAATAGATTTAAAGTACTGCCCCAATCGCTGAATCTGAAACATCTGTATAAAGTGACAGCGGTAGTTCATGATTCGGAGAAGATAAGAGTGTTGTATTGGCTAAATCATCTTTGCATCGTTGAAATTGTTCTTTAGCTTCATCTGTCCATTGTATTTTTCGTTTATCTTTTTTCCGTGCTTCTTTAAGGTAGTCTAATAGGAGATATTGGTTTTTAAATGCATTCGCAACCGCATAATAAGGCCTAAGAATATTCTGAGCTCGTGAGCAGTTGTTGAAAGTTTGTAACTTATAATTGTTTGAACTTTGTTTTGTAGAGGTCGTGAACCTTGAGGAGTAATTAAGTAAGCCAAGAATTCTATTTTTTTTGTGCCAAAATGGATTTAGAAAAGTTAATTCGAAGTCCACAGTCATTTAATCTTTCAAAAATTAACTTCAAATGAATTCTGTGTTGTTCTTCAGTAGTAGATGTAATTAGAATGTCATCCAGGTAGGGGAAACAAATTTGAGATTCGAAATAACTATGTTTATAAATCTTTGAAACGTTGCTAGTGCATTCCTCAAATCAAAATTACATTGAACTCATACAATCGAAAAGGAGTAATTAACGCAGTTTTACATTTATCTTCCTCAGAAACAAGCACTTGATAGTAGCCTTTAAATAAATCTATTTTGGAATAAATATTTGTACTTCTTAAAATGTGATGAAAATCTTCAATCAAAATAGGATATCTATCAGGAACTGTTCTATCATTTAGTTGTCGATAATCTCCATATGGGCGAAGAGTACCATCTTTTTTACGCACCACATGAAGAGGATTTGCCTATTGAGAACTTGATGGTTTTATTATGCTATTACCATGTGTTATGCTTGACCATGTGTTATAATATTATATTGAACATTATGTTGTAAACATGGTAGGAAAAAAATTGGTTTGCGTAAGTCTGGATATTGTTTTAATAGGGTATACAATTTTGTTAAAGTGTTTACTATAACGATATCACTGAGTTCTCTTATGAAAGCAATTTCGCCAGTCACCGTATGCTGAGTTACTCCATCAACCAGTGTATTTTTTAGATAAATCAATTATTAATTTAAATTTGTTAAGTAAATTAGCGGTTAAAATACCTTTATTTATATTGGCCTCAATAATTGGAAATTGAAATTCACGCCTGAGTCCCAAATCAAGTGTTAACACTTTAATCCAAAATGTTTTTATTTCAGTGCTATTTGCTGCATATAATTTATAATCACTGGATTGTTGTATGGCAGGAATAATACTAACATCTGCTCCACTATCTACTAAAAAGCGCATTTTAGAATTTTTATCTTTCACAAATAAACAAAATTTGCAACAATTCCTGAAGATAGCAGGAGAGCTTGCCGCATTCTCTACTGCATGTTGGCGTTTCCCGAACTTTGATTATTGTTATTAGTCCAACTGCAAGGCTGAGTGTACTTTTTGGGACGGCATTTTGATCCGAAACAAAAGTGATGAAAACAGTATTTTCCACGTGGAGTATATCTTTTTCTTGAACTGCTACGAGATCGTCTTCTCAAAGTTTTAGTATTTTGAGATCATCAATAATTAATTTCTTTATTTGTTGTTCTAGGTACTAAATTCTTAACAAAAGTTCTGGATTCGAACTGGCAGATAAAATATAAATATCGTTCTATTGTTTCATGTCTGCGATCTTGTCAGCCATGATTGCCAACTTAGGTTATTGTTCATCACTTACGAGAATAATATTTCTCATAAAGTCGGGCAATTTTTCCAACCATACTCTTTTAATTAAATTTTCAGAAACATCTGACGTTGCCACTGATTTCAATTTTTGTAACAATTGGCTTGGTTACATATTCCTCAAGTCAATTCCTGAAAACGCCTAGTTTTCGATTCAGAATATTTGGTGGTTGATTCATGTGTATAAAGTAAACACAATGACATCACTACAGAACCTACGAAGGTTCTGTGTACGCTTAGGTCTAAGAAGGAAAGGAAGCAGCTTTTATAGGGGAACGTGTTGTTCAGTGCTTAGCATCGCTACGAGCGCGTCGCATATTTACTTATAATACTTAGTTTTGCAGCTAAAAAATACTGATTAAATTTCACGTCCACGTGTTGATATAAACTCATACCATGAGTTCTCCCAGACTCACTAAAAATGTTTCTTTTAATTAAAAAATTAATGAAATTTATGATAACCACACGATAGTGTGGTTATCATAAAATTAGTAAATAGTTATGGACCGCTACCATTTCGACTCCAAGATATTTACTTTTATAGAAGCGGTATAACGAGAGTCCACAACCCTGACAGAGTTGTGGTTAGATCAGGTAAAAGACAAGTTCGCTCAGTGACATCAGTACAGCGAGACGCTCTGATCACGGTGGATTTTAAAGCAAACGTTTTAGGGAATGTTTTTCCTCTTTAATGTTTTCGTCTTTTCATGCATTCGCTACCAGAATCACTTGACATTAGATGGCTTTCATAGGAGACGGGAATAACTGAAGTTCAGTTGGTACTGACAAATCTTCAGGTGGTTAACCCTTCAGAGTGGTGGATGATGGATTTATTGTATTTCCAAAACAATTCAAAAAACATGCCAGTGCTTCGCTTGATGACAGAGTACTTTTAATGCTAGATCCATACTAACTGTGTTGACGATTGTAAATGAAACGACCTCGTATTATTCTGTCTTTCTAACTACATTGCTCTCACAAATAACTGTCATTAAAAAGAAATTGCCGAAATAGACTTGCTCTTGTAGCAATAAGACTGTTATACATATAAATTATGTACATTGAAGTATGTAAATAAAAAGATTTTGTTATGGCCGCTTCAATAAATTTTACCTGTCACTATCGGGTGCGAAGTAATCTTGGAAAACCAATATACATATGTATGACCGCAAAGCTAATTATACATTAGGATATGATACATTGCAAAGCAATGCTACGTACGCAATATTAGGGATGAGTTGGCAGCCAGAATGCTGCTATGGCCCAAAATGATATCAAAATTTGATTTCAGTAAAACTGATTTTTTCCGTTTAACCGAAATTGTTTCACAGATATTGACATTGCCACTATGTAATTAATCCATCAGACCTACATGAAATCAATACGAAAAATAATCATCAAAATCTGGCTCTAAATAATAGCCAAAAAGCAGGAAATATTCATGAAACAACTAAATTTAAGCTGAAGAACGTAATACTGAAGCCAACAAATCCACCACTGTAGGAGTGGTAGGAGCTATATATTTATTTTTGAGTCTCGAGCAAGCAAAGTAAATGCTTACGTTGATCCATCTCAGGCGTCTAGAAGCTACCATATTATTTTTTTTTTTCAAAATTGGTGAAATCTTTCCGGAAACTTATACAAAGAAAAAAATTCATAGAAGCGGCAAGAACAGAACATCAACAATATATACCGATGCATCTGAAAAGAAAGCTATTAGAAAAGAAATTGAACAGAAGAAACCAAAAAACAGGTTGAACGTGATAAAAAATTTCGAAAAAAACCGAAGATAAGAACAAGAGGATATGCAAAAATAAATGTCTTCTTCAAAACGAAAATTATAAGAAAAATTTTTCTTTCTAGTTTATTCTCTGGATTATAGTCACAGAGCAGGCTTGAAGTTGATGGTGAATCTAATTAGTCTATTCTGTTTTAATTGTCTAATGTTCAATTGTTTTTAAGGGATGGACTTTTCTTCCTTTTCATTTTAATGTAGAAGAACTATTTTATTAATTAGATTTTATTGCTTAAATTAATTTACTTAATTGATTAGGTCTAGATAAGATAATACAATAATGTTGACGCTTGCCTCTATTTATATCAATGAGAAGTTAATTTATTAAAACTGATTTTCGTTGCCAAATATCGAATTATTTAAATAAAAAGAAATCCTCTTTAATTTGCCTTATAACATATAACATTCCTATGCAAGCAGTTACGTATACTTTGATGAAACGATTGCGAACAAAACTAATTAAAAACGTCAATTTTCTTTAATTTACAGATGTTTCAACTAACCTCAAGCATTAATGTTTAAATTGACTTAGGTATAGTCTCAGTCTACACTCCAATTATTCCCTCTTAAATCACAATATAAATATTTTTGGTGATAACTTACGGGATATATGCACATTAATATGTTTAATTTCAAGGCTCTACGTTAAAAGATTTTTGAGAAAAACTACCTGTAACAAACGGACATGTGAGTACTCTTTTAAGGGTTCCATTTTTCCTTTGCGAAGTATGGAATCCTAAAAAAGTAGAATGAAAAACAATGTTACCGGCTACTGAGTTTTATATTCTTTATTTTGTTTGGGATATCTCAGGTAATTATTTCGTTTTATTAAGGTTAAACATCCGTCCGCAAATTTATATTTGTATCTTTGCAAATTTATATTTTATATTTGTACCTGGTACTTTTCAGGTATTCGTTTTATCTGGCTGTGCCGATATAAATAGTGAAAACATTTATTTATTGACGTATATTAATGTATAAAATTGAGACGAATGGCGGATTTATTGCTACATGTGTAATATCTTATAGCCAACTAGAAAACCAACCCAGCCCCGCCTGACAAGCGGCCGGGATTCAAATCCGTCAAAGGCTGCATGCCTTTTGATCAACTCAACGCGTCATGGAAATACATATAGCATAGCATTTAAGTTGGTATATTTAAGTATTCTACCTATATACTCGTACCTATTTTATTCCAGTTATACTTGTAACACAGTTAAAGATCACTGAAGCCATTAATCCAGAATTTTTTTTTAAAATGATGACGTTAGTTCTTTTGCTTTGCAATATGAGAGAATGAAAGTAGATCTGTTATATAACGTGGACTTAACATTTATAAAGATCAATAAAGCTTTTCAAAAATTAAAAAACTTTATTGATCTTTGTAAGTAAAGCTTCTTAATTTTCCTAAATTTATTGTAAGAGATAGACCCTCTGAACAAGAAAGATCATAGAGATTAAATTTGTTTCTTTGAACCTTTGAAAACAATGCTTGGCTATATAGTACATGTAAAGTAATTGTCCATACATCTGGAAAGCGTTGATGCAAGTTAGCCGAAGCAATTTTAATTGAAAGGTCTAATCAATTGCTAGTATTTAGAATTTTTTTAGGTTTTTAAAATTCGTGATTGTAAAATTCTGCTAGAGTGTTGAACTTTAACGAAGAAAAATTATAAAATAAACCTAAACCAATTTTATAATAAAACATTGATGCATTTACTAGTTAATTTTCATCCACATAATTTTAAAATAGTAGAAAATGCGAGGTCATTATAGATGGACGGATGAGCGGATGGGACGTAGTTACAACGGTTGCTTGTTTGACTACGGAGACGTAAAAATTATATTAATAATCATAATATATGAGGGCCAGAAAATGCGCAAATGCGCCATTTAGGTAAATACGAAATTAATTAGCTTTAAGTATAAACATAGCGCTGCAATTATTTAATTTAAAAATAAATTATTAGTTAGAGATGATATTATATTTTCATATTGTATTATAATTTTCCTTCATCTACAAGCATGCAGTGGATTATGTCGTCCAAATCCACGGAAGCTTCTTAATCTTTACAAAAAAAATTTACTCAACTATACTGATAACTTTATCGCCATGTTAAAGATTTCATTACTGTAGCTGTCACTTTTTGCAAATGCTCTAAATAATTATAAAGGCATAAAAAAGTAATATACACTTCGAGTACACAAAATTCGTTTTATTGATGATCCGCATTTTCATGTAGTTTCTACATTTTGTTTGTACTTTACTCGCCGAAATGTAGTTGCTAGCTGATCAGAAGTTTAAATGTCGCGCTCTTTAAATACCCCATCAGAGATTGGAGAAGTCTTTAAAATATTCCACAAAAAATTCCAAAAAAGATTGGCGGATGTATTAGACTTCAGTCTTATATAAACAAGGGTTCTTATTGGAAAATCCCTTTTTTAATGATAAAAAAGACATTAATATAATCTCCAATTTACTTTTTTTGGGCCCGTTGACATTGAACGTTGATGTGTTAGTCAGTCAATAAATTCTGAATGTTAGATTAGTATAACAAATATAAAAATTAATTCCCATTCTCCACTTCCAGACCCTCACTATTGTCTCCTAACCTCTCCAAAAATTGTTCCATTGTAGACACGTTGTTCACGGTGAATTGATAACAACTCGTATAGTGTTTGACATCCGGGGTGGTTGAAAGACTTCCGTGACTTTGGTAGATAAAAACGAATATGATTACTTTTTTCGCACACTCATGGCTTATAGTGACTACAGCCCCCATTTCCGTTGTTCGCCTGTTTTCATCCGATATCGCACTCTCTAGTCGCACGTTTCGCGTTAAAACGTGCTCCGGCAGCTACTCACAGCGCGAGCGAGAGCTGCTGAGTCACGGTTTTATGGGTGCACCGCATACCAGCTTGTCAACCTGGTGTGGTTTGTGTAGTCCATTCGTTAGGAGAAGGTAATCCATGTAGAGCATATGGAATTTACACGATCATTTACCTTTCTTTTTATTTAAAAAGAGTTAAAATTATGTACTTTATTTTGAAATTTACTTTACAATTAAAACAGAAGGATGAAGGAGCGCCCAACTGTTTTGCAGTGCTCCTTCACCCTTCTAATTTATAACCATATATGTCAGAAGTTATGATAACGGCATTCAACAAGCACTTAAACGCAAAAGTTATTTCGCACATCTCGTATTAATAGATATCTGTAGGTAAACAAGTTATTTGTTTACAACGGCAATAAATGTACATAGTGAAAAATAATATCTACATTTTATTACGAAACGTAACAAATAATTTATAAATATCGTAAAATTCTGTATTGGATTGTATTCATGTTCATTATGATACATACAGAGTATTTCAATACACTTTTTAAGTTTAACTATTTGATTTAGTATTATTGTCTGTAAAGAAAGCTTTAAACGTTTTACATAGTTTCATTTTGTTACTTATATAAAATAGTAGTATTTTTCATAAATAACAAGATTAGTTATTGTAAGGAAATTATTTAACTTAAATTTTATTTTTATCGTTGTTTCATTTTTCATTTCTTTTCTTGTCTAATTTAGCTCAGTTATTGTAATTTTGGGTTGACAATTTTTTTTGTATTTGTTATATTTATTAATTGTTTTTTTTACTATAGGTAATAAAAACATTATCCACAAAGCGAATTGACAAAATATAACTCCATTGTAATAAAGTACCACATTGTAAGAGATTTTGTTTAGCCTCTTTTTTCTCTTATTAAGTTATCAAATATTCTTTCTTCTTAAATTCTTCCACAAAGCTTCGTTAAGATAATTATCAAATGGAATAATACTAATTATATTCTTAAGTATTTATATTTCCCTTTAACAATATGATGCTGTAATAAGATTGAATCTAAAACATCGTTGTTTTCTTTAACTTTCCTTTATTTTTATATGCTCTTTTTTGAAAGGTTTTGAAACACAATAATTACGAGAGAGATTTAGCCTTGATTAGTAGAACAGACTATACTCGCGCGCAACACGCAAACGCGCGGCACTTAATTGACCTCCACAATAAAATCGTAAATAATAAACTGTCACGTTCCACCTTTACGATGTGAGGGCTGTTTGTTCACTTACGTACATCATTTATTGTACGTAAGAATATATTTGCGTTTATTAGAATATTTTATATCTCTGTCCGCAATATAACTCGTGAATATTAAACTGTCAGTGATCTAATGTGACGTTCGGTATTTTAATCCGCAAGATGAATTTAATAAAGTTGATATGGGCTACTTTCAGGACAGTACAGTCGTTTATAAATTACCAATACAGCGACGTGGGTGGAAAAGCGGAAGAAGTAATCGTCACGCCACCTATAGAGATTCTGATGCTGTATCTAGATATTGCTGCTGTTGCTTATATGTCAGTATATCGTATTTTAAAAGTTCTATTGTATCACTTAAGCGTAGCAGCTTTGACTGTATCTCTGTCTGAAGTATAACTTGTAAATATTAAACTGGTATGGACATATACACACACACAAAAATATGTTTATATATATATATATATATATATATATATATATATATATATATATATGTATATATATATACACACACACACACACACATATATATATATATATATATACAAGATTAGCTTCCTTATTTTTAAAAAAATAAAAAATTTCAATAATTAAAAAATTCCGTAATAATGTCGGTTTCGGTTATACCATTCTATGATATACATGATGTTGAAAAACATATTCTCTTTGAAAGTATGTTAGAAAGTGTTAAAGAAATGGAAATGTGGACAACAAAATTGAGTATTTTTCTACGAAATTTATTTAGTTAATATTTTTCAACAATTCCTTATTTAATTGGTTTCAATATTTTTCAAAATTTGTTAGATATTTAAATGAGGGTAAATTTACGGTGCCCTCTATGACCGAGGAATTCGATTTACTTTCATTTGTGATTTACTTAATTTTTTCTTTGTTATTTGGTAAATTATAATAACCGAAATCATTTTAATCATAAAATTATTATCCATAGTATGCATAAGTAAGTTATTGTAATATAGTCGCAGAAAATAAAAACGCGTATGTCCTATAAGAAATAATAATTTCCGGCCTCTAAGTCTATTATTTTTCTTTAACGATTTTTATTATTTTCTTTCATTGTCAATTGTCTTTTTCCAATTTTTGAAACGGAAATAATAAACTTTTGGCAATATTATAAGCGTAAAAAAGTATAATTTAAAATACACTAATCAATACGATTACGAAAACCATGCAAAAATAAATTTGTTTACTCATTTTCACAAGAAGACAAATACAGTTTTGCTTTAATTGTAAATAGTCCTGTCAAAATAGAAGTACAATAATTATCAGATATTAGAAGAAAATTTTCATCCACATCTTGATACTATTATTTCTTATTACTGGAGATGATAAAGAAATAAGCACGGCTCATATGAGATCCCAAAATTTATTTATTACGTTTTAAAATGTTTTTTAAGACAATAAAACTGCTACAATAGTAATTAATATTTGACTAATGATACTAGCAAGTTCAATCAATAGATTTTTTTTGTATTTGAGATTATTCTAAGAATATTTATTATATTTTTTTATTATTTTATATAATCCCCTGAAAATAATTGAACCTTGTTTAAAATTTTGCGATCTCTTAATTTGATCGATCAGTTTAAAGCAAAACTGAATATATTCAAATGTAAAGGTTAAATAAAATTCTGAGAATTATGATCAAAAATGTTGAAGAATCTTAATCAAACATAACATTGTAAGAAAAGATAATTTGGACAGGAGCGACCAAGTTAAATTTAATTCCAAAAATTGTCGTTTAGGAATATCACGTATGAAAATATAAGTTTAAATAGTGAATCATTTTTCATTTCCGATACTAGGAAACAGTCACGTTTCATTCTCATTTATGCCTCCACCAATTTTATCAAAGTTTTGGTATAAGATAAAAACTTAATAAATTCTCGATAATGGATTTTACTCGATCATTTTGATAATATTCACTTTTAATAAAAAAAAACTTAACTCATAATTATCTATCTATATTAGTCTCAGCGGGCGCCATTTTTGTGTTAACTCTTAATTTAAAAAATAGCTTCGCGTTTTTCAGAAATATTTTAATTTAGTAAATCTGTTTTATACTTAAATTAATTTATGATATTTACTTATTATAAATATATATAAATATATATGTATATATATATATATATATATACATATATATATATATATATATACATATATATATATTTACACTTAACATAATTTATGATACATTATGCGACGGACGAGCGGGCCGACGATACAGTGATATAAAAATTATTCTCCGATCATAGATATGTGGAATTCTCAAAAAGTGTCACATAAATACGAAACAAATAAAGGAAGTACAAGAAATACGACCAACATAAAGGAGAGACAAACTGTTTGCGAAGATGAGTCACATTGTAGTCGAATATTACAGTTTTATTCAGTCATTAATAGTACGATACGATCATTGCACTCGACGTTTATGACTGCGTATGAAATTGTCACGATTCGCTGTAACTAGTCAACATTTAATAACACACTTGGAATATTTTATGTAGGCGGAATATTGGCAGTATTCCTGTCAATAAATTCAAACCACTGTTGCAATAGAAAACAAACAGTGTACCCAACTATTTATAGATAAGCTAAGCAACTGTATTAAATAGGCGATTAAAACATACAATTTTGAATGGATTTAAATATATACAGCTGAACAATAAGGCAAAATCACTCGCTACAAAAGCAATATCTTAGGTGTATCTAATCGGAACATCAGCGAGAAAGTAAATAATGTTGTGGCGAACGGCTAACGATTGCTCAGATAATAAAATAATATATTAATATGTCTAGAGACTCGTGAAAACTCATGATTTATATAATCAAATATTTCATTGTATTCGCAATTCTCCCCGCTTTCAACAGTGGAAAAGAGTTATATGCTGCACTTATCTAGATCTTTGAATGTTTTAAAGTATATTATTAATAAATAAATTAATAAAATAAAAACATTTATTGAAAAAAAAATGCTATCATTTTAGTGGACAACTAAATTACAATATCTACCAGTTTTCGTAACCGAAATAAAGCTAGGTTGTTCAATGTATTCAGAGTAGTTGCGTCTTCAAAGGTTGCCACATCGTAATATTGGCAGAGGTGTACGAGAGACCAAACGGTACCCCCATTCGTATTATGATATGTGATAATATTTGCAATTTGCTATTATTAGGTGATAACTTATGTGTTATTGGCAGAAATGAAAAAAGGTTATGAAAAACAAACAAAAAACACGACGAAACGAAGTTTACTTATCAGAACTGAAATTGGCAAATACATTTTTTGATATGACAAATGATGTAGCTAAGTTTAAATTTAATTCGCCCTATGGGCGATCCCAATTTGAAATTTACCTGCCAAGGCAAAACAATCTAAAAGAAAACTGAAATCAAAAATATTCAACCAGTTTTCCAACTAGTCTAAAACGTATGTAAAACGAAGTTGAAAACAATTAATAGTTCGGAGACCCTACAATAATTAGACTTATTGTAGGGTCTCCGAACTATTAATTGTTAAAAACTTAACAAAGTTAGGTTTCGCAGGAGAAAGGTCGTATATGGAAATATTCACTGGTTGCAATCCAGGGGGTGTTAAAATAGATAATATCATAATAAACTATGAAGCGATGTAAAATGTGGTAGTTTAGCATCATTTGTTGACAAAACATAAATTTACACTTGTTACATGTAGGCGAGGAATTCCACTGGGAGGGAGTGACATTTTTCGCGTTATTACACTATTTTATATCAATTTTTATTCAACGATAGGTGGACTTTTTAGATTTTCTAACTGCGTCCTTCGTTTCTTATGCAAGAAGGATAGGATTCGATAGAGGACTATCTTTCTTGCGTCCAGCGACCTGTCTATCTTGGTGAAATAAGAAAAACAAAAAAAAACGTTGCCGACAAAGAAGTACCATAAACTAAATATAAGAATTACAGAAGGAGAATTTTGACTGATATTGAATTTGATAAAAAAATGAAAAGAAAGAACATTAAGCATTTATTTATGCCCAAATTTTTTTCATTTTTCTTTTTCCAAGTATTTAAAATATTACCGACAGCCTTGTGATTGTGTATTTTTTGGTTTCTAAATATTTTTGGAGAACATATTTTTAAACTAGGAATACCCCTTGGTAATAAAATATAATGAATAATTTCCAAAAATTTGTGAATTACAAAATCTTTTGTATTAATTTTAATGTTATAAATAATTAATCAGTCACACCTTGAACGCAAATACCCGTTTCCTTTTGTCGGGGGTAAAAAATAATCTCGTCTCACGACCGTGTCAAATGTGAAATGTTTGTCAAAGAACAACTGCATCTGATCGCATTTCCCGTGTCGAATTGAATAAGATTGTTTGTTCAAGTCCATTTTCACCCCAACCGTGACTGAACTCCTGACGACTTCTCACTTCCCTTATCGTAGGAAGTGATAACGAGTTTTTGTGAATATAAAAAAGTAAAATAATATTTAATAACATCGATTTATAACGTAAATTGTATAGTTTCTTCTTTTTTATTGCTTTTGTTGGACAACATTTGAAGTAAACCACTTCAAAAATTAGTTTCGCTTCTGATAAGATTTTCACTTTAACAGAAGGCGATGGGCGGAAAAGGTTCATGATTGCGTCATAATATAACTTGAAGACATTATTTTTCGATAAATCAGCATTTCCTACCACCTTTCTCACGTGTTTACATTCCAACGTAATATATGTAAATAATAAGCTGTTCATATAACCGGAGCTCACGTATATAACTGTGAAACGGGCGATTAAAGAACCGTAAATATAAAACGACCTTGGAACGTTTGACTGCTTGTACAAATCTTTGAATATTTTACGATAATAAAGTGATTTCCGTCACAGTTGTCAACTATAACTTCACACGATGACTATTTCTTTGTCGCCAGTCCCATTGAGACATGGCTTTACGAAAATATGAAAAGATTGCCGATTAATGTAAAGCCGTTTTAGTCTGGAATTGAAATGACTCTATTCATTCGATATATTCAGTGTTTGAGTGGTTCATTGCACAGGATGGTTTTAATTACGTGTCAATGGCTAACAGTAAACATTGTTTTACCTCCGAATAGATAGTTATTTAATATATTACATAGTTAATAGATAGTCGCTCTCAACTTTCGTAATTATTAATGCTTACGGCGCCGAAGTACTTTAACGCGCGGTATTCTTCATTATTTTCCGCTTTATGTGTGTATTTCCATCTTATAGATTCCCAGCTCCAGAAAATTCATTACAACAAAAAGTGTGTATACAGTTTATAACATAATTTTCAAACCGATAAAAATTTGTATGAAATACGATCGTATGTACGAATGTAGACCAAATATGAGATATTCTCTCTACCTACAGACGTAAATACGTGTTTCGTAATCTTAGACTTCTAATATCCGTAATCTTACACATCTAATAAATGGAAACGAAGCCATATCTGTGCATTTAGTGTCTAAAAACCACTCTATGATATATTAATAATTATTTAAAAGTGATCTCTGTCAGGTCAGCGATAGCTGATCTGTGATTATTTTATAAGCAATCGTAATCATCGACCATCATCACTTTTGTAATTCTCCACTAGACGATTGTATCTATTTCATTTTTATTTTTCTTAAATATAATGATGCATTCATACGTATTAGTAAATGTAGTATCGAGTATATTTGTCAGTCTACTGTAAGTATAATCTAGGCGCATTCCATAGAGGAATAGTTTGAAGAACATTATTTGACAGCATTATTGTTCTTAATTGTTTACATATTTAGGTGAAATTTTTTATTCGTTTTGTTTTTTATGGAAATAGAACCATTTCGTAATTTATTATGATCAGTTTTGTAGTTTAGTTCAATGTGTAAATTTAAGAATGAGCTTTTTTGTGAATATTTTTCAAGTTAATAATAATTATTACATAATCAATTAATTTTACCTATTTATTAACATGATTCATGAAAAAATGTAAAATAATAAAATTATTTATGATGAATAAATATTTTCGTTTCCTTTTTTTCATATTTTCTTCTTTTGCAATTTTGCAAAACCTAATGCTACGTCAAGAGTAATAATCTTGGTTCTCACGTTTGTAAATATGCCATATTTTATTATATGTAAACACGATGTATAAAATTATATTTTTTACAGAACTTCTAAGAACGACAACTGAGACGTATGTTACGTCTTTGGAGTTGCGGCTTGTTGTTTATACCTTATTATTTTCGTGAATTTCTTTTAACAGCGATATTAAAAAAAAATTAGCTGAATATTTTCGAGCCTTGTAATTTCAACCATTACAGGTTAATTAAACGAACCGAACGTAGCTTATTACTAACTGAATTGTTATATTTGAAATCTCACGATTAATTTGGCAGAACAAAGACATAAGTGTTAAGTACAGTCATAAGTATTATCGAGATGAACATAATTTATACCTGTACTAACTTAAAAGTTAGAACGAACGTAAATTGTGACATAGTTAAGTCCGACTTAATTTTTAACGTCATTGTTTTGTATCCGACCGAGAGAGAGTAATGGTGGACGTGGGCGATGATCGCAGTATCCTTGTATATCTAATTTACCTTTAGTCATATTATTCGTATCTTATTTTTGGAACTCCTGAATTCAATTCGATTAGATCTCATAACACGTAGCTTTTGTATAATTGTACACGTTATTAAAAACAAAATTATTATGTTCAGTTTCTGTAGACAACTGGCATAGCGAATCCTTATTTTGTTTCGTTATACCTCTCCTGCTCTCAACCCGCCCTCGTATGTGTCACAACCTTGTATTCTCTACAGTTTTAGATCCATGTTCATCGGATTTTGCATCCAGATGTTTCGTACACAGATTTCAATTAATTTGCAGTTAAGTTTTAAAAATTATTATTTTAATGGTTTTGTGTTCATTAAAAAAATAATTTTTAAAACTGACACGTAAAGTGAGAGTAAATTTTGTTTTAGCGCATCCCATTAAATGATACATATGTGTACGATTGGATAGGTATTGTAAAATTATATTGAGGTTCTATTACCATTTTTCATTTTTAAGCTCCGTTTGTGAAATATTAAGCTGTAAAGTGACGTGGAATTCGTCTCTTTCCTCTGATTTTTCATCATGAAAAACCTGAAAAATAGACTCTACTAGCATTTCATTAGAACATTCATAAAATTATTTCGCTTAACTAGCATCGGTAATTTCAAGATATACGTACAATTAACGAACTCAACTTTTACGCGTCTCTACACGCACTTGGTCGGTATATTTATAATTTATTTTCTTGTAGGATTCTTCAAAATTTGCTTATGTATGTATTTCATTGACTTTATTTCCATTTCCATAGGTATTAAATTTCAGCCCTATGTATGATATTTCATACGCACTAATCAAATATTAGGCCATAATGCAATACACAAGTCTGTCTATAGACAGAGCAAAATATCATTTCCATGAGAAGTAGGTTATAATTTAAAACTTACTTAAATATTACTGCGTGTTACTTGAGCAGTGTTATGTTGTATATTACATATGTTTTTACGAAAAGTATTTTATAACTTTGTCAATATACGAAAAATATTTATTTATATTTTATAACTTTTAAATTACGAACAGATTTTATTTTGATTAATTCCTGTTTTTTTTTGTTATTTTTAAATCTCAACTGAGAACAATATAATAAAGTTACATTCTATTGTATAAATAGTATTTTCCATTTCATTGTTGTAGACAGGGAGGAATTGTGCTCTACGTTAAAATTTTAAATAAATGAATGGACTGTATTCACATGTCCGGGAGAATTTAATAATCCGGTTCCTCACCCATACCAGTTTTAGTGTTACGAAATTCATCAACATTTCACAATTTTTCCTAAAATGTTTCGTGAAAAACGTTTTTGTAATATTAACTTGTTCTCGATTTTATTGGTTTTTTATGTTGCAAGTTTATCAAGTATGAGTGTGTGTGTCTTTTCAGTGGATTTTTGCATGCTTTCCCCTTTTTTAAGGGATCCGTACCCTAAAAGGAAAAATGATCACTCACCCTTGGAAGATATTCGTCCGTGTGCCATTTTTTTTCAGAAACAGACGTACAAACTTGAAATTTGGTAAAATTATAAATAATTGTAACTCAAATAAATTTTAATATATAAAATATCTAAATGGAAATTTTTGAGGAAGCAAGTCAAGTATTCTTTTTTTTTTAAATTGTATGTATCGCGTGAGACATTAGCTGGAAAGGCAAAATTTAAGGATTTCAAGTATTTTTTTGAAAATTTTATGTAGAATATTGAAATGGTGCATAGATATATTACAAATATTTAAATATACTAAACATATCCCGCTCTCCACCTCCGAAACTAATAAATTCAATCTTATGAAAAAGTTAACTTTCCTAGAAGTTTAGATAGAATTTTTTGGAAAGTAATATTAATATTTATAAATAGCTTTGTACTTTTAAATGTTTATATTAGGGGTGGACACTTCTTATGAATGTTTGCATACTCGAATGATCTGCTAATGACATATTCCGATGATCGATTATCATATTAGTACCTGAATCATCCTCAAAATCAAATGATAAAACAATATTCATTCAACAGTTCAATATTTGATTCGAGGTCGCGAAGTCCGCTTGTGCGAAGAATAAAACGAAATAACCTTTTTTTTATCTCAAATCCACCAAATGTCGCGTTGTTTAGTTCACTTATGTTAAGGGTATTCTAATAAATGTTCGCTGTAGTTTATTTGTTCATGTTTGCAAGAAACTAAATAGTAATAGCTGATGGTTATAATCGAGATATTTTCATAAAAGCTCGTAAAAGTTAATATATATCTAAGCGTAAACGGAACGAAGTTTCGTACGAACGTTTCATTACGTTCTACGAAGTTTCGTAGCTCTATTAATTCTTGATTGATTTATTTATTTATATCACTAGATATCGATTTTTTGATCTACGATATTTGTGTTTACTAACATCATTCAGTTTTTAAATAGTTTTGTTATTATGCCCAAATAGATGATAGATGATTTTCAATTAAATAAATTTAATTTTTATTACGATTTAATTTCAATAATAAAAATCGACGAGCGTTTGTATCTTATTAATAACTTAGAGAAACCTTTTTAAGTACACAATATTTTTTACAAAACCCTTCGAATTTTTGAATCTTAAAAAAATCAACAACTTGTATAGCAGCCACAATCGAGAACCAATCCGTGATCTGTCTGTCCGACTATTTATATAATTTTTTATTCGAAATGTAAACAGTCACAGCGACGGATATAATCGATTAGGGGCCCGGCTTGCTGTCGACGTCCACCCCAACTCTTGTTTGTTCTTGCTTTATCCACGGGTCCGCGCCCGTTCTCATGATCGCGACCGGCAGTTGCTCCGTATGCTAATCTCGTGGGAAACGCTGAGCCGTCGATTATTACTTCATCCGCCGCCGACGGTAGCGCATTTGTCACGCGACTTCGCTCTACTTCGCACTGAGTCGATCGTTCTTTTGTCTCCAGCAGCGGCTGTGGCATACTGTGTAAACAGTGCGGTCGTGAGCTCTAATCTCGCCCGACTCAGGAATATTATAAAACAGTACTGATATCGCTTGTTATTCTATCAATAACCATACCAGCTAATGTAATGTAAGAAATGTTATTTTTTGATGAGAATAGTAAAAGAAAGTCGGAATGAAAAGTTGATCTATACTATTCATTCGGAATATCGCTCTATCTCCATGATATCTTATTGAATTTAACCATATATGGATATTAAACTTAACTGTAATAGTTTCGTTGTCGAGATGTTTTATATATTTTTTTCACTGTCGCTAATAAAAATATTTAAATATCCTTTCGTGCGTCTATCGATAATATTTTTCTTATCAATCAATGATGTATTCTAGTTTTGTTACAATTAATACTATTCATATCTTCAATAATATACTTACAATTCAATTTAATATTTCTCTAATTGAAACCGGTTCCAAAGACTGTGAATTTTTATAAAACAAATATACATAGTTACCAAATTGCAATACGTGAAAAATGGCTTTTATTCCTACTATAATCCTTTGACTTTTAAAGGTTCCTTTTAAAATTTATGGAAGAATTTTGTAACCTGAAAATTTGACTATATTAAGTTTTACAAACACTAAAGTGCATTGTTTTTTTTACAGGTAAAGATGGGTCGCGTAGTTAATTTAGAAAGACATGATAGGTTGCCTGTTAATAATAGAATATTAGTGTTGTACACTTGACTTAACACAGATTTGTAAAACACGCATTAAAAATAAATATCCGTCCAACTCTAGTCAATTCACCATCTATAAGACATTTGTGTAATGTATCTGCTACGATATCTATTGATACATAATCACATACATTGAAACTTATATATGTACAGATCTTTAATAGATATACGTAAAACAAGACAAGCAGTCAAATGAGATTAATAGGTTCTTGAATTTGTAAATAAAAAAATATGTCAGACGAAGCACGACAGAAGTGAAATTTATTGTTTTGTGCCTGTTACGCAAGATAATTACAGGTTGAAACGCAGTACCACAAAACAAGAAATACAATTTGGAAATCATAAGAAATCGAATAGTAAATTTAAATTATGAAAAAGTTATTCTAAATTCAAAACTTATTCATTCTAATTCAAGTATTTTACGTATCGTTGAGAATCATTAAGAACGTATAACGTACAAGAAGACAAAGGCGGAAACATTTAAAGAGGGGCGGAGACGCTCGACCACTGAAGGTAGGTTGAGACATTCATCGTGTCACTCTGGCCAGTTTACGTGTTGTTACCTCTCGTACTATATGTTAAAGTGCCGAGGCGAGTGGTAAAGGGGTCAATACGAAAGGGAAAAAAACGTTTCTGATTGTTAAGGGGAAAAGAACTTTTCCAGTAATGGCAAGATTTTCTCAAGTTACTAGCACTTTATCCACCTTCGATAATGTCCTACAAAAGCCGCATATTGACTGCAGTAAGCTGGTAGCCTTCACCTACCCTCATGTCTTGCAAATATTTATAAACGGGACCTGGATCCTGCATAAATAAATACAGCTACCGAAATTATTTGTTTAAAATTTCTGTGCTGACGCCTTCTCGAGAGACAAAGTAAAAACTGCGGTGTGAAGTGGCGGACCTGGTGATACTGTGGAATGCGGCGGCAGAGATTAATATTTGCATTTGAAGGTGAAAAAAATCGTATGAGTGTTACGTTTAGTTCACTTTTTAATTGTGCTTTTTGTAAAAGAAACTGAGGGTTTAAATTTTATTCGCTTTTCCCTCATTTTGGTTTGGAACCTTTCTGGATTCCGTAATCAAATGGCGAAAAGAAGATCACTTATAATTTTGTCATGTTTGCATGTCCATCCGCATATTACAGCATCATAACTCTTTACATTTATTTTCAATCTTAATGAAATTTTACAGGGACACGTTGATTAATTACACAAATAAAGAAACAAACATTTTTATTTTTTCTTTCTTTTTTCATAGACAGATAGGAGTGTCATAAAAAGGTCTGTTAAAGTGTAATCTAAAATGTCATAAACGTTTTTTTTATTACAGTGTCTTAATCCAATAAAATCTCCAAAATGTTAAATAATGTGGGAGACATTATTTAATTGCCTCTAATTTTTTATCTATACGTGTCAAAGATATGAAACAATCACGATAGCAGGATAAAGTTTCGAGCAACTTGTATTGATTAATTAAAGAAATACAGGACATAAACTTATTTATCTGACTCCTGTGAAATATCATATATACGTACGAAAACTATTCATATTTTAAGCCTTGACACTACGAGTATTACCAGGTGATATCTGACGTTTTCACTAGACATTTTGACATTTTTGACGTGAAACGTTTTGTTATTTAAACGCGATTTGTGTTTAGAGTCACTTGAAAATTGTGTCTCAGCTAAAAAATAGAATTAACTCGTGAAAATGTTGTGCAATGATTTATTACTACTTTCGACGTGAATTATCAAGATAGGAGTCCATCGATCAACTTACTTCCACTTTTAACAATGAAGCCCCATCCTTTGCCATTGTGAAACGCTGGTAAAATGAATTTAAACGCCGTTCACTTACCGACGAAAGTCGTGAAGATCATCCAAAATTGCTTGTTGTGTCAGAAAATATTGATGCTGTGCAAAAACGAATAATGCAAGATTGTTATGTGACTTACTGTAAGATTGAGACATTAGTTTCACCAGCATATATAAAATATTACATAATCATTTAGTGTCTTAACGTTCTCGTTGGCTCCCACATAATCTGTCAAGATCTCAAAAAGATGTTCGTGTTCATTTGTGAAAACAAATGTTTAAGAAATAGAAAGCGGTGCTTCGAAATACATCTATAGCGTGTGAGCTGGAAACTATAGGGCGGTTGACTGTATGGGAGATTTAAGATGAACCAAATCCAACAAAAGTCGACTGGTCTACTGTTATTTAGAAAAAATTGGTCATGTGGGAATATTGCCTTTAGACAAACATGAAACGGTCAATTTTGAATGGTACACAACCATTTGCTTGCCTGAAGTCTTCGGAGAAATAGGGAAAACAAATCATTATTGATCGAGACAATGTCAGCTGTCGCACATATCGTCTCACAACCGACTATTTGAGCACTCAAAAAATTGAATTAATGGGTCATCCACCGTACAGTCCTGATTTGGCACATTATCGGCAGAAGAAGCCGTTGATGTATTCGGAAACCATGTTTTGGAGGTGTCACAAGCGGAATGAAAAACACGCTTTCACAAGTGGTTCGAACGCATGCAAAAGTGCAAAAATTATATAATGCGTCTTAATGAAAATGTCATATACCCTTAGTTGTTTTCACTTTCATATCTAAGTGGTACTGTGAGTACTACTCATATCAAACAGGTTTATTTTTGTTTTACATCACTAGTTTTTTAATATTACACATATTTTTTTGTAAAAATACCTATAGCCTAACTTTTTACTTGGAACAATGATTCATATTAACGAACATTATTTTGATAAATTGGATTTAATTTGTAAATTTAAATATTATACATTCAAAATTTCATTCTGTTTCTACTTAATTGGTTTAGTCATTTGCGAGTTATTACTTAGAAAAACAAATTTACAGAATTGCTACGTGAATAGTTATGAGTTTATATATTACCGTAAAACGTTTTTACTCAAAATGTACGAAGTCATTTTCGATTGCGATTGTACTGTCTGAGAACAAAGCGCCTGAACAGGTTCAATATCTATATTGATTTTGGAACAGACGAATGCGCATGCACACAATGACTTGAAAAAAAAATACTAAGCAAAGTGCGTTGCCATAGTAACTGAGTATAATGAATAATATTCACAGAAATACAGTAGCAGGGTTGGTCTTATATTTACCCACTACCTGATACTCGACGCTCGGTGACTCTGTGTTTGTGGAATATGTTAGGAATTTAAAAACTGTGCACTAATTATATTTTTCAAACTGCCCGAAATAGTGTTTCTGTAGATCATTTTATATGTTTAGTTAATATTGTCTAATACGTAAGTCTAATCTGAATAACCACAGCCTGCAGGTTCCATTTTTAACGGGCTAAAAATTTTTGTCAAGCTTCATAATACCTGTTATAGAAAAATATTAAAATTAATTACAGTTACTGTTACGATGAGAAGTAAAACACTTTTATATAAATTATTATTATATTATTACTTTGTCGTTAGTAAGAAGGCTGTTAAATCATATCATACACCCTTCACGTGATGTGTCCCAAAGTGCGACATGATAAGACACTCGATGTTTCCTTTCACGCTTACAGCAAAACTATAATTTTGCACTTTAGTACATACTTCGCCCTGTTAGAAGATTATGAATAGTAAAATGTCGACACTTTAATGATATATAAATGTATTTACTGTTATATCTCATACTTATGCCTTCAAATAGTCTTATTATATATATATATATATATATATATATATATATATATATATATATATATATATATATATATATATATATATGTAAATTGTAATATTGTGGTATCCGTAACTCATCAACGGACAGGTAGACAGAGCAAGGCTAATAAGGTTCCATTTAGGTAATTACGAAAGAACCTCACATTTTTATTGTTATTTTGTTACCATATTTAACGATTAAAACCAAAATCAATAAAAGTAAATCACTGCCTTAGGTAACGAGGCGCCATTTGTATAAATGTATATATGTTTACTTTTTATTACTTTTTCGAGATTTTAAAAATGCCTTTGACTGAATTGACTGCTATTTTATAGAAGTAGTAATAATTAAGGAAACATAAATTACATTAAAAACGCAATGCTGTGAATGTGTAAATGAAAAATAAAAAGGGACTTATAAAATAACACTTCAGCAAATAATATTTTAATAAGAAAATTGGCGTCAGGAATCAGGGAGGAAAGCGTTTTTAAAACCGTGTTTAAACTTCTTTCATATTTTGTTTGATGGACGATATTTTTTATCGACCTCATCAGCTTAAAATAAATTACGTTATTAAACAAGTATATAAGTAATTATTAAGCGATATAATGTCTTACTATTCGCGGATACCGAAACTCTAATTGTTGAGAGTCTTGTATTCGCGGTAATTATTGGAAATGATTAAAAAGGCACGGTAAACGAAGGTAATACACTCGTAGTGTTTAAAAAAATACTTTTTACTTATAATAACATGTAATTATAGTTTGTTAATACCAAAAGAATATTATTATTATAGAAAAATAGTTACCGGTAACATACGAAAATGTTTATTATGTATTGGTCTCACTGAGCAAGAAAAAAATATTTATCGTAGTTTCTCTCCCATATGCAGTCCATTCGTCTTATCAATAAAGCTTTATTTCCTTTTTAGCCGAATGGCAAAAATGAAATTTCTTATAATTTTGTCCTGTACGTTTGTCTGTCTATCCGTCTATTTGTTATTCGAAGATACTGGTATTACATAGATGAACTTTTGAAGGAATTGCCGTGAACCGCTATGCAATGAAATTATGAAAAAAATAATATTAGGGATGGCACTCCATAGATGTTACTGAGAGGTGAAAAAGTAAATCCAGTACATGTAGACTTGTGGTGTACGGTTAGATAGGTCTTATAAGTGATAAATGAAAAACTTTTTTATTTAAGTCAATAGTTGGTGAGACATGCGCTTCTAAAGTGTGCTGGTCCCCCCCTTCTAAATTTTCAACTAACGTGTATAAACTTCTGAAAAAATATGGTAGTAAAACTTAAAATAAACTCTTAATGAAAATTGCTTTGTACAAGGTACGTTGTGCAGTTTTTGAGATATAGGATATTTCCGGTAATTGCCGCAGCAATAACTTTTTTATATTGTTTGGTGCTACGGAACTTTATTGTCAGTAAAACTGAATGTTTTACATTAGGTATGAGGATAAATTTCGATTAATATTTCTAACAAGATTTTTTTTTTGATAATGGAAAACATGTTGGTTTGCATTTTAAATAGTGAGAAATATGACCTAAATGAGTAATTTTATGAAATTAGAAAATATCGTAGTCTAGAGTCTCAAAAAGTTTAAAATCAGAGTTTCAGATAAGCAGATTTTTTTCTTTCGAATCCTCATTTAGTAGGCTAGCGAAAGATAATGCACCCCTATTCCTGCCTACACACACCTGCTACTCATTTCAAAGAACCACTTACTCTTATGAACTCGGAACGAAATTCTGAAGGCGCTTATTATAAGTAGTTATTTAGTTACTTGTAAGTAATAGTTAGCAAAAATCAATGAAGAAATAAAAAAGCTTAACGCATTTATTGTTCATGTTAAGAATAAAGAAATGAGATAAAAAATAAAAACAAAATTGTTATTCTGAAAAAAAATATTTTACCATTTACAACAGTATTTTGCATATGCGACAAAATGTCATATTTTAAAAGCACCATGATCTATAACGTGCGGTTACCCTAAAAGGAATGAAGTAGAAAAAAATAGTAACCCATGGCGAGGGTGAGACAACATTCTATAACAACACAGACGTACTGTTTGCACAGTGAGAAGTACTTTTATGAATATGTTTGTTTGGGCTAAATTCTTTACATATTTGATTGCACAGCCGCGTAATGCAGTAGATATACAAATAATAGACTATTTCGTGGACGTAGTGTATAGACTGTCAGTCAAAGCTTAATTTCTTTAAATTATCTGTAATTATGTATTCATAGGCAATTTTCGAGTATAGTAATAAAGGAAAATGCTATATGTATTAAAATAATAAGTTAATTTTAAGGACATCAAACGCATTTTTCCTATTTTGGGAAAAAAATTATTATATGCTGATTTTCTGTAAATAAGTAGCGAAGTACAGTACTGATGATGACTTTTTAAGTCGCCTGTAGCTTTCTGTCTTCATAAACAGATTATAATACGCTTTGTCTATAGGGAGTTTAGAGAAAATATCTACGTGGGCAAAGTTGTAAGAAATAATTTGCTTTCAAAATAAGATTTCAAAATATTAACATCAGTTATTATCAAATATTATCGCATAATGTAAATGGAAATAAAAAGTAATCACACCTTTTTTTGCCGTTTTTCGTTTCTTTATTGAAATTGATTACCCGTCCGTATTGGAGAGATTTTAATCAACTTGTACCTGTATACGTTGTTTCATCATTTGTGATCATATTACGACATCCTGCATTGAGCATCGTGTCAAATTTCGATATTTCTTTTTACCTCAATTGACAAACTCATGAATAGAGCAGTAGAATATCCGTATTATTAACAATACCCAGTCTTATTTGATTTTTGAATGGTTATAAGTTACAATGTTTCTCAAATATTAACGTAGGAACTAAATTCTTTTATTTTTCCAATTCTGTGAAGATAGAAATAAAACGAAATATCTGTACGCTATATATGTTTTTAAATTTAATTCAGAAACATTCCATCGAAATGTACCAATTGAATAAAGCTAGTGACGATAAACATAGTTAGTTTATCAAAATAAAAAACAGTGAGCCGTCACGGGACGCCTGGCAGATGTGAAACATCGTGTTCGTACAAGTAATATGCATAAAAGACAAGATTATTACAGGAACTAAATATAGCATAATGAAAAAATAAAGTATTACGAATTTCTTACAGAAAATGGTGACTATTTAATAAACATTTATTTACAATTAATACAAAAATAATAAAGCACAGGTTATGTGTACCGTAGTAAACAACAGCGTCGAACTGAGTGAGCCTCCTCACACTGTGTGAGCCTCCTCATCACAGGGTCGCGTAGTCGGTTGCGCATGGCGACACGTCGCCATACCGTACACTCTACTACATATAGACTATATGTATATATATATATATATATATATATATATATAAATATATATATATATACCTTAGTATAGCGTAACGACGCTTCGCCACGGCAAGCGTCGCCACGCCAACTATCCGGTTTATACCTGCGCCTATAGATGTTTCACATCAACAATTTTCGTAACGTAAGTAAACGTAAATTTAGATGCGTAGGGCTTAATTTGTTCTTTCATCACATAATTCAAGCATATTCTTCTCTGAGAAATTTCCACTAAGTACAGATGTCTACTCAACGATGGTATAAAAGACTAAGCGATAAATATCCATTAAACCATTTAAGTCGTTAATGATATTATTCCCCAAAATATCATCCGATTAAACAGCCGTATGCTGTAAAAGTAGATGGTTAATTTTACTTTCATGCAATATTCTTGGCGACCAAGTAATTTTAAAAGTTGAATAATTTTAAAAGGATTGAAAAGTTAAATAATTTTAAAAGAAAAAGCGAAGTAATTTTAAAACTCTCAGTTAAACGAGACAAATGTACATTCGAACGTAAGTAAACCGTTTCACGTTTTAATTCATCGCCCCATTCACAATGAACAACGTTTATGATACAATAGTCGAGTATAATGGAGGTAAATACGCCGACATGCGATGGTAATAACATCGACATAATCGTAATAACATCGATACTGTCATCACGGTCGGCGCGGCGATAGGTCGCGGCGGCGGCGGCGAGATGAAAGGGAGGGTCGCGAGCGCGGCCGGTGGCCGCCTTTGAGCTGCTGCCGCCACCCGCTCGCGACTTGGCCCTGCAGACGGCGCTTCCCAACTATGGTAACTTCTGGAATCAAATCCTTTTATATCCGTAAAGACAGAAGTAAAGAAATATTTACAAACTGTACTTAACATTTACTTTTCTTTGGTTAACATCTAAAACTATTAATAGCAATGAATATGGTTAATATTGGAAAATTGTGATTTTTCCTAACCTTTGTAATTTATTATGTTGTCAAGTAACGTAATTTCTTAAATAGGTTTCCATTAAATCTATGTTCTTGAGTAAAAAATAAAGATCACTGAGACCTATTATAATAGCCATATATCAGGATTTACTTAGTCTCATATTTAATATACACCATCTCGAAATAGTTGCAAATCGTATGAAGTAATTAGTTTGTGTTGACGTCCAAACTCTGTCGTTTTCTATATAACCAAATACACAGAAGAAATGGCGAGCAATATGTGAAGTATAAAACAGCAGTTTCAGGCAAGTGATAAGCTAAATCATTAATTTATGGCAAGCAGTTTGTGGCAAGTGATAAGTTAAATCATTAATTTGTGGCAAGCAGTTTGTGGCAAGTGATAAGTTAAATCATTAATTTATGGCAAGCAGTTTGTGGCAAGTGATAAGTTAAATCATTAATTTGTGGCAAGCAGTTTGTGGCAAGTGATAAGTTAAATCATTAATTTGTGGCAAGCAGTTTGTGGCAAGTGATAAGTTAAATCATTAATTTGAGGCAAGCAGTTTGTGGCAAGTGATAAGTTAAATCATTAATTTATTCTTACAGCCTTAATGCTATACAACTAACTGTTCTTAGTGTGGATTGCATTTAAATAATTGTTTGAATTGTTATCTAAATCACAAAAAGTACAATAATTTTTTTATATGATATTTCTGTTATCCTTGGTTTTGATGATTTTGAGTTTGAACAATAAATAGAAAAGATTTTGTTTAATTTTTTATATAAATTTACATCAGCATAACTTCGGAATAATTTTAGATATTACGATAAAATAAAAACTTTATTTAAAATTATTAGAAGAGTTATTATCTATAACATGTGCAAAATCATGTCAATAACTTCAGTAGTTTTTAATTTAACTCTCTTTGTATATACTGACCGACAGACAGAGAGACAATTTTTTTAAACTTTAGTTTCGTTTAAGTAATCGACTACAAAGACGGGAAAATATTTTAAAAGAATTGAAAAACAAATCCTTCAATTTTATTTATTCATACATTATTTAAAAAAATTGCAATTGGGTTCACCTATCAAGTTGATGTCAATTTCCATTTAAGCTACATTCACCAATGGACAGTAAAAGCGGTTAATACCTTGGTTTTTCTTTATTTTATAAAAGTAAAATATACAAATAATCCATAATTTTCGTGTCTCCATTAAACAATTTCTATTATGGTTTATATTCGCAAGTTTTGAGCAAATACATTTCATTGTTGCACATTTAGTTTCGAATAAAAATTAGAACATCGTCTTTGGAGAAACGAGTAATTTTTTTACTTTATGGAAATTATCAAAAAATCTTTTATAGTAAATATAAGCTTTCGGAGTATCTTTCGGGATTCCTTCAGAATTTATACCTGTAAAGATTATTTTGTGGCTATAAATGACGAAATTTACGACTACTGTGTTATTTTACAACTATATAAACATAGTCTGGCTGTTGAATACTGACTGAGAGAAAAGTTTGAGGAGCGGCGCAGTAACCGGTCACGGGCGTGCGGCGGTAGTAGCAGCCTCGTACGTTCACAATGTCACTGTTCCATATTAATATCAATTAATTGAGTAATTAACTGAATCTTTAACGTTGTTCGATAACCGGCGGGGCTTTGTCGTAAACTTGTTCTTATCTCGGGGAGTGTTTATGGGTCCGCAGTTCAGTGGCTAATCGGCTTTGGATTCTTAAATTATAATTTTTCATCTGTACACAGCTGATAGATAATGAAAAAAAATCATATGGAAATAGCTTTTATAAATATATATCTTTGCAAGTGGCAAATTATTGTTGTTTTGTTATAGTTGCTTATTGTAGTTTCCGCGTCCTAGCCGGCGTACTTTTGATCAAGCATACTTACTCTATTTTTATAGTACTTGGATGCGCTTGTCATCATCAAGGTTTTCTGTTTTTTGGTCATTAAATTCGGCACCATTTTCGAGTTTAAATTGAACCAGATTTTCTTCTCGAAATTCATTTAAATCAGGAAAAAGTATTGTTTTCACTATCATAAAAATGTTTATATTACATGTAAAAGATTTAGAAAAACACCGATGTAATTCAACGTAAAAAGTCATAATCACACCTCCAAAAAATCTGAAAAAAATCGGAATCCGTATTATGATCATACCTTCAAATGATAAATTTTTAGTAAAGCTGCACAAATAAAATTGAAGTGTTATAATTAAAGCCATTATTCAAATTGCAAGAATTAGACAACAACTAAGTAAATTAGGAGGAATAGAATGCAACAACTTTAAAAAGTTAGCAAAAATCGTGCATTAATATAGTTCGAGGTTGACAGTTAAGGATTAAGATTACTATCTGTTACAAAAATATACACGTATTCATTATAAATTAATCTAATAAAAAGGTGATTTCTGTATATCTCCGCTTACCAACAAAATTAGGGATGCCATATCGCATATGAGAGTTTTACCAATCCTTTAAGCCACACAAGTAGATCTGTGGAAAACGCTTGGAAAGTGTAAAAATGTATAGATAGCAGAAATTGTTTACATAGTATTTTTAAAGAGACTTTAAGATATACTTAAAGTATTTTTAAAGAGTAAGATAAATGTCCATGCTTTTTGTGGTGAATGTTAAAAATTAAAAAAAAAATCAGAACACACCTATGGATATTTGAAGTTGCCACTGAAGAAAGATGAAGTTTCATTATTTACAAATTTATTTACGACTGCAGAAACAAAATAAAATTTACTTGTTTAAAAATAAATATTTTCATTTAGTTAAACTTGACTTTATAATTCATCATATCCGTCCGTTTGTCTTTCCATCCATTTGTGAAAGCTTCTCAGTTACAACAGTTTTAAAAGTAATTCTATTTCAGATGGAGATCTCAATTAAAATTCGCTAAAATAAAGTATTTTTTTATTCTCCTCCCCATATATACATATAAATAGGTGTTAATTTTTGTGCTTATCCCATTGAGTGATGTCATTGGATACAATTAAAAAAAAACTTCTAAGGCTAATTATAATTATAAATTATAATATAGTTAATAAGAATTATAATTAAAATTATACATAACTATGTTTTCCAAGGTATTTTTTTGTTTTGAACCTTCTATTGCGAAATGTTAAACGTTAAAGGGCTCTGTAATGTGTCCTCAAAAACATAGTAAACTAGCGGCCCGTCCCCGCTTCGCACGGGTGGACATTTATTTTTTAAACATTTTGGGATAAACGTAGAGTAAATGCAGGACATACCTAAATAATATGTATTTAGTAATAGGGTCTCTCTGACTCCCTTTGGGTACGGGACTTGATGATTGAAAAAATTGATTCTAGTTCAACGAAAAGTAAAATTGATTACCCAGGCAGACAGACAGAAGAACAGCAAAGTGATCCTATAATGGTTTTGTTTTTCCTTTTGAGGTACAGAACCCTAACAATAAAATCGTACTAAAAATATTATTTACATAAATAAAATTGGTAACCCGTTAATGTCTTCTAGTAGAAGGTTTTTGAAACAGAACAAAAGACATGAACGGGATATTTTTAAAAACATTTCACTTTTTTTGATAAAGATGTTTAGAATTATTTATGTATTTTTTGTCTTATATATTGTATTTTTTGTGTTACATTTTTTTATTTACATCTTTTATTTAAGGCTTTTTAATTTTATAAGTTTTTTTAATTTTTAATTTTCCATTTTTTACCTTAATGCTTCACTATACACTATGTTAGCAGTGGTATTTGAAGAGGGCAATAAAACATATTGTTATTCAGGAGATCCTACTCGAAAAAATGCAACATATAATTGGCCTTGAGAAAAGAACTCTTTTCTTAGATCGATGCCAACCATTGAAAAAGTTTGTCCCTGGGATTTATTTATTGTAAGCGCAAACGATATCTTTACAGGGAACTGTAACCTTTTGAAAGATATAGGCAAATCCGTCTGTATCATCGGGATCCGCGGAATGTGAGCGAGCTGTCCGGCCGCGGGGCCAGTGATGATATTAGCTACAATCACATTGTCTCGCAATTCCTTTATCAAAAGTCTTGTTCCATTCCACATATTGGGAGGGCTTAAATTTCTCAATAGCATAATGGGAGTAGCTTCTTTTAATTTCAGTTCGTGAGGTGGCAAGCCGGCTAGATTGAGAGAATTTAAAAATTCTTGTGGGTAGTGCACTGTATCTTCGATGTTGCACACGGTGTCAACAGATTTGTAACATTTAAAATCACCGGGTACTTTTTCCATAATCATTTTGTTTATTTCATTTACTGAGTCGTTTCTTAGTGACACTATTGCCCTCGAACAGAGCCAATTGAAATTTCTTTCTACAAGATTTTCGATGTCGGGGTAGATTGTTTCTACTAGTATTTCTAGACTGTGAACAATTTGAGCCAATTCATTATTCAATAATACTCGGAGGCTATTTGCAATTGGAGATGGTAATTTTCCGTCGTCAAGTTTAAGTATTTTTTGTGAAAAATTGCCATCATGGTTATTACTTAAATGTGCTCTCATATTCGTGTGCCAATTGAATGTTTCAATAGATAGCCACACGGCTACCTATTTTATAGATGTGCACGCCCGTCTCCCGCACTTCGGTGTCGACCCCTCTGTGCTATATCGGCGGCGGTGATACTTTAAATTCGTAATATCTTTTGAATGGAATGTCCAAAAATGAATAAACTAAAAGGTAATTTACAGGTATTGAAACAGTCTTGCTTAGGAAATGATTTACTTACATAAGGATCAATGCAAAGGTATGGATAACTAGGTCTGATTTTGGTCGGAATTTCTATTAAGTTTTAAAATGTTAAAAAGTAGTTATAGTAACATAATTACAATAGTTAGATATATGCTATAGCAACATTTTTTGTATATATTGATATGTTCTTTATTATTGTTGAACATTTTTTTGTTCTATCATCAATAGTTTTCGCAGCGCTTGCGATGAAAGACATTTCAGGGCAATTTTTTTTACACCTTGGGTTACATTATTGTAGTTTTAGTAAGGATCCTTATTTTTTTCCAGTAGATAATATAGCCCATATTAATCAGTGTAATGTAGCATTCAAATAGCGAAAGAATTTTTGATATTAGTTCAGTAGTTTTTGAGCCAATTTATTACATACATCCATACACACATACAAAAATACAAATCTTTCCTCTTTGTAATATTAGTATAGACGACGAAAAGTTAGGTGCGCTTACAAATAGTGACATGTTTCTAATTTTTAAAAAAATTATAACTTTTACTTGCACATATAATTACATAGTCAATACTTCAATACTTATAAATTGTTTAATATAAATACTATGAATATTTAATCATTTACCTAATGTACAGTCGAGATATATGGAAATCTCGCAGCACTAGTTGTCACTTGAAAGCTTTATTGATGTTTGTTTGTACACGTGTCATGCAAATATAACTAAAGAGCTTTTAATAATGCTTTCAATACTATACAGCTTAGCGTATCAAGAATTAAATGGTGAAATAACGACAGGAAATCGCTGACTACATCGGGAATTTTGTAGAATTGAATTTATTTGAACGAAAAGCAGTGTGATTATTGTTTCTTTAAGTTTCATTTAGGTTATAAGAGCATTATTAGGATTTTACTTTCTGTAAAATAACAAAATATTTAATATTGTAAATTACAAAATAGATTTAAAAAATATTAATATACAAAATAATAGATAAAATGTTCTAAATTTAACCTTGTTACGAAGAGTTACTCGTCTTGAACATAATACTATTTAAAGATTTTTAGGGAAATATTATGCCGAATCTTAATTTATATATAGGGTTCTTATAAAAATACTATCTAGAATGAACGTCATCAGAATGTTGACTTCGAATCGATAAAGCTTTATGAACTAATAAAAAGTAAGTGATAAATATTTTGTAAAATAAAGTTAGTTTTCAGGTTAACCAGGTGGTTTGACAGCCCTAATTTAATATCAGCTGAAATTTCTTTCGAAAATAATAAAATAAAAATTTTGACAATATATTGTCTTGTGCACTATACACGTGAATGTACAGGACGCAACAATTGTGGAACTGGATTATATGAAAAACTGGTCGCGTGCCTGCTTTAATACAACTTGGTGAAGTTTTTAATAGTACTGTATTTAGTGGTACATGACATTTCTATTAAAGACAGAATGTTTACATTTTGAAATGAATGTTTATATTTTATGAAAGAACTCTAATAACTTTGCAGAAAGCGAAGTTATACCTGTTTCCATGTTCGTTGTAAAAAATTTAAAAATAGACAAAAACCATTGAAGGTAAATAAGCATATTTAGGAGTAAACATTTGTTCCTTGTTGACGGAGAATCGTTCTATAAACAATTGACAAAATAAACCATTTATCTTTTTAAACGTGTAATACATTTCTGTATAAAACATATAAAGAATTATTCAAACCTAAATAAAATAACGATAGCAATTTATGTTATTAATACCGATATTTTTTCTCTAATATCATTAAAAAAACAAATTGCTAGGGGACACCCGGGTTTGAACCGGGGACCTCTCGATCTGCAGTCGAATGCTCTACCACTGAGCTATATCCCCGTTGCACATTTAGCTCGTATTAATTCTTATGAACGATCAATTTACTATTTTGTTGACGTGTCATCTGTACGTAATAATGCTATTTACGTTGCTAAGCAAAATGTAAACTTACCTACATTAACCTTATCATTGTTTACGTTTTTATACACAACCTCTATGACGAATCAAGCGTATTTCAAACAATTAATAAGATTTAATAAATTTCTAGCAGGTTTGTTTTTCCGATTAATCAAATAATTTTAATTTTTTTCTCTGTTTTAAAATTTCAAGTAATAATTTATTTTAATATAATATGTCATGAAGCCAAAAGTAAATTGACTCACAGGTTGTAAATGGTTTGTGAGGAATATTTTTTTTATTATTGGAATGAGTGTGGAAAGTGGGGGAACTATTAATTATTTGAAAACTCGTGAATTAACCAACTAGACGACGCATCTTATACTTTGTTTTCAGTTATTGTCCAGTAATAATAAATTCGATATTCTGATACAATCCATAGTTGACAGAAAATCGATGAGACAGGTATATGTGGAAAATTTGAGAGGACCCTAAGAAATCAGGACTTACGACAGAAATTTAGAGTGTGAAAATCTCTGGCTAGAATGGCTGTAAATTATATATCGAAATACGACGTCAATATATTATATGTATATCATATGTTTTTAGTAGTATGTACGTCGTTTGGATTTTTGGTTAATTTTTTTGGAAAGAAGAAACTGTTACAAAACTTTTGAAAGCTAATTTCGTAGATTTGGAAGTTTACCTCATTTGTTTTTAACAAATTTAATTTCAATCGTGTCATCTAGACTCGTGCTGTGGACGAAGGTAGTTTCTGACACTAATGGCCGCTACTCACGATTAGTTTTAACTGTCATCATGAATAGGATGAAAACTGACAGTTTTTTTTATTATCAGTTAGAACTGAAGGAATATTCTGGCCACATATTTTTAAAGTGAACTGACGGAACTGTCTATTTAAAACTGTGTATATGTAGGTAATTCTTGTCAGTCGTGTTGCGATCTCAAAGAGGAAACACGTTTATGCATGTTTGACCTATGCATACCTACTTACACACCGTAGAAAACGTCGGAAAAACAGTAGTTGGCCGAGTTTATTGAAGTATATAAAAATAAGCCTTACTTGTGGCTTGATAAAAGTAAGGAATACTATGATCGGGAAATGAAATCAGCAGCTGATAAGAAACTAAGTATTAGAAAAAATAAAAGAAGTGGAATCCAAGGCAACTGTAGATAGAGCGAAAAGTAAAATTAATACATTCAAAGACACCTTTAGAAAATAAAATCGTTGCAAAAATCTGGATCCAGCACTAATGACATTTACATATCAAAATGTTGGTACTATGATTTGTTACAATTTATTATTGACCAGGAAGGACTAAGCATCTCACGAACAAATACAACCAGGGATGGTGAAGAAATGATAAGCAATTACGTGAGTAAATAATATTACAATTAATTTTTTAAGTTAGTTTATTAATTCAGTTTATTAGTTTCAGTTTCCCAAAACAGGAAAAGATTGGACACTTATTGCTGAAAACTGTGACAAAAGATGGAACTTTCCGTCTTGCTTGGGATCTATGGATAGAAAGCATATTGCAAATACTTTACTGTCTGGATGTGAATCAGAATTTTATAATTATAAAAATTCTACATGGTATTGTTTTAATGGCTATTATGGATGCCCAACACAAGTTTATTTTATGTGGTTTTGGCACAAATGGAAGAGTATTAGATTGTGGTGTAGGTATTATTAAATACTGTATTTTTCGAAAAATTTCAATAAAATAAATTATTTCCATAGCCGTAAAGAATAGTTTCAGGCGCCCGTTTTGTTTTTTTGCAAACGGATCTAATAATAGACCAAGTACGGCTAAAGCATTGTTGCCCGATAACATCTTTTAAAAAAATATGTTCATCTTCAATTAAATATGAACACACGTTCAAGTGACGAGAGTTTTAACTGACCGTATAAACTGTTCATTGAAAATTGACTATTAAAACTGACCGTGAGTAGTAGCCGTAATAGGACATTTATTTTTCCGGAGTACTAAAAAATTCTCACGTATAAGCAGATGCGTAGTAATAATCTGTACCACTTGTGCTGAAGTTTGTTAGTTTAATATGGTACAAATGTGGAGTCGTACATCCTGGAACGGTTTTACAATTAATATGAAAGGTTTTTTAAGTTAGTAAATTAAGAAATAAAATGGTAAAAGGTGTAGCAAGTATCTTCTGTCGACAACAATTTTAAGTTAAAGAAGTGAGTTGTACTTCAATCTTAGTATACAGTTATGTACATTGAAGACAATAAATAATTTTTTTTTTAAAATTGGGATAACATTAAATATTCTTCTGTAAAAATAATAACCGACAATATATAAAATAAGATATTTAAAAATTATTGTAACTGTTTAAATGAAAATTAGGTTATTGAGAAATATGGAACAGGTCTGAAAATGACTTAAACGGTTATGGGACAGGACTGAAAATGACCTAAAAAGGCACATTAATATTTCTTTTCACATGTCTTTACTTATTTTATTTTTAATTATTTAAATAATTATACACAGGTAAGCATGTCATTCAATGTAAACTGTTTTGTAATATCATAAAAATGTAGTCAACTACACTACAAGTTTGTTTGTTTATGAGACAGCCGACGTGGTCTAAGAGACATATATTTAAGAAACCATCCTTAACTGTCTTTCTACGTTATATCTAGAGTAGTACTTAAAACCGTTATATCTAGAGTAGTACTAAGTTCGTGAAGGAATAAAGGGCGGATACTGACTGTATGTACATTTTCACGAAGCATTTTGAGCTACTTTCGTCCTCAAAATTTAGAATCATAACTCAAAATCTGTATCTCATTTATTGACTTGTAATTTTGTTTATTTAACAAAGCTCTTTTACTTAATTAGAATCCTTCAAAATTTTAAAATGTTATCTCCAAAAATTACCCCTTTTAACAGTCACTTATCAAAAACCTATCCATTTCTCATTGACTTGGAAACTTAAAATTTGACTTGAAGTTACGTGATTAAACATATATATATATATATATATATATATAAATAAATATATACATATATATATATATATATATATATATATATATATATATATATATATATATATATGTGCTCTAATATGCCATCTGTACACGAGAATAATAAAGAAAAGAAAAAGAAATTACTAAGTATTGATGATAACATTTTGTAAAAAATATTTCCACCAAAAAAAAACTGAAACAAAGGATCATATATGGCAACAAGTGGATTCCTTGGGTGTACAGGTAAATGAATTGAAATCTAAATGGATGCCAAATTTTCTAAAATTTCCATAAAACTTACAGAAAAATAATATTGTTTAAAAAGAAAAAAATATTATTTGCTTATTACAACATTTCTTTATAATTAATACGCTTCTATTAGGTCAACTTGTAATTAACTATGTAACAGAACCTGCGAAATTAATTTCATACACCCCTAAGTGGTATAGAAGTACCTACTGTAATTTTACTGTAAATTTATTAAATAAACTGTAAATTTAATGAACTTTAGAAATATAATGTCATAAAAGGGTCATAAAGGGCAAAGGTAATAATGAATTATGTATTTTTCGGTGCCATAATTTAAAGTGGTTTTGTCCTATGAGGTCGTAGGAGAAGACCACTTTAAATTATAGCACCGAAAAATACATAATTCTTTATTACCTTTACCCTTTATGACCCTTTTATGACTTAGGCACGTGTGTCTTACAAGCATCTAATACTTTAATGGACATTAATTTATGGGAAAAGCATCTATTATTTTAATGGGTGCGTTAAAATAATAGATATCAATAATCAAGTTAGAAAGATGAACTAATTAACGTTCTAGCATATATTTCCACATAATTTTTAAATTGTTTGTGTATGTTTCAAAATTAAAAAAAAATTATAATTGTACTTTGCGGCAGTTTTATCTTACAATCATTGAAATAAAATATTTCGTAGTAGTTTTCATTACTCATACGAGTTTCTTTGGAAAACAGTTGATGAGTTAGGAAAAAGTGAGATCACATATTCACCACAAACCTTTAAATGGAGCAAGAGGAAAAAGTAAAATCAGTTAGTAAAAAATCAACTTTAATTTAAAATTTAGATGAATTCATATTCCCAGTGATAGGATGTGTACTTCTGTTGACAGTAGAATAATTTATTAAATAAAAAAAAATTCTTAAATTTAAAAGAAAAAAATCTAAAATTATAACATAATTGATTTTTAAATTAAATTTTCACCCACTTTCAGAGATGTCCGAATTATTTAAAATTTTGCACAAGTATCAAGAACCAATGACAATACAATAATTTCACAAAATAACAAAAATTAAGTTTAAAACAAAAAAAGACTAAACAAAAATAAGATTATTCATTTAAATTTTCACCCACTTCTAGACGTCGGAATTATTTAAAATTTGCACACGTATCATGAAGCGATGACGATACAATAATTTCACGAAATAAAAAGAAATTACAGTTGGAAAACAAAAATGAAACACTAAAAAAGTAATAATAAGTTAATAGTTTAAAAAACTAAAAAGCACGCTTTTACAAAATACTGCAATAAAAAGCAAAACATATCGAACCTGTTTTCTCCGTTTACTCATAAGGACTTTACTCTAAGCCATATTTGTTATTGAGTATAATATTTGAGTGTAAACGCTGGGCGCTTTTTTTAAAAACGAATGATTTTCCTTCTCGAATTAGTATTAATGAATGAAACCTTTTAGTTAGACATCAAAACAAAGCGCTCCATGCTACTACACTCAAATATTACACTCAATAACAAGAATGGCTTACATTAAATTTCTTACTGAGTAGACAAAGAAAACAGGTTCAATAACAATTATTTTTTGCTTTTTAGTGCAGTATTTTGTAAAAGCGTTTTTTTTAGTTTTTTAAACTATTCATTTATTTATAATATAAACAATGCAAAATTACGAGAAAGCAGTCGATACTGACGTGGAACATAGATTAGATAGTTTATATAGAGGTCATACAGTCTTTCACTAACTGGAATTACCGCTTTAAATTATATGACGCATTTGACCACCTAAAGACATACGTATTGTTATTCACAATTAAATGAAACTACATGATGTAGTATTATTTCTACTTTCTTCAAGTTCTTTATCACGACCTAGGTTTCGTTGTATTAAAACATCTTCAGGTGGGCTATTAGCAAAGATCTTTGTTAATAGCCCACCTGGAGATGTTGTAATAAAACTAAACCTAGGCCGTGGTAAAGAACTTAAAGAAAGTAGAAATAATACTACATCACGTAGTTTCATTTAATTGTGAATAATTAATTTCTACAAAATTAACGCCAAATATATGCAATCAACGTATTGTTATTGGCAAGTCAAATATGAGTCCGATAATACTATAAAAATACTTCTTTTCCGTATTAAATTGTCAAGTATTGTTTTTATTACGAGCGGGAGTTCATAATGGAAATATTGTCGATAACGAATGTCTGGAAATTGTTGTAATAATTGATTACTACCGTAAGGTGATTATCATTGATTCTTACGTTCATCGTATTAATATAAATTAACGGATTAATTAATAGTCATCGATAAGTATCGCGGCTCACTTAAAACTCCACTCGGCTTATCGCGAGTACAGTTTATAGGCCCGGCGTTTTGTTATCAGTAATTAGTTTTGATTTATTGAAATGCGTAGAGTGATAAGAGTATCGTGAAAGTAACTGTAGAAGAAAAATTTTATCTTGGTATGAGGGTATTAAATGCGCTGAAGAATTAATCAGGGAACTAAGTGGGCTGAAGAAATAAGTCGCAATGAATAACGAGAAAAGGTAACATATTGATATTGATAATATTAAAAAGCCTTTGTCGGTAGTTATCGGATAGGTCTTGAATTATTGAGGATTTTTCATTTCGTGCGGTATTTATGAAATGAAAAGAAAATAAAATATACCGCAATTAAATGGAAATTAGGTCACTAAGGAATAAATATATTTATATAACACAAGGATTTCTGAACCCAAATTAACACTATGCGTGTAATAGCATAAGTTTAGCTTGTAAATAAGCGTATTTACAAATAAATTAAAAAAATTCTTTACTTTTATACTTTTTGCTAATCACAAAAGTATAAAAATAAATTATTACATTTTTTCTGCATTTAACGGAAACCTTACAAAGTGTAAAGTTAAGTGAAGCGAAGCAACTTTTCCGTGTCTCACTGTCTACCGTATTATTTTAATATCATTATATCGATTTAAATGAATTATATTGTAAATGTAAAATTAGGTTATACCTATATGTAAATTTGGTTTCCATACTTGAAAAAAAATTTAACAATTACGTAAAAAACTGGTGCCTTTTTCAATTTTAATTATATGAAAACTTTTTCCAACCGATCCGTTTGGGATTTGGGAGGCGTAATTTGAGATTGATTTCAAAAAAGCACCTATCATTACTTTGACTTAGCTATAACGGTATAGTCCTTAAACTCTGTACATATTTTTTTTGTAAAGATTTATAATAAGCAAATGTTATTAAAACAAGAAGAATTAAGCACATTAAAGGACGGAACTGAAAATGTTTTGAAATACAAATTGGCACGAAGCTGTAAGTATAGTCACAGTCTTTCATAGTATTTAATATAAATAAAGAACTCGTAAGTAGAACGATAATGGTTTAAGAATTGAGAATATTTTTAGAGTAAGTATTTTTACCTTGTTTCATCAGATTTAAGATTGTGGACTTGAAATCTTGTAGAGAAGGATTTGGGCAGGAGTTGGTAAATATGTACTAAAAATACAAGTGGTTATAAAATATTTTTTATTCGATGATAATTTTAAACGACTGAAATTAAGTTTGTCAACATTGTTGAAGTTCTTTGGATAATAATAAGTTTCTTCTAGATTATTACGAATTTATCAGTGTTTGCAAATAAATTGTAGTTTGCCCTTTTAAGAAGTCTCACAATTTAGACGATGTAGATAGCGACCGCAGCGAGCGTAGCAGATATGAATTTAAAACAGTACATTGCACCTCTTTTTTGCATTTCCATACCTGCCCTATACACTGAGAATAGACATCCGTTTTTATCAATAATCTCTAACTTTTAAAGTAACCTTGACAGTTTTCAAATAAATATTTACAGCGAATTTGGCGGTAACTTATATTTAATCGTCTTTAATAGATTTAGGAAGTTCTTTAAATGTAGGCAATAAATCTTTATTATATATTTATCTTCTTTAAGATTTAGCCACTTTTGTAATAAATTTTTCAATTAAAAATAAAGCGTTTGACAAAGTTTTGTAATAAATGTGGAGACCATGTATTCTGTAATATAAAATAATAGTGAAATCAATTGATCATTCTCATCAAATGTCTAAAGTTTTTATTGATAGAATTAATTGAAACGCACACTTATAGTTTTCTCAACAGTCTAACATTTATTAAAACCATAGCTAATATAAACGTCATAGACTTATAGTACACAGTTAAACCAGTTGTCTGCAGATATTGCTACTGGCACAGGCTACTGGTATATTAACGTATTTTGACGTAGAATCAGTAGTTTTCTTTATAATTTTTTCGCGGGAAATTTAAATGCTAGATTTAAACGATCATGAATAATTAATACAACAAAGTACAATAAATTAAAGTCAAATAAACTCTTGTAATTTTTAAAACTTGTAGCGCTATCATAACGTAAATCGTACGTTATGATAGCGCTACAAGTTTTAAAAATTACAAGATATCAACAAGTACGTAAGAATTACATAACAATAAAAAACTATATTTGATTTATTTTATTTATTTTTTGAAATAAATAAAAGAGATCAAATATAGTTAATCAAGAAAAAATATTTTACAACGAGTATATATAGTTTAAAGAAAACTGACTCAAAGAAAATTAGGAGTTTTTGTTCTTTTCGTCAGTATTTTACAACATAATTAAATAATCAATAAAAATGTTATTACTATCATTGCTAGTATTTCAAATAGTTCGTTAAATTTTGTGAATCTAATGTTTATGGCTACCTAATATAGAACTCATTAGGTATATTCAATACCAAAGACATTACATAAAATAGAGGTATTATGCTCGTACAAAACGAATAATAAAATGGGTCTAGGTAGTGCTCACGTGTGGACTATACTCGTAAAAAAGTAAAGAGTTAAAGAAAGTAATTGTGTAAAAGAGGTAAGTATAATGAATTCAGGCAATTGCAAAATCAAAAAGAAATTTTGAAGCGCTAATGCTAATACGTTTATGTAAAATAACGTCATCCTTCGATATTTTATGAAATTTACGACTATAGTGAAATTATTTTTAATATTGAGGTAAATTTAAGGAACTACTACTGTAGTATTTACTACGAAGGTCATTAATCGGTAGGTCATTTATCGACTTTGGAGAAAACGGTCATAGCACTATCTAAACATAAATATGTAGGAACAACACTAGACTATACATTTATCTGTTATTTTCAGAATAAGTCTACCCACATGGCGAGACCTTATATGTAAAAAGTTGTGTACCAAAATTACATTCATAAATAAAAATAATTTTTGGGATAAAATCATAAAATAAATAAAAATTATACTATATTTTGACTTTTGCAACAGTTTACAATAAAAAATTGTCAATTATTAAAAAATTAGGCAATAAAATTTAAATGAAAATTGACTAAAGAAATGTGACATTTTCAGTTCGGTAGATAAAACAATAGAATTTTTTCGTTCAGAATTTTAGTTCCAAAAATATTGACATTTACTTATTAATTTTAGAATTAGTATTATTCTTTGTACCTTTTATGTAGAAAAAAAAGAATATCTCTCAGGGGACACCCGGGTTTGAACCGGGGACCTCTCGATCTGCAGTCGAATGCTCTACCACTGAGCTATATCCCCGATGATGCACTATTCGTAATTACTGCTCAAGCACTGATTGACACTTCGTTATTTTGCTGACTCATCGTTCTTGCATATATGATTATGATATCAGCGCAGTTCATATAAGGAGACGCAAGCTTATCATTATTTATAGTTTTATCACATCAAACGCGACAATTATAATTGTCAACATTAAAAGTGACATTGGATTTTTAGTAGATTATTTTTTATCTTTTGTACATTATTAGGCTTCTGTACCAGAAAATGGAAAACAAACGAAATTTTGGAAAACTCACTAACGTCTCCGTCTGACTGTCACATCTGTTTTTTTGTGAAAAAACGTTTCATCCAGAAATTGGAAATTTGACACAGTAATAAAGGACATAACCCACATATATTCAAAAGGTAACATTAAAAAAATATTGGTAGATAAATTTTAGAAGGGGGAATGAATTAATCGAAATGTTTGTTTTTAATTTCATATTTTACCTGGGGTATCAGTAAAAGACGTTGTTAGGATATTAATAAAAGTTGTTTTTTTCAAAATTTTATTTATGGCAGTTCCAAAGATATTGGTGAATATGTCTTCCCCGTTTAAAAAAAACATTTGCCGCAATATTTCAAATTTATGACAGCATTTTAAAAACATTTATACAGAAATTTTAGAAAAACAAATGAAGTGAGCTAAAATTTATTTTTCAACATCATATGTCGTGTAATTAAAAAATTTCATAGGTAATTGAAAGAGAAAGTCATAATGATCCGAAACTATTTTTACCGAATTATATGGCATATAAACTTCTAAAAAAATGTATAGAGATCTTAAAAATGTATACAAAAATATGATTCCTCTACCTTCGAAACTGCTTGTCAAGACCATGAAAAAAATAGCGAAATTTTCCTAATGTTTACCGGAATACTATAGCAATAATTCTCTTTAAATCTGAGAAAATCCCTTTATTCTTACGTCCATTGAAGATATTTTGAGAAAATCCATTTATTATTACGCCCATCGAAGATATTTTGAGAAAATTACTATATTCTTACGCCCATCGAAGATATTTTGAGAAAATCACTATATTCTTACGCCCATCGAAGATGTTTTGAGAAAGTTACTATATTCTTACGCCCATCGAAGATATTTTCAGAAAATCACTATATTCTTACGCCCATCGAAGATATTTTGAGAAAATCACTGTATTTTTACGTCCATCGAAGATATTTTGAGAAAATCACTATATTCTTACGCCCGTCGAAGATATTTTGAAAAAATCACTATATTATTACGTCCATAGAAGATATTTTGAGAAAATCACTATATTCTTACGCCCATCGAAGATATTTTGAGAAAATCACTATATTCTTACGCCCATCGAAGATGTGTTGAGAAAATCACTGTATTTTTACGCCCATCGAAGATATCCTAGATAATATATTTAGGCGATATATTAGTATTTGTAAATAATTTAATAGAAATACTATGCTGAAATGTTCGTATATGCTTAAGTATGTACCCGTAGTGTGATTCTACTTATACTTAGAAATGCTTTATTTATTATTAATATGTGTAGAAATGTAGAAATGCTTTACATATTATATGTGAAATAAATATAATGTCAACATGCGATCCGTAAGTATTTATTTCCCTTACATCAACATACACTGTTTCGTATATGATTCACATTAAATGTATTTCATCGCATTGACAATTAAATTTTGCTATTTATGTTTTTTAATTTTGTATGGCATTTTTGGGTAATTCGAAGTAATTTCCAATATTTAATATTGAGTTTCAATATTTAGGTTTTAATCTTGGGATACGACGTCGTTTCTAGATACAGGGAAGTGTTTTGGGGAAATATACGTGCGCGCTTTCGCCCGTGTGTGAATGTATCAGCTACGCTTGTATCGAAACTAATTGACCTATTGTGTAAATTATTTTTTTAGGATAAAATTTTTCTTTTTATCTCAATGGCATTTCAATTAATGACAAAATTTGCTTAGTTAATAATAAAATAAATAAATACATTTTTTGTTTAGAATTTTTGATTGATCGTTTCGCTGTTGAAAACAAAGTTACGAAAATAATTTGATTGGAATAAATCTTTAATTAGGAGTTCAGAGTAGGCTCCGCGATGTTGGTACATCATAGTGCGAGTTGAAGAAAAACAATTATGCCATCTGAAAAGTCAGAAATAGTTATCAAAGACCAATTGTTCCCATTAATTGGTCAGTAGTAGAAACAATTTTATTATCGGGGCAAATTGTTAAAAATAGTTGGAAAATGTTAACACCTCACCTTTTTGCAAATAAAAAATAAATGACTATATCCGATCGGAATTAAAGTGCTGATAATTGGTCAGTTAAAATAAAAAATTGGTCAGAGTATTTTCTTTAAGAAAATAATTAATACAATTTTCATAACAGTGGCGTGCACGCGTAGAGCTTGGTGAACACTCCCAGGTTAGTATATGTATGCCATCTAAAAGATTGCAAAAGAGCTATAAAACTTTATTTACTCTATTTATTAGGTCAGTGATTGAAACATTATAATTAACGGACTAACCTTTTCTAGGTCATTCAATAAGTTGAACATCTTGTCTTTAATAAAAATAAGGAAAAAAAAAGCTATGCTCGACAGGAAATCATCCACTGATAACTGGTTAGCTAAAATGAACAATTGGCCCGTACAATTTCATTAAAAGAATAATCAATGTGTGCTGACAGGAAAGCGCATACTTCGGGCCCATTAAAGGTATCACGGTAGCGAGTGCGTTAATGTGACACTCTTATTATGAACTAGACGCTGTGTGAATAAATTTTTATTAAGCATACTCACAATATTAACACTAAACAATACAATATATACAAACTATATGATAATTGTGAAAGACGTCTAGCTAAACAGAAATCAAATTAGACATTACATGCTAATATTTAGTGAGTTAAAGGGTTTTTTTGTAATCATTGCTATTTATGTTACATTAATCGTCCTGAAAATACTCTCAATTTCATTTTTATGATTTCTCGACGCCAGGGAATTTCCCAATTCAACGTTTGTAGTACTTTGATTCTATAGCACAAAAACATCCTGGCGCGTAATTTTTATTATTTTATTAGTTCTCCTTCTATTATTGTACGTTTATAGAAATTACGTAAATCCACCTATCCTTCATAGTAAAACCAACCCCTTAACCTATGAAAAATGGCCTTGTGATTATAATTACCAGTTTTAAGACCCCCCAAGAGTAATATCAAAAGTGCACCCCCTAAATTAAAATTCAATATTGAAATTATTTCAAAGAATGATTTTATACCTGAAAAATTTCTAACATTTCTCCGTATTAAAACAAAAGACTGTATTTGACGCATATCATAAAGATGTGAAGAGACCTGTGCGAAAAAACAAACATGTTAGAATCGGCCAAGAAGCTGCTGCAACAGGATCGAATGATTGGTTAGAAATAAATTATGTAGGTCCTGAACTCGACGCATTGTTTCAACTATATCATTCGCAGCCATCATTCTTAAATACGTGAACGAGTTCTGTAATAACGAAAAAAGATAGAATAGACGTGATCAAAACCATCGAAAACCTGAGAAACTACAACGACTTCAATAATTCCATCCAAAATATAAAAAGGATAGATTTTATGTTTTTTTATTATTGCAATGTGCAGCAAAGCTTGTAATTAGCTTATAAAATATATCATTTGACGAAAATAAAGAATGTGTATTTTGCATTGCATTGTTAATTAATCCCCAAAATATAAAAGAATTTGTCATCATTTCAAAGATTATTTTTATATTTTGCTGCGATGAATATCAAGATTCAGTTTGACGAAACGGAAGTGCGTTATTGAAGTACTGAAGAAATTGGAGTTACTGATTAGTGATCGTGCGTATAATGCGAACAATGATGAAAAATAAAAAATTTGTGAAGAAGCCAAAGAAATCGTTGGTCATATTGGAAATATACGGAACCTAGCTCTGGCATTCAAAAATGTATAAATAATATTAAATTATCTGCTGTAAAAACAGATGAAAGAGACGTTGGGCCAAACGGCTTTTTCAATAAATGTTTCATAGAAAATGTTGTGAAATTACTTACACATGAATTTCAATTATGGACTGCAGTATGTTTACATGGAAAAGTGAAACGTGCTACAACAAGTTATGTTGAAAGCTGATTTAACGAAAAAAAACATCGTGTGTTACCAGATTATAATAATTCGATTCGTGTAGGCAAATTTTTAAAAATAGAAGATAAAGATCACCAAAGTGGATTTGCACTGTTGAACTCTAATTAATTAAACGATTTGTAGAAAACAGAATAAAACTCAATACAAAAGGATTCAGAAGTTTCTTCAATGATACCAAAAGATGTGTGCATTAATGAAGACGCTAATTCATGTGGCAATTGGTGAAAAAAAATTAATGGAAAAAATCATTTAATGACTTCACAAAACCAAATGAAGAGGCAACAACAGATTAAATACCAAAGAAGAACACACAAAAAAATTAGGATTCTATTCTTAAGATCAAACTAGCGTTTCGTTTATTAATGAAAATACAGATTCGAAAATAGCATTAAAAAAATGAGTGTTGTCGAAATTGATAATCATTTCGAAGTTATTTTTCATTGTTCATTTTATCTCATCAATCGAAATGATTTTTCTCTCCTCGGTGTTAATTAATAATGTCCATTATTATATTCAAAATACTTGTCCATTTGTTTCAGTTACACAAATTTTATTACGCAGAGCCGTCGATGACTGATTCATATGCCTTTGCAGAGCTCGGTCGAGCAAACGTCACGAAATTCATCCTAAATTTCATTAAGGCACTTAAAATGGATTTAATGTATAAAGAAAGAGCGAGATTCAGCAGAAGAGAAATGTTCATTATTTCCACGGTTAGTGAATATGTTTTGGCCGTCAGTTGAAATTTCATCAAAATGCTTTCACGACGTACCGGGTGGATTTAATAACTATTATTGTGATCCACTATTGTGGCCATTATATTAACAACGTTCCCACTGAATGATTAGGGAAACAGAAAATTTGTGAAGAAGGATATCGAGTGCTTAAAAATATTTGCAGCAAATATCAATAATATCTGAATCAAAATGCTACCGCTGTGAAAGAATTTGCCAGGTCAACAAATATTGAACTTGAAAGAGAAAAATTAATACCCCATTGATAACCAGCAAGCCGTCAGACAGAGGAAAGGATTGAATTTTCAGTCAATAATACTACATTTAGGTAATTATACATCTTCTTCACATAAGATCTGCAAATACATTTTTCATCATTATTTTTAAAGTACATAACTACTAAAAAATTAATGTCTATAGATTTAAAGGACTAGTTGGATATATCTCAGATCTTTTTGTGGCTTACTGCAGAAGGAGTAACAGCCAATAGGACATTTATAATGATCTATCACTCAAAGAAGTGCGAACCACAAATGACCCGCTAATCACACCAATTGCTGCCATTTTTGCGCGGAAAAATACGCTTGTAAGAAAACAACAAGCAAAAAAATAACGGACCAGTTGTAAACCTAATGATATTTTAAAAATATGTAACAAAAACATATTATTGTAGAAAAAAATAAAATTATTAAAAATGTGTTACGAAAGTTATATTTTATTTAAACGTTAAAATTAATAAAATGTTTATAAATTAAATGAAGAATTCATTTAGTAGAGATATTGCAGACAACCTGTTTATTTTACCCCCCCGAAATCCTACGCATAGACCTTGACTTCATGTGTTTTTTTTGTTATTCATTATTTAAAATAAGGTCGGGTAAAAATATTGTGTCCATAACGTCATAATAATAATTATTCCCACAGTGTCTAGTTCATAATAAGGGTGTGACTTTAACGCATTCACTACCATGATACCTTAAATGGGTCCGAAATATGCGCGTTACTGTCATCACAAGTTAATTTATTATTCTTTTAATGAAATTATACTGAACAATTGTTCAATCTGTTCATTGTGCTAACCTAATACTAATAATACATGTGCTAACCTTAGAGGTTCAAAAAGTTCCACGCGTTACACGGTTATTAAAATTTTATTAATTATTTTCTTAAAGAAAATACTCTGACCAATTATTTATTCTGGCTGACCAATTATCAGCACTTCAATTACGATCGGATATAGTAATTTATTTTTTATTTGCAATAAGATCGGGTGCTAATATTTTCCAGTGACCTTTAAAAATTGTACCCGTTAATAAAAAATTTTCTACCGCTGTCCAATTAATTGGTACAATTGACTTTTTATGACCATTTTCTGAACTTTCAGATGGCAAAATTGTTTTTATTAAATTCGCACTATGAGGTGTTGAAATCGTGGAGCCACTTAGAGTAACGTCTACAATACGTATCGATATACATATCAACAAGACGATGTTGTCTGTTTCATTGTCTATTTGTTTACCTGTTACCTCAGCAGCCTGCTTTGTTTTTGGGGATTATTGATGAAACTTTACATGTCTTTCTTATTAAGTCTCATACAAGAATTAACGACCAAATATTTTTTGGATACAATGTCTAGATGTGCAATTGTGACTTGATCCGATGAATGAAATAATTTTTCTTTAATTTTTGAAGTTACCAATTAATAACAAACTTAAATTAACTACCGTTTCGGAGCTCTTAAGAAAGAAAATATAATAAAAATGTGATATAGCTTTACTGTGGTGTTCAAGAACACAGGATAATGTAATTACTAGTACAGGTTTAATATTGTCCGGTCCGGAAATAATGTAATATTACGTATTTTTTTATTTAAAGTGGTCGGAAACATAACTCTACCTACCACTAAATAAATCATAGAAATCTCTTTGTTTCACACATTTCTCTACGACAGCGCTATTATAGTGTGTGTGTGTGTATATATATATATATATATATATATATATATATATACATATATATATATATATATGTTACAAAAAGAATATCCGTAATATTATTTTAAAATATACGTTTTACGGAATTTTGAATTCCAGCCGACAATGATCTGTGATTATTTTTTAAAGTAGAGATGTAAAGAAAATTATTAAATGGTATAGCAAGAATTAATAACAAAATATTTAAATTCGAAATTTAATTGACGGGAAATGCTTTTAGCAAATATTACGTATTTCCTGTTAAAAAGAATTAGAAAATATAAGTTTACTTGTCATTGAACTACATTTATTATTGTGTTTAGTTATAAGTATTGGATACACATGCATAACTTAACTTAAAGTAATAATATCTTAGTATGTCGCAAATATAGCGGAGAATTTGTCCACTACGAAAGGGCACTTCGAGCATTGACGAGATTTAGTGTCAATACAAGAGTTTAAATAATGCAATGTTTTGTCATCGCTCTTGAGTCAATTCTGACAGCCTGACAGCAACATTTATTGTTCTCAATGGTACTCATCAATGGTATCTGATGAGTACCATTTTTTGTCACATATCCACCATACCTATAAAATATACAGTAATACCCTGTTTAATGTGGCATATACGTTCCTGAGACAATCACGCTAAGTGAAAATTGCGTAATTACTGTGTTATTAGTATAACACGTGCAACACGCGAAAATTAAGGAAATATTACAATATACATATTTTCTTGAACATTCATATTCATTAGTCTAAAATTAAAAAAAAAACATTTAAAAATTATTTTGAGCATAGTTAGTTGCCGATGGCTTCTTAAATATCTTGTTATCGATAAAAAATCAACGAATTAGCAGACAACATTAAAATTACAATACTGAAATTATTTGTTAGTTTTCTGAAAAAGAAATTGTCCAGCCTGTTGACTGACTTTTTGTTTTCGTTTACCCCTCGATAAATAATCGTGTAATTATGATACCATACTAAATAAGGACGCGTAAAACGGGGTCGCATTATACGGGGTATATATTTATCATTACTGTATCAACATAAGTTTCAAAGATAGATTGAAATTTCCTATTTCAAGATTGTATTTGGATACTGAATTTATTTATCGGTGTTATCCTATCGACCCGGGTGTTAATATCAACTAATATTATATACTATAGGCTAAAGCGACTACCGTATATTAGGGCCGAGACTCATCGAAACCGAAACTTAAATTTAGGTGGTCTCCCAGTACACAGCAGGCAGACACGGACATTATGCATCATTATGGTGGGGCCTCGGGAGAGAGCCATAGGGGTGCGGGCGGGCGCGGGGTGACCGGAGACGGGGAAGGACGACGTGGGTGGTCGCAGATGGCGCGGCTGTACCTCCCGGCGGACCTGAGGTGCTTTTTTGTCGTCGAGCGCGAGACGAGGTTCGGTAAGGTCGCGTTGGTCGGGGCAAATTAATGTGGGGGAGTTTGGATAACCTTATTTATCGATGGGATGCGATAGATGGTCGTCGTTAAGCGGAATTATTTTGTTTATCGATGCGCACAAGGAAAGTAACGATAACAAACAACGTTTGAAGCAACATTTTTTTCATATTTGTAAAATAACAGCAGTGAAACTGGCATCTTCGTTACAAAAAGGGATTCGTCTACAAACAATGAGCGCTCTATTTACAAATAAGTGTATATGAAGATTTTTCCTTGCTTCATTCCAGAACGTCTTAAAGAAGTCATTTCTTTTTATTTATTTTTAATGGTACACAAATCAAAAGGGAAGAAATAAAGCCGTTGTATGATCACTGTGACTGTCACAGCGTCATAGTGTTCGTTAGTTATTTGTAAGTCATATTAAAATTTTATGTATAGATGGTTTTGTTCTAAATATGTAGACAGTATTTAAGAAACTAACAATTTGAAAAAAACTACAAATAAAAGGTTTTACGTTCAGGAAAGAATAATTGAACAAAAGAAGTCGAATTTTTCCTGTAAATAGGATATGATAATTAAATTATGATAGTCTCAAGTTGAGTTTAAAATTATACTAATCTGTAATGTGTTCTCATTCGCCCCTTTTATAAAAGAAATTGAAAAATGTAATTATCTACACTCCTCAATATTTGCATATTATTGTGTTGTGTCAAACATCTAATTTTGTTTATGGTTTTTTTTTATTATATTATACAGATATTGGTTCATGGGTATATCAAGAATTTTTGTCGTAATCCTCTCAAAAATAGACGAAAATAATCTTTACATTTTTTGACTCTTAACCTTTATTACAGAGAATTATTTTATATTTCAGTAACAAAATATTTTTTTTATTTCATCATTTTCTCAAAAATAATTACATTTAAACGTTTAATTATCATAAATACTTAATTACCAATATAATCGACTTTTTTATATTTAATAAACTCACAAATATTAAAATTCGAATAAGGGGTTCGCCGGCATCGCGTCGTATAACTTTGATGATGCCACTTGGCGGTAGGTGTGCTTGCCCTGTAGCACGGTTTATCTTCGTATCAAGTTTGAAATTGTGCATCTCGAGCACCGGGATAGCTTTAATACTCTTATTTTGTGCTATGAAACCCATAGAAACCAGCTTACAGCGCCAATTTACCAACTTGCAAATAATATTAACTTGGTAAAAAGCAATTTAAAATTTATGAAATTTAAAATATTGAATATATGATATAGTTTTTGTTTAAGGACAAAGGATAATATAATTATTAGTACAGGTTTAATTGGTATTAAGTCCGGAAATGCCTTATTGTAATAGTACATATTTTTCTATTTAAAGTGGTTGGAAACATAGTTTACTTACCACTGAATAAATCATAGAAATCTCATTGTTACACACATTTCCCTACGACAGCGCTATTACAGTATGTAAAATACATATATTTTGCAAAAAGAATATCCGTAATATTATTTTAAATATACGTTTGCGCCTGGAAGCATCCCGATTGATTAAATGATTGAATTTTTAATAAAATAAACAATTTCTTACATTATGTAAAATAGATAACGATATTCACGGCATTTACGCCCAACTTATATATTATGTTTTTTCGGCAGGGGGACTGTTTACGTGACGTCTCTATTATATCGAGAACTTTGACGTGAACCGCTATTAGCAAGCACATTTTTTCAAATTTCTGGGTTTTGAAGTGTTGATTAATTCTTCTTAAGGTACTCGTTCTGTATTCATTTGCCTTAGATTTATTTTGCCTTTAGTCTGCTCATGATCGTAACTTATCGTGACTAGATAAGATACGTATGTGAATATATCGTAACGTATCAAATGTTGAGTTTTATTATGTAATTTTCGGGTTCTGTATCTCGAAATAAAAAAAAGTGACTTTCATAGGTTCACTCAAACGTCCATTCGTCCGTCTGTCACAGCCGTTTTTCTCAAAAATTGTTTGAAACAGGAAGTTCAAGGACTTAAAATATTTCCTTAAATCAGAAATTGTAAAGGGGGTAAATTTACTATGAAAACATTTTTTTAAATTTAAAAGCTAGTGTCAACTGCTAACTGTAAATATTTTAAAACTATTTTTCCTGAATTTTATGTGAGATAATTCTAGGGACATTGTTGAAAATGTCTATAAAAACGTGGCTCACCACTTATCTTTAAAACTGGAAATTAAACTGGAAATTTAAGTTAACCTAAAGTCGTGAGGCAACTATAGCGATAATTTTAAAATTCATGATATTTTAGAAATACTTGATATTTTTACGTCTGTGAATCTTTGACGGGCGTATAAATATCAGTAGACACAAGTCAACTATTTGCAATACCCTTACGTGTTTAAACATACTTATATATAACTAATTACATAAATTACTAGAAAACGGTAGCAATTATTATGGATGTCATAGTTTTTAAGTAATTCACGATATTTCATGCCTGGGAAATATAAATATGTTAGGCAATATATTCTGACACAGTGAAAAAATAGTTTAATAGGGATATAAATGTTTAAACTTTTGTTTTGTATCCAATTATACATTGTACAGAAACTTTCTAGAACGAATTCTACATGTACCTACTTAACAGGTTTCTTCCTTATTGTTTGTTTACATATTTTTTAAATGTCCATTTACGATCTGTCAAATAACACTACATTCGATGTCCATTATCCTCTTTATTAGTTTTTTTTCGAATGTTATCAACGTGTATACAAATCACCTGCAGGATCAACACTCGTGGACCAGAATCTGTGCAGCCATTGTGAAATTATCGGAAAATAGACATACGTATATACTTACTTATATACATACAAACTAGACATATGTATATACGTCACACGTTATTAAATCATACTGCAACTCTTCCCGGCGTGGTCGTGTTTAAATCGCAAAATTTTGATGAAAAAAGTTCAGTTAGTTTTTTACCAGCAAAGCATCTCAATATTTTAAAATTCAACGTCGAGACCTTTTCATAAAAATAAATTAAAATAACATTTAAGTTGTCGCTCAATGCAGTCGTCTTTACAATTGCCTCTCTCCCTAATCGCTTTAGCGCGTACGAAGGATTTACGTCTTCTTTGTTTACGAAATTGGATTTCGGATATAATCCTCAAACAAGCTGAATAAGATCTGCGCGGCTTTCAACGCTTGTCTGCGCCGCGTGCGACGTTATCAAACGCTTTTAATAATTTTGAATGAGTGTGAAAAGGATTGTATGATGAAGACGTTAAGAAAGAAACGGCAGATGTTTTGAAGCAGGCGTAGTAAAAGAAGGACCGACGGGATATCTTTGGCCATTGTGAATTATTAAAATATTAATTTAACCATTTTTTTTATCAAAGTTAATTTTATCGAAAGATATCTACTCGCATATGTATGGCTGAGAATATCATTTCGTCAATACGAGTGTGCAAAAAACTAGAACTTCAATTAAAGAAAAATCAAAGCATATAAAGATTCGTTAGACATAGCCGGATAGGATTCAAAACATCTTTGTAGATATCACCTAATTCTATTCTATTCAAATTTAAATAAATTATATTCTATTCTATACAAATTTCTGTAAATTTATAATAAACCAGTCAAGTGTAAGTTGAACTTCCGAGATTAGTGTTCCTTACTATCATATAATCACAACAGTCAATTATTAAATTTTATTAATTTTTTTATGTATTTTGATAGGAATAATTGATATAAATCACTAATTTTTCACTATCATTAATATTCTGGTTGTAATTTAGTTTTAAATAATTAAATTGTTCATAAGAACGTAGTTTTCGGTGCGACATCAATTAAACCTCAACACCACCATTCCTTATTTTTTGACAGATAAATTCCAAGATCGTGAGAAGGATAGAAATAGTTCGAAGATTTTTGGAACTTTGTTAAAAAAATTACTTTAAAATACCAATTCATTATTCATGGCTTTTCATTCCAACAGCTTATAACCGCAAATACGTTCCGAAATGGAAAGACTGTTTTTTTGTTAGGTTAGTTATTGAGTCAGTAACATGCTCTGCCGGATTCCTCCGGACTCCTGGGAAAATAAATTATGTGACAGATTACGGATAGATTTACAAACCATAAATGTTACATTTTCCGAATTTTGCGGAATACTAAATATATATATATATGTATATATATATATATATATATATATATATATATATATATATATATATATATATATACACACACACACATATATATATATATATATATATATATATATATATATATATACGAGGCGATCTGGCAACGCTGCGATGTTTCCAGATCGCTTGCACATGTATCAATACCCTTCCATAGCTCAGTGCGAGTTTTTACTCCTTCCGTTCACTAGGTGATTTTTGTGACTGCTATTAGTGACGTTGTGTTTTGGTTGTGCGTCACGCAAAATGGAACAGCGGAGTTTGGAGCAACGTTGTGCCATTAAGTTTTGTGTTAAGCTTAGAAATAGGCAAGTGTGACGTTTGAAAAGTTAAAACAGGCCTATGAGGAACATTATTTATACCGAGCTCAAGTTTTTCGCTGGCACAAATCTTTTTTGAAAAGCAGAGAACACGTTAAAGATGAACACCGTTCAGGGAGGCCTTCAACTTCGAAAACCGACGAAAACATCGAACGTATGAACACTCTTGTGAGATCAGACCTTCGTTTAATGAACAGATTTACCGACTGAATGAACAATTAAATTTGAACAGATTTACCGTTCATCAAATTTTGACTGAACATTTGCACACGCGAAAGGTCTGTGCCAAAATGGTGCCGATAAACCTTACAATTGAGTAGAAGGATAATCGAAAAAACAAGTGTCTTGATCTTCTTGACAGAATCGATAATGAGCAAGATTTCTTTAGTGCTGATTTATCATGATTTATCAAGGATTTTTTAATACGATCCTGAGAGCAAGAGGCAAAGTGAGGAGTGACTGCGAGCTCTCCTTGACCAAAGAAAGCGAGAATGAGCAAATCGAAATCAATGCTGATTTGTTGTTTTGACAGAAGGGAAATTGACCACAAAGAATTTGTTCCTCTTGGACAAACTGTCAACCAAGTTGTGTATAAAGACGTCCTTGAACGGCTCAGAAAAAGGGTTATTCGCGTGAGACTAGACATTGCAGACAAATGGATGCTCCATCATGATAACGCCCCATGGTACACTGCCCTCTACGTCACAGAATTTTTGATCTCAAAGGTATTCCTGTGGTTCCCCAGCTCCCTTATTCCCCTGACCTCAGTCCCTGAGACTTTTTCCTTTTTCCTAAACTGAAAAATGTCCTCCAAGGACGTCATTTCGGGACTTTAGAAAACATCCAAAAGATTGAAGGGGATAACATTGATGTTTGACAAAACTAAAAACTTTGGTAAATAAGAAATCAGTTTCATTACTTTTCTGCCACACCTCGTATATATATATATATATATATATATATATATATGTATATATATATATATGTATATATATATATATATATATATATATATATATATATATATATAACATTGTGAGATTAACCACTCACGTAAGCAAGCACGCATTACGCGTTCGTTTGTGACGTCAGTCTCTTCATGAATACAGTGTTTGTTAGGCAGTATAGATACTAAGCTTAGAGATCAAAACGTACATTTATTTAATAAAATACATTATTATTAAAAGGACTTAAGGAAAATTAACTTGATAGTATTGTTGATTTTCAAAAAAAATATAAAAAACAAGTTTTGTGGTCAATGTGAAATTTTTAAAATCCTAGTATTAAAAAATCGCAATTACTTTTTATATTTTCAAATTTTCGCCCAGCAGATATTCTCCGGGGAATAATGAGTTAAGGTGCTTAGATATTATTAAAGTTTGTGTCAGGTATATACGTCCCACATAATTTCTAAAACTGCTGAAAGAAATTGTTAAAAACAAAAAAACTCATTTCGATTAAAAGTTTAACCGCAACGGCACGATCCTCGTCGTAAATGTCATTTAAAATCCCCTCCCTTAATTTACTTATTCAGAAAGATATTTCAATTTAAATTGTAAAAAATGAGTTACGACTTCTTCTGCCGTGACCGTGATTGTCTTTTTTATAAGCGCCATGCCCTATAAGGCCCTACGTTTAAATTAAAACTCGGCCTCGTCTATTTCTTAATTTCGTATGAAACGAAATTTTACGACGCCTGACATAAATCACTCGAACAGTTATAAAACCAGTCGTAAATATGACAAATGATTTAGAAATTATTTCTCAGAGTCGTCCAGTTGGGTGGCTCGTTAATATAAATTCAAAAAGAGCAATGCTTATAAATAACTGCTCGAAATGACTTCTTTTAATCGGCTTTGAAATACCCCAATAAAAGTCACCTGCGTCATTAATAGTGGTTCGAACACAGAGCTGATGTTAACGTTAATTTAAGGCAAGGTATCGCATGAAGGGATCAAATAAATTAATTCATTTTATACATCGCTGCAGCACAAATTATTTTAGTATGAAAAATTTAAGATTAAAATAATTTTTATTATTAATCGTTTAAGCACGCGATCAAACTGCTGAAAACGAATTCACGATTTTAGCTTTCAACACTTTGGACGTGGTCGTACAGGCAAACGGATAGACACAGGAGATCCGATGATAGGGAAGAACCCTAATAATGTTCACAGGATTGTTTCCAAATATACTTTTTTTTTTAATTCACCATTAATTTTTTAACATCGAACTATTTTTTAAATTTAGATTCCGATGAAAATCATCGCTATAATTTTTTGATGATTTTTGGTTGACTGTTTCTTTCACAATGTTTAGCAGCATATATCTAGCTACCTATCCGACTACCTTGCATAACACTCTCGAAAACAAATAATTTTTGAAGCTTTATAAACCTCCCTCGCCATTAATATTCTGTATGATCAAAAGTAAAAACTTTTTTTGTCTATAAATTGAATTCTTGAATATTTTCGGTCAAGTACTTTTTACTTTCTTACCATTTCAAAATGTACGTATGCCTAAGTGAGCCCATAAGAATTGCTTTTTAAAATATGATGCTCTTGTAAAATGATAAATCGCTCGTATGTTAAACCAATTCATACTCTTAAATTTTTTTATTTCATATTATTTTAAGATGTGAGCGAATGGAATACCCAAACATGTTACATCATAAATCGTACAAGTTTTATGAAAAGGCACGTGTCCAAAGTAGGTCAAAAGAATTTCTAGAAAGAACTGTATAAATATATTATTTGTTCAATTAAAAAACCAATTTGTTTGTGGATCGTCGAAAAAAACTCGGATATAAATTTTACATTTTATTAAACAAGACTGAACATAGTAGCGTAACTTGAAATGTTATAGGAGAAGATGAACTATCATATCAGAAAAAAATATTCTTCTATTCCCTTACAATGAAAGTACATAAGCTTTGTTCTTTTATAATTATGATTTAGTAAAATGATTAGCAGAAATCATACGCATTATCCGTTTTGATAGGGTCAATTAAATATCCTATTCTTTCTGAAATATGGATCTTTAAATATTATTTTTATAATGAGTTAAAAATAAGATTTTTATTCTAACAAATATTAGAAAAATTTTTGAAATTAATATAAAAGACGATATGCACTTTATAAAAAACATAATTTCAACAACTGCAACTAAAATTGCTAGATATTCAGAAACTGCGAATAGGCGGACGACGTCTCGATGTCATATTGATTACACCTTCATTGTTGCCTCCCAGCTTAACTGTCAACATTGTAACTACGTAATTTCAATAACATAGCGACTAAAGATAGCCACCAACGTAGCTAGTTAAATGTGAATAACAGTTAAGTTTACGACGGCAATTTTGTAAGCTCATTGTTGGCGAAACAAATCTCTTTTCAGTTCCTCACTATCTCGCCACCAGTTTACTGCGGAGCCGTTAAGCAATTACGGCCCGCTGTTAGGCAGAGCTACTATCGATGCTATTTATCGATATTTTATATTCGTCATTTGAGATATTTCCCGACTTCTTGTTGTATCAGTTGAGATATTGTATTTGAACACAGGGCTTTCGAGACATAACTCGCACTACGAGAGTTCCGCGGACATTTACGTAAGTGTAAAGTTTATAAATCTAAGTTAACTATAAATTAACTAAGTTTACATATCATTTACATGTGTAAGAAAAACAAATGGTTGCTTAGGTATATATCTTGAAAAAAGAAAGTGGACGTAATCATTGAAGGACGTAGCCATACAAACAGACGCCGATTTTGGAAATGTGGATCTACGGAGGACCCTAATAACGTGTACAGAATTCTTTCTAAAATTATCTTTTGAAGTAAAATTCTTTAGGCGCATCTTGAGGGTAACTAAGATTTTTTTCGGATGAAAATAACTTTCAATATAGTCTACAGTTTGCTTACGTAATTTGCTGTACTTGAAAGCATCGACTAACTATAGAATTTCGTGAGAATATGTATTGTATACACACACACACACAAACACACACATATATATATATATATATGTATATATATATATATTTATATATATATGTGTATATACATATATATATATATATATATATATATATATATATATATTTATATATATATATATATATATATATATATATATATATATATATGTATATATTTAATAACTTCACCATCGATTAGGTCAGGGTCTGATCATGAGTTCTACAGTTGAACAATGGAACTCCTTAGCGGCTGATAATAAATCACCGTAATTCAAGATATTTGCTATAGGTAGTTGTTACTTTACAAAATAATTACACCATCGACCACATGGTACCTGATACAACTGTCAAAGAAGTTTTACTTCAACCGCGCGTAAAGGTTACTCGCACACGTTTCTTTTTTTTTCATAGCTAACATTAAATATTAATATCAAACATTTATTTTGAAAATTTATGATTGTTTTTACGTACTCATTTTATTCACACGTACGATTTCTTAAATGATCTTAGTTATCAAGAAAAGAAAAAACAAAAATAAATTCAAAATGTTTACTGTATATATATATATATATATATATATATATATATATATATATATATATATATATATGTATATATAAATATATATATATATATATATATATATATATATATATATATATATATACATATATATGATGAGCTATAATAATATTACTTATGATGTATCTGCTCACATGTCTGAAGAGTGATATACTGTTACAACATACCATGTAATCACCAAGTAGAGAGGCAAGTAAGCAGAAAATTTTAGTATTAAGATTCTACAGAACTTTAAAAAGAATTCATTTTGATCTAAGACAGCATTGAGTGTACAATGAGGATTTTATTATGCACAAACAGCGTCTAGGAATCAACAAAGTCAATAAATTCTTCACAATCTCAATATTCACATAGTGTTCAACTTGTACTTGATATGTTTTATTAAATACACAACCTTGCCAAGGTTGATTCAAACATGAAGGGCGCGACGGGCGCCTATGTAGTCGGAACAATACAGATCGAGATGAAAGGCGATGGCAGCTAATGCAGAGAGAATCTCTTACTGCGAGCTTTATTTCGTTTAGTTATAAACAGTTATAGAAATATTACAGTTGTGCCCCTGCATATAATATTTCAATAACGACAACATGACACTGCGTACAACGAGTACGTGACATTTTACTACAAAACGATCAACAATTCCGAGAACTTGATTTTCACTTATCATAAACATATTACATTCCGGTCCGACCGCGATCAGGTTATTGAGCAGTCAAATACTATGGAAAAGTGGGAAGTTACGATAAAATTCGGTTTTAGATGTGATTTTTGCAAAAAACACATCTAAAACCAAAACGTATACGCAATTATAGGATTTTTTTAGGTACTAAGAACGAGGTTCTTCTCGAATATACAAGAGTTTACTCGTATTGTGGTAGTGTCGACAGTCGCTGTTTAATTATTGCAGTCAGTCTCGGGGACTCGCTGCTGTATGCGTACACTCGATCAAACTGCTAAAGTTCTAGAGAAACACGTAAAATATTGTATGCAGCTATCGCTTTGCTAAATAATGTCATTGATGATAGTTATTGTTGAAATTTTGTTTTGTTATATTTATTGGTATTTGATGTTCGTCATTCAAAACGATTTTGTTAAATGCGACAAAGTATTGTGTTTCGTTTCGAAAAAGGTAGATGGACAAAGACAAAATTATTTTTTTTAGAAACGTTAACGATGGTAGGTAGAGAATAGTTGCAGATCACATAGACAGGTATCGATTTGATAACGATTATTTCAAACCCTATTATCTATTAATAGGGGTGAGTATATAAAATAATTAGGTTAAAGCAAATTACTGAAACGAGTACTTTATTGTAGTTCGGTAAAATAAAAATACGATTTAATGTTTTTGAAGTCGACAAATTGAATACACTTTTTTATACATAAATAATGGCCAAAAATATAGGTGACAATCCAAAAAAAGAGACAGAATGTACGGATAAAGGTAGGAAACATACTGTATTAGTAGACGACGAGAGCGCCGCTACTAGCCGTCTCGCATGCTGTGAACATACCCGCGCCGAACGTGTGCGTATTTTTCGTTGCCGATCACCGCGAGGTGTTCTGAAGCTCCGAGCTGGATAGAAACTCCAATTTTATTCATTAGAAAAAGCAAGTATTTCTTGCCCGTTTTTATCTAAATATTTGTTCTTTTTATTTTTTAGTCAGTTTCAAAGTTCGAAGAGTGATAGAAATAACGCGCTTTTCAAGTTTACCTCCATGAAACAAAATTTCAGTGGTATAACGGAAACATCTGTGAAAGATATCAAGGCTGTAATAGCAGGATTTTTTCCAAACTTTCGTAATTTCAGGACTGTATTACAGATGATTCTTTTGAGGAAGAATTTAGTGATTAAAGTTGATTAAAAGTAATTTTTAGGTATTTTTGGGATATTATTTCGTTGTAGGTTAATTATATTATATTAGTATAGTTATATTAAATACAACAAGATTAGCTGTGTATGCGTATATTGTAATTGAAATGTTAGTAATTTATTTTTGTTTTATTTTTATTAATTAAATACATCTTTTATTATTTTTATTTCGCAAAAACACTAATTTTTTGTATGAGGCTACATATGCTTGAAATTAATAATCTTCATAACAATATTCAGTAAAGGCGTTAAAAGAAAAAAAAATACAATAAATAAGTTTGTTCAGATAGCTTGTTTTTAACGAAAGACTATCCGACACACTCTTGTGGGACTTTTACGGAATTACGTATATAGTTTAAATATTTTTGATATATATAATTTGGGGAACAATAATTCGTCTCCGTCTTACGGAACGTCCTTATTTATTGATATAAATATAAATATATATATATATATATATATATATATATATATATATATATATATATATATATATATATATTTATATATATATATATATATGTATATATATATATATATATATATATATATGTATATACATATTTACTTTTAATTTCATGATATCTATAACATGTTAAAAACAAAAGAAATATTAATACAATGAGTGATATGATTGTTTGAGAACAGTAAGGAAGTGCTTGGTGGAGAGGAGTAAAAAAATTTTTTTTTTATTTTTGCATTAGAATTATAAATAGTTTTGAATGGGCGGAAATTGTCTAACAACATAAACGATTAAATAAATCACAAAGTTAGTTCATCTTACTTCAGGCACACAATTCATGACTGTTTTATCTTTAAAACCATTAAAAATCTTTTTCGTTTTCTAGAATTTTTCTTTTATAGAACTATCAAAAAGTGGATGTCTCCACGGAGATTTCTTGCGTCTTGGCAGAGACGATTCGCAGAAACAATAGAAATTTTTGCTTAATCCAGTAATCGTTTCGGGTTCATTCCGCATCGGAAGAAGTCTGTCCACCCTCTCAGATTGCAAAGGCTGCAAATAGCATCGGAACAAGTAATCTTCATGACGTGACGGATTAATATTTTTTTTAGAAATATAGCTCATCAGAACGGGAGTTTTGATCGTTATCACCCTCACCACAGGAGATCTCTTTGATGCAAGATGACTCCAAGTGTATTGAATAATGTAATACCTATTTCAAATATAGTTCTTAATACGACTATACTTATATTTTCTACAAAAAAATATGTATTTCGCAAAATAGAATTTGATTGGACTTGTTATTTTTTACACCTGTGTAAAGTCACACGTAAGAATAGTACATAACGTCTAAACATTATTAATACACATGTTTCATACATTATATATATACATACGTGTTTTTGTACGTTTGGTCCAAATTCCTTACATATTGTGATAATGACAAGGACTTTTTTTAGCTTTTTTATCATTGGATACCACCTAAGTTTATCAAACTCCGTATCTTCTCCGTACCACCAAATAATATTTCAATATTTGCCAGTTCTCGGCCTTGGATTTGGTTTAAAAATCTCTCTCTCTCTTAACGGACTCGAATATTTTACAGTTCGTGCAGCTAGACTAAACCGATTAGCGATGTATCTTCAAATATAATACACGCTCAGTCAGTGTCTGCGTTCAAGTCACCTCAAGTGGCGTAACCTCGTACTAAATTCCTTTCTAGGTTGAATTGCTTTTGACCTCATTATAAAATATAGACTCAAAAATTAACAATGAGCATTTTTGAGTCTATACTTTTTTGTACAGGGCAAAAAGTTTCAATATATGGATTGAAGATTCGAGTACTCGTATATTAATTTACTGCAATTATATTAATTAAACTAGTCACAACTTGGTTATATTCTGACATATCGCAGCAGAATTGTATGCTATGTTTATTCATTATTCATATATGTATATATATATATATATATATATATATATATATATATATATATATATATAACAAACTTTGGCAAGTGGCGGACAAAGAAAGACTTCATTCATTGACTGAAAAATATTTGATGGTTATTAAAATTCAATTTAAAGGATGACTTTTTCAGAAAATTGAAAGTAATATTCATAATTATTTGTCATCTTTTTCTTACACACGATATTTGCGCGCATTATTCAGCGAAGAATGCGCCAGAGGAATAGCCCGCGAATAGCTACGAAGACATCTAGTTGCCCGGTTAAGCACCGCGCTCCAAGCAAGTATTGGATGTGTTAATAAGAGTTACCTTCATATTTTGGCAGTATGGAAAATATGGAAAATAATCATCCAGCTGTGGTCCAGCATAAAAGCGTTAAAGTGATCAAGTCCTATCATATTTTATCGATCCATTGCATTTGAAAGAAGCTATTTATCTATATATATATATATATATATATATATATATATATATATATATATATATTATACTTTATATTTCTTGTGAGGTATATTAGAAGTACATAGAACTTCGCTGCATTTATAAATTTTTTTTAAGTATTCGATGGCAGAAACACTGGTGTCACGGTCACTGCACTTAGTAATATTCCTTTTATTTTATTTAACATATACAAACGATATTAAATAAGTAAATTACCAGTCTGACGATAAAAAATATTTTACCATTATTTCAACCAGAGGGTGAAAAACCATCTCTGATAAATAATAAGATTGCGAGATATAAATACCTCCCACTAATTTATTAATTCACGGCCAAATTGAAGGAAATTAAAAAGTGTTTAAGTATCGCTTTAATTAAATCTAACTCAACAAAAAAATAGTGTTAATGAATTACAGTTTTTGTTAATACTTCGATTTACCAAGGCTATGCTAGGCATAGTTATGTAGCACAACGGCTGTCGTTCGGTAGCGATGTTGTTCCGTTACACGTTTTATGTTTATTACCATAAGAGACTTGATCACGATTATCTGTAGTGAATTGTATTAATCTTTTTCCATATTATTATACGTAAGTAATTTATTCGATTATGGTCACTAAAAGCAACTGTCTGTGTACAGAATTGGAGTTACATTCCGACGTTAGATTGGAGTCAGATTTGGTGCAGCTTTAACTTTGGGTTAAAATTGTATGGGTATACATATCTATTGAAAAATATTTTCCGTAATTGTGAAGTATATTTATTTATAATAACTGTAGTTTAAATCGGAAATAAATGTCTGCTATTAAAAACAGAGCAATTTTCTCAAAAACAATAAACAATTAAACAACATTTTCAGTGTAGTATAGTGAAAAAGAAAAAAAATAAAGTATTCAGCAAAAGTAGCTTGGAATTTAATTTTTTTCGATATATTATAAAAAAATAAAAATTTAATTTGGAATAAAATTTTAAAAATATTAAATCTATATGTTGTGAGCAACATGTTGAAAGATTACTTATGGTTCAAAGAAAACGTCAAACGAATGTATTCAATTTAACGAAGTAAAAGGCAAACAACCAAGCAAATTGTTAGTTTATTTTTTTTGAATTTGTAGCACAATTTACAACACCTAGATATAATCTAAACACAACATCTAATGAGCACGCTATAATCGATCTATTTAGATTTTATGCGAAATTACAAAAACATTTGCATTATGAACCCAACAGCATTTCCAGTATTAAATAACGTAAATTTTCCATGAGTCTGAAACTAAACCGTAGGCTAGCTACTTAAACGGGAGAAAATGGAAATTGTAGAAAGCTCAATTTCTTTAAAATGACCTCACGAGCTGACGTAAGAACGTGTTAACATTTAGACAAAATTTATTCTTAAGGTTAATTAGCTACAGAAAGCATTAATTACAAATGAACAGTACAGAATCGCTAATTTTAATTAAAACTAAAAAATATAATCTATACATATAATAAATTTGTAAGAGAGTGAATACTGTTTATGGAAAATATTTAAAAAAAAGTGATTAATTTATGATATAGAATGATAATAGAAGCCATAAAACCTGTTTTTATAATTTTTATCTATCCGTCTATACGTTAATTTGTTCTCCAATTACGCGAAATATGCTAGACGGATTCTAATGAAATTTGGTGCCATAATAGCTTATACCCTCGAGTAACATATAGCATACTTTTTATCTGGATATTACAGAAAAACAAATCCTTGACTTGGTGAATATTACGATATTGGTACTGCCAACAACATCTATTAGCGTTTTTAGTAATAGTAATGATTATTATCATATAGTAGCAATAGTTTCGACGGTGAAACCGTAATTTTACGCGAGTGAAATCGTGGGGCACGGCTAGTGACAATAAAATTACACATACACATAACAAAAGAAAAAGGTGTTTTTGTAAATAAACAATAATAAATAAAAATCAAATTTTAGAAAAATTTAGTAGTTATTTATGGGCTATACAAAAAATCAAGTTTTGTTAATTATATGAAACTGAGAGGGTTAAATGTCCTCACAGGTGAAGTAGCGGTTAACAAGTAGTATCAAAGTTACATTTCAGTTTTTACCGATTATTTACTGATGATGTGAAATATATGGTATACGGAAAACGGATCAGACGTTATTTCTGATCTTATGTATCTTCAACTGGCTGCTTTACGGTAATTTTATATTATCCTTTCAAATTATTAAAATAATTGGGCAACCTGACCAAAAATAATTTTTGCATATAGTAATTGAGCACTTGATAAAGAACTGGAAATGTATTTCAACATAATTAACATAAAATGTAAGGAACTATATGTATTGAAATTATATATATATATATATATATATATATACATATATATATATATATATATATATATATATATATATATATATATATATATATATATATATATAAAACTTGAACATTTTTATTACGCTACGAATATATTCGTGACTCCGTAGCGTAGAATACATGATACATATCAATTTGGGCTAATGAACAACTTTTGTTTGTATGAGATAAATATTTTCTTATAGAATAATTACAACATTAAGAAAATATTTACCTAAAATAATGCTGAATCACGGTAAGAATAGATTAATTCCAAAATAACAACGTGTATTCTTCACTGAGATAGAAATGTGCACGAAATATCAAGTTACTTATATAATTAATTAACACCGACTAGAGTGACTTTAATAATTCATCTTGGACCCCATTCAAATTTTGTGTAAAAATTTTGCTCTATTTGGGCCCTTATATTTATTACAATTTTTATTAAACCTTCAAATTTGTAGAGTTTGAACCCAGAGAAACTCTGCTGAGAAGTAATGTTAAACTACAATAGCCGCCTATCAGGCTACGTGGCGTCAAACAGAACTATCAAAAATGTCTTTTCTGTGAATATTTACAGTTGTGCCGCCACCAGAGACACTTTTGTATATCAGATTTGGCTCACTTGGCAATCAAAGTAATTATTAATTATTGAACCAAAAATAAAAATATAATGTGAAAATCTAAAAGAAACGTAAAAATGTTTAACAACGTTAATAAAAATTACCTCATTAAACCTCGGCAACCAACGTGGTAGTCTCACAGAGGTTATTTTTCAGTTACGAGTCCCATGTTCTTAACACCTACTGTCCACTTTACGGTCCAGCGGCGGTCAGTGCGGTGCGAGCAGTCATAGCGGATAGAGGCATAGAGGATAGGAGGTTTGTGAGTATAGATTCTGGCGTCCAAGAAATTACACGTCAGCGTTAAGATAAATATCTGATGGATTATGACGTCAATAAATTCGTAAAATGTTCTATTGCGTCTAGCAATATGTTCTTCTCTTATTCTGTTTTGTGACTATCATATTATGTTTATTATTTTAGATGTCTCATTCAGAGATCAATGAATGTCCTAGTAGTTTTAAAAGGATATTGGATCGAACTTTGAAAACCAATAACCAACGTGTAGAATAGAAGATAGGAAGAAGAACTCCAAGCGAATTTGTTGAAGAGGGTGCTGGTTCAAATTGTTAACATGATACACTAATTTTGGAAGAGAAGCTTAATTCTTGTAAAGTAGGGCAGCGATAAAAGGCTGAATCGCCTGATGAAATACGTTCAGTAACATTTGGCGAATTACTATCATCGTAGGAAGGTATCTTTGTATTGGTAAAATAAAACTGGTGTTATTTAGAGTAGTCCTAAGGGTCGAAGAAAGGAAGAATTCCAGCACATAATATTATTAGAATACTAACCTATGCAAATACTTCTAATTTTGAAGGTTATGTTGAACGTTGTTACAAATATATCGACGATTCTATGCTGGAAGCCTTATTTGGACCTATAAATTCAAAATTTAACAATAATATCGAAATCAGTTCACAAACATTACCAGGGCCATGCTTATGGATATGAATATAACTGAATTAAAATCAATTATGGTACTACTTATTAATCATTAATAATTGAGAGCAGTCATTAAAATCTCAGTACTCGCTAGGGATGGCACTAGTTATGAAATATTTCCATACGTACTCTCAACGTATTGATATTCATGTTTGGTTAATTGTTTTAGATTCTATGATGCAACCATCAGACAAAAGTGTCTAAAAAAAGGTCCACGATCCTCAGTATCCAAATTATTCCACAAGATTATATCGAATTCTCAGTCTTAGAATTCATTTGGCACGAACTTTTTTATAAATAAAATGTTTTTTTTAAGAATAAGCACATTTATAGTTAATTTGCCTCAAAAAATTCTAAATGTACATAGACTTCACTGAGTTAGAGAGAAAAACGTGACTCTAACTAAATCAGTTTTAAGACTTGTGGAACAAGGTGAAGGATTTAATCGTAATATTGTGGCTGAAAATTTATTTAGTCACAATCCACTTATAAAAGTGTTACTGAAATAGTAACAACTTACTTAATGAGAACAAGGAAATAGATTTTAAATAAAGTCATGTTTGATTTCTTACGGGATGGATGATTTCGCTTTTGCTCATGAAGTTATAATTATCAACTTCAATTATTAGTTTATAAATATTTATTGTTATAAATGTTTTAAGAATCACAGAAGCAGCAACTTTTCTAAAAACGTTCTTAAAGGATGTTTTTGAATATGTATTTAAGTGAACTTCTTCTATATTTATAATTTTCTCAACCTATATTTTTAAATTTTCCATTTTACCAGTTTTTCATATTCCACACGATGATGCTGAAAGAAAACAAAAATGTATCGCACAGGGACCGAATTAATTTTTTAAACGTTCTCTTTTCCAACATTCGGTACGGAAGACTAAAAATAGAAAGCTATAAAGCTAAATTACTATTTTACAAAACCATTATGTTTTTTAAGTATCAAACTTAGTATGTATCAAAGTTACATATTCTAGATAGAAACACTACTCAGTTGTTATATTAAGTAATTACTTATGAACTAAGACATATAAAATTTTAGAGGTGCTTCAATAGCTATATTAACTGTGAAGTAGACAGCTATGGTAAATACGATAATTGTAAATGAGTTTGGATAATGTTTTGATGATAAATATAATGAGTGATTTTTAATGACTCAGTGTGTGGTGGCGAGAGTAATCGCTACCCGCTCTTGGGACTGCCACGGTAGAGGTAACATAATTAGAAAAATAGATATTAATTATTATTTGAAATACGATTACAATTATGATATTATACTCTAATCATAATTTAGGAAAAGTTAAATATACTCGTTTTACGGAATAGAGCGTGATTAAAACTAGTTTTATTTCGTATTATGGAATTTTAACATATCAGTGCTGCGTAAATGTGAATTAGCTCTAGTGGTAATTACTGGATGAATTAGTGATATTTTTGTCTTCTAATAGACTATTGGTGAATAGATTTTATATTTGTGATTCCAGAATTAAAATTAGTAATATATTTTCTAATTTTATAACGAAGATAGTCTATTTTTGGACTGTGCATAATTTGTACTTGCTACTCCTAGTTCATTGTGCAATTATAATTAAGAGGATTTATACCGATAAATTACAAGGTTAAACTTAGCCTTCTAGTTTCAACGAGAGTTACTAAGGTTAAAAAGTTTGTGGTGTATAGTCTGATTATATCGATAGAAATAAAGAAATAAAATTCATTAACGAAAAATATAATAACCGAAGACTTTTTAGACATATTTTTATTTTGCTCGCGGTTACAGAGGTGTCGATTTCAGGATGTGATAAAACTTTTTTTTAACATTTTTTTCTAAAATCCATTTCGAGGAATTCGAATTAAACTGGGAAACTAGGTGTAATAATTGTGTATGTGTATTACGAGAATATCATTGTTCACTAATACGATTCGTTCGGGTGCTTACTGACCTGTGAAAAATTTAATTCTGCGACTATAATTTTGATATCGCACTTGCTATCTAGAAGGTTTAGTTATGTAACAGCCAAAGTCCCGTTAAAAACGTTCAGTCGTTATTTTGTTAGGATAACTCAACAAACAAATAATGGGAAACAAAACAGACAAAAATTCGAATAATGTTTATGTTGGTTGCTCTTCGTTACATATAGGTAGACCGTAGCAATCAATTTTACCAAAAAATATTTATTGGGCCGATACAACTTTATCATTATTTATTTTACATAGAGATTTATTTTGTATAAGTGAGTAAACGTCGTAAATCTCAGGAATGGAAGGTCTTTGTCTCTCGTTCCCTTTATTTCTTTGCATACATCATCGTATGTCACAGATACAATGATGAATGCAAGTCTCAACGAGAGTTACTAAAAGTAAAAATCGAGATTCGAAGCCGGACGCGTGCGTTAACAACAGCGTGACTCCAACCGCCGCGTCGCAGCGGCCCCTGTCAATACATCACCGTCCGTACTGTTTATTCTGATGCAAAAGTCCAACATCCGTAATGACGTAGGCGCGAGCGGAAACCAGACGCTCCAAATCTTCGCTTCTCGATAAATCTGCCATCGAGTGTCCCTATCTAGTATCGATATGTACGCATGTCACTCACCGAGTCGCGTGTGTGGGTGTGACAGCTGCCGATCGACAGACTGGCCGGTGGCCGGAGGGGACACTGGGTTGGTTTCGAGCTTTATTCATGAGATTCTGCATCACCTCACGCTACTCTATTGGGTTGTACCGATCTGCGTATGTCTATTCCGACTAATGATAGTTTAATAGTAGATTTTTGTAAAAATAAATAAGCAATGGTTCTACCATTGCCTTCAATTCGCAAACAAAACTATACACTCCAAAATTTTAATTATTTATAAAGATAGGTGTCGATTTCATTGAATATCGATTAAAAAAAATGTGAGCCTTCATGGAACGCAATATTAAATTTTAAAATAAAATAAAGTAATAAAAGCTCTTAACGTTTGAAGACAGTTTAATGCAATACATCGATATAAATGAGTAAAGTTGTAAGCGTTAGTAAATAAGGAACAATTCTGTAAACCCACAAGTAGAGTGAACCCACAAGTAATGTAGCATCTGGGTAGTGTAGTAGAAAGGGAAGCGTTAAGCCGGAAAGAGCTAACAATCGGCATGTCGCGACATGCCATAATAACGTTTTGACTCTCATCCTAACGCGTCATTATGGGGACATAAAATTATTGCTATATTTCTATGTTTAGTTCGCGTTCTTCGTTATAAAATATGCAGATGTTTTCAATCTTAATAATATGTCTACTCAATTTCACATCGCTCAATTTATGTCTGAACGTAGTTAGTGGTTACCACTGTAGCACTCATTTACATCTTCTTTACTCAAGTTTTCTTATCCTGTTCTTTTACAATTATCACTAGATTTTTACTATAGGATAAATACCACTGTGACTGTGATTAATACAGATTTTGTGAAAAAAAGAATGTATTTTATTTTGCTTTGAAACATCGCGTTGCATAAGTGAGAGAATGTTGTGAATCACTATGACTTGCTCATTACGTCACATGACGTCATAAATTTATCAGTTGTTATATTGTCAATAAAAATATGTATTTAAATAAATTCATAATTTTTATTAATTCATATATTTTATGTCTTTCCTTTTTCCATCTATTTCTTAATTTTTTTATAAATTTTTTTTTTAAAAAACGTGTAAGACTTTTTCTTTTTACACTAACCTTTTCTATATATACTATTCTTGCTAGTTTTTCTAGGTATACTTTTTGAAGTGATCAAATCACCTCGACGTGCACGTTTTTATACTTGCAATCACACTTTCGTCTTCCTGGGATCGTTAAACAAACGAAAAAAAAGAATAATATTTTCACTAGGTTTAAAAAAGTCAGCTTAGATTCAATCTTATCTATCATCTTTTAATTGCCTCCTCAGTCGAAATGAATTCAATTGAAATAAATAAAAACAGGCGCAAAAACTGTGTCGCGTCTACTGTCGCAGCGATTCGCGAGATCGGCTCACCGTGCTCTATGTGTGTGCGCACACCGCAGTCGCATCCGTGTCTGTGTAGGTGAAGCGCATGCGGCTGTGTGTGGGGCCACCCAGCGCGCGACCACACGCGGCGACCACCCGCCGCGTCGGCGCGCCCAACCGCGGCCCGCGGCCCCGCCATTATGCTTTTAACAAATTAAAAATGTATCATTATCAATCTATCTAGCCGCTCGAGCGCCGCGGCGCTGCGTGCGAGCGTGCGTCGCGACGCGACGGCGCGCGCGGTAGTCCGATTCCACTGTTGACTTTTTATATTACGTTTTGTTGGGCTAACAATATTGTGGATTTCTGTTAGTTAGGTTTTGTTAGGTTAGCGATCAGGTTGATTTATGTAGTGCGTAGTGACTCTGTATTCGAGATCTAAAGGCGAAAGTTTGATTTTGAAGATAGAGTAAGGATTGTTAAGATTGCTCCACTTTCGAAAGCTTGAGCAGAGGAATACTCATATGAAACAGAAGAAAACTGATATTAAACAGATGAAAACTGATGTTAACAAAAAGTATGTAAGGATGATGTAAATGATGATAACAATACGATTATTTTGAGACTCTTTGAAGAGGTTAATATGTTTTAATATGCTCCTGTTTGTGTTTTATTTTGATATTGATTTGTGTTATTGTGTTATTCTAATGAGGTTATAGATTTGATTGTGTTATTCTAAATGAGGTTGTAGATTTGTATAGATGTGTATAGTTTTAGATTAAATTTTGGAACATGAAATATCATTCGGAAACGACTAGTGTGGTAAGAGTAATTGTTATAGGAAAAATTACCTGTTGCTGCCAAAATAGTATTATTTCTGGATTTGTTGCAATCAAAATCCACTGTTGAAACTATTTTACTAAAATTTGTTGTTGTAATATTATTTTTTAACATATTAGGTACGAAATTATTTCTGTTCTGGAATGGTTTCAGAATATAAAACGTAGTTTTGCATAAATTAACTGTACAATTGTCTTTGTCGTAGAATTAATATTTACAACGTTTTTTGTTAACCTGACTATTATGTAATATATTTTACATTTTGTTAGTCTTCAATAATGTTGTAAATTTATTTGGAGACTGTATCATTTGATTTCACATTTGTTTAACAGTTTTAGAATATAAAATTTAATAAAGCGAGGATCAATTGAATATCAGATAATTTATTTTTATTTGTAAATTAGACAAACGCTATCAATGATATGTGTATGTGAGGCAAATAATTCAAAAAATTTGCAAAATTTTGTCCTGATATTTTAAACGTGTTATACGGGATTGAACGAAAAGTTGGGCGTGATGTTTAGTATCAATTGATGGAAGAATGCATTCAATTGGATCGAAAGTATGTTCTAACGTTTCAATCTGTTTGATTAATTAAAATCAATTTGAAGATTGAATTGAAACGTCCTAATTATAGAACATTTGTGTTATAAGATTTTGGAAGCAAGTGAGGAATGAAGGCGTGGAAGATAAGTAAATTATGAAGGAGGGCAATAACACAAGGTATAAAAATGAAGACAATATTAAATATGAAAGTGAATGAGACGAAATAATTATTTCGGAATGCATATTTATGGTCTTCGATTGTTGACTTTTATTATATTTATATAGAGAATGGGGCCAACAGGCCTATGAATAGAGTAAAAATTCTTGTAAAATGTTTTAAAATTTTATTTGACTTGACAACTGGTTATATATTGTGGAATAATAGCTTAATTGTATTATATCAATGGCCGCGAAGGATTAAGCTTAGTTACCTTGGAGATTAGGTTTCCTTCGAATTGGGAAATTTCGGAAAGACTATGAGTTATGTTATAAAATAATTAAACAATCACCTGCCGATCAGTCATCTGTCTGAAAATATCTGCTCATTGAACTATATATATTCATTGAACTATATAATACTCCATCTTGTCCTCCAAACTATTATCTAAATGTCTCCTAATGCTCTCTTTCAATGAACTATTTTGATGAACTGAAAAATTCACTTAAAATCTAAGCCTATCACATCCTAACTCCTTATTCCTGGATGACTTTAATACTTATTTATATAGAAGTGGTCAAGAGGCAAGAATCCTAGCATTCCTTGTTCCTTATCTACGCTGGATTCTTTTAGTAGTCTTTTTCTTCTCGACCTAATTATCGCGTCTAGTCCTAAACATTCCTCAAAAGTAACAGAAATAATGTAACAAAATAATATACAGTATTATTTTGTTATTTTATATAAGAACGATTTAATTAATAGTTGGGTATTCGAGTAATTCTTTTTTTTTGATAAATCATAATTTCAGGATATAAGCTGACTAAGGGTAAAAAAATTGAAAAATCTTAAGAATGCCTTAAAAGTCTACAAAGCTACAAAGCTTGTACAAAGCCTTAAAATTTGTACAAAGCCTTAAAAGTTTAAACTTAACGTTTATATAAGGCCGTTTACTCAATAGTGACGTCATTTTTAGTAACGCTGATTGCATTCTACAAGAGCGAATGAGACAGAAAAAATATTATTTTATCCCTACAATTACATTTAGAAGCTCATATTTCACTTATTTTTGAAAAAAATATATAATTACAATAGAAATTTGTTACAACAACATTTAAAGAATCAGTCATATTGTGTCGCTAAATCTAGTTGTCGTAAAAACTGATATTCCATTTATTATTTTGAATTATTGTTATGTACCTACAAGTTCATTCAACAATAAATGCGTCTAGTATATCAGCTATGAAGTCAACGAACTGACTGATACCGCTCTTTCGACTGAGTAGCACTTTCTAAGAATGGGCCCAAAATACGCTTATAAATGCTGTAAATTAGCTATTGCCGAAAGTATTATCTAGTGACAGATGTGCAACATTAGTATCATTTAACTAAATCAAAACAAAAATAAGACATCGTTTCGTTATTACCGACATTATTCATGGAAAACCCTTCGGGAAAATGTTACTAAATGCATTATTTGTTGTAAGCAATATTGTAATATGCGGTGTTTCAGTTAAGACGATTGTATGGGGTCCAGCCGGGTGCTCTAATTTCCGCCGATATAGTCAGTACGTTATTATAACCGATGTTATAATCGATGTTGTCTATCGTATTTCAATATCGATTTTACTTTAATATATATTTTCACACGGAGAACAGTAAATTTAAGAGTAAGTTAAATTCCCATTCAGCGTCATAAGTAAGGTTATGTATTTACTATAATATTCAAAACACTGTTGCTACACGTATGAAAAAGATTGCCTTGAATTAACGCTCAGAGTAGGTCACGCGTAGGACGGAAGTCGTAATGAGTGATTACCAGACACTCCATCCAACATCATTATTCATGATTTTGATCAGTAACAGACATGGATGATTATTTCTACGATTGTTTATATGTCACCTAATATAGCTACCGTAAAACTTATAATAAGAATTTAATCAGATATATTGGCGAGTTTAATATTGTTCTTTATATATTCATAACTACAACATTCATTACCTAAAAGAAAGTTTATTAAAGAAACTTTAAACCCATCCTTGTCTCTCCCTACTCCTAAAGGGTCTATAAGTGTCCTAAAGTGTTTGCTCTGGTTTTTAATTAATATTATTTTATTACTACATATTATTATATAATTTATTTTTTAAGTAGAATTAATTAATGTTTAAAAATCACTTACAATCTGCCATCGCACTTAATGTTCTCATCCAATTCATTGCGGTTGGCTGTAAGAGATTGCTCTTGTAGCAATAAGCCTGCTACTGTAAACTTAGTTTTTTAAGCTAGCAGAAATAAATAAATAAATAAAATTTTCATCATAAACAATTATGAAATTAATTTGTAATTTTGCGAGCAGTAAGAGTTGTTTATTAATGAAATGAAAGCTGAAACTTGTATAAATCATTAACTGGAAAATTGTAAAGCGAGTAAAATTCGTAAAGCGTGTAAAGCATTTTGTAAATAACGTTCAGTAGCGTCTATCCCCAAGGGTTCAATGGTTGTTCTAACATTCCCCAACAAGATGTAATTTTGAATATTTGGGAAACTTAAAGAAGCTTTAAATATTATTAAAAAATATGTTATTAAAACTGAGGTTATTTTAGAAATTGGGGATCATATAACTTTGAAATTTATATACATTTTATACGTTACGACATATTTTCGAAATCTCTGCAATAAGTATATTTTAGTCTAATGGTGAAGTAAATAGATCGAAAACCCGTAGCTAGCGCCATTATTCGAGTTGAATATCCATTCGAGATAATATTTTATCGGTCATTCCGTATCATTATAAATCAGCCACTTTACATATTGATAAATTTTTACGACCGTGTCGCATAAAACATGCTAATTTCGGTAATAACATGGAGATAACGCGTGTCCATGTGTGGGAATTTAGCTGTCCGGATTTATTTTTATTTGTTTACGTTTCTTACTTTAAGTTTTGTTCGAATTTTATTTGGCTTTATGGCGGACGGGGCTATTAATCTGTTTATGACTAAACTACCTGTTTACGAAATCAAAACGTTATTCTTGTTCGATACTTCAGAACGCTAGTGTAAATAATTAAATCGTACTATTGACAAATTGTAGTACAACAATCGACCATTAATTATATGACAGCTGTGTGATTAATAATTGTAAAGGAAGCACAAATGAATTTAAAATGGCCAAAATTTAAAACAGAGTTTAATTCTTTAACTGATTTGAACATTAAATTAAAACAGAATTTAACTCTTTTAACCCTAAACTCTTCTAGTTTAGGTTAAAAGAAAATGAAAACTATAGACATTAAGGTCATAGATTAAGGTAGTATAAGGGGTAAGCATGTATTTTATTAAGTTTTAAATTTAAAAGCAATATAGAGAATTTAATAAAAAAATGCCCAAATAAGCAGAAATAGTTGAAATCTAATATTTAGTTTCATTGCACCATGATGTATACTGTTGTAAAATGTAAGTAAATTATTTTTAATGAAGTTTTTATTTTTGAACAAAGACAAAAATCATGAAAAAATAACAAAAAACCTATCAAGTACGAATGGAACTCGCATACGAGGGTTCCGTACAAAATTAGGCATTTACAAATATTTAATGTTATATAATATTCCTATTAATCTATTTACGAAATTTTAATTTTTTAGAAAGAAAATATATTGCCTACTGTATGTTTTACACCCATTTATATTTAAAGAAATCTTCGTCGAATCAAAAAAAGAAATCTTCGTCTTGACAGACAGACAGGCAAACAGGTAGACACAGGACAACGAAGTGATCCTATAAGGGTTCCTTTTTCCTTTTGAGGTACGGAACCCTAAAAATTTCCAAAAAAATGCGTAACTATTGAGATTATGACAGACATAGACAGAACCTTAAAAATATAAGTTGATATTACTATACACGACATTTCAATTGACGTGAAGTCAATTAGTTTCGCGTAATAATGTGGTGTATCATAAGAAAGAACTCTTTAGAATTGAAAAGAAATCTGCTTTTTATTCGTTTTTCTCTGTAAAACAACTATCTGGAGGAGCATCAAATTTTCCATCTTTAGATCCATTTTGTTACCAGATCCGTCTCAAAAATACCATTATGTAGGAAATTGTGATTCGGGTCTAATATTTCTAATATAATAAATACAAATAACAAATGCTGCAAACATCTAATTATATTACAGCAAAAAAGTTATTCCTAAACCTATGAAAATTATCCAATGCAATATATTTCTATGGTGAAAAAGAAAATTTTATTATTTGTAAATAGTTTAATAAAAACATTGTGTACTCTTAAATGCCTGCATGTGCCCTAGAGTGTACGGAACCCTCGTAGTGTGAATGTTACTCGTACTTAAAAGGCAAGACAAATGCATTTGTTTCCGGTGTAACTTTTCAAATAAAAAAAATTCGTGGTTATAGTCGCACAAATATTGACAGCCACAGAGAAAAGTTAAATCATGATATTGACATTTTTAATCCTATAAAGTTAGACAGAATTTTATTTTTGTGGACTGCGTTAGTCTAGTCGGATTAGGACAGACGATATTGTAAACTAAATAATATGATTTCTTTAACTTTTGGTCGTTTATTTGAAAAGACAAAACTTAAATTATTCTTGTCACGGTTTAACTTAAAATACTATTAATCCTCAAATGATTCATATTTTACAGTATGATCATATTTTACAAGATTTGGGCTAAATTGTTATTGTTTTCCACTCAACGTCAGGGCGTCTAACGTGCCAGTTGATCTAAAATATTTTACGTTTCCAATTTTTCTTCCTAAAAAAATTTTTGTTACATGTAAGAACTGTTAATATAAAAGAAACTTTTATAATAATTTCCATTTTTTAAGTTGAGTCACTTTATTATATAAAATGTCAATCGAACCAAAGATAATTTTAGAGAAGAGGAACAAACCAAGGCGCACAGAACATCTTTCATACACTCGTAAGATAGTACTCATCCATTTCCCTACAATAAAATCTCTGGAAATTAAAGCCAACGGCGATGGTTCATTTATTTATCGAATCTGAAGTGGCTTAATGCGGTCTACGGCTAAGAGTAATGATTACCTAATAGGGAGAGACCAGTGTCGTCTACAATCGAGAGTAAGACAGAATAATAGTTAAAGACGGAATCCATATAAAGCAATTTAAAGTTATCCTTTTAAAGGCGTTTGCGCAGTATTGGCGTTTTCGATAAACCTATCTCTTGTTTCTTAAAGCTTTTTATTTTGTTTGCTCTGCTTTAATTAAATTTTCTGATCGATATACAAACATTGCGGTGTCTAAATGTTGAGCGTTAAACTCAACATTTAGACACCGGAAACTTTTTAATATTTGGTGACAGCATAATATTCCATCAAATTTGAATTAACCTCCTTCAATATTATCCCTTCAACATTTACCTACCCTGTCCGAGAAGTCACAATCGTATCTTTCTACAAACCCTTATCAATAATGATATATAGGAAGAAGTCGTAATGATCGGTGATCTAGACTTTCATTACCATTAATTAGATTTTTCACACTTGTTCACAAATATGTTAATATAGCTTTCTAGGACAAGTTTACAAGAATTGGGCCAAATTGTTGCTATTTTGCATCCAACTCCATGGTGGCTAACATACCAATTAATTTAAAATATTAATTGAAAAGTATGTAAAGTATTTAAAAGAAATGTTTGAAAATAACTTTTATTTCAAAATAAATTTGCAATGGAAAATAATTTTTTGAAGATGTGAGTGCTTTTCGCTTGTACTCTTAATATATATCCTTAACTAACGAGTTCACGTTATATAAAATCCTAGGTGCGGTAGTTGTATTCATAATTGACTGTTTTTTAAAATTTTTGTTGCTTAGCTCTTTATAAGTTTTTAATATACATGGAAAGTAATTCTTCATAATCTCACTTTTTTATTCTCCAGATCTCATTATTTATTATTAGAAGTGAATCTTCTATCTTTAGAGTATTTACGCTGTGAAATCGAATGGATTCTGATATATGAACTACTTAAATGTTAGTTTTAATTTGGATGAAATAATCAAGGCAATGTACAGAGGCACCATTATTTTTAGTAAATAGCGTTTTACTGTTGCATTGTGTATAATTTCAGAATGTTTTGGTGACTTTTAAAAATGTTGGTAAACTAAAAGTAACGTTTTGGTAAACTAAAGCAAATTTTGGTAATTTTGGTTTAAAATACACAAAATCTCAAAAATTACTTTTGTTTTTTTTATTATTTTTTTACGCACTACAATTTTGGAAATTTTGGGAAGTTGGGTCTAATAGTGTAACATTCTAATTTCAGTCAACAGCCACATGGACAGACATCGTGTTTATTCTATAAGGGTTTATTTTCAAGACCCATTTTCCTTACATATATGTGAAAAACTGAAAATAGACTAGAATTCATTACTAAATGTTCGTGCTTATTTAATCTAACTTTACCTTTCTTCATTACCATCTTATGAAACATTTTTTTGTACAATTACTGTAATTCTACCACCGTTGGAAACAGATGAAATTTCTACCATAGTTAGGAATCGAGGTAAAACTATGGGATTCCAAGTGTACAACATACACAATTATGTACCTATCTATGATTAGGTGCTGTTGGCTGACGTGTACTCAGTGGAGCTTCCGAGCAAAAAATTGGCGTTCATTTTTGAAGAAGATATATAAATTTTAATGTCATTCCATTTATATATTTGCCCTTTGTTCGTATTCCTTTTTGTTGTACATAATTTATGTTGTCTGTTCAGACACGAACGAAGATTTTATATCACCGAATAAATTAAAAAAAATTCTATTACAAACTTTACTTTTATACTCCTTTTGGATAATCAAGATATTTCTGTACTAATGGCAACATACAGGCAACGAAGTTCTGGCCATCAATACTGATTAAACTTTACGTAAAATTGTTACATACTTAAAAAATATATTCAAACATTTAGCGGTGCTTTAAAGAGGTTTCAATCGATTATTTCTAGACAAAAGACTATACAATATACGACCTGCGTCAGCTGAAATACGTTAAGACCATTTTCGGCTTCGCTCGCTCCGACATCAGTCAAACGGGTCGGAAGAGGCGCGGGGCCGGAGCGATATCGCGTAGCATCGGACGCGTCGTGTCGGGTGTCGGTCGCCAGTTGAGGCCACCCACCGCGCGAAATCTAATCGCAAGTGTCATTCGGCGTCGTCGTACGACACCTTGCCGTCCACTGACACGAGCAACTATCGTGACCACACTTTCGGACGTCGTAGATTATTTATCGACTTAATTACGATAATTAATATTTATTTGAAACAATATTATTGCTTATAAATATGTCGATAATAAAAGCGTAAATGCTTAAAGTAGCATAGAAGAAGCAATATGGTGAAGCAAGAATTTTCTTTTAGAATGCTTTGAAACAAGTTATTGCCGTTTTGTAAAAAAAAGTAAAAAAACCGACTTTTTATGGACTATTTTTATTATTTTATCTGTATTTAAATATCACAGCCAGCCGTTTATGAGCTGAAAAAGGAGAAGCTAGGACTATTTAGACAAATAATAATGGTCCCCACGTTCTTTATGATTTGTGTTCTTATATAAATATAAAACCGATCAAGTGTGAGTTGAACTCGCGCTCGAAGGGTTCCGTAGCACCAAACAATATTAAACTTATAAGTTTTTATTCCTGAAAGACACTGAAAAAGTTATTGCTGCAGTCGGTACGGAAAAATCCCATTTCTCCAAAATTACATAACATATCTTATTCAAAACAATCTTCGATGAAATTCATTTTATGTTTCACTATCTTCATTTTTTTCAGAATTTTACACATATTAGTTGAAAAGTTAGGGGGTGTGTGTCCGATGGGGGATTTCGAAGAGCATATCTTACCAATTATTAAATAAAGAAGTTATTATGGAACCTTTGTACCGTTAGATCTATCTAACGGTGGGGTTTCCATAGGTGGGGTACACATATGCCTATGAATGCTTAAAAAATCCAGTGCCTGGTTTGGATTTTTTTCATACCTCAGTTACATGTATGGAGGGCCACCCCTAATATTATTTTTTTTTATTCCACTATTTCATTGTATAGCGTTTCATAGAAGACACCTACCATTCAAATTTCATCTATGTGGTGCTAATAGTCTCCGAGTAAAATGACTGTGACAGACTGACAGACGGACAATACGAAACTATAAGGGTTCCGTTTTTACCATTTGGCTACGGAACACTAAAACAGTATAGTTCTTTTTTTTTAAATTGAGAAGAGAAATTTCTTATTATATTGTAGGGTATAAATTAGTTCACGCAATGTCAGGAAATTATGTACGGAAGTAAAACAGGGAGATGGGTTAGAACTTTACAGCTGAGCATTACTGCATTAAGTGACATCGCTTTAAGTAATAGAAAAAAAATTAATTTTATGAACCATGTGGGGTAACCACTTGAGAGTCAAGGATTCCTATAGTATTTTTTCATAAAAATATTTGAGTCTGTCCCAGAAATTTTATTGAAAATGTCCACAGAAAATATGCTCCTCCAAAAATTCTAAACTATTATAGGCAAAATGATGAAAACCAGTGTTATTAGAAATTTATCGGAAAATTGTGGAAGTGAATACGATAGCTTTTCAGAAATTCCTTATATTTTTACAATTGTGAAAGGTAACTAGGCATTTAATATTTATTATGGTGAAAAGTAATAACAATATTTGTAAATAGTTAAAGAGAAATACTATGTATAAAGCTTTTTATATTGTTTGGTAAAAAAAATGTTTGTTTGATCGAATGTATTAAGATTTTTCTTAATATTAATTTTATACATTTATACAGTATGCCTATTTTGAGAAAATATATTTTTACCAGCACGCCTATTTTGTGTACACTTTTTGAGTAAACGTCATAATGTAATATTGAAATTATTTTAAAATGTTAGTACAATACTGAGTAAATTTTTCTGCATTGAAGTGGAGCGAAAAAAGAAAAGTACATATAACTAATGCTTACTGCTTAAAGCTGTTTCGAACTTAGATATAGATTTGTATGAAAAATACACATGGTTTATAACAAATTTAAGATACAACTCAGTACCTAATATAGTATTCTTATATGTATAAAGGAACTTGGAACCGATTACATTTATATTGTCAAATTAATCTAAAAAAAAAAACACCCGTGCATCGTTTTAGTTAAGTGTACAAGCGCCAAAAGAACTAGCTAGATAGCATTTGCGGCTTTGAAGTATACATTAAAGTACGTAACTAAAATAAATAAATAATGGTAATGGCAGCCCAGTAGCGGCCAAAGCTTTCACTAGGCATTTCCGGTCGGCGTACAGTCCGAATATTCCTCGAATAGACGCTACGACGGCCGTTTTTTGCTACAGTGGTGACACTGATGTAGATTTCATATATGTCGCCGATAGCGACCTTCAACTTGCTTTCTCCAAGCTGAAGAGCTCAGCCCGACCAAGAGTATACACGGGTATACTCGTATATTTAAATCTTTCGCTGACAAATTTGGGGAACCTTTGAAACATAAATTCAAAATTTTCATGTCAACCGGCACCTATCCCTCGGTTTGGAATGTTATTCGGGTAACATCTATCGGGTAACCTAAAGGCAGCGGACATACCTAATTTCAGACAGATCGATATCATTTAACGTCGCAATGTATATTCGAGCTACAGAGGTCAAATCTGTGATGGGGTTCATGCTGGACACTTGCCGGTCACGAACTTTATAAGTCATCTTGACAATATTCTTATCATGTTGACCTCGGACTTCATGTAAATTTTGCGTATTATATTATAACTACCAGAAAACTTTCAATCGTGTAGATAACGATATCTTACTACATCGCATTGGCGGGCGGGATGCTCTGTTTCACTTTCATGATGCTTTGGTCGTATTTTGTTTGACATCGTCGGAAATAAACCGGGGTTCGAATCTCGACCTCTATTACTCATTATTCTGGTAAAAGATATTGGTAGTGTGGTGAAAATTGCGCGTCGTTCGTTATTCAGGGATGACATGATTTTTTTTGCGGTCATCGAGGAAGCAGCCGATGACAAATGGCTCTAGGGGGATATCAGCGCCGTCGTTGAGTGGACCATAGCAAGCGGTGGCTTAACGCGAACAAATATTCAATGGTGAGTTTTGGCAGCACACGCGTCTATTAAATACGAACATACGGTCAACGGAAACTTTCAGCAGATCTTGATGAGGTCATTGATTTGGGGGTTAGATGTGATTGATGTTTTAAGCGGTCATATATAATGGGCATATCGAAAAATTTGTTTTCAAAACTTGGATTTGTTTTGTATAATTTAAAGGGTGTTTAATGCAGGTCATATAATTTTGTGTTCAGATCTGATTGTATTATTGCGTTTCTGTTAGATCTATTAAATCATTGTTCCTTTGTCGAAGTATAAATATAAATTTGTTTAATAAATTGCTTTTATATCGTTCTTAATAGGCTACTTGTAACGTATTGTCAATTATTTGATAAATAAATAAATACGTCCTCTGTTTACACAGTACACTCGCAGCAAGAATTTTGCTAATATCTATTTAACCAATGTTATTTTTTATACAAAATAGAGTATTTGACTATATTATTTTATTACTAGAATAGAATAAGTAATATAATAAAAAAACGGTTAAAATAAATATATCGTACCAAGGACTTTTCATTACAAAGTTATAACGACATAAAAACGGACTAATTACGATTCGCGCGAAAACGCCCCATACAAAATACAACTGGCTTATGACGTCACTGGCCAGTTATTTATCATTCATTATAAGGAAGTATATCAAATATTTCTAGTATCTCGTTAAATATTGCATTTAAGTTATATATTGCATTTTATAATTTCTCATCTTTTTGTGTGGAAGTTAAATTCATAATAACTTTTTGAATTTAATGAACAAAACAATTGAAACTTTTTCATATTTAAAAGTTTCGATTAATTGTTTCTAATATGCATTATTTTTTCAATCACAAGATTTTTTAAACCTACTGTATAGTTATAAAACATTTCTACAAAAAATAACGATATCAGTCAAATACCCTATTAACACAGCGATATCTTGTACGCACAGTAAATTTATAATGCACTGCACGTTGTATTTAAAAGTGTAGGATATACAAAACCGAAGGTAAGTACATCGTATAATATTAGTTAAGTTATTTACATAATAATAACGTTAACAACGTAAATTTGACGTAAATAAATTCTTTCGTGTAAACTATACACTACAACTTTCCAGGCACTACAACTTCCAATCTCCTTCTTTACTATAAATATTTGTCCATTATGTCTTCTTCTTCTGCGGGAGCCATTTCTGGGAGTTAATAGCAGAATGGAAAAAAAACATTTTAGGCATCTTTACATGATTAATATGATCTATCGAATATATCCATAGTCGAAAATCTGTTTATAAATGGTATTGGAGTACAGATTACATAGTCCCTTATGTATTGTATACATCGCTGGGTTAGGCAATCTGAAAAAGAAACTTTCATTATATCTGTTTCCATTTAATTGATAACAAGGAGCGCCTTATTAGTAACATTCGATCAAAGGTCATTCTTCTAACCAGAAACACATTGCCAGCAAAGTACGTTAATGAAAATACAATTTTACTGTATTATCGCTGTAAATGTAATTAAATATTCAATCAATTTATGGTACATAAAATTAAAGTTTCCAACTGCCTACTGAAATATTTAGTCGTGACTAAATATTGGGTTGAGTAGAAAGTTCTACACTGAAAATTTAAAATTTCTAGAATTTTTCAAAAACATCCAGCATAATCTATCGTATGTGAGAACCTTGTAGTTCTTGTGGAACATTCTTGAAGCTATACAACGGGAGGTTTATAAGAGTGTGACAGTATAGATTTGTTATCTTTGCAATAATAGTGAAAATAAATTTCGAACGATCATCTACTACAAGTGGAACCTACTACATAGCGTGAGTATGGCAATCGTCGACGATTAACAACAAGTTGGCCAAAGACACTGCAGCTGGACGGTCTACCATTGCTTCCGGAGATTTTGTTCTTGAATACTACGAACGGTCTGAGCAACCATTCATTGTCGAAGACGATGAATTACGCCGCTGCTTAAAGGTCAATACAGAAGCAACATCTCGACTATTGCAAGATGATGATTCGATGGATTCCACATAAGTTAGCTGACACTCATCATCAAATCTGAGTAAACATCTGTCAATCGCTCCTCTTTCAGCCGCATCACAAGAAGGTTTTCGAGTATTTGGTAACCGGTGACGACAGAGCCGCTAATGCAGCCAAAACTGAACATCGGATCTCTGAAACATCCTTTCCATTTGGTGGAATAAGGAAGGCCCGCTCTACTACGAGTTGTTGTCTGCAAAAAATAGTTTTACGAGTACTTCGATTAAGTCCAGAAAATGGCCGGTATTATTTGAGAAAAACTCAAACGTAAATAGGCAATAGCTGTCATCACAACAATCACTGAAGAAAATATTTTTCAATTATAAATTATAATTTTGAAAACAGAAATAGCATCAAGAAAATTAGCACATACTGCAGTGGAAAAAGCTATGCATGAAATCGTATACATCGATATCTCAGTTCGAAACCGCTTTAAGCAGTATAACAGTGAGTTATAGGTATAATACGTTTCTTTTTTCGCTCCACTTCAATACGGAAAAATTTACACAGTGTACCGTCTAACATTTTAAATTATTGCAATATTACATTGCGGCGTTCACATTTTTCTCTTTATTGAACTCTTATATTCTTTATATTCCTATGATGCATTGAAGTATCGATATATACATATATAACTACGAATCAAGAGAAATTTGGGGGTTTTTATTGCCGAAAAATATCTTTGTAGATTATGAAAAATTGCAATAATTGCAATTAGAGCGCTGAAAAACTATACGAATTTCTCTTTATTGTGTAGGTTAAAAACATCCGGTCTCTCCTTTAGAACCATCACGATTCAAAATATTTCAAAGTGGTCGTTTTAGCAATATCTTTTTAAAATATAAGTGAATAATTATTTTCTTAAAATTTATTAAAAATATTCTAAGAAAATCTGATTATTTCGAATGTGCGAAAAAATGTTTGTTGGATTGAATGTCTTAAGATTTTTCTTCATATTAATTTTATACATTTATACAGTACGCCTATTTTGAGAAAATATATTTTTACCACTATGCCTATTTTGTGTACACTTTTTGAGTAAACGTCACAATGTAATATTGCAATTATTTTAAAATGTTAGACGGTACAACACTGAGTAAATTTTTCAGCATTGAAGTGGAGCAAAAAAGAAAAGTACATATAACTAATGCTTATTGCTTAAAGCTGTTTCGTATTTAGATATCGATATGTACTAATACTTTACACACGCGATCGCGCACTCGGTCAGGTTATAGGGCATTTATGTGCGCGTGTGTGAAGTATTTTTGAAGTTAGTATTATTCTTTTTAATTTTTGACTTTGAATTGAGTTTTAATTTTTGACGGTATCTGAAGTACCTAAATATAGGTGTATTTTTCTTCTTCAAATGCCTTCTCCAAGAGGGAAGTCTCCAGCAAACAAAGGCTTCTCTTCCCGTTCTCATAGATAATTTCCTCAGGAGTGCCTCGAGTTTAGTCAGTTAGGACCATGTCCATAATATGATTTTTTGACACAATTACATCAATTAGTCTTTGTTTTATTCTCGTCATACTATGGACATGTTTTTTCTCCATCTATTTCCTCATATAAAAGGTTTCAATTTTCCGTATGTTTTCTTTATAGAGGAGCTATAGTAGCTTAAAATTACAAGTTAGAAAATGGACAGTGTATTCAAATTGTAAAAAGCTTGAAAATAAGTTTTCCGGAAAAGGCTTAATTTCATTTTTCTTCCAGGGGAAGTTTACCTAAATTGATTGTTCAGTATATAAGTTAGAGAGGTTGGTTTTATTAATTGTGGTTACTTTCTGCAATCAAAAACAAACATTTTATGTGAAATAAAATGTGTTGACAAAATTGTTTGTAACACATTATTTTGATCATGATTTCAAATATTCATAATCTTCTTTTGCTTAATTTAATTAAGGCTTAAGGGTGTTCGATATGGGTCAAAGCAAATTTTTATGGCAAAAATACAATACTTAGCGGAAGGCGGTCAACAAATGTTTCGTCCGGAATTTAATTTTCTAGAAATTTTTGTGGTATTGCGATACATTTTTGAATCTTTTTTTAAACAAAATGCGTAATTAGATAAATTAAGATACATTACATTTACTTTAATTTTCCCGTACATCAACTCTTCTATTGAGGTGGAAAAAACTTAAAGGATTGATTCCAGAGCCACATACTTTAGATGTCGGTAAGACAACGGGCGTTTTCCCTTTTTTATTAAACGAGGAAAGGAATTTTTTTTTCTATTTCTGAGACATTAGTGACTTTACTTGATTACCAAGGAATAACCTTTTTTATATTATATTGTGGTTTAAAGACAGTTTATTAAATCAACGTGTACAGAAACGCTAAAGCGAAACGATTGTCACTCTATAACAACACGTTATATTACGTGACCGCGGTCCCGTAGTCGCCAGTTGTAGATATTAGCCTATGATCTATGTAGGTGAACACATGTATATAGCCCGCCGCTTACGACCAGCACGCGGTAATAACTGACTGTTTGCACTTCCTTCTGCGTCATACTAATGAGTTATGGTCGTGACCATTTTTCATACGCGGGCGATTGGATCATCGCGGAAAATAGTTTATTGTCTTTTAGAAAATGTTAATATATTCCTGAGTGAATTGAAAATTAAAATTGAAAGATTGATAAGATGTTTTTAGGATTTCATTCCCTACAGAGAACAAAAACGGTACCCTTATAAGATCACTGGCACCTCCTCCTTATTTGTAATCCGCAACTTTTTTTCTTAGAAACTATTTAACATAAAAACTTGAATTCGTCATAGTGATAAAGCATTTAACACTTATAAAGATTTACACTAAAAATTTAGAGTGGCAATTAAAATGATCTATTCTTTCTAAATTTTATATATCTTTTAAAAAGTTTTTATGTTAGATAATTCTAAAAAAATTGTTGAAAATATCGAAAGAAATATCTTCCTCGCTTTCTCTCCCCGATTTCCAAAATTGTTGAAATAAAAATTATGAAGAAACAGCATTATTAGAACTTAATCTAAACTTTTCTTGAAAACTATAATGATAGTTCTAAATTTCAAAAATTTTTCTAAAAATTCACATTTTTTTACACGCGTGGAAAGTATATTAGGCACATTACCTAATATGTCTTTCACGGACGTCAAATTGGTTATTTATTTACAGATTTTTTTCATTATTTGCAGAGCGAAACGTACTTGCAAATAGTTTATATAAATATTATATACACTTAAATATTTATATGTCAGCAAGTGTGTACAAAACCTTCGTAATGCGATTTCTTCTTACATTACCGGTATTATTTCATAAGACATTAAATTGTTTTGCTTATGACGTGTATCTTTACAAGTAAAATTAATTTCGCTCATTTGGCCTAAATAAGCGAATGAGCAAAGTTTCCTCATTAGCAAATTTCCCTCATAATATCATTGCTAAAAGAACAAAAGTAGATTGACAGGATTCATATTCTGCACAATTTTTAAAAATCAATATTTAAAATCGTTTTCCATTAATCTCTTTTGGATGTATATGTATTTTTACTGTACTGAGCGCACATTTCCAACTATTGGTTTTGGTAGATAATTGCTCTGCTATACCCATATTAGTACGCTTAATTATGACAATTCAATAGCTTAATTGCGTCTTCTTCTTGTTTTTTTTTCGTATTTCTATTGATTTATTGTTGTTTTATGTGCTTTACCTAACTCTGCACGTGTGTGACTTAGACTCTATAAATCAAAGAAGATTACATAAACTCCTGTTGATAGTCTAAAAATAATACCGCAAGAAAAATCTGCTTAAGGTCATATCTGTATGATGCTCGAGTATTATTATATTTGCTATTTGGGAAGGTGAATAATGAACAATTTAAGTGGTATAAGTAAATAAGACGCATTTTGCAGCATCCGTAAAAAATGTCGTCCAACATAAGCGGTGTTTTAGTGTCAAGGATTTCCACAAATGGCAAAATACAAACGAACGCGCTATCACCATAATCAATACAATATCTAGTGTTCTGATCGAGTTGAATGCTTAAACACATACATTTAAATTAGTGAGTATTTGCAGAACAAGAAAAAAAGTAAAGTGTTTATGTGCTTTCGCAAATTCCTTTCGAACCACATCTCACAAATCGTTACTTTTTATAAAAAATATCAGATTTTGGTAAAATTAGAAAATAATTTCTATTTTTGATGAATTGTATATTGTGATTATTTTTGCATGTTAATTCAAAAGTAACTTAAAGGCTTACCAGCCTGAAATGATGTTTTTATAACTTTAAAAAAAAAGTAATTTAGATTTATTAAGTTTCCTTAGTCAAAAAAGGATCACACAGCCTCACAGTTTCTACAGTTTAGTCGAGTGAAAATTTGAAATATTTTTTCATATTCAGTAATGATTATAATTGCATTTATAAATTGTAAGGTCTTTTAAAAGCAATTCAGTCAAAATAAAACATATGAAAGTTGAGTCGCATTTAATGTAACAGTTTTCTAACTGTTACTGTGACAGCAATACGTAAATATATAGGGGAGGAGGGGGTAATTAGAGCCATGTAAGGAAAAGTTGAAAAAAATAATTTATTGTGATAATATGAATTGGTTCATAACCTTTTATTATAATGAAATAGAAATGTAATAATGAACGCTCAAGTCAGTCAAGAAATAAATTATAAAAAATGTATCTTTCGCTACCACATGTCGGTTAATGAGAGCTAAAAATTAATCAAATGTTAAATGGGGGCCATTATTTTAAACGTGACAAATTTAAAAACTTTTTAGGTCAATCTTATTAACAGTAAACACGACCTTTCATACATTTAACATATAGTAAACTAACAAACATATAATTAACTCAAATATATCTTTTAACCCGTAAATAAAGGCAAAATTACATATTTGGGTCAATCAACTTTTTTTTTGTATTTCCGTATATATCTTCTTTCCAAATGCATGACAAACTACGAAATCTTGACTATATAATGATGAATGAGAGTCTCGAGTTATATTATGAGATAATGAAACAATGTAAATTTAAATTTAAAAAAAAACTCGATTAGCTAGGGACCAAACGTCATGCAGTAATAGTTCTTTCGTTCTTTGCCTCGGGGTTACCGATATCATGCACAAATGCGCGGGTGGGGTAGACAGAGGAGCTCTCGATGCGAACCAAGAGAAATGTCGCATACACGTCATCCGATCGAAATAGCGTTTGATTTAATGTCAGTTTTGCGCCGCCATTTCGCCGACGTATCATCAGCCGGCTGGGTGTGTTTATTGTGTGTCCGCTGGGAGACCGCGATTTTTTCGTAAGTAATGGATCATTTAATCTAAAGTTATTCTTACCATACAAAAACATGAACTAAGTATGTACTTTAGGAAGTTATTGAATAAATTCTATTTCATAAACTCAAATAACATTAAAATGTCTCCTGGATAACCGGTCACTTGGGTCACTATTCTGGTGACTCAGGGGACACTTTGGTGATTCAGGAGATGTTTGATGCAGTATTGATTTATATTTCTTTTCTTGCGGCATATTTCGATAGAAAAAATTACTCTATTTGTTTTAATACATTCCTGACAATATTGTATAATTTCTTTCAGTTTTAGGGCGTTGACAGCTGCAGAAAAGCAAAGACGGTATAAAGAGAAATTGAGTCGTGATCCAGAAAAGTATGAAGAATATAAAAGAAAAAATCGAGAAAATTACCATGCAAAAAAAGTTAACCAATGATTTAACTGCAAAGGAAAAACATAGCGCCAGACTAATTTGAAAATTAAATAAGGGAAGTCAAAGGCAACGCAAAAGAAATGTTCAAATATTGAATATATTTGGCGTTAATTTTGTAGAAATTCATTATTCACAATGAAATGAAACTACGTGATGTAGTATTATTTCTACTTTCTTTAATTTCTTTAACCACGACCTAGGTTTCGTTGTATTACAACATCTTCAGGTGGGATATTAGCAAAGATATCAAAGAATCTTTGCTAATATCCCACCTGAAGATGTTGTAATACAGCGAAACCTAGGTCGTGGTTAAACAAATTAAAGAAAGTAGAAATAATACTACATCACGTAGTTTCATTTAATTGTGAGAAATGTTCAACGTGTTAATTATATGACGCCACCCATTTTTCCTTAAATCGTTCAACAACCTCTGCTTCAACAACCATACTTCAGCGATGATGATAATAATGAGACTGAGCGAGCTTCTCCACGTGTAATACCAGAACTAAATAAATATTCAAGAAATCAGAGCAGAGGGAAAAAAAGTGAGAAGAGATAGAATAAAATTGTACAAAGAAAATCTTAAATTAAAACAAGAGAACTAAAAGTTAAGACTAAAGTTTGAGATGTATAAAAACGTTACTAAAGGAAGATTGGAAAGAAAGCCAAGGCAATAATAGTAGATGAAACATTTCAATATAAGAAAATTACTAACGTAATAAAAGAAAAATAAAAACAAGTACGGGAATGTGAAATGAAACCTTATTAAAAATATAGTTAATTCTATGAGTGGTCCAAGAAAAGAAGAAATTATAGCAGAGTCACTGGGAATAAACGGTCAACTGAGAATATCTGTACCAGTGCAAATAAGTGTTACACAAATTAAGATAAAAATGAAGGTCATTAGAGATGATGTATCAAAACCTACAGCTCGCAAAAAGGAGACGAAAACCATGCCAAACCAGACCAAAGGCCAGAAACTGTTCTTATTATTTAGCGTGAAAAACTTATTTAAGAATTTTAAACAAGAAAACCCAACCACTAAATGTTCTTACAATTATTTTACACAAAACCGAACAACCTTTGTTGTGAAACCTACTGACTGTAGATGGCAATGAAATGTGTTTGTGCAAAGTCCTATAGACATTTAAAAAGCGAATGTGCATTTGATTTAATATTAAGAAACCTTGATGATCTCATACTAATGAATGATAGAATTATAAGTTTAATTTTCTAATGATTAAAAAAGAAATATTGAGAATTTGTTGTTTTCATAACATAACATAGTAATATCAAATGATGATTGTGTCTCTGGAATTACTATTTTGTCTCTTAGCTCACTTAGTTGTCCCCAATTATCCGCATCGATTATAATTCATTTGTCACGTATAATTAACTGAAATTCACAAAACTGGTATCCTATTTATTGTTATAATTAGAGAAGTTCACTGTATCTTTTGTAAGTTATGTTTAGAACCATTAATTTAGAAAAGAAAAGTCAAAAAAATATTTTAGTCATCCAGGAGACATTAAATATTGCGATTTTCGAAAAAATACTGCCTGAAATATTATGCTTGAATATGCGTAACACATATATTTGTGAACTTAATAAGATAAAACATATTACAACAAAATCTAAAACCTTGTTATTTCATTTGAAAAAAATGGATACAGTTTCTGGTTACCCCGGAGACTAAACAAAATGTTATACTCTCTATCTATGTCAAAACTAATATTAAATGCTAGAAATGTTCACTACTCCGCTTTAAAATTTGAAATTCATGATATTCCACTACTGCCTATACAGAAGTACAGAAAATATATGCAAGTTGAATAAATCTTCAAAACATGCTGTTAAACATGAAAAAAGTTGATTGATCCATTTAAAGTTCTAGTCTAAGCAAAAACACAAATATAATTTTTGGGATCGTCACAACGTAAACAAGTACAAGTGAGCCCATTTTCTAAAAGTCCTGCAACGACACTATAGCTCGTTGTTTTTTCCAACGTCCGAACATTTATTCACATTTTCTTCATCTGAGTATTCAGATGTATCACCACAGAAGTCAGGTTCATCAAACCATCCATCTTGGAACAAATGTCTAATCGCTTTCTTTAATTTTTCTTCGCATAATTTGATCTTAAATTCAACTTAGTTCCTTTAGTCCCCTTTTGAATCTTCTTTGAAATTGCTGTATTTTCTTTATTATACCGTCTTCTATTTTTGTTTGTCTAAGACATCTTTCATGGGAGTATTGGTTAGGATTTTTGAGTGTTTTTTTTTTAATTTTCATTGACTTTGTGGGCTCCTTGATTAACGGCCGTTCAATAGGTTCTGGATATTAGCAAAATTCGTGGACGGCTATGGAGAATCAATAGCTGTCAGTGGAGACTGAAGAGATTGGGATGAAGTAATAATTGTTGACTGTGAAACGAAGTTTACAGACTATTTAATAGTAGGCATAATGGAGATGCTATCTGACTCATTCTCCTCCAATGAAATCTTCATCTTAGAAAATAACTGGGTCTATGGGAAATATTCGTGTCGCTTTAAAGCCAGAGATTCCCTTAACCAAAGATGTAACTTTCAAATATGCTTTGTTGAATATTTCACATATGGTGTTATTTTGAACAAATTTCGTGACTTTGTAAACGTGTCGCACTCCTTACCATAGGCTGTTTTAAGTGGTACAAAGAAAGTCACACCTAAGGGTGGCCAACTATGCGACTAGTGTGGGGGGGGGGGGGGAAGGGGATATTTAACATGGCTATATGATTCTTATTGGCCACTTCATACGCTTCTAATATAGCGTGACAGTTGCAGTTATCCACTATTAGCAAAACCTGGTTATCAGCTGAGGGATTTATAAATTTAATAAAACGCTGTAACCTTATTAAGGATATCTGTTGATTTGCTCAGCCATAACGTGAACAAGTATAACGAGTTCCTGGAGGTTTATCGTGGTCGAGCTGGGTGAATGACGTTGTCTGGGAAAAATAAACAGTGGAGGTACAAAGGTGCAAGTCGCACTCATATCATAGATATATAAGAATATATCTATGCTATGAGTGCGACTGGCACCTTTGTACTATAGAAGCCCTGCAACAAATCTTTCCCAGCGATTTTTTCACTGTTAAATTTGTTTCCAATGCCAAATTTCTCCACCATTGTATAGCATATTGTTAGCAACTGACCATAAACCATATTAGATGTTTCGAGTAGGTGATTGACAAGTGTCTGTTTTTGTTTTAAACACAGGTTTTCTACCAAGCAGTGGCAGACGCGTACATATGTAGTCATCGGCAACTATTAGCCTGTATCATTTCTTTATAGTGATTAGATTATTTTCTTTATAGTGCACATTAGTGCAGAGTTATGATTTCTGAGCTTTCATATTTATTTATTTATCTGCTTTAATGGTTCTAATTGATACGTATGTCGAACTTATTACTACCAGAGCAATCTCTTACAGCCAACCATAACACCAGTCTAGCCTCGATTGACGAACGGCAGGGAATCGAACCCGAGTCCGGGTGCGCCCCCAAAGGTCGTATGTCTTATGATCAACCCAACACACCACGGTGACGACGGATATAGCTTTATTGTTAAAGGATTTGTTAACGGATATAGCTTTACCAATCTAAGATTTGACATACTCTGCCTTTAGTTGCTATATTTTTATTATACAATAATATCTGTGTACGTTTATTTAATTGGAAGATTTGCTTTTAATGCATTTGTAAAACGAAATTATTTTCTAAGAAATGTGTGTCAGATTTTGATTAAACTTTCTTCAGACCTTACACAGTACATAGAAAACCATTACAGAGGGGGCAGAAAAAAATAAGAGGATCAGATTAAATAATACATCTACCACGAATTTTTGCTTAAAACTAATGTTTGATGTCATTAAAGGATCGTGTATGAGTTTGGATGAAGCCAAGTAACTGTGTCAGGACTGTTGATGTTTTATTATGGCAATTTATATTATCGGTGTGAGAGAAAATATTCTAAATATGTACATACGTTGTGAACATCTCGGATATAAGATAATTTAAACAATTCAAATAAAACGAAGGGTACCAATTCTGAATTTTATAATTAATAAGGTGTTATTATTACATAGTGGGAATCATTTGGTACACATACAAACTATATTTTATGCTAATCTGATAAACATATTTAGTAGAAATCTCCAATATATGTCAAAATTTGTTTTCTCTCTTTACATAACATTGAAGCTTATTTAATCGTAACTTGAAAAAGATCATCTCTTATATTCACTTAATACATATGTAAACATACACCTAATATATTGCCCAAAAGATTGTAGTGTCAAAACTATTCAGTATTTTCATAGGAATTGTTGTTTTCAAATAGACAAAACAAAGAGTTCTGCAGGTTTAAAAAAATAAAAAAGTATTGATAATTTCAATGATCTTCAAGATTCTGTATTGTGTTTGCTTGTACATGAATCACCGAATCAATCATTATTTACTCAGATATTTTCCAATGTTTATAAAAATTATTTTGAAAAGTTTTTTTACGTACTGCTTATTTTTCAGTGTGTCTAAAGTGTGCTTTAGTATCAATGTTCAGAAGTCATCTAAACTATTATAACTTAATCTACAAATTAAAATTCTACGTTGGGTACCAAAGTCAAAATTATATCAGTAATAATAAAATCTATAATTGCGTTTTTTGGTACTTGCGCAGAACACTCATGGCACGAGATACGACCGACTTATTTATTGTGCTTTCTTTGTTATACCGTTTCCTTCTATTATTTTTATGAATTACTATTTTTGTCATTATAGTACATACGTTACTAATTTGATGATAATAATGACTTATATTTTAAAAAGACACTTTAAACGCTCTTGCGTTTTGGCTTTTGTAAGAGATGGTTCTTGCAGCAACTAAATTTTATATATATTTATTACCAAACGTTATAATAGTTTTCGAAGTATAACGATATAAAATTAAACCTTATCGTCAAAGAAGGGGTTGGAATACGCAGGCATAACGAGATACCATGAACAGCTAATATTATAAAACTGGCCGCCGTAAAACTGGGCAATTAACTTAGCAATTACAAGAAAAGGCATTGACAGAATAACGAAGCCGAGACCGTCGATCATTAGGCACGGCATCGCAATATATTATACCCGAGTTGTTCATAAATCAAAACCCAACGAGGCTAATTCCGTCGGTGCGCCCGAGTGCTGTTTGTTTCTATGATGAGTTTTAAATTGGTCGAGCGATTAGTTTCGCATACTGGCCGCCGGCGTCCGCACTTCCGGCCCTACCGACGCTAATTATCATCGGATCGGACGTGTACCTGGTGGCGACAGTCGGACCAGCCAGTCCGTAGCTTTACAATCCGACATGGCGTCATCCAGTTCGGTCTGATTTGGTCCGACCAAAGACAATATTACTACTTCGAAACTTGATGATAAATTAAAATCTTGTAATGTACATCTGTGTCAATCTAACGTTGAAATCGATGTAAAAATAGTGATCCCTGGATTTTCGAATACAGAAATGTACTATTCCCAGGAATTGTCATAACGTTAGAAAGTTAATGTCAATAATTTTGTTTTTTATCAGTTGAATTTTTAAGATTCTACATCTTTATAATATTTCATCTTTAAGCAATATTTTTTTTAATATCTAATTCCCGAACATCAAAATAAACCTGATGTCCTTACATATATTCTATTACAAAGAATCTGTAGAATATGAGTGTAGTTTTTTTTCTGAAATATAACTGCTGCCATGTATTTTTGTTCCAGATTTCCACCAAAATTAAAATTTGTCTTAGTATGTGCTGTTTATTTACATAACGTAGAGAAGTTGTTAACATTTATTGCAAAAAAAATGAAAGTGTTACGTTCAATAAAGTTAAATTACGTGATATTTTTGGCCAAAATAATTTACGTCCAGCGGCAACAGAGCCTTTAAACTTGTGTCGACTGCTAATGTTTTTGATGTAAAGCATATGAGTATATCAAAACGGGCACGTATTACTGAAAATGTCGATGCGGCGTAGGTATTCAAGTGGAAGTAATAAACCTAATCGATCGATTTTATGTCGTTCTCAACCACATCGAGTATTTTAATGAACTTTTAACGATTTATATTTGATGGTATTCAAAATTCAGTCAGATTTACCAAACGACCATTTAAGGTATTAAAATTTTAGTGATTGGATTTTATAGAAGATTGAATTTGATCCATTATTTTATTAAAAGTTATCTTTAGTGATGAAACCCATTTTTGGTTGAATGGTTTCATTGTCACAATTTGGATTTATGAAAATCCACATGAAAAAAAACATTCACAAAAATAACTGTACGGTGTGCATTTTGATTTGGTTATTTCGATGTGCATCTTTGGGCCGTATTTTTTGGAGAATGTTGCTTTGAAACTATTATTGTGTGTGGAGAAGGCTACAGAAAATTCGATGATTTCAATCTGGAACACATGTGTTTTCAACAAGACGCTGGACAATCAATTTATTGCAAAATAAGTTTTCAAATCGTGTAATTGTTCGCTATAGTTAAGTTAATTGGCCACCGATATCGTATGACCTAACACCATTCAACTATTTTTCTTCCTTTTTAAACAAACCGCATTTATTAAATGAGCTGAAAATCAATTTCCTTTATTCGTTACCCGTTATTCATATCATTAATGAAATTAACGACTATTCATGTGAGAAAATGGTGAAAAATATTATACATGATCGACTTCTTACACAAATTTCAAGGTCATTCACATCAAATTAAATTATAATGCTGTAATGTTATCTTCAAAATAAATAGGATTCTTTATTTTAGATAAATTTTTATTACATTATTCAACAAATATGAAAATTAAAAAAAATGGGGTCAAAAATAGATAACTATTATCACATTAAAAAGTTATTAATCAGAAAAAAAAATGGTTTTCTTTATATCAGTTTTAAAGCCCGTAACTAGACGTCTGTTAAACGTCAATCAAATTTTTAAAATAACTATTATTTTAAAGATAAAGATCTTCATCATAAATATCTTCTTAATTTTTTTTCCAGTAGAAATTACTGATAGTGTATATGACCAACTTATTACTAATTAATAATTGATCCCTCCTCGCAGACTACTGCTTTTTTCAACATTTGGGCATGTACGAGTTTCATTTAAATATAATTAATAACATTTGTAATATTATGTATTTTCGTGATTCGAGATAATAGCTAACACACTGTTTTAAAAAAAATTTACTCCATTTTTTAGACCACACTTCATATATATATTTGACGTGCTTGCGTCTTCTATTTTTGAAATACATATTTTTTTGTTGTGAGAATGCAAGTTCGTGTGTAACAAAGAGTGAAACACATTTTTTCGGAAGGGAGTATTGATTGGGGAGAGATAGATTTTCCTTCTTTTCTGTCTGTTTTCTGTCACTCAGCGTACAGTGAATAATTCCGGTAAAATGCCTAGCTTGTCTCAGTTTTCGTTACGCTCTCAGTATTAATAAGTTATTCTATCAGTTAATTACTGACATAGAAGAAGGCTGATATTATAATTATATATTTTATGTATTTTAACATAGAGATAGCGTAAAACTTTTCCACAGAGTCAGTAAGTCGCATGGAGACTTCGCAACGGTAATATATGATTTTTTTCAATAAAATGGTCTTGTGTTTATTACAAGACTGTCTTTAGGGAAATATCATTCAGAATAATAATTTATAAAAGTTTCAATTCCAACGCGCGGCCATGTTTCATTTTTTGTTCGTCCAGTAGATCACATATATATGTGTGATAAACGGACAGACGATACTAGAGTAATCATCATATTACATCCCTTTCAAACTCAAAAAGTTTTTGAACTCGTCGTCAGTAAAATTTTAAAAAAAATATAGACATACGTAATTAATCGAAGTTTAACCTTTTCTCACACTTATTGCTAGAATTTTTTTTAAACAAGGCCACGTGGCTTAAATATTGAAATTTAAAAATTCTATTTGAAATCGATCATTGCAGGATTATGTCTTACCAATATTTAGTTTAATTTTAGTTTAATTATTCATCATATATATGCTTGCTTACCAAAAGTTCTTTAACTAATATTTTATAATGAAGAAAAAAATAAAATAATTGTTAGAAAATGGAGCTGATGTCTGTTTTAAAGGTAGTGTTAGAAAAGGCTGTCATGTAAATATAACGTCACTTTTGAGTGCAGAAATCAGTTTAATTTTCTTATTTATTTATTTTTACAGAAATAGAGGAATTGGAGACAGAGGAATCTGACAATTTTCGTACTCTGTGAATACTCTAAATAACAAATAATTGATTCCCTGTTTTTAACATTATCATTGATGACGAAAGTTCTCAGCAAGGCCCTTCCCAGCACAGTGCTTTATTTGCATAATTATTTATGTTACTTTACAAGTAACAGTACTTTCTAAGTGCAACTTTTATCTATGCTACTTTCTAAGTAATAGTACTTTCTAAGTGCAACATTTATCTGTGCTACTCTATATGTAATAGTACTTTATAAGTGCAATTATTTATTTATGCTACTTTCTAAGTGCAACATTTATTTATGCTACTTTCTAAGTAATAGTACTTTCTAAGTGCAACATTTATTTATGCCACTTTCTAAGTAGATTTTGTAGAATAGTAAACTTAATACATTGATAGATAGTTTCATAGAAGAGAAAAATGTAGGTAGGTTTGTCTGAAAGTTTAAATAATCTTGAGTTAACAGCACCTTAAAATGCGGTAGTAATACTGAGTAATTTCTGGTGAAAATGTAACCTTGTTTTTTTTTTGGAAAACTACAAGGGTCAACGTGTATTTAATAGTTTGACTACCACGTGTATCACTTTTGATACCAACACACTTTTCTCCATGTTCCTTGTGGAATCATTCTTTTGATGTACATGAAAGATCAGTGATTTAAAGGCTGTGTATCATCCCTGAATTAATATCTTATGCATTGTACCGTATTTGTATACGACATTAATCATTAATTAAATTTCTGTAGTACTTCTGGTTAGTATTAAAAACAAAATAGTTGTAATCAATTTTTCGTCCTGATGAACTAATCAGGCCTGGCAGTCAAATTGTCAATGTATCTAGTAATAGTTTAATGAAAATGCGTTACGGATTGTTTTGTGAAAATTTGCTAAAATCCATCATAAGTTTTTGAATTTTAGCATAGACTTATTTTTTCATCACTTCTATAACGAAATAGTTTAAAATATAAAATATTTTACTCATTTTAATTGACATATTTTAATACAATGTGCCATATTATAAGTTGTGAATTTTAGGATGTGACAGAGAAAATAAAATAATGAGAATTACTACAGGATTTTAAAAAAGATCTAGTATGTAGAAAAAAAACTATTATTCCATTCGTAATTTTTTAGCAAAACACACAACAATACGAATGAATGTACGAGTGAGTTTGCATTTACACTGCTGGACTAGAAAGCAATTATGAATGATTTATGAAGCGAAAGTCCATAGACTATTAGGTTTCATATAGAAAGCGTCATATTTAAATATTCTCGGTAAATAATTTGAATGTTACTTTTTTAATATAGCTTTAACAATAATTTATTCAAAAAATATTGTTCCAATTATAAAAAATTAAATCGATTTAAGTACTTATATCAAAACCGAACAAATAGAAATCGAACTAATATGACTTGTATTTCAAAATGCAAACATAAATATAAGAATGATACCTTAATGTAATATAAGTCTTTTCTTTTATATGAAGATTATATTGGGGAAATAATCATCAAAATGGTCATAGAGGTGAAACAGACAACCTACTTTGTGACATCGGTTAATAACTTGAATAATTAAGCAAATTGTTACATATGCAAGTGTAAATATTTGTTCTTCTATACATTTCAAAATCTAATGGAAAAATCTGATACCAGAAAAATTGTACAAGGTCGTTCCAATGTATCGTTTTTCATTTAATACGTAATAATGATTACTGTTAAGATTAAGCTGACATTAACTCAATAAGCTGTTGTAAATCTTAGCGTCAACTTATCTGCTCGTAAATTTATGTTTGAACCGTAGGTGCTTTTGGAGTTATATGCTCGTATAGATTCAGATATACGCGGGCAACAATTTTTAGAAGGATATCTCGGCGAAGATTATTAAAAAATTTATTCTGTTTTAATTCATTGCTTTTTATTTGTTCTTCGCCGCAGAAAAAAAGCGTAATTTAAAATAATCTAATGTTTTCTCAATAAATTAGCTATATATATATATATATATATATATATATATATATATATATATATATATATATATATATATATATAATTATGAAATTGATTGCAAATTATGGAAACTAGTAGTAACACGGAATAAATAGGTTAGTTAAGATAATATATATGCGATCTATATATTTGGAGATTAAACTGGATTTATCATCAACGAATTTATTATAATTAAATTAGGAAAGGAAATAAAATATAAACGAAGTTTTCCGTAATAAAAGAACAGTATTCCGTGATTATATTCATAACATTTAAACTACAACAATAGTCAACAAATGTGGTCACAAAATAAAGCATGTTCTTAAATGATTTAATAATTATATAGGTAACCTAAACTTTCCATAGGTGATTCGTATTTTCGCTTTTCCTGTATCCTATAAAGTAAGGACTGAGATTCGATTCTAACGATATCTATGTTACGTAAAGAGTTAGTTTAAGCTCAGCTCTGCCGTCTTCTTATTTCTTTTACAACATATATTTATCTCATGAATCACGTAGCATTTATATCAGCAGGGCTTACCGCCCTGCCGGTGGGTGTCCACAATCCCCACGTGCTGAGCGGATTACTCGTCCGGCATGATGGATTGGATCGCGGACAGTAATGGACCTTTGTCGATACCGTAATGACTCTTTGTACTGTACAGATGTGGCCGTTCGTGCAAGATTCATGAAGTAGTCCGTGCGTTGCTTCTTCTTTCCGTAACGTGACATTATTGCGTGACATGGGAATGTGACATTCTTCAAAAGGTAAACATATAATCTTAACTTATTCGTCTGCCTTATATTTTTTTGATAACTTGAGGTATAAAAATTGCATGTGGATCTGAGGTGAGGGATTCTGCCGGCTTGCTGGCAATGCTTTTAGGAAAACAGTGAACAATAATATTCATAAAGGCATTGTCAAGACGAATTCTAAAAATGCGGGCTCCATTTTTATCGTAGAAAAATTGAGCAGAAAAACTAAAGCAATTGAGTTTGTATAGATATAGTAAACATAGAATATTTTCTATATAAAGCTATGAAATGTTGTTTTTAATGAAATTGGTGTATTTATGTACAATAATGCAATGAATTGAAAAAAACTGGCTTGAATTTAAGCTTCCATCTCGGTTGGAAAAATCGATTTGAACACGCATACGGAGATTTCGTACATAACTTTTCAACACGATAATATATTTTATAAATCATTTATATATTTGAATTACATACAGTTGTGGAATGAAATAGTTTTTTATGTGATATAATTACAAATAAACGATTTTTGGATTTTTCCTTTACCGTATTTTGAGGGTTCTTCTTGGTTGCGTTGACATAGAAGCTTGATTTTACAGCTCCAATGGACCGTAGACTTAAGTATTTGATATTAATTTCAACTTGATACTTCCACAAGTTCCTGAAAAAAGGGTCTTAACAAACCGACAGACGGACAACCAAGTGACTCTACAAGGATTCTTTTTCTCCTTTTGAAGCATAAAACCTTAAATAAGATATGAAACAAGAATGAGGATATATTATTATTGAAGTCGGGTCACGGGATTTACTATCGTTTAACAATTTGAAAAGTTTTTGAATTTTTTTATTATTGCTTAATTTTTTTGAGGAATTTATAAATATATAACATTTAATCATAATTAAATAAATAATTATAACAAGTCTAATAATAGGGAATGCAGTATTTTAAAAACTCTCACTTATTGGCATTATTATTGTCACAATGAGTATAAATAGTTATATTTACTCTATATTAAAAACTATTTGTTATATGTATGGCATTTCAAAATTAATTTCATATTTTGTTCGTGTTATATTTTGTATAATATTTATAATAAAATATTTTAAATGACCGCCTTAATTTCTTGAATTCGTTAACAATAAAGACGGGAAATTTTTAGATTTATTTTGCTTTATTTTTCTCCAACAACGCTGATTTTTAAATAATATCTATGAATATGAATAAATATCGTAAGGTATTAACAATGTTAATTAATTTATCAATTACGGATCATAGGATAAAAAAGCTACAAATTCACTATGTTTTTAGTTCTATGAAAGACTTACTACACAATATAATTATACATTGAGAAATAAAATGAATATTTATAAATAGTTTGTAGTCTTAAAAGTTTATATGAAGTGTGCCTGTAACTCTCGTGGTGCGAGTTCTATTCACACTTGACAGATTTTAATCATAGACAGTTTGACAGACGGTTTTTATTATTTTTCTGAAAACACGATTTTTTGTTGATGAATGTTTCAAGCTTCGATTTCTCATTACACAAACTTTATTATGATATTAACAGTGTGGTTGAGAATATAAACAAAAATTGATCACTCATTTGAACCATCCAAACTTATCACTAAAATTGCGAATTAAAATTTTTGTATTTTACAATTTTAATATAACTGTGTAAAATAAAAATTTATTGCTATACACCGAATGGCCTTTGAGAAAATATTGTGGCTGTAATAGATGGAAGGACGGAAGAGCTGGAGTACGAACACTGTGTTAGTTCCATAAGTTTTCCGTTTTTAAAAATTTGGAACGAAATATTAATAACTTGTTTGATCTAATTTAATATACTCTTCATTGGAGCTCTTTTCTATTAAAACCTGTAATTAAAGTGCATTAGGTGTAATATTACAGAGATATAATTCGTAAATTCGTAAACGTCGATGTATTTGCCATTTGAATTAAACAAATGGGTAATATTAATATGTAAGTTATTTTCCTGCATAACAAAGAAAAAATTATGAATAAATTTATAAATAACAACAAATTTATAATATTTATAATGTTTACCTAAGGGCCAAGCATTTCTTTTTTCTTTCGAATGCTTTAGGGTTGTGTTAGAAAATTATTTTAGGTATTTCGTACTTAAAGTAATAATTATTCTCTAACTTAAATTCATTTATTTTATCTTCTTTTATTTATTAAATTACATCTTCAGTCTAATTTATTGAACCCATTCATAATTTGATTTTCATTTTATAAATATTTTTTTATTACTAACTTGTTATATCACATATTGTGTATTTTATTATTATTTTTAGTATTTCACATTTGATTTTCGAAATAATAAAATCACGCAATCGATTTCTAAAAATAAATTAATTAAACGTGAAAATAAAATAAAATTTAAAGACAATCATCGAGAACATAAATCGTTTTTACTTGTCGATTCAGATGTAGTAAATATAAAATAACGCGTCTAGCAACTTTTACGATTTAAAAAATGTGATTCCAAAAAATAAAGTATCTAGACAAATTATTAAATATTTATTTCAATTTAAAAACAAGAACCCACTCTCATAATACGAATAGTCGAATAGACCAGAACATTATATAAAAAATAGAGATTTCTTGGATGCGTCTAGACAACACTATAATGTATTCGTAATTAGTTTCGGCCACCCAGGGTACTAGTGAACAAAGTCAAACAATGCAATTATCAATAACTAACATAAGAACTTAAACTCATCCCCTTTCAAACACTTGTTATCTTTTGTCAACTACCATCAGGAGGATCATTTCTATTTGAAAATTCAAGATAAACATTACTTAAAATTCTTTAACAATTATGTTTAATTTTTCGGACAGATGTTTTATATAGGCGAAAAGAAAAGTATAGACTCGCATAATGTTTAGCATACACCATTACTACACAAGATAGACATAATGTTTAGCAAACACCATTATAATACAAGAGATTCCTCGTTTTCATTTATTCTTGACAGACAGACTTCATACTGCAAAAAATGTTAGGTAAAAAATAACCATATTAAAATAAATGCCCCGTCTTCAATTTAAAGTAACCAACATTCATCTATGTATAGAGATAAAAAAAATTATTTATATACTACTCTATATATTTGAAATTTATTTAAATTTTTTTTGTTTGTAAACATGCAACAGTATTTAGCTCAATCTCAGTTGAATCTGTTTCTGGCTAGAATTTTATCTCTTTCTAACTAGAAATTTACGACGAGTATAACTTAACTATGAATGTTCCATACACACTCGGGTACATGTAAATGTTTAAGGGTGTGTAATATTTCTGTTAAACTACTTGAAACTAACCATTTTCTTTTTAAAATATAAATTCTTGACATACTGGGCATGTCATTCGAAAACGTAAAAATATCGCCAATTTCCTAAAAATACTTTGATTTTATTGCTGACAAATTTTTTCATGTCTTATATTCACCTCTTTTTATTACTTGCTGTTTATATACGGATGTGAGAAATACTAGAGTTCAATTATAGCTGTTTACGTCATACTGTTTTTGAAATAGGCCTTCTTTAAAAGTCGGTATTTTATACCCATTAGGTAACAAAATGGGTTTAACTTGCAGTTATATACGGTTTACTTGCAGTTTATATAAATATTTCTAAAATATAATTTTAAATATTTTGATACACTCTTTCTAATTATAGATGATGAAACTACAACTTATATGTAAATTTCAAGTCTCTACCTGATGTAATTTAGAAGTTAGAAGCATCCGACGGTAGGAGGGATAGGCGGACAGACAGCATTGTCACCATAATAGGGTTTCATTCGGACCCTTCGGGCACAGAATCCTAAAAATGGCGGGCTTGTATCAAGGGAATTCTATCTTAACCACGTATATCTAAATTTTAACTCGCGTTGGAATGTATGTAAAATAAACGATATTTTTTCGATTTCAATGCAAAAATTATTAATTATTTATCCGATATCATTTGGTTAGTAAACCCTTCCAAATATAGTTCCCATTTGCTTACCAATAGACTAACTCAAGCGCTCCCTATTTATTGAAACTTACTGCATTACTTTTGTTACAACTCCACAAATACGTTTCCGGATTTATGGACTTGTAAATAAATATAATTGTGTAGTCAAAAACTCAGTTAAAGAAATAAATATGTCGCCGTGAAGTTTACGCGTCTAAGTTTAAAGTAACTGAAAGTAAGGCAAATTATGAATAGTTTTATAAGAAATAGAAGGAAATGTTTATATTGATGACCATTTATTGTGTGCCTGTTACATAACCATAAGAAAAACTGACTAATATCGTGGGAAAGGTTCACAAAAATTTCACTGAAACTATTAATATATAATAAACGAGGCGAAAAATTTAAAAAAGTTCGAAGGTGGGAAATAAGATTTATTTATGTGAAAATAGCTACAGTATAATAGTTTATATATTCAGAAAATAGCTACAATATAATAGTTTATTATTTACGTGAAAATAGCTACAGTATAATAGTTTATTATTTACGTGAAAATAGCTACAGTATAATAGTTTATAAATTACATTAGAATAGAATAAGAACATTTTAAGGCAAATTTTCTTACGTCCAAAGTATAGTGAGGGTTTGGCTTGACGTTTTGGCGCAGTGAAACGAATTTGATTCGAATACTGACTATATTAGAGAAACGCGACGTCAGCTATTCTTGGAATGAACGGTTGAGTTTTGGATAGTGAAATTGGATATATACGTGTAAAAGAAACATAAATTTTACTGCAACAAAATCTTGCGAAACACACGGATAGAGCAGTATCATTTTTACTTAGACATGAAATTAATATAAAATCTAAACTTTCTACTAAAGTAAAACTAAGCTAAAACTTTCTGAGCAATCTGCGATATTTACTTAAAATGTTTTTGTAAGCAATGTCGTATCTATATTATGATCACTTCATTTTCATCGTCTCTATGTAGATATGCTTTAAACTTTAAGTGCGCTACATAAAAAAACATTATATCAAAGCTTTCCTCTTATTAAAATACCATATAACTTATTTTATACTTCGTTTGAAAAACTTAAAAGCACTTTACCAGATAAAAGCTTTTACAATATGCATGAATATCTACAGCAATAGCATAGGATAACTTTCGCATTTTTCTTGTAACTGGTTGCTATATATGTTACAATATTGAATTTGCATGTTATCAAAGATATTAAGATCAAGATCAAAAAATCAAAAAATCTAAAGATATTAAATCATATCAGATAAAGATATTATCAAAAGATATTAAGATCAAAAAATCCCAGGAAATATATTTAAGTACATAACATTATTAAAATTATGACATTTAAATGAAAATCAATCTATCGATATTATTTTTGTGAATGTTATTAAAATACATTATTTTATATTGTATAAGATATATTTAAGTGTAATAATTCCTTTTTCAAATTATTAATTATATTCACCTATCTTATTTTTTTAAATGTTGTACATTTCAACCGCGCATTTCAAGTATCATTCATCTTATATCATCAAAGTTATATTTGAATATGCAATTTCGAAAAGGGTACATCTCTAAAACTGTAAAAAGTGAAAAAAACTAATTATTTTCTAAAGCAGTGTAAAATTTATAAAATCAGCGTTTGAATTACATTTTAGTGTTAATTAGCAATCGAGAGTCACTGAAATTATTAATTTTAAACATTTGTATAAATATATATTAGATATTTTATATTTGTGAGATATGCCCTTTTCGAAATTTATAGTATTGAGTACAAAAAAATTAAGGAAAAAACATATAAAATTTGCCAAACTTTTATTTTAGTGACTTAAAATTGAACATAGAATTTAGATTAAACATAAGTAATACACTTTCTTTAAAAATCTTCTTCTGGAGACTCTCTTTCATTAGTAGTTGGCCATTGTAGAATTTCTTCATAAAAGTCAGTCAATTCTGCCGGTATGTATTGTGTCACCTTTGAAATAGCTGCAATTTTCAGATGATTAATAGGCACTTTACTACTATACGCCAGATTAGCTTGGCTAGGTAAGTTAGTGCTAGTACCTTTTACTTTTGAAAGAACATAAATTTCTTGAGAGATATCATTATCTATATCATTTTTTGAGATTACTTCACCAGGTTTTCTTGGATCAAAAACAAACTCATAATAAGTGGATACCTGGAAAGTAACTTTTTGAATTTTAGGTAATTTTTTCCGTAACTTCGCACTGACAAAGGTTTAGCTTTAAAATTTATTTGAGCCCATTTATTAAAATCAATAATGTCTTCTGTATTGACTTTTTCAACGTTAAATTTCTCGGTGTTGCTAGATTGTACGACAAGATCAATATATTGCTGATGGGTGAACACACGATCTTCTCGTTTAATTTTCCTTTTGACCACTGAAAAATTTTTGATCATCATATTTCTTTCCACAGATAATGCCATTAAAAATCGAATAACCGTATTATTCTTGTTCTGTCCGGGGCAACCATCACAAAAAATATGTAGGTCGGTTATTGAATTTGAAACATACTTATTGATGTCATCGTTTATGAAAGTTGAAACTTCGTTGGGACCTTTCAAAGCTTGTCCTTCATGATAAGAATAAAATGTTCCTTTGCCAGTTTTCATGTTGTGTATACAGAATTCGTAGACCCAAAGTTGTCTGTAGTAAAAAAATTCTTGTACAGGCAAAGTAGGTAAAGGTAAGTTTTGCATATAATCGAAAGATAGTCCTAAAACCGTCTCATTATTGGCACATTTTTCTTCTATTTCTTTAACTTTTTTATAAAATTTGCTTGCACGACGTTTGTGTACAAGCAATTCCGCAGCTGCTGTTCTTTTAGCGCCATCGTTTAAATGAGGATCTTTTATTTTAACATTTAGTTCTTCACACTTACTGCAAACGTCGATTTGCGGTCTACCAAACGATAAGACAAAATTCTGATTAAAATACTGCCGAAAACACTGATAGTTGATTTTGCTTGTCATTTCTGGTTTGCGGCTCAAAAACATTTCGTGTAATTTTTTTATATTTAGTGATGATGACAGGTATTGTTTTTTAATTTCGTTCGAAAAATGAATTTCTTTCTTGTCAAGAAAATCTATAAAGTTATGAATTTCAATGCATAGTTCGCCAGGAATAACATTACTTCTTGAACCTGCTGCTTTGCCTCTGAGATCTTGTGGTATTTTATTCTGTTTTTTTAGTTCTGTCAACCGTCTGCAACTCTTGAGGGTTATTCCATGTAAACTTACGAAAGCAGATTTACATACCATTTTTTGGTCAGTACCAATTTCAACAAGGTATTTGCAGGAAACCGTTTTAGGTTTTGTCTTTGCAAAATCGTCGGTCCGTTTTGAGGTATCTTTAGGTACAACTAATTCGATCATACTTTGAATATAAATATCTTGTTCGTTTTTAGTTTCATAGGAGTTGATTCGTTCAATCGAGCCATCCATATTGTCTTCAGAGAAACTCTCAAAACATTTTTAATGGCACCTAGAAAAAAATCGATAAAAGAAAGGATAAATTTAGTTATTATTACAATAACAAAATGCCTACCAAACATACATGTAAACTATTAAAAATAGGACAAGAATAAAAGAACGTAACTTACCGACAAGTCGCTCCTGTTCGTCGTCTTGGTACTTGTTTCCCTTTGTGGTTTAAATGAGGTAAACCTTTTATTTTAGCAGTTTTAATGACAACATGTTTATAATTCTCGATATTTCTTACTCCTCTTTTCTTTTTTTTCGGAATTTCATTATCAGAATCAGTAGAACTCATTGTGAAAGCGAAACAGTACGTGTTTATAAGTCAACCGCAACTCAATGACTGATGCAATATTCTTATTGTTACATGATACTAAGAAAAGAGATACAAATATTTTAGGGTATACGAAGAAAAGAGACCGAAATTTATGGCAAGAAATTCGAAAAAGGCACATCTCTGGGAGTTGTGACCTTTTCGAAATTATTTTTGTACACACCATGACGTCAACAGTAGAATGAATACCAGAGTTGTGCTTTCTTCGAACATAATGGGTGTAGATAAACATCAGAATCACATTAATATGAAAAAAGATATTTTACAAAATATGCGACTTGTGCCCTTTTAGAAATTGCATATTAATTTATTATCATTATAAATATGTGTATATACTCACTTAAAAACATCAGCAATATTATTTTTTTTTTATCACATTCCATTTTTTATTTCGTTTTTACCTTTTATTTCCGTTTCTTAGATTGTATTGCGTTATATAAATTAGAAATATTTCAAAAGTAGCAAACAGTTTAATTTATGGCTTGCATGTAGACACTAGCAGACAGCGATATTCGCCCACATGTCACGTGCTACATCGGTTCCGGATGCGGCGGCAGGGACCACCCAGGCGGCTCCGTGCTCGCCTCATCACGCTATTGTTGCATAATAGTCGCGTCGGGACACAGCGCAAGTATGACGCATTTGCTACGCGCGCAGATTACACATTACCTTGTAAATCAAGTTTTTTCCTCCAACTTGTTTGAAAATGGAATTCGAATGCAATTTGCACTGAACAAATGTAGAATTTATAGTTTCTTTAATGAATAGCTTATCAAAACTGTCTGTACTATTATCATAAAGTTATGGCGGGGGCACGTATATTTGTTAAAGATAATTTTGAGGAAAGGTTTGGTGTTGATGTTTGAGGATTTATAAATTAAAAATTTAAAAAAATTCGTTTTTATATTTCTCTGATTCACTGGTCATAGTGTATAAGATTAGTTTCATTTATAATTCAATTAGTTTTTGCCCGCGACTTCGTCCGAGTAATTATGAGAGAAATAAAAATCCGAGCAAAATTATTGTATTATTATAGTTATGCCGACGCGATTTCATTCCTGTGGAAATCGGTGTTGGAAGTTATTAGGATTTTTTTGTTTTTCTTTTGATTTTTTCTCTCTCAGGACTCTACGGGCATAAACTTTACTAAAAACGCTAATAAATGTCGTTGGCAGTACCAATATCGTAACAATCACCGAGTCAGAATGTTTTTTTTATATTTGTAATATCAAAATAAAATGTATCCTGTGGGTAGTTTGTGTATAAACTATTACCATTCCAAATTTTATCAAATTCCATGCGGTGGATTTTGCGTGACGTGACTGAAGAACAAATTGACACACAGACAGACACAAATCTAAAAACAATTTTTTTGGCTTTTACTATCGTTCTATACGCTAAGTCGGTCAGATCACTCTTTATTATATATATATATATATATATATATATATATATATATATATGTATATATATATATATATATTAAAATAGTGTTAAATGTATGTTGTTAAGCCTATTTTTATTATGATACGTATTTAATTAATTTTTAAGGTAAGTAAGCTTTTGAACATTAAAAACTTTGTTGAATTTTGTTTAGTAGTTGTTATCTGATATCCAGCCAATTTTTTAACATTTGTGAAGCAATTTTTCCTCCTACTCACACCTCTATAGTGTGATGATATCCACGTCAGTCTCAGACTGAATACTAAACTTTCAAACAATGAAAACCAAAATTAAAACATTTCGTGACTCCGTCTTTAATAAAGAATCAGAGAAACGTGCGGACGGAAGTTCCAATTTTTTTTAGATTTAAAAAGTTCCATACACCACGAGTCGAACTGGCACTACGAGGTTTCTGTACAGATTTGAGTACTTAAAACAATTAATAGTAAATATTACTTCTTTTTAATTGTTTACAAATGTTAACTTTCACAATGCATGTATGTATATATATATATATATATATATATATATATATATATATATATACATATATATATATATATATATATATATATATATATATATATATATGTATATAAATTTATGAGACTCTTATAACCAGCCGTTTCAAATGATACCTGTACTATATATTGGTTGTTAGAAAAGTATTGCGCGTTATAATTGCAAACAATATTTTTGAAAAATCATAGTTCATTGTTAGTTACTCTTACGCATAGTGAGCACCATTGTTATCTAGAACCCATTGCCAACGTGCAAGTAAAGCGTAGATTCCTTATGCTTAAAATTTCGGTGTCGTGGCTATCATCAAACTCTTTATCCCGATAATTTAAAGACCGGAATAAATAAAAATGTAAATCTTTATCTTGGTGCTAAGTCAGGGGAATATGGTGGATGTGGTAGAATCACCCATGAAAATCTAATAGCTTCTGGCGAACGACTTTAGATAAGCGTGGCCGGGCGTTATTGCGAAAGAAATACACTTTTGAATGTTCCTTATGTTTATTTTGTATTTCTGCGTATAGTCAGTGAAGATGATTGCAATAAATTGTTGAATCTACTGTGGTTTTTTCTGGTAGTAGCTCCCAATACAAAATTGCTTTTATATTCCACCAAACATATAAAACTTTCTCTTGACGAAGTTCAGATTTAGAGTCGGTATCGGCTTTTCTTATGAGCTTAGCCATTGACGCTTTCTCGTATGGTTTACGTACAGAATATACTCCTCGTCTCCAGTTATCAATTGGTCAAGCCAGTATTAGGTGCGTCTCAAGGAAAGAAGATGCAATTGGCATGTTGGTCTAAGTGAGCGGTGGTCAGGGTATTTGGTATCCACAACCCTAGCTTACACACTTTATCCAATTGATGCAAGTGTTCCAATACCAGCATATGACTGCAAATAAGCTCTACTGCCAGGCAACGTGAGGTAAGGCGGGGATTAACTTCAGCTTTCAATTAATTATTTTAAAAGGTATATGTTAACTTGTACTCGTTGTCCGCTACGGAGAAATTTTTTCCATCATAATTCCCATTTCTGAACATCTAAAACCAACGTCCTACAATTGCATACAGTTTACTCCCTCCACTTTACATTGTTACTTTATAGACGTTTTCATCATACGAATACTGCTCAGGACAAGTTTAGAATTTTACAGATAAGGATTAATCAAACACCCCTAAAGATTATACGAGAGTGTGCTGTTAGATGGAACAGCATCTTTTATATGTCGGAGTGTATTTTTCAAGTCAAAGGGTCTTTATGCTTTTACGCACTCACAAATAATGAAATTCCGCAACTGATATACGAAGAGTGGATGATCATTGAAAAACTTGTCGTTTTATTACGACCATTTGAAGAATTAACCAAAGAATGAAATGCGGTCAATGTTCCTCTATCATCAGTAATTATCTCAATAATCCTTAATGATCTTGATTCATCCGATGAATACATTGGTGACACGGCAGCAAATAAATAATAAAAAAAAAATGAACTTATTAGCAAATTTTCAGTTTTAGAAAATGAAATGGTCATTGATCTAAGATATAAAGTCAAGTTTTTTTTTAAAAATACTTCAACATATTTCGGTTTTCTTGAAGAAAATCAAATAGACACACCATCAAGTTCACTTTGCATGCCAGATTGGACGAAACAAAATGACTGTACTAATGGATGATATGAATGACAGTGAAGGAGAAGATGACATTTCTCTCCTTAGCTACCAAAATCCTGCTCATCTTTTAATCCGAAAAGCTATTAAAGAATATTTAGCGGAAAAACGCGTGGCAAATGACGTCGACCCTCTAACATGGTGGGAGGTGAAGAAGCAGAAGTATGGGGTTCTTTTTCTTATGGCGAGGAATTACTTAATCACACCACCAACGAATGTTCCGAGCGAGCGAATGTTTAGTGGTTCTAGGTTTATTTATATACCACATCAAAACAAACTTGAAGATAAAAAGGCTTTGAGCTTTTATTTTTGAAGCTTAATATTTTGCTACTGAAGTTTGATTATTAATTGTTCGTTAAAAGATTATTATATTATTATGAAAGATTATAGATTTCATAAGAAAACAAGAAAATAACAACTTTTTTTTTATTGAATATATTTGGCGAGCTATTAGCAAAGATCTTTGCTAATAGCCCATCTGAAGATGTTGTAGTACAACGAAACCTAGGTCGTGGTAAAGTAAGTAGAAATAATGAATGAATTAAGAATATTGTTTTTGTTTATTTAAATACTTAGCATATTTTTTGTTTTCTAATTTCTAATGCGAAGTTGATTATTTATTACAAAAGTAAGTCTAAAGCTTTATTACCTAATATAATATATTTAATGTGGGTAATACCAAGTATTAAACTGAAGGCTGATTACAGATATAATTGCAAGGTTTGGTTAAGTTACAAGGAAAAGGTTTTCTAACAAAATTATAAGAAATTAACGTTTGGTTTGTTTTATTTACAGAATAGTATTTGCAGAATTTATGCATTATGTGTTTTTCTGACGTTCGTATTCGCAAGATATTCGAATGAAATTTGCGAATGCGTATACGAATATTCGTTACATCACTCTCTTCCAACACAACGTGCCCAGGACCTCACAGATTTATTATCCCACTGTTTCGCTTTTTCGAAAAGTTCATGAAGGGACAAATGTTTAACGTCAGATTTAATACTGTTGTGGGAAGATAATGCAAGTACAAGTCTTTTATTTGCATTCTGTTTTCCTTTATCGCATTTTTTAAATTCAGAAAACGGTTCGGTTTTACGCGTCGATTTCAAATGATTCCTCATAGCCGTCATGGTCTTTTCGTTTCGGTAATATTCATTGTTATAGAGCTCGCATGTAGCGCGTCCAGCATCGCAAAACGTAAAATAAGTCCACATTTCACTAGAAACTGATGTTCTCATGTTAACAAATCACTAATCAATTCTAATCTCAAAATTAAATTGTTTCTGTTTGCGATCTGTCGATGTAAATAAACAAATGTTAGCTTATCGGATCAGCTCGGTAATTCTTAAAATAAGATGCAAACGGTGAAAACATGTGCGTGGAACTCGCGCGGCAATTTAGCAGTCAAGTTTGAGCCATAGATAAATGGCTCCAGCTTTAAAAACTGAATATTCGCATTCGCATTCGAGAATATCGACGGCAAAACTTAAACTTAAAAATAATTATTCGTTATGTCACTACTGTATATAGTTCTATCACTTATTATAAAAAAAACTCTAGAAGAAACTCTCATTATTTTCCTATCAACCCAATATATATTTTGATTGATATGTGCGGGTTAATATGTTTTATTATTGTACTGAATTTCAAGTTCTACGTCAAGCGATTTCTAAGAAAAGTGGCTGCAACCGTCGGACATATAGACATGTGAGTAATCCTATAAGGATTCCGTTTTTCTTTCTGAAGCACAGAACTCCAAAAATATATTTAATGTAAATACACACTGCCATTATAACTTTATAATAATATAGACAGCTTTGACAATTTCCTCAATAAACCAAAGAATACGTACTTAATTTTCTTGTCATGTCTTAATATGTTCTTTTACTATGTTAAAATTTTAGTTATCACTAAGCTTTGTTACTTTTAAGGTCGTAATTTGTTGTGGTTTGCAAAAATTGTATGGCGCATAGTGCTTAGTGTACATGTTGTTACATGTGCACAACTCAGACTAAAGAATAAAAGACAGAGCGTACGTAACACGGGAGTGACTCCAACAAAGCAAATACAATTTCAAAAGCAAATACAAGCCTGAGTTAGTACGAAACAGAGTGTCCTGCTGATTGCACGTCTCGTGCGTACAACAAATTTCTTGTATTATTAAATACTGTAAAAACTGTTCCCAAAAACAAAAGATGGGAGATGGAATATCGTTTTATACGTTATTACTGATATTTTACTGTTTCATTATATTTTTCCGTTTAAAATCATTACTGAAGAATTTAAATACGAAATGTCAACTAAAATCCGTTACTCTTATAAGTTGCATTGAACTATTTTCCCTGTACTCGAGGTAAATAAAGATAGATTTAGTTACAAATTTTCTTTAGTTATTTTTTATTGTATTTGGGGTACGTTTTCGCAAATTTTATGTATATTTTTAAGTACTGTTTTTAGGTGTGTTTACATACATTAATTTTACTCTAGAGCTCTAACGGCTTGAGCGAGTAGAATAAAAAAAGAATTTGTCTTTATGCTGCAGTGGATACAAGCGCTAATATGGAACTCAATTAGGATAAATTCGAATAATTATGAGTGTTTAAATGCTTAATTATTAATTTCCAAGATTTCTGTCATCTGCTGTTTTATCAATATTTTATACTTGCTTCTTTTGTTAAACCAACAATTTTTTACCTGTGTCAAAAATTTTAGTATTATATGGTTTTATCACTTATATATTCCAAAAATTATTATCATAAGTAGATTTTTTCAAACCTTAAATGACTAATCGGAATAAGCTAAATTTTAGTGTCGTAACGGCCGATCGTGTTTCAAAGTATCCCATTATTTGTGTTATTATCGTAAAAAAATCTGTTGTATGCTTACGGCCATACAAAAGAAGTGAAAAGAAAACTTAACTAATTTTAATGTATTAAAATTATATATATATATATATATATATATATATATATATATATATATATGATGGATATAATATATATATATTGATATTATATGATGGATAATTATTCGGCGAATGCGAGATTATTATTTTGAAATACAATAATAGCAAATGCGTATATTATTAAACTACTCTCAAATAAAGTATTAATCAAAAATGAAACGTAACTCATGAAACTGCATGATGAGATGCACTCCATGTTAGACAGTGAATACACTTGGCTGATGCCGAAGGAAGCCGCGTTTACCCGTAAGATTGAAAAAAATTAAGATTGAAACAATAATTTATAGAAATTGGAATATGTCATAAATACTTTAGATTAAAATTTAATTAAATATCTAAACAAAAGTTCGCATGATGCGCCTGAAAAAGTAGTTAACTTGGCGGATGCCGAAGAGATTACCCGATTCAGAATCACCGACCCGAACGTGACGCATCACCTATCCGAGCGTTACGGTTCATTTTCGTGCACTGTTCGGAAAATTTGCGCATATGTGCCAAAAAAGTTTTCACTTCAAAAATTAATCACATTTAAACATTTTAATAACTTTTTTCCACAACTATGATGATCAATCAAACTATGCTAATCAATGTGAATGATGAAATAATTATAATAAATTAAATTAGAAATATGGGCACCTAACCTATATTTCTAATTTAATTTATTATAATTATATTTAGTTACAATTGTTATTGCTGAGTAATTAAATCAATAAAATACAGCGTCAACAGGGGGAGAAACGGGGGGGGGTGGGCGTCGTTTTTGTCACACAATTACAGATCACGTCTTCACAGCGCGACACACGCACATGGAGAATTATGGGCCTCTCTGTATTTGTTCGCGGAACAAATAGTGGCCTGACAAAGAAGCTAGAGGGAAATGCCCACTACTGTTATCGGTTATTTTAAAATTGTACTTTTATCAAATAATATTTAATATAGCTTACTTCAAATTATGTACACAAAACATTTTGTCAAAATTTAATAACAGAACAAAGTATTGCTTGCAGTTTCCTGTTTTTGAAGATTCCATTTTATGACAATTACTCGGAATGATCTTGAAGTTACTTTTCCTTTAAGTAACCATCGGTTATTTATAACTTATGTTGCGTTGTAATGTAAATAATTGTAAATAATCATGTCTTTATTTATTACTACTATTTCGTTTGAGTGGAGTTTGGAATAAAAAAAATTATTAGAATTTTTTTCTCATATGTTGCTCCTGGGCATAAACTATATTACCATATCAAAATCCAGCCAGTATATTTCGCGTGATTGACGAACAAATTAACATACAGGCAGACGGACAAAAATTCTAAAAACTTGTTTTCTGGGTTCTACTTCATTCTGTACGTTAAATCAATCGCTATTTTTAAAATATTTTCCATATACAGTCATCACTCTGTTACAATTTTATGATATGTATTGATAACTTACCCCACATTGTATAAGTTTAATATGCAAAATTTAATAACAAAAAAGGTCAAATAGGTAAAGTTGCGCAGTAAATAAATAGTGCAGCACAAAATGGCTGTAGTGTGATGGAAATATATATTTTGATAATTCACGTTGTGAATATTATTTTTTAATTTCTCTGTTGCTGTAGAATTGTGTTAGAATTTGGTAAAATAAATTATTTTCAATATAATTAAAAAATGTAGTCGTTATTGTACGAACTCGCTTACTCAACGTATAGTCCAAAGAATAATCAAGAATAAAGAATCGCATGTATTATTGTTTATTTAACTTATGAATCAGATATGGAAAAGATTCATATTTTGTTCATTCGTTTTTATATCTCATGTTGGTTTTCCTCACATATGACACAATAATCTTACCGCGAATTGAATGAAAGCATCAAAGTCGTAAAAACGGTAAGGTTGAAGTGTTCCATAATAACGATAGTTAGAGATTTCAGTTACATTATATGATAATTCAAATAATACTGAAAACAATTCCAATAGAACGTCAATGACGTTGCTCAACCCAAATAATTAAGATTTAGTTATTCCAAGGTTTATGTTATGGATATATTTTTATTTTAATATTTTAATTAAATACAACGAAATAAAGTAAGTTTCATTGAGGTACAACTAGTTTCGATACGATAGTCATAGTGGCGTGGGCATTTCCCTTTCGTGAGAAATTAAGAAAAAGTTATTCTCTTTGAAACGATCGTAAAATGTGTACCACGTTTGAAATGAGAAGGCATGGGCTTTCAGATTATAACTCAAGTCCGTACGTAGCCGGAGCAGTAAATTTGAAGCTAAAATACTCGTATAATAGATTGCTCAGATTTTTAATAAATTTAAAAAGAAAAAATGTGAAAATAAGGCCAATTTCACACATCCACCTATTCATGCTGCGATATAAACTTTGAAGTATGATCTTATTTTCTCAAACCCAATATACAATGTGCATTTGGCGTTCGACATTAAAATAATCTGAATATACTAGATGTTGTCTCTTAACTGTACACCAAAACCAATCAAAAAAATTTAGTAGTTTAGTCACAGGAATAGTTTTAAGTGGTTCTTAATTTCAAACACGATTTATTATCACCAAGAATTAGCTAGGCCAATATACGGGACCCCATCGACACCTTCGCATAAAGTTAAAAATTAATTTTTAAATTTTATCTTTCCTTTATTTACATGAAACTTCAATGTTAGATAGATAGCGCAGAACACATTATAGCGCACGCAGAATACCTGACAAAGGAGGGGGAGGACATGAATGTTAATATATATAAGTAAAATTACTTGTGTGTGTATTCGTATATTATATAATATGACATATTTAGATATATAACCACATTATATAAATATTATTTAGATATATAACCACATTATATAATATATATAATATGACATATTTAGATATATAACCGCATTTTTATTAGTTTTTTAATTTTCAAAATATATTTGTATAGCTTCAACGCCATTTTATTACAAATATTTGTGTTTGTAGAGAAATAAGTTGTGTACCTGTTACATAAACCAATTCCCCAAAAGAGTAAGTTAATTTAGTACATTCGTTTCTATTTTTTCAAGTTTCTAACCTTCTCATTTATCACGTACAATAGAAGGCGCCAGTGAAATAGCCTCCTCCATAAACGAGATCGTAAAGTGTTATTCCGTGTTTTGCATATTCATGCTCTGTGACTCCAATCGCATATTCTTAATTTTTTTCTGAATTTTATTTCCATATTTGCATTGCAATATGCTATTAAATATGCAAATGTACTTTGTCTGTTTTTTATGTACATTATTTTGTTTTTTATGTACATTCGACGGAAACAACGCAGAAAAAAAAACGTTTGCTGCTTATTGATTCAAATTTTATTAATTATTAAATGATATGTCTGTGACAGGGTTCCGTATTTAAATTTGAAAATGAGATGACAGTATAACCATAATATATGACAGTATAACATAATTTGCCTTAAGAGATTTTATTATTTTTATAAATGTTGTAAAAGCTATCGGCATAAAAACTTTACGAAAGGAGTTTATGTATATTTTATGGCGTACAAATTTTATCTTTCCTTTTTTGAGATCAATATGTAAAACTAAATTATATAAATAACATAGTTTACTACTCATTTTGGTGCCGCAAAATTTTAGGCTATTCCTAAGTGTACCGTTCATACGTATATACCATTAATTGATTATAGAGATGTGCCCTATCCTGATCTTAATGAAGAATATTTGTGCAAGTTGGAACGTCTTCGAAATTTATGCATCCGGTATATCTTCGGCCTCAGAAAATATGATCATATTTCTGAATATAGCTCACTTCTCAAATGGCTGTAGATCTGTGATCGACGCCAACTTCACATACTTACACTTCTTTTTAACATATTAAAAAATCCTCATAGCCCAAATTATCTTAGTGGCAAATTTAAAGATTTGTCTGCTTACGGCCTTGGGCTGCGACCTGAAAGTTCACATACCCTACTTATTCCTAAACATACCTCTACCACTTACGAAAAATCCCTAACATTAGGAAAATCACGTCCCTAAATATAAAGATCGATATAAGGATCGAGTGAAAAAGTCCTGCCACTCCTGAAACCTTTTCCTTTGTGACCTTGTCCTTTCCTGTCTTTCCCATCCCAAATCATGTCAAATAATTTGTTTTACTTATACTTTTGTGTTTTTAAATTTTTTTTTGTCTAATGTACTATAAAGAATTTTCGTTGTAAAATCTCTTACAGTCTGCCAACTAAATTTCAATACCAATTGTTATGGTGGACTGGAAGAGTTTGCTCATGTAGCAATAAGTCCACCATATGTACTATACATAAAAGACGATAAATAAATAAATAAATACCGTTCATACTAACTATATTATTATAATTTCCATAACCTACGGTTTAGGAGTTATAAAATTTTTAGAAAATAACTTGTTTCTCACAAAAACAAAATTTATTTCATTATCCTACGCAGAGAAATCCCCTCTTTCTAGGTTTTCTTTATTTTCTTTAGCGATAATTATTAGGGCAATCACGCATAATACTCCAATATAGTGGCTTAGTAAAAGCGCATGCCTTGTTTTGTCGTAAGAGCTGAGATTTTCTTGAAATTGTTGAAATAGAATAATTTTCAGACTTGTGATTTCCAGGAAAGTTTTCATCTTCAAGTATTAACTTCAATGCATGAATCTAATTACTTATCAAATAATACTATTTAAATTCTATATAAGTCGAAAGAAAATAGCTGCATTTAGTTTTTCTTCATTCAAATTAGAATATTTTCTCGATATATAAGTAAAAGATGAGCTATTTGATCTGGAACTTTGACAAATTGTTCCATTCTCCAGTTTCATATATAATAGAAATACCATTATTTTATGTAGCATATATTATTCCTTCAAACTTGTGGCCAGTTTGCAATATTCTGTCATCCAATTGTAATCACCTCTCATGAAGGTCAATCTTTTTTCTTCAATGCAAAAAAACGAAAGTATCTCTTTACATCTAGTGTGATAAAATATAATTTTTGAATCCAAAGGCGGAATCTTTTCTCTTAACCTTCAAACCAACAATTACAAACATCGGTAAAGTTATATTCTTAATTCCAATTTAATTTATTAATAATTTTTTTTCTTTTCCATTACATATTAGCATAATATTAAATTCGAGTGTATTTATTCTTACTTTTACTTTTCTTGGTTTTTAAGGTTCCGTATCTCAAAAGGAAAAACGGAACATTTATAACATCGCTCACGTTACTGTCTATCTGTCTGTTATAGTCGTTTTTCTCAGATACCGTTTGACGTCGAAACTTGATAAGTAACTCGCACATATTTCAACAATTAACACTCAAAAATCAATTTCAAAATTTTTTTTAAGTTGTGTGTATGTCGTGGTATATTTCATTAATTTCAAATATAGTGTGGGCACACCCCTGACACTCCATACTAGCGAACAGATTTAATTACCTACACTATTGCGTACGTACTCGCCTATCTGTAGCCGTTTGTTTGTGTGCGGAAATTAATGTAGGGCTGTCAGCGGCGTGCAGGTAAAGAATATTTATTATTACTACATATCGGTCTCGATCATTGCGAGCAATCGAGCGAGTCGATGCTAATACGTCAGCAACATAGCTATTTCTCTTTCTAACCAATGGCGTCAATCGAATGACTGTTCCGATCGCACGCTGGCGCAGTACCTTTGCACTGGCGCGTGTGTCTTCGTTATTACCTAATTGTAAAAATGTAATTATGTAAATAAATATTTCACACTGTACATAAAACTGTTTTATAATAATAATATTAATATGGAATTTGAAAAAGGTATGCAGAGTGGATTTTAAAAACGAAATAAAATCTTAAACAAAAATACATTTTGTTTATTTATAAATGTAATGCACGGAAATATTGTCTTCGTTGTACTTTTGACTTGTTTAGACTTGCTCCATGTGAAAGATTTCTTAAATAACAATACAATAAGCCAATAGCGGACACTACAGGGATACATTTTACAAATACATCGACGTTCGAACAAAACAATAAGTTTCAAGAACAATTTGAAATTTAAAACTGCTCAGTGTATGTTTGTGGACATAAAATGATATATACTCACTAAATAAGTTGGTAATATAAAACAAAATTATTTATAAGAACATACGGTTGTCCTACCTTCTTTCATCGGATTGATACCCGACCGTACACAGCACATAACGGGTCATTATATTAAATTATTATAAATTAAAGGTGAGGCGTAGTTAATGCCACCGGTAAAAATATTTTATACCTCTGTATAAAATATGTACTTGGTATGCAAAATACAAAATATTTGGTATTGTTAATAATTGTATGGAATGGCCTACCGGACGTTCCGACAATGGTTACTTTATGGTAGGGCTGCATATTGCACGTAGGCTTCCTCGCTCTTTCAAATCTAAAACGTATAAGAAATAAGGAACAAACCGAATATTTGAATACTCGTAAGTCGTAACACTTTTGCATGACATATATTCATTACGTTAAGTATTGCTTCGCACTTTGCAGCTCGCACACAAATATTTATTGAATATGACGAGAGCGAGTATTTTAAAACTAGGATTTTAAAGACGGCGATCTTTTTGTCTAAAGACTGTCTGTATTTCTATTAGAATAACTAAAAACCTGATTCGCTTTTTAAATACACTTTCTAAATTATTATGTTTAAGATAACATATCATTTACTTATTAGTCCTAAGTCTGGAACCGTGAATATTTATGGTATTATCTTTAACGACGCTGTAAATATAAAGGAAATAAATAGCAAATAAAACTTATTGCACACCTCATGTGATCGTAAGTCTATATATATTTGTAATAGATCTTATCTTATCTTATGATATGATCTTACAATGGAATTACGTCGCCCAAATTCGTGTAGTATTTTGTCACTGATATGTTACCAGTAATTTATAATACTAGTACTCGTCGTACTCAATACCCCAAAATATTCGTATTGCCCAAGTCTATTATAAATAGGTATCAGATACGACAGAATTACGCAAGTTAAATTCAACAAAAGATATCAAAAGCAAAAAAAAACGAGTGTGCTTTAGACCACACGACTGAAGTAAAACTTCAAATTCCCAAAATATGAACATGAAAATGAATTTACAATTTTATTCAATTTAAACGTAGAATATTTAACGTGTTGAACAAAATAATAATTTATAAATTGTTTCAAGAACGAAATGAAATTACAAAATAATCAAAAAATCACCGTTCGCGTAACGCTAGCAAACTCGTATATACACATATTTATATATATATATATATATATATATATATATATATATATATATTTCATGCACTGGCTATGAGAGGAAGAGAGAAAGAAAATGTTCGCGCGCACTGCTCTCTCTTGCTCCTACAGTGTGATACAGACAATAGGCTTGCACTTTGTCTTAGGCTATAAGAGAAAGAGAGAAAGAAAATGTGTGCTTGCACCTCTCTCTCTCTTGTCAGCCTGGTCAACAATCATCATTTTTGTCTTATCTCTATTAAGGGTTAGGCCAAATTCAAGACTGTTACAGTAATATACGAAACGTTACTCTCTCTCCTTTCTGTCTTCACTAACTTATATCTCCCTCTCAACTTCCGTTCTCCTCGCTTGATCACAATTCTCGTACCGCTCTCGTCACGCATTCACCAGCTTACTCCCCAAGTCAAGCGTGCGTAAAGAAGTTTCACTTCAAAAAAATCTGCGTGGCCGCAGCGAGCGGCAACCTAAGAACGCTTGCTCTCAATCGTACCCGACATCTGCGGGTGACGTTAAACTGCCAGGGGGAAGTGAGTGTCGCTTCTTTACGCAGTAATTGTTAGTATTCTTTGGTATGGGTAATGTTTCTCTCATAATTTTAGGTAGTATGTCTTCACAAATATAATGAAAAACATGCAAAGAAAACATTAACACATTTTCTTTGCATATTTTTCATTTCCTTATTTCCTAAACGACTCAACCTAAAATAACAGAAAAAATAAGGTTTTTAGAATCTTACAAAAAGGTTGTAGGAAAACTATTTTTTGAAATATACACCCTGTTTTTACGCCTGTAAAATATATTCTTTTCAGTCGTGCACTCTTGACCGAGTGTTCATGGATTGCTTCGATGGTTAGGTACTAGGTTGATGCTTGTATATGTCTATTCTTCAGTCGGTCTTCCTGGTCTGAACTGCCTCCTTAGCAATATCTCTCCATTTCTGCCGGTTCGCTGCGCTGCGAGAGCACTCAGTTACGGTCGTTCCTTGACTTAGAGTTTCTTCAGGATAGAGTTCTTGGTGCGGAAAGTGGTCCTAGGGATCTCAGCATACGCCTCCAACACCACATCTCCAAGGCGTCCATTTTTCGGCGGTCCCGTAAGCGCAAGGACCAAGTTACAGCTCCATAGCGAAAGATTGAGAAGACAAGACATTTCATGAGTCGGAGCTTAATATTTTTGTTTATCTTCCTATTCTTCCAAATTTTATTGAGCTTTTCAACCGCAGATCGTGTAATGGCGCATCTTCTCTTGATTTCTTGCTCGCAGCCGCTTGTCTTGGATATATTGGATCCGAGGTATATGTAACTCTGAACAACGCAGTTGGTAATATTATAAATGTTCGTTTTGTTTTGTTCAGCCTGGTCCACAATCATCATTTTTGTCTTATCTCTATTAATGGTTAGGCCAAATTCAAAACTATTTACTTCCAGCCGCGATAATAAGTCTTCAGTATCTTCTTTAGTCTATGCCAGTAGTAGTAGTGTGTGTAGTAGTTGTGAAAGATATAGTAGACAATAAATACATTTGGGTTACAAAAAATTGATATTTGTAGATATGTAGAAATACTAAATTAAAAACCTTAAATATTAAAAGGAGTCTATATGTGTACGAACCCCTCGTAGAGTATGTTCTATTACAACTTGGCTGGTTTTTCAAATGTAAAAACTAATTACAATATTATGGATTATATTGTAATTAGTTTTTTTAATTTAGGACAATGTTATGTTTCATATTTAAGAAAAATACTTAAAATTCTAAGACCTGTAATTAGAGTTTAAAGGTAAATACTTTTTAAAAAAACAACGTAATTGCTTTAATAAGTAATTAAATTGTCTGAATATAGAGGCGAATCATATTAAATAATAGAAATGATTTTAGAATTACGGTAAAAAAATAAAAACGGGTAATTTTTGGTACTGATTTCCAAATAATACAAATAAAGCTGTTTAGAAATTTTTATTTACTTAATCTTGGCGCTGGAGTGAATCCAATTCTTGTTTTTGATGCCGTACTTCGTATTTATTTTGGCATTACCGCATAAATAGTTCAATTAAATCAATTCGCAGATTAATTTTAGTTTTTCAATACATTTAAATTACAATACATTTAAAGGGTGTTAACCCTTAATTGACTCTGATTACTATTCCGTGTCCGAACACGTTAGTAAACAATAAAACGAGGGATAATGCAATAAAAATACCTTTCGATAATTAGGGTTGCGATTAGAGTTAACTCAATATGAAAAAAAAACGACACTTATAAAATCACTCGTGTGTCCACCCATCTGTCTGTGTGTAACAGCCGCTTTTCCCAGAAAATTTTTAACGTAGAGACTGGAAATTTAGCATAGTGATAAAGTACTCATATATCTCTAAAAATGTTTGAGAGTATATTATACAATTATAGACAAGCAAATGAGATACTCAATTTTCTTTAATTTCACCTGTCCTAAGTCGAGTAAGAGTTATGAGGATCAGAAACTATTTTTTCGCAATTTCCAGTGAGAAAATTCTAGAGGTATTGATGAAAATGTCCACAAAAACATTTTCGCCATCTACTCTGAAGCAAAAGTGAAACAAAGTCAAAGTTATGAAAAACAGAATTAATAGAAGTTTATCAGAACAATACAACAATGATTGTAAATATCGTAGTTTATGAGAAATACATGATTTTTACACCTTTTAAATATGTACTACTATTTACATGGTTAAAAACAATATTGATATTTGTAAATAGTTTCATAAAAATATTACAAGTCTCTTAAATTATGTGGGTTATAGTGGGTACGAAAACCTCGTAGTCCGAGTTCTACTCGCACTTAATAGAATATTTTAAAAAGCAATACTTCGTTTTAAACTACCTTTACGTCAAATTTCTGAAAGAACCAATAGAGCAAGAAATAAATCATTGATTACAAGTTTGACTTGTACATAACCCATGTGAAGAAAATATATAATAAAACCAGACAATTGCAAATCTGCATCTGCATAAGTAGGATTTTGTAATTATCTAGATCTTCTAAAATTATTGACGCAAATTAACCAAATAAATTGGAACTAGAAGTTCTAATCAGTTTGCTTGTACCAAGAATTTTTCCAGTCTTTTCAAATAAAAATCTCTCCGCCATCTCCGCAATATTAATTGAGATCTCCATATGAAGTATAAACTTGCAAAATTTAATTTACATACGGCTAAAACTGCTGACACTACTATACTGTGACAAATAGGAGTGGGCGTGATTTCACGTCGCTTGTTTCTGAAACTAGCTACGCGACATGTAACTGAATAACTAGTTTCATATCTAACGACAACTAGTGATTTTTGTAATGCTTTATTTTTGTACAACTGATAACTGCCTGTCAACTGTGATTCTGTGGGTGTGAGTAGCCGAGAGCACTGCACATATTGTTTCTTCTGTACTCGCGTAATGCAGGCTACCGACACAAACAGCGCAAGATTTAATACAAGACGTTTAATTTTCATACGTAATGTTGTAGCCCCAGAGGATAGAGTAGTCTGATTTGTGTATTTAAATAATCCCAGCGGTTCTGTTGGACGGCTCTGTTGTTTGTTTTAGTTCGTTATAATAATTAATTTTGCAGTTATTAGGTACTTACGTACATACTTCTAGAAAAGTAAAAGTAACTGTTTTTGGTACAAACAATATAAGTGTAAATAGCGTAGATCATGTAAATAAACTGTAAATAATATATACCTAATAAATAACTTCTAAATAAGAACTTGTAAAAAAATCATATTGTCGCGATGAAATTCTAGTGTTTTTTGAGAAATATTTCAATAATTGGATATACAAACAAATTAACTTTTAAATACGCCTGCATTGATAAGTTTACAATAATCGTATTTTTTCAGTAATTACTAATCGATTATATTATTGAAGAAACAAATTAGATAAGTACATATAATGCCGTTAGTCCTGAAGCCCGAATAATGTATGAAGGAAAGTTAATTTGTGTCAGTTAGTATTATATAATGGATGTAACTGTATAGCTACAAAAAGTAAGCTTGTGATTTAATTTGTTTTCGTTTCGTGAGTAACTGTATATTATTATAAAAAAAAAACTAGTTACTAAAATCACTAGTTTCAAAACACGTGACGCGTTCCACGTCGCTAGTTTCGTTTCGTGAAAATCACGTCACGACCCACCTCTAGTGAAAAACGAACCGATAGGTGGACGGACATGATGAAATGAAAAAAGTTTCTTGTAAATCCTAAAAAGACATGAAATATAACAGTGGTACAACATTAACGTAGATGTTTATCCCTGAATTGCAAAGGAATAATCTCTTAAACAGTTTCTAAGACTAAAAATGTCACCGATAGATCTGCTCAAATCTCATCATAATGAATGGGGGGTCTAGAATCAATCAAAGTCTAAGAATCCAGCTCAAGAGAAATTAACTACTTAATTGTATTGCTGTTGTTGTTTCTTCAAAATTGCTGTTAATCCTATATATATATATACACACACACACACGCACACACACATAATTTGTCGATTATGGGTAATATACAAAAAATAAGAAACCTAGAAGATAACATTTAACTGCCCGGTTTTTCCACATGAAAACAGACACAATTGTTTTTAGGAAAAGTATGTAACACGAAAAGGTACAGGGCTTTCAAATAGTGATTTGAAATATAAAACTTAAAAATGGAAATGATTTAAATGCGAACTTGCATTTAAAAAAAAATACAAAATCGAATCAAAATATATTGCGTATAAGAAAATTAATACAACTTGAAACTTCCGCTTCAATGGAAAATCATTTCTTGATGTCTCTGGACTAAAAAATTCGCTCGGATGTCAGCCCTGAGTGAGTATATATTAATATGACATGACATTCGATAACCTTGATGCAAAAAAGAGTCAACTTGGCAGAATAAAATAGGGTGTCTGGCAACATTAAGATGCGAAGTGGTTATGATAACAATTAAATGAAAAAGGACGTGTAATGAAAGGTTAACTAAAGGAATCGCGTGATGGCGCGCAAAAGGCTTCCGACAAGCGGATTGGCAGACTTAACATTTCTGGTACGTAACTTTGTCGACTTAAGGACATAAAAAGACAAATTAGATTTTAATGTCCCCATAAACAAAGCTGGTCATTATTTATACGAGTACAGTGTGACGCGCGACGCATTCTGATTCATTGCGCCAGCGAGGACTGGGTGAGCATCGAATCGAGGAAAATCATGAACAAGAATTTATATTTATACAAATATTAAAAAAAAATTATTTCATTATAATTCCTTTTTAGAGGCGAGGCGTGTATTAGTAAAATTTAACGTTTTCGATTAAACGTCGAGCTGTAAACAGAAATTTAATTTCGTAAACGTAAATTTATTTATAATATCTTTATTTACGTAGAGACTTTCGTTAATGCTACATCTTAGATGTTTTTATAGGTTTTTTTTATTTACCGTGGTGATATATATGCTATCCAAATCCCAATCCGAGAAAGTACTAAGTAATAGCAAATTCGCAGTATGGCAGAATATGTTTGCGTGTAATTGAGATAAAAGAAATGTCTTGATAGTCTTATTGTAGAATATTGTAAAATATTGTAGAAAATTTAATTTAAAATTAAGATTATTGTTTATGTTCTTTATGCATTTATTAAATAAACGATAATCGAATCTGATTATTACGAACAAACAATTTTTGTTTTAAATAAAAAAAGTGCTCCGGCAGTAATTTTAACTCTAGGTGAAGAATTTTCATGTATCATTTCCATACTATCAGTTTGATGTTTATTCACATGGACAGATGCGTATTTTTCTGTTTATTTTTAATTGAAAGGAATCTAAAAATAAATAGAGTTGGAAAAGTATGGTGGTTGCCCTTTCCTATTTAGTTTAGGAATATATTTCATGAAGAAAATTTACATAAGAAGCAAATAAACAAAGGTAATCAAATAAATTTAACAGCATTTTTACACTCAACTCACTTTCAATTTTCCATGAATAGCAGTTACGTTAAAACACGAGTATCAATTGTCTATTATTAAACAAAAACTTCTTTACACTTCTTTAAGAAATTATTGTAAGAAATAAATACTTATATTTCAAAACAGAAAGCTTTTATTTCATATGACAGCAAAATATTAAAACTATGGAAATGTACTTTTTGCATTTATCCTCTGAATAACATGATTACTAAAAAGTCATGATTACTAATAAGTATCATTATAATTTCTATTGTTCTACTTTTTAAGTTTTATAGATATATAATTATTTATAAAAACTGTTCAGTTTACAAAGTGAAAATTCTTAAAGGCCTGTAGGATGTAAATCACTTCAAACTACGTCATAAAAATGTTAAATGATATTAAGTTTTCTATCTAAATTTATATTGACACTGATCCGTTAAATAGGCACTTACTTTTACGTAATTTATGACATCATATTTTATTCACCAGTCCTACTAGGGTGCCGTATATCACAATTTGTTTAGATAATAGCTGAATCATTAAATTACACCATGTCCTTCGATTTGCCATACTCTTAAAACTTTGTTTTGCAAGATTTTATTGCAAAATTCTTCAGTGAAGGATGCGTAGACAGTCAAGGTAGACGCAACATTGCGTGATGACAGACAAATTCAAGATATTTGTCTTATATAGGGTATCTTGCCATAAAGAAAAAAGAGAAAATGTTTTTATCACGTAGGTATTTTCGAATGGAATTAAAAATGTCATATGATATTTTGTATTCTGGCTCCTCATTCTCGATTGACTAAATATTGAAGGAGTTAGCGTAATTAGTTTATTTCATGATTTCTAAGCCTGTGTTTCAGAAACATCATAAAAATATAATTTAGTGTTAACATTCAGCAAAAATTATTCTGGCCATATTACAGTAAAAAATTATTTGTCTCTTATAAATATTACTGAAATAAATAGAATCGTGTATACTGTATTGTGCTTAGATAGATGTACTTTATTGAATATCACAAAATCCTCCATTTACATGCTTCGGTTTTTTTAAGTTACATATCAACAACGTGTTATAATTCATTAAAATCATTTTTGGCGAAAGGGAAAACGGAAGCTTTATGATATGACGTACGTGTCCGTCCATCTGTCCATTTGTGACAGTTTTTCTCAGACTCTGACGTAGAGCCTGAAATGTACATAATAGCTCGCATATATATGAACAGTAAAATGCGAAAATATGAGATGGGATTTTTAAAAATTTTTTCTATCAATTTCAATATAAATTCAAAGAGAGGGTTCTAAAGCTCTTTTAGAACTTTATTTCAGATAGTGGAGATATTGCTATATTTTCTTCCACGACTTTTTGACACAGATACATAAAATTAACAATAAAACATATTAACCTAGATGAACCTAAATAGTGCAAACTAAAACATATAGATAAGGCAACTTTTGTGGGGTAAAATAAAGTACTCAAAATTTTTTTTTTACCTTTCCTATATTGTTGTAGTATTCATTGAGAAACCAAGTTGTAAATATTCTAATACTATGTTTTTTTTAAATTTTATATAAAATATTTCTAGAGATATTGTAGAATATGGTCACAAAATAGATATTTCCCCCTATCTCAGCGTTACTGAAAAGTTACCGTAAAACTATAGCGATGATTTTACATTTTACCGTTGTACTTGTATGTATCAAGTTTAATTTGTATTATTATAACATTTGTGTTTATATATTTGCATCATTGTATTTCTAGAGCCCCGTAATGGCCCTCCTCTTACCGTAATTCGTGAAAGCAAGATTCTAACGAGATAGCGAGGAAAATTATAAAAGGGCACATTGCTGGTTATCCCACCTTTTTGATAGTAGAAATGCTTGTCATCGTGGATATCTTGGGCTTAAACATTTTTATGTAAATTTTTAAGAAATAAACCTGAACCCTGTGGATGTCTGGACTCTGAATTTCAGGGTGCTTTTATTGTATCATCCTGAATATAGTTTCCAACCAACAAATGAAAGGTGATCTTGGAGGTTCTCATTATATCCTTGTATGATACGTGAATTAATTTTGTGGGACCTAAATCAGTTTGCTCATGATAATGTGAGCGGTGTGCAAACTCTTTCTTTTCGACTGAATTTTTCCGAGAATTATCCCCCTCCCCCCCCTGGTTTGGGTCCCCACATTCTTTAATTGATACTTCTATTCAAGTGTGTCAAATATGCAATAAGAATGGAAAACAACTAAACAAAATAATAAATAAAAAGAACGTGTAATCCTTCTCTCAATACTTTTATTATTATATGTTTAAAGCACGTCATTGTTTAACGCTTTCAGATCTACCGTGCACGATTGAAGACATAACGTTTTTTGTTACTTATTCCACTAAAATTAAATTGTTTGTAGTTGGAAACTGTTGTCGTCGCTTGAGAACATTATAAGTTACTCAAAACGATACCACTAACGTGTGTGCACTAGTTCGCTACTTTCGGCCAGTAACCGGCAAAATTTTGAAGTGTGTAGGTAAGTGATTGATTTTATTTAGAAATCTCTAGTTTTTCTGATAGAAAAGTCTTGAAAAAAATATACATCGATAAGTTATGCTATATAGACAAAGAAGAACGTATTTTACATGCAATTATTTAGTGATGTATACAATAAATCGCAAATATTTGTTATGTCTACAAACGTGGACAAGCGGTTTAGAGTAGATATTTTTTCCAAACATTCATAGGCTGCAATAATTGAACAAAATGAACTTTTTCTGTAATCTGTGTTAAAATCAGGTGACATTTTCGTAAAATGTTAACTAGCTTTTTTTAGGCAATATGTTCGCAAGGGATCCTGAAAGTTCTGGGAAATGGTAACATGTCGTACTTGGACCTGTCTTCAGATGATTAGATTCAAAACAGAGCATCGAGTGGAGGCACAGACAAATAAAAAACACAATACCAACGGATTTTTTCCCACCAATTGCTTTTCATCCCGATGTGAAAGACCTTCTTAATTATAATGAATGTATTCCTAAAGGGATATTTCATCAGATTTATATACTGTGCAGTCAAGAAAAAACCGGATTTAAACCTACGTCCAGTAATTAAATTGAAATATTATTTGGCTCATATATGGTAAAGGAGCATTTAACTATCTGGTTTTGAAAATGTACTGGGAACACCACGTTAGTTTTCCTCTTTTTACTAAAATATGGAAATAGATAGATTCTTTGAACTTCCTAACAATTTACATCTTGTGAATAATATAGAAATGACAAAGATGCGTTCTATAGAGTACGATCAATCTATGATGCAATCCGCAGACGATGCTTGGAACTACCATTAAAAAGAGAACTGTGTGTTGCTGAACAAATAGTTCCTTTCACAGGAATGCAATTTGCTAAGCAGTATGTAAAAGATAAACCTTGTCCTTGGGGCATCAAGCTATTCATCTTGTGTGGGAAAAATGCCTGTGCATATGATTTCATAATCTGTCAAAATCCCGTTCCTGAATAAAAAAAAAACATTGATTAAAAAGTTGGTTTTGGCGTATCAGTAGTATTGCATCTAATAGAAAGAGTCGGAGAGAATAGTAGACATGCGTTATATTGCGATAATTACTTCTCGTTTTATCACATGCTCCAATGCAAAGGCATAATGGCTATATGCACAGTTCCTGTCAATAGATTTGCAAAGCCTCCATTGCTCAGTGATAAAAATATATACTGATGTGAGATGTTACTGTGGTCAAATGGTTAGATAACAAGCCAACCAACTTAGCATCCAACTTTATTGGCATAGGAGAAAAGGATATGGTGAGAAGATGGTTCAAAAGGTAGAAGAAATTTATAGAAATTGAGAGGCCTGAAATCGTGAAGAAGTACAATAACGCAATGGCCCTCCCATTGATCTGCTTGAACAACTTATGAGTTAATACAGGACCTTCATAAAGTCGAAGAAATAGTCTTTACGTATGATATTTCGCGCATCAGATCTGACAGTTGTTCAAGCCTACCGTGACTATGATATTGTTAATGATTTGCTCGGAATACCACAAGCAAAACGGCTCACACTTCTTCATTTTCGCCGACAACTAGCTCACAGTTTAGTTTTTCGAAATAAAATTTTAGCCGCTAAAGAGCTCGTGTTGGTGTTGGTTGGTTCGTTCGTTCCTGCTGAAAATTACGGGTCTGGAACACGCCGCAAGTTAGCGGGATGCAATGGAAAATTCCGCATCTAGTGCATAAAGTGTACTTGTGTTTAACCAAAGACAAACATTTTTTCCTAAGTTTCCCTATATAACTAAAGTTCCTACAATTTATTCTTCATTTTGTTAGAAAATTTTTTTATTTTTTCATTTTGTAGGAAGTTTTATTTTTGTTGTGAAGACGTTAGATTCAATTTTGTTGAAATTTCATACTTTTATAATATAAATGATATGATACTGACTTTTTCTAATTGTAAATTGACTAATAGCCCATACATCAGTTATTAGAATCATTTAGGCCGAATTTCCGCATTTGGGTACATAAAGAAAACATAAATTTTCTCGGAAAATAATCTGAAAATACCACTTTTCTCAGTGTTTTCATGCTCAATAGTAGCTTTTAATTGGAATAAAATTGGAAGTTACATACCCGAGAAAAAAATTCAGGTCTGAAAGGGTTAACATTACGTGCAGAATAAAGAAGTTATACTCCAAACGAATTCGTTTTGATGTTATTTTTTAAAGATAAGTTGGCAGCCGACAGCAGAATACAATAAAGTGTAAGTAAAACAGGACATATTCTTTTAATTATTCTCTGAAAGGAAAATTTTATTGATTTTTTAAGAATTTTTGATGGTTTTACCATTATATTTATTAAGTACCACGATTTATTTTTCCTTTTTTACGTTCTTTGTACCGAAATAATGTTTTAAAATATATTACATAATAACTTATAAAATATATTACATAATAAAATTATGAATTTACACATACGTTGCGATTCCAAAATAGTAAAACTTTAAACAACTTTTATTTTTAGGTTTATAATCTCTAAACTCACTTATTAACAATGATATGAATGTGTTTGCACACACTCGTATTTTAAAGGAACTTGTTAAGTATGCATGTGTTTTTGTATATGCTTGTGTACGTACATGTGTATTCGAGTATATGTGTGCGTGAGTACGAGTGTATGTTTGATTAAATTAATAGATTCATTTTGTTTCAATGTGATTAGTAAAATCTCTTTGTAAATAATTGCGGGGTACTTTTATACGTGAAGAAAAATTATATTTTACAGACGAGGAAAGAAATAGAAAAAATCTCTATTTTCTAAAAATCAACTTTAGGAATTTAAAAGTACGATGAAAAAAAATGGAAATTGTAATTTCTTAAAAAGCGGCGCAATAATTTTTCTAAAAATTCATAAATAAATAATCGAATGCCATCCATTGAAAATGTTCTATCTAAAGCTCGTGTTGAAGCTTCACGGATTTTATAAAACGTTCAATAAGATAATTTGTCAGACATATCCTGCTCTAGTACTAAGTTTATTTATTAAAGTTGGCAGGAAATAAAAAAGTGACAAATATGAGGTCTTTCTGAATATCTCTTGTTCTAATTTAAATTTTCTACAACCCTATTTAATTTTTTCTAAAAACAGTAGCTGGTCTCTCATAATCGATTGACTGAGTTTTGTTGAAGTTGTATATATTAGAAATAAATTAACATACTCGTTGTATAACGTAGTGATTGTTTTAGGTTCTTTTAGAAAGATTTACATTTAAACATTAGTAATTTAGGAAACTACAGCTTAAAATAATAATGACAATGATTTTCAAACTGTTTTGGATAAGTACATTTCGTTTGGTATTTTTTCCTGTCAATGACTGTACATTACAACCATCCCTTTTAGAAAATAGAATACCGTTCCAGTCGCAAGTCCTTCTTTTATAAACTTAATTTATTCCTTAGCATCCAAGAGAGTAGTGCTGAATATTTTTTTAAGAAATTGATAAAACTGACTTATCTCAGGAAAGGGGCTTAAAAATACAAAGATTTGGTTGCAACTTAGCCGATGCATTTTGAGAATAAGATTAATAAATATGATAACATAAATAACGTCATTATTTCTATTTTATTTCGAACGCCTACTAATTTTTTGCTATTTCAATTATCAAATTCCTCTTATCTTTACTTCTCTATTTCACGTCACTTTTTACCGAGGTGTTTCATAAAGTGATGGCGAAGGTCTTATCAGATATTTGTGGTTGATTGTGGTCAACTCCTACGTTTTCCGTTTAGATCGTCACCACCGTGTTCATCGTTAAACCTTCTTTACCGGCGCTTATTAGACGGTGTACTTTAGAAGTCCTTAAATATATTTTTATTAATCATTGGTTGAAGTATCGTAAAATTGCAAAGCATTTTATATAGTAGAGGCTTAGGTTTCAAGACCTCTTAGAATTTATTTATTCAAGCCATAAGAAACCAAAATTTTTTGCACAAATTAAATAAACATCACCAAAGAAGTGCAATATTGCGGAGAAAACAGTCATATACGAAAATAATAACTGCCGATTATAGAGATTTAACAATAGATCACGAACTACCCAAAAAAATTACAATGGCACTTCTGAGGTCATTGTAAAGTCGAATGGAAGATAATTACAGAATCTCGGACAATACTAATATTTTCATTGAGAGACGCCATGGCGCGTACGACAGGAGAATACTTGAATATTAGGTAGAAGATTGAGTCATGTTTGATGCACATAAAATGTAAATGCCTTTTGATCCACATATGTGATCCGGGAGTATAAACTGAAACCAATTCTATTACTAAAGCTTTCAGGTTGTTGTTAAATTGATAAAGCAAGCCGCCTCTGTGAATTTCTGAACAAAAAATAAAACAATTATTTAGGTAGGTACATCAGTGGGCATCGTGTGACGCCATCGATGGTTTATGACATGAAGCGGCGAACAACTTATTAGGTATATGTTAATATTTAACGCTATCAGTATTATTTCACTGAAAGAAGTGTTTTCCTAAGTTTTTTTTCTATGGAAATAATGTTTATGATAATAAACATAAATTTCTATATCCGCGCTAAAAAAATATGCTGCGCTAAATTATAGCTTGCTGGATACGATGATCGTGTCTAGGCTGAATTGAGTGAGAAACTAATAGGAATAATAGCCATAAATCTTAAGGTATCCTATGATTGTTGTAATTTATTTCCAACACATAATCCAGTATATAAATATCCCCATGCGGAGACCTGACTGCTACCTTATTTTGAAATTGACTACTAACAAGATTGTTTATTAATGTCTTTGCACTTGATTTTTTTTAAAGCAGAAGTGGTATTTTGATAACCTCTGCCTGTTTATGCAGTAAAATATTTTTTTCACTTTCGGACTGACTGAAGAGACTCAACATTTTCAAAGAAATTCGTCTGCCCTTCAATATGTTACAGTGAAAAATAACGAAAAGTGGAATACATTGGTAGTATATACGGAAGCGAGAAGAGAGGTAAGGAGAGAAATGTAGAGGGGGATGGGAAATGTAAGTTTTTTACCAATACAATTTCCTTTTCTCACACTATTACTTTTATATTCTCTTTTTTTCCCTGAATAATAATACAGAAAGAAGTTTCATTTCTAACGCTTTTATATCGAAACTCTCTGATGCGCCCTTTTATACTGAAGTTACGATAAAACATGTATCAACCATGGCGGTAGAAATCAGTCTGCTCGAGGAACTTGCAATTTTGATGTCATACTGTATTGCAGTACAGAAATTGTCTCCCTATAATAAATCTTCGGAATGTATAACCTGCCAGTATTTATGCAACGGCTCACTGTCGTTAATCGAAGGAGTTGAGTTGTTTAAACCGTTACACTACGAATCTTAATGCCATCGTAGCCTCAACTTTTAATTCCTCAATATAGCAAACAGATTTAATTATTCTCTCCACGCAGACGCCTGACATGGTCTCCTTACGATGGAAAAAACCAACGTTGCCCAACTCCGAAACCGTAAGGAAAGTGGCGCTCACAATTAAAATTAAAACCGAAAATCGCGACGGGCATACGGGAACGGGCCGAGTGATAAACGAATTCATTGTGTTGAGACGCACGAGACATTTGTCATGTCGGGAGGGTGTTCGTGATCGCACTGTAGAATCATGCTGAATCCTAGCCAGAGTTGGCATGGGTCTCACGCGGCCACCGCCCGTCAGGGGACATAGCCAAGGTCCCGCGACATGTCAGAATGTTGCTTTACGCTATATGCCGACTTGGTGAGTCGTTAATTTTGAGGACGGCAAAGGTTATTAATATGCAATGCGAACACGTAATTAAATTGAGGCACGTCCGGTTTGGCAACCAAAATTGTTTTATAGATTTTCCACGAAAAGCGTTAATAAATATTTTTGGCTGCTATTGATTTATGTTTTTTTTTAATATGTGTTACCTTTAAAGGATTTCCGAATACTACATTTTGAAACGGTGTCGATCTAGTTGACAAGTATGAAGTATATTAAGACTGACAAGAAGTTATAATATTTATCTTCTAGGTTCTAACAGAATGGTCGCAACGTCTTTGTAAAAATTTGGTTATTATGACGAAATACTTATTGAAGGAATAATAATTTTATAACCGAGAAAATAATTTTGGTCTAATGTAATATTTCGACGTGATCGTGGTATGATGTAGCGTCCTTGGTTTTACATACCACTAATATTCTAATATATTGTAAAAAAATCGATGACTGTTACCTAATAACTCTGCACCCAAGCAAGGAACCATTGGATACCAAATTTGGTGTGCTTATATTTCTTGTAACGAGTAACACATAGGCAGTATTATAACCGCAACTTCACACATGTAGAATGTTAATGTCACAAAAAGTACGTTTAGATGTTTGTTACACAGCTACTCCTAAACGGTTGGATATTTTTTCATAAAATTTGGCACATATATATTTCAGGATACAAATTAACCTATCATTCACTTTTAACCCAAGAAATAATATTATTACTTTATGGTGAAACTTGAGGTATTTGTTCAATAATTAAATGTTAGTAACATATAAATAGGCTGCAAAGAATGTGACCAGACACCAATGAACATATCATCATATCCGGATAATCAAGAAGTTCTATGATCAACTCTTGAAAGCAATCTCTTGATCGATAAAGATGTCAGGGAACACAGACTTTAAGAATATAGCATATAAAATATACATTTTGAGTAATTTCTTGCATTGATCTGAAAGCAGCACATCGTATGCTAAACAGAAAGAGGCGTAAAATATTTTTCATGAGACGAGTTGTCTTCAAAGTGCTTAGACGTATTCATCTTGGAAATATAAATCTATCAGGGGAGAAGACAGGGAACTCAAAACAGCTCCTTTGCTCAGCATTGCCGTCAAAGGTAAAAAAATAGATAAAATATAACTGGGAAATATATATCGAGTGAATCGAATCGAATATATAGGTGGATTCATCTGCCCATGTATAAAGAAATGTATAGAAATCAATATATTACCATACGGTGAATATATTATGGATACAGCGAATTGCGAAAGCGAGACCCCGTCGGGTTTAAAATCAGCCGCAATTGCGGGAAACAATTCGTTGCAAATGATGATCTACGAAGGAAGCAAGTCACATTGGATCAGTTCATCCAAGCATTCAATGCGAAATATTAAATAATGTACGAACTAGATAATGCGAATGCGTTACCAACCAACTCGTTTAGCAAGTCTCCCTCGCTCATTTACAGTAGCGCTCTCGAAACTAATTTTACAACCCCAAACATAGCATCAAATAGATGTTACTTAGACAATTTGCGACAGATGAAAATCAAAAAGAAAGAATCTTATAAACGTGTTTATTAATTATTAATTTTAGAGAAGTATTATCTATATGACAGGAGAAAGAAAATAAATTTAATGAAACAGTGGTAATTATATTGTGTAGTTAGTGGTAATTATACTCTTTGAAGGTTCGTTAAAATGCTTAAGCTTAGTAATGCAAACTACTTAAAACTACATTTAGAGAGAATTATGTACGTAGAAAAGTCAGAAGAATTAACAAAAAGTTACTCCGTATGACACGTTTTAAATACTTGCTCACAAGAGGTTGTTAAATAATAACATTAAGTTAATTTATTTACAATATTTTTTCAGTGTACAAAAAATAGTCTCCATATCGGACAAAATCTAGTACAGTCCTTTGTTGGCATCTGATCGTAAATAAACGTAATACGGAAGCGATTTCCTATACAAATTTGTGAACAATTGTGTTATCTAAATCTTATTTAAATACAATTGTTATAAAGCGCATATTTCACGGGACCACACGACCTTTAAACGCATAAAGAAAACAAGATCAAGTCAGTAATGCGACGGTAATCCACACTTTACGACAGCCGCCTCCAATTGTTGGGATAACAATAATCCAGATAACTCGAATACATTCAACTACACTGCCTCGAGCCGAGTATGGCAAGCTGGAAGGACGTGACGGGAGAGACAGGACAGCGTAGGCAGGTCCTCCGCTCGATGCACGGTTTCACTAGCTGAAGTTTTGTCGTGTTCTAAATTGTGGACAAGATTTTTAGAATGAAGAATATGAAAAATTTTCTTGGATTTTACAACAAATTCGTGGATTTTATCTCTAAACCGAATGTTCCAAACTATTACAACAAAATGATAAGTGGCTTCAAGACCTAATGGAATTACAAAGGATCCAGATAGTTATGCTGTGAGATATATCATATTAGCTTTTAGATTTATGCAATCAAGATATTTTCACCTGGAAAAACTAACAATGTCTAATAGTTCATATATTTATTTATTTACATTCGTTAACACGCATATTATAAAATGAAGCTAATTATTTTAAGGATAATTTCTTAGAGCCAACCGCTTCTGTTGGCTCACCGTAACCCGTAAGTGAATAATCACGTAATGCATTGCAGACATACTGTATACATGTATCAACATATCAATTAGGTATTTCGTATTTCATCACGTAATTGGCTCATCGCTTAGCGGGGAAACCACAAATGAATGTTTGTAAAAGGTAGGATTCTATTCGAAAATTAGAAAGGTGAGAAATCTTGCGTCATACAAGAACATTAGTAGCTAAAACAATAAGACCGGTGCTGAAAAATTATGAATTACTGAAATCATTACATCAAACAATATGCTGGTTACGTATCTACACTTATTTTACCAATAAATAAATAGTTTTAAAAAACTAATAAAAACACGCTTTTACAAAATACTGCAATAAAAAGCAAAAAAATATTTATCGAACTTGTTTTCTCCGTCTACTCATCAAGGAATTTAGTGTAAGCCATATTTTTATTGACTATTATACTCAATAAATTTGAGTGTGCGTGGGGCGCTGTTTTAATATATAACTAAAATGTTTTTTTTTAATTTTCATTCACTTAGTTTTAATTTGAGAAGTGAAATCGTTTATTTTAAAAAAAAGCGCCTCACGCTTTTACATGCAAATATTATACTCAATAAAAAATAAGGCTTACACTAAAGTCTCTACTGAGTAGATGGAGAAAAAAGTTCGATAATAATATTTTGCCTTTTAGTGTAGTATTTTGAAAAACATGATTTTTCAGTTTTTTAAATTATTAATTTATTTATATTTCTTGTGCCTTTTGTTTTTGTTTGACTGCATTGTTTTTAATTTCATGAAACAACTGTGTTGTCATCAGTTCTTGACATGTATGCAAAATTTTCAATAATTCGGACGTCTGGAAATGGATGAAAATTTAATTTAAAAATTCCTTTATTTTTTAGTCTTTTTTCTGTTTTAAGACAATTTTTTTTTAATTTTATGAAATTATTTTATCGTCATTAGAACTATACACAACTGCCAAGTTTTATGATGATACAACAATTATAAGTGCATGAAGTTTAGTTTCTCAGATTCCATTACATAGTTACGTACAAGTGTTTATCATTATTTAATCTAATTAAGCGATCTTCAGACCAAGATAGGATACGTCAAGCGGAGGATGCAGAAGTGTTAGGTTAAGACGGAATTTATTTTTAATTGGTAAGAATTTTTAAAATTTTGGATATAAACCTAAAGAAAAATATACATATCCTTTTCACCTGTACTCGATAAGCTCTTATTATTACTAAAATTCTTATAATAATCACGACATCATTCAAGTCAATAATAATCACAAGTCAGCTCGTGCATGGCCAGCAAATTTCCGATGAGATAATACAACGGGCGCGAAGTGTACGCATTCGAGGCAGGACATTGTGGGGATGGTCGTGAGCACGGGACGCGAGCTGCGGGGGCGTGCGCCCACCCAAGCAGGGTCTGTGTCGACGACTAGACCAGTCCACAATAAGGTGGAATATGATAATATTGCTTGTAATGCTTGTACGTATTTTATATTATTGATTTCAATAGTTTATGCACCACAATGCTAATGAATGTTGAGCAGCTTAGTTTTTATTGTCGCGTTACGTTTGCTTGCGGATGATATCCGTGATTCCACTCTGTATAATGTGCGATTATTATTAAAATTATTTTAACGAACGAAATTATTTTATTGTTCGTTTCGAGTTTCCACTATTCCTGGTGCAGTCATTTTATATTGAACGGAAAACTCATGTGAAATACGTATACATACGTAATAACATTTCTAATTTGTTTAAATTAAGAGCATTTATGTTATGATGTATACATCACCCGATATTTTTTTGGAAAATTGAAGGTTATCGTCTTTGATTTGCTGTCAATTTAGCTATCTCCTGAATTACGAGTATATCTGAAGTATTCCGTAACGAAATTGGACAATTAAACAATTGAATCGACTCGATGTCAGTCCGTTGATTTTTCTATTTGTCCACATCATTAATAATTTAAATATAATACATTAATTTTAAGGTCCATTTATCATTTTTAAGATCTTTAGATATCATAAGAAGTTAAAAAAATCAGGAAGATATGCAATAGAGTCTACAATGAAAGGCAATCATCAGCAGTACATTTTGAGAAAGGTTGTTTACAATACTGAAATGATCGGCGGATGTAGACATGGATAATGGATAGTAGACAATTTTTAAAAAATCTTTTTATAGTTTCAATTATAGTGTAATACTCAGGTCGGTATTATTTTACGTACTTGACGAATATCAAATGGCGCAATGGTGCGCAAGCAAGTCTTCCACAGCCCCGCCCGCGTTGTGTGACGAGAATCTTGAGCCACATTTGTCACCCCTCTAATTCAAACCTATTTGATGTACGAGATTAAAACTTTCCTAATTGACTTTAAAAATTGTTAATTTCAAATAAACAAGTTATGTTGAGTACTTAAAAATGTTTATACGTATCTTTTAAATTTCAACTTTAGTCTAATTCCCCGTGAAAAAATTGCTTGTACTTGAGGGATGTTTTAATTTCAATCTTTTTTTTCAGCAAGGTGATGACATAAAAAAATTCCTAAATTTTCAAATTTATATTTTTGCGAGGATATGTATATAAAAACACTACGAAATTGAGACTCTATTTATAGAAGAAAACTGAGAAAATGTCTTAGATGTAGTTAATATAACGACAACGGCATAAAAATAAATAATACAAACAGGCCGCGCCTTATATGTCATCTGTAACGACAAAACATAAGCCCGCTATATGTTTTTTGTAACGTAGCAATAATACGTTATTAAAAGATCTATATTGTTGATATTATAAAATAGTACTCATTGCAGTGCCTGGCAAATCGCGCCACTCCAAGCTTTTGCAATATGAACCCGCACTATTTAATGCAGTTTTATAAACACGTATCCAAGACAGTTCAAGCTGCTTCTGAGTTTATCTTTTACACACAATCTTCAAAATCAACACACCCAAATTCATCTATTTCGAATCGATGGTTAAGGCGACTTAAACCTTATTATGGATAAACAAACATGTGGTGGATATGCACACATAAACATTTATTTTTAAAATTTATTTATTTATTTTATAAACAATAAGCTCAGGAGTAAAGGTTGAACACATTGCAAATATTACAGAGTAGTTGAAAATCCAACTTTAGGCAAAGAGTAAAGAGTACCTGTTACGGAGAGATAGCAGATACAACAATCAACTATTACTAGAGCATGTTCCAAAACTTAATGTATATATCTCTGTATTAACCACCTACTACATTATGCACTATATTTTCATAGATAAGTATAAACATGCAAATGCATAAACACCTACGTTAGAGTAAGTTTTGTTATTATTAAGATGTATATTACGAGTATCTTAAATAATATTAACAGTGCCAATTGACATCAAAAAGTTAGGGTTCTTCTACATTATAAACAATTATTGTCCTAAGAATATACCTTCGATTGGTTAATTGCTATTGGGTTTACATTTGTTAATCACACGCGCAAACGCCGAGAACTTAGTGCAGGGAAAAGAGGAGGTTAAATACACAAACCTAAACTTAATACCAGAATGGAAAAGCTGAATTGCTGACGGAATATCAAGGGCGTTATTTATATTGGGGTTGCTTTCAAAGGCATTTACGGTGAATGGACAGAGATTAAATTAAGTATTTAATAGCATCGATTTTATTTTCGCAAAAATAACGCTAAGCCACATACCGCAAAATTTGTTATCAAAAATTACAAAAGCTGAGATCGGTTCTGTCGTTCTACCTATTTCAGTTGACATTGCGCCATCAGTTCATTATTTATTTATAATTCCAAAGAATAAATAAAGAATAAAAAAATATCAAGTATTGAATATCTTCAAAAAAGTCTTGCAAAGCTGAATATAAATCAAGATTTTCTCGCTACTGCAAGATGGTTATGGCCTACTACACGACAGCAAGTTTTAAATAAGCGTGGTAATAAACATGGTAAAAGCCTGTAAATTTATTATTTTGTGATATTTAAATTATAAATTACTTTGTATAAGAGCAAGTCGGGTTTAAAAATGTAAACGTAAACCAATGAACAAGCCAATGTAAAAAAGAGCGTGTCTGTTATTCATACAGGTGATTATGTGCATGAAACTGAGTAGATAATATTGGGAAACTCTGTGAAAAATCTCAACCGTTTGTAAAAAAATTCCTGTTGAAGTTCCGATTTGAACGAAAAAAACATTTACTTTTTGTAGCAAATTAGCAAAAACGGAAGTTCTTATTTTTTTACGTCCTGTCCGAACGTCACAGCCATTTTACTCGGAGACTATTGTCACTATATAGATGAAATTTGGATTGTAGGTGTCTTCTATGAACCGCTACACAATAAAATTGTGGAATTAGAATTCGAATTGAAATTTATACAGTGTACTGAGATCTATAGTCGTATGTTGCTAGAAGAGTTTTAAATTTTCTTTGGTTCTCGCAACAAAGAGATCTTATTGATCATCAAAGCCTGTAGGGTACCTCCAATCGATTTACAATATCGAAGATCGGTATAATGGGAGGTCTTATTGCACAAGGAAAAGGGTCAAGGGCAAAAAACAAATGATACTAATTCTAAGTTTCATTTTTGTGATTATTTTTTTTTACACTTGTAATATCATATTGTATATAGTTTAATTGGAAATACTATTACCCTTAAGTATTTATGTGTCTAAATGTATTCGGAACCCTCGTAGTGCGAGTCCTATTTGTGCTTGACAAGTTTTTTTTGCGTGCGACGTAACTTCCAAATTCTCAACGGCCACTTGTTAGAGGATATAATATGTACAGGCATATTATCAGAGGTGTAGGCCTGAGTAACGATACGCTTGTAATTTATTTTGCCAGCCTAAATAGGAATATTTGAAAAATATTGCGTCATTGATTTGGGGATATCACGTTTTACGATCACACCTCTAGAAACAACAGTTTAGTTGTGAATTGATTTTTCATTATAAATATGGTTGGAATTAAAGAGCATACAATTAAGGTAGTAAACTAATGCTTCTATAAAATAATTAATAAATAGTCATAATTTTAAACATCAAATTTGCGCATCTGGGAAGGTTGAAATTTGGTATTTGTCCAAATTTACACAAAATAAAGAAAACGTGCTAAAACTAAGAAAAATCATTTAATATGAAATTTCAGATCATAAATAAATTTTTCTTTATAAATTTTCAAATAAAACTAGATTTATATCTTATTGCAGAATTCTATTGCATAAAACCAAAAATAAATAACGAAATATGTTTAGGAATCGAATACATTAAACGAACGTAGACCAAAAAAATATTAGATACCCCAAATCAAGGAGTAAAAACCTCGTATTAAAAACCTAAAACTAAACCAAATGAAATTAATTAACATCAACCGTAACTAGCGACCCATAAATCCGAAAGAAATAATATTCTCCAAAGCCTTCCGCCATGGTCGTAAACGCCATGCTACCCACAAATAATATCAGAAATAAAATAAATATTAAAAATCAACATGAACCATAAACAAAAAGCCAAAAAGAACATTATTATTCAATTCCACAGACCCCATTTTAAAGTCAGGGGTGGAGATAATATTACGTAAGGTATAAAAAACGAATAGCATTACGTATACGCGGATGAACCGATAATTTAGGGCTGAGTATAAAAAAACGAACGCACGACGAATTTCTGTCTATCAGCCCGTGTATCTGGTCTACATATTATTGAGTTAATAGCATTATAATTGTTGGAAGCAACGTCCAGATACAAATAGTACATAGTACATAGGGTTACGACAGAATTCGAAAAGTTAACCCCTATGGCGGCACTTTTACTTTAAACTAATCATATATTTATTCCGAGGAAAATTTTCTTTAAATTAAAAAAAGTTGTGTGCCTGGCATTTCATTAATAAAATGAATTCGAATTGTCTATATATTTATATCAGATAAATACATCAGACCACGAATTATGCGAATTTGTTTTTTGGATAAATTCACTTAATGGATGATTTTTATATTATGATGAGAGCGTGAACATAAATAAGAACGTAAACATAAAGATATAATAATCCATCGCAGCATCATGTCAGACTAGGACTACTTATTGTAGGACACGGGTTTCTTTCTTTTCCTACCATCACCTCTTCGATTTTATGTGTCTTAAACTACTTAGCCATTTCAAATGATAAAATTCAATATTTTCAGAGGAACGTTATTTTTAAATCACATTTGCCCAATTGCTAATGAAGCTACAGGTGAAAGCCAATATAAAATAATTTCTAGTTTATTGATGACATTTTAAAACTATATTTTGAATTTGTATTATATTATTATCTGCTAATTTGTTAAGGGTACATAGGTATGTACTTAAGAAAATAAGTATGCATATTTTATTTTACAATTACGATAACATTAACATTTATATTAAATAAATATGAAAATATTTATGATCGCAAACTACCAAATCGAGTATTTTTCCGTCCTTAATTTATTTTGTACGTATGATTTGATTTATTGACCTTAAATTAAGGGGAAAGTTTCCTCAAAATCAAATTATTTTTTTAATGTCACATCACGTGACGTATGTTGAAGAAAGAAAAATTGAAATATATATTCAGTTACGAAAATTAAATTTCCAAAATTTTATTTATGTTATTTTGTAATATTAATTTTAACATAAGTATAATTAAAAGTGTTTAATTCGTTCATATTTAACATATTCCACAGTGATTCTGGATACCCTTTCTTCAAATATATTTATCTTCCCACTATTTCCTATCGAGGTAGGGTAAAAAACAATAATCACACCCCTTACAGCATGTCCATTCTCATAAGGTCTCGTTTTATCTCTTGAAAGACCCGCTTTCATGGCACAGAGTATGGAGGGTAGCCATGCTTCCTTGGGAAACACAAATTACACCAATGTGTTTCATACGACACATATCTGCAGTTTAGTGGCAGTGATATATTCGAAAATACATTCAGCTCTATGTTGTATCGTTTACTTTACTTAACGTATACGTTAGTTAAATTACGACAATAACGGTTGTCAAAACATTTGAATTAAAAATTAGCATGCTCTATTGCATTCGCGTTATCCTTGCCTTTATTTTCCGTTAAAGTTTGGTGGCTTGAGAGAAAAGAATAGCATCGTGTAATTTTACGAACCGAAAGAAGAGGATGGAGGAGGAAGACGAACCGAAAGAAGAGGAGAAGTCGACGATGATAGTTCTGTATTTTATTTATATTAAACAGGAGACGCATTTTTATATATTATTTCGTTTTGGTGCGCATCAAGTAAAATATAATCATCGTGTCAATTTATTAACAAGCCATCAGCCGCAACTTTTCCAAATTTTGTTATTTCTTTAGATAGTCGAAAATATTGTACAAAAGTACTATTTGGTAACGTGAATGGATCTGAGACATAACTCTATTCTCGAGTACGGATTTTGCAAGCATTCGTGCAAATGCCAAATACTTTTTATGACATGAAGTATATAATGACGTTTGTTGATATCTAATTTAATTCATAACATAATTTTTATAAGGTAACTATAAAAAATAAGACATTTTACTTTTCAGTCTGCTCAATTAATTATAATAGTAACGCCACATTTACTAAATTGCCGAAAGAAATATTTAAATAACCTAGAAAATCAGCCGCAAAAACTGGTTGATACTTTTGTATAAGAAATATTTCACAAAAACTTGGGCCCCAAATCCATCTAATGTGTTAAAAAAAACAAACCTAATTTATTTTTCTAGTTTATACACGGTAATTCAAACAGTAAAAAGTCAATTTTCTAAGTGAGAGTTTTTTTAATCATCTATATAATATGTCTAATGACTTACTTTTAACTGCTGTGACCCCACTTTAATACTGGAAAAGACGAATCTAATTAAGAACATTTCAATGTTACAATTATATGTAGTTTCAATCTAGGAATACAAATTTAGTATAGTAGAGTAGTACACTTCAATGGATAGTTTAATGACTTCCAAAGTTGACCTAAGACTCAAAGATCTTTGTTAAACGTTTAAGACAGAGAAAATATGCCCATTTCTGTGCAGATGGTATCAGTCGTTGAATTTAAAATTTATTACTTTACAAACCATAAACTTCTGACTATGGCTAATTAGCTTACGCGACCTAAAGTTTTACAGAAAATAGATGTGCATGTACAGCGTATATCTATTCTCTAACAAAACAAATACCATAAGTTTGAATAAAAATGCACCGTCCATATAGACTTTCAAAAGTTAATTATATTCTCGCTTCATAAATATCCTAAATGACCCGTACGTTTCCTTTTTTCTTCTGAGATATCAAATTGAAGCTTTATTTCAATTAGGTTTATTTTTGTTATAGTTGACTGAAAGACTTTCAGTCAACTATAACAATAGAAAGACTTTCAGTCAACTATAACTATAACAATAACAATATACTTTTAAAATAGTTCAAATATATGTATTTTATATAAAAAAACAATAGATATATAAATAAAAATACTTCAATATTACTTTTATTAAACTCAAAAAAGATCCAAAAACGATAAAGAGAAATCGCTTAAGCAAGAATTTATTAGAAAAAGAAAATTTGTTTTTAATCATTTTCTAACATCGCCTTCCTTCTATCATAGAACTATTCTTTTTTCTACAAAATATTGTTGAAATTTCCATGTTAATTTTCACCTCTCCTAATGAACCATTAGCGTTGGCGCGTAGCGGGTTGAAACGTTACACAATTAAACTGCCACATAGAGAAACGCAAAAAGGGCTAAAAAATATTAAAAGACCAGCAGACCACCCAGCTCGCGGGATGCGGACCGAAAATAAACTTGCCTTATTAAAGATAAATTGTAGATAATTTAAAGGCATTTATGGCTCAGCTCTACGTATCGCTCTGCCACTGTATTCCTGACCTAGCTTCGTATATTGTTTATGGTAATAAATTTTAATATGATTTAATGTGTAAAGCGATATAACTATTAGATACTGCTACAATACCGTACTTGCCGTACTAATATATTATAAATATGTTAAATATTTGAGATTTCTTAAAATGTGTAAAATTAATAGAATTAAACGTATTGTTGATTCTATTAATTCAACCATGGTACAATTTAATGTGAGTTAAATTTGATAGTTCAGTTACTCGTATTAGGATAAAATAGAGTTAAACACATTTATAATGCGATTATTAAATTTGTCAGTTTAATAAAATTGTAATCACATTAAATCGGTGTAGTTACTTATAGTATTGCTCCTCTGATGACATATTTAATGTAAATTCATGGAAATGTTAGGACCGAATTTTCCTCTTGAATGAAAACTTGAACCTTTTGGTTCTCGTTTATTTTTTTTCTGAAAATATTTGTTATTAAATAATCAATGATGGCAAATTACATATTTTATTACTACTTACATTGAGCCCTAAGACAAATTAAGCTATTTGAGTAAAAAAGCATTTTTCAATATTACGTGATTTCTTTTGATACATTTTTGAATTTTTCCATGTGATAAATAAAAACGAAAATATATTGGCATATATCTTTCAGTCAACAAAAAATATATACGCTTATAAATTTCTTTAAAAACTTTGATCAAAGAATATAATCAAAGTAACTATCACAACGTTACACCGTACTACCGATTATATAGCTGCCTCTTTCTCACACGGGGCTGCAAACAACCAGCCTGAAATACAAATTGTACTATTTGAATAACCGATATTATTTAATATGGCGCCGCTCTGTAATGGGACTGTCTAGCTCTTCCTTTAGTTCGAATATTTTCGAATCCATCTCAATATAATTCACCTATTTATCAAAACTTGACGTATATGTGGATACACTGTAAATAATAGGAATAAACAATTCCGATGATCTAATATTCGAATTACTTCAGATACTGATGTCAATTTGAATTCTTAATTGAAATTGATATTTTTAATTAGACAACCGATAAGCCTTAAAAGATATGCAGAGAACATTAAAATAAAAAATATACTGTTTTAAGGATAACGGAAAATGTAAGGAACGATCAACATATAAGAATAAAGATGGACGGTTTCGTTCCCTTCTTTGTAGTTCGATCAAAAGATTAGTAGTAACTAATTACTTATGATTGTTCGAAATATTGGAATTAGTTAATGAATATTATTTGAATTTTATTCTTTAAAAATTGTTGATAAGTATCTATACAGAAGCTCGTCATTGTGGGAAAATTAATTCTAACAAAGTTATCTGTTTTGTTTATTTGCGAAAATTCTATCTCAGTACTTTTACACAACAATATCACATGTAGCTGAATGTCAATTCAATTTTTATTTAAAATTGAAATTAAGTCCTGTTCGTAAGTTCCCGTTGATATGTAGCCAACATACCATGAAATACAATTACTCAATTTCCAAGATATTGTTTGATTATATAGATGTGTACTATCCTGACTTCACTTATTATGTATTAATTATAAAAGCCTTCAAAATGTATGTATTCGATATATCTTTGTTCTGAGAAAATATTATCGTATTGCTGAGTTTACTTCACGCCTCAACTGGATGCAAATACGTGACCAGCACAATTTATATTCTATGCAATCTCTTCAATTTAGTGAAGAATTCTTGTAGTTCATCTTAGCTCAATTCTAGATTCAACTAAAATGCTAGATTCAAGGGTCCTGGCCTTAGATTACGCTCTAATTCTCTCCGCAATCGCCTCATACCTAAACATAGCACTACCTTCTACGTGTACTCCTCCACTGTACATGCTGGTAAACTGTGGAATATATTTGGTCCTCACATTTTAAACTGACGTTGTCGGTTTATTTTTCCAAAAGTCAACTGAAATAGCTATTCCGATCTTGATTCTCTATTTAGCATATAGTGAATATAATATAATATACATGCTGTCCGGGAATAAGTGTCGGACAAAGAAAGACGTTATTCCTTGACTGAAAAATAGTTGATTGCAGTGAAAATAAAATTGAAAATAATATTAATAATTATCTGTCACCTTTTTCGTACATATGATACATGCGCACATTGTTCAGCGCCACTCGGGAGAATAACCAGCGAACAGCTGCGAAGACACCGCGACTGCTGATAAACACCGCACTTCGGGCAAGTATTGGATGTGTTAAAAAAAGTTATGTGTAATATTTTTCTTGCACTCAATTATAAAAAGGGCGTGTTTTATGTTTTATTTGAATGACAATTTATTCCTTTATAGCCAACGAATAGCCTCTTTCAAACATAACAACTTACTGTAAGACAATAACTGTAAGAGATTATACAATATAAATTATTTATAGTACATTTAAGGAGGAGGAATAAAAACAAGAAAAATACAAAAGTATTAGTAATGCAAACTATTTATATGAATTGGAATGGGAAAAAAGGAAAGGACAAGGTCACAAAAGAAAAGAGTTCAGGAAAAGTAGGAATTTTTCACTTGATCTTTGAAAATATTTAAAGACGTAATTTTACTGACAGGATCCAGGTGATTTTAAATTTTCGTTGCTTGGACAGTGAAGGATTTTTCTAGTTATGTTTAGGAATAAGTAAGGTGAGTAAACTTTCATATCGCAGCCCAATGCCGCGAGTAGATAAATCTTTATATTTACCAGTAAGGTAATTTGGGCTCTTAGGATTTTTCATATATTAAAAAGAATACTTTTTGAGAGACCATTTGAGAAGTATTCTCTGAGGCTGAAGACGTACCGGATACTCGTATATAAATTTTGAAGACGTTCCAACTAGTACAAATTTTTGTTCATTAACGTCAGGATAGCAGAAATATTCATAATAAATGAATACTGTAGGAATGTTTGGCAAAGATAAATTTTCGTTTTAATCGGTAGAAAATTTTAAAGACATTTTAAAGAGTGTATCCTGTTGAAAACACGACGATTAGCATCATTTACTTGAGGATGACAACTAAGATTTTGATCAATCAGTAGGCCCAGGTTTTTAGCAGTTGACATATATGGTATAATTTTACTATTTAGCACTTATTTCGGTAAACTAGGTACCAAGAACGATAGCTTGAGACTTAATTGGGTTAAACAAAAGACCCATTTCATGAATCCACTGACCAACTGAAGCGAGATCTCGATTAAGAATATCGATACTTTTTCATAAGGGATGATAATGGAAACCCAAATGTGCATAGATTTGTAGGCCATCAGCATAGAGTTGATAATTGTATAGTTACACACATTTTTAACATCATCAATAAATACTGAGAAAAGGACAGAAGGTAGAAATCCTCCTTGAGGTACACCAGCTGTAAAATCATCCCACTTAGAATACGTATCTGAAGACTTAACCGATTGCCTGCATCCACGGAGATATGAGCTAAACCACTGAAGTGAATATTGGGATATATTAAGATATTTCAAGCTAGCGAGAAGAATATCGAAGTCAACAGAGTTGGACGCACTGCTGAAATAAAAAAAGCACGAGGACAGTGACTTGTATCCATAGCCAAACGTATATCACCAACAACCTTAACAATGGCAGTTAAGGTGCTGTGACCATCCAGAATGAAGTGGGTTTAGAGACTTACGAGCTTTGAAGAAATTAAAGAGTTGCCCATGAACAATAATTAAAAAATTCAAAGATTTTGGATAGAAGTGGTAGGATAGATATGGGCAGAAAATCCTTGGGTTGCGTAGGTAATAAAATTTTATGTCAATATAGGTTTTTTTTCCATTCCAAAGGAGATACAGTAGTTGACAAAGAGGTATTAAAAATGTCAGCGATGACCGAAGCAACAAAATATACATATATATATATATATATATATATATATATATATATATATATATATATAGTTGGTGTAAGAGCATTAATACTTAAGCCGTCATTTGCCATTCATTTGGATTTTATCGCAAGATGATCAGCTTTAATTTCGGATCCACAGGTATCCATTAAAGTAAATTGATGTTCACTAAAAACAGATGAGATACTATTCATAGTTACAGACTTAAGAACTGGGTTAAGTACTACGGGTGGTTTAAAAAAATGTGAATTTAATTGATCAATGTCCAATCGCCAGCTCTTCGAAGTAGTAAAAGATCTTCCAATGCCTAGAGTACCTAGAAACTTCCAAGTATTATTAGGAGTACAATCACATAATGTTGCAGTATTATAGTGTTTTTCGGAATTTCTGCACATTTGCGAATACATATTTCTAATCACTTTAAAATTTACCCAGTGGTTTGGACTTGAATCAATCCTATTTCTCGCTTTAGCATGATCACGTTTGAGCATCATTTTTCTAATAGAGTCATCCAAGAAGCAGCCCTCCGCTCAAATTTGATAATATTTAAGAGAGTATATTTATCGAACAGTTTAGTGATACAACTGTCGAAAACAGTGAGCTTGTCATAAACAGAGTGATTGATAGCAATTGTATCCCAATTAATGGATCTGACATCCGCAAGATAAGATGGTAGATCGATGTGATTGAGGTCACGGATGAAGATGCTTTTTGAAGAGGCTTTAGGGCTACTTAATTTATAGGAAATTGACACATCTAGGCAGGTTACTAAGATGTGATCGATAAGGGAATGACAATTATCAGTGTGAAAAGTAGCAAAGGATCGAATAATGGGAAGGTTACCAACTTTTACGATGTCACGAAGCTTTTCACTTCTAGTATTATACTTGTACAGGCAAGTATTGAAATCTCCTATAATCAATGCATGGGAGTATGAAGGTAAGCAGTGGTCAACTATACTTTCAAAATCACCAAATAAGAAAATTAGGAGGAGAAAATATGACAAGTAGTGCCTTGATTTGAAAAAAGTTACATCGACAAATAAGTATTCCATTATGGGCATGCAACCAGTGGAAGATTTTGCGATAATTTTGAAAGGTAGGTCACCCCGAAGATATATAGCAACACCACCGCCACGTCTAGAAGTACGATTGTTAACGCATTAAAACATAACTTGGAAGTTATTAGAAATTTGATGGAAGTGAAGTTTTGAGCCAGGTCTCACTAACAGGACAAACGTGAAGGTTAAAATTTGTATATATGTTTATATAATATATATATATATATATATATATATATATATATATATATATATATGTATATATATATATATATATATGTATATATATATATATATATATATATATATATATTTATTTATCCTTTTTTTTTGCATGTTTGTAAATATAGTGTTTAAATATACATAAATACTATATAGTTAAATGTTTAACTGTTATGTTGTGATAGATAATTCATTACTATCACAACATAACAGCTATGTTGTTATAATGTCTCACTGACGGTCTATTGCAATCTTCCACAACAATAAGCTCTCAGCTGTTGGAGTTTGGTTGACTGTAAGCGATTTCTTAAGTAGTAATAATTTCGCCAAACATATTTTTACGTTGAACACTAAATAAATAAATAAATAAATATATATGTGAAATATTGTTGTTTGTTGTCAAATTTCGCACACTAGCAGAACATCCAACTAACAAATAGAGAATATATTTTTAAGCCGAAAAACAACCGAGAAAAAATTTTCTTAACCTTCCATGAACTTGGTAGGGCCTCAAAAGTCCAAACCATTTTCAAAACTTTATAACTATTGTATAAGGTACATTAGCGATTTCAAATTACTAGTAGCCGAAGTAAGATACATGCGCCGGCGAACCCCGCTTAATTCTTATCTTAGTGCATCGCGCGATCACGTGCGAATAGGATGTGTATGGGTGAATGCTGGGCGTACAGACCCCACCAGGCTCACGACGTCGTAAAATTGTAAGTAATATTCCTTGTTTTAATTTTATTTTTATGAGTATTACTGATTTTATTCATTTGGAATTTTTTACAGTAGCTACATAATTAGTATTTTTATATTGAATATATTTGGCGTTAATTTTGTAGAAATTCATTATTCACAATTAAATGAAACTACGTGATGTAGTATTATTTCTGCTTTCTTTAAGTTCTTTACCACGACCTAGATTTCGTTGTATTACAACATCTTCAGGGGGGATATTAGCAAAGAATCTACTAATATTCTTTGCTAATAGCCCACCTGAAGATGTTGTAATACAACGAAACCTAGGTCGTGGTAAAGAACTTAAAGAAAGTAGAAATAATACTACATCACGTAGTTTCATTTAATTGTTAATATTTTAGGGTAATTTTACTGTAAAGGTATATTTTAAATGTTTCAAATAATTACGGGGCTTGAAAAACAATAAATGGTGTTTTATAAAACTGTTTTACGCTAGAGACGTAAATATCGAGGTTTCAATGATATATCGATCTTAACTCGCAAGTAGCTCGTATATACTGGCTCTTCAAAATTATCTCTACCTCTGTATTTGCTTGTAGCTTAAAATAAACTTAAGTTATGTGCACTATCTACAAAATACTGCCTACGGAATGTCAAATCAGGTCGTAAATCCATTTTACGTGTACGGAATCTACTACTACTAACTAGTTGAATACATTTTTTTAGTTTTAGTGGGATTTGAACCATTCTTTGTTTGATATTAATGTCGTCTGCAAATTGTTGGTTGTATCCTGTCAGATATTTTCAAATTATTTCTAACTTTGATTTCCAGAGACGAAGAAACTTAATTGGAGTTCCGTACCTCAAAGAGCAAAACAGAACCTTTAAAAAATCACCACTGTTCACCTATCACAGTGTTTGTATGAGAAAATGTAATATAATAATAAAGCGTATTAACCTATAAGCATGTCGCACTTATCTCAATAATATTTTTATGAACATTTTATGGGGGATACATCATATATTCGATTTTTTTTATTCCATATATATTGTGACTATCGTTTGACAGGGCTAGTTATAAAAGTCTCAACAATACATTTTTCATAATTTTACGTAGTACGTTTTCAGAGGTATACTGAAAGAATACAAAAGGAATATATCCCCTGCTCTTTTTTCCGAAATTACTGGTCCTAAAATTATGAAAAAATAGGGTTTGAAAGTCTATGATGACTTACGGGTGTTACGTTGACCTATAGTGATGACTTACGATAAATAAAGCAATTTCATTTTATATAAGATACGGAGCTCTCGATATGCGAACCAGAATCGCAATTGGCCGGTTTTGTATCCACAATAAATATAAATATGTACTAAAAATTACCTAAAACTTTTACTTAAAAAGTTGATCGATATTTATTTTTCTATTATATACCAGAAAACGGTTCAGGTAGTGAATGTAATCTGCGAATGTCAAGTGTACTGTTATCTATATATTTCAGAACTAGTCGTACCACAGTCGTCGAAGGAAGCATAGGAATGCTAATTGAAGACTTTCTTCGACACTTTTTACTTACGAGCCCATGAATATTCTATACAGAGAGCAATAAGATTGGCATATTGTTTGCTAACCGGTTATTTCTTAAATAAATTGTAATTTTTAGTGGTCTATTTACGATTAAATGCATCTGCATCTAATTACGGTTAAAAAATCAGCGGATTGAAAAGTTTCCACGAAAAAAGGCGGCGTTTGCATGGTATCTATGTATGCCTGTTTTTTCTCAGAATGTAGATGACTAAGGTAAATTTTAGAAATAATTTTTATTTTAATTCATCTATCTTCACCTAACTAGTAATAATCAATACTTATAATATAGAGACTTGTACTGACTAATCCTTTAACGCAGAGCTACGCAAGAGCCAAAATTAATTAAACTCTATTAAGATTAGAATAATAGATAAGCAGGCTACAGAATTTTTCCAATTCAACTTCTAAAATTATGAAAAGGTATATAATTGCTATGAGAAAAATAATATAATATGTTTTAACTTGAAACAAAGGACAAAAAATCTGCTAAGCAAGTAATCAACCACATATTGCACTAATTCTCGATAATATAGTAAGCGTATAACCTAACCTGGCATACAGCATAAAAATCAACTAAACAAACACCTAAAGTATAAATTGGGGAAAATAATTAGAGAATCGAAGCTCTGCCAGTCTACACGGTATGATTTACCTTCTTCATGTAAATTAACCTGAATGGAATGAAAATATTTTCTTGAGTGCTCAAAAAGAGTAAACCTTCATAGATTTAGATTGCATGATTCATGAATGCATATACAAACAATCTGACGAAGCTGCTCATAAAAAGATCGGTAGTTTGAATGACATAGAATACTTTAGTGTGGCCACACCGCAAAAAAGAATTGTATCAATGTTTGTTTGAATTATATGTAGTTGGCACTGAATACTTGGTACTCAGCATGGAAAATCCAGGTCTTCTAAGATTCCCCATCTGTCAATTTTTCTTTCTATTTTAGTTTCTTGTATTTCTTCTAGTGTTTATTAGGCATATTTCGAATATTTTGTTATTTTTAAAAAATTCCCAAAGTTCTAAGTGATTCCAAATAAATATTAGATATTAAGGTTTTTTTCATACTCATCTTTTTATAAAGCGCAAAAGACAAAACAAATAAAATGTCCAACATCGCGCTGGCATAACGAAAGTTAGATCTGGGCAGTCATAGCCATTGTTTTCAGAAACTGTTTGATGTGATATTTTAATTGATGTGGTGAATTTTTTCAGAATTTTCTCTAAGATCTAGAGATATTATTGAAAATTTCCACAAAAATATGTCTCACACCCCCTCCCCCATCCCGGAACTAGAAAATAGTTTTCGAATCATTACAAATTACTCTTCCAAATGATAACTACACGCGGGTACATGATATTGAAAAAAAAATCGGATACTATATTTGCCCTCTCAAAAATTCCCATGTAAATCCAATATTTTTAAGTGTTAAATATTGAGATACTAGCAACCTGCCCCGGCTTCGTTAGGATGCAATGTAGGTAGGTATTAATGTGGTGTAATTGTGGAGCGATTAATAATACTACTGTCATTATTAGAATATATTACATTATGTCTTCATATACAATATTTACAGCTGTTTCTGTGGTTTATAGTGTCGCAGTGAAAAGCACATTTTTATTTTTTTTTATTTTACTTGCTTGAGAGCTCCGATAAACGTGTCCGATCGCTGCAAATCATACAATGCCATTGAGTGACGAGCGGCCTGTGACGCGCTATTTATAGGCACGCGCGGCTGCCGCTCGCCGCCGCCGCCGTCCGTACACGGCATCAGCATCGCAAATACTGATTTTTGGTAATTTTAAATATGTGATATCTTCTAAAATGATAATGATTTTCTGTAGAGAACAAATACTATCTACATTAAATACCCAATGTAAACAATTTATTTAATTCGAAGGTATAACCCACAATAAAAATAAATATCAATCGCATAAAAATGGTCACTGTGGGTTATCCGTAGGATATAGATATATGCCATCCCAGACTTTTTTGTAGATATTTTTAAAATACGCAATTCCATAGTAAAACATTTTGATATATCTCGTAAAGTTTAGTCAGCGTTAGCAATGAAAGAGCCCAAAATTCTAATTTTTACGAAACAATGACTTTTTTATATTTTCTGTAAACATGCATGTATTGTACTTATAAACTACCCGAAAGAAATTATCTGACTAATAGTGAAAACCGCATAAAAATCCGTTGCGTAGTTTAAAACATCTAACCATACAGAGGGACAGGCAGACATGGGAAACAACTTTGTTTTATACTATATAAGGATATGCGAGTTAATATGCGTTATGATTATGTTAATTTTCAAGCTTCTTCATAAACCAATTTCTAAATAGAACAATTGTGACAAACAGGCAGACATTTCAGTGATCTTATAAGGATTCCATTTTTTTCTCTTTTACAGAACCGTAAAAAAAGAATTACTAGAACTAGCCTAAAAGTTGTCTTAAAACTATAGCTTTGATACTATTTCTCATAAATCTAGAAAATCTCATAAGAAATGATGAATTCATAATATTGATACACCTGTAAAAGGCAATAAACTTACATTGTGAAAAATAATATTAATATGTTTAGTTATATAAAAATAATATGTACGTATAAATGTTGTAATATTTATATGTTCGTTAGTTTGTACGGAACATTCGTTGTGCGAATTCTACACCTAGTTAATAGGTTTTATTTAAATACTACAATTCGCTTCGTGAAAGCCGACATTGTAGGCGCCTATCTCTCAGTTTATTTATTCCTCTTGACCTCGATTACGGATCCAACGGACCACGAACCACCTTATAATTTATGGCTCGTGCTAAAGCAGTAGTTAGCGAATGCGATATTTATACTTGTTTTATAGCTCCACGTTTGACTACTAAGTTAGCGTGTATAAAGTCGAGTTTGCACCAGGCGACGAAAATATCATTGTAGACGACTACGCTTACCACAGCGGCAAGTGTAATATTACATTGGAGAATATGGGTTGTAGAATACGAACAATTGGAAATATAAATTATAAAGGTGTATACTTACACGAATCGTTAAGTTTTGTTACTTGCTCCATTACCAATTCAGTAGTATAATAACGAAGCTACGAAACTCCCTCTAATGGAAAAGCCAAAGCTACTTTCACGATTAGCGGCGGAAGTGGTCTTTTTATCAATTCTCTATATTCGTAATTCAAATACAAATAATTCGAAATACAAATAATTGGAATCTCAGTTTTTCGCTTATTCACGTATATGTAAATAGAAATACTGACACAATTATTTTTTTTAATAATTTTGAAAGACAATTAATTTTTCCGCTTTTCGCTAACTTAACCTCCTCTTTAAGCTGCCTTCATGGTAGTCATAAAACATCATCGATGGCATCTCCAGTAAGCCCACTGTGTCCTTGCGAGACGTTCGTACCTCCATTGGTATGTCTGAATAAGTACAAAATATGTTCCTAAAAATCTGTCTGAGCGGCGGCTTATTTCTCTTTTAAATTAAAAACTTATTAACTATTAATGTATTACTATCTACAGCGTGTGACATGAAAAGTTGACTAATCGGACGACGACTAAAGAGTATCCAGTGTTGCCACACTATGCTTTACATATTTCGGACATACCCCAACCGCTTCTAGTATAGACCTTAAGAAAAGGTCTTAAATATGTTTCGATTAATAACGGATTTCTTCATTTTAATAATTGTAAGAAGTTTTAAAGAAAATAATTATTTAAAAAATAATAGCTCGTCATACATTATAGTGCTTAATGTTCATTCAACCATCATATTTTTGTAATATCGTGATTAAGAATTAAAATAATGAAAATATCCACTAGACTACAATCTTTAACTGTTCAAAGTTGTGACAGCAATTATATCTGAGTATTTTTGTTGTTGTCCAAACTAATGATAAAAAGAAAAAATATGTACATTTTATGTCTGTTTACAACTGTGGAATTTCTCCTTCCCTTACTTTCGATTGTTAATTTCAGAATAATCTCTTTGATAATATAAATTGTCAAGTATTTATTGTCATATAATTGAGGTAAAACCTTCACTAATGCGTTACGTCAATTACTTCCCCTAATGACTTATGCTATTTAGTATTATGCTAAAAAATCGCCAAGCAATGAAAGTAGAAAAAAATTGGAGAAGAAAAGTACAATTTCATTTTTATTCTAAAATTCAGTGACAATTACATTTAACAAAATTAATATTACCTTTAAAAAAGGTCTTTAGAAATAAAAAAAGTCTTACACTATTCAATAGTCTGTCTGTTTATCTGTTTATTTGTAGGTTTTTTTATGTGTATTAACTAAAAAGTACTAAACACACTTCGATAGTTCGTTCGATATTCTATTCTTAGAGTTTGAGTTAGAATACTGAGCATATACTCTATCAGAATTGTTATGCTTGTTTGTGCCCGCATTACTTAAAAAACTATTGAAAATTGGTATTGCACTCTGTGATAGACAATGAACTCGCTTGGCCGATGCCAAATGGAGCCGAATTTACCTGATTCATGATTAATTTGAGATTGTCATGATTTTATTAAACATTTAAAACAAAATTGATATTAGTACAGCGTAAAAATTAAGAACCAGATATAGAGTTCAATGCTTCAAAAATAATCTTTTAGAACTAACGTAATGTGTGAAAATACTAATCATGGATACACATATATATATATATATATATATATATATATATATATATATATATATATATATATATATATATATATAAATATATATATATATATATATATATAAATATATATATATATATATATATATATATATATATTAAAGGCAAATAAATGAAACTAAATGTATGAAGAAGGGGAAAAAAGATAGAAAAAAGTTACGTACAGAAGAAGCCTTAATATGCATATTCGAAATGTATTGCAGAAATTGTTTGATGACTGTTGAAAAGGTTGTAAGATGTATAATAAATCCCGAGTGATTACAAATCTCAAATTACTGTCCATTTGTTTTGAATCTATATACTCATATAGTCGTGCACGTAAATATTATTTTGACACTAGTAGCTTGTAAAAGGCTATTCTCGAAACGATGAATCCTCTATCAGAAAATTTAATTCATATGTTTAAAATATCCATTTGCTTTTAATTTATAATAAAATGAAATGGAGCAATAAGTGTCAATTTATTAAGATAAATGTATTCGTAGCAATATAGATCGTAAAATAATTTGACGTCAAACTCAAGATTTTGTGTGGGCGCCAACTCATAATTGTTCATGTATGTATTTTCATTAGATATGTTTGTACATTTGATTTTGCACTGCGTCACTGTTAAAATGTTTGTTAAATTCTGAATTTGTAAGTCTTTATGGGGGATGACATCTTTTCATTAACGATTACAGGTCGGAGTTTGCTGTATAGCTTTTTAAATGTAATCTTTTCACACACATCCATGAGAACGTTCCATGTATTTTTCACACACTTCAATGAGAACGTTCCATGTATTGGTTTGATTGATATGTTGACTATGACCTGAGGTACACCTTATTCTATGTCGAGGATGGATTGGCAATGCTTTTCCAATATCGGATTAAGTTTTTTTTCCTCTCGTCGGTATATAGAAAACTCATAGAAGATGGTACTATGGTTGAATAATGGTACATAAGTTGACTAAGGAATGATTCAGAACATTCAAAGCAACCCCAGAAGTAGTGAAGTCTGTGAATCAGATGGCATAATAATTTAGGGTTATTTACGAAAGTTCATTCCAACTTGGAAAGCTAGGTAAATAGTGGCCTATTTATTGTTATAAGAGCAATCTCTTATAGCCAACCATTACGTGACAAGTGAGAAATATTAGTACAAGTTTATAAGAAACAAAAAATAAACTTTGTGTTATATTATACATCAGATATATAAAATAAAATTAAAGAAAATGAAAATAGTGGACGCTTTAGAAGCCACGACTTCAATCAAATGATCAGGGTAAAATTTGGCATAAAAAGTACTATAACTTTCAACTAAACATTCTTTCTGTTACTAATTGGAAATATCGCTTACGACATCTCTGTAAAACGTCATTTTATTTTGATAAATATTTATTTGAAAAGCAGTGCATGTCGGTCTATGTTTTAGTGTATTCATTAATAAAAATATCGCTAATTAGTTATTAAAGCTATATTTAGTTGATTCTATAACTTTCTTTTACGATAAATTATTTAGATAGAAAGTTTTGAAGGTTTAAGAGAGTCTTCTTGCCTTAGAACGTTGTTTAAGGCCATGAACCAAAAGGAACTGAATTAGAAACAGAAAGCAGTGAATTACTAATTAAGGATATTACATAAAAATATAGGCGTAGATTTGGCTGGGCGCGAATCCCTAGCTAATTAAATCGCAAGAGATGTTCAGATATGCGTTATTCGGGCCGAAAATAATAAAATATACATATTTTCAGATTCTAATTTATTGAGCCGTTGCTCGGTTAAATTCAGATAACAAACATCTCCATAATCCGGAATAAAGAGATATTTAAATCATTGCTGTTATTGCTGGGTTTATGTTGTTATTTGTGCCAATTTTTTCGGTGCAATGACTCAAAAGTGCGCATTGACTATGTGCCAATTTTTTGGTGTTTTTGTATAAAAATAAGTAAATAATTTTCTACGCCACACGCTCATAGCTCGTGGTCAAAACTAACCTTACTCTACTTGACCGACGCACCAGCGGAGTTTTCAATTAGAGTTGGTGTGAAAGTCACACTTAAGAAACCAGTTTCAATATATATTCTGTAATTAAATTGCGATAAACAAATTGATTTATTAAAGCGTGCGAAATAGGCGAAGAATTTATATTTCGAGAGATGAATTTAGATTGCCAATTAAGATACTGATTATAATTTCTGGGGATATGGCTGAGGTTGGAAGATTGAATTTCTTTCTAGTGTTTTAACTTTCGTATGAAAAATATTTGCGAAGGGACTTTTTTTAGATTGTTACTTTATTTTCAGGAATTATTTATTATATTTCATAGTAAATATATTGAAAGTAATCAAATTATCATTACTATTACAACGAAATTATTGGTGCCAATAATTCTAAAAATTCTTGCAAATATATTATGGAATCAGATGATAGTGCCTCTGCGATACTTGTATTCCGAAATTATTATCGCCGTATCACTTAAATATTTGTGTATTAAAACTTATTCTCTATGCTGGCACGAACGTTTCTCTATTACTAAGATAAATGTCAGATAGATCTTATAAAATATAATAATTGGGAAAATTTTTGTGGATTCGCAGAGATAAATAGTTTATGTATTTTTTTCGTTAAATATGTTTATGCATTTTGCACAGCGTGATAATTAAAACGTTTATTCCATTCTTCCATTCGTTTATTCCATTTATGACTCCTCATTAGGAGTAAAAGAAAAATATAAGTATAAACGAAGAAAAATAAATACGAAAAGTATATAGATTAAATTATCGAATTGTGCGTATGTTTGGGTAAGGTTGGGAAGTACGTTTTCCATTAATTCGAATTATTGCCTTAACTGTAGCATTCATGTCAGTTTGATAAACATGAAATAAAGTATATTGAAGCAAGTGAGCTAATTAGAAATTATTGCCATATGTCGGCGATAATGTTGCGGGCATTAAAAAATTAATGAACATCCATGTATTTGCTTTCTAATAGTAATTAACTCTTTAATTTATTAAAAATTTCAATATTTTCTGACAAATTTCGTTTTTAGCATTTCCTGTATTTATTTCATTTCGGTCTATAAAGTCCTTAGAGTTCGTTAGTCAAAGACACACAGTTTCTATAGTTTTCAATCTATGTGCATGAAAATTTCAAAGTAAAATGGAGATTTTAATTAATATGTAGCATATGTTAAAAAATGTTCTTAACATACTTTTCCACGTATAAAAATCGGAGGTGAAGCATTTTTTCACTCATTCCATCAAGTGGAGTCTCACTGGAAAGGTGTTTTTAATTTAAGATTTGATTTACAGTTTTCTCTTTATTTTTAAGCCCCATTTGTGAAATATTAAGTTTCACAATCATGCGCAATATCTTCCCCTCCCCTTAAATTTTCTAGCCATATACTTAAAAAACCTAAAAATATTCTAGGTTACTAGTATTTGATTAGAACATCGCATAACTAATTTCAAGTGAAATAGAAAAGTACGGAAAATTACTGTATGCGTGTTACGAATCGTATTTAGTCACTTTTTAACTAATATTTTAGACTTGACAAGTCTAAAATATTAGTTAGATTTTAATTTAAACTATTAGTTAGATCTTAGTCTAAATCGAATTTGAGACACAAACGCGTATTTAATAAAAACGGTTTTTTTTTGTAAACATTTACGTTCTTCAGAGTTCCCAAGAATAAATATTATCTAGCACATATATAGCACCTAAATATATATATATATATATATATATATATATATATATGTGTGTGTGTGTGTGTGTGTGTATATATATATATATATATATATATATATATATATATTTAAATAATTTAAGAGACAGTGACTTTATCTTCAATCTCATTCATTATACATCTAATCACGATACGACTATTCTCACATTGGAGAATATTGACTCGCTCGGTATAAGCTGCTACAAAATAGTAAAAATATGAGCAGCAACCAGCTTGACTGTTAGAAAAAGAAACAGCATCAAAAATAAGCGGCAATTAATAAACATTTGTCACAAGCGCTAACCTCGAATATCGTCTAGATAGCTTATTCATTGTTTGTGCGAATCGCAGTGCAAACAATAAAGCTATTTTCGATTTCTTTTAGCGACTACTGGCGTGATAAAGTCTAGCTTACATTAAATATATTTCTTTTATTTTTTGTCTAGTATATTTAATATTCGCATAAATTAACTATGCCATTAATATTTCAAACGTTGCCAACGTTCGGTGCTGATAATTCTAAACAACTTTTATTGCATTTGTGACGTTTGGTTAGTATTTATATTGCTACGACTTAAGAGAAATGTTAATTTTAATCGTAATGCGCGATGTTGGTGAACGAGTTTTGTAGGTGATGAGTCGGCGACCAACAACTGCCAAATTTTGTTGGGAAAGATCAATGTCCGAGCTTCCACCGACTCAATGCATATATCAAGAAACGTACACCGCCGATTATGTTCCATCCTTTTCTCCGTTAGTGCGTTTTAACTCAAAACGTTTGTATCAGCGAGAGTCGGCCAGAGTCGTTCCGATTTTTTGTTGGGCCGATTTTAGTAGGACGCGTAGATCATATGTTCTGTTTACTTCGATTATTACCGGTCGTCTACGTTGCATGTAAGTCGTTTTGCGTTCAACTTAGATGAAAAAGAAAAGACACTGTAGTTTAAAGTTATAATCAAGTTTATAATTGAAATTAATAAAATATTTTTTAAACCGGTCGCGATTCTATGTCGCACCCAGTTTCCAGCGGGTTTCTGCATACCACATACATAGTCTCCAGCCGCTGAATTAGTATTCGTATAATCTCAGGCGCATGACGTGAGCATTTTGTGAATGGAAAATCATGGCCGTGCATCGGCACACATCGCCATAAAATGGAAAGACATACGGCGGCTAGTCGCAAAGATTCCATTACGTCAAGCGCCATATTAGCTTGCCTGGCCAGTCGCCCGTAGCTGGCTCGTTGCGAGCCCGCATTAATTAGTCAAATGAGGATGGCGGGTGATTGATGGCGGGGAGCGGCGTCGCGGCGCTTTTGTGCGCGGACGCGCGCGTGCCGCGAATTCGGCTTGACGCGCGCACTGACGTGAGTTGCCAATTAATAATCTTCGGGCTTCTGGGGTACATTGTTTGTGTGGGTAGTTTCCAGGTATAGTATCGTCGATTGGGTAATATTAATTTCCCTTTTTCACATATTGTAGGTGGATTCAGAGGTTATTTGAGCCAAATGTGTTATTACGAGTGTATTTTATAATGTAATTTGAACTGCTAATTACAGTCTCCTAGCGTTCAAAATTTTTTTCTTATTGTAATGAAATTTCTACATCGGAAAATAATTTATTGTATCAATATTTTCTCAAAACTAGGCTATTCAGTAAAATAACAAAAATAAAAATCTATAAATCTGTTATAAGACCAGTAGTTATAGGTATATGGGTGTAAATCTTAGGGCATACCAAATAAGGGTGAATCTAATTTAAATACCTCTGCAAGCAAATAATGGAGACAAATGTATTGCCTACGTGTTAATGGTCAATAAACAATTAGAACAAAGAATGAATTGAAAAGAACTAATTTGGTAAGACTTAGTAAATCTCAATGCTCGTTATAGCTGAGCCATATAAATTAAATGACAATAAAGTAATGAAAAAAATTACTCCAAGCCAAAGCCGAATAACATTTCTTTTTTTTTCACCACAGCCTGTAATTTATAATAGCTTTTTTTTTTCTTTTTTTTTCCAGACGGTAGAATATGAATGCGGTTTCGAATCTTGTTTTGATCAGAAATTTGTTCAGAATAATAAGGATTTGTTCAGAATAATAATCTCTAAATGAATTCTTGTAATATCTTTCAATTAAATTATTGTAGTAGACATACGTATGACTTATTTGATGAATTGCCTGTCAGTAGTAATAAAAACTTTCTAAAACGTTGTAACGTAAATAATAATATGTTACATGCCGCCTACTAGAGTACGTCGACACAGACCAAATCCTTTCGTCGTCAGTTTCATTTTTAGGCCCTTTATAGCGTATTATTCATTAGATATTACGTTTCCGTAGCTTCTTTTAGTCCGGAAAATTACGCGAGAGTCTAATTCAGTACTGCAGTCAAAATTTTAGAGAGAGGTGGAGGGAAGCTATGGGTAATGCATGTTGCCAAAATATTCTTAGATTTTTTGCAGGGACTCCTCTATATTTAAAAAACATATAAAATTGAAATTGCCTATAGTTTTGGATGTTTTCATCGTACGGAGATAAAAAAAGCAATTCCAAGCCTTTTCTTAAGGGTACTTTTTGAATTATTTTTATTTATATGTATATTTTACAAAGTTATGAGCAAAAAGTAACGCCAGGGAAAACATTATTGTCTTAAAATTTCCCCCCTCCACCGCGCTCCCTCTACTAGCGCCCCGCCCTACGCACACAGTGTTACCAACACAGAATAATTTTACCCACCAACTCCGGGAAATAGACGCATAGAAACATAGCTGCTTGCGGTAGTACAATACAAATTTGCATCGATTTATGTGATGGATTATTTACCTTGTATGAAGTATTATTTTGGCAGCCATGTTAAATTTCTTAAATATTTATTCCTACTACAACTAATAACCGTAAAATTTATGTTAAAATTACTGAGAACTTCGCGTCATATTTTATCATAAAATGAGTATTAAAATACATTATCATTAAATATTTATGTGTGAGTGTGTGTGTGTGTGTATGCGTGTGAGTGCGCCTGCGTGCGTGCGTACGAGTATGTGTGTACACATTAATCTACAAAATTATTTTGGTGCTTTTCCAATAATTATTTATTTAAAAAGAAAACAATTAGCTTAGTGTCTTAAAGTAAAAAGGGAGATTGAAAGACCGCTATAAACATTTTAAAATAATTGGTACCGTACTAAAGTAACTTAAAAAGAGAAAATAAACTAATTATATTAATTAGCGTTCAATATCGTGATAATGTCTCTATTTATTTTAAACAATATCGGTTCGCATTTTCAGGAAATTGAAGACGGCAAAAATTAATAAATGTAAAATTTGTTTCTTCTGCACGTCTTCGTAATAGGATATAATTATTATATACGCAATAAGTAAAATATTCTAAAATTTCAAATGTTACACCAAATTTTCCAAAGAAATTTCCCAAATCCCGATCTTTTAACAAATTAAAGTTAACATTTTTCAGTATCAAGCAATTAAAACGTTTTAATTTGGGTAAACAAATTTTAAAAGGTAACACCACCAAAAAAAATGGCGCGCTTCTATTAATAATAATCTGCTTTGATATTTTAAAATTGCATAGTTAATTGTAAATGACATTAAGTAATAGTATTTAGGTATGAAAGTAATGCTCATTTGTTTCTATTGCAATCCAGTGATATTTTTGCACATGGGAATAGCATACGATTTAAGCGATGTTGTATACATACAAACCACACGACCATTCCGAGCTGTGTCTGAGATTGCACTCAGTTGCATTGACAGCCGTGTTTTGATACTACGCATTTTATGCGTAGTATTTGCGGACACACCGCCGCGCCTACTCTCGCTTTCTGGAGTACTCATTATTCTAAGGTTATTGTTTTATATTTCTTATCAAACAAAGGATTTTTAATTTAGAGATCGGAAATGGAATTCTAAACTTAAGGTTCAAATTTTAAATCCCTTCTCTGATTAACACTAATATCGACGGCACAAAAGTTTGTCTATTGAAATCTCGATGAAAAATTATCGTAACGAATCAAAAATATTTTAAAACAAATATAGTTATTTTAGAAAAATTCGAAACCCTTTTTAAAGCTAAAACTTCTAGCCTGCCATCAAAGATTTTGAGTTGTATATTTCTCAAAGAGAAATTTTTTAAATAAAATCTAGTATTTTTTCGCTATTTTATTAAATAAAAAAAGCGAAGAAATTACAAAAATTTGTAAGATCTCACTAAAATATTCTAAAATTATGTTAAAGGAAATTCTCCCATGCTTTAAATAGTTCCTCTTTGTTACGGTACAATTAATAAAATAAAAATCGAATGTAAATTAAAGACTGGAATTTGTTTAGGGAATAATAAACAATCAATTTAAGAGTGTATTTTGCAATTTATCGTGTGAAAAAGTAACTGTAAAGTGAGATTTATGTTGAGACAATAAAGTTGCGTGTTAAACAATAAATAACCCTTAGCCATTTATTCCGTTATTGTTTTAGCTGGCTGTATTTGGATGAATGGAGGATTCTTCGTGTTATTTTTCTGAATAGTTTTCTTACAAATATATTTTTATTTTCAAATTGTAAACACAAATAATTTTGAATTGCGCTTTCCATAATTAAAAAAAATATTTAAAAAATATCTCTGATGACTTATGAAGTTATTTATATCAACTTCGATTATAAAACCTTGTAATTTAAAAAAAAATGAATGAGATCTATAAATAAACAGTTAGTCTATTTCTTTTTCTATTATGCACGGTCATAGTTTGTAATATATATTCTTTTATAACAAATATAATTTAAGAAATATCTATAAAAATAGTATACGATCATAGTTCGAAATATACAATCTTTCATAACAAAGATAAATAATTTAAGAAATACCGATAATAATAATATACAATCATAGTTTGAAATATACAATCTTTCATAACAAAGATACTTTAAGAAATACAGATTATGATAATATACACGGAGAAAAATTATTTTGGAGCGGAAACGTAAATTGTTTTAATATCATAGAAGAATTTGTGCGGCTATTTCTTTTTAAAAAGAAAAAACAAAGAATATATACAAAAATAGAAAGATTTTTAATGGCACTTATTAATTGAAACTTTGTACATTCTCTATTAAAAAAATTGGAAAGATGGGAAAGTAAAGTAAAGCTTTCAGGCTTCAAATAATTTTTTTTTCTTTTTATCCGATTTAATAAATATAAACAAAGTACGTAGTAGAAATTTTGGAATTTCTTTACAAATAAAAAATATCCTCTAATTTTTTATATTGAAAAATATTTATTGTATTTATTTTAATGAGGAATTTACGTACACCAAGTTCAACTATCTATTATATAACATTATCTTTTAAAGTATCTTCTCGTCATATTTTGTCCGCACCGATCACAGTCACATAAGCTTTAATACGAATTCTACTATTTTTAAAAGTACTACGTGCTACTGTGTTTTAAATATAGGAAACAAAACAAAAGATCAGTAAGGCGAAGAACTTTGCTTTGTCTAACTAATATTTTGAAAGCCCTTAATCATCATTGAAAACTTACTTAGAGCAATTGTACTTAAATCTCATTTGTTTTTTCCATAACTGAAATATAATTGATCCCTAAAATGCAGTAGCAGTATGGCAATTGACTTCACAGCATGCGGCATACTTTGTATCTAGCTACCTGCGAACACACCTTACATAGGTCACTATCAGTGAAACCCATCTCAGACTAGAAAAAATAACTGTATATTTATATAGTTGATCTTATTAGCTTATGCGTACGAAATTCATCTCAGAAAATAATTAAATGAATACAGTATCTCTTAAATTATCATTTGTTAATTGAAATATTCGCGGTTCAACCCATGTAAAATGGTCAAACTGACAGCCATATTTTGAATATTCATTTAACTATGGAAATTTTAGAAGGAAATTTCTCTGAGAAGTTGTAAAAATAAGAAATTAGGAAAATAAGAATACAAAATTATGAAAATAAATAATATAACAGAAAAGAGTCAATGTGAGATGCTATGTTATTACTACTATTGGTCGTAATTCGACCGTAATTCATTACGATTTTAAATTTTAACATTATTGAGATTTCTTGTCGAAGGTAACCGAGAACAAGTAAATTCAGATTGCTGCTACAAAATTTTCCTTTTGCAATAGGTGCATGTTAAGCAAGCTGAGAGATTTTTCTTTTTTCAACAGGTGTACCTATATTAAGTAAACTGTATTTCACTAATGTATAAAACACAGATATATATATATATATATATATATATATATATATATATATATATATATATCTATCTATCTATCTATCTATCTATCTATCTATCTATCTATCTATCTATCTATATATATATATATATATATATATATATATATATATATATATATATATACATATTACACATTATTCTTAAAAACACTCGTTTTTACTTTTCTCTTCATGTATTATTAAACAGATCTAATGTCAAGTGAAAGTGAAGAACTCGTTTCTCTTCCGGTTCTTTTTTTTAAATATCCCAAAAGAAAAGCCAGTCACATCTATAGGGATGTTTCGCTTTGCCTAGTTGAGATGTCATCGACACATTTTGCTCCTTCTAAAATATTAAATGCCTTTACTCCTTAAATCAAAACTTTAGTAGTATTTATTTAGGTCATATCCGATATATAAAGATTTCAATTAAATTACTTTATTATCTCTTACGTAAGTCACAATTTTTCAATCTCACAACAATTTTCTTCCCTCGCTTTGCTGTTGATTTTAAGTTTACTTATGGCTTTTTTTATCTTGATAATGGTATGCGTGTTCTGTAATAATGAGCTAATCAATATTATTTTTTTCAAATTCCAAGAGTCAATGAAATAATGCCTAAACTAAGCAGTATACAATCATATACCGCGCAATGACGCAGTTAAATTTAAAATTATGTAACCATCTTTTTTTTCTTGTCTTTTGTTTTTAATTATAAATAGTCTCACGCATTATTTCCTTAAACCACTAAACCCTTAACAACTTTGTCAATTGTCAAACTGTTTGTCATATTTAAAATCATAGGAATATTTTACAATGATTATATTCTATAAGTTCAATTCGTTTAGCTTCAGCTTATGTTACGTTTTCTTAATAATTTCAGTATGCCTGAAGAATATCACGTCTTCAGTAATTTTAATCGGGAACCTAATATGTATTATGATTATAAATATATGCACTCATATGTTTACGGAAGTTTACCAAATCCATCGACACCTTTGCATATTTGGATAGCACATTCACTTTTGTGTCGTATTAAGTATGGATGTATACTTACTTATAAGCGAAATGTTGTACTTTATTTTTCTAAAAACCTTTGAATTGGTTAATGACTCTAATTGGATTTTTAAGCAAACAAAGTTTAAGTTTAATATATAATTTCATTTATATATTTATAATTTTAAAACACTAATTATTCGAAATAATTGACTTTAACATTAGATGGCAGATAAGTTATTAATATATACGAACTTTCTCAGATGATTTCTTTTTATATTTTCGAAATATTTGTCAATAAGGGTACTCTGAAGAAATTTGTATCTATAGAATAATATCTTCTTTGAAAATCAACTTAATTTTTGAAATGCGAACAGTTTTTTAAACTATGCAAGAATATAATACAAAATATTTTGTATGAAAAGTGTTGGCAAAAGTTATGAAATTATTAGTTTTAAACTAATCAATAACTATGTAACTTTTTGATTAAGCTTAAAATATATTTTCATAGTTTATTTCTATATAACCTGTTACAACCGTATTTGTTCGCGACTGTGACTGCACGGTTGCTACTATAGGAAAGTGACGTCACTCTTGGTCCACGAATCGAATTTGCGAAACGGGGTTCCGATATTGGTTTACAAAACAATCTCTTAATCGCTTCTCTAGAATCGTTCGAGCGAAGCGGTACTGCTACGGCACAATGGCGGGCGGTGGACACCCGCGGTGGCCCTTCCGCGAATCAGTCGCCACATTTGCAACTGACTAAGGCGAGCCCGCGCCATTCGAAGAACTCCCTTAGTACTGACATCGATCTAATCGGATATATTTTAACTTATTGTGTTTAATTATAATTCATGTATATAATTTAAATGTCAAAAAATAATGGATTCATTTCATGATATTTCTTAATTATTCCGCTTAAAATCATATTATTACCCTAATTTCTACCCGTGACATATTGCGCATAGTCACAGGTATAACGGGTTAACCCGTTATCATGAGGGTAAGTCCAGTCAGTGGTTAAACATGTCGCAATTCTGAGTAATCCGCCATTTTTTTTCTTCAAATCTCCTTTTTTCCAGGTCCATATTCCATTTTCTTACTAGTTTCTAATATATATAACATTGATAATTTCCCTAACAATTTCTCAATATTTTTCAGTAAAGCTAATATAAGAATGACAGATAAAAATGTCAAAAACGGTACAGGTAGTGTTAAGCCAGAATTTATTTTATCGTGAATCTTTCGTTGACGATAATATGAAATACGTTTCGTGCAGTGCGCGATGTGTAATAAAAAATTATTTGGAATGAAATAACTGAGAAATATTTCCGGGACAACTTTTAAAAATAGAATAGGAAATGAGAAAGTCCGACGGGGTAACTCAACCATCGATCTGTCGAGTTAACGTATTGAAACTATTTGGAATTACTTAAAAACAAACAACTGTCAAAATATATCTGTACACATAATTAAATTGCAAACTTTGAGTGTCTGTACATTAAAAATATACAAAAAAAATAATTGGAGGAATGACGGATAAGTGAGAGAATGCATTAAGATCTATTTGCCTGTTTTTGTGTTTGCCTTTGCATCACTTAAAAACTACTGACCGATTAAATTTCGTTTTTAGAAAAAATAGGAGTCAACTTGAAGCAACGTTTAGTTTTAATTTCATAACAATCGTTTTACTCAATCAGCATTTAACGTCTTAAAAATGCATTTAGATTGTATTAATTAATAAAATAACAGACACAAATGTGTAGTTTAACCTTGTATCAATAGATGGCGGTACGTGTATTTTAAACAGTATAATAAAATTTTCCGCCCGGACATACTTTGGCGAAAAGGGCGTAGCCAGTGGCGAAGTGTACAAGTGTGTATACTTATAAAAAAATTATTTCATTAATAAGTTTTCCAGTAGTTTACGGTTACGAAGTCGCAGGCACCACTGGTATAAAATAAAGTGACGGGTAAAAGAAAAAGACGCGAAAGACTCAGTACACACGGTCGAGACTACATTTTTGAAAAGAAAGTAATTTCGAGTCTTAATCGGGATCAGATACGAGATAATAAAGGGCTGCGGACCCCTGCGGCGCTCCTTCCGCGAACGAATCGCAACTATCGAAAGCGCGCCTGCGCCGTTCGAAGAATTTATTTAGTATCGATTTATTTACGATCAATTGCGGTTTGAGTGGAAATGAGTAAGATGTTAAAATTGATATCGGCGCTCGGTTGGGCGGCGCGATGCGGCTGTCATTTCCGATTTGGTTTCAGGCGATGGAGGCGCGGTTTGTTGATTTACGGATTCTTGTTTGTTGATTTACGGAGATTTGTTTTGGGTCGCGATTCGATTCTGCTCGGTTATTCAAAAAATTAGTTTAAATGAGGTTATGAAAATTTTGACTTATTTTCTTACTAGTTTCTATAAGGATGAAGGCGTCTATACCGTTTAGAGATAAAATGGAAAAATGGAATTAAATGATAACCGTTTTCATTCGTGCTTTATTTACTTATATGTCTTTTCTTTTATTCTACCTATTGGTCTATATCTTCATATTATCTCTCTCTTAGGTAGGATAAGAAGCTAAAATGGAACATAAAGATCCTGTATATATTGCAGTCACGACAGCTGCCTGCAATTTTCATTTGTGTGGTGCAAGGAACTGCGTTAAAAAACTAATCAATTAAAATTTTTAGAAAGATCGTGATAATAATTAGAAAGATGTAGATAATTATATATTTATCGCAAAAAAGGCACCATTTCATGAAATCCTAAACTAAAACTGCTATTCCACCATGAATTACTAAAAACTTAGCTTGATTTATCAGCGGATCACTTTGACGATCGATCTAGTAAAACGCTCTGCTGCATTGTCATGCGCTTATTACGGCATATCAAAAATTACTTGCTAAATCCACCACGAGAGGTACTGACAGCGCTTTGGTTACATCTACATTATCACGGCGTCAAAAGAGTACGGCGATTGTGCGTAAAGAAACGGAAAAATGAATAATCCTATACTACATAAGTAAAAAAATCTTAATCAATTTTCACAATTAAATGAAACTACGTGATGAAGTATTATTTCTACTTTCTTTAAGTTCTTTACCACGACCTAGGTTTCGTTATATTACATTTTCAGGTGGGCTATTAGTAAAGAGACCACCTGAAGATGTTGTAATACAACGAAACCTAGGTCGTGGTAAAGAACTTAAAGAAAGTAGAAATAGTACTTCATCACGTAGTTTCATTTTTATAAGGATGTAAGTGTCTATACCGTTTAATCCCGTTCAATATTTAAATTATATTAGCTAGTAATGCATTAAATATCGATGCAGAATTTATTGATACTCATTTTAAGTTGTGCTATATTGACTTATATGTCTGTACTCTCATTCTAAGATATAGATCAATAGGATCTATATCTTCATATTATCTCTCCCTTAGGTAGAATAAAAGGCTAAACTGGAACATAAAGCTCAATGAAATGACCTTCTGACTATTATTTGCATGCTAATAAAAAACACTGCACCTCTAAGTGCCATTACAGTTTATCTAGTATCGATATATAATCAAAAGTGGTTAAAAGTCAAAATAGTATTTTTGAAATAAGAAGCAAAATTTATTTTCCAAAGGTCTAGAGAAAATATTTTAAGGAGTTTCAATATTAAAGAAACCCTCTTTAAATATTTGTATGCTGCGAAAAACCTACAAACTTTCATAATTACATGGATAAATAAAAAAAACGATTTTAAGACGTTTCAATATTAAAGAATATCTCTTTAAAAATTGTTTGATGCCAAAGACTTACAAATTTACATAACTAGATGAAAAGATTAAGAAGTTTCAGTATTAAAGAATATCTTTTTAAAATTTGTTTCATGTCAAAAACTTACAAATTTACATAATTACTTAGATAAAAAAAATGATGTGTTAAAAGTTATCACATACAGGGGATGTGCCACTCTACTGGCTTACTGAAGAAATAAAAAAACGCAATTTACAAATTACAATAGTATATTTTATCATCAATACATTAGTATACATGATTTCCCTAAATAATAAAGTTTCCGATTATTTACATGGGACCCTAATGAAATGAATCAATCTCTTGTCGTGTCATATAAATTCACATTTATGTGGATTGTGTTGTTGCTTAATCCTTGTAATTTATACACGTATAAACATTTAAGCGCGTATAATATTTCAATTAAACTATTTATAAATATTAATTTTCCACAACCCAAATATTTTGCCTATTATATATTTCACAGGCGAAAAAAAATTACGTATTTAAAAAAGTATTATATCTAGAAATATTGCCATAGTTTTCCTATAATCTTTGGTTTCTAATAGTTCTATTTTAGGTTAAGTAATTTCGGAAATGGGGGTAACATATTTTTTGCATATTTTTCAGTATATTTCTGAAGATGTAATTTTTAGTGTTATCTATTGAGATATATGCGGATTAATACGTTTTATATTGTGCCAAATTTTAAGTTTCTACGTCAACCGGTTTCTCAGAAAGATGGCTATGACAGACGGACAAACGGACACCGGAGTGATTTTATGAGGATTCCATTTTACTTTTTGATGTACGGAACCCTAAATACCCAATGTAATAACATGTGTTTTTAAATTAACATCGCATTAAATCAACCCATTTTTGGACAGCTTACAATAAATATATGATGAAGGATGATCAGCCGACTCATTAAAATACAATGTACGTCAAATGATGTGAACTCACGTGAATGTGACTAACGTCATTTATTAGTATCGTGAAGGATTGCGCCTGAGAAACGTGCCTAAATTTGCAATCAGACTGCAACTTACTTACGTACATACATACATACATAACGAAACAGATTAAGAATGTATCACTATAAATAATCTTTGCAAAAAGTTAGAAATTTTTGTACAGATATTTTGGAAACATTAACCTTGTGTAGAGAAATTAAACCGATCAAGTTCGAGTCGTTCTTGAGCTACAACGATTGCGTAGCTACACTGTTTTAAGACATACAATTTAATATAATAAGTATATTGTTTTTTTAGTAGTTACAAGTAAATTTATTTTTTGTTATTTTTGTGTATACTTGACGCATAGAATAAAATTTTATGTTCATAACTCAGTAATGATTATATTTAAACATAATCCTAACATGTTTCATTTAAATATAAAATATTTTCAATGCAGTTCAAAAATTCCAGATGCCTATGTATCACGATTATAAAAATAGGCATGATAGCAAAAATTATCTAATTTCAACAACTTGTGGGCCTTCCAAATCGTTAATTTTAATTTAAAAATGTATTTAAACTCTACTCAAGAACTTTTTTCAATTCCCCATAAGCGAAAGTAAGGTAACACTGTTCGATTACTTTAATTTTACATATGTAATAATGGCAATTTGAGGGATATCTCCCTCATAATAAAATTTTTTTCTTAAGACAGACGGAAAGACAGGGTAATTAAAATAATATAGAGTATCTTTGGAGCTCACTGAGAACGGAACCTTAAAAATAGCAAAAAAATAAACGAAAATCTCATGCCTGCTTAGATACGATGCATATTTAAGTGAAAACAAAATATAATTTTTAATAATAACCAACATATAGAAAAAAAATTAAGAAAGTTATTTTGTGAAAGAGCTGGCGATTTTTGTCAATATCTGATGACATGAGCTTCTATCGTCGCTACCTATCCTCATATGGTGACGATGTCAAATAAATACAGAATAAATAACAAATAGAACAATAATAACCAGCGACGCTCCCTGCTGCCCACACGACAAAAATGGCACAAGACTTAAAAGCGCTTGCAGACGCCGAACAATGGGTCGCTAATGCTCTTAGGGTACGTCGCTGTGGACATTTTTACCTTTATAATTTCAACTATAATGACGTATTACATGCAGAAACAAAAATGGGAGTAAAAATCTAAGGAATAGTATATATTCTTGGGGCTGTGATCTTCCGTCTAAATGTCAAAAAGGAGGACGTTTTGCATTTTTTTCCCATCCACATTTTATCCTTTTATTATTTTTTATGTTTCAAAAACATGACGTCCAGGATTAGATATGGAATAAGCTTCCATAGTTTAATCTACATTGTGAGAATAGACGGATGACCGCCTAAATTTTGAGCCAGTACAAATATTGTGATTCTCGATTATTTCGTGCATTGCGTTTTACCCAATATTATACGAAAAATAGTTCTTATTTTAGTACTACGACAATTTGACGTTTGCGATTCTTTTCGGTTCTTAATTTTCTTTATTTATTTTAAACTGTCATTTCATTTCATTTTTATAAAGCTATCTATTTGCAAAGTTCTTTCTCAATAAATTTCTATCTCTTTTGTTCTATTATATATTGTTGGCCTTACATGTTTTGTTAAGTTTTCTTAACAAACTTTGTTACAAGACTTCTTTTGCTACGCTCGTATATTCAGTAATTTTTAAAATATTTTTTGGCTGTACGTTTGATTCTTTTTATAAGGATCATGCTTTTATATGTATTAGCTTAATCACGATAATTTAATTTATTTAACTTTTAATTAATCAATAATTGCTTTGCATATAACGTTGTTTTTATTTGATTTATAATATAAAGTCAGTAATTTGAAGTATAAACAAAGTACAAAAATATCGATATCTATTGTATTGAATAGATAATTTTCCCCGTTTTAACGCCAGACAAGGATTAAACGTATGTTTATACTATAAACTTACTCCGTCTACTCTCACACCCGTTATGACACCCGAAAGTGGCAGTCTTGATTCTCACATACATTTTTACGCTTAGTGTGTTGCCATTTTATATTAGTTCTATGGAAATTAAAAAACTAATATTACAGATAAATAAAATAATACAACAAAAATTCTATAAAATACTAGAATTATATCAACACTATCTAGAATATATATAAGTCTTGGTTTCAGTTAACTAGTTATTAAATCTGTACCCATGATACTAAGAGTTATTAAATCTCTACACATCATCTACATAATATTGCAAAAACGTACCTGTTATGTACTAGTAGAACACGTACTGAAAGGTTTCCGTATACCCTTAAGCATATAAAACATTTAAAGGTATATAATATTTCTGTTAAAGTATTTACTGTTATTAATAATTTTTTTTATCACATACATATCTTTTACAACCGTAAGATATCGTGATGTATAAAACGGTGAAATTGAAAAGAATTGCTATAGATTTCCGGTAAACTTTACATAAACTTCTTATAACTGCTTTTTACATAATTTTGACTTTGAAAGTTGCTGAGATAGAAAGATGGGGAGGGGAGAATATATACATAAAGCTCTAAAAATAGATTTTGAAATCCTTAGGGTTTGCTATTTCAAATGATATCCTACACGATACATGAAATTAAAAAGTTATTTATCCTCTACAAAATGACCATACTAATTATTGAGAAATGTGCGGGTTAATATTTTTTGTTTCTAGAAAAAATTCCTGTGACAGATGGAAATACATAAGAGAAATCTATAAGGATTCAATTTTTTTTTCTTTTTAGGTACAAAACCTTAAAACAATCTATAAGACATGAAACTGAGGATTTACATGCTTCAACTCTAATATTATTTTTTCATATATAGTAGGCTTGTGACATTTCGTAAAACACGTAACGATGACAACTTCGCAACGGTCAACAGGAAAAAAAAATTAAATTAAAAATTCGACGAAAAATAAATCCATCACTCGCCGAGTGACGAAAACGATTTCGAGGAAGATGTTACCTTCAACATCTCTTTAGTGGCGAACTTCGAGGCGGGGCCGTCTCGCTTGTTAGCCCTTTTCGACTCAATTCCGCACCGAAACCTTTTTCGATCGCCGACCGCAAAAATGCTGGATTCCCGCCGATTCTGAGCCTGACGTTTCGCTCGAACATAATTAAATTTCAAATTTGGCATTCGGAGCTAGGGACGGCGGCCATTGTTCATTGTTATGTCAAATTGACGGCTGAATGGCGTCCGGCGACGCAGGCGGCCGATCTCTTTTATTAAATCTTATGCGCACTAGTCAAATTCTTGTTTGCATAATTAAATGGATTGCCCTTGTCGTTTTATAAATAAAACATGGGTCAATAAATTGTGTCCGTAACGTGTTTGACAAATGGCTTACTTAATTCTTTTGTTTCTTTATTGTTCGAACACAATATTCGGTTGGCTTATCGGGTGAAATATTTATGGCCCTTGTTTCACTTACTTGGGTTATCAGTATTAATGTGATCTTGAATATTCTTATGGTTTTAGTGTTTATTAAACACACCACACACGTCGAAGTTCGTTCGTGATTTTGTACAAAGGTGTGTCATTGTATTATTTAGTTAATAACCTAAGGCGCTTGTATATTATTTAACAGCTAATGCTTGAGGTAATCTAAGAATTTATTTTTAATTCAATTTATTTATTTATGAAATGCAAACTAATTTATATATTAATACTTTATGTAACAAGTCATGTGTCAATTTTATAAAATATCACATATAGGTAGTGAATCAAAATATACGAATGGATCTGAATCGCGGGTATGTCTCATTAACTAACACATAAAAAAATATAAATTAGAGGCTAAAACATGCTTGGTATATTCAAGGTCAAATAGTTTATAAAAAAAACCTATTAAATACAAATAGGACTTGCAATACGACGATTCCGTACACAGTTATTTATTTATTTATCTACTTTAATGTATCTAATTAATACATACGGCGGACTTATTGCTATGAGAGCAATCTTTTACAGCCAACCATGACACACGTCCAGCCCCGCTCGACGAACGGCCGGGAATCGAACCCGGGTCTCCGCGGTACGCTGCGTTATCACTGGCCGTATGCCTTGTGATCAAATCAACACACCATGGCGACAACAGTTCCAATGTAAGGGTACATAATATATCTTTTGAACCACTTAAAATCATAATATAATTTTTTACAATTTTGCTTATATCTTAAATAAGCCCGAGAAATAAATATCCTGATTTTCTCTAAAACTATTAGACCTGGAATCATCGCAATCGTGTTCCGGTAGACTTTAGATAAACTTACAGTATCCCTGTTTTTCTTTCATAATGTCAACTCAATAGTATCATTAATAATATTTTTAGCAACTTTTCTACAATTTTCTGAAACAACATTTTGAAAAAAAAATAATTTTCTAATTCTTTTAGCTCATCCCTTTAATTAATACCTAACGTGACAGAAGATAAGACTTTCAAAGTTGCACAATCCTTCCACAAATATGTTAAGATTCTTGGCGTTGCAAAATACTCGGGCCAATAATTTCTATTAATACATTTTAATTTCCACTTTCTAATTCAAACACTTTCTAAAAAACGGCTATTGTAGACGGACGGACATGATGCTTCCATAAGGATTTCGTTTTTTTTCCTTTTGAGGTACAGTACTCTCAAAACATATTTAACAGATTTGTTTTTTGAATTCTGTACGTTAAAAGGAAACATATTAAACAAAAACATATTCTCTAAAAACATATTTAACTACATATTTAACTACATATAATAAAAACATATTTAACTACATATAATATATATAAAAATAACTGTCTGACAAACAGTACTAAATTGCCATAAAGGAAAATATTACAACGCACCTACTAGTTACCTTTACATCTTAATCATGCCATCCAAAAATCGTTCTGAGTAATCCAGTTTCTGCAATTTTTTTATCTCTTCTTCAGTCCTATGGAGGTAGAATCATGGAAAACCTATTCCTAGTGAGTATACAAATTTTATGTCCAAGACTGACAGACAGGATGGTTAATCTGTGAGAAACTGTGTACTCGTTATTAGCTCAATGTGTTAATATGCTGAAAATCAATATTTATAGTTAAATTGGTCTAGAATATATTCAGTGATATAACAATTCATACGCGGAAAAAATACACCAGTAATTATGACTAAATTATATGGTTTCGTATTAATGGAAAGCTTGGGCACCCTCTTTGCTTTTTAGATAAAAGCGAGATTATAACAAATTTCTTAATTGTCATTACAACACTGCATCATCTTTATAAAAAATGACTTGATATTAATAAATAGATAAACATATATAAACAGGTTTGCATTCGTGATTTAAATGTTAAAAGCCTGATCAATACTACTATCTGGATTATCGAGTATTTCTTTAATATCTTTTGTGATATTTTTGCTATTAATAGCAGATTTTTGTATAATATATCTGCACAATAGTATTTTAAGGTTTACTTTCTAAAATGGAAGAACAGAACAGAAACCCTGTTAATTTATAATTTAAACTATACATAGTCGAGAATATCAGTGCTCATATTGGATACATTAATAAATTAAAATGTACGGTGAAGGAAAGACCTTTCTTCTACTAACCGTGGTAGTATTTTGCGCTTAGTTATTTTCTTGCATTATTTTTTCAAAATATATTCTGTTTTAAATATGTAATAATTATTGTAACTAAGTATACCATTATTAGCGCCAATCTTCCTACGCGCACTAAAGTAACAGTTTGGAAAAAAATATAAATATTAAATATAATATATAGAAATATAACAAATATAACATTTGGAATGATTCCAATAAGATATAAGTATTTTAAATACTAGCTGTGCTCACCATTTCGTACACGAAATACAGATGTAATAGATCAATAATATCATATATACTTAGTGTATAAAAATAAAATATAACGCAATATTGAAATATAATAACTAGAATAGTACAATATACATAACGTCCACTATTGATACACATAAGTACACTATGTTTACAAAAGTAGGCGCTTTATTGAAGTACTTTGTGTTACTATATTAAACGTACATCTTGTGTATTTAGTGAATAGATAGGGCTGAAATGTTAAAATGAAATGAAATATTACAAATTATTTCAAATTGATCCCTATTAGTTTCTAACAACTTCAACCGAAATGAGTCAATCGTTAATGTGATAATGTGATATGTGATAATGTTAATGTGATATGCGCACAAACAAATACACAAAGAGACAGACAATAAATTTTAAAAAATTATCTTAATGCGTTCTATCACTTATCCTTTGTCGTTGTTAATTTTTTTACAAATGTTTCTAATGTACACATATACAAAGTTTAGAGTTTTATTATATGTGAGGATGTTATATATAAAAACACACACGGCTGGTATTATGAAAAGTAAAGTTATAAACAAAAGGAAAATAAAAGGGGTAAAAATAAAATTTTGTTAGTGGAATTAAATTCTATGAGAATTAAATGAAATAAGGGTGTCAAGTGAAGTGGTGGATGAAACAAATTAAATTCGTAAAGACTTTGACAGGTTCAAAGTCTTTACGAATTTAATTTGTTTATTGACGTAGTGACAATCATTTTATGCGCAAGTAAAAATTAAGTCATTTTGTATAATGATGCGATATTATTTGGAGATGAGGTTAATACTTTAAGACTTATTTAACAAGGATCTGAATTCTGAGGAATATTCGTACTGTCTTGCAAGAACTCTGCAATTATTCAAACTCCTTCAGAATATTAGATTTGAAAAGAAATAAGTCCCTGAAAACTAATAACGCGTCTGGTTCAGATCCCATAACTGCGAAACGGCTGAAAATGCAGGCTTAGCTGCTATCGAGGAAACTCATAATATCTCACGTTAAGCTTTGTACAAGTTGTCCAATTTTTAAGAAAAAAAGTCTTCTTAAATGTTCAGTGATATTAGTCTTGTCTGCACCACTTAAAAGAAAATTTCAAATATACTGCTCAACTGACTATCTTCCTTTCAGCGGAAAATGTAATTAGTTTAGTTTCTATACTTAATAGACTACAAGACTACTAATGTGATGAAAAATCCTTAGAGCCTTTTTTGAAAAAAAAAATGGAAGTTTCCGCTTTTTAATATTAGAAACATATACAGTACATTTTTGAAGAAATAATAATTAAAGTTTATTATTGCAGAAATAATATATCTGCAATATCTAATGTAAAACCGTGAAATCTGTCTTTGGATAAAATTTATTTGTTATTTTTTTATAGTGGCCATCATTACCTAAGGTAAAAAAATTTATTGAGTTTTTTTATGTAAATCGGGAGTCAGACAATGAGAAATAAGATTATTTTTCCTAATAGTTTTTAAATACTATTTCTAGGGAACTCTTTGAACCAGCAAGGTTAAACAAAGTGCAAAGTGTGTTCCATGAAATCCGCCATATATAGATGTAACATATTAAGTCATAAAATTCACAGGCTCAATTGGGTCGTTGAGAAAAAACAGGTAAAACTAAAAAGAATGAAAAGGCATTCATTTTAAAAACAGAACAATGGTCAATGTCGGTTAACAGCTTATTTATTATTCATTTAGGCAATAGCTATACATTAAAAAGTAATTGGTATTGATTACTTTCTATAGTTGTTCTAAAATGTTATTATGGACTTCGTGAGATATTTATTCACATTTTTATTTTTTATTAATAATTCTTTATATATTAAAAATATAATTTAGGAAGGCAGCTTTTTTCGTTTTATATTATGGTTGTAAATTGTATTTAATTTTTTGCTCTTTCGTGTTTGTCAATAGCTGAATTGTTTGTTTTGTTTGTATTCTAAAACATACCAGCTTTTTCCAAAAAAATTATTCTAATTTCTTTAAGACCTTCTTTTGACAACATGTCAAAATTATTAAATTCGACGTATATTTAATACATTAAAAATATTTTTCAAAATTCACAGTTCTTTAGAAAGTGTTGACAATATTTGCAGAAAGTGTGAAATGAATAAAATATTTAAAAAAATTGAACCGACTTTATATACCCACCGAATAAAAAGCGTGTTGTATAAATATAAAACAAACTATTTTGGAAATTTTTGCAGTAAAAATAATTTCCGAACCTAAATAAATTTGCAAAATACTGCTACTGCTATAGGATTTTGGAATCGGTGCCAAGTTTAAGCTTCACTCCTCTCCAAGTACATGCACACTTACACATATAGATGAGAGCTACTCGTACATGTCAATTGGCACCGACTCCAAAAACATACATACATACGGATATGTAAATTACATTACTTCTTTCGGATTCACCGTAGTTAATGCTTCAAGCTTTTATATATCTTTTCCTAATATATATCTTCCTATTAATATTCTAGTTGCTATACATATTTTTATATATACCCGTATTTACTTTACATACCTACTTATGTGCTAATTTATAGTCAATCCATGCATTCATTAAACCTATACTTACCTATCTACTTACCAACTAATACCTCAGTTCACTTACAAATTTGTATGTACCTATATATGTATATACTTAGGTAAGTATATACATATATAGGTACATTACACGTGTGTTGAGTACATTAGGTAGGTACCTAATGTCCTCAACACAAGGGAAACTAGCCTTTACTCCATAAGCTTACTTCTCGTCATTGAAAACTTCCCGTCACTATCTCCCGGCTTCATCATTTTACCCTGATTTTGCTAACGAGCTTAGTTGTGTCAACATTTTTAGAGACTTTGTTACTAGATTATCGTTTACCCTTTATCATACAAACTCGGTTATGGCACTTGTGCTGTACAAAGTTGAGGAATTCTATATTACACCTTCAATTTCCGTAGTCAGATTTTAATGATAATGCACTGTGGCCATTCAAATAAAAAAGAACCATCTAAATTAATTGAATAATGCCGGAGATATGAGTAAACATACACAAAACATACTGGACCGATGTAGCATAAGGCTGAGTATCAGAAGAATTCAGTGACAGTCTCTGCATTCAGTGACAATAAGAATTTAAAAACAGCAGATCCTGAAGTCTTATAATTTAAGCAAGCAGTTAACTTGCAGTACGAGGGCTGAGAATAGGAAACTGGAGTTTAATGACAGAGCCCCGCTTCAGATCCAAAATACTAATTTAAACACCGCACATCTTCAAGTGTCACGTTTTAAGCAGACAGTATCCTCACATCGTCAAGACTGAGGAGTTGGAACCCGAAGTTCAGTGGTAGAAACTCTGCTTAAAACTCAAAATACTAACTTAAAAACAGCATATCCTCAAGTCTCATAGTTTAGGCTGTACTGTTAGTACCCTTGCAGAATCAGGACTGAGGAGTTGAAACCTGGAGTCCAATATTAGAGACTTGAGACTTGAGACCCATGATATCAATTTAACGCAGTTTATCCTCAAGTCTCACGATATAAGCAGGCAGAATCCCCACAGTATCAAGACTGAAAGGTTGGAACTCAAAGTTCAGTAACAGAGTTTGAGCTAGAAACCCACAATACTAAGTTAAAAACAGCAGATCCCTAGGTATCACGACTTAAGCAGATAATATCCCCAAAGCGACGAAACTGAGGTACTAGAACCCAAAAATTAGTGGCGGAGTCCTAGCTTGAGCCATTGAATGCCTACTAATCTGTAAATCTCACAATATAAACACGATATAACAGGTTTCACGATATAAACAGGCAGTACTCCTGCAGCATCATGATGGAGAAGTTGGTACCCGAAATTTAACGATAGAGTCTCTGCTTGAGACCCATAATACTATTTTAAATATAGCAGATCCTCAAGTCTCATAGCTTAGACGAACAGTACCCCTGTAGCATCTGAACTGAGGAGTTGGAACCCGGAGTTCAATGATAAAGTCTCTAATTAAGACTAATTTAAAAGCAGCAAATCTTCAAGTCTCGGTTAGGGCAGGCAGTACACCTGTAGCGTCAGGATTTATGGATCAAAGGTTGACATTACATTGTACGTATATATAGTATATACGACATATACTTACCTATCTATTCGTTCTATTACTTTTTTGCTATATCAAGACAAGTCAAAAGAGTACAAACTCAATAAGTTACAGAGATAAGAGTACAGCTCATCATTGAAGAGTTCCTGTCACCATTTTCCGGGTCTAACTTGGCACCCTGATTTTGGTAAATAACAAGTTTATGTCGATTTTAGTCGTCTCTTATTAGATTATCAATAGAGCTATATCATCGATACTCGATTACGACAGGATATCTGTGTTTTTCAATGCTGATTAATTCCATGGTAAATCTTCTATTTCCATGACCACATTCTGACTAAATTATGAGTGACCATACTGTCAGTAGGGTATATTTCAAATAAAAAAAGATGCATCCAAATTGGTTGAAATTTACTGGAGATACGAAATCAGATACATAAAAAAATACAGACTAATTGAGAACCTCCTCCTTTTTTGAACTATGTTAAAAACACCCGGCCAACATTTAATGAACGCACGGTTATGCAATGATCTCACGTCGCAGCGGAAAAACCATCGTCAGTAGACAAACATCGACGCGATCGCGATCAACTGCAACCCGCATCTTAATTCTCGACGCAAGTCGTCGAACGGAACGAGGTCTTATTTAATGGCCTCCCGAGACAAATTTATGTCCGTTCTGTGCCCGGACCAGGATAAGGAATTGGATCTTATTCAATGTTTTGTTTGTAGGAATTTTTCGTTTTAATTTTGGCGCGTTTGCATGGCTCGTCGAGTATGGCGCGGGAATGCAGATCACTTGTCAGATGCTGCACTAAGAGCTACTGCAGTGACAGTTTGGGATAATTAGGACACGGTTCGTCAGAAGAATTTCTTTGAAAAAAGTATATTTAGTTGTATACCAATATACATTTAAATTGACATCTGGATAATTATTAACGAGTCTACGTTATATTTATAATAACTTTTATAGCTTAGTACCCGTTATACACACTTGTACAAAATACTGACGGAAAAATATCGGGTGAACATGGCTCTTAAGATTTGTTGCTGCAGGGTAGAAAGCAAGTGAATTTGAGGGAAATCGGTTGAAAACGGTAGGAGTTTATATAAAAAATCTAGACATACTTACATTAAGATTTATTTATAAAGATTGTATAATTATTATCCAAAAATAAAATAGAAAAATGTATTTTTAAAACATATCTTTAAGTGATGATCTAGTTAAGAATCTATGTTAAAGTGTTGACATATTTTATAATACTGCAAGCATATTGCAGGAGAACCAAAACAGCTTTTAATTTCTTAGCTTTTGAGATGAATAAATAAACTTATGCCGTCAAATTTTGTAGAATTTCAAATGAACTCGATAGATGAAAATTAACGGCTATCTCAACAATTATATATTACTTTGTTTAAAGATTTTGATTTCCCCAATTCAAACGGAAAAACATATGCGAAATAAATATTTTATTTTAAATTGAAAGGTCGTTTTGGTGTTTTGAAATCTAGACTACACGATTTCATCCACAATGATACTTTTTATTATTAACAATTTCTGTCATATTAGTACAATCAAACATCAGAATATATTTTTTCGAATAACAAGTGCCAATTTAAATGAAGTCGTGCTGAGTGAGTCAAAACTTAGAAGACTTTTAAATATAATAGAACTGTATGATCCGATTCTACTAGGCTATACCTGTCAGAGGATAAATGTTTTTGTTCAAGCGTAGAGTTAGGTTCTTTTAATATTTCATTCTATATGACGAAGTAATGGAATTCTCGTCTCAAAGTTAAGCTGAAAATGTAAAAAAATGCTGAAATGTTTTCTATTTTTTTGACAGCTTAGTTGTCAAAAAAATAGAAAATGATTTTCGAAATATTAAAATCTTTGACTTGCATAGTTTTAACATTTCATTAGCATTGCAACATTGGCCATTTTATATAAACGTAGATAATTCTCAACTTTTCCACGTGAAATGTTTAAAAGTACATGAAACTTTAAACTATTTACCGTATAAAATTAGATTTAAAAAATTAGAGTTAAAAACAAATTAGGATAAAACACGTAAAGTAAAAAAGAGAGAAAGAGAAAAAAAGACTTTTATTTGTTTACTGTTTTGTAGCCAGAACCAAAAAAATTGGTCATTGCGAAAAAAATGAAATCAGTAAAATATATTCAATTTTAGCTTTTTTCTGTTTGCACTGGAGATCGATGATTTAATTTAATAATGCATATACTTGAGGCGTTATTATTTTGGCGCTAATTTTATTCATTAATTAATAGAATCTGTGCAAAATACTTCGTTTCAATATTAGCAATCTGCAATAAAATACATTACACTACTCATTTTCCAATTATTGATTCTCGCTAGTTGGTTATACTGTGCGATATCTCAGTGCTCATTGCTTTTATTGGCTTCCATTCTGCAATTATATATATATATATATATATATATATATCCCTCAAAGTTTGTATAAGATTTTCCAATCTGCTATTATATATATATATATATATATATAGAGTCGATGCAATCGATGTAAATAAAGTTTTGTTAATACCTAACAAAACTTTATTTACATCGATTGCATCGACTCTGTTCCGTCCTATTATTAGAAATACACGCCAAATTCAAGCCCCCTATATATTTTAAGGATTGTTAAAAACTTTTAAAAAAAGCGAATACCTATTCTACCGGGTATTTAGATACTACCTTACAAGTTATCCGAGATTTTGGTTTGCGCTTTAAGCTCAACAGTTCATTAGAAACAAAAGTTGCATGCGAATTTATAAATTTGAAAATATTTTTTGAATAAACATTTGACACTTGAACTTGTATGCATATACAAGTTTCTCATCGGTTAACGTGGATCAAAATAGCATTTTAATCATGATTATCAGTTACTAGTTTTCGGGTGGTATTTTTTGGAATCATTACATCTTATTGGATACTCGTGACTGCCTGTCCTTGTATCCGATGTGGGCCTGAGAATTCGCTTATTCACCTTATTTTTCAATTATTTAAAACGTGATCTGTTCGTGTGTCTGTTAAATTATTTCCATGAATTCTCTTTTATTTAATTGAGGACCCATGATTTTCATGATGACATTATGATAACTTCATTATTATATTATGAAAAATAATGTGTAAAGAATTGATAAATATTTTACAAAGACTGATTTTTAAACGTCAGAAATATAGCAATGCAACAGTGAAAATGATACATGTATTTCTATCCAGATATGATTAATTCGGTAACATTGAATTTGAATATTTGCGTCGTAAACTATATAAGCCAGAACTTTAAGTGATATTAACTCATAAATATCAAAGCTAATAATAAAAATAAATAGAATAAATATTTATTTCTTGGAAAAACTGTGGATTGATTACAAGTTGACACAAAACACCAACAAGCGTAAGCAGAAGAAAGAGAAACAGTTATATGTAAACCAAACAGTAATATTTAAAATAGAAAAATAAACAGTCATGTAAAATAAACAAACATAATGCTAACTCGTGGATCATCCAGCAAATCTGTAACCACACCCTGAACCGGTCATTGAAGATAAAATCATTTGAGTATTGCGGGATATCCGTACGCGCTCTAGCAAGAATTTATGACTTCATCTTCTCGCGCAATAGGAGCATAAAGTCTTGAAACTAAAGAAGTCTTGAAGTTACTAAACCCATGAAAGGTTGTCAATATTATTATTAATAAATTTGAAAAAGCATGATCAAAAGTGCTTCTCGTTCAAATTGAACGGAATAACATAATACTGTACTCTACTTATAAATTCTAAAGATAATAACAGTTCATTTTATAATTTAAAAACATATTAGACTTAATTTTAGATATATTAATATTTTTTATGATATATATTATATTATTTTCTATCACAAGGGTTAAGTTCTCCGTACGACGTTGTATGTATTTCAAGAATATTGTGGTCTGAAGAGTTAAATAAAGGGCTTTTATAGAAACAGTAGGAACCTTGCATAATGAATCACATGTCCTATATGTCTTCTCAGAGGTTTATATGGTACGATTGTAAATAATCCTTAATCACGCTGAGATCATTCATGATTTCTAACGTAGCTTCATCTAGTTTATATGCACAGAAAGAAGACGTCTACAGACGTAATCAGGGAAGATACTATATGACTTATTTTGAAAAGACTAAGCTTTTCAACAGTGAAAAAAACCAATGTTGACAAAATTTATATGTAGAATGGCGCTAATTAAAGATCACCGATGTTTGTATGAGAACGCTTTAGGTGTGTGAAAAGAACGCAACAAACTACGATTAGAATCGATCGATTTGGAAAACTAAGGTTACCGACATAGCTCGCAAGATTGTCAGACTGAAGTTGTAATGAGCAGGTCATCTAATGGCAGAACCTACAACTATTGTAGAAGAAATGTTTTTAAATGAAATTTACGTATTGGAAGACGTAGCGTAGGTAGGCCCCTCGCTAAATGGACAGATAACCTGGTAATGGTAGCGGAAAGCCATTGTATGCAAGCGGCACGGGGTCGATCGTCGTGGGAATGTATGGGAGAGATCTATGTTTAACGGTGGAAATATTCCAGTTGATAATAATGATGAAATTGGTACCATATATCTTAGTTTTATTTTTCCGGTGTATTCCTACGGCTGGTACATGCTGCAGTAATACCACCAACTGCCTTCCCAAATTATTTTTTAAAGAAAAAAAAATTGTATTATGTGTGCAAAATAATAAATACGATAAACTTAGTTAAAAAATATTTTCGAGATTGGCATCTTAAAATAAAACTATCTCCATTAGTCGGCAACGATAGTGCTACTACGATAAGGTATTAACTAAAGTCGAAAAATATAAGAGTAAAAAATATATTTCAGAGAATCCTTGTCATTGTTATTATCGTGACCTAAATATTAGGTCGTTGGCTATAGGTACAATTAGTCCCCGCCCTATGGATGAGATACACCATGACAGGCACAGTGAATTTTCGGTCTCAAATGTGCTAACAATTATGCAATGAAAAAAAACTGCAATATAACTACAAATAAACTAAACAAACATACAATATAACTTTAGTGTATGATATAACTAGTGTGAACGGTTATGTACTCACATGACATTACTAGTACGAACGGTGAACGCTGATTATACCAATCAAATTACAGAGTGTGCGCGTGGGCTAAACCGAGAAATGTGCCCACTTTAATCAAAATATCTAATATTATTTGAAGCATATCATACATACGATAAATCCGACATGTCAGGGGAAATTCTGACAAATGGTAACTCGACACCGCACGTCACATCTAACCGCCGTCGGCGGTGCGTTCAGCAAAGAATCGTTTAGGTCCTCTATTTGCCCACACGCACAGTAGAGGCACGCGAGAACCTCCGTACTTGGGGCAGCAGGGCTATAATTCAGCTGTAGCGGTATAAGCAACGGTAAAAGCGAGCCAATCGAAGTAGTTGCTAATGTGCGTTCAGCTTCTAACTCAAATTGGCAATTTGAAGCTTTGTACAGTTTTGTAGCGCCGCCGGCAGACCGTGTCTTTCTTAGTTTATCTTTGTGTAAATGTATACTCAGAGATGAAATATTATGACTGTGTTATTGGAGGTGTATATGCGTAAAAGCAAACATGTTATATTTACATAAGTTATTGCATTCTTCTTATGGCGATAACGTATTATTTAATTCTCCTATTTATTTAAACAGATCAAAATTGAAATGCTTCGTCTTAGCATCAGATCAAATGATTTTGTTTTATTGAAGTGTAAGTGCAACCAGAGGAACTCGTGCATATTTTGCTTATTCTTGAAAAAAATTATTTGGTAGTTTTTAGTTGTCAGTTTTTGTTGTTATTTTCAGTATCTTGTAGTTATAAGCTTTTATGCCTTATTTTTAAATTATTTTTCAATGCTTCGTTTGTAATGTTTAAACTTTTCTTACTAAAATAAGCATTGCTTTATTTTTTATAAGTATACTATTGTATATGATCTTAAAATACATTGAAAAAGTCTGTACGAAAAACCTGTCAAGTACGAGTTGAACTCGCGCTACTAGGACTCCGTAGAAATTTAACCAATTAGAAATATGTAAGGGTACATAATATGTGTGCTATTTACAATTATTAATTTTTCGCAATGTTGCCTACCATAATTTTCATAGGCTAAAAACATGGTGCATATTTAAACAATATTATTTCTCACCATTTCAATATATAAATATATTGCCTAACATCTTTCACCAACATAATAAATATAGATGTCGAAACACAAAGTTGTTTTTGCAATTGATTTAAATGACTTGTATGAAGCTTCTATCTGTTGGATTCAGCTACATGTCACTAGTTGAGCGACTATTACTCGTAAACTAGCATAGTCTACTTAGCTATGATAATGTTTCTTTTAATTTCGTTATATGTACTACTACTCCCATTACTTATTAGATATTCAAAATGAGTGGTATTGGCATATTAATTAAATTTAAATTACGAGCCTCATTAGTGTTATCTTTATATTGCATTAAAATAAAAATTAAGTAATGTACGTTGTCTATGGCACTCTGCTCTGTGACATTTTTTGTACTGTACGTAGTTGTATATAAATCTAATTAAAATTAGTGTTAATCCACCGAAGTGCCCGACTTTTCACTTTAAATTTATCAAGTCATCGATCCAAAAACCCTAATAAAAGTGGACAGCGAAAAACACAACAACTCAAAAAAACATACTCACACTAACGCATCGTGGTTCTCTTCGTGCATATAAAAATTCCTGAAAAAACGCAAAGATGACCTTAAACAAAACAACGGCATTAAATGTCATTGAAAAATTAACCGGTCGCGAAAATTATTCTACGTGGAGATTCACCATGAGAACTCGAGCACGAAGAACTGTGGGATTGCATAGAAGGTGAAGCACCTGTAGATCCAAAGAAAGATGTAAAAGCTAAATCAAAAATAATTCTACTTGTGGATTCGACAAACTACGTCCACATTCAAGATGCTAAGTCTGCCAAGGAAAGCGTGGAACAACACGCCGCGTGGGTTTACTTCGTGGCTTATGTATAACTAATCTTGCTGGATGTCAAAACCTAGAGGAATAATCGTTTCTATTAAAGTGCTGTTAAATGTTGTAATTGATAAAAACACTCCAAAAAATGTCGAGAAAACTAACTAAAATATGTGAAAACTTGCTAAACATGATTAAAGGATCCAATTTTGATATGTCATATATATATATACATACATATATCCATATATATCGGCCAGTCATGTTATCATTATAAATTGAAGTAATATTACGCACAAAACTATCACCGAATGGAATATTGAGGAAAATATAAAAAACAAAACTACACATTATTGGAACACAAGATGTCAACTCAATTGAATCAGAACAATTGTCAGTAGTTTTAATAAACATTTATAGTAGTGGAAACAGAAAACGATTGTGGAAAATTAATCATCTTCATTCGAGCAAAAATTCAATGATAATAAGAGAAAATACATTCCGCTTTATAAATTGGTCACATAATAAATAAAAGTTACACGAGATAAATACAGAAACAGCGTTAAGTCTTCACTGCTTTACTACATTTATGAACGTGTTTGGATATAATATTTTTGGTAATATTAAAAAAAAACTGTTCAACTACAGTAATCGAGTGAAGAACCGGGACAGGGGTTACTGTTTATCCTAGATTGAATAATATCTTAATTATTTAATCCATATTTCAGTTAGAGTGGCAGTTTGTAGAAAATTTTAAGAAAGGATCGAAATTTTAGTGAGGCTACACTTTTTATTTTTAAAAGAAATTAATTTAAATTTGTTTAAATGAATTATTTTACTATAATAATTTCAGGTAAGATGTATTTTTTAAGATATTGCAATAGTTACACAAACACGACCTTTTGTCTGCATGGTTATTTTGTTTGTATAATGCATAGTTATCAGAAACCGAGGCAATTTATAACGCCACGGCCAAATATTTTACAATCTTAATTTTTGTGTAATTTACAATTTTCACCACAATAAATTGAGGGCTCTATAATGTTTAATATCATTTAGCCATACAACAAAACGATATTGGTGCATTAAGTTAATTCTTTGTATATGAATATAATGTTATGATATCCCAAATTTTAAAAAAATGGAATACTTCTAGTGTAAAAAACATTTACACAAAAATATTTATAAATATAATCAGTTTGGTTTTGGATAACCAGTTTTTAATTCAAAAATATCCTTATAAAAATATTTTAAAATATAAATGTCACAAAGGAACCGAATTACATACTGATAAACAGTGACATTATTCCTGCAGCGCAATAATACAGTGAGTTCAATTTAAGAAAATTGACAAGGTCTATTTGAAGGTCTATGTAGATATACCAGCTGATATACTAGCGAGTTTAACTTAATTCCTGTAATTTTTGACAAGTATGTGGTTAAGTATTATCACGGAGAAAATAAATTCGGTCGTCTTGTCTATTTACTTTGTTAACTATTCAATTTAGTTGATGAGATTAAATCTCTGCGTACAATCCGAAGTTTTCTCCTACGTTGAGTCATTAGTCTATACGTATATTATTAACGTATGTAACCTATGTTTTATCTCCAACTACTAGTAGCTTCAGCCAAATAAAGATACATTGTAATATTAACAATTGTTAACAAACATTAACTCATGGAATAGTAAAGTTTATATTCGATTTAAATCCATGTTTTTCAATCACAACGTATTAACCAACAACTTTAAAGTATGTTCCAAAAGGCACGGAAATGGAAAAATACTTTTTTACATATAGATTGGTCCTAATCGTCTCTTACAAAGGGCAAAAGGATATGAGAATTGTAGAGGCGAAACGGTGGTCGGTTGCGTGCGGCGGGTAGTATTATGCTAATACCTAATAAATATCACAAGTCAAGTTTGCCTAAGGCATACAGCGCTCTGCAATCCAATTGCGTCCGTACAGTTCGCTTTGATATTCATATTTTATAAAGAATCGATATAATATTTGCAGTAGATTTCAAGATCGAACATAACGTTAGCCACGCGCTAGTAGCGATCTTTCACGGTTTCAAATATTTTTTTAATCACTTCGACTGTTATTGAATGCTATTAGTTTCTTCATTTAATGGTGAAAAATTTATAATACAACTTGGCCTTACAACACAGTTTAGTATGTCAGTGTTTCAAAGTAGCTTTCCTGCAAATATCCACAAATCGATTGATTACTATAACAAACGATATATAATGAATTATGAAATGCAAATTGAGGGCTCATTAATATTATATTTTATTATTGATAGTTAATTGTTACAAATTATTTCCAGTAAAACAGTATTTTAAAGATCAAAGTATTTCCAAATGGCTAAGTGACTTATAGTTTGTTGTGAGAATCAAAAAAAGTCCACATTAGATATAACAGAGTAGCTGATTTCATATTATCTTCTTGTAACTTCCTTTTTGCCTTCATTTTTTTGTTCTATATTTTAACTCTGCCCATAGTGTTGTAAATACGTTCCTTCAATTATAAGTAAAAAACTTGAAGACATTCTCAAAAAAATTATCGTAAATTTCCCTTATCTTGAACTTACCTCAACGAGCTCTTTCTTTTTACCCCAACGTCTATATTTTCTTTCGATTCGAACTGCCATCGATCACCCCCCGCACATTCGCAGTAGCGGCGGCTGGCACCGCCCCGCCGGCGCGCCCCACAAAGGGACACCGCGGCGGCCTCTGAAGTCGCCGCCCGGTATATAAATTCATTAGTTAAATCGCCCGTGGCGGCGTTTTGTGTCGGCGAACATCAAAGGCGGCTCGCTTCAGATGTGGTATACCCTCGTCCGTAATATAATGTGACCGTACAGGGGTGCTCAAGTGGAACGGTTGAGTTTTTGTGGGGCATTTCGTGACGGCAAGGTTGGTACTTATAGCCGCTCTTTATGTGGTTGTGTAATGTTAGTTTAACGGTTATAGCTTACAGTATATAAGTGTGTTATTGGATAAGATGTTGAGTTCAATGGATATATAATAAGTTATGCTTATTTATAAGTCTAAATAACAGATATAAAATTAACTCTGTGGACATAAATAATTTGTCGTTCTAATTATCATGTCTTTATATGTCATAAAAATGAAAACATGAAGACCGTAGTGAAATGTTAAAGGAATGAATTCACAAAGAGGTGCTTTATTTAATTTGATGATAAAAATGTTTTATTTTTGTTTTCGTTGTTCTCTTTTGTTTTTTCCAATATTTTACCTATTATATTATGTTATCGATCCAGAAGCCCTTGTTTTGACATTCTGTTTAACATTGCCCTCTATATATGCTTCGTCGATTTCAGAAAAGCCTTCGATACCGTGAAGTGGTGGAAACTGTGGCTGGTCCTGACGGAAATGGGTGTACCGCATCATCTTGTACAACTCATTCGGCGTCTATACGAAGATGGCACAGCCGCGGTCCGAGTAGACGGTATTGACTCCGAACACTTCAAAACGCAAGCAGGTGTTAGACAGGGCTGTATATTATCTCCTCTTCTCTTTAACATATACACAGAATACCTAATGCGTATAGTTCTTGAAGATTGGAATAAGGGAATATCGGTGGGGGGTCGGAAGATATCAAACTTGAGATACGCAGATGACACCACCCTCCTAGCGTCAACAAAAGATGAAATTGAGTCTCTCCTACAACGACTGGAGACCACAGCATTGGAGTGTGGGCTTACAATCAATCGCGATAAGACTAAAACGATGAGTGTAGATCGTGCTAACAATAACCAACCGAACATCCCAAATTTATCAGGATGCCAGGTAGTGAAGAGCTACGTATATCTGGGCTCCACTATCGCTAATGATGGAGGTTGCGAGGATGAGTTTCGAAGACGTTGCGCCGTGACGAGATCATCAGTGGAAACACAAAATTGACGCGCTGGAAATGTGGTGCTGGAGGCGTTTGCTTAGGATCCCATGGACCGCGCATCGAACCAACGTTTCGATCCTCAAGGAACTTAATATCAAAGAGAGATTATCGTCGACTGTGCAATTGCGAATCCTCAAATTCTTTGGATATGTCACCCGTAACGAGGACTCCATGGAACGACTGGTGGTGCAAGGAAAAGTCGAAGGCAAACGATCCCGCGGACGCTCTCCGTCACGGTGGACAGACCTAATAAAATCTGCGACGCACTCCAGTCTAAATGACTGCTTTCACTCCGCACAACACCGAACTACATGGCGTCACATTGCGAGGGCGGCAGTGGCGAAGGAACCGGCCGAATCATGATCACGACCACTCTTTCAAGAGTGCACGAATAAGAAGAATTATGTTATCAGGTGTGGCATTTGTCTATCGTATTTGTTCATTAAAGAACTGTAACTCTGTTTAACTGTAAAATATTGCTATAAGTTCGCCAGATAATGGTTCATCGAAGTTTTAAATAAGTAAATAAATATGTTAGCAAAACTCAAAAAAACAAGTTGTCAAAAATAAGTGCGTAAACAAACTTGTTACTAATATGAAAATAATGCTGAAATGTACCAAAAAATTAACGATTAATTACAATAATGAAACGTATTATTCATTTCAATTCCTTTTTTGTTCGATTCATCTCTGTTTCAACTTGGCACCGACTCCAAAAAACTATAGAGTAAATGATAATTATTTTTTTGGTTTTTCCATGCGTCATAAAAAAGTTACTTTTACTTTTGTAAAAGACGCCATTATTATAAAGAAACGAGATAGTAAAGGAAGAATCGTTTAAAACAATAGGAAAACAAATTCAGAGTAGCGTGAACACAGACTTTCGGAAATGAGAATTTGTGCGAATAGAATACTAAATAATGAAAGGGTAGAGGATTAGTGTTAATCTTTAAAAAACATGCTTTAATTACGAAATACGTGTTGTCACTTGTTGAGGAGTTCCATTGGTATCAGCTCATAAACCATCACCAAATACTGGCTCAAACGTTGTTGAGATTACTGTATCAACAAAAGCGAGCGCAACTTAATAAATGTCCTCAATCACGGTCGACCTATTGTGATCCATTGAGGAATTCTTTTATCCATCTCCGGAGATCATCTACAAATCGTATCCAAATGTTTATAGGACTACACCTAAGTTATACTGTTCTGAATAAAACATAATCTTTCAAATCGGTGCATATATGCCGGCGATATGAAAAATAAAGTCGATTTAAAGAACATTTTTTTAAGTCGATTAAGAAAAATAAATAAATAATTTTATTACGTTGCTGGTGCCACTTTAATTAACGTTATGTAACGGTGGTCAAAGACTAATCTGAATATGTATGTATGCTTGCCCGTGATTCTATTAGAAATCGTTGCACCGTTTAAAATTATTTATTTTGCATTTATAGAAAATTTCTAAGAGTGTCCGAATATTATTAAGATGTGTATAATATTAGAGGAAATCTGTTAAAACTTTAGTTGGATACCGTGTCAATTTATAAAATGTGTAAATAAACATTCATCTTCAACAAATACATCATGAATATTTTTTTTACTTTATATAGCTGTGTACACTTGAAATAAAAAAATATTCTTTTACAGTTGCAAATAATTTTTAAACGAAAAAAATATAATTATTTACAATCTATTTTGTTTTTAATTTTGTGCTTTATCTAATTTTATTCAGTATTATATTCAAATGCAATATAAATGCTACACGCGAACGCAGAATACTTTTTAATTAATATTGATTTTTAATTAGAAAATATACATGTACAAAATTTTATTATACAATATATATATATATATATATATATATATATATATATACAAAATTATTATTGATAGCTTTCTTGATTTCTGTGTTCGTATCTGTCAGTTATTTCTACTTGCGAGAATAGACAAGAGCATAGAGATAGTATCTTCTTCAAAGGAAAAACTGATAATGAAGTTATAGATTAAAAATTTGAATTTCCTTCACAGGTATTTTGAAATTTTATTTATTATGAAATATATGCTATGAATTTCCCAGGTGAAACCTTTAATAACGCTTTTGGGGTAGGCTTTACTTTGCTTTTCTGAACGGCATACCAGTGACAAAACTCATTTATTTATTTGATCTTGCAGTGCTATATTTCGATAGTTTTCCATCCCTCAGCCCTTAGTTTTGCTTGCAGTTACGGGTTGCGGGTAATTTTTTTGTAGAGAAATGAAATATTTATCCATATTAGTATTAAAAGTTGATAGAACTGACTTAAATATTGGTTGGTATGCGTAACAATAAAGATACAATAAGAAGAATTCGCAATACAATTTCAGTAGTTAATTTTTTTTGTTATCATAAATCATCTGCGAACATAAAAAATAATAATGTGATGACGTTTGAGTATCCCAAAAATTATATACTATCGAAAAACTCTGTATAAAATCTTACCATCAAACCACCTCGCTCTGTTTAGTATCGAATTTAATTCATGACTCTGTGAATTATTTTATCTTCGATAACATTTTATTTATTAAATAAACTTCATTCAAAATGTTCGCCATCACTGGCGGCGCGGCGCAGGGCGCGGGGTGCCGGGCGGGCAGTGTAAACAGGGAGCGACCCGCGCCCGCAACGCTCGGACGCGGCCTTTCTACCCGCTCTATTTACCGTCCATTGTTTACGTGCTTTCAGTTTAATAAATAATCTTTTATTGTTTCACCTAATTATCGATCTTTGGGAGCTTTGTTTTGTTTCTGGTTTATGTAATTTCACTATGTACTTTTTAACTGTATTAGGTACCTTTCTCTCTCCTCTGAGAGAGAAAGGTACCTAATACATGTATCACCACTTAATCATAGAAAAACGTGGGACGATTATTTCATAAATTAATACTTAAGCTACGAGCTTGACATGCACATCCGGTGGAATACTGATATCCATAACGTTATTCACTACTACCTGTGCGAACACTTTTAGATTCATAATTTTTAGGATAAAAAATTCCATAAATTAAAAAAAATAGTATTAAATACAAAAATAAGTTAATTATTAATATAATAAATAATTAAAAGTAATGAATTATAAGGGACGTATGAAAAGAAAGATCACTCCAGAAAATCCGCTTCAGACAATAATTGACGCCTTATATATAAAGAAATTCGAAAAAAATTAGAACACATCATAACTCTACCTAGGCAGAGTAAGCAATACTAATGACTATAAATAATAAAGTATAAATGTATGAATATTCATAAGTAATACCAAATAATTTAAGTGTAATATATATGGAAATTATTTTTGGGGGATGGATTTCCGCAATATCCTGTACCCTTCTTGAATAAAGTCTCGGCTAACAACAAATATTGATGACTAATAAGATTGTCACCAAAATATAAAAGAAAACCTACTATTAAGCTAGAAGCTACTCGGGAGAATTGTTAATAAAGGCGTATAGTCTTTCTATATTATAAAAATAATTGACAAAAATTTATTTAATTCAAAATTTAGAGTGCAATGGATTCTAAACCTATATAAAATGTATAAATTTAAATAGTTTTTAAAAATCAAAGTATACACAAATATTTACAGCAAACTTCATGTCTATTGTTATTTAAGCCTTTGAGTAAGGTATCACACCATGACTTCTACATTACCAGTAAATTTCAATCATACAAAAATTTCATCAAAATTAACATTTATTCCTTCATGTACTTATTTAGGATGTATTTCTAAATATAATGAACATTATTTAATCTAGCTAAAATAAATAACTTTAATCTAGCTAAAATAAAATAAATACAAAGAAAATAAATCTCGTGCAGTTTTCCGATTAATATAAAATCTAATTGATTTTAATCTAGTGCAGTTTATTTTAACTTAATACAAATCAAATGACTTAAAATTTCTAATTGATGGTAACAATGGAAAGACTAATAGTTATTATAACAAACAGACAATAGTAATTTATATATATATATATATATATATATATATATATATACATATACACACACACATATATATATATATATATATATATATACTTTGACAGATTAACTTGACTACATAACCACAGGTAGTAAACCTGTGGTTGTGTAGTCAAATTAATCTGATAAACTAAAAATTTGAATAAGCATTAAGAATAGTTTAACTTTGAAATCTATATCTTTCTTTGTGAATATATCAGAAGCATGGTATAATGGCATGGCATGTACTAAATATGAATCTGATATAAAATATATTATCTTAATTGTTTTCAAACTGTGTTAGCGTTACTGCTTCGTATACGTAGAATTGGTTATATTTCTTACTATTAAGATCCCTATAAAGAAAACCAAAAAAAAACAAACATTATTATAAAAATCGTAAAAGAAAACCAAATATATGTTACCAAATATTATTATTTTCTCGAGTTATGATTTTATATATAAATTAGATGTTAGATGGATAAACGCTTTGAGCGAACTGTGATTGTGCTTATTTTATAAGATCGATTAAGGAAGAGTACAGCTATACGTTTGGAGACAAACATGCTGCACGGAGATTAGTAACTGTTCACTTATGGGACGCCGGTCTCAAACTGACCAGATTTCACTGCCTTCCTTTTTTAGCTTATATTAGCTTATAATTTGCATGCGAGCATCTCACCTGGGCTTCTAAAAATTGAAGGTTTATGCTTTGTGAAAATTAATGTAAGGTAAATGTTTATAGTGATAAGTACGAGTTTTGACTACGTTTCTACTAAACCAGTAGGTTCTATCTCTCTATTATTATCATATGGGGTTAGATAAGTTAAATAGTAAACTGGAGAGGGTGATTTTGAGCGAGTCAACATAACTCTGGCCAGTTACATCACATGTATGTTTAGATTACAAATTATAACTTTTACACAGCGTATTGATTGTAATTTTTGTCATTCATCGTAATGCGATATAATATCCATCTGCGTGGTCCCGTCAAAATTGTCCCGTCAGAGATGCCCTGGTCCAAGGGTTTCATTGACTTACTCTGAGCCAGGATCGAAACCTCACCGAATATCTACGAGAAGACTATACAAATTGGTCAAAAATAAACGATTCGTGAATGCCCCTAAATGTATTATTGGAATTAAATCGAATAAAAATATAACTAATTTGGATTAATTAATTACATACTAAAGCAATAATGCTAATGAAATATTTTCTTTTCGAAATAAATTAAACTATCTAACATTATAGGTTGAAATCTGCCTAGTGATTCTTCAATTATTTATTAATTTATTTAAGTATTTTAATGTTTACAAGTGATATAGATGGAAGAATTATTGCTATGAGAGCATCTCTTTTACAGAACACCAGTCCAGCCCCGCTCAACGAGCGGCCGGGAATCAAACCCGGAATTGCGCGGTGCGCTGCGTCGTCAAAGACCTATGCCTTATAATCAATCCAACACGCCACGGCGACGACATATTTGTATACATGCAAGCGTATAACCTATACTCAATCTATAGTTTGTTACTGTCTATCGCCACTAAAACATTAGCTATTAGACCTTTTTAAATTAACGTCATCGATGTAATTTATTTATGTACTTTAATGTATCTAATTGATACACATGTCGAACTTATTGCTACAATAGCAATCTCTTATAGCCACCCAGAATTATGTACTGTTCTTCTTTTTGTTATTATTTGTATTGTCGTCTAGTTTTTTTTATATCCTTTTTACGAAGATATTTCATCGCAATTTCATAATGTGGTTGAATAAAAAAATGTCTTTTTTACCATTCGCTGCGCGTTATAAAAAATACATCTTTTTAACATTCAGAATGTGTCGATGTAAAAAATGCGTCACTACTTTATGATCTTGGGACATATGTCTAAATTTCATTTCTTCGTTAAATGTTACAATTATGCTATCATCCATTGGTTTAAAACATGCTTGCGTTTGAAGTTTTCAGTACCTTCGCTCCCTTTATCTTCGCTAGTAGTTTAGACCTACTTTTGTTTGGTACACATAACCTCTCTGTGTATTTAAAAAAAATCAAATGTTTCTCCGGAGGCTTTACTTATTTTAGCTAGATTAAATAATGTTTATATTAACTGTTGAGATAATTTAGTTTTTACACCGAATGCATATGTTATCCAATATTCAACTACGTTAGAACAAGTCGGACCACCCACGTTGTATACAAAAAAAGTAACATACGGCATTTTAATGCATTTAGCAGATATGCCAAAATCAAAGTGATGTTTTAATGGACACATTAATTCGTTAGATTTATGACTGCACATATATGTACATGCTATATCGATTATAAACACAATAAGCCGGTTTAATGTGACGCATCGTCATTGTGACTTTTTTTGGCGAAACGTGATCGAGTAAGATCCAACCAAGACACACTGAAAGAGTTATAACCAGTAGGCCTTAGTCATTCAACTGCAGTTTCATGCTTTTTTTGAATCGATTTGGGGAATTTTCAGTTTTTAATTGATTCTGAACAGTGGTAAAAGAAATTGTTTAGTGACGTTTAAATATAAATTTATGATTTAATTGTCGCATCGTTTAAAATATATTCTGATCCTTTTAAGTACTATATACTTATTTATATTTATATATTGAGCTAATGTCTACTAACTGGAACAAAGTATAAATATACTCTCAAAAGTGGTAATTGCTATGTTTAGCGTATTACACGACTAAAGTTAGATGATGCCAAACTCAACTTTAGCCGGTTAAAATTAGCCATAATTATGATCACGTGTTAATGTTTGTTATAGCGTTTGCTTGAGGATTTATTCTGTAGACTTGTTAAAATACACTATAATTCTTACAGAACATGCTTTACAGGAACAGGTAAAATTAACACTCGTCGATAAGTGTTCCATTTTTAAATTTGTATTTATATATAAATCTGAAGATATTATTGTTAAGGCATATGTATTTACGAAGAGATTCTAGTCTGGTTATTTAAATTAATTAAACTTAACTTGTTTGCAGGAGCTTGGAAAGTCATAAATTTTACTTGAGTTTTAATTTATTTGTAAAAATGTATTTATTAATTTGTATTTAAAAATTTTAAGTTATTAACCAAAGTAGGCAGTAGGTTTTAACCACATAATTTTGGCTACTTTTACGTTTTTCCCTATATTGTTGAATGTAGTATCAATATCGATTTTATTCACACACACTTTTTCTCGATGTTGAATCTACTGATGACGGAGATCGTTTTTGATTGCGTAACAGAGTAGAACGTCATATCCGCTTTGTCTTCTTTGCTTCCTTTACTGAAAATAAAATAATTTTTCCGTTTCCAGTCTCAATTTGTGTCTTCATCGATAATATCGATGTGAGCAGTGTGCGTATTGGATATATTTACTCTTTTCGTCCGCTTTAATAGATCCGGCATTTGTGTGGTGTTGAAACTGAAGGCATTGTACTAACACTGCTCGCTAAATAACAAAATATTACTTTTTTCCACGATGTCATATTTTGAGCGAGAAATAAACTTATTTCGTCCATAGTAAGTATATCCCCACTCGAAATAGTTCATGTAGAAATTTTGTATGTCCCTTCTATTAAATACTTGCGTAATATTTGCTCTTACACGTATATTTATATGAGTTATTGTGTTCAGTAAGTTGTTTCGTTCCCAAACATCACAACTGGTGAAATTTTAGTCGAAAGCTCTACTACTAAATATGAATATAAAAAATTAAATTGCAACCGGAAGAGATTAACAGACGCTACAATTGTTACTTAACTACCTTTAATTACGTCAGTACGCTTAATATTGTATAAACTCAAATAAAAATTCATAAAAAAATTTCGTAAGCTCTCTTCCGTTTTTTTTTCATAAGTTTGTGTAAAAACAACACAAATAACGCGATGTAAATATTTAAAGCAATATAGATTTAAAAATTTTAGTATTGAAGAAAATATTAGTGAATAGCCAGAGGTAGTGGCGCGGTGGTTACGCTCATTGAATGACCGTCTGTTGAATAAGTTCTTGTTTATTTTGTGTTGGGCGCGCGCGAGCGTACTAGCAACGGGCGGGTGAAGCGAAGTGCGGGGACAGAGGGAGCAGTGGTGGGGACGATTAAGGATGGATTTAATATTTTGACATATCGATAGACTTGTTTTTAATGAAAAACAATAAATTTGATTTAACTGTCAGTAAATAACCTGCGCGTCTTAAGGATATTTCAAATTAATTTAATGTTAATTATTTTTTTGTAAGTAATGTTCGTATTTGGTGTGTGCATATATTTATTTTTATCTCATAAAAATTTGTAGAAATTGACTTGTTTAGTATGATAAATTATCTATTTTTGTTGAAGGGTTTCCATTATTACCTCTATATTACATGATAAGTTCTATACTACTGGCATTCGATACCTGTTTTATTTTGTTTTTGGTTTGTGTGCAATAACGAGTGCTCTGTCTGTGAATTTAAGGTTGTTAAAAGTTTCTTTTGCTATTTGATATTTTTTTCAATTTATATTTAATTTTTTTTATAAATTTAAAACTATCGAATGTCGATAAACAAATATAGTCATCACTGAGTAGAGTCGATCCGTGTGTGTGGTCTACGGGACGGCATCCGGGGGGGCTCGTTCGGGTATTTCCGGCGCCGCTCGGGCGCACTCGGTTTGCGGGCCGCCAACATCACGAACAAAACAGTGATGGCGACCGAACGGACAGTCTGTGTCGAGCCACGATCGAGAGGAGTATCGTGCCCGACGCGCGCGGTAACGCGAGTGTATACGAATCGAGACTCGTGTAGTGCAGTGGAACCGACGGGTCGCGAGTGTCAGTGTGTGGTTATGTTGCGGCGAGTGAAATGACAGCGTGCGCCGCCAGACGGACATGCGGATACTGAGAGCGGCCCCGAGAACATGGTGGCTCCTACCTCCGAGGTCTCGTCGAATCCTCGGACAGCGGCCGTCGCCCGTGAAACGCCTGCTTCGGTGGAGGCGCGGCACGCTGCCGACCTCTACGTACGCACCAGCTGGGTGGACGCGGCCCTCGCCCTATCCGAACTAGAGAAGGTGCACTTTTCATTCTCTCAGTATAGTCGTTTGTTGTGCGGTGGTCCGACGGCACGTGCGATTGTTTTCCTGCAAATGTCAGCAGGAGCGGGCACGCCGTCCGGTGGCGCCGCGCCGCGACTTTTGCCGGCACTTGCCGAGCCCGCCGCATTTAAATGACTTTCTTATTTCTCCGTTGTAAATAATGGTACTTTGAGCAATATTTTAGCATGATTTTTGTGTCTTGTTATATTTAAAAAAAAAAAATTATTATCACGTACGTAAAAGTCCCCAAGTTTCTATTACTTCCTTTATTTATATTAAAGAGTAGGGCAAATATTAGAGGAATTTAATAATTTCATATGGAATCAGTTTTCTTAACCATAAATTTAATGTAATGTTGAACTCGAGACAAAATGTCTTTGTGTACAAAGGAAAACTTACGAAAATAGCCCGAATTTTACTATGATTTTCAAACTTTTTTATTTTCATACAACGATGACAAGAGTACCTAAAGAGACTCCCGCACTAGGGCTGCAAACCTAATCAGCAACAAAAATTGGCCGGGCATGACAGAGGAATAGTGGATTAAAATATTATTTGTTTCTTTCTATCTCACTACCTATGTATATCGTAACATGTTACTATCAGAAATAACGGAATAACTTACCTACACCCCTCTATTTTAACAAATTTACGTTACCTCCTTATTTTGATACTTCATTTCATATATTTATTTTTTAACATTGAATATATATTTTTGATGATGTTTAATTCTTGTATGTGACTTTAAACACATAAATTTTCTCCATACGATTCTTTTGTATATCCGTCGATATGTATAATTTAAATTTATATCTAATAATAACGCGAGTATTTTATTTCTTAATTTAAGGAAAAGTAGCATTGTCATCTCAGACACTGATATACTATTCAAATACCCTACCACGATTCTCTGACCAGAAAGTCTTTTATTTTACAGACAATTTATAACCGATTCATTGTAGGTACGCCGTTCCTCCGTCCGCAGGAATAACAATACTATAGACAAGTGCGCCCAAAGGGAACTGCAAACAAAGTTGCTCGTGGCGAATTGAGACGTTAGTCGTGCTTCAAGGAAGGTCGAGCCCTTCCTAGAAAGGGCCGCACGCAAGCCGTCGCGGTGGTCCCGGTACCTGCCCCGCTCGCTTCTTCTAAGCCAGCGCTCGAATACAATTGCACGTATGGACGGACGGACGTGCGCTCGCTATAAATAACTTTTGGAGATTTGTTTTTATTTATGTTGCCGATGTTGAAGGTGTTATCGGTTAATGACTGTATACTTTAGGGTTACGTAAATTGTATTACATTATATTGTTTTGGTAAGTAAATTGTCACAAGGAAAACATAATTTGAACATTTTATTAAATTTCCCACACATTTTTATACAAAATTTATTTATTTGTTTCAAACTATAATATTATACATTTACCGGATTTATCACTATATGAACTTTCTCTTACAGTGAACCCCAATGGATAAATTTGAAAATAATCATATGGAAGCCTGTGAAATATTTTATAAAATTAAACTATTACATAAGAGTAACATTACATAAACGATACTATGTGGAATTAAGGAATGGTAAGAGTTAAAAATTAAGATTAGTAGATCTTTTTAGAAGGTTCTCGGAACCGTCAATAGATAACTAGTTTCTGATGCCAGTATTCAATTGACACCAATTTTTTGCAGCTTAGAAATAGAACGATTTTTCGTAGTAATTAGTAGTATGTATGAGAATAAAGATATTGTACAGGTTTTCAGAGCTTAATGCAAGACCATTAGCAAATAAGTAATCGAATCTGTTTTGGGAGCCGGTTGAATAGTTTGAATTATTTAAAAATATTGCAAAGAAACCTAAATATTTTTAAGACGATCTTCAGTAAAAAAAGCTTGCATGTACGCATCAAGTATTTTAATTAAGTAATTTAGTTGAGTCCGGTGGCGATAGATACCTTAATCAACTATGCCTACTAAAGCATTCGCACTTGCAAAAAAGCCTTATAATCCGGGTAATATATATTTCCATAGTTAAATACAACAGTGTTTGATAAAGTGATGTATAATTTCAAATGTAAGAAAATATTGAATACTCTTGAATGTGTATTTCGTTGAAGATACGATGATCAACATCATTTACTTTAGATTGCCAGCTAAGATTTACCCTGTGGTGTCAATTGTAAAATTTAAAATTGAGCTTTATAGGTATAATGGATTTATACTGCCTACATAAGCACAGGTTTATCAATAGAACAGCATTTGCCTACGTATCTATACATTCACCCTATTATCCACCTATACAGGTTAAGCAAAAATAATGCACCAGGCTCCTTCCTGTACCCTAATATATACTCGCTCTTTACTTGTAGTTGCTTACATTACAAAATTTTAGATATTCATCAATTTGATTTAATAGGATATTTGACTATATTTTTTATTAAATAGAATAAGTAATAACAATAAAAAGGGTTAAAATAAATATACTAGGATTTTTCATTACAAAGTTTAACGACTTAAAAACTGACGAGCTACTATTCGCGCGAAAACGGCCTAAACAAAACACAACTGGATAATGACGTCACTGGCCCGTATTTAGCATCATTATAAGGGAGTTTCTTAAATATTGCGTTAAAGTTATATATTGCATATTATAATTTCCTCATTTTTTTGTGTGGAAACTACATTCGTAATAAGTTTTTCAATTTAATGAATAAATAAATTGATACTTCCCTGTTTAGAAGTTTCGATTAATTGTTTGTTATATGCATTATTTTTATTATATATACAAGTTTTTTTTAACCTACTCTACAGTTTTAAAACATTTTTACAAAAAATATCGACATCCATCAAATACCCTATTGTGATTGTGAGTCGTTAACTTAATTGTTGTTGGCTCTTTTTTATAGTCTTGTGATGGACAGGAGAAAATGTATATTTTACTTTGTAAAATTTGTATTTGTATATTTTATACTTTTATAACTTCCGCCATTTCCTATCTTTTTTTATCTTTTTCTAATGTTTACTTACAGAAGAAAAATATAACAATATTTTTTCCGCCGAAGTGTGTATAAATAGTCTATAGTTAACTCTACAAATTTATTTCTATAACGAATCTTTGTTTTTCGCATGTAGGCTTATAACTATACTTCCTCGTAATAGTCATAGTAGATAAGTCATTTAAAAATGGGTTCTTTGATACCATTTGAAAAACATTGTCTAAAATGTTTGAAGGAAAAATAGCGTTGTTTAAAAAAAATTGAATGTAATTTTAAGATATAAGGATGACTTCTTATATTTACAAAAAACTTACACTTGATTTTTTATTTTCATCACAATTGATTTCGATTGTTTATATTTACATGCCAGAACCATCTTAAAAAAGTTTTGTTTTACCAAGATTTTTTGAAGTAGACACATTTGGGCCTTTTTGAATCGGGGACTAAACATTTTTAAGAATTCATACTATCGACTTTCCCTCTATCTTGCGATAGAGAATATGTAACATTTCTTTGAGGTCTTCGTAAAAAACTTAGGGCTGATATTTAATCTACACAATTTTGTATTGAATTCAAACCAATCAGGAATACAAAAAGCAAATTTTAATGAACTAGGACTGTTTTTGATGTATATTATTACAAATTTCGACAAATAAATTAGCGAGACAACAACGCCGAAACTAATTTTGTTTATATATGTAGCATTTCTCCATCAATCTGTCCGTCTGTCAGTTATTCCATAACTTCTATGACTCAAGCACGTAAAAGGCATACCGACAAGTATACTGTGTATCAATTTAATAGCCATGTCAAGCTTAATAAAACTGGCGTGGGCTGACAATGTTCTCGGTTTAAATAGCCAACTAATCCTCTTGGCGCTGAATCAACAATCACTGCCCCATTAGTTTCAATGCAGCCGACGCGGGATATTTTCAGATGGTTTCAAAAATGACCGATGACTGGGCTTCCAACTTTTTCTATAAATACTTGAAATGAATTAAATTTATTTTAGATCGAGTTTGAGATGATAATGGCCGAGAGAAAAATACTCAAATTTGTTCACATAATTGAGTAATATCAATAAATAAAGCAAATACCAATTTACAGCAAAAATAACTGCGTTTTAAATGTTTGCTGGAGCGTTTTTATAATTACTAAAAATTATCTCGACGATTCTGGAAGAATCTCCACATGTTCGTGTAACGATTCCAATAGCCGACGTAGCGTTGAAATATATAACAGGTCTTAGTGTCCTACCTATATTTAATGTAATCGTTAAATCGCAAAAAAGCGTGTGTTTCTTTACACAAAAACCTCCCAATTAGAAGCCCCATTAGATGACCTTAAATCTTAAACCGGCGTTTACTTCAGCCTTATTACCAATAACCATTTAATTGAATTATAACACTTAACAATGTAATTAATACTTTACTATCACTCATCATCATAGGATTTAGGTCCTCGTCACGACCAGAAATCTCATCTTCGCCAGCAATGCTATTCAACTTTACTATAATATATTTATTTCGAGTAATAAACTTATTAAATTTACGACATCCTTCCGCGGCAGCGGCCTCGCGTTGAGTGGAGTGGGAGAGAGACAAGCGAGGTGTATAGCGGCGAGCTGGCGCGCACGTGGTGCTCGTGATAGAGACATCAGAGGCCTACGCGACGGCCCGAACCCCCTCGCGCTGTCCCGTTCTTTCCTGTATCGAGATGCTGTACGGTGAGCGATGTCGGCGGTAGTCGCCGAAATGTAGGATTGTAGTGTTTCGAATGCTGTATTAGTGAGAATTTAAATACTGTTGAAATATATTCCAGGAGTAAAGGCAAAACTTAGTTCTACAGTATGTTATACTGAAGCAATTTAATTAACGGCATCACTTTGTACTAGGTTTATTGAGTCTATGATTATGACTACCTATTTACCTGTGTACCTTTTAAATTACATACTTATGAGTACTTTATTACGTGTACTAATTCATTATATAAAGGGGAATTATTGATTCGTTTTTAATGATATTCAATAGACGCAGTTATACCTATTTTGGATGAATAGTCATCTGGTGATCATAATCGCACAATGTCAGAAAACTACACAATCGTTTAGGTATATGAAAAAAATAAATAAAATATTGATTTCGAAGCAAGTTTATACTAAGCCGAGACTAACAGAGAATGCAGAAAGTATAATAGCTGATGTTGCTCTTTATCGCTGACAACTTCGCCGGTTTTTCTATTACTTCAAAATTCTTTATTACTTCCTATGAACAGCTGGCAGATCTATGCTGATATATATATATTATTACTTTCGATTAGAGACTGAATTAGGACGACATCACATCGGCATTTGCGTTTAAAGAATCTATTACTACTTAAAAATCAAGTTAACTTATCCATTAAATTATGAAAAGAGTATCTAAATTAATGTATCGCTAGGAACCAAGTTCAAGGATTGATATATAAATGTGATTTAATTGTACTATTACATATGATTTAATTTTATCAAAACATTTTGATACAAATGAAACGATGTGTTAAATACAAATTAACCTTTATAACAAGTCGATCTGATGTTTGAAAGAAAAAACATATTTATATAACGAAATAAAATTTAGTTCGTTTCGTAACAAAATATCGTAAAATATCGTAAGTTTTCTTATGTTTTAATAATGTTTTTTTTCCAAATCCTTTTAGTTAGCTTCTAGATATTTGCTTTCTTTTATAAAGCCGCGATCGTAGTAAAAAATGAAACCCTTATATAGTCATTGTCTATCATCAGGTCACCTTTCAAGGCGTTGGAAAAATTTGCAAAATATGGTACCGAGATGGATTTTACTTACCCGCAGGCAACTTCTTAAAATTGAAATATTGGAAAAAGTACCAAATTAAAATAAGTTTTAATTTTACAATGGATATAAATAGCATTTTAATAGAAATACGATATGACTTCAACTGAAACTAGTCGTTTTTCTTTTATTTTCAAATGTTTATGTAGATTTTATATTTTAATTTTTTGATTTTGATAAAAACAATATTAACACATCTATTTGTGAACAATAAAAAAACCGAACGTCTTCTTTAATTCCGAGGAATCTTCCACGCAGAAGTCGAATTTCGCAATTAAGAAATTTTTTTTACATGGCCACTATATTTTTCATTACCACATATATTTGCGAATACCTGATAAATATATAGATAATGTGTACGTTTGCGATGAATTTGTAGTGATGCGTGGTGCGGTGTGGATATACCACGATCTAATATTTTTCGGCCCTAAATCGATATAGCGTTCACATCCCTACCCGCCCATCGCTCGGAGGCATTCGTTGTGGTCGGTCGGAATTCTGTCCAAATTATGCGTTATTACGGAACCATTCAAGTTCTTTCCAACATACACGTCTGTTTTAAATCGATATAATGTTTTGATGCGGCCTTTTTTTTCGTATAAAAATATCTTTCGTCATTTGTTTACCTTTTTTGTGTGGCCGATGCGTAATTATGTCACGATTGTAAATACAAGTTCAACGATCTGCATGCTCTCGATGGCGGAGGCGCGGTGGTTTGATTGTGGCGGCGCACGGCGAAGTGTGTACGTGTGTCCTTGCAGCGAAAGTGTGAACGCTGAGTTGGTGTTTGATAAAGTTTTGAGACTCTAGCAGTCGTTAAGTATTTATTTTGATAAAGATTGTACTAATACAAAGGTCTTATTGATACGTAAATAACCAAATATATGATAATTGTATCATATTTCCGGTCATTATTGAACAAATTGCAAGTAACGGTTTAATCTTTTTCGGAGATTTGTACATTTATTTTAAATTACTTGTTAATTATAAATATTACTTTCATTAAGAAAGATATTTCTATAAGATTTTTTAATCCAAAATAAAACTTAAATGTTAATTGAATCAAAGCGTCTCATTTTATTTGCGCACAAAAAACAAATGCATTTTATATTATGATAGATTCTTTGGTTTGGTAATGAAAAGAATTGTGGTTAAAATAGAATGGCTGAATTTGAGAATTTTATAACAGTCTAATTTTTCTAGGGTTTTAGAAATTTTACAAGCCGATTCTTTATATGGGAATCTCAATTAATAGGTACTAAAATATATTAAAACTTGAAATTAACATAGTAACCATTTTTTTGCTAAGATACTAACCATATTTAGAGTTCTGTACCTCAAATTGAAATACGGAACGCTTATAAGATAACTCATGTATCCCTCTGTCAGTTTGTCTGTCACAGCCGATTTTTTTCTGAAACTATGACACAGAAACTGGTTATTAACATAGTAATACATCTTCTTATCTTTATCTTTGATTATATAGCGTTCGTTACATCTTCTTAAACTACACGTTTTGCTAACATTTTTAAAATATCCATGTAAAACTTAAGAGGGGGTAAATAAAGTATTTAATTTTTATTAAAATTTATATAGCATGTAAGATATTGTAAGAAAGCGCCTGTTATGAGAGATAGAAACAAAAATTTTATTTTATTTTATAATTTTAAATTGCAGATTTAAAAAGATACTCTATAAAATATTCGAAATAGAGCTTCACCCTATTTTAATGATGAACCAAAAAACATGAAAAACAGGATTGGTAAAATAAGCCTCCAACTTATTATCCTAGATCTTAAATTTTTTTGAAATTTGCACTATGTTTTTACGCCCGTGAAAAATATACTAGGCGATATATTTACGTTGTGAACATTTTTTTATATATGTAATACTATGTACTTTTAACTGTTTATAGTGCCTAAATGTATACGGAACAACGGGTACTTGATAGGTTTTTAACTTTTAAACTTTGTTTGCTAAGTTGTGTTTACTAAGTTATATTCAATATGTCATCGCTCCTGCTGCTTCTTTAACTATGGATTTAAAAAATGTTGGAATAAATATATATTTCTTCTTTTATACAATACTACGCGTAATCCATTCTATTTTATCTTTTTTAAAGGCGAAAAATGTTGCATTTATATTTTTATTACGTTTTGAGAAAATGGTCTCTAAAAATTATTTAGAGAAAAATGCTGCATTTATCATTTCACTTATACCTTTTAGGTTAAACCATCGAACCCGTCCGATATTTATATCAGATTATATACTGGAATTCACATAATGAAGGAAATGTGAAGGCAAGGATCAAATACCGCTAACGACAGTACTAGTTCACGGGCTAAGGTATCGTTCGATGACGGCGAGCTATTTCCGTCGGAACCCCGAAATAAAATTGGAAAACCGCGCTCACTTCCGCGCCGTCTGCCTCAGCTAGCCGCATAGGCGTCTAATAACGTAAACTAAACACTAAACAAGTAGTTAACTAAGAGTGAGGCTGTGGTACAACACTGCAAGTAGATTTAGACACTCAATTCACCGAGACTTCGATCTTTGATTGCGACTCGGGAGAACGTTTATACGGAGTTTAATCTGATGGGCAACCGGAATCTTTTTAAACTAAACATAAACATTTTGTTGATAAGTTTTTCGTAGCTCGTCGTCTTTTATATATCTGTAACGACAGACAACAATATAAAGAGTACATGTAATATGACTGTATCTTTAATACGATAAATACTGTTGCAATTCTAATGATACGCTACTGCCAAAATATTTCATGGAAATCAAAGATTCTCGTACTAATATTAAAAGTGGTAAACACACTTACCACCATTTATACTCGAAATACTCATTGTGTTAAAGTAGCCACTACATTTTGATATAGAAAACGTCTATACAATATACAGATATTTACAGTGAACCTAGGGAATAAATTTTGGGACAAAGCATGCGTATACGATAACAGTTAACAAAAAATGTTAAAGTAATACTTAACGATTCTCCCCCGTCTCCCCAAAATGCGAAGGAGACGTTTTAAATATTACATGAATTTAACGTTTTCTAATTGTCAAAATCTCAATACAGCTATTATCTCACAACCGATGTTAGAATGTCAAAAAAATAAAAAACAGTATTTATATAAAACATGCAGAATGGTACTGCAATCGGTGTGACGATGTCGCAAATCTGATTGTTATGATTCCCATCAATTATTGTAAAATTATCGAATGTAGGTCGCTTTATCAAGTTCTCAATTGTTAAATAAATGTTTTTTTTGTTAAAATTGTTTTTAGAACTTGAAATAATATTGCTTCTAGCATTTAATCAGAATTTTTAACCAAAACTATTTCAATTAACTTTTGTCAAAAAATTCCATAAACATAGACAACAAGGAAACTCTGCTTTATGCGTGTTCCCGTACGCTATTCTGGCTACTGTGCATTGCACCGGATGTGCAATGTACAATATTAGTACTAAATGATATAGAGCATTCTGATAAACGATCACACTTCTGTCCATAAAAGCGAGTCCCTTAAAAGCGTCGGTGCATTTACATATTGTGTGTGTAATGGGACACTTTTTTACAACTACATATCCCATCTCGGTATGAGAGGCGTGAAGATTTAAACAGAAATACTTTAGTATTCCTCGAAGAGAACTTCCACTTTATTATTTGTTTTAAGGTTTCGATAAAAATGTAAACATTGCACTGCGCCCAATATAACTCGTTCAGATCGTCGACGTCATTACGTGCATGCAGATGCCCTGCCGTCATACGCGCACGCATCGCTGCATAATCGCTTGTAGCACGCCGAGCCGTTTGCGTTTTCAATGAACGATCTCTTGGTAATAATTACATAACAACTTGAATCGACATCGCATTTGTATGAATGATCGTCTTGGGTGGCGAATATTTTGATGATGACTTGCATGTATTGCGGCGGACTGTGATTAATGTTGAAGCTAATTTTTTTTGGTTTTCAACGTCTCTTATCTCAAGAAATAAAAAAAACTTACAACTAAGGGAAGGGAAGGGAAATGATTTCAAGAAAATCTACGCAAAAGTACGCTTTTTATTTTCAGAAGAATTTTAAAATATTGAAGTAAACTTTAAAATATACTAAAATATTGGGACACACGCAAATATTACACGAAAATTAGTGATTTTCTTTCTTTTCTTATCTTTAAAAATATTAGTAAAATGCTGTAATCCAATATTTATAACCCAATAAGCGTTCATACTCGTGAATAACTTTAGCACATTGGAGAAAGGCGACGGAAGACAACAAATAACCAGTAATGTTGTTCCCGTTTATTACTTGAGATATAACTGTAGCACATTGGAGAAAGGCGACAGAAGACAACAAATAACCAGTAATGTTGTTCCCGTTTATTACTTGAGATATAAATTTAGCACATTCTAGAAAGGCGACAGAAGACAACAAATAACCAGTAATGTTGTTCCCGTTTATTACTTGAGATATAACTTTAGCACATTGGAGAAAGGCAACAGAAGACAACAAATAACCAGTAATGTTGTTCCCGTTTATTACTTGAGAAATAATTTTAGCACATTGGAGAAAGGCGACAGAAGACAACAAATAACCAGTAATGTTGTTCCCGTTTATTACTTGAGATATAACTTTAGCACATTGGAGAAAGGCAACAGAAGACAACAAATAACCAGTAATGTTGTTCCCGTTTATTACTTGAGATATAAATTTAGCACATTGGAGAAAGGCGACAGAAGACAACAAATAACCAGTAATGTTGTTCCCGTTTATTACTTGAGAAATAACTTTAGCACATTGGAGAAAGGCGACAGAAGACAACAAATAACCAGAAATGTTGTTCCCGTTTATTACTTGAGATTCAGAAGACAGTAATAACTAAAAAAATTGGCTCCGTTTTCTTTTAATCTTACAGTTTTTTAACACTGAGTTATAAACAGTTACCATGTTTTACTAATAGTTAGCAACTGCCTTATTAATACGTACAGATATATATTATTTACTTAAACCAGACTTTGTTAAATGACTTTGTGTTATCCTTATAGATAAAAAGTATTAACTCACAATAAAATAGTTCAGCTTGTTTGTATGTTCCGAATTAAATGTTTTTGGTCTGACATAATTTATTGCTATTATTTCATTTTCATGTTTACCGTAGTACAAGTAGGAATTTATTACGTGTACTGATTTACTTTGAACGTTTCCGTGGTTTGTGCTCGGATCGGTTTCTACGAGAACAGTGGACAAAAATAAACGTCCGCTTAGTATAAAATATTTGTGTTATTTTTATTTCGCTTCTCGAAAAAAAAATCGAATATAAAGTTAACTTATAGCTGCTCGTTGTGGATGTGCCCAGGCAAAAAAGGATCAATAATTGCATTTTGTTGGAATCTGGCTAATTTATTTAGGCTATTCAGTTTAGTTATTTATTTTGTATTTTAGTCGAATGAAGAACTGTAAGGCCCAATTTTGTAATATGAAGACGCTTATAACAACCAATTTATAATAATTAGCCACACATATCCCGGAATTTCTTTGTAGATTTTCATATTATATATAATGGTTGAAAAGTTCACCTCAAAAATGCTTCTTGTATTCCTTTACTTAAATCGTTGGTGTTTATTATCGATAAGTTCTAAAAAGATTTTATACCCTAAAAGCAACAATACCCAAAAAGGGACGAACCAAAACGTTCCTCTATATAAATTTGGTATGCTTTTTTAACTTGGTATGAGTTACCAGTTCCATGTCGAAAAGAAAAAGTCAGAAAACTTATAGGTCGCTCATGTTTCTTACGTTGACGGTAAACATTACACCATATCCCTAATAAGGAATTGTCCTGGGTAATCTCGATTCATCGAAGTTAAATGACTTATTGAATCTGAATCATTAAAAAGAATTGTTTCACTGTAATGACTAAACGATTCTAATGAATCAGTTAAATTTTGTCGATCGAGATACACTGCAATTCATTTTACTCGGAATCAAAAAGTATTTTCTTCATTTCACAAGCTTAGAGCTGTCAACTAAATGCACACATATGTTTATATGATAACATTACACTTATAGTATTATGAAATTAGGTACTTTTACTCTACGTGATTCTTTTTGGAATAGAAAAAAGAAAAAAAGGAAAAAAGCAAAGAGTAAAGAATCGTTTCACTAAGATGAATACCGATCGAGTCAACCACTCATTGAATCAATCCGACACAAGCCACTCGTCCATTAATTATTTGTTGCGCCTAAACGTTCTTGAATCAAAGAGTCAAGTGAATCAATAAGATTTCAAGCAAGTCATTTAGCTTAGTAAATACTGCATTGATTTTTTTTATTTACTTACTAATCTATTATCTATGTATATTTAATACCAAAACAAAACCGGCTTCATTTCAAACGCTTTTAACGGCCGTTCGCTATTTGCAATATTAGGACGCGTGAGCCACCTCTCCTTAAATGTTATTTATTATATTTAATAACGTCGATATTAAGGGTTATTGCAATAATAGGGTATTTGACTATTTTTTTTTATTTCATTAATCATAATTTCAAGGTACAATCTGATGAAGAGTGAAATTTTTTTTAAACAATCTTAAAAATTGACAGAGTTATAAAAGTTTAAATTTAACCTTTAAACAAGGACAACAATACTGTGTTGTGAGGTCATTTTCAATATTGCACATTATATTCTACAAGAGGAAAAGAAACAGGGATATTCCCAACTCTTATTATTTAGAAGCCTTACAACTGGTTTATTTTCCAATCAATTTTTGAATTTTTTTCAAGACTGGTTTTTAATTAACTTATACTTCACAATATTGTACGAAAAATATCAAAATTTAGAATGAGTCAACTACCGGATTGTCGGTAATAGTGTGCTTATGTTTTCCAAGTCATAATGAAAACAGTCGGTACGATTTAATTTAAGTTATTTGCGTCGCGGCGGGTGGTCCCGGATAGTGGTACGGTTGCTATAATAATGTTATTTAAAAAAAAAAGAAAATAAAATGCGGCGCGTCCGCTCCGTAAACGGGGCAATCTCGATAAACGGGTAAATAAGGCAAACGCTTGCCGTCGAATCAGTCTATGGATTACTCATTTGATATGGATTTATGCTTTTAGTGGCAGGTGGCTGTTTACTTCGCGCGGTCAGTGTATCGGTGTGATCACGAGGATGGTTGTATTGCATATATGTGTACAAGTATTTCATTGGCTGCATATGTATTTATAGTCATGCATTTGGGGTTTTGGCATAATAATAATCATTGATAAAATATAATATTGGAATGTTAATAAAGTTTTAAAAATTTAATGTATTTCTTTTGTTTCATGTACACTGTACCCATAAAATATTCGGTGGTTTACAATAAAATTTATTGTAATATTATAACATATTTGTGGTTACAACTTATGGGCTCTATGAATAAAATTTCATGTGAAATCCGTTAAGGTCTGTATGACCTATTTTCGTCCCGAATATCACTTTCTCTTATCATAAACACACCCTCTCTAAATTAAATTGTTAAGGCCCGTATAGACTACGACACTAATTGCATTCAAATGTCAAACACTAATGTCTGCACCGTTCACATATAAAACGGTTTCGGTGTCGCGTCACTAAACCAAGTGTCGCAATAAATGTCGCAAGTGCTGACAGTGTTATTCACACACAGACACTCGATGTATAAAAAAAAATGTAAAAAAAATTAAAAATGCCCATGTAGTGCATTTGAACGGGTATTTGATCTTTAGATGTTATGATTTAACTCTCAGTCTGGGAAAAACCCGCCACTTCATGTCGTCGCTAAGTGTGTACACCAAAGTGTCGTAGTCTAAACGTAGCTTTGTACCACTTCAAAATGGATTTTTAGTTGGGCGAATCTACATGCAAATTTCATACGAATCTGCATTGTTGTAGAGTGGTAAGTTTATTATCACCTGGTGGTACAAGGTTTGTACAGAGATTCTGCTGAAAAGATAAGTAATGACTCGACTATCTACGTTCGCTACATTTATAAACTTATTCCAGCAATTATTTTTTTTGAAAGTACTTAAAACTAAGGTTTTGTGGGAACTGTGCATTTAATACTTTAATTTCTTTACCTATTTAACTTACTATCACAGCTTTATTTGTCATCAAGAATTTTTTAGGAACGTAATTTAGCTGGAAGTAATACCAACATTTAATTAAATAAACAGATATCCATAATTTTATTTGATATACATATGTTAATATAGCACGTAGTAATAATCTTTTTAAATTTTTTATAAGTACCCTCATGAAACTTTTATCTTGCATCCTCAATTATTATTTTAAAGGAATACTTCTGTAAAACCAAAACATGGAAAATTTGTAAAGTCGAAATTTTCGAAAGTAGTGCATCACTAAATATTTCTAGCTAAATATTGCCAGGAATTGAATCCCGGTACTAAATAACATGTGTTTTTATCCCACTAACAATGACATACAATTCCATAGCTTGCGGTCGATTTTTTTAATACGCTAAATTCAATTTCGTCCGGCCCGCGCTCTCTCCGGGCACCGCTGCACTCTGGTCCCAACATTCACCTAACTACGAGGCGGTAAACAAACACGACACAGCGAGCTCATTGTTTATTGTGAGTCTGTGGCTTGTTTGACTCGCTGTGCGCTTGACATAACAAACAAGGTCACATTCTACGTTTTCACTCGACGCGCGGGCTTTAACGGCCGCGCGCACGACTCCGTAGCCCGCTAACTGTTTACAAGCTTCGTTTTGAGTCCGAGTTTTCCGCCCAAATTGGTAAAGAGATGTGTCATGAGAACATACCAGCGAATCATATACGTTTTATAATTCTATGACACAGAGTGATTACTATGTCATGAGTAGTCAGTAGGATTTTTTTTAATCAATAAATAAATAAGCAGCCCTAAGCTGCATAATAGTGAAAACTCCAGTAGATTTCGTGGGACGCGCACACAGCCAGACAAATTCAAATATGTCCATATCGTTTATTGTCAAATAGTTTATTGATATTGACCGATCTTATTTTTTCGAAAATATTTTTGTTTTATAAACTGTATGTAATGTATAGATTTTATCTTAATCGTTTATTATATTTATAGATTAAAGTCCTTGTAACTGATAAAAGCTTCTCCTTTCCAAGTATATGTTTTTATATAATGATATTATTCTGAAGCGAAAGGCTTAGTACAAATTTCAACTAATATATTTTGAACGTAATGATGAAACTACTATAGAAGCAGTAAACTGTATTATACGTAAGATAACTGCGATCTAGTTGTTTCTTTCAGTTTATCTAGTACATCAAAGCCGTTCATATTTGTCGACTATCTTCGAGTTATGAACCATTTTAATAAAAATAATTTTATAACTTCGTGTTAAACTATTCCAGTAAAAGGCCAGGTGTACGTTATTTAAAATGCGTTATGTGGTGTGCACTTCGTTTTTCCAGGCCCTATCTTTCATTATTAATGTTTGTCGTTGCTAATAGTAATGAAGATGTTTTTTATGCGAACGAGTGTTTAATCAGGTTACGTCTCACTCAATTACCATAAATCTGCTAGATTTAACGTAGAAACTTATGATATAATCATCGTGATATGTTTCTATGCTCAATGATCGAACATACACCTTTACATCCGGACGAAGCTGAAATGGAGGGTTATGAAGTTAGTTTTATCTTTATATGTATATACATTTGTACGCGTATGTAAACCGTAATTAGGTACCCTCAGAACTCCATAAATTTCCCCTGCATAAGTCTTAAACTACTAAAAACCTGTTTGTCTCAACAAACCGAGTAAAAAAATTGCATAAAAAATCGTTATATGTTTTTTTAAAACTCGTCATGCTAGGAAATAAATGTGTTCCTTTAAAACTCATCATGCTAGGAAACAAATTAACTAGCATTAAAAGGCAAATTTAAAAACATATAGTACATGCAGGAAATAAATATAAAGTTTTGACAAGTAACAAAATTTGTTTCGAAATTGTTCTTCAATTTCTTTGTCACTGTAGTCGGTATTTTAAGGTTCCGTAGCCAAACGGTGGTCCGGTAAAGTTTTACCATGTCCGTCTGTATATCACAATCGTTTTACTCGCAGACTATTAGTGCTACAATAGTCTGCGTGTAAAACGACTGACAAAACGGATGAACGAACTACATCTCTAAAATTTTATATGGTCGAACATATTATTGATTTTCAGGACATATCTCCTACATGTAAAATGGGATTGCATTTTTTTTATTTGCGTATCCCATTTTATAAGTATATATGCAAATTTGTAGTCTTTTGACGATATCAGGAACACTTTTTTGATACAGAGATTTTTTCGGAAATATTAAGCTTTAAACTTTAATTTTTTGGAGTTACGCGAGCCCACCCACTACCAGCTAAAGCGCTATTTTTGTATATCTGAAAAATATTCATAATCTATAAATATAAAACAAAGTCGGGTTAGTTACACCATTTATAACTCAAGAACGGCTAGACCGATTTTCATGATCTTTGATTTCTTGGATTTGTCTCCACTCCGAATAGCAGAATAACTATTAAAATATTAGAAAAATTCACGAAAAAAATTGTTTGAAGAAAATTCATTTTCCCATACATTTTGTATGGAATGGCTTTTTTGATATCGAGAACTGGTTGAATTTTTTTTTCATTTCGACTTCGAGAAGTTTCCTCACGCATTGGAAAAATAAAAAAATCGTAAATAATTTAAATGAGTATAAAACGTATATTAAGTTTAAAATGACAGGAAAAAAGAAAAAATACATGTCATAAATGACATACACGGACGAAAATTATAATTAAACGAAAATTATAATTGGTATTTGAAAATTATATTTATTGAACTTAATTCATTTTCAGTATCCAATTTATCTTAATAAAAAACTGAATTTAATTCAGCGAATAAGTTAATACAACATTTATTAATTATGTGACGGTACGTAGTTCGCCGTGTCAGCATATATAAAGAAATTAATACGAAAAATTATCACTGCTAAGTAAACTCTAATAGCCTACGTGTAATAGTCGACCAGCTTATGATTGCAATTTCACGATCAATATATAAAAAGATAAACAAACAGGAAGTCTGCATCAACATTTAACGGAAGAGTAAATATTATGACATGAGCGAATGATTATTCCATGTGATGAGTGAATCGTGCAAAATGCTAAACGCTACTCGGAAGAAAACTTCCAAGAGGGCAATAAAACCGGAGCCACTTCACGAAATGTTAATGTCTTAATGCGCCCGAGAGATTTGCTTCGAAGAAGCCGCCCGCGCGGAGAGGTGGCGGCCACTATGCAATTATGTTGCCGCCGAGTTCGCGCAGACTCGACAACACCTTTCGACGCTCGGCTTTTTTTTTGCGCCCGCAAAGTGCCTTTGCGCTGCGGCAGCGCGGTGTGCCGACGCGCGCGGCACGCGAAGAGCACGTTTAAAGTCACACACACGTTGCACTCTGAGAGCCAAACAGACCTAACTAAAAAAATGAGAACTGAGTTAGACGACTTGGCAAAATATTCTTCACAAATTGTAAATTATGGAATAAGTTTACATATTACGCTTTTTTTACACTGGCCGCCTTCATTGGTTACAGTGATGTATAAGAACACACTGAATGATATAATTTAGAACGTTTTTTTCCTAAAATTATTAATTTTCATTTGAGTTGTCCTCGATTTGAAGGTGCGATATTTAAATTGATTAGCGTAAAATTCGTATCTAAAACATACACGTCTGTCAGTCCATCGTAAAAAGAAAAATCTTGCATTCAATAATATTAAAACCTGGAATGTGTGTAAAAGCATAATTTTTCTTAATTATTAATTCCTTATCCACGTTTCTAATTCCTTATCCACGTTTTATTTTATCCATACTCATTTTATGAAAATTTTAATTGAAAATCGAGCACAGTTTACGGTAATCTGAACCAATACCGAAATATTTTATCTATCATATTCATTTTGCTTCTGTAGCAATACTTGCAAGTGAAGCTAGTTTTTAAGTTTGCCGAGATGATAAAATATCCATTGAGAAGAAATAGCGAATACAAAGCGTTGTATTCTTTGGACGGAAAACTTGTTTATGTCATTTATGTAATCATTTTGGCAATCTTCGTTAAGATCCAAAATAGCATGCGTCTCTGCAGCCAGGCAAAGATAATAAAAGTATTTGGCAGAAATGGACTTTAGTTTCAATTGGTGTGAACTTTTGACGTCGTTTGAGTTGAAGATTGGATGGTCAGTATTATTCAGCTGAGTTCGCCAGTGAATTTTTTTCGTCAATAGAATGAGTTCTTACAAATTAATAAAAGTGAATCGAACTGTCGACTTCTCGCAACTAATTGTGTTCGTTTTTAAAAGAAAGTACTCAAATTTATTAGATATATGTTGAGACCATCGACATAGGAGACGGAAATCCGTCTTATTGTCATTAATGACATTTTGATATACTGTGGAAGTCGGAATGCATAAATTTATTAATCATTTGCTTATTATTGTTTTTTCTAAGAAGATTTTTTAGAACAGGAGACAGAATTCCACTTTGCAGTATAATAGTCATCAATGGTGCCCACAAGTTAAAGACAGTTAAAGTATTGCATTTGAAAAAAACTTCAATTAGTCTAAAGACTTATTCCTAATAGAATAAGTCTTTAGACTTTTTTTTGAATTCCTAATTGATCTCACGATTGAGATACCGATTTCTCAAATTCACACAAATGTACTCGTAAACGTTCGCTTAAAATGAGAGATCTATCTCGTTTATGATCCATAAATTATTATGCGTCATTTTGACACTAAATAATGGTATTTCTTTTTTAATTAATTTTATTGAATTATTAAAATCGCTTTAGAAAATACTGAAGTTCTATAACTGCTTTTAAAATGTCACGTTTCCTCTCAAAGCTTCTTGTACTAATTTCTGCCATTAAAATAAACAAGATCGAAATATGCACAGTACTTAAAGTCGCTTCAGACATTAAAGTATGTATTCTTTATGCAAATCTTCAGTAATTCAATTTCTTGCAGCGCGTCTGAATTTATCGTCCATAAATGTCGATTTTAATAACGCTGAGCCGATAGTACAGTCATTACCTTGTAAGTAAACTACCGACAATGTTATTAATATCGCCATCAATAGTTGTGTAACTATTACTTGTTGCTACACGTATGTCTACTCCATCGAAGCGATTTAAATACAGTCCTTGTAAAAGGTTGCCAGATAATCATATACCTGTTTGATTATAATTATCCTGAATAATAGTTAAACGTTGTTAATGGCAGATTAAAACGTTGGATGATCGGTATTTAAAGTCGTCACGTAAATTTCACCTGTAATGTAATTATACTACAAATTGTATAAACTCTTACTTTATGCTATGCTAACGATTGTGAGCGACATCTCCGACTAATAATTCGTCATTAAATAACTACAGGTTAAAAAATGTTTAACATTTTGCCAACTATTGACATGTCTCCAATATGTCAATAGTTGGCAAAAAAAATACTAAATTTTTGTTAAAAAACGTCGAGTCCAATCCTACAAGAATTACATTACTTCTCGATTTTAAAAGTGGCTTATATACCAACAAAGTGAATGGGCAGGTATATGATGTGGTTGAAAATGGAAATACAAATACTCGATGGTAAGGCGATGTGAAAGAAAATGTGATTTTCCAAACAAAGAAATGCATATTACTGTATAGTTACTGACATGAATATGGTAAATGAGAAAAGAAAACTTAGAAAGATGCGAGTAGAAGAACATGATGAACCAAGAAAAGGAAAGTCTATACGACACTAAATATATGATGAGTGATATTAAGGAATGTTAGATCATAGGCGTAAAGTTTCCATTATATACGTAACGTATTAGATATATATGTGTAATATTCCATAATAACTGGTATCGGACAGTTTGATAGATTATGTATAAACAACTGAATTAATATAAACTGGTAAATTCGCAGAATCTTAAATTAAGTTACAAAGTCGATGTTAGACCATTAACAAAACGTTTGTCTATTGGACTTTAGGGATTTTTGTCTATTGGTATGTAGTATACTCAAAAACTTGTGGTATACTTAAAATGTAAAAATAACTCTTGATCGATTAACCTGATTTTTAGTGTCTCATACCAGCATCGGAAAAACTGCAATATTCGCAAGGTCAACTAGGAATTTCGTCTGTTTGTCTATCTGTTACAAATTTTTTCTCAAAAACCCTTTTATATAAAGACTATCATTTTGGTGCAGTTAAAGATAGCAACAGACGACACAAAGATAGTAAAAGTCAACTAAGCAAAATTTTATTCGATATTTTAAGAATAATTGTGGAAAACCAAACGTTCCATCAAAATGTTCTTCGTAGCCGAGTCCATTGTGTGTTGTAAAAATATTTAAATTCTTTTATTAATATTGTACGAAAAATTGAAACATGAATATCGAGGTATTTAACTTCAGAACATGATGTTTGTTAAATTAATTCAAACAAAACTGTTTATTAAATTAATTAATTTTATTTCTTTCTTAGTTCGAAAAGTAAAATTAAAAATTTAACGTGGGTATTAAGTTCAAAATGTTTTTTTTCAAAACCTCTCGAGTATTTCATACCATTTCTTATCAACTAGAGTTTAATGTTTCAATAGTTTAACGATTATTTTATTTTCAACAAATAACACACATTCGTTTATATCGACTGCGTGGAGATTGCGATGCAACTTATAGGTAAAGAAATCTAGTTTGATGAGATCGTTGCTAAGTCTTGATGAGATCGCTGCTAAGTCGAGATTTGAAACGCAACTTACAGGTAAAGAAATCTAGTTTGATGAGATCGTTGCTAAGTGTAGATGAGACCGCTGATTAACTATGAAAATAAGTGTAACAACAATTTACTGTAAGAAAAGCAATAATGAATTGTCATATTATGTGATAGTATCTTTTGAAATACATACTTATAATTGATACCGATACTGATACTGATAACTTTGTGCTTATTTACTTAAAAGTAAATAAGATTTTTCCACTTTTATGCAGAGAAGCCAAAAACAAATTTGCCATTTCACATTTTGCTGTTGCAACGTATATAATTCATTGGAGATTTAGCATACTATTTATGGCGCTGCACAGTAATGAGCAACTTGCTCCAATTCTACCTCGAGCTCAAACAAATATGCGCAAATGCCACTTTATCACCCCGACCCGGTCGCTCGTACTATTTATTCAACTCGGATGGTCTCATATGACAGGTGACGTGCGCGGTCGTGAGCGCTGCCGTGGCGCGCGCGGCCGGGCGTCCGTTATCTTATCGGGCCACGGCAGCGGAGCGGCGGCGCGCTGTTTGATTAACAACAATAATAAATTATTTTTATTTGTCGAGGCTCTCTCGTGAAGTGCCACTTGTGCGTTGCGCTCCGGCGAGACGAGCTTAATGACCACCTGATGCGTGCGCAAACAATCCGTAAGGCTGCGGGGCGCCGAATTTAGTGCCTACACACGTGATTTGTGATCGATCAAATGTAAGTAAATGATCAAATATTTACTCCTCTATGAAGTCAATATTTGATCACTTAGTCACGTTTGATCGAATTATTAAGGTTCAAGCAGTATGTTCCGGTCTATTTATTTCCTTTTTTTATTCAAACTTCACATTCCATATTTTTTTCTACACTTGATTTGATAAATTTAACTATCTAATTTACGAAGGTCTCGTGTAATTTTTCATGTTTAGTTACATCAAATCCATCAGCGTTTGACGAAATACGCGTTGTTCGATTAATGTATTTCAGACGTGCATTTAACGGCGTTAATATTGCATTCTTGGTATCTTTCGTTAGGTTATCGATTACAATTTTAAAGTTTTCCTTACCTTTCGTTATTTCGACTCCGTAACAAAAAAAATCTTTTATAACTTAGTGACGTCGATCTGTCTGTCGCAGTCCCATAGCTTGTATAGTTTTAGACCTACATATGTGAAGTGTTACAGACGATAGTTGTAAATTAATAGATATTTAAAAAAAAATTATATTTACTTTCCCCGAAATCAATGGGTTTTGTGTTCGATACATGAATAGTTCATGTTTTTCAGAAAGAAATTAAGGTTTAGCAGGTAATTTTTCATTCTAGGCCCCATTTGCAAAATATTAAACTTGGGACGTGCGTTCACCCCTATAATTAAAAAAAAATTAAAAATTTCCAGCATTGTATTAAACATTTCAAGCGCAATATACTATAGGGCCACTTCCGAGATTCCCTTGACTGGTTTTTTTATTTAAATTTTCGTTTCAATTTTTATTTTAATACAAGTTTCTAAATGTTCCGTGGTACCTCATACATAATTCATATTTTAAAATTTAACATTGAAATAATTAATTGAAAATCGACCCGCCGATGTATTAACTCAATATATATTATTTCAATAAAAAAAATCTTGTTTTTCCTTGAAATTGGAATCTCAACAAAACACAGGCGAGATTGAGCATCATCATCGCGTGACGTTGGCGCCTACCTACTAAAGAAACTAAAGTATTTGTAACGAAAGCCGGGAGATTAGTGTTGATAAGAAATTCCGTAAAAGAACTTGTTATTTAATTTTGTCTTATGTAAATTTACACCCGGATTAAGAAACTTTTCACGTGATGACGTACGTATTAATATAACTGCATAATCTCTTCTCAAGGTTCCGCTGAAATTTTATCATGCCCGTCTGTAATTTACAGCGTCATAATTCATACGCTTTATCTTAAATTATTTCTACTAGTATATTCGACAATTGTAGGTGTATACAACCAGAAAATGAACGTAAAATTTTCACGCTGCTGTTAAATACATAAAGAAATTACGTATTTAACAGTAAAAATACATATGTATACGTAAATTTGTATCTAATGAATTCTTATAACCGCGGTGGAATAAAAGTGAATGTTTTAATAGTTTATTGTAATAGTTTTGCGCGAACAAAGTAAATTAAAAAGTTATTAAACTTGACGAGGTAACATCACAGGTCTATACGAGTAAACTATATGTGAAGGTCTAATTCCTGAACTGTAAAAGTCGTAAAACACCAACATTTCTTTATTAGCGAGTTGTTAATCAATCTAACGTATTTTTTGATGGACATTTTTTTTAAATATGGAATTTACTGCTTTCTTTCCGTAGGGCACTGTATCTCAACAGTAAACTATTTGAAGTAAAAACTTGAATTTGGCATATAATAATAAAGCATATTGACCCGATTATAGTACACTCGAAAATAACTAAATGGAATTTTAGAGGGGTTGTCCCTTTTGATAAAATACTTGACTTTTTTAGTATTTTGCGAAATATAGTTCCAGAGTCACTGCTGAAAAAGTTCACAAAAATACCCCCCTCTCTCCACTGCCCCGTCTACGAATCTTCAAAAGTGAAAATTGTGACGAAAACAGCATTACTAGAAGTTTGCCTCCAATTTACCGGAAAGCCATAGCGATGATCCTAAATCCGACAATTTTTTTTAGCAATTAACGATATTTTTACGTTTCTTAAAGATACACTGGGGTAATATATCTCAGTGGTGAAATATAATATCAATATTGGTAAATAATTTATTGGAAACACTATGTTCCCGTAAATTTTAATAGTTTTTTTACCTAATAGTTTTTTTTTAAATGTCTATTTTAAACCAGTTTTAATCATTTTTAATTTATTTCCCGACGATGTTAGAAATTCATTCCTTCTTGGAAGGAAAGAATACATTAACCTAGGCACACGCCCTCGATACTTTATACCGCGACATCCTGACTGCATCACGTTTCGCGGTGTCGTTGCGTCAATATGGCGATCGATAACAATTAAGCGGACCACCGGCGCGCTTCCTGTCCGCCATATATTGTGTGTGCGTGCCTACAGCGACCACGATTGATCGATTCATCGATCGGCCGCGTATAGTTCGAACCGAAGATCTAGGTCATTTTTTGCAGACGGAGCTTATTTCAGGGTCGGTGATCCCATTTTGCTGTCAGATGAATTGTATCTGTTTGCGAATAACGAATGTTAAGTCAGATAGTGCTTTCCTTTTTTACAATGCCGTCACAAAGTATTAGACAAAAAAAATGTATTCGTGGTATTTGTTTGTCCCAGACATAAATCTGGGGAGATTTTTATGAAACTTTTTAAAGCAAAACTGTAGCAATACAGACTGGTTTAAAATTAAATTGAATAGCCTCACTGGTACCATTTAAGTATCCGTATCTCTTGAACTTAAACCAATTTGGATAAAATTGTCTATATTCCCTAAGTGAAATAGCCTTAAACCAATACAAAAGGAATTATTTAAATAAGATTCCTGTTGTCTGAGAAATACATGGACAAACATACACATACACTTGCACTTACAATTTGACACGTTTGATTAAAAGCTCACATAAACTAACATATATCGATATTACTCGTATCCAACAATATGGCATGTACACAGGTGAAATTGAGAACTTCCTTTTTTGAAGTCTGTTAAAAAAGTATTCCTTATTATAAAATGGGATATCGTATATTATTTATTATGATCTTAGTCATTATTAGAAAAAAAACGCAGTACCGCGCCTCTAGTTATACAAAGACATAATCAAAAATACTATTACTTAAATAAGTATTAATTATTTACTTAATCGACAGTGACGCCATTTTTTAGAAGAAATTTTCGTAAATAGTTTTTTTATATTTCTCCACTAGATGGCTGTATATGTTTTATGTTTTTAATTTAATAACGCGTTGATACGTATTTATATATTAGTAAGTACAATATCGTCACCACCTATCATACTAGATCATTTTCCTATAGGTAACCTAGTTTTATTATTTAAACATGCCGATGCCGTTTTTTATAAATATACTTCCACACTTCACCTCTGTCATTTCGCCAATGTTCATCCGGGTCGAAAACTTGATTGCGCGATTTAAACTGCTCATAGCGCCATCTATCGATATATATATAAGTACATTATACGTTTGTGTAATTACTGTGCGTTAAGTAGCTTTACTGTTTTGTACTAAAGCAATTTAAATGAATATTTCTAAAACATTAAATTGGCGTATCAGCTGATTGAGTGAACTTATTGCGATGAAATAAAAACGAAATATTACTTCAAGTTAATCCCTACGTTTTTTTTCAAACGTCACTCGAATTGGTGCACAAACAGACAAAAATTCCAAAAATGATCTTAATGGGTTGTGTAATATATCCTACATTGCCCCAACAAATTTGTTGCAAATATTTGCATATATAATGTTTACAGTCTCATTATATGTATATCTATCTATAGATGAAAAGGGTTCACGAATTTTACATTCTTCGAGAACGAATTGTTCCACGGATCGTCGAGACGAGACGATTGGAAAAATACAGTGGAACTGGCATTGCAAGTGTACCGTACACATTTAGGCATTTATAAACAATTAATGGTACATAATATTTCTATTAAACTATGTATTTACAAAATTTTAATTTTTTAGAACGAAGATACATTGCCTACTATTTTTTTATAGGACCATATTAATAAAAAATTATGTGATATAATTATAAATTATTTGACGTATTTTTTTATTGCGTTGACTTAGAAGCTTCATTTTTTACAGCTAATGCCTAAGTATTTGATATTAATTTCAACTTGATACCTTCACGCGTTTCTGACAAAAAGGGTCTTGACAGACAGACGGACAACGAAGTGATCCTATAAAGCCTTTTTTCTTCCTTTATTGTTTATAAATCCTTTTTTCTTTTGAGGTACAGAGCCTTAAAATGAAATGCAGAAACTATAAACTTAAATGATTGCGATTTTGTACAAATAAAACAACGACCAACACCTGTCAAACGCCCGCCATGCAAAATTCGCTTCGACCGCCATGACGACTTCATTCTTATCGCGATCGTGAATGATGCGCACGCGCAGCGCCATAACTTACTCGATCCGCACGCACGCACGCACACACGCACCCACTCACGTACCCGTCGCGCGCGTGTGCAATCGCTCCTCTGCATTTATGACTTAATATTGTCATTGTTGTAATGCAAATGCCCAGTGCCTCGCTTGTCGACCCCACATAGTGCCGAGGAACGTATAATAATTGAGAAGGAAATTTAGATTGTACGCTGTGGGTGGGGCGGATGAAGAGCTGAGTTAAAGCGCATAATACAATGGAACTATTAAAGGCTAGGAATAATAAATGCATTGTCTTTCGCTTTATTAATTATAATTATCAATACGCGGATATTGCCTGCGAGCTCCGAATGGGGTGATAGTGGCACTTTATAATAATTATTCGCCTATGAAACGTTTTGTAGCCAGTTTTATGTCTTTGCTATATACAAAATTTTCGTCGCAAATTCTTTAGCGTGGAATATTAATATATGTATGTACTTGTTTTGTGAAACATAAATAGTAACTAAGTGGTAAAGGAACTCTCGATTGATTTCTTGAAAAATGGTGATTTCATAAATTGTGAATATATAGACTTTTTAAGCACGGGCTGAACCGTAAATGTGGTTACGATCAACGGAGATATTTTAGGTGGGGCGGCGTTAAATGTCCAAAAGTTATTGTATATAAGTTTAAAATATTACGGAGAAGGATTTTTTTTTCTTTATTCCTCAAATTACTGGTATTGTAATGCACTTTCATTTCTTACATAAAATCTGAGTAATAAAACAACAGGAGAACCGTTTAAATATACTCAGTAGTTTTCACGTGATGCTTGTATAAACAGACAGATGGACGAAAATTGCAAAAATTGTTTGGTTCTTCTCTATAGCCTACTTTTGATCAGGTTAGGATCGAATTGATTGATGTGTTCATTGGTCTCCGCATAAAAATAAGTAACAAAAATAAGTAACAGCTACTTATTTTATGATGTGTGATAAGTTCCAGTGTAAAAACTGCGTTCCAAGTTTATTTAACATAGTTTAAATCCAGCATTCGTGGGCTCATAACCTGTTTAAATATGTTATTTTTTGCAACATTATTTTGTTTTTAAAAGGTTTTTTTATGAACCTATTGCCTATACCGCGTTTTTCATTCGATGATTCCTAGATGAGGCTATTACAAACTGACGTAAGAGTTAATTTTTCACGTAAGACGAATCAAAATAAAATTGTACTATGATAATTCTTATTGTTATTAAAGACCCTATAACTATTAACATTCTTATACGTGAAAGTAATGACGTAGATTATATAGAAAAAATTAGACGGTTCGCTTTCAATACTAGATAATTAAACCATAAATTCTTCAATAACTCAATTTTTTGGTAAGTTTTGTTTGATGGTCATATATGAACTTCATATATGAACTTAATTCTTTTTTATTATGTTGTGCGAAATGTATCTGCTCCTGTAAAAATATATTATACTGTTGCACAAAGATATAATATATTATAGACATAGTAAGACGCTGTAAATCAATAAAAAAACAATGGATGTAGGTTCTATAAACCCAGTCTTGAATTCCACAGTAGCGAAGCCGCGGGAAATATACTAGCGGGTTGTACATATAACATGCCACGGTTACATTTCTCACGTTGACCAGTTTCACGAGGCTTATAGCAGATTATAAGTATGTCCGATAGTACAGATAATCATGGAGATTACAGATTACACGGCAACATTTTGAATTTTTAAAGCTAAAAGCCACAGAGCCGTATTCAAGCGGAGTTAACTGGGATTCCGGTCGGGCGAAGGCGGCGGGGGCGATGGCTCGCCGGCGCGGTACGTACGCGCCGCCGCTCCGAACGCCACCCAAGTGGCGGCTCCATAAAAAGTAACGAGCGATCGAGGCGGACGCCGCGCCGAGGCGTCGGCGGCTCCTCTAATTGCCGCGGCGGCGGCGCGCCGGCCGAGCGCTACGACAAGCCGTTGTATTTCGAGAACGTGTTCGCTTTGGGTGCGAATAAGAGTGGCGAGGTTAAGTGGCATTATACATACCGACAAATGAAACGTGTTTATCTATTTATATCTTCAAGACATTTTACGATCGCGTTCATTTCAAATCTACACCTGAAATGTAGAGATATAAAATCGACGGGTGACCGGCTTAGTCAGAATGACTATAACTTTCTTGACGCACAAAAATCTCGTGTCCTTAAGAGATTCGAATATGGAATCACACCATTACAAGCCAAATGTTTGTGCGTAACGTTGTAACCAACATCAAAGTAATATAGATAATAAATCAATCTGTATATCAGTGCTTTTCAAAGTTTGACTTATTTTAACGTATACGTTAAAATTACCCGACGTATCTGACGATTGAGAATTTTTAAAGTTTTGAATATTGCGGCTAACTTTCCTATTTACTATAATCATTATCCAGTGTAAAAAGTAATAATAGTAAGTTGATGAAGTATATATAGCGATAGTGAGTCTTATACTGATAGTACATAAGTCTTACGTACGTTGCAAAGCGTAGACTATTACGTCATGACAATGGAACTTTGTCTGACTTATATTTATAACGTAATGGACAGAAAATTTTAATGGATAATGTAATTCGACTTGAGTTTTTGTAGTACTGAATCACCAGATAATAAATAGCTGTGAAATCGTTTATTTTTAAATCTCTTTTTTCCAGTCTATTGTTTTTTCCATAGGCAGAAATCGAATATAAAATCAAATCAAAATTACAGAATCAACAGAAATGCATCACAGCCGTTAGCTTCAATCATCAGATTTTTTTTCGATCACGCAAGTAAAGCAACATGGGGCGACGTCAGTACATAATCGAATGACCTCGTATTGACACCATTCGTTGGAACTGATCCGACTGATTGAAATTGATCTAATAGTAGTGTTATGTCAGTTATTATTTTTATTTTTATACATTGGGTAATTAATAACCGTTTTATAAACATTTCGTCCAAAAAATCTGATATTTTAGCCAATATTTTATTGTTTATATTATTTTAACTGTAAATATTTCTAATATTGTTTGATTTATCGTAATATTTTGTCTATATATCATAAAAAATGTGCTATTACAGAAAAGGATTTGCAAGCAAGAACTGTACTAGTTTGAGAGTTATAAAAATAAACGAGGTAATGTCAAGAGGAAGTCTCTTAACAAGAATGATAACATACGTCAGTAAAGTAAGAAAATGAAAACAAGATAAAAATAGATGTTTATATTTACACTAAATGTGTGACAGAATCATTGCTGTCGAATCTTCCAAACAACGAGACAAAGATTTTAGCGCTCCAGCTCCGTTTTTTTGAGACATCGCAAGGTCACTAGAGGTCTCTCAAATAGTTCACATTTGCAGTGTGATAGGAATTAATTTTATTAACATGGTTTGTATGCTACACCTGTTCCAGACCATCTGCTGTTAGGCTACGAGATTTGAATACCTGCGTGCTACTGGGACTTGATTATGCTACTTGCGACATGAGTATACGAAAATATTCGTTCTTTATTATATTTCAAATAGGATACATTTAGAAAAAGTGCAAATACTCATAAGTATATGTGTAAGTATTGCAAGTGCTCAACTTTTAGTTATCTTTTCCAATTGACTTCCAACAGTGGGTACCGTTCTGCTTCCTAAATCTTTAAGGCAAATGTCCAGCTAAGTGAGGGTGGCAGGTGGACAGTATCATCCTAACAGCGTTCTTTCATCCACGATAGATACTTTTTATCCGCGGAGCGCGACCGCGGCTTGATGCTGGAATGGTAGGAATAGAAGCGCGGACGCGCGGCGGGTGGTCCCGCGTGACGTCATCGCGCCGACCGCCCAAGCGCGCCGCTATCAATAATCCACCGGCCAACGACCAACAAACTGTTATCGATGAAGGAGGTCCATAAACTTTTTTGACGTTACTTCCCTGCTGTATTGAGTTTTAAACGGAATTTCTTTATATGATGTTCTGTACGGATGGAAAAAGCTAAAATGTCAATTGTGACAAATTATTAATACATTTTTATAACTACTTTCCATTTATGCGTTAACAACGTGATAAATAATTAAAATTGAAATGAGAGAATTTAATATAGAACCGTCTAGTAATATTTAAATCCATGTTGAAAAGCGGTGAAGAGTTGACGTTTCCATTTTTTGTTTATGTGTATTATATCAGTACCGGTTTGCACGGACAGAAAAGGGACCATGGTTGTTTTTTGTTTCCATTGTTTTTATACATAGCAATTATTTACTTATATATTAAATAATTATACTTTGATATATATATATATATATATATATATATATATATATATATATATATATATATATATATCCTGGAAACTTTTTTATGGCTCACATCACGTGTATAATTATTACAGATATTATTTTTGTGTTTCTATAACGGTTTAATTTATTTAACATTAAACTAGTTCTGTGGTTCGATTTTAAGCCATAATTAACTATATCCGCTATGGAAGTTCACTAACTGTTCACGTTGTTTACGATATTGAATGTTTGAAACGTATTTTAATGTAACTGTAATGGTTTAACATTTTAACTGAGTACTTCGACTCACTTGATTTACTTAAATCATCATTGCACATGTCCATTTAAAAAGTATAGAGTAAACGATAAAAGTTTCGGGTTAATCGGATAAGCCGTTTGAATGCTAAACCTTAAAACCTAACTGTCTATAAAATTGCTAGTTTTAACGGCCGACTTCTTTGGACATGCATTTACCACCAATGAAGAATTCCTAAATCTCATAAACTTTATTTCTTTGTTATATTAGTATATAATCAGGAGGAGTAAACAAATTATAATTAATATCAAACTGTATTTTACAAAACCGTATTTAAAAAACCGATAATCTGCTGTTGATTGGATATTGAATATTTTAGTGTGACAGCTTTTTAGTTTTACGTTAACCATTACTAATTATACTTAGATACGGTGATACCAAATTTGTCGAGATTCAAGATGGTTGAACCACTGCATAGGAATGGACGTATAATTTTCACTGATCTTGGTCTTTTGTACAATCCTCTGTAGAATTGTTGTAAAGATCTAATTTCAATCTAAAATTGAAATCAGAAGGTAACTAATTAACTAGGTACAAACGATTTAGAAAAGATTTGCCTTAGTGAGATTTTAGAAATATTTATCTTACAATGCGATTAACTATAACAGGAGAATATTAACCGAAAAACACATAGTAGCAACTGCAAAGAAATTTTCAACTTGAAACTTTACTGAATACTGTCTTCCACAAACATTTTCCTTTCATGATAGAACGTAGTGAGAATAAAATCCGATAGATGGTAGTAGATTCTTATGACTCAGTTTATTGTTTCTAAAGGCGAACATAACATACAAAGACGTATGAAATTTAACTAAGCTTAGTAATGCTACAATACTCAAAACTATATGTAATATAATGTAGCATCATTACTAATAGTTCAAAAGTCGGTAGTCGAAACATGTTTATTTTTTATTGAAAATTTAATCGATAGAATCTATCTAATGCCATATTTTTATTGCTCTAACATTATTCGTTTTGGAAATCTAAGCACCAAAATAGACATATTTTCATTTCTTCAATCTCTGGAAGTGTACCTTGTGTAATGTTTGAAAAGTAGTTTTATTTCAAAAATAGTAATTTGATAATAGCATCCACAACTGTGGGTCATTATAATTTTTAATATCGCTAGAATTGTAAGAACCGACAAAATTTATAAACATAAAAACTGTTCATCTTTCGACAAATAAATTTGCCAACTTTGACAGTTTGTGAAACGCTGGCCCGCATCTAATAGAGTTATTGTAGCGTCGCGGTGTGTCGGACGAGTGCGTCAATAGCGATAGCTGCCGTCACGATCTAATCATTCGGCGTGCATTAATCGCGCCGAGCGAGCCGCATTCGGATCGCGACGCGGCGGCCGGTACCGACACGTGTCGCCAACCGCGGCGCGAACGTTTGTTGATCTACTTGCTTACCTTGTCACAGTCAGCCTTCGCACGAGTATAAATTACGTAAGGTCGTACCTAGGGTGATAATAAAATATCAGGTCATAGAATAAAGTAATGACCGAACAACTCAAAGAAGCTTGTTAAATTTGGAAGAGTAAGAAGATCATATCGAAATTTTGTTATCTGGATAAACATTTACATCTACCATTTATTTATTCGAAAATACTTCAAGATACTACAAGTATCTTGAAGTATCATCGGTGAATAAACCGTCTCAGCTATATGTTTCGCTATTAAGCACTGAACATATTTATAACTATATATAAATACAAAAGTGTGTTTACTTGTTACCTAAAACCTCACCAACTACTTGCCTGATCATTATCAAATTTTGCAATGGGACTAACCTATATTAAATGGTATTTATCCTGGCAGTAACAGGCAGTTTCTTAAGCAATAACCAACAATTATTTTTTTCTTTCTGATGGTGACACTGTTAGCGTCTAAATATTTAATTTTATACCCTTTTCGAACATGACAATATGATGTGATAAATAATTCAGTTGTTTAAAATCATTCTATTAGCTCACATATTGGTATTGTCAACTCCTTCGCTCTATTATTAGATAAATGAATTAGTCTTTAGTTAGATGGTGAAATACAAATTGTTTTTCTTAATCTAAATCAAAATAATATATTGTCGTACACCTAGTAGACTTCCATTAATTTTATTTTCATAAATTAGGTTCATTCTTAATTTCTAATTCCAAGTAAGCCACGAGTTAAAATTGGTTAAACCTATTAGGTATTTTTCTTTTTCCGTCGATATTATTCGGTAGTTAATGTACATATGTACATATGTTGTGGCTTTCGACGTGACCAACTTTAATGAGTGATATGTAAGTATAAGTAGTAACTAAATGATAAGTAAATGTTTCCTTCTCAAACACCATGCTGAACGACCAAACCGACATGCTGAGAAACCAACATTATTGTCGTAAAACTAGGTTTAGCATCAGGAAGTTGAGTGTAAAAAAATAATATGTCAACATTACACACTTGTAGTTTGTTGTTTACGTATACAACGGAAAACAAGTCACGAGAAAAAATAACAACGGCGGTTCGCTGAGTAACTTAATCGAATATACACGAGGTTTTATTACTTCTTTCGTTATAACCTTAGACACCACAGTAACGAATAAAAGTAAGCTTTTTCCTGTTAAATTTGTTACTATTACTTTATCAGATACAATTTATGCTATAAGTTGATAAAAACTTTCGTAAATTGATAAAAACTTTCTAGGATACAAAATTCATTTGGTTCTTTGTACCTGGTTTAATAAGTAAAACCCTGCCAGATTACGTATCTATACTTTTTACATTTTTGATGCAAGTTAGTCAAATGAATTTTAATTGAAAATTTTAAATTTTAAACTTAGAATTCCTTTATATTATTAAAATCAGTCATTCATAATTAAAGAAATGGCACGCATGGGGTATCACATTGAAGCTCAATAGTTCGCAAACGGGAATAAAGAAAAATGGTAACTTATAAAAACGGAAGAAAGGGTAAAAGGGACCTTAATTTTAATTTAAGAGATTCATGATAGCCGAATCGGCACGGTGTACGAAAAAAAATGGTCCTCGCTTAATGTTAAAAAAAAATGTCCCGATATCGACACGTTTTGTGGACTACAGTACGAACATAACTATATATAGATATTCAGCGCCTGTTTGAACGCTAATAGAGAAAAGCGCTAAATATTTAAAAAAAGTTTGCGCACCACTGCTCGTAATAAGTATGGAATTGTGTTGCCAAGTAGCAGTGTCGGACGAGTGTGTTGGTTGTTATAGTCGCCCGTTGCGATCTATTTTTTCGCGTCCGCTAATTGCATATGGATTAGGGCGAATGCGCAGTGCCGACACGCTTTGCGCTTTTGCGGTTTGAGTATTTCAAAAATATTCCTGCCAGAGGAGTTTAATGTATAAAGATTCCTTAATATCTAACCTAATTTCGTACTTCTTTCATTAAAAAATACCTAAATTCTAATCTGGTGCAATTGTCTAGTTTCTTCACTATTTCTTTTTGTGATTGACGTAATCTTGTGATAGGAGTCAGGCGGTAAAAACGCAGAGACTGTTACTCAAAAATTAGTATTTTTAATTTTTTATTCATTTTGTGCTGTCAATATATGTGTAAAGTTCGTTCTGGTTTTGCCCCGGCGACAAAAGTACCATTGCTGCATTTTGCTTTAATCGTTCTTTAAGATAAAGATAATTCATGATTAATATACGTATTCTTAATGATTTAGCTATGTATTTTGTACTTTAATCTAGTACGAAACTACACGCTTCAACCTCGTAACATAAAAACAGACAACTTGTAATAATTAGCAACGTACACCGTGGAATCTTTTTTTTTATAAATTTTGATGTTGTCTACAATATCTTCGTATATTACTATAATATAGCTCTAATGGTTTGAAAGTATAATTCAAAAATACCCTCGGCACACTCTACTCCTTTCATATAACTCAGTATTGCTCGTTACACGCATGTTTTAAAAACACAATCGTAATATATCAATACTCGACGTCTATCTGGACACTATAAGCCGTACGATCCCGAAATTGCATGTTATCTGGATAGATTTTTTTGTAAACAAACCCTAAAACCAACCCGGCATTAACGGCCAAGTACGAGTGGGACTCGCGCACTAAGAGTTCCGTAGCACCAAACAATAATCAACTTATAAGATTTTATTTCTCAAAGACGGTTGGCTACGGTTGGTACCGAAAACAATCCTATATCTCAAAAACTACAGAACCTTAAAGCGGAACCTTAAAAATGACTAAAACAAGCGTACGTATCTTTCTTTTATATAAAATATAAAAATATGTATAAAGAACACGAAACGTACTAGATAGTCATTTTTTAATACATAATGTATGTTAATATATACAAATTAGTTTAATAAATTACAGCTAAACAAATTGTCGAAGAATACAAAAAAGTCAAGACACCGCAGATGAGTTCATTGAGTCAAATTTACGTATGAGCAAAGTATCTATATCGATACAAATATTAGTTATTTGAAATTCTATCGGGACTCATCTGAACGTACCTGATCTCAAAATGAAAAGATTCAATTCGTTTATTATAATTACGCTGTAACGGGATGAGATGTAAATAAGACGAGAGAGTAGGACTACAGTACATTATTACGTGCTATCATTTTCATATATAATGTAAGTTAACCTATAAAATTAGTTTAATAAATTACAGCTAAAAAAATTGTCGACGAATACAAAAAAAAGTCAAGACACCGCAGATAAGTTCATTGAGCCAAATTTACGTATGAGCAAAGTATCTATATCGATACAAATATTAGTTATTTGAAATTCTATCAGGACTCATCTAAACGTTCTTGATCTCAAAATGGACATATTCGATTAATTTATTATAATTACACTGCAACGGGACGAGATGTAAATAAGACGAGGGAGTAGGACTACTGTATATTATTGCGTGCTATAATTTAATTGCAGTATCTGTTTTTATGTTATTAAGATGTTTTTTTTCATTTTGGCAAGCAAAGTTGACATTTATATTTGTTTTAAGTTTTCAATAAAAAATATTAATTCGTTTGGTGTTAACTTTCTTCCTCTTTTTTTCAGTAATATAGGCCTAATTACTTGGATTCTTGGAATTATATCATAATATGTACATTAATTATGTTCTCAAGTTAAATGCGAGAACTCCTTAAAATTTAAACCTATGTTTACCAAAAACTTGAGAAAAACTTGTTAGATTCTAACCGGATAATATAGACTTTCTATTTTGGTTCAAATATTTCTGTTGTGTCTGACCGACTATCTGCATAATAAACCCGTGGTATTTTTATATGCAAATTTTGTTTTTTTTTTATAATTTGAAACCTTATATTTTCTCTTTTAAAACAAATGTTGCGTTATTTATACGTACATAAAAATTCTTTCAATACTTTCCAAATTTTCTGAGACAAGGCACATACATTTACCATAATAATTCAACGTATAAAAACAGTGTCTACACTCTTATTGATTATATAAAAAAATATTATTCTTAACATTCATCATTCGTCAGAAACGTCGTAATGACGAAATGACGTATCTTCTATTTTACGAAAAGAAGCCAATGCTCTCGCAAATATGTATATAACGCTAACGTTAACGTAACTTTATTATAGCACTGGAGTTAAGCTACCGAATTTGTACATTACACTTCTTTATTTCCAACGTTATTTCTACAAGTCATATAACATTCAACTCTCAGCATTATCTCGGTAACGAAGGGCGTATTTAATGTTGGCATTCGCGGGATTCGAATGCAGATTGATATCGTGCTTACATCTTCTGAGCGCCGAAAGGCACGTGAAGCTGCGAATATTATTTGTATAAGGTTTTCAAAAACTTTTATTTTGTCATTGTATGACAGAGAAGAAGGCCGATATGCGTTTAACGTAATGTGATAGTTATTCAAGGGACTCGTATTGTAAATATGCGCATTCATTAATTTGTGAATCAAAAAACACATTAAATTAATCAAAGTTGAATACAATAAAAATTTATTGTTAACGAAGTTTACTATTCTTAAAATAATAACAATTTTTGAGTACAACTTACAGTTAGAGTACAATTTTTGAGTATACTTTTGAATAATTCTCAAAGATATTTTTAAATTTTGGAGAATTCGTCAATAATGTTATCGTTAAATATCTCTTTTAATATGATTTCCCGCATAATAAATGCGCTCTTTGAAGCCGGATCCTTATAATAGAACTATTTTTCAAGTAATCCGTTACGCTTACTACGTTTCATCATCCTGGCTCGTGACATCGTAACGGCACAGTGCAAAAATTCTTACAAGATCAGGTTTCACGAGCACAGCAGCACAGATGAGATAAAAATACTGCCGCAGTGACAGCTCTGAATATATTATATCGTCACTTATTTTTTCTCAAGATAACTTCCGTTATTTAATTTCGATTAAAAACATGATAAAACATGTGATATTCTCAAAATCTGTGTGTCAAAAAAATGTATATTTTAAGTATATTTTTTTCCTATAACTATAGGCCAGCTAATTTTGGGTTCGAGCTTAAGATGATTTCCCGCTTAATATATATGCAGCCTTCTGAAAATTCCCGTAACTTAATACTAGAACTGTCCACATATGTCATTAACAGTTTTGGTATTAAGTACAGGATGATTTATATACAGACATGGTGAAATACTCATCTGAACTTCGTTAAATGGAGACAGAAAGGAACATATCCCATTTTCTCTGCTTTATTGCTTTTTAGCCCCATTACTTTATTCTAGACTTTTGTAGTTCTATAAGGTAGCAGTGCAAACGCAGACGCCGTTTTGATGAAATCTTTCTTTCTGCAATAATATTCGAACAATATTTTAAATTACGTTGACTTCAAATTAGATATGATGGTAACGTGGATTTAAATTTCTTATTTCAATATAATTTATTGAAATTGAAGTGTTTATACGGTACAGAAAAATTATTCCTGATCTGAGCAAGATTAAAACTATCGGACAAATGCTAGGCGACGTCACATTAGTATGCTACTTTCAAATCTATCGAAGAAATGTCAGTAGTATAACGATTGTTTATTTACAAGGCAACAATTATTTATAGGCTGTACGACAGTCATATTAGTAGATTATCCTGTTCTTATTTTTTTAAATAAAGTAGATGATAGGATCTATGTGAGATCTACCATTATCAGGCAAAAGTATCTCGGTCGCAGGTACGGACTTCAAAGGAGTTCGTCAGAACAAACAATATATATTTAGAATTTTTATACACTGTTTTATTCTCTTTCATCCTTATGTAGTGTATGTAATATTAGTATAATATAATAAAAAGGGAAGTTTTGTTTGTTTTCTTAGCGCGTTATACCAATATTACTAAATCTGTTGACACACAAATAACCGAAATACGATAGTTTAACATTTAATAATGGAAAAAAGCTCTGGTCTGGGTGCTTTTGTGCCGAATGCTGACTAAACCATTACAGATACATAATAATATTTATGGGGGAATTGTACGTGCTTAAAAAGGTCTAAAGAAAAGTCCGGGACAGAATTTGTCTGTCTTTTGTAGATAACGTACCTTATCTATTTATAAGTTAAAAAGTGCTTAGGAGAAAAGTGGTGGCGTTTAGGTAGGGAGTGGGCCTGAACGGCGACACAATAATACAATATTATATTTTTGTTAGTTAAAATAAAGCGCAGAGCTATTTTCATGAAGGGAAAGACATCAAACAATTTTAATCAAATGACTTAATTGTACCTATACGAAGTTTTGTACGGGTCGTTTTGGCAGCTAGGCGTAGGGGGGTGAGGTGGGGTACACTTAACGTGTTATATATTTTAGACACTACCTAAATTGCACTCATTCGAAGCCGGAGCGGGAGGTGGTACAAAGCAATCACAGCGAAAGAGGTGTGTTTGAATACGTAGTATAATGTCGCATAATCGCTACTACACCTTATCAATAGAGAATATGATCCGAAGGTGTAAACAGTAAATTACTGGATTAAAAACAAACCACGTATTCTTGAAACTTTATGAATGCGCATTGACGCAATGCCTAGTACCTGTTACTCAATTTACCCAGTACGAAACAACAACACTGACAAACACAAGAGACGCGCGCCGGTCGCCGGGCTCAGGCACCGACCGATACCGGGCGGCAGTACCCGCGTACCGTGATTAATGAGGTCCGTCGGCACGGCGCCGGTCGGCCCGCCGCTCCGCGTCTCTACAAACAACACTAATTACTTAATTACAATATAATAACTGCATGATAACTTACGGCAATAGCCGGCTAACTTTACTACGACGAAGGCAACGTGTGTAATACATATATAGTTAGATATGCACCGCTCATACCTGCGGAGCTAGTGTAGAAGATTTATTATAACATACTCATAGTTTTAACCACACGTTTCATACTACTATTATGACTTTAATGTTCTGTAATTTCTATAAAAAACCGTCTGTTTTCTTTTTGTCTATCCTCATCCAATACCATCAATAGTATTTAAAGTTCTTACCTAATTTATCCTACGATTATGCAAAGTGACAAAACTAAAAATAATGTTCATTCTATTGTAGATCTTCATATTTATGAAATTTGAGAATGGAAGACACATTTTCGTATGTAATAAAAAAAATGTTTTGAAACTTGGTACGAAATTTTTTTATTATAATATTTGTATATACCAGTTGCATTCTATTAACTTTTAAAGTTAAAACTTAATTGCGTGCCCCTTATGTATATTCCTACTTATATTCCAGTCACATTAGAGTTTTGTCTAGAAATAATTCCCTGAAAGTGGATACTTTGTATATTTGTAGTATTAGTATCTAGAAATAACTTATCAAAAATCATTCTCCTTCATGCTGTACTGTGGACGCTATTTTGGAAAATGGCGGCCCATTTTTTATTTTTCGACAAAGTTTCAAATATCAAAAAAATTTCAAACTTGAAGATAATATCGTTATGTTATATTATTTTTTTATGTATCTCTTACTGTCTTCGAGTAGTATGTCGAAAGTTAAAGTCTGAAAAATAGCAACATTAAAATGAAATTGCAGACGTGGATTCATCTTAACGATAAGGTATTTTAAAAAAGTATATAGTATAAATACAGGGCATACCTTCATTTTTAATGAAATGACTGGAAAACGCAGTGATGAGAGCGATTTTATTCATTCTGTTATGTACCTACGTTGCCTATCATATAAATTAACACTCATTTAATATTTAGATTTGGTCCAAAACCAAACATCTTATTAATTAACTCATGAAAGACCTTGACTTTAACAGGTCAAGGTCTTTCATTACAGACAAATATCTTTATACTTACATATTTTATTTTCTACCTTACTATTTCATTAGTCGATTCCATGAAATCATGGGACTGATATGATAAAGATAATGTTGTTTACGCTGTAATATAAACATGAACATAAGTATTACCATTTCGCATTCCTTTCCAAGAAACGTAGAAGTATATAACCCTCAGGCAGGTAGGCTCAAGTTTCCATAAATAAAAGTAAGAATTTATTCAACAAATGGAACTTTATTTCGGAAGAAGAGACTACACAACTCGACGAAAACCTGACGTTGGTTTTAATACCATCATCTGTTACTATACGATACATTTCATTTTCATTTTTATTCATGGGATTACTAGAATGCGCACTGGTGAGAGCGCTTTTATTCTTACGATTAGATGGTAAGTTCCAATGAAAAAGAATAATGCAAGTGTGCTCATAACACTGGATTGCATGTGTTTCTCTTGGGATGAGTTCTCCTTTTATTGTTGAAGTGTCATTACTGCAGATAATCGGATAGCGAGTACTGTGATCAATACGATTACAGTACCCTTACCGAAGAGTTTAGCCATATGTGGCCTGTAACCATATATATCTAGGTCAAGCACCATATGTACCTGGATACCATGCAGTTTTTAGTAGATCCAACATATACCATGCAGTTTATCAGGCAACGCCATGAATGACAAAGTGCAATTCAGTGCTAGAATAATGCCTCCTCCTGTTACAAAAAGTAAGTCACCCTTTTCGGGTGAACGATTTGTAGCCGTTTAGTTGATTCATTGAACAGGGCAAGTTTTTGCTGCTGTGCCTTATAGTCTAAGATCTGACAGCGTGATTGCTAGGCCCATCTCTTTTTTTTTATCGAAATGTGATTTTTATCGATTATAGTTAATAGAGATACACGTTTTTGCACGGTGGCCTACCAAAATATGGCTGGAAGTATTTTTAATTAAAAAACTTAATTTTTTTTTTAAACTATTTTGTTGACTTCGTCTGATGGACAGAATGGTGCGTTGATTTATTCTCGCTTTTGTGTATCTTTAATATTTAATGGCAACCCTTACTTGCGGCCCTTTTATAAAGACATCCATATTCCACCGTACAGAGTAAAAAAACAGCTGTAATTTGATTAATAACTCGTTGCGTTACGTTATGAATGTATAAATTTAACAGGTACCTACCTGCTTACTTGGCTGCCAAGAGGTTGCGGCAAGTGAGAGATGGCAAACCAATTTTTTTTAAGTTATTTACTTCCCTCCCCCTCTCTGTCTCTCTATTAAATGAATCACACTTTTTCTTAAAAATAAGTGAAAGAAATAGTTTAAAAAAAAATAATTAACAAGTTTTTAATTAAAATTTCTCGCGAAAATATTTTGATAGGCAGCCATGCAAAAACGTATTCCTCTATTAATAATGATCTGTAAAAATTATGTTTTGATGAAAAACAGATGAATATAGTCGTAATCATGCTGTCAGGTCTCATACTGACGACATTTTACTTGATAGGTACCTCTGTTGGTAATCGATATGGGCAGTAATTTGGATACTCGGTGACAGCAGTTAATTTTTTCACGAAATAATAACATAAGTTTAAAAATGTATCAATTACGAGTAGTACTCGCTCTATTGGGTATATGCTTAAACCATAATAAACATAGTACATATTAATATCATTTGCCGTTTTTGATTACTCTGATGCGTTCCTAATTCAAAGAGTTATATGAATCAATAAGTTTTAAAGCCAGTCATTTAACTCAGTGAATCAGTGTACTGTATTGATTCTTTTAATTCTCATTCATAGCTATCGCCCATGCCTATTAATCCTAAAAATATAGTAGCAAAATACTGTCATAGCATATGATTGCAGATTGGATTTATTCAGTGAAGACCTGAGATGTCTTGTTGTTGTAGCTTAATGGATTAAAACTGAAATTCAATAATAATTAATATTGTACTTAAACTATATATCCTTAAAAATATCTCGTCTTAAATATTATTCCAGGTACTCAATTTCATTTTTCTGAACATTACTTCGGCGTATTATGTGAAAATCGAAACAAAGAGATAAGAAAATAATTAATAAAACTATGCTATTAATATTCTACTTTTATTTCTGTTTTGATATTTCAAATCTTTAGTAAAATATGGCCGAAAGAGCCAAAATAAGGGACATTTTTCTAAGACAGCAAGCGTTATTAATTTTTAATATTATATTTATGTAGGTATATGTATTAATAGACATAAGTAAGTTAATTATTTTAAAAATTATAAATAGCTTATAAAAAATATAATAAACTAAAATTGCGTGTTCAATTCTTTAAAATAGCCACAAAACTCTTCGTGAATGGATTCACTGCATTTGGCACCCTTTTGTGTCATTTATTATGCATACGCCTTAACTGTAGTCACAATTTAATAGAAGAGACAATTATTTACGTGAAGATGGCGACTAGTAATCAAGAACAGACTTGCGTCGCTGTGTCAGTGTCGAGTTATTAGACAAAGTAATGAAAGTCTTGTAGTTTTAGCCAAATTGCCTCCAATGCTCACTACCATAAAAGTACTTCATAGAGACTTTAAACTCAAATATCATTTCTTATTTTGAAAATAATCCTTTCCATTTGAAGGACCTTAAAAAATTATGAAGAAAAAATAAACAAAACAAAATAAATACGTATAAATTTATTATATCCATGTTTATCATAAAAATGAGAGTATCTTCGATATATTATCCGAGTATCCGAGATATTTTTTTTTAGTTTTTAAATTTTTGAAAACCATCCATTCGAAAAATTTAAAATCTGAAAAATACTATTACTCGTGGCGATTATATCCTACATTCTCTAGCAAAAAATTAGCGGAAACATTCATTTCCTTTCCTGCCTGAAAACAGAAAATCCAGTATTCAGAGAGGAGAAGCAGGTGATTCATATCAATAGCTGTTATACACCAATGTAATTGAACATAAATGTACATAAGTTTTCCACTAATAATTAGGATAATGTGAAGTTATTTTAGCGTAGAGGGTTTTAGAAAATTTATTATGGCTACTTTCCGTTTTCTAGGTGTAAGAAGTATGCCCTTTTAACATATCATACATATATTTCGAGTATTAATTAATAAAATAAGGTTGATACAAATTTACTCATTGATATCACTTCTACAGGGTAAGATCGAGGGCGTGCGGAGTGCGCTGTGGGTGAGAGCCTGGCTGCAGGAGCAGCTGTTTGTATTGGGCTGTTTCCTGCAGGGCCACGCCGGGAAAGTCCTCTTCGTCGCCGTCCTCGTGCTGACCACCTTTTGCGTCGGTCTAAAGTCTGCGCAGGTACACTCACGCGTCGACCAACTCTGGGTGCAAGGTGAGTTATTTGGATACATTACAACTGTTACTATATTTTTATTACAACTGTAACCTACTATATTTCAATATGTTTGTTTACCATCGATGTTGCATGTCTAACGAAGCAGAATATCTCATAAATGATATGAATTGGCGACGTCTTCAATCAGTCTCTCGTTGCTGAGGATCGGGGTTCCCTTCTGATAACACCTTTTCTTTTAAGATGTTCTTCATAATTTTATGTTCTCGACGCTGTGTAAGGCCATCATGCAACGGAGTGCCAAGCATTTTCAATTACATAGAACGAATAAAGCTCCTGAGTTCCAGTTTCCCGGATTGGCCCACTTACATCAGTTTTGTTTTAGACTTATTAATTGATAGTCCCAAATCGGCACAGATGGCTTCCGTTCTTTGCCGGAGACGTTAGATAAACATATTACTGAAAGTAGTTTTTTTTATTTATCCAAACTTAATATTATGAATGCGAAAGGTTGTGTTTTCTTACTCAATCAAGACTTGATCTGCGCTGGATTATTGCTGTAATGAAGCAATCATTTTGGCGGATAATGTAATCTAACAAAGAGGGGATGTAACAGAACTTGTCGTTCATGCTTAATTACAGAATGGAGATGACTAAAAATCCATTTAACATAAATACAATTGCATTTTATCATTTCTAGCAGTCCAGTAAAATTTATGAATATGGTTCTTGGCCAACATTCATGCATTTCATTTGGTACCTTTAAGGACATGTAGAAAAAATGTTTTCATTTATGTAGAACGGTAAGGGATTCGAAATTCAAACATCGTCCCATGTAAATGTATCGTCAAATTCAATGTACACATTAAAAATAATTACTAACATCCACACCGGATCGATGTACGCTGCATACGAGATAATGTATGCGACGTTCATCGGTCGGCGCTATTGAAGCGACTCGGCGGCTTCCGCGACGGCGCGTGACCGCGGCGCTTGACGTTTCGTCAATTGCCCGTGCTAGGTACGGCGGTACGGCAGATGTACGTAGTAAGTACTTAAGCGTGCTTTGTAGGGTAACTAATATGTACATACGTATAAAGACGTACGTGCTGTACGGGGTGGCTAGTGTGTCCCTATACAGAACGTGTATATGTGATGTAAAGTATATAATATATTAAATTATGTAATTATGCACCTAGTATATGTATATATGAGTAGGTTTTATGTAACGTATTACCTATATACATAGCTACCTATTGTGGTTATGATTACCCTATGTAACACTCAGATCTCTAACATTTAAAAGAAACAACTAATTTAATTGGAATCAAACAAATTGCATGCTAGTGTCGATCCATGAAGTTACCAGGTTTTTAGTTTTAGTCGGAAATGTATTTCCGGAGGTAAAAGCAAAAAACTGAATTTTTGTGTGCCAGAATCACTTTTATTTTAGAACAGTGAGGAGTTTAAATAAGCGTTTGACAAAAAAAAATAGCCATAGACTGAATTATTTTAGTTTTTAAATTTTCCTAAATACCATTTTTATGAAAGTTATCTCTGGCTTTACTTCAGAGCGTCCGTTTCTCATTCCGCAACTCATTACAGTCCTTTTAATATATTTTAATTTTTTTCCTAGGCTACTACATTAAATTATAAGTATACAAACAGACATGCTGATAAACGGGCCGAAGAACGTATTTTCCTAAAATGGTCAATATACTTTCTCTCAAAATACAATAATCAACCCTACTAAAAGATAAAATTGAAACCCTTATCATAATCAAGTCATTTGTTTTTACTTGAAGCTTTGTTAAAGGTATAGACTAATAGACAGACAGAATTTTTAAAAAATATTGTGATTTATTATCTAATTTATTTGAGATAATATTTATTTTTCATAAAATATTCAATCTACAAGTGTTTGCCTTTCTTTTTTTTCCTTTCCCTAATACCGCCCTTATTGGTCCCTAATCGTTTCAAGAATGTTAGACGACCGGATAGTAAACGTCAAGACGATCTTTTGTTGGCAACTGTTCTGCAAGTTTCGCTTCTCAATATAATAATACCACTTTCTAGACCAACCACTTTCTTTTAATATTGTTCAATATATCATATATTCCACTATTGAAAGTCTATAAAATTCTAGATCCTTCAAGTCTATGACGTTACGCTCTTTATTGCCCGAATATTGGTTGTTTCTTTCTTGCCCGAATATTGGTTGTTGATAAAACTAAGTTTTAAATATATTGATGTTATGTTAAGATTATACAATTTGATATTGACATCGTGACGAATTTGCCTTGTATGCCATCGATATAGGTTCACGTACATAAAAATTTTCTATACGAATTAAAATCGTACTTAATCACATATTACAGTTCATTAAATATAGCAAAGAACAGATAAATAGGAAAGTTCCTTCTGATGAAATATTTCAGAATTTACAAATATAAATTGGTTGCTGTTTACAAGGATTCTGTCTTCCTTTTCCGTTATTAAAATATAAATTAAATGTCTTGTTTGACAAGAGAATCCATTGGGGATTTAAATAAATTTATTCAATATAAGTACAGTTTAAAAAAATGGATAATAATAAAAACGGAAAAGAAATATCTAAAATTGTTGTACCTAAATTAAGAAAAAGGTTTAAAGAAATAAAAGACAACATTGCAAGAATTAGCATATGTGGGAACTAAGATGTTTTATATAAAACTTGTAAACTTTTATAGGTTCCATATTTGTATTGTTCCAGTTGTTGACTCCAAGTTTTTACAGCTTTGATAAAAAAATACTTTTATTAAAAAATGTAGTACGTTCGGAAATAAGGAGATGGACCAAATTTTCAAAACGTTATTCTAGTTTAAGAGAAAACGGGGTGTGAAAATTTCTTCCGACGTAGATCGGACTTATATAGTAACTAAAATAGTGAAAATAAGTTTATATAAAGATAATGGAATAAGGAATTCCCTCTATTTAGATTGAGACTTCGTTCAGAAAAATCATCGTAATTTTCTATATTGTCTCTGATCACCAGTATATTCACGCTCTTACTCTCTATATGGTCTCTAATCACCAGTATATTCACGCTGTTATTCTCTATATTTTCTCTGATTACCAGTATATTCACTCTGTTATTCTCTGTATTGTCTCTGATAACCAGTATATATACTCATTATATATTCACTCTGTTTCTACGTACATTTACGATAAGTTCCTTTATAAAGACTTGGAGGCCATGCCCATTTAAGATCATTTAAAGTCATATTTGGTACCTATGCTTGCGTTTGTAATTAAATTAGCTATTTGGGATATAATGGCAGGATGCTTAATAGAGGAGAGTACCGCCACTCTGGAATAATGATGGAATGTTTCATAAGGTAAACTTTATTTGAAATACTCCGACAGAGTCGTAGGCAAGACGTGTTTGGCTTTGTAATTTCCTCCTTTGGTATATGTCCATTTTCTGTTACCGAAATTAATTTGAGTTTGATGCGATAAGTCGACGAGAGTTCAGTACACTGTGCGTAAAATCTGATCCAGTCACGGTCAATTGATAAATCTTCTTTGTAGCTTTCACCAGTTCTTATTCCGTATTGATATCGATAATTTGTTAAATCTCAGTATAAATAATTTCTTATTCCTATATCTGTACATCAAATCAAGTAAGCACTCTTGACTTGAGTCGAATTAATACAAAATCTAATTGAATATAAAATACAGCTATTGATCAAATAGACAGAAGTTTCGGCAAACGTTTCCGGCCTGCAAATATGCTTATTTCTATTGATGCATAAAAACTGACAAAATTGACTAAATACCCGTATAGTGATGGCATCGTAAACATTTTTGATAATAATAATATGGAATATATATAAAATCGAGTATCGTACAATGGTTGAACTCTGAATTAATGAGAGGAAAATGTCAGTAGAAATGAAACAACGCTTGGATGCTGTCTATAGGGACTCTATCTTCCTTTTCCGTTATTAATATATATATATATATATATATATATATATATATATATATATATATATATATATATATATATATTCTGAAAGCTCTAGCTTGTTTTTAATTTATTTGAACAAATTATATATATATATATATATATATATATATATATATATATATATATATATATATATAGGTATATAAATTTATTCAAATAAATTAAAAACAAACTAGAGCTTTCAGAATCAACCATCATAAACGTAGTCTTCTTAAGTCTTAAGTTAAGTCTTTCTCTGCGTACTTCAGCATAACCAAAAAAAGCTTTCATTCTAGGCTTTTCCTGACAATATGCTGTATTTCTTTACTATCAAGCGTGCGTTTAACCCATCGGAGGCTAGTTTGCACTTCTACCATCACACGAAGCTTCATTGAATTCTATTTTGAATAAGTATCAAAATGGTTTCCGTGGGAATAATTAGGCCATATTTACATGTCATGATGTTTGCTTGAGTGTGAAATACGTCGTTAAAGTCTTGGGTTTGTGCTGTATAAACACTAGGTATGACCAGGTACTTTAAAGTATTAAACGCGTATATTCTAACGATATACTTATCAAATACAGAAAACTTTTCTTTGCTATCCTTATTATATTTTTCTTTAACTTTAATTAATTTCTATGAACTCCTCCGCAGTTGTGAAGTTAAATATCTCCTCAAATTATACTAACATTAATGCGGTATTACGATAGTGTTACGATCTGATAATGAACGACGGGTAATAGTTACTTTCATTGATTGTAGAAGCAGAACGCAGGTCAGTCGATAAAGCTTATCGGTACATCGAAGGTTCGCAGGGCACGCTTCATCTCTGGGGTCAGCAGTTGAGTACTGCATGGTCTAAAACCGAGGACAGGCAACCAAATAATTAAATTACCTTCTCTTCCAGTAACTAAATTATGGCTCTACTTCTATTAGAACTTTTTTCTTTTCGTTGTTTTTTAACATTTCTCTTCTTGAAGCTTGGCGTATTTTAGCTGAATAAAATACAAGTAATGCAAGCAAATTTATGCAAGTAGGTAAAAAAAATAGTTATTAAACATATATCAGTCTTTTTGTTATTATTATTGACAAATATGAAAATAGGCAGATCTGAGATTTTACGTCCTGCAGAAAAAAGAATTGAAATTTACGCGCTATTTTTCCAAATGCAATTTAAAAAAAGTTCTGAAACCTTTTTAGTTTTAGAAAACATAAAAAAACCACTATGCATTCCGCACTGATCAAAACATATAAAAACAGATGATCGAATCGAGATCATCACACCTTGCCTGCTCGCGAAAGGAATATAAAGCACGCTTAATTTTGAACCTCCGCCGGGCAGACACCGTGCGCAAATTATTAAGTAAAAAGAAAAAAAAAACTTTGTATCATCAGTTACATCTCTAACTGCCAAAGCGTTTGCTTAGAGTGACATCATTCGATCTATGTACATTATTTCGCGACTTGTCTCATTTTCGCTGCCATACAATCTCAGGTGTATGGCAGGCACGTCGTCCGGCGGGAGGACAGTCGCCTGATCACTACTACCTCCAGTTTCCAAGATGGTAATTAGAGGGAAAGCTTTTTTCAATTTCTAAACTCAGCCTGAGGGTTCCCGGGGAATGCCTTATGAAAGTGTAAGACGTAAAAAAAATAATAATTTTTGAATGATTTTCTACCAGAAAAAGGTTATTGGTATTTCTTACCAATATGAATGTTTGTATCTTCCTTTTTCGGATAAAGTCCTGGTAATACATGTGATCAGTGCTGGGTATAGCATTTCCGTAGTTGGCTGTGACAAATGACTGCTCCAATTTTCTGTTAATCGGCTAAGAGTAGTTTGACAATGTATTTCATTTGGTGTAACCCCACAACACCCTTTCCTTAAGAAAAATTTAGTGAACTGGGGCACAGTTTTACGTTCGTTTCGAAAATGTTTGAAATGCTTATACGCTATGTCTTCATTAGATAATATGTATTCACTTTAGACTTTCGGGGGATAGTGTCATACGACTATTGACTTCATGTACGTGTAAATGTATTTGTATCTACTTATGGCAGATAGTAGCCGTCTGCGAAATCATAAATTAAACTCCTCGGAATATGCTCGCTCGTCTATTTACATTAAAATCTATGCGCCTCGTAAACTTTATGATAAATGTGTGAATGAATTCCGACGATAATGGTGCTTGGTAACGACATATGCGTGCGCATATGTACATAAATATATTACAAGTTTTGTACCAAACTTTTACGTCCGTACACATGGTGGTAGGTACGTATATATGTATGCATAGCGTGTAAGTATATATAAAACTATAAGGAACGTTTGACGGACGTGGGCACAGCGACCACACAAGAGGTTCTAGACGTCATCCATCTCTGTCTATCGGCGAGAAGGCACTATTCCATTTGATAGCCGATATTATCTAGCCAGTTCGGGCCATGCATACATGCATACATTTGAGTTTTGTTGTAAAACTTATATATATATATATATATGCATAGCTACAATACGAGGTAGGTGTATACTGTGAAAGTTATTGAAAAATATGCCCGACTGTGGGTAGCCCGCAGCTGAATAGATACAAATTACTTAATCGATTTTTAACCAATTATGATTTGATTGTTAACGAGCGGCGCGGTCATAATTGTGGTCTTGTGATAACAATGAATGTGTGTTTCTCGGGCAGTGGTTAGTTTTTATTTGAGTTTTATAACAGAGTTATTCGAGTATTAAATATGTGGGCGTAGTAACCTTACTGCTAACGTTCTAAACCGAAGTCTATAACTGAATTGATAAGATAAATTAAATAAATGTCAAGGAATAATTAAATAGACAATCTAACCAACTTTCACTACTCTATCTGAGTCGAGAGTACACTTAGGTGGCAGAGTATTGGAGGTTTTAATTTCATGAGTATTTTTCTACTTCTAGGTCTGTGAACTATTTTTAATAGTTACCTTAATATGGTAAATCTCAACATATTCTTCTTTTGTATAATTTAATGCTAAATATAGTGAATATAATTAGCGTTAATTTTGTAGAAATTAATTATTCACAATTAAATGAAACTACGTGATGTAGTATTATTTCTACTTTCTTTAAGTTCTTTACCACGACCTAGGTTTCGTTGTATTACAACATCTTCAGGCGGGCTATTAGCAATATAATATAATTGGGCTAATAGCCCACCTGAGAATGTTGTAATAGAACGAAACCTAGGTTGTGGTAAAGAACTTAAAGAAAGTATAAATAATATTACATCACGTAGTTTCATTTATTGTGGCTAAATATAGTGTTAAGTAACCGAATAATAAAATAATATCTAAGTAAGAGCAAAAATTACTAAATTGTACTAATTTAATGAGTACTTCTTTTATCTAAATACGAGAAATTTGTGAAATTCTGAAAAATACGCTGTATGTTTAAGTTCTTTGTGTGCGTTTGAAATATAGTTTCTGAATTATTAGCTGTGTTGAAATAGTAGAAGTCGATTGGGTAAATAATGTTTTTCGATTTTTCTGTTAGAAGGAACTCTTCCGATGTTAATAATATATAATTAATTTAACTGGGTTGTATTGAAAAATCTGTGCTATTGGACGCAGTTTTAATGTAATTTCATAGAATTATTTTCGCGAAACTGCCGAATTATATTGTTCCTTTAACGTAGAGCAACACAGTGACAAGAAAAAAGAAAATGTCCGTGGAAACTAACCTCGTTGTTCTATTTTTTTACGCTATTCTAGTGATTGAAAAATAGGGAAGAGGATATCCTAAAGTAGCCGAACCTATAACCTGATCATTCCTGTAGATTACAAAGTGGACTATTATACTTACTTTTGGTTTTATTTTATACCCTCTTCGTTATGGTGACGGCTTTTCTGTAAGTAGTCGATCTGGCTTGATTGTACTGAATGTCGAATGTTATATTGAAAACGTGAATCCACTAAATTTTAATTTAACCAAACGTACCATTTGCACAGGCATGTGCTCAGGCAAAGTATGAGTAAATAGTAAGTACATAGTACAAAGGAGTACATCTACTTATATTTAAATATTGAACCCTTAACTATTTTTGCTTAATTATTATTACACTAATTATCAAAAGTTCAAATGATTATTCGTTAGGGTTCATGTTTAAAATTAATTCTTTCCGACCATTTCTAATGTGATAAGAGTACGCGTAGCGTTAACAAACTGTACAATTGTTTGTCACTATGTGTCACTGTAAATAGTAATCGTCATATGCGTTGTACGCATTAATTTGATATAATTAACGCTCATTATTTATTCTTGATGGCCATTTCAAACACGTTTATAATAATAAGCTGATAACGACTGAATGAAATAATGAAAATTTATTATTAAATTTGCGATTATCGTTTAGATTTTATATACTATTAAATTCGTTTTACTGAAACTTATCTTCGTGGAAGTGGAATGGAGTTTTTAAATTACGTGCGATAAATGACGGTTGCACGCATTAATTCCTGTTTGCGATATCGTACTGATACAATATCATTTTACTTTAGCCATAACTTTTTTTTTTAATTAATATAAGTATATATATATATATATATATATATATATATATATATATATATATATATATATATATATAACTGATACTTGGTGACAAAAACACGACGGCTAGCAAATGCGAAAAATAGCTGTTTAATTTTTTAAGAGATAGGAATTAATATCTCTGAGGAGAACTAATTTAATCTAATGTTTATATGAGTTTCTCCTCTATCATATTTAATGAGAGCAAAATATCCTTTTACAGATCCTGCTTATCCGTTATAAGTCGTCAGTCGAATTAAACCCTTTAAAATACGTATGTCTGTATGTATAAAATTATTTATTTTATCGAGAAAGCATTTTATTATTTCGGTTACCAAGAAAAAATATTTCTTTGACTGAGTTTTTCTTGAGTTGGCTGTGTTTAAGATTATTATTTTTAATTTTCCTTCCAATGTATTTTTAATAAAATTCTAGTTTATTCCATAGTCTTAAGTTAGAAATGACGCTAAGATATTCTGTTGGAAGGTAGAGGTTCCGTTGTTATTTATTAAGGGATGTAAATTTTGATTTGAGTACACGCAAGTAAATAAAAAAATAGAAACAAGTCGTGAATCGATGGGTTCAGATTTATTTTTTCGACTTTCTTTATATGCCGTCTGATTATTGTTTATTCAAATCTCTAAGCAGTCAATAAATAAATAGACGTCAATAAATAAATAGCGCTTTTCCAAAATAATTTTATTTTTTTAACCGATTTAGTGCCATGGCTTTTTACTCATATATACTTAAAAGTGCCAAAGAAATCTTTTCTTTTTGATGTCATTTACCCTTGTCTCGAAAAAACTGTATCTCTTTCAAAAATTATCCAATATTTATAATTTTTTCTGTTTTCTTAATAAAAACTTGTACAAGTTTAATAAAATACAAACAAAATTATGGAAATATATATAGTTAACAAAAATAATAACAAAAACTGAAATCAAGGTCACATCGTATTTTCGCAGTCCGGTACATCGTCCGTATCAGCAAAATAATTATTATCGTCACTATTATCATATCACTCAACATTTGCAATACGCCAAATTGTGAGCGCACCACAATGTCACTCCCACTATCATTTTCTTCACAACTTGAAAAACGATCATTTTGACTCGAATTATTTTCGTATTCCGACATTATGGGTTAAAAATTGTCTTTTTCTGGATCCTTTTTATATTGTAATTACTAATAATATTATAATTTGAACTTTATGTAACACGTAGAAAGAAAAAATTAGCGATGCGTGCGGGCGCCATCGCGCTCGTGGCAAATTTAGTTAGTACGCGCACGAGCACGATGGCACTCCTCGGCACTCAAACGGTTAATATAGAAGTAGTGTTCGTAGTGTTCTATACCGTACTTTGGGTTCTATACGTTTTTTAGTGTTCTGTACTTTTACGCTGAAGTTATATTGTCACTACTTACCAGATGATAGCAAGTCATAGATAAAAATAGTACATGTATAGTATCTGTGATTTATAGACACACACACACACATACACACACACACACACACACACACACACACACACACACACACATACACACACATATATATATTAGCAAAAATTATGCAACGGCACTAATGAGAATCCATGAAGTGTGGAGGTAGGATATCCGTACAATATGTACGAAGCTAGACGCACTTAACGCGTCATTCCGTCCTACTCGGGCCCGCATAGGATATACGCTGCCATCCGCCTTGAGGCCATCCCCCGTTCTCACTCTCCTCGCATCCCGTCTTTTGTACCACATCGCTTAAACATAATGAATTCTCTATGCTTGAGACACACTTAACTAAATTATAAAACCCGTAGAAAAAGAATGAAATTATACAACCAGAACGAAATAGCAAAGAAAGCTATTCCTTCTCCGTAGTTTCGCTTTTTTCCATTGGGTAAACATATTTTACAAAAACCTTTTTATCAGATTTATAAGTCGAATGGAAAAAAATTTGATTAAGAAATATTTCTGGTATTAAAAAAACCCCGCAATGCCAAACAAGTAGCAAAAGAAAATATCGATATTTTTGTTGAAAGTTCTTTTATGTGCTTTTCTTCGCTTGAAAGTCCACAGTATAATTTTATAGTTTTTATAACGATCTTATTAAAAATAATTAATTTAATAACATCGTTATGACACTCACTGTTTGAGGAAAGTAGTATTACTAACTATTTACAATCATCTGTCGGTATTTCCTTTAGCTGCACTTTGAATGGCAACACTTATACGAGGGTGGATCAAAAAGTTCGCGGTATGGAGGGGATGGTGAGGGGGTTGCTTACTCACAAAGTCTCTAATGAGAGACTCATTACGAGTATACATGCCAAGTTTCAGCTTAATTGTGTCATTAATCTCTCAGTTATCGTCAATCAAGGAAGGAACTCGTTCTGAAAGAAATCAAAACTATGGAGAAAATAGAAAGTCATCAACTTCCTAATAAAGTAAGGAAAAACACCATAAGTTATATTGAATGGAATGTCTTCAGTTTACGTGGACTCTTATGCTAGTAAAACCATGATTTACAAGTGGCATAACCTCTTTAAACAAGGCAGAGATTAGATCGAAGACGATCTGCGCCCAGGACGGCCGATGACCACCTCTTCGGACATTGAAACAGTTGAAAAACTTCTTTTAGAAAATGTCCGATTACAGAGTTTAAAGATCAGTTGGGAGAAATGGTTGGAGTATCTTTTCTAACCATTTTGAATATTCTTCATGAAAATCTTGTTGAAAATCTTGTCATGTCTCCATGAAAAGTTGGGTGCTGGGAATGCTCATATTGCTGTAAAAGCAACAACGGGTCGAGTGAAATTTTGAGCTGAATTGTTATGGGTGACGAAACTTGAGATGCATCATTATGAGCTTGAATCCGTGCAGGTCCAGTAGCATAAAAATGGTATCCCACCCACTAAGAAATTCAATATATATATATATATATATATATATATACACACAAAAGCCATGTTGTCATGGCCGCCCTTTATAAGTGCGTCTTTTAAATATTTCAACACCCACCTTACAGCCCAGATTTGGCTTCCTGCGACTACTTGTTCTCAGAAATAAAAAAGGAGCTTCTTGTGAAAAAATCGGTGATTTGAGTTTATTTTCAAGATCAAGGAAAAACATTTTTTGATCGTATAAATAAATTAATCGACGGATCTGAGAAATGTTAATGTCAGGGTTAAGGAGGAATATATCGAAAAGGAAAAATAGCACCATGTTTTTTGATCTTCTCCCATCCCATTCCGTGAACTTTTTGACCTCCCCTCGTATAAAGAGAGGAGGCTGAAAAGTTTTTGGACATAACAACACCAAATTAATTCATCCAAATACATATTTGTACTTAACTAGTTACTTTTTCAGTCAAAAAATTAAGGTGTTTCTGGGTTACAAAGAACATGTTATCATTTTTATCAATTAACATCTGATCCATTTATAATAATCAATTCCAATGAATAAATTATTTCGGAAAATTTATCTTTCTAAACATTTTAATGAACAACTCTTCTCTGAGAGTTGTGTACATTGTCTTGTCCCTTAATTTTAATAATCATTGCTACAGTTTCTTTGTCGACATTATTTGATAAAAGAAGATGGCTTTGAATTAAAAATATTTTAAAATTTTCTAATAATCTAATAACACAAGTAAAACAACCAGTTTTAATTTCACACAAACCGGTAAAAGATAAAATTATTGTCAAGCACAGACATAGATTTCTAATCTGTCGCAGCTTTATTGTTGGCAAAATTTTACCCGTAAGATATTTTTATGACACCTTTACGATCAATCATTCGCCAAAAATCGGACACAGCAGCTATACGAATATGCACGTCCACAACGCACAATCGACGGAGTCGGCCACACGGTAGGTCCGCCATATGTTGCGTCTAACTATAGCCGGGTAGGTACACGGCATACCTCGATAGTACTCCGGCGTCCTACGGCCGTACAACTTTTACCCATCCACCTACCTGAGTGAGTACGTCGCTAGCGCCGTCTCGTTCGCCCGCAAGCGCCACCGCGACCGTCCCCTTCGCACGCGCGGCCGCCTGGGCGGTGCCATTTTTCAATGAAAGACCGAGATGATGTCTCAATCCAGCTGCGGCGTCGGCGTTAGGATGGTTTTACACTACGTCCAAGTTTTGTCTTTATATTTTTATGCAAATTGAACCGTTTATATAAATTCAATAATTTCTTCCCATTACTAGTAGGCGATTATCACTACATTATATGGAGAGCTATTTCTGATTTCTTTTATGGTCTTTTTAGGTATAATTAATCATTTCTGAGGTAATGATTGACCGAATAGAGAGAAAAAAATGTGATTTTTCTTCTAAAAGTGCTCTTTGTTTAAATTGTATGATTTATTTAATGAAAAAACGTTTCAATTTTAAACTATTTAATTTATATATGTTCATAATGCAAAGTAGTATTTTGTTTTGAAAAAAATAGGAATACAACAAAACTAATTTGGTTGTAAATGTCGAAATTAATGTTAGCTTTATACTTAAATTATGTGTATGAGGTATAATTTAAATATACATTGGATATATTGCTTATAAGCACAAATTTTGTGAGATTACCCATTTTTTTACAAACAACGATAATTTATTTATTTATGTCAATGCTAATAAAAAAGGCGCGAAATAGATTTAAGAGAAATTTTAGAAAAGACCTTCATCTCTTGTCTTTTTCAAAATAAGTTTCTTTGACTTTGCAACTGAACAGAATCATTCACTGAATAATATTTATATTACAATTCCTAAGAAAATAAAAATTATTATTTCGAAGCCATGTTTTTCGATATTTTTGGTGCCTAATAACTATTTCGTATGCAAAAATACACTTTCAATTAATTTCCGTTTGCAACCGAGCTATTTAGAATAGAATTTTAACATAACTCTGCTTTCTCGTGGCTGATTGAGATTGCATTGCTTATAGTTTCTTTTGTTAAGTAAAAATAATTTTTTACAGCTCTTTCGGCAAAATTTGGTCGGGGAAAATTCGAATGATTAATATTTATCATTATCTGGAATGCATAGATTTCTAAATGTATATTAAAATGCAATTTGTTAATTGTATACAATTCGTAAATAATAATTATGACATACTTTAGAGAAGGTTTAATACTTGTCTGAAGGTAAAGGTCGCCGCAGTGTGCGTCCGTCCTCACACATCGACCCACGTTTTGCATCGGGCGCGCTCCGTGCGGGCGGCCGCAGCTTAATGCCATTATTATTGTGTGCATGTAATTACACAATTGAATCATTACGATGTTCTGTTTTATGAGTGCATTGTGCCATGATGCGCCGGCCAGCGATGGCAATGAGTGACGGTGGAGCCATTAACTGAAGTGACGTGGGTGATCGCGCGATACTTCACGTCGCGTTGATGTAGCGCACTGGTAATATGCCGTGACGATAAAAGCTAGTGCATGCCCATCGTTATACTGGTGATGATGATTGACGGTGCGGGCAGGTAGGTGATGCACAGTAATGTTAATATTTCGCATTTAGGTTATGAAACGCTCTAAGGTGATGAAACGTGCGATAATACTTCAAGACGTTTTTTGTGTTTCGATAGTGATAATAGTTGTTAGTCAGTGATTTAGTGAATATTTTTAAACCAAATTTGAATTTTGAACTATCTAGCCATGCGGTAGTGTCAAACATGGTACTCGAATATGATATTGCTCTACAAAGAAAACGGAAATTAGAAGAAAGAAAATTTTACCTACTTTCAATAATTCATATTCTAATTAAAAGCTGTAATTTTGGGATTTTTTTCTTTATTTTGCATTAAATATGCAAAAAAATCTACTCTATACTGCTACTACTAATGTAATAACACTGCCAGATAGTCTTAGAATACTAATTTAGTTACTAATGTAATTGCACTGCCTGGTATTCTTAAAGAATTTTGGTCATAAGGATGCAATTTCTGAATAGACAAAGAATCACATTATATTTTCTTTCCCGTCCGTATCGAATTAGTTATGTCTCGTACCATGCGTCTAGCTATCCACACTCTCCATGCTCTGTGTTGTTGGACCTCGATTTTGCTTTTTTTTGCCTTTTTTACCTTCTTTTTTTACGTAATTTCATTTCTTTTTTGTAGTTTTATTGCATTCGGGGCCTTAGATTCACATTCTAGTTTCACGCTAAAGATCTGTCATGGTGTACAAACTGTGAAATTGAGTAAATGAGAAATAAAGTTAGTGTAAAAATGATTACAAAACATTCAAATGATACCCAATATTTTTATCAGGTAAGCTAGGCACTTCGATTTTTTGTTTATCATTGACATACTACTATAAGGCATAAGATGGGAATAGGTTTCCTGTCTATAAAGCGAACTTCTGTTTATCTATTCGATTTAATTTCGTAAACGATTGATCCGATGCTGACGAGTTTCCATCATTCTATAAAATATTTGTGGAATATCAGGTAATTTTTAAAGCTGTATTTTAAACATATTCGATTTAGCAAAATGAAAAACTTTCATATGAGCGAAGGCGCGCGAAAAGCTGGTTGGAAGTAAAACTTTTAAAAAGTATATTTTGTGTATAGGTACAAGCAAATTAAAAATGCCGGATTTGTTGATTTCGGGATCGATATGATTAATGCATTTTTTATGAATTTTAATCAATAATATGAAGACAATTGGTTTTTTCTTTTGTTCTATTATGTTTAGGTATCACATAAAAAGGGAAATTTTGGTGTTACATTTTTGTAACGGCATATTTGAAGCATGAAATCAATAGATACCCCATTCCACTGAGTGCGCAACTGCCTTAATGAGACCAACAAAAGTTTCTGCGGGTTTTGTCCACATTTACTATGTCAGCAGATCATCACCAGCTTCGTGTTCTTTGTCGCATTCCAGCGGCACTGCAGTTGCCGGCGGTACGACTTCATTAGGCGCGCCGTCGTGGGCGGTAGTGATGTATCGGGCGCGTACCACTTGTCGATCTGCTTGCTTATTATGTAGCACTGATTACTTAGAAAGTTTTGAATTTGGTGCTATATATAGTTTTTTGAAAAGGGGTAATTTTATTACTTAGTGGTTTCGATTTGCGATGAAATCAACTATAAACATTTAAGGAATTGTTCTAGTTTAGAAAATTATTTAGGAACAAGCTCGATGATTGTATAATATAGGAATCTTCAGAAATATTTTACGTATATTTATTGACACTATGACTTGATTTGTAACTCAATAAATAGCAGTTATTGCAGTCTGTTGCGTACTTAAGAGCCCTTAATCTAGAGACAAACAGCTTTCTCTGGGCTGTATAATTTGTCAACAAATATTAAATTACAAACAGAGAAGGCACGAGGAAGAAACGAATGAAATCAAAGAATGCACTTTGATTGCAGATATGTATGCCATTCTATATTATTCATGTTTACTTATCTACGTGAAACACGACGTTAGATGTTTTGTATGTCCTAAATCAAGATAACTATTTAAACACTTAACAATTGCTGGGTGGTGACTACACGGATGGTGCACGTCATTTAAAGAGATACTATGGAGCTATTTATATACACATATCCTAATAAGTACATCGTACAATAAGAGGACGTGTCTAAGAGTAATTCCCCTATCACTTTTCGTAGTTCTGCTGTAATGAGCATATGAAACATACGCGTAAACTCTCTGGACCTACTCTTGCCTCTTTTGTGTAAATAAATAGTTACGTAAAAATGATTAAAGAATTACAGAAAAAAAGGAATGGTGTATACTTGTCTCCGTTTTACTATTCATTAATAAATTAGTTTGAGAAAACTCAAATGAGTGACTCATTTTTCATCTTTGCCTGCTAAATTAACCAATACAATAATTAAAGGAATTGGAAATGTAATGAAACTTTCAGAAGTAACAACAACACTAATATTCATATTTACAGCAGAATATAATTCGAAGCTGAATCGAAAAGTGGAGAAAATTTATAGTCATAATATTTTGAACCATTATAGTTTCAAAGAATTTCTGAAAATATTGAGGAACAACCCTTTATCTAAATTTATTACAATATTAATATTATTCACGCGAATAAGAAAAGTTTGTCGATTTTATTACTGATACGACCGACGAAACTCAAGTCGGAAATAAAACTATAATGTAAAATGAATAAAAGTCGACAAAGCCGTCGCATCACTGGCCGACGCGGCGGGCTCCCCGCGGCTCACGTCATAAATTTTAGACATTTCGAAAGGCGGACTTAAAAATTACGAGCAATAAAATCGAAAGGAGAAAGAGAAAAAATGTCCGAGGCCAGTGTGTGAGTGCGTCCGGCACAAGGGTCCCTATTGAGCACGGGCGGAGAATGGACTCCTTTGAGGGTGGACGTCTTGCTGTGAGCGCAGCGTATTCATAGGCGGCAGTCGGAATGTTTGCTGTTAAAGCGTTTTTGTGTGCAGAAAAGTACCATTATGTTTATGCAAATAGTGGATTTATTGTCCGAACCTATTGCGGGGAGCTAAAGTTTAGTTTTTTTTTGATTTAGTGTTACGGTGACTAAAATCGTGGTTCGCATTGGGCCTCTCCAAACATTTGTGTTACAACGATGCTCAGAACTCCTTGAAAGTCAGCACCATTACTTTAAACTTTGTGACAAACTTTTTTATAATTATATTATCTGTCGTTTGGCTCACCACTTACACTAATACTGTTTCAAATTTACTTTGTATATATTTTTTCAAATTTACCCTACATATTTGCTATTTATACAAGGACATACGATTGGCTATATGGCCGAAACCATAACCAAAATCTCAAAACTAGCCATACATGCTTTAAAGGTATTTTTAAAGAACATTTCATATGCTATAATTTCAATTTCGTTTCCTTACATGTATCTATTTCTGCAACCTATTTTCATTTCTGATCCACTTTATATCAATTAAAATAAGACCTCATTAGATGCGAGTTTCGCGACATACTACTGACAAACCATTCTATTACAAAGGATATATGTCAAACATTGCGCGAAGATGTGTTAAGAATAAATTAACGATTTATCTAAAAATCATAATATTATTCAACGTCTACCTAGAGTAATTACAGGGCTTTTTATACCCGCTGAAACTTTAGACATTTCATAGCGTAAAACCTCATTAAGAAATTGTTGTCAAGTTAGATTTTTTTTTATAGAGAAAGCAAAATATTGTCCTGCATAATTTACGCAGACGTAATTTAATCGTTCAATAAAGGAAGTCCACTTAAAGACAAGCGAGATAAATACTACGGTTCTAAACTTAGCAATGAGCAATCATAGAAAGTGCAGAAATGATTTTTCCGACGTAGTTATAGCAGCGCCCTTATAATAAAATATCTCTTCACTCAATCAGCGTCGACTATGAATGTGAACAGCGAGCGATTGTTATGATACGATACGTCGATAGCAGTTGTGAACCGATCCACATGCTACACTTAAATTTGCATTAATAACATTATTGTGATGTTTCAAATTGTATTCGCAGACAAATGACTTTATGTTGCATATCCGTTACCCTAGGCTTTATATATTCAAAGACTTTTTATTTATGGTCGTTTTAAATAAGAATTTAATAAGGTTGTAACGTATTAGCGTTAGAGAATACATTTTACATTATGTCATTAACCTTCGGACGGTAAAACAGTTTTATCACAAGGCAATATAACAGTTTACCAAATCTAGTCTCTGAAACTAGTCAATTTGAACTCTAAATTTGTAGCCCGTTAGACGCAGCACGTATTACGATTAAATGTACTCTGCTTCAAACCGTCGGAAAATGTAACTTATTGCTTTTAATATAAATGAAAGCACTAGCGGTTTTTTTCAGTGACTTATTTTAAAAACGTAACTTGCTATATTTTTGGAAACAATTCGAAATCGCGTAATTTTTTTGTATCCCATTTGTTGGTGGCGTACGCACAGCGGTTAACCGCGCACGTTTTTTTCTTACCTCGACGTAACAGAAAATCTCTGTTCTGATAAAATTGCTTACGAAATGGAGTGTCTTATATTGAAGATAGTGGTCCACAGTTTGTAATAATTTATCAAACTATCGATCGATATTCGGTAGTAGTTAAAAAAATCGGGATACTCTCGCACGTCTTTGTAAAGTTTATAAAAGTTTTAAATGTCTTTGATCAGTACCTATGGTAGCGCCGTTGTTTACGTTTTCTATTTGTTATAATCAAAGCCGTAACACATGCTGCTCTCCAGAAATCAATGGTGATAGTGACTAAGAAAATAACTAAAACGCCAACCGCAGTGCGTGTTCGTACGCAAATTGGCGTTTTCAGCTATTACAAAACCACTTGCGTTTAACCGCAGTGCGTGTTAAGTCTTAGGCTATTATATTTGGCCCGCTATTAATATACATTTTTCATTTCATAGCTTAAATATTATCTAAGCTTGCGATTCGAATTCCTATGCTACATTAAAAGTTTAAAAGGCATGCTATTAAATTTTTATCGTAAATCATACGATTTTTTAAAATTATTTTACCTAAAAACCATTTTGATGGAAGTTTTAGACCCATCTTTAATTCCTTTATATGCATATGCATGATATAGTGTTATCATAAGTACGATTTGAAAAATTTTATGAGCATTCCCATCAAAAAAAGATTGATTATCTCTTTCCTTTACGATTGCAACTGTAAATAAAAAAATTTAGGAAGATTATTAGTAAAGCTTAAAATTATCGTTTCGATTTGCTGTAGATCTCTATGTTATTTAGAAATAAAAAAATATTTGTATTTTTGTATGTTTCCATAACGTAGTATGATCTTCCATTGATATGTTATAGGCAGCGTTAGGTTGATATAAATAAAACGCGCAACAAGAACATATTATCGCGGGTTTTATCACTTAATTACATTGTAAGGGATGGCTGACAAAACTTTGGGGAATAATAAGTAAAGAAACTTACAAAGATAATTGTTATGTTATTAGTGACATCAATTATTATAAAATAACTTGTAAAAGTAATAAAAAACGGGGACCTACAAGTATTTAAAAATGAAAAAAAAAGTCAAATAAAGTGTTAAATAAAATAACTTGAAAAAAAATTATTTTATTTTGTAAAGAAACATTTTAAAATTAGTACTTAAAGTATTTAAAAACAAAAAATATAAAAATTATTATATTATATTATTGTATAAAAAAATTAAATAATTTAAAGCGTTATTTTATTTAAAGTATCTTAAATTTATTATGTCTTGTGTTGAGTTTAATAAATAAATGTTTCAAATATAAATATTCCCAAATTTAAGAATTAATTAATTAATTTATTTATTGTAACATAATTATTACAAATAATTCGTTAGAAATAATATGCTAATTGTTTTTAAAAATATTTAGTTTTTTAGGTAATAAATTAAATTTCCTTGTTTACTGACCTTGTTTAATATCCTTGTTTACTGAACAGTAGTTTAGGAGTGAGAATAACATATCTAATTTCCAATGAAACACCTAATATAGAAAGAAAATCTTTCTCTGATCTGTATTTAAACTTCGGCGCGAGTTTTTATACAAGCGCAGCCTTAGGTTTTGGTAAAAAATTCAATTATATTTCTCATTATGGCAAGTCGTTGTGTAATATGTCATTTAAATTAATCGAAAAATGCGACTTCCAAATTTGTTTGTAGTATTAAATCCAGCTTAGAGAATATTTTTATTTAATGGTGTTCTTCAAAGCACCTTATTTTACCTTTGGATTCAATTTGATCATATAGTTCATTTACGATCTGTAGTTGCCTGCAAATAAACCATCTTCCATCTTTTCTCTTTGAACGAAAACTTTCATATCATCTTCAAAGAAAAACTTTTAGACAATCTTTGACTTTTTTCAGATGGACTCGGGAGCGAGGGTGGAATTGAGAAAAGATTTTGTTGAACAATTTACATATGAATATTTATGAGCCATGCGTATAAATTGTTCAACAAATTACACTCTATATAAGATTAAGTTTATTTATCTATTACAAAAGTAATATGTAAACTTTATTTAAAATATCTTAAGTCGTAAAGTTATTTCAATATCAAAAATAAATCGACATCAACGCGGGAACACAGATTCTCGGACCAGCACGTCGCGTATACCACGCTGCCTGACAGCCAAGATCGATCTGGCGAATGGCGACCTTAAACTTTGTTTATAGCGCTGCCGTATGCAAACTCGCCGGCGTGCCGGGGAGGGGAGCGGGCGGGTGGAACGCGGGCGCGGGGAGAAAGACGACCACACGGGCGGCGTGCGGGTGGCCCGAAAGCGCCCTCCCCCCACCGTCCACGCTGAGGCACTGCGCACGCGTCCGCGCGGACGTAATGTTATTGTTTATTTTGAGGACTTTTGTTATTGGTGGCTAGTTTTGATAATTTTTGATTCAGGACTATTGAGCAGTTTTTTTAAATATATCGTTACGCTGTGAAATAAGGAAAATAAATTACTTAGAATTCTTGGTGTGGTAAGTTTCCGGAAACGTTATCAAAGCTTATTATATTGGGTGAGTCAATTTAATTCCACAGTAATGCCTACCATTATCTACAAATCTATTTTAGGCAACAATAAGTTGCCCGAAACGGTCATTTATTATATAAAACGATGGCAAGTAATTTTCGATAAACGGTAACTAAACATGCTTGATTGTAAATTGGCTTTGGCCCGTGAGGTAAACAAGCGTCACCTGTCCGCAAAATATACTTCCGCTCGCATAAAACTAGTTAGACTTTGTAGCGCGGTCTTCTTAATTATGGCTGTGTAACGGTCGACTTCGGCGATGAGTCATCGTTTATTCGACAGCCTTAGCCTCGGCGCGCACGCGCGCTTGTATCGCAGCGTTCATTTATCGTTCTTATTTCACGTAATATACGTTACGTTTACGCTTTATGATAAGCAAACAAATTATGCGATTTGCACTATTAAACTAAAACCTCAGAAAAATGGACAAGAAACTTTATATTAGTTTCCAGTTTGCCGGTTTCTTTGTTCAGTTGTCCCAAAAAAATATTTCGAAACTGAAAATGTTAACAACGTGTAATTTGAATTAAACGTGTGTTATTATAACTTAAATGTAAACAAAAAAGTGTTGAACTAGGTAGATAAACATTAAATTTGAGTAAAGTAAAATAAATATTTAATTAATAATATTTTCTTATATAAAAAGACGCAGAAAATGTTTCTATGTACTTCGAATAAGAAGAATTCTAATTCTTAACATTTAATTATGTGCATATTAGTATATGTCTACTGGAAAGCGTAGTCGTTTATACCAAAGGGGGTACGACCGCAACGTTAAGCAGATCTGGATGTTATTAAGTGAAATAAGTACCCATCAATGACGTCGCGTTGCATAAAAACTAGTATAAGGTGTTAAGTGTATCGTAGCGTCTACTACGGGTGATGCGGACGGGCCGACTTTTTCGTCTCTTTCATTATGTGACTTTTGTGCGCCTTCTCCGAAATGTTTCTTTGTTCCTCTTTTTTTTTCTTTTGTATTTATTTACCTCTTGTTCCTCTTGTATTTATTTGCCCGCCCACGAGTGACTTCGAACGCTATTTTTTTGACCTGATTAAGTTATTCAAATTGCATAATAAGGAATCGCATTTATTTTTAGTTTTAGCGGGAGTTAGCTTCGCCTTTAGTTTCTATTTTTAGCGGAAATTACGTTTGTTTGTTTTTAAAGTAAAGAATTAAAATTTTCAGATGGTTTATTTAATGATGCAATTTAAGGTAATGAAATGTATTAAAATAACATATATCAAAAATACAGTTTCAGAACGAAAAAGTAGTGCGAATATCGAATTGTAAATTATGGAGATTACAAATTTGCTTTTCACCGCTTTTTTATGAGATACACTAGCTGTTAGTGTTTGCGCTTTTATCCAGAATTTGGAAGAATTTCCAAAACATCCGATCATCAGTAAAGCAACTCTTTTTTATCCTTTATAATATTTGACAGTATGTTTAAATATTTGGATATTTTAAGAAAGTTTGAGGCAAATGTCTTAATTCTTAAAGTTATCTTTTCTTCATTATCCAGGCTCAAAAGCGATTTGTTCTTTTCAACTACGTACATAAATATACTGATAAGTCAATATGAGAATGACCTCTGTTATAGTATTAAACGACTTTCTGATTAAGTTGTGTTTTAAAATTGTACATTATCTGGACGTATAATTAAATAGTAACGAGGTTTTGTCAGTGCGCGCATCACACGGAAACCACAGTTTTATAGATTCAGTAGAAATAGTTATGCGATTTCTCAGGGGTTTGAAAAGTTAATTGATAGATTATGTTTTAATTATTTAACAGCGAAAACTCTTTATAAACAACCACCATAATCACAGTGTTATAATTCTGCACTAGATGATAGTGTTCATTTTATTTTTAATAAATGTTTAATATTTAATAGTGCGCTTATATTGATATATTAGTATCATGCGCTTCAGATTAAAAAAGTTTGAAGTTATAGTTATAAAAGTTAGTATATATAGTTATAAGTTAGAAATACATTAAGTAGTACAATTACCTCCGCGCCAAAAAAAGCAAGATTACTAGTATTCCACGTCTTAACATTATGTTATATATGTTAGACTACAATGACAGTAGAATATCATAATTTGTCTTGGAAATATAGAGAAACGGAAATTATCAAAAACGATTCTTTTTCACTTTTCGCAGTTTTTTTATTCATAATAGATTTATATGATATTTGATTAAGAAATTGAAATTTCTCTAATTTAAATATTTTTATTTATGACTAAAATAAATGTATTTTCCACCTTCATTCACTATTTAAAGCATTGTCCATAGCGTACATACAGTGCATCTTGCTTCTCTGCACTAATCGTCTAATATAAGTTGTAAGTAACTCAACAAAACTTAATTTTTTAAATATAACGTTTGTATATAATGTATATATTCCACATATTGAATCAATTATTTATTTTAGTGTGTTGGAATTATCTTATAGATATCTATTTTGTCTCTTCTTTTCTAACCTGTGTGAAATTAACAATAATAAAAACGGCATATAAACCTCTCTTTTCAGGGAAAATTTAATTTTAATAAGTATACTTAGATATTTAGGAATAATATTCTCGAAATTTCCATATATTTTAATAAAATTATCTTAATATTCTTTTTTAAATTGACGATATTTTTTGGATTCCTTCATCTCAGTTTGGTTAAGATTTTTTAGGAAATAGTACTACGATAAATATCGATAACCTCTTTGTATTTTGATAGCTGAATAAAACGTAGCCTATAGTAGAATGCAGCATTAAACGAAACTGTTTTAGTTTTGTCACTTGAACCGTTTAGTACATAATATGTTTAATCACTTAGACCAGTAACTAATTCATTATATTTCTTAATGATTTGCCAGAAAAAATCCTAAACTTTCTAATTAGAAACATACTAAGGATTAACTTGTTTCATCGTAAAATATCGATAGTATTTATCGCTTAAATCCTTAAAAATATAGCAAGCAAAGGAGAACGGCGAAAATAGGCCTTACATTACAGAAATAGAATATAATTAAAAAAAAAACTGATATAATTTAAAACATAAAAACTCGAACAATTCGGCGATTGACAATCGGGGAAGAGCTGAAAATAAAATACAATTTGTGATCATATTAGAAACCAAAGAAAATATAAATATAGATAAATAAAAATAACAATGAAAATCTACTGAAATATATAATAACTTTTAGAAACGATTATATTGTAAATGATAGTATATACTGCTTGTTTTCTTTTTTTAATGTTGTAGCCTTTGCCTAAATAAATTAAAAATAGAGTGTTAAGTGACATTGACAATGGTTCTGTTTGTTGTTAAAATGAATATTTTTCCTCGCTCTTTTCGAGTTTTACGTGACTTTTTAAATAATATAAATAATAACCCTGTCGAACCCGTGAATTTCATAGCTTAATAAGGTAGGTACATCTATGGATGGAGGATACAAACAATACACAATCTGCACTTTGTTTCATCTCGCTAGTTCAAAGACTTCCGTAAGAATAAAATTTACTAACTATTATGAAAAATAACTACACTTTTCAGAAAAAATACGATATTTCTCATTCTTCCCATTGACAGTTGAGATAAAACTTTTAAAGAGCTTATTTTTTCATTTTCTTTATAACGATGTTTTTTTTAGGAATATAATTAAATATAATTAGAATGAAAAAAAAACAGATAAAATCATAATAATGGCCATGATATTGGCTTCATTGAAAAAGTAATTATATGCCATCTTATATTTTTCTATGTATTTGGAATAAGAAGAATTCTAATTCTTAACATTTAATTATGTGCATATTAGCATATGTCTACTGGAAAGAGTAGTCGTTTATACCAATGGGTGAGGTCGTACCTCAACATTAAGCAGATTTGGATGTTATTAAGTGAAATAAATAAAAAATAAGCTCTTATTTTTTCATTTTCTTTATAACGATGTTTTTTTTAACTTTAAAATGAAAAAAAGCAGATAAAATCATGATAATGGCCATGATGTTGGTTTCATTGAAAAGGTTATTATATGCCATTTGTGTTTAAATACGATTTGAGGCAAATGGGCGGCGCGGCTGATTCGCATGAAACGCAATTTTCAATCAAAATTCAATTCTCAAGCACTTTTTCGAGCATTTGGGGTCTTATATAGACAATGATGTCTTTCACGTGGTCCAACGTATGTGGTTTATCGGCATAGACTAGCAACTTCACATATCCCCAGAGAAAATAATCCATAGGTGTGATATCACACGATCGTGGAGGCCAATTCACAAAGGCATTACGCGAAATTACGCGCTCATCGAATGTTTCCTGCAATAAATTGATTGTATCGCGTGGTATATGGCATGTCGCACCGTCTTCTTGAAATCAAAGCTCTTCAACATTAATTCCGTTCAATTTGGAAACATAAAAATCAGCAATAATGGATATAATGCGCTCTCCATTAACTGTAACGCTTTAGCCGACCTCATCTTTGAAGAAATGAAGAAATATTCCACCATTCCGTAAAGCACACCAGTGACTTTTTGTGGATGTAACGGCGTCTTAATAATACATTGATTTTTTTCACTCCAAATCCGGCAATTTTTCTTATTCACGTTGCTTTTCAACCAAAAATGAGACTGATCGCTGAAAAAATTATTGATAGAAAAAGTGGTTGAGAATTGAACCTCCAGATTGCGCTGTATTCGAGCCAGACACGGCGTCCATATAGCTGTGATCGTATTTAAACATAAATGGTATATTATTTTATTTTTATGTACTATACTTTACCTCAAATTAATTTACCTCAAAGATGTGGTTCTAAAATAAAAACGTGTACTCGTGTTTTTAAAAATCAACAGTACGATGAAACGCCGTGGTTGTGAAGAAATTAATAAATTGTTTTGTTTTCCATGCCTTTTGTTTGCGGGCGCCGGAGTTGATTCTGCATGGATCGATACAGGTATCGATGATTAAGTGCATCTTTCTACAAAAGTAAAAAAAATATATTCACAATCACAACTTCACATGTTAAATGAACTTCAGTTGGCATAGATTGGTCGTGTAGACATTCGCAAATCGCTCGATTCTGCATACTGAATCTGTTAGAGACTTCAATGAACGCGTTGACCAAAACCGATACATTTTAGGACGCCTAATATATTGTATAGTGTTTTGTGGAGCATTTCAAGTCGCTTTACGAGAGCATGACGAGTCTACGGAATCCCTGAATCCTGGAATATATAGAGGATTGGTTGATTTTGTTACGTTTACGTGCAATACAATAATGCAAGATCGCTTAAACGCTTTATGTATGATATCCATAGAAAAACGATTAATTCATTCTAAGTCCGATTTTCACACAAAAGTAATAGATAATTTTTTGCGTCAAGGATCGCCGAATGAACTTTATTTACAAATAAATGGTACGCAACGTATTTTTTTTTCTTTATTTTTCTCAGTGAACTCCCAATGAGATCTTTCACGAGCCGCCTCTGTTCCAGGGACAAAGCAACTTTCCTAGTCAGTCGACCGTCAGATGGTCAGACACGCGGGAAGGAGAAACATCGTCCTGCTTGTAATTTTAAGTCCCAATTCTGTAACTAGTTATTCGCTAAATAACCTTCTATGTTTCTTTCTGTAATATGGTAATTCGTTAGTAAACACTATATAAGTATACACTATGGCAGACTATCCACTGTATAGTTTGAAGACCTGTTAAAACGAAACACGCAAAAATCACTTCCTTTTGTCGTTTTGAGCATTTATCGGTGTTTATTCAAATTGTTAATTATCTTTATAGTAAAATTATTTTACGTTTGAAGACCTGCTTGTAAATACCATAAACACATAAATCACTATCGCATTTTAGACAAAGGATTTACCATCGTTTCTTCCAAGATTAGATTTTTTAGAGTACCTTCGCGAACTGTTGATAATACTTCTCAATATAATATGCCATTCACTATATTATTCTTCTTAAGGAAGTCATTCGGGATGAATAGTGCAATGAAAAACATGTCAGCAACTTTGCTTTGTCTCAGAAGCCACTTATTTCTTTTGCGAACCTTTAAGGAGATTCCTCCTTAAGGAAATCTCCTAGTAACATTTATAAGTTGAAATTTATTGTTGTATAAATGTTGTTGAAATTATAGTAGTATGAATGAAATAAGAATTCTTTCTATTGCCAACATATACAATAACAACCTAATACTTTTCAGTATCTTCGGAGTTACCTTTTAACAAACTTCTTCATTCTCATGTTCGCCTTGTAGTTTGGTCTCAACGGGAAGTTAGTTCAAAATTTGTAGTCGCCTAGAAATTCTCCTTTGTGCCGAATAGACAAACAGACAGATAGAAATAAAAATGATTATAATATTGTCGTCCAGTTCTAAACTATGTTTTAAGTTTCAAGTCTTTAGCTCAATGGGAAATTAGTTTAAAACTCTTTTCAAAATGTATACCAAAGTATAAAGTAATTTATAAGAAAGTTTTATACTTCTAGAGGAAAAAACGAGACTATTATATACCGCTCACATGTCCGTCCTTCTGTTTGTCTATCACAACGGTGTTCCTCAGAAACCGTTTGACGTCGACATTTTAAATTTGGGATAGCGATAGATTCAGCTATAAAATATAGCACTTAGTACTCGAAAATATTTAAAGGGACATTTTAGGGGAGGCAAATAAAATAGGCGAATAATTATCATTTGTTGCCCCACAGGGCATCAATTTAAATAACGACTTATAAAGACATAAAAACTATTTTTTTTTTAATTTAATGTAAAACAATTCTAGAGATATTATCTAAATTGTCCATAACAACAAACGTCCGAAATGATTAAAATCAAAGTTATGTGAAAAATAAAAACATCTTTGACAGACATCTTTGAGAAATTCATGTTATTATATAAAACCATTTATCCACACGAATCATAATACGAGTAAACGCATTTCTATCCTCACTTTAATTGGCAACTCTCCATACTAACTCGAGCCAGAAAGTTGCTGTAATGACAGTTATGTTATTTCATAAACGAATATTAAAACGTGCAATAAAACATATTTTCCACAAAGGTGTCTATTAATACGTAAATGAACATAAAAACTGTGGATTATAATGTGATATTTATAGCAAACTAACTGCTAATCTCGACTTTGATTCGGCAAAAAGGAATCCTGACTGCATTTTGTTTTACATAATAATTATTAAAATTTAGCCATTTTCCACAAACATTGAAATAGATATTTCTTTATTTATTTAGAAATTCCCATAGAATCTTCCACACCCAGTTTCACAACTTCACTTCGGAAACACTTAGAAACCGAGAGAAATATATGTGCCAAGTTATGTTATAACTACATCAAATTGCAGCTCGATATCGCTATTCCGCAAATCGACTTTAAAAAATTTACAAAGTCGACTGTGACAGACAAACGGACAAACAAGTGATCGCTTAAAGGTTCTGTTTTCCTTTTTATACACGAAATCTCGGAAAACAGAAATAACCTCGAAGAAGTTATTTTAACAAAAGGTAATTAGTATTCGCAACTGATTATAAAAGGAAAGTAGATAAAAATTGTTTGACTTTCTTTTCCGACTTTTCTTAGTCATTAAAAAAAGTACTCATTCACAATACTTAAGAGTTTTTTTTCTTTCTTAATAATTTACAGCTTAAGTGAAATGCAAGTTAGTTACGTATCTGTAAAGATGGATGTTCTCAAAAATATAGTTTACTTAATTTCCTATAAGTTTTAGCAAGAACTGAGGTTTTACTGTAATTTCTCCATAGAACTCGCAACAAAGTTGGCGATGACATACGTCGATGACATTGTTGATTTAATTTTATTCGTATCTAATACAAGTGCAGCATAAAAACGACACAATTCAACGCAAACCCGCTGCACACGTCCGTTTCGCGCCTCTTCATCTTTCGCTTAGACATTCTTAACGCGTCATCGATTTATATGTCAGCGCCAACTTAGCAGTCAATTGCAGGTAGACGTCCGTTGCAGATTGGATTTATGACTATTTAATATCGCAGTAATGACAATGGCCGTGTTAACGCATGCACCGCGCGGCCTGCCCTCCTCTCCCCCTCGTCTCTCGAGTTGAATAATTCAGGGGCGGCAGCAGGCTTGAGCAGCGATCGCGACATGAATAAGACATGCCTCGCCTTCCGCGAAGAGCCGTTGTCAGAGATTAATTTGGAGATATTGTAGGTGGACGAGCTATAGTCGAAGAGAAATATTTATTGAGAATCGAGAAAAAAATCGTGAGAGATCCATCGTTCGGTTTGTCGAAGGCAATGACTGATTGGTTAATCATACTGCTTGCTAATGAATCATTGCCCGTATATAAAGATATATACGTATTTATTAACTCTTAAAATACGTTAAAAGTTGTAAAATTAATAGCAAATTAAATCGCTAACAGATTTTGGTTTCTTGACCGTTCGTAAATAGAAGGATACGACGACACTAATAGCTGGTAGTCATGTGAATCCTGAGACAAAACCAATATTTACCCGTTTTGTCTTATTACGTATTGCTTGTTTAAAAGAGATTGCTCTAGCAGGAGTAAATATGGTAGTGCATATAAAAGAATGTGACTATGTATTAAGACGGTTTTCATATAATTTTAAATAATCGGTATAATACCAAATTATATATTCGAGAAAAAGCAACAGAACAATCTCCTCCCCCGAAGAAGTTTCATATCGTAGGATGCGAGATGGATGGTTTGAGGTTATGCCCAGGAGAAACTGAGTAGAATCTATTCTAAAGTTCTCTGCAGATATTTAACTAATATGAACTTCTAAAATAAGTTTCAACTCGCCATCTTTCGTAATTGTAAATTGCCGTGTTGGGAACTCCGTGCTTTAATGTCATTAAACAGATTTACATCTATAAATTGACAGAGTGATATACGTAACGTTACTAATTAAATCGGTAACGCAAATCGACTCTCGATATGGAATGTTCGTCTATTACAAACGTTGAAATGAGAAAAACGTGATATCCGCATAAACAAAAATGTTGTTAATCTGCGCTTTCTATTGTATGTAGTGCGCTGTGACGCAATGTATGTTTATTTTAATAACCAAGTCGTGTTCCACATTGAAAATAATGAAATCATTAATCAATCGAGATGTCAAACTGTAAGATTGGTAATGGTATGAAAGTTTAGTGATCGGTAAAGAGCTGCGGAATGACAGTTTCGATATGAAGATTTAAATATAGGTAAAAAGTAAAAGCAGGAAATTTTAGAGATCGGAAAAGGTAAAGAGGTAACAAAATTTAGAGATCGCTAAAAAGTAAGGGACAGTTTAGATTTAGGTATTGTAGGGATTAATTTTTGCATTGAATGTTAATTCGAATTGTTCGAAAATTGTATACCAAAGACCCTTCTAGGATCGAATAGAAGCCAAATCATTTTTTTTCATTTTTCCATTTAAACAATTTTGGATTGATTTGAACGAGGCTGTAACTAGGATAGTGCCTGGAGCTTAAATTACAATCGTAGTTATATTATTATGATCAAAAATTCTCTAAGAAATTTTAAATTCTATTGACTCTTATGCAATAAGAACTGAATGCACGAAATGAAGAAATGGTAAATTTATATTGCCAGAAGTTTCACAGCAACACGGGCTAAACTTAAAACTGAGATATTTTAATAGTTATTCTTAAGTAATTTTCATCGCGATCAAGCGTACTCTTGACATGCAATAAAGTAAATTATATGAATTGAACATTATTAAGTTGATCATTCGAAAATAGTATAAAGAATTCGAATCACTTATTATAAGATTATAAGTCCATTTAAACTTTGCTATGTATATTCACACATAAATTTTCAGTCCGGATTCCGCTGAAATTTCATAAGTATTCTACATTAATATAGTCTTTTCATCATGTCTTTTCGAAGGTTATCTCATTCACGGATTGAAGTTTCACAACTAATTAAATCTCTAAATATTTTATTTACAAATACAGACACATGAACACCGTAATCTATTTGTAAGGGTGTGTTTTCGCCACAGTTATGCTATTTACGTGTCGTAGTTTTGATCATCTTCGTTTCATCATTATATACAACAAACACACAAAGACTCTTCTTTAATAAACAGAAAACCTAAATACCCTATCAGCATCCGATTAGGCGGCAAACATGAAGCGGGGCCACTGACCGATAGACCACACAACTCAACGTCAACTACACGATCGCCCACAACGGGCTTTACATCTGAACCGCCAGATATGACCCGGTGCGGCTGCGGCCATCCACAGAGGAGCGCCGTTTGATGACGCCGCCGACGTGAGATAACCTCTAGTCGTCAGAGGGTAAAGGGATGAGTAACCGCAGTGTGATTAAACTGTCAGTGTTATTCCGTCGATTACCTACTGAAGTGTAGACTTATAGGCTGCACTTTCATAAATCTCCTTCGAAAAGAAAAGAAAAACGACCAAAGCTGATAAATTGAAATAGTGAAATTTATTGAAATATAATTTCGGTTGCGTTTTAAAGGTATAATTACGTGAGTTTAAGGTTTTTAGGCCCTTATACCTCAAAAGGAGAAAAAGAAGAACCTAAGCAAGCCCGCACGTGTTTCTAAAAAATTGTTCCAATATAATAAGAATCTGAAAATATTTGTCTCAGAATTTTTGTGGGAACATTTTGCATAAAAGATTAATTTCAGTCGGGTGAGGTGGTTATTGCAGGGGTGAGTGAAGATTCCAATATTGCTCAGATTTTTTTCTAAATTTTAAGTAACATATTGCTAAAAATGTTTATATACGCTTCCATATTCGATTCCGCTAAAGTTAAAATTATGAAGAAAAAATAGGGTCACCAGAAATTTACCTAAAATTTGCGTGTAAAAAATAGCAATGATATTAGATTTCATAATTATTAAGAAAGTCAAACAATTTGTTTACGCTTGTGATAGACATATAGGCAATATATTTACATGGCGAAACATTACATTAACATTTTCCAGTAATGTAATAGAAATACTATGTATCTTTAAATGTACGAACTTTTATGTTAGCCCAAAAGTGTATGAAACAATCATAGCGTGAGTTGTATTCGTACTTGGAGAGGTTTTGTAGCATTTAACTGTCAGTTAAATTCTACCCATGTCACAAATTTCAAGTTAGTTTTATTGGAAATACACCATGTTGAAATAATATAAGAAATTATAATACGAAATAAGATTTCGACAGAGGTTTCAAAATAAGGCACATTGAATTACTTTTGTTATGAACTTTTAGATATATTTCATGAACATTTCATTCCATTTGTTCGAATACGAAACTAAAACCTAATTTGAAACTAAAGTGATTTATATTTATGTTTCACTGGGCTAACAGTTAATTTTGTTTAGTTTTTCAACATCTTAGTGTATATTTATAATGTATGAGATATAATAATGTGTTTCATCGATCACATAAAATATGACGAATACTCCCTCCTCTACTTCTACCACTTTTGTATTTAAGAAACAGCCAAGGTCGTATCGTATACGTAGAGTTCTGCAGTTGTGTAATTGTGTTTTTAGAAATTGTTGATGGAAGTTAACTAAACTATTTGAATCAAATGTTAGTATCTAGAAAGTTTCTCACATTTATCAAATCAATATTGAAAAATTTAAAGGGGACACGGTGCGGGACTGCATCGCACGTTATCTTTGAAGTTTAATAATTCGTACTGAAAAATGGTAAATTCATTGGATTAAATTTTCTAAAATGGATTAAATCTTCCATTTTGGAATATTTAATCCAATCCTTATCAAGTGAAGTACAAAAAAGTACTTTAATTTTATTTTTAAATATTTTACAGCTTGTTAGATGAGGTCTCCATCAGAAACAAATACAAACTTTAAAATTTCATGCACATGTGTAGATGTTCTGACAGGCGGACTGTAAGGACGCAGTTATAAGGTTTCCTTTCATTACGAGGATTTTATTAATTTGTTAAATATTAATTTGTAAAAGAATACTAAAGATTTCGGTGACAATTAAAAAGTAAGATGAATATAAAAAATATGAAAACAGTATTTTTAGACAACACTTTAAAAACTTTATCGCAAATGGTGTGTCCATTCAAATGTGTACGTCAATGAAAATGGTTTCATAAAATGTAGTATCTCAATTTTTGACGAACGAACAGAGTAGATTTTTAGAACGCAACATAAATTCAAATTTCTATATACATAGAGTAAAAACAGTAATACATCTATATAAGTAAAAACAGTACTTTTAAGAAATGGTGCCGGCAAAAGAAACGAGATTTGTCTCTGACCATCGCCACGATAAAATCGCTCCGCAGCGAAAGTGTACATACTTTGAAGAACAAAATTACTTAATATTCAATAACTACATATTCGATGCAGTACTTATCGCATGCAAATAAGACACGTGTTATCGACTGCATGTCCGTTCGGTCGTATAGCCACCAAGGTGTCGGATCAATTGAATGTTTATCTAACCAATTTGTACAACCTAGAACCAGTTAATCGCTTAGTTATTATCGTGCACATAAATATTACTTTCGGGATTTTTTTTTTAGATTACTTTCGGAAAAATTTGTTTAGCTGTATTGTATTAATATGAATTTATTTATAAAGTACAAACAAATTATATACGTCTATAACCTTAATGACAGCGAATATGGGTATATAATTTGACTTCAGTTGTCCTTAAAATTATGGCTTTATGTAGTAGTTATAGGAAATATTTATATGAAAGCATGATTGATATACAAACAAAATAAATTTGTCCATAATTTTAGACAAAGAAACTATATATATAATTTGGTTTTTAAACCTTCTTGAATAAATTTGTTAATTTATCTAATATTAAGTGTTAGGTTAGTTGATATTGCTATTTATAAGCATACGTACCGCATTTGAGATCATTCGAATAATTTAAGTTCTTCAAATATGTTTTTACAAATTTATAGGTGCTGTCAACGTCTGCCATTCATTCAAATCGAAAAGTATTATCATAAAACAGGTAAACTACAAAACCTGTTTTTTTTTGAGTTTATGCGTACCTAAAATAATTTCTCGGTTGTGGAATATATTGGCTCTTCTGCACAAGCATATGTATGTGTCGGATCGTTCAATAAGAAGCAAGCAGCATGGAATCGCAACTATACGATCCATATTTCCATAAAAATAAAAGTATTTTGAATTGCAACTTCTAGTCGCCTTGAACAGATATCACAAAAATGTGTGACGACAGTAACGTGGCGGGAGGGAGGATGGTGTGCTATTCTACGTTCAATTGTTAGTATCGTGGAGGTAAGAATCATAGAAATCACAACGCACGTCATTTATTTATAATATTAGTCACATAACCTACGCAAATAATACTGATAGTTTCACATAATTTAACATAAAATAATCGAAAAAATAACCTCATTTCAACTATTTTTTAATACATGACAGGACTAGTTCTTACACATTACATAGTCGATAATAGCGTTCCTAATAAAATAAAATAACTTGGGTAACTACGTATAATATTATTTTTAATTTATATAATAAATATTTAGAATGGAATAAAACAAATGCAAATCATTATCAAGACATTTTGACGGAAATGTAATAAGTAAATTTATATAAATATGAATTATTTTTTAAACAATAATTTTATGAAATTGCTATATTATTTTGCTCAAAATATTTATAAAAATGCTTCCAAAAATTTGTCAATATTTAAGTGATTACTTCATGTTAAAATTTTCAAGTGGGATTCGAATCGACCATGGATGACATTTTATAGCTCTCGAATTAAAATTATTGTGAATTATTTTTTCTGTTTTTTTTTCCACAATCAAGTCGGGTTGAGGGTTTTACAATTCCACTGAACTGTTGAAAAAATTATAATTTCCCAACTCTATATAAGCTTTCAAATTAGCCCTTTTAAAAATTTATAATTTAAAATTTATTTGAATGTAATTATATTGAGATGCATGTAGGCTCTATGTACTCTTTTATTTATTTCCTAGCAACCATGTTCATATAAATGTTGATATATATATATATATATATATATATATATATATATATATATATATATATATATATATATATATATATATATATTGCCATAAATATGTTTCAATCTTTATGAATAATGGTTATTTTAATGAAATGAATACTTCGACACTATAAATTGGTTAGGGAAAATGCAATAAATGTAGTGTTCAAAATTGTCAACTTTCTGAGCATTTTAGTTTTAATGGTATGAAGACAAATTAATCGTATAATTGAATGTGACGTTGTCCTTTCGTGTGACAGGCATACAAAGTTGCTTATTTCGGATTATGGAGTGAATATGTCGTTCTCACGTGAAATAGCGTCTAAAATGACACGTCGCTGTAACGTGACGCGAGCGCCGCGCGCGGCTGTTGAATACGAAACCGCTGATCGTACGATCGAATGACACGAATGAACTTGACATTGGACTGCTGGGCCGCGTTCGTTGTCGGCGCAGCCTACTCTTTTTGTCGGCGGTGCTGGTTTCCACTTTGTAGGAAACCGACCATTTTAATGCTGCCCTGCAATGACGTTTAATATTAAAAGGGCAACTTTTTTGACGTTATTTCAGCAGCAATGTTCAGATCAACAATGTAGCACTATAAATAAGTAATAAGTACGACAAAGCAGTGTTCGTTACGAACTACTTGGTAAAATGGTTTAGTGAAAGCGTGCAACGCCAAAATCTAGAAACGCTGATCTTCTTTTAACTTTTTATATGTCGATATATGAACATAGCTATACGCCAGTTGTGCATTAGAACTAGGGTTGACATGTAATATCGCTTTTTCTACTGCAGGATGCAGACGTGGAATTTAAGACAAAGTTAAAAATAAAACCTCTTTTAAGTAAAAATATTTTTTCCTTTTTATTTACACTATATTGTATATATCAATATACTATAACTCTAGTCGTTTTAGAAAAAAAAATGATGTGACTGAACAAAACGTTTTTTTTAATGCAATAAAATATTCAGATCAATAAAAGTTAATAAAAAAATTGTTTTCTGTTGCCAAAACATAAGCTAAACTTTTTAATATAGTTTATTGACCCATTAAATAATGATAAAAACAGTGATTACCCTATCACATTTATCCAAATTAGTAAAAGCTAATACAAATATTTGGCAAAAGAAATTCGTAAAGATTCGCTTCTATTTCAGTAATTAATCTTATCTAATTTCAGTTATATTATTGTCTTTATAAAACTATGAAAATTGTTTGACAATGACAATAATATTTAGTTTATTATATTCATGTTCTGATTTAATCATTTTAATCAATTGGTTCTATCGCGATTATTTAATAGCGACCATTAAATTCTCTTCGCGATTTATTTGAATTTGAAATTATGCTTGATGTTGAATATATTTGGCGTTAATTTTGTAGAAATTCATTATTCACAATTAAATGAAACTACGTGACGTAGTCTTATTTCTACTTTCTTTAAGTTCTTTACCACGACCTAGGTTTCGTTGTATTACAACATCTTCAGGTGGACTATTAGCAAAGATTCTGATTGAATCTTTGATGAAAGAAAGTAGAAATAATAGTACATCACGTGGTTTCATTTAATTGTGTTGAAATTATGCCTTGATTTGATCCGTATTCATCCGATTTCGGTCTTTCCGTTTATCAAACTAGTGAAACTGCAATGCAGCTATGGCATATATAGGTTCGCGAAAAATACCGTAAAGACTATGTTTAAGAATTAAGTCGAAAATCCCGGACATCTGGCAACACTAATTAGAACTGAATGCCGTAAAGTTAGTGTTTAGTGTTCTTTGCTAATTTCTAAGTCTTTCAAATTTAAGTTGTACTGCAATTATTAGAAAAAAATCACCGAAATTTTATATCGCAGCTTTCCACATTTCTAAACGCCGTTGCGTTACTGTTGTCTATTTATTGTTTTGTTGACTTATCAGAGCATTCGTACAAACTCGTACTCGCTTTTTAGAACAATTTTTGATAACCATCCTCATTAGTGGCCCATCAGTAAAATTTATTTTGCAAGCTCATGAAATATTTACATACGATATTGAGTACGCGACAAAGAAATTTAATTGTGTAAATATATTGACATTATACTAATCCTAAAAATAATCCTTTGATTCGCTAAAAAGAAGTGAGTAAAAACTTTAAATTATAATTTTGTTTTATTCCATCTTGTTACATACTCCAACGATTAGAAGTTTTAATGTTTTCTGTCGACACTGGTGTCATGCGTCCAATAGAGTACGTATCTTACTAGAAAACTTGCTCATCAACTTCTTTAGCTCTCGCCGCCTCGTTAGTCGGTAACCCGAACACCGTACATAATTAAATGTACTAATATTAGAATAGATTTTTCAGTAGAGCTAATGAGCAGATACATGTGGGTGGCGGTACGGCGTTGCCAGTGATAAATAAATGCGGCCGCGACGTGATGGCGAGGGGCGGGTTCGAGAGCAATCTCGCGTGTGGGACAACGCCGTTGACAAATTCATTTGCTTACCACGTGCGTGCTTTCATCTCCGCACTTTGTTTCCGAGCGAGCCGGGGCGAATCTGTAGGTTCTCTGTTTATAAATTAATTTAATGTTAGACAGGATAAGCATTAGGCACTACTTGTAAAATTCATGCACGTTGATCTAAATTGTAAAAACTATGAGGTCGTGACAGATGAATGGACATGACAAAATTATAAATGTTTCCAGTTTAATTGCAGAACTGTTACATCCTCATGCACCACACACTCAAGACTGTCAGTCGGACGTACTGACAGTTAAAAACGTATGTATTTTTGTTTCTCATTAACTGCTAGTCGAGTCGGAACAAGAGTCAAATTTACCGACCGTACCATATTGTACGGTCCAATTCCTAAAGCATTCATACAAAATACGTTTTTAACTGTCCATAAATTCGACTGAGAGTCCTGACCGTGTGTGTTGCGGTGCATACGAACGTAATTAGTTTGCGTGTTAAAAGTGAAATGTTTATAAATTATTATTCTGAAGAAAAATTGAGGTAATCGTGTAATAAAGACAAGAAAATTTTATTATCGATGAGTTTCACTTATCGTTACTGTCTCATTTTTAAATGTAAAAGAAGTGTCGCTTCAATAGCTTGACTATTTCCTTATTCATCATACAGTTTTAATTTACAAAATATCTTGCACGTCATAGGTATAAACGACATTAAAAGAAATGCCGGTGTGGAGTATTGGTTATACTCGTATATTACACGAGCTTATAATTATACCACAGAATACTGAAGATGAGTCTCCAATGATTTAACATAACGGTCATATTAACGCAATAACAATGTTTATAAAAAAAGTTTTCAAGTGGATAAATGTTCTTGAGATATTTATTTCTTGCTTGATATAATTATTACATTTTATTAAATACGACTCATTGTTACTTGATCAAAAGTAATTTTAAAATTTGTCAAAAATCACAAAAAAAGAATCTAGATAATTTTGTATAATAAATAAACTGTTTAAAAAAGATCAAAAGTAAGAAAAATGTATTAGATATAGAATGAAAATTACATCAAAAATAGTATGAAAAATCTTGAGATTTTCTTAAAATTGCTACAATTTACGTTAAAAATACTTTGTTTATAAAATTGAGTAATTCCGGCTTATTTTTTAAATGAGATTTATTATGTAACCGCTCCCACTGTCGTGTTATGAAATCTATTATATTTAGTTAACGAAATAAAAGCCTTTTAAAGTTTGTGAAACACATTGTGTTTGTAGGTAATGTAGAATTTCATAGTAAATAATTTCGTCTCCCTCATTCCTAAATTGTCTATAACTGTTGTTAATGAATTGTCATTCTATGATCTATATAAGTTCGTTATTTCATATACTAAATACCAATTTAAAGGTATATTTGGAGAAGTCTAATTCATTATTATAAAGAATATTATGAAAAATGCAGGAACCTGGGTTACTAGTAAAGAGATGATTCCATTTGTTCGTTACTTCCAATAAATCGCAAACCGTTTGAATCAAGTTCTTGTCTTGTCATATAATTTTTTTTCGTACCCGTCGCTTATTGTCTCATGTACTCATTCTAATTTAGAATAATTTGCATATCAGCATATTTTAGATTGAAGTATGTCTGTCTCTCTTTTAAGTTGTGTTCCATATTACATTTGATTACACTTCTGCGTACAAATAAAACTCTGTGCCCAATTTTAAATAATAATCAACTGCAATAACTGGACAAATTGGATTTTGTACGATAGTTATTTATTTTTAAGTCAACTGACTTATCACTTTCAAATGAAAAAAAACTTAGTCAAATTCATATAATTTTTCAAAATCTCCTTTTTTCAACTCGGTACACTCGAACCAACGGTGTTCTAACATCATCTAACCCACATAAAATTTTTGTCTGAATCTCTGATAAATAAGTATTTATTTGCACTATAACTACTGCATTTGAGGCAATTTTTTGTACAGCGAGCCATTTTTTCACATAGGGAATGAAAAAAAATCACAGGTAGCCAAAAACCGCGGATTGAGCTGACATGTTATGATAATTTTTTTCTTCGCTAAACGTGGTCGTTTCTCTTTCATTGTCACATCGAATTTTTCAACAAAGGAGCATAATGTGCCTCAATCGTCGTCTTTCCTTTTCTAAATAATTAATATAAATTACACCTTGGAAATATCAGAAAACAATTTAACAGTTTTTTCCTTTTATGGATCGCGTTCATTAGCCGAAGTCCATTGTTTTGATTGTTATAAATCCATATCTTATTTGCCGTGACTTATTGACAAACAATTCACTTTTATTTGGCTTAAATATATCAAAAGAATCGTAATGTCGTTTATGGTTGACTATCATCAGCACCTATCTTACTGACAACTGAAATGTTCACTAAACCCGTTCAGTCGAGATTGTTCACAAAGTTGAAAATTACGTGAATCTTGATTCGACGATCTCTCAATATAATATACACTTCACCTAACAACAGTAAAATTCCCAGATGCTCTGCGTCACTTATGCTGGTTCGGTTACACTGAAATTCCCCAAATCTTATAAATCATTCCACGAGATGGAACAAAGCCCCCTAACATATTTCGAGCTTTTCTTCAATAAAAAGAATTCACTTTTCTCAATTGTGACAGTGAGGCTCCTCCGCATGGTGTATACAAAGTACATGCAATCTTTCACTTATACGGTCTGTTTCATCACTAGTTTTTTAATAAATCAATTAGGATAAAATATTAAGGCGTTCTGCAGCGAATTTTAGCGTTCTGTGATGAATTATAACATGGTAGTTTTTACAGTATAATTAATGTATAATAGAAACTAACAAAATTATTAAAACAACAATAAGAGTTCTTCAAATACTTCATTCTCTTATTTACATATCAACAACGTAAAAAAAATTAAATTTGGTTAATAAGTGTTGACCCTTTTTTATAGGCCATAATAGTATTAAGTTGGAATAAAATTCAAATAATTTTTTGAAATCTCTTTATTAATTTAGTGAAGCTAAATTATTAAAAAAAAATTATAATTTGTTTAAGACGATATAATCGTCTTTAATAACTATATGTGAATGTTTTATGACCTTATTATAAAATATTGTTTATATATGTGAATGTTTTATGACCATATTATAACATATTGTTTAGTAAAGCAGCATTACACCAAATGCCGTCAGCGTTGATCTTGTCTTCTGTGACTGTCGCCCATAAACAAATCTATCAATTAGCGGCAGCTTATAAATGTGGTCTCCGCAACATTCCGCGGCGGTCGTGTTTACATAACATAACCGTTGAAATATTGCGTCTGTCAAAATAAGATGCTTCTGCGCACCTCGTCTCGAACCCGAGTTATTCATAGAACGGTAGGTTCATGGAATCGTGTGCGATTGCACCGATTCGGTGGCTATATTGGGCCGGGGGCGGCGTAGCGTCTGCCCGCCTCTCGGATAGTTAGTTTCCGGCTCAGCTATTCAGCGCCTTTGTAGTAATTGAGTTTAGGGTGCGATTTATATTTCACGGCTGTTGGCGATTGAATGAAATATACGCCAGTTCTTAGAGGAGAGGGAATTGTTATGGCGCCGTTATGTTGATACATATGGAATATTTGGTCAGTTCCATTTTATGTTTTGGTTATAGTGGGTGCAGTTTGCAAAATATATATTGGCAAAGCGAAGTTGGAAATCTCTCGCGGTGGAATGAAAGTGGATATACTTTCTATAATGTAGCATGTGTAATGCGGAGAGCATTAACTTAATTTATTTTCAAAATTAATTTGCAAAAAATCGTATTCGAGAGCAATGTTTTTTTCTGAGGCGCCAAAAATAGACTAGGTTTCTTAGGGGCAATACCGATGTTTAAGTGCGTTTATTGTCAGAATTGTTTGCAATAACAAAATTACACCTGTTCAATTTTGTTAAATGTATGAAAATGACGAAACCTTTAATCGTTTATATATAGCTTATAAGTATTAACTGCCTATGTTTTCACACTATCTCCTTCTGAGTTAGGAGAGGAATCGTACCAATCACTTATCTTATTACTTCCATATCCACCTCTACTAGATTAAATGTGTCCAATGCCCTATTTTGACAATAAACCCACCGATGGACGTGATTAGAAAATGCGTTCACACGAGAATAAACCTATTATTTTCTTTATTTAAAAAAAAACCACACGACTGAAGTAAAACTTCAAATTCACAAAATATGAACTTTAAAATGAATTTACAATTTTATTCACTTTAAACGTAGAATATTTAATGTATTGAACAAAATAATAATTAATAAAATTGTTCAAGAACGAAATGAAATTACAAAATAAGCAAAAAATCACCGTTCGCGTAACGCTAGAAAACTTGCATATATATGTATATGTATATATATATATATATATATATATATATATATATATATATATATATATATATATATATATTTCATGCCGTGGCTATGAGAGGAAAAGAGAAAGAAAAAGAGAAGTTTTACTTCAATTATCATTGCAGTAACTTACGTCGGAGGAACATTTGGCTCGCCGATATAAATAAAGCGATACTGTCTACCCGTCGAGGAAGAAAAGCGAGATAACGTTACAAGTGACGCACTCCGCCTGTAAACATATTTATTTATTGCGCTGCCATCGATCAATGCGATATTACTTGCACTTGAAACGCTCGGCGCTATTGCCGACTCGTTCGTTTCCGTCGCCCGAGCGGCTGATAAAAAATCCATCTGAAGGAGCCGCCTTTTTCTAAAGTGCCGTGAGAGTTCAAATGTCCCGATAACGCTCGCTACACTTGACAAGTTAATTATGGAAGCGCATTAACTATTTGCCACCTATGTGTCTTTAATAATACGCGCGAGTTGTTTTTGTCGACGGCGTGCGGACGTGGGTCCGCTCGACCTATTTTCGACGCGCTCTGTTATAATTGGACACGTTTGTTCTATCGCCTTGGGAATTTGCATATTTTTCATTTTTGACACTGTGACTGGGATCGTCTTTGAAGTCGGAACGCCGACGGCGCTGTCGACCGGGCGTCTATCGGACGGAAATTTGGCCGCAAAAAATCAAAGTGCCTTTCATCTTGTTTGGAACGCGTGGCTTTTTTTACGAAAAAAGGAGCACGGTTTTTTAACAATGATAATGATATAAATGTAAAAACTGACTAATGACTGTCGGTTCGATTTGTCTATTTATTTATAGGTTTATCTCACTGTGTCTTCACGTCGTTTCTTTCAGCGGTAATGGCATATTCTGCCTATAAATACGCAAGCAGAAGTTGCGTCATCCAATCAGAATACATGTTGGTCGACCTCGTTACCAATGCTTTTGAATGAACATATTAAATGATATATTAAGTTTCTAATATGAGAACAATAATTCGCTAGCATTAATTTCACGGAGTATTATTTATAAGTTTGGTTCTCATATTTTATTCCATAATTGTAGTGTTTTTGATTTAATGTGATTGCAATCAGAGACGTTTTATTGATTAGAAACGTTATATCCTTGTAAAATTAACGAAAGATGTGGTTCTAGCTAGTAAATACAATAGTACTATGAACTTTTACACGTATTCAATTATTGAATGACACAAATAGAAGAATGAGACATCACGTCAAAAAAGCACAAATAAAAAGAGATAGTTTTAATTTTTGAGGCTATTTTTATATTATAGGTGTGAAGGAGGTAGCATTGCTGTAAGGCTAATCGGATTAGCCCATTTCTCATAAATTATGACTGAATCATACTAAAAGAAAGATAATAATATAATGTCATTGATCACAAATGTAATGAATGCGTTAGATGTATAAGAATATACATTGTTTGCTGAGAATACTTATAAAATAGAAACATATGTTTGCGAAGTTATGGTTTACATAAAAAGACAGGAAGTTGAATATGTCTTCAGTTTAAAAATAAGAATGCGATGGGAGTGTGACTGGTGTAAATAAAATATGTGAAATAAATAGCTCTTTACAATTTCAGCCTTCCATATATTTTTCCTCAGTTTTCACTCGTGGGAAACTGGCACGGCTGCAATGGAAGAAATATGAATACATAATGCTATCATGTACAGTGTTTCGCATATGATTTAGAAAGTTAGTAAAAAGATCGGCTTTCTTATTTAATGTTGTGTCGATTTTTTTATTATTGCATAAATCCATATGCTTTAGATTTATGAAATATGTAATTTTATATAAACTTGAAATCATTAGGCATTCAATTTGACATAAAGACAAGAATCAACTTTATGCTCTACATTGCATCTATGCAAAAGTCTACTTGGTCTCTAGACAACTCTTATTCTTCAACTACAGAGGGAGGTCGTCTGGAAGCTGAGCTGCGGTACACGGCGCGCGCTCTCGGCGAGGCCGACTCCTCAACTCATCAGCTAGTTATTCAGACTGCCGAGGACGCGGACGCCTCACTCCTACACCCGGGTGCACTTCTCGAGCATCTGAAGGTGGTGCGAGCTGCTACCCAAGTCTCCGTTCATATGTTCGATATTACTTGGCGCCTCAAGGACATTTGTTACAGTGCCAGCATACCAGACTTCGAGAACGAACACTATATCGCACAGATATTTGATAATATAATACCATGTGCCATTGTGACGCCGCTGGATTGTTTCTGGGAGGGCTCCAAGTTACTGGGGCCAGATTATCCGGTTCGCGTGCCGTAAGTTTTGCTGTAGATATTTTTTTAGTCTGATAAATATTTAATTTTAGAGACATAAAAATACCATATGATTACATAATGCATATAGGTTAGTGTCGTCACTGAGTGCTTACCGTTGAATGGTTCATGCCAGTCATTCAAGGAACATTTTATTCCTCTTTACTTTCACATACCCAGCTTCTAATTACGCGTTTCCCAACTCTGCTTCTAGTAACATTCTTAAAGAAAACGATTACGCTACACCCATTTGAATATTAAAATGATGAAATGATAATTTAATTAAGAAAAGGCAAAACTAATTTATGCGTTTTCTCAGTTATATATGAAAGCTCTAATTTATAATTGTTTTCGATATTTGAAAAACCTGGTTAAACAGTTAGAGGGCTGTGGACATCCCCCCGACGCGTTTATTTCCGAAATTACTGAATCAAAAATCGTATTAAAACACTGTTGGTGTAATTTGACTTGAAGATTAGAGGAAAACTATATCGATAATTCTAGATCTTAATTTTTTAAAATAATGATGTATATTTTATTTTTTGATTAATGACGTTTCATTACTTTTACGTCTGTTAAAGATATCTTCTATATCTTAATATATTTACACAATACGTATATTTACGTTATGAAAAGTGATATTTGTAAGTAGTTTAATAGAAATATTCTGGACCCTTAAATATTTATGTATGTATACACGTAAAGGTACCATATGCCGATAAGCATTTCTAGTCGGAACTATTCATTACTGAAAAAAATCTGATATCTGTAAATGGATAAACAAGTAACCATCCACAAAATTAGTGCGGATTCAAAATAAAACCATTATTGAAAAGGTCTGTACGAAATTATTTAACCCTTGTTCATAGGCACATTAGAGTATTTGACACCCGTATGTATGATCGGTTTCCCCCTTCATTTGCGAAATAATGCAGTTTCATCTGTATTCTTTAAAAAACATTGAAATTAAAAAGAAGAGCAAACATGTACTTAAAACTCTCCATTGTTTATATCTCAGGGTGTTACAGACCATGATATACCTTAAAAAGGTAATCGCACGGGTTAGTCAGCCAAGTTAATCCCCCTCCCCATTATTTTATTTAATTTAATATGAAATCGTTCATTTCCGCTCGTTCATCGATACAGGGTTACAGATGGAATATCGGTCCTGAACAGTATACGATGTTATGTACAGAAATCAAAACCATATAATATTTAATGATGAGGTCTGAATAATATTTATTGCAGAGGCTTGAGCAATGCAATCAAATGGACGAATCTGAATCCGACGAAAATTGTCGAGGATATAAAAGTGCTGAACTATCCGTTTCCCTTCTCGACGCTGGAAGCATATATGAAGAGAGCCGGCATCTCGACCGGCTACACGGAGAAGCCCTGCCTAGACCCCACAGATAGGAAGTGTCCCGATACGGCGCCGAATAAGAAAAGTGGGCTGGTGAGAGTTTGTATTGTCTTTTAATTTTATTTGTACCTATGCGTATTGTTGTGGAGTTATCAGACGCTTTCTTAGTTTATGGTATCTGTTACACAAAATCTAGAGTGAACATGGATATGGAAAAATATTAAAGGGTAAAATTTAAAAATACTAATAGCAAATAAGCAAAAACGGCAGTAGTTTTGAAAAATGTCAAAAACATGTACAATCTTATCCAAAGTTTCAATCAATATTTTTATGTTTGTGTTGTCATTTACTTTATATATTTTTGATTCCTTTCATCTCTTTAAATTAACGCCACGCAGGATAACTTTCGTAATGATTTTATTGTTTTGATATCCTAAATTCTACGTTAATGTCATCTATTTTATTTTCGAAAATCTCAATGACTTTCTCGTGTTTGAAAATAAATTAATATTGAAATAATGGTTAATTTCTTTCTTCAAAACTTTCATCTATTGCTGCAGCAATTTGTTCATCCACAATTTTAAGATGCACATTTTTATTATTTTTACACTATATTTTTCCAAGATCATGAATTTATCATACGACACTAATAGTTATTTTCAAACTTTTTTACCAACTGTCGAAAATATTCGCTCGTGACAGTAATATTTGCGTTAAATAAGTTTTTTTTTCTTTCGAAATATCTTCACATTTTGCATATGTAAATGCACTAAAGAATTTCTAAAAGGAATTCAACCGCCATCCACCGATTTATTATTGAATTACAAAAGATAGTCTTTTATATACACTCACTCATTGTTGGTTTACATGCAAGTCACTTTTGTTGCGTAGTTTTTAGATTCTTTTTTTCTGGAATTCTTTTTTTCTTAACACAAATACACAAGAGATAGACGATAAAATACCAACAAAATAGCTTTTTCTTCAATAGATACTGAAACGTGACTTACATTTTCTGTATAAGGCACATCTTAAGCAAGTGGTAGAACTGAATGCTGTTCCAATGTAAATTAGTCTATAGTAGGTATCCGCTAATGAAGTTTACATGAAAACAAAAGATGATCGGTTTGCTTCGTGTAAGTAGAAGACATTTTTCGTATCACTCGGCTGAAAATGGGGGATTTTTCAGTTTTCAATTTCAATACAAGAATTTTCAAGTTACCAATGTTATTGGTAATGTCCACCCACATCTTCCATAGTTTTTAGAAATTGTGAGTCATTTGACTTACATTTCTATTAAATTTATTAATCTTATTCAGTCATGTACTAGATAAGACCAAATATTTATCTGTATTTTCGTGATTTTATTTCTTTCGACTGAAGATAACACAAGTATTTCTACACAATTCTAGGCCCCAGATGTGGCGACGGAGCTGACGAGTGGCTGCTATGGCTTTGCAGCTTCCTACATGCACTGGCCGGAGCAGTTGGTGGTGGGCGGTGCAGTCCACAATAAGACAGGCCTGCTGCGATCGGCGCGCGCCCTCCAGAGCGTCGTCCAACTTATGGGCGAGCGGGAACTTTTTGACTATTGGTCCGACCATTATAAGGTACACCACATCGGATGGACACAGGAGAAGGCTGCCGCTGTGTTAGATGCGTGGCAAAGGAAGTTTGCTGAGGTAGGTAGAACTGTTTGTGGAGACCGAGAGTTGTAATAAAAAAATATAACGAAGTGTACGAAGGTGTAATACCAAGTTGCAATTTAGATCGCTTCTTAAATTTGGAAATGGGTGTGAACTTCATGTCTTTGTGTGAACAAATGTTCCAGATAGAAATAGGGAAATTGTCGTCTATGTTTGTTATATATTTAGAATGTTACCTTTTCTGCTCTATGTAATATTGTTACTTACCCATGACTGAATTACCTTTTCTCTTTTAATGTAATTTTCTGAAAAAAGTACTTAGTTGTACATAAAATTTACTTAGCTGTGCATAAAAACTACCATTTCAATGTAACAACACCTTTAATTTATTTACTTAGTTATACATAAAAACTATTATTTCAACATAACAACACCTTTAGTTTATAAAATACTCAATAGAAAGCAAAAGTATGCAAGTTTGTGAAAACAGTCCAACATTTAGTTTATCAGTCATTACAGCTTCTATTAAATTTCCTTAACAGATTTTTTGGTAGATATAGAAATTATTTTTGCTAAATAACATTTGAACAATTTTTTTTATTTAATAGATAATAAAAAAATAAAAAAATAATAGATGAAGTGTAGAGCTATGAATAGTAGAATAAGAAATATACTACATTGAATTGAATAATGAGGATTTCTATATTATTTTAACTGTTAAATATTGAAAAAGTTAACAAAATCAAATACAAACATTTAAGGCACACAGTATTTTCAGCTATTTAACTTTGAAACAGAAGAATACTAATGAGTTTATATATATATATATATATATATACATACATATATATATATATATATATATATATACATATATATATATATATATATATATACATACATATATATATATATATATATATATATATATATATATATATATATATATGTTATATTTCTAATAAATATGAAGAGCTAGTAGCTGTGTGGAATATTCATAGGCAAAATACAACATATGATTTTACATTTATTCCAATCAAACTTCAAAAGCGAATAGGAGATTCTGTATATAAAATATTAGACATAGTGTCGTAAAATAAAATTAATATTACCATGTGGCATTTAGCAAATCGGCGGAAAATATTCGTCCGATCAATTATTATATTCTCGTGACATTCCGTTATAATAACGTCACCTTATGTTTGTGCAGGAGGTGCGAAAGTTAATGAAATCTGAGACGGCATCCACATACTACAGTTTCTTCGCATTCTCAACGGCGACACTAAACGATATCTTGGGAAAATTCTCAGAACTGTCCCTCACCAATATTGTTATTGGCTATGTTTTAATGGTGAGTTGTTAATATTTGTTCTTAATAAAAATTTACTATTCACTACTATTTCAGATGAAGGATGTAACACAATGTTTATTGCTGTGAATTGAATTGGGAAGCATACATGTTTGTTAATTATTATTTTCTCATGACATTTCATAATAAATATTTAGTGAAACGTACAATACTTCAGAAATCTAAATGACACCACAAAAGTGATTCTGTTAGTTTACAGCAGAGTTTCCCAACCTTTTTTTTTGTTAAGGCTCCCCAGACTATAAATTATATTTTCATGCCCCCCTTTACTTTTTCATGCCCCCCTTTGATTTAGTAAATTAAATAAAAATGGTAACTGAAGTTTGTAAATACACAAACTTACCTTTTAACAGTGAGACACAATAATTTTATACACTCAAACTGATTTCTCAATAAAAATGTACACCAAAACGTCAAATTTTTCGCAAGTTTGTGGTAATATTAGTGAATATGATATTTAATTTCATTAATTTTATGCATGTAAATTAAAAATTACATTATAATGTTATTTGTTAATGTTGTTTGTATATTTCTTTGTTTTTTCTTTCTAAAATGCAAACGCTTTCCGCCCCCCTTGACATCTCTCTATGCCCCCCTTGGAAGGCACACCCCCCGGGTTGAGAACTCCTTGTTTACAGTTTCTTGTATCCCATTAATTATTTTGAAGCTACTACTGATGACCTAAAAGAATAAAAGTATTAATATATCTATTAATTTTTATCTAATGGAGTATTTATTACATAATAGTGAACTAAATCGTAACATTGATTCCACTATTATACACTTTCAAGTAATATTGTTTTCATTCCTTTTGCTAAAAAATCATTTATTAAAAATGTTTTCAGTTGTTGTATGTTGCTGTGACATTAATAAAATGGCAAGATCCCGTGAGATCACAAGCTGGAGTGGGGATAGCAGGTGTCTTGCTACTGTCCATAACAGTAGCTGCCGGTCTCGGTTTCTGTGCCTTATTGGGTGAGTAGTCACTTCATTGTATTGCAAATGGACACACAATTTAGTTACTTAGGCTTACATACATCTTGCAACATTACTTTATAATGATATTATTTATTGCATTGATTTCATCCCATCTAACGATTTGAAATACAAGTTTATTAAATACTTACTTTTATCTGGAATTACAGTAGCTTATATTAGATTTTACAATAGGATATTTGACTAATTATATTCATAATTTCAAAGTACAAAATGTGCAGAGTTATAAATGTTTAAATTTTACATTTAGACAAGGACAGCAATTTTGAATTGTGACATTATTTTTAGTTTTGCTCATATTATTAATTTAACAATTAGAATATTCTATAAAAGCAAATGAGACAGGATATAGCCCCTCTCTTATGTCTATCTTCAAATTTAGAAGCCCATAAATGAGTTTTTTTTAATCAATTTTTTCACTACTGATTTTTAATTAACCATTTTTTCATGGCATTTTATTACAAATTTTGGGACAGTGGATACCCTATTTTACAACTAAGATCACTAAGTAAAAATACCGTAAATGTATGATTGCAATTACAACAAATTTAAAATTATGTTGTGGTATTCATTGCTGTCAGATTATTGTTAAAGTCAAATTATTGTACGAAATAACTTTGTTATGACTTGATTTTTGACTACAAATATATAAATTTAGTAGGAATATATCTTGAAATTGACCACTTTTATAACTAGAACCAATAATTGTGCAACTTTCCTCCTTACGTAATTTTTTAAAAATACTTTCAAATATTAATTTTCAGGCATACCCTTCAACGCATCCACAACCCAAATAGTCCCATTTCTAGCTCTAGGTTTGGGCGTGGACGACATGTTTCTCCTAACTCACACCTATGTGGAACAGAGCAGTGGTGACGTGCCTCGCGAGGAGCAAACTGGTGTAGTGCTGAAGAAGACTGGCCTCAGTGTACTTTTGACATCAATATGTAATGTTATTGCTTTTTTCGCAGCTGCATTGTTACCTATACCAGCATTGAGGGTGTTCTCCTTACAGGTTAGTCTAGTCATTTTATATTTTTGTAAAGATAAAATTAAGACTGCTATTTTGAAGTCATTAAATATTTAGATTTAAAAGTTTTTTTCTTGGTTTTTAACTGTAGAGTAATGAGAAAAACTAATTAATATATGTAAAATATTTTTTTCATGCAAACAATAAGTGTGTGACTAGATAGTAAGTAGGATTTGTATACTTCTATTTAGGACTGTATGCATGCCTTCATTATCGCCATCTATTGTATACGTCTATGTATAAACTTTTTTAATCAACCATAATGTAACAACATCCATCTGTCTCCTGACAAATTTGTTTTAACTTGTCCATCTACATGTACTCTTTCATATCTTTTTCTCTATTTTTATAATACCCTGTCCGCTTTAGTTTCTATTGAGAATTCTTTAATCAAATTATTTATACATTTATAAAACAGATGTAAATTAAATAGCAGATATATGGCTGCGACATAGTCTCCTGTAATTACAATTCAATATATGTTAGCTTTATAGAAAATCGGGAATTGTTTATTTGGAGGCAAATTAACCAATAGAAAATAAAACAAACTATCCGTCAGGTCGAGAAGGAAGAGATTTGGTAAATGAAAGATTAAAATGATTGTTAAGTTTATGTAATTTAATTTTCATTATGAAAACTATTTTGTACCTTTAAATTTAATTACTTTATAATCTGATAACATCATAAATATGTTCTACCTATATTGTCTTGTGTTGAATAATCAAAATAGTTATATCATAATTAGAAAGTAATTTAAAACGGCGCATATAATCAACTTAAACAAAAAGAAAGAATTTTTTGGTTTAATGTGCCGTTACATTTTTTTGCTTGTGTATTTATTTATCACTTTGTAGGTGTTTTCTAACTTATATTTGTAATATATTCTAGAAAGAGACATCAATATCTACATAGTATAACCATAATTATTTTTTCTACCTTTGATAACTGAAATTTTGTTTAGTAAAGATAACATTTCTACACAGATAATACGTAAAACTAACAATACTTGAATTAATTTTAATTCATCTAAAAAAAAGTTCTGTTAAGCTTGCAATTGTCTAAGACCTGTGGGTATGTTAAAGTGTAATTACCCTACCTATTAAATGTGATAAAAAAATACACTAAAATAAAACTGAGAATTACATTTGAAAATTTCCATTCATATAAAAAAGTCACAAATGTACAATATTTTAAGTTTACTTATACTATTTAATTAAACAGAGTTAATTTTGTGGCAGTGGCAAACACAAGATGAACCATATATAAAGAACTATTAATTTACGTTGAAATAAAATCTTCCAGGCTGCAATACTTCTACTCTTTAACCTGGCAGCTATGTTGTTGGTGTTTCCTGCAATGATCTCTTTGGATCTGCGTCGGCGTTCTGCATACAGATCAGACATGCTTTGCTGTTTTATACCTGAGCAAAACAATCCACCACTCAGATACCCTAACAGTAGCAAAGCCAAGAAGAGACAAGCTGTCACAAGAGCCTTGCCTCCAGATAGATTGCAAACTGTTACCAGTGTTATTGATCGAGTGAGTTCATTATTGTTACATAAATCTCGAGAATGATGCATAACTCCTGTAAAATTCACAATCAAATTTTAAGTTCTCGATTTGCCAATGGTTGAACAGCAATGAACCAAGTTCACCATCTTACTTTTTTATCATTGATACAAATTTGGCTTTGGGAACAATATTAGCCAGCCATTCATCATGAAAAAAACTTTTAATTAAGCAATAAAAAATGTAAAAGTCTTGCGGTATAGGCAGATATAAATTTATAAAACAAAATATTTTTTCTGGCATAGAGTTATTTGTTTATACTTTCGTTTAAAGTAAATTGTTAAACACATTTCTTGCGTCTACAATAAAAAAAAACATCTTTTTGGTTGTGTTATTTATGCTGAACATACTAAAGCACTGTATCCATAATAAAACACTGTATTTGTAAAGTGTTTTACGACACCACCAATTATCCATTGAGAATATCTTTTATGCCAAAGTTTCAAACAGTTAAGAAAGTAAATATTTCCAAAACAAACAAAATAAGGTTTGTTTCAGTCGGAAATTTTTTGAGTCCACAATAAGTTTGTTAAATCACATTTGACAACTTGTCAAAATGTCTTAACAAATGCCAAATGAACATTGAAGGTGAAATGTAAACATTGTTAAGAGTTGGAAATGTTAAAATTATCATTTAGCTGTTAAAGTTAGTGTTATATTGATTTTTCTACAATTAAAGTATTCTCACGTAGATGTGAACTACAAACAACAACAATAATGACCTTTTAGTTGGGCTAACAAAGTAAGCTTAATTACTGTTTACTTTTGAAATGTACTTGGAAGTAGCACCTTTTTTACTAAATAAAAGTGTTGAACATAATTATTGTCTAAAATAATCATGTACATTCCATTCTAGGTACGAAAATGTTAATAATCAATAAAGGAAATATTCCTTTATTCATTTATAAACATGTATCAAATTTGAGAAAGCATGTCAAATATCAATATTAATGAACATTACGGTTATTGAATTGGTTTAATCATTTTATCTCTTTTTAGTGTTCTATAGCCAAATGACAATAAAGGAACCCCCATATTTCCGTCCGAATGTCCTAGCATCATAAATTTCAATTTAATTCCGATTGTAAAGTGTAGGTTAATTACAGTAATACATAAAAATAAAAAACTACTATTTTTATTTTTGTACGGACCTCCATTTACACCATTGGTGATAAGAAATATTGTTCCCAGATCTCATCGATTAGGGTATCGTTGTAGAAGATATATTTTAAAATGAAAATATTATATGCATTTTTTTATAACTGTGTTATCTATGCAAAATATGAATCTTCAAAGTGTAAAATAATGTGTCCGTACCACTAGCTTTTTTAATCTGTACGTGTAAAAAATAACAATGGCAGTATTTAGTAAAACCCTTAGTGGAAAATTGTTTTGATTAACTTGCATTAATATTAAAGAGATATAAGGCACTTCATTTGTTTGTCCTATGCCTGTGAAATGTATAGACCATATATTTACATAGCCAACAATACTATTAAATTTTAATAGAAATGCACTTAGGTACATAAAAATGTTTAATTGTTAAAATGTTTATACCTTCCTAACTGGTTATGGAACTCCGAATGATTTCTAATCTTACTTAACAGGTTTATTTTATCTGATATCTGTTTTTTTAAAATTGACAATTTTCAAAAATTGAATCTTTTCTCCATGTAATATCTGTTAAAGATAAGTATAATGAATAAACAGGCAAATTCAATATTTAATATCACATATTTCAGGGAAACTGGAAGGATTCATCTCGAGAACCACTCGATCCCGAATCGGGAGTAGTACGTTCCGGATGTCATGCACCATCGTGCCTTAGCCTTACTTTAACCAGTATAGCAAGGAATCATTATGGACCCTTTATTATGAAACCAGCTGTTAAAGTAAGAAACTCAATTGTTGTTACTATTAAATTTATTTCATTATATTTTTTCCATCATTTCTGCTTCCAAATAATTTCTGTCTTTAATTATGCTATCTATTTCACTATTTTAAAAAAGAAAAGTTACATAAAGTTCTTAGGAAATTGAAATTTTTTTTATTTGAATACTATTTATGAATATTGAATATATTTGAAGTGTGATTGTATAAAAAATAAAAATGTTTTTGTAGGTGTTACAAAAACATTTTTATTTTTTATATGTATATGTACATAGTGTGTAACAAAAACGTGTCTATTATTCTTACAGGTTATTCTGTATATGAAACGGAGTATATTTGAAATGAGTTTCTGTAAAAAAATTTAAAATTTTTTTCGTTCGAATTGCCAGTTTCACTAGTGATTTGTTTAGAAAAAGTTGAGAAAATTCTTATTGTTCTTTAAACTTTTCTGTACTCAGTTTAATCTTTTTCTACTTAGATGAATATTGTGCTTATATTCATAATATGTATGCACAAATAATAGGCATAATCTTTGTTATGAAGATATCTATACCTTACAGAGACAATATGATTCTAATAAAGATAGCAATTCAACTTTAATAAAATTTATTAATAGGATTAAATTTCAAATCAAAGTTTTAGATATTAAAAATTGTCAGCCACTTAATTGTTTTAGTTGAGATAAGAGAAACTTATCATTTTACATGAACTTTTGTTCATATTATTTAACTAATTAGGGCAAGTTCGGGAATTGTCAAAATATTAATTATATTAAGCATTAGATAAACAAATTTTTCTAAGTCTAAACAATTTCTATTGTAATGACAAAATATCTTTCCATTTTTAGGTGGTTTCAATTCTTACGCTTATTGTGGTTCTATTGGCAAGCATCTATGGAGCGAGCAAAGTGATAGATGGCCTAGACTTAACAGACATTGTGCCAGAAAACACTGATGAACATAAATTTCTATCAATGCAAGAAAAATATTTTGGTTTTTACAACATGTATGCAGTCACTCAAGGCGACTTCGAATACCCCACAAATCAGAAGTTACTGTATGAATATCATGAAGCGTTTGTCCGAATACCTAATATTATAAAGAACGATGACGGAGGTTTAACAAAGTTCTGGTTGAGTCTCTTCCGAGATTGGTTGCAACATCTGCAGAAAGCATTCGATCAAGAATTTGAAAAGGGTTATATTACATCAGAAAGATGGTATTCAAATGCGAGTGTTGATGCTATATTAGCTTTTAAACTATTAGTGCAAACTGGTCACGTTGATAATCCAATTGATAAATCATTACTAACCCAAGTTCGTTTAGTTGATGATGAGGGGATTATAAATCCAAAAGCTTTTTATAATTACTTGTCTGCGTGGAAAAGTAATGATGCTTTTACATATGGGGCATCACAAGGCAACCTCAAACCAGAACCAAAACCCTGGTTCCATGTAGCATCAGATGTCGAGCTCAAAATCCCAAAGTCATCTCCGTTGATTTACACCCAACTGCCTTTTTATTTGTATGGATTGAGCGATACAGAGAGTATTAAGACATTGATAACACTTGTACGCAATCTATGTGTGAGATTTGAGGCGAAAGGTTTGGCAAATTATCCTTCTGGAATACCCTTCCTATTTTGGGAACAGTACTTACATTTGCGACCGTCGTTAGCTTTGGCACTTGCTTGTGCACTTGGAGCTGTGTTTGTGGTAAGTTTTTTTTATACGAAGACAGTAAATTTATTTTAAAAACAAATTTTCTTTTTGTGAGTTTTATAAAAGAACTATTACATGAATTTTATTAGTAGGAAAATTTATTTCAACCATAAAATTGAACTGAACAATAATCATGAGACACCATTTTGCTTATTATTGGCATAATTTTATCTTTCTCTGTATTCAGCTGATACATCTAAGACTTTTTGCAATTAATTTATTCAGTGGTCACTGAATTTAACGGTACTTCTTTTTTGCAGCATCTAATATTTTTTTACCTGTCATATCTTGCCTATGTAATTTTTTATCTTGTTGCAATCTCTCGTCCCATTTATTTTATTCATAATTTATTCGTCTACCCTATATCACTACATTATAAAGCAGAATTTTGTTGTTTTTGGCTGATATTGTTATAATAATGCAGAGCAATAGTCATAATATAAAATTACAAATTGTAGGAAAACATTCAACCTCTTTAATTTGGTTAAAGTTTCTGCACCCAAATATTCAAAATGACATTTCTCGTTTCATTTGTCTGCTTGTCATAAAACTTATCATTTCTATAATAAAAATAAATAACAGGTAATCGATTATAATTCCCATCTGTATTTTTTAGTGGAATAGGTTAGAATTTTTTCATATTTTTTTTAAAAATATAAATTAATTAATCCATGAAAATTAAAGTGAAAAAGTAAGTAAAGTTTATTTAGTTGTGTCGTTTTGATGTATGAAGTATGACAATTAGATAATAACATTGTTTGAAACCCTCAAAGTGATAATATCAACACAATATCACCTATGTCATTGTGTTGGTTTAGTTGCACACCGTATGTGATGCAAGTTGCACGTCGATTGTAATTTTAGTTTTCGAAATAAGAACTTTGAAAATTATGGAGAAAATGAGTGATGAAAAAGAGGCTAAAATATTATATGGTAAAGCATGTTAATGGGTAGTCTATGAATGGATAAACGCAAGAGAAAACTCAAATCTTGAAAATTTGAAGGTACTGAAGACATTCAGAAAAGTGCAATATATATTTTTAAAAAATAGATGTTCTTCAGGATAACTTGTAATTCCAATGCTGCATTTTTCATACGAAACATTGTTGGAAGCTTTGCATCGGGTTAGGAGGAACCCATTGAGGAAGCGTACAACATAATTTGATTTTATTATTCAAGATATAATTGAATTGTCACACCTCATATGTAGACAGAATCTTTTAGTTTGAGTTTAACTTATGCTTACCGAAAAGGCTTAAGTCTAACTTATACTTGCCAATTTATTTAAGACATTGAGTAATGAGTAATTTTTAAAGTAATTAATTGGTTAATTCGTTTGGATATTTCACGATCCTTTCTCAAAATGGATCTAAAATAAAATTAATTCCTCATTAAAATTTGTTTCATAGGTAGTGTCAATTCTCCTTTTGAATTTATGGGCAGCCCTACTTGTAACTCTGGCCCTTGCCGCATTAGTGCTGCAATTGCTGGGCGCTATGGCTGCACTGGACATCAAGCTGTCTGCCATCCCTGCTGTGCTTCTTATAGTTGCCATTGGCATTGGTGTCCATTTTACTGTGCACCTTTGTTTGGTGAGTTTATCTATGACAGAAAGAACTAAGTATTACAATTATCTGTTGTCCAAAGTTTCAGTAGATACAAATCAATATACATATGATATCAGAGGCACGCAGAGCCTTCTAAGCAATTATACATAGCTTGCCCTGAACATTTAGCATATATACATAACATATTTATGAAAATTTTAAAAATTTTAATTATGCTACTCAAGCGAAAACCATACTTCGAAATATGATGTATAGTTCACACACACAAAACTAACGTTTCCGGCTACCGGAATTTTAGATAAAATGTACAAACCCATAGTGTATGAAATTACAAAAATTTTTCGAATCAGAAATAGTCCATACGAAATTAAAATTGCTAACTTCACTTCAAAACGTAAGTAAAAACGTATTGGTGGGTAATCAGATGTTGGATTTTAAATAAAATGTTCTGTTAAATTAAATTGTATTTTTAGGTAGCAAGAATTATCTTTTCATGGTCATAATTAAGGTCATAGTTCAATAAGTTCGGGAATTACGTCGAGAGTTTATTGATTTTGAGTGCCTGTGACTATTGAGCCACATTTTCAACCTGTTTCACCTTTAATGCCGTTTGCAGCGCTATCAGGTGTGGTCGGCGGATAGTTTATTTGTGTATATCTATATAATTTTTTATATGTCTGTCCCTTCACAGCTTACCCTTTCCAAAAAGCACTGCATGCCACTATATGATATTACATTTACTTTCTCTGCATTATTTCTTTTTTCAGTTTAACCAATTTGAAACCTAAGAAAAAATTCAGAATTTTGAGACCGAAGCTTTACCCCTTTAATTATAAACTAATAATGAAATAATGATACGCACTTTTAAAACTATGGCCCAATACAAAAACCTGCGTAATTTTTTTGTAGTTCTATATTAATTACAAATTATACTGTATCCTAAAATTTCCAGAAATAATAAACTAAATTGACTTTCATATTTAACTTACAATATTCTTACATTTTACTTATTACTACCTTTGTAACACCAACTGCAATCTTTTTTAGCTTTCTACTCTATATATTATAAACTAACGATTAATCTTCTCTTCAGGGTTTTGTTACATCAATTGGAGGCCGTGCACGCCGTTCACGTCTCGCACTTGAGCAAGCTTTTGCTCCAGTTGTCCATGGTGCTTTGGCAACCTTGCTAGCTGTCACCATGCTGGCTGGATCTGAATTTGGTTTTGTCGCGCGACACTTCTTGCGGATGTTGCTCACGCTCATTGCTGCAGGGCTTGTGAATGGCCTTCTATTCTTTCCTGTATTGCTGGCATTAATTGGGCCTACGGCTGAGGTTAGTTGTTTTATTTTAACCAGTATAGTTTTTAAGACTGCGATATAGGTGAACAACTACAAACTTAATTATAATAAATATCAAATCAATTACTGCTTTAGGAATAAGATGAAAATTTCATTAGAATTTTAAAAAGAATGTAATAAATCTATAAAAAACTTTTCAGGTTCGCCCCTTGGAACACCCAGAACGTCTGTCAACCCCATCACCGAAGAGTTCCCCCACACATCAACGACGCTCCAGTAACTCTTCATCTACACGCGATGCAACCTCATCCTCACGTCCTTCAAAAGGAGCAGCGCCCCCACGTCCACCCAGTCTCACTACTATCACAGAAGAACCACCTAGCTGGCACAGTTCTGCTCAGTCAGTTCAGTCCTCCATGCAGTCCATTGTTGTCCAACCTGAGGTGGTTGTTGAGACCACAACTTATAATGCTGACCCAAACTCCGGAGGATCAGGTCGTTCTACTCCAACTAGCAAATCATCCCATTCCTCAGGTGCAATAACAACGAAGGTAACAGCAACGGCTAATATAAAAGTGGAGGTTCTTACTCCAATGTCTTCCGATAGGAACAAAAGTCGACGATCTTACCATTATTACGATCGCCGGCGAGACCGAGACTACGATCCGCACGACCGCCGTGACCGTGAAAGGGAAAGAAATAGAGATCGAAATAGGGACGTTGATAGGGATTACTATAATCCCCGAGAGAATGGTAGAGACTCGGGCCATGAGAGTGAGGGTTCGAGACTTTGAAACATGAAATTCGGTTGTGAATAGTGAAATAGTTTAACATTAAGAGAAACTGAAGTGGCACCGAATATATACCAAATTACAATGCTCGACGTGACATTCATTATACAATATTATTTATAAGAAGTTTATAAAAACATACAATATTAACTGATGCGATTTCGTAGCAATTGTCGAACATTTTGTGAGTGGTTTTATTGCAGTAATCAGTTTTAACATTTACACTCGAAGATAAGAATTTTGTATTAAATTTTATTTATGAATTTGCATGTAAGTAGTATTGTAAATGTTTTTAGTTATACGTGTAATGATAAGATATGGAAGCTAACATAAATATTGACAATGAATCATAAAAATGACAGATTTTTAACTAGCGAGAGGCATCTTCATTTTTACGTACTCAGAATCGAGATTAAATTAGATTATTTATTGCTATACTTTAAGATTTAGTTAATTAACCACTAAATATTTAATATAAGCGCTTTTAATTCCATCAATTATCTGACAACTATATACAGTAGATTCTAGTTAATTGAAAAAATTATTAACCTGAAGACTGTTTTTACAGGTAAACATTGGATAATTTGTTATCTTTTCAAGACACCTTTATATTATATTCATCTTTTCTCATCAACCTAGTAGCGGCTCGTCCATAGGAGCACTGCTGGCGCAGTGAACTCCCGATCAAAATTATTAAAAGTGTTATTTATTAACCTCATAAGTAATACTAATAAATTATTAGTAATAATTAATACTACAGCTTATGAGCTTAATAAATAACAGTTTTAATAATTTTGAGAGGGAGTTCATTACATAATAAAATAATGCTTCTATAGATGATCTGTCAGTGTCTATAGCTAACTAATTTCAGTTGGATAGGCAATCGCAAATTCATTGGCAAATATCTCGGTTAAAGATGTATTATGATATGTTATACTATATGACTATCAAAGTTATCTATATTTGATATCACTGCCTATTTTGTTCACTCTCAATTTGTAACAAAATTGATCTATTTCTCTAAAGTAATTGTTAATCGAAACATGAGTAACTGATTAAGCCCACATACTAATTATTAATTATATGTATATCCACTACAGTGTTTTTTAATTAATTTTAGAATTAATCTAAATAAAAAATATTCATATATACAAACTCTTTATACTTATTTTCAAACTTTTTGCATAAGCAAAAAAACAAACCTCAACGACTTGTAATTAACCAGAATCTACTATATTTACAAAATGTATACCAAAAATGTCAGTTTTTGGATTGAAGAAATATATTAAGAGACCACGCAAAAATAGTTTCGTTAAGAAATAGTCTTGCTGATTAAAAAAACTATCATTTCACAAGGTTTAATAGTATAGAAAAAATTCTACTTAAGCAAGAATGTATAATTCAAATTGGATAACTTGAAAATATATACAGAGCGTTCTAAAAGAAAATCAGCTGGTCAGGAAGATAATAAAATTTACCTTCAAAATAAACATTTTGCTCATCGTTGTAATTTTCACCTTAAGAGGCTTCATACTGACTGACTGACAGTTACCATAGATGGACATTCCAAATACATTGCATATTTTGTTCCGCTGTTATAAAACATTCTGTCTGTTTAACTTGTTCAGAAATTATAAAAAAATGGCTATTTCAAAAAATATTTTTAAGTGTTTAATTATCAAAGAGGACTTTTTGTGACATCTGGTTGACATTTAGCCCATAATTTACCATAGAATAAAATAAGAGTAGTATTTAAAATCAACATTTGTAACATATAGGTTGTGTGTACTTAATATAATTATTATACCTCTAATGTACAAACTCATCATTTAATGCTACAAGCGACTGATTTAATTTATATATATATATATATATATATAAATATATATATAATGATAGATTATTTAAAATATTATTTTTTTAATTAAATCAATCCCATGATCGTGTTGCTTTGAGATCAATAATTCTTTTTTCATCAAATTTACTTTATAGCATTGTTTCAATGTCAACTTGTAGAGCAAACTAAGTTTATCAACATGTGTTACTGACAATGGTTTATGTCAACATCATAGATATAAAAAAACGAGTTTTAAGTCAATTTAGTAATACACACTATACATCTATTTGAAATATGCACATATTCAATATAGGAAAGTGTTGTAAAAGTTCACTTGTAAAATTTGTAATAATAATTGCTTTTTCAAAATAATTATTATTACAAATTTTAATGCAACAAAAAATATTATATTTATTCTATACAGTAAACAATGTGATTTTAGATATTATTCAAAAATTTATTCAAGTATAATTCTCTGATGTACTGAACACTAGATCATAAAATTTATCATCAATCAAAAAACTGCAGTTTGCAATATCGATTATAATCAATATTCTTCCTACCAAAGACATCATAACTGTTTGTAAACTGACATATCATTATTTATCAACATTTTCCCCATTTTAGCATGATGTAAATAAATACCTTTTTTTTATAGTTTATTAGTTCAGTATATTAATTCATATGTAATGTTTTGATGTATCATTTACACTCGTGTGCGAGTTACAAGACGCGTGTGTAAACTCGTGGGCTCGTCACGTCTCATGGCTCACAGCGCTCGCGTAGCGGTTTTTTATCACAGGGGCTCGCGAGGGACGCACGCGTAGTGTTTAAACTTGCACGCGTGTGTTTCATGCAGTTACAAACCTTTTGCCGTGCCGGTTTTGTCGTCATTGTTCGGTCTGGATTGAATTGCTGCAGCCCTGGGACATTGTGTGGTAAAGGAAATGGATTGATATATAGTAGATGCTCAGTAAACATAAGATGTCGCTATTACTTCGACGTCCTCCATAGTTGATAGTTCAAAAACAACTGAACGCGCCACGAGAATGTGGACTTAAATTGATTTCGTGAGCTGCAACACGAGACAAGACACGAAATGAGCCACGAGACGAACCGCAAGTTTAATTGTGAGGCATGAGAGTAATTATTTGGCCAATTCTAAATTTTCACTAAGTTCAAATTATAAAGAACTTTTTCTACTGGATTGACACATTTGTAATTTTATAATGTGACCTGAAGCAAAGTTGTTACAACTTGGAAAATTGGCAAAATGATAAAATTATTTTTTAACATATTTCATTATGACACTTGAATTGTTCTCTCTGGATATAAAAAATTGTAATAGCAATTTCATTTTCCAGTATTAATTTTCTCACCAAAAATGAAACTTTTTCGGCTTCCTTGTAATAGTGATTTTTACTAATCCTTGTAATAGTATTTTTTGAATTATCCCACATGAATGACTGTGACGTGTAAACTGTGAAATCATATATAAACAAGATGCGAAATATAAAATTAATACAAAATTCTAGTAAATTAATGAAAAATGCTGCATTGCATAGCCTTTGCTTGCATGAAACAAGGTGTTTTTTTGTTCCATAAATCCTAATTTAAAATAGCTTCAGGGTGAGCGATACAAAAAAAAAAACAATTTCATGGTTTCTAAGCACTTAACGTTATGTCACAAAATTTTGGCAAAATAGTTATATTTGGTTCTCTTTGTGTATTTAAACACTCATTAAAATCAACATTTCTGTCATAAGGCGGGTCTCCTGGGCCAAAAATCTAACAAAACATGTTTAGTGAACATGTCAGCAGAACATACCATCTTCTGCGCTATAAACGAAAAGTCAACGCTCAATGTTAGATAATTTTTCATTTGAGCCAAAATGAATTCAGACGAGGAAGACCTACTTGAAATTTTGAAGTTATTTTTCAAACAAGAAAAATAAACCGATCAAATCAATAAATAGCAATGTATTGTTTTTATTCCAATTTATATTACCTTCAAAGCACCATACACAAATTTGAATATTTCTCCGACTGACGTTGTAAACAACAGGAGCGATTGACGTGTGCGATGTTTGAAAGCAACGGCAGAATAAACATTTTCCCTCCCCCGCAGGCGAACGGGGAATGTTATCCATTCGTCTCGGATAACATGTTTGCATGTTTTTGTTCGACAAAACATTTTAGCCGTGCCCCTATTTTGTGAGAAAAATATGGTCGCAGGACACCCAGCTATACAGGACAAACATTAAATAGAATATAATTAACTTTGACCATAATGTTTACTAAAACATAAACTTCTCCCTAAATCATATCTCCCTAAATGTAAGAGTGTTTCGTAAATTGAACGCTCATTTTACTAATGAGATTAAATAACTAAAATAAAATAAATCTATGTTGTATTTTAAGTAAATTTGAGGTGAAGAACTTACTTTTTGACGAGATATTTCTTTCCTTGTAGTTTTGCTCCTCGTTCTTTCAATTTTGCTTTTAACTAGGTCAAATTACAAATCAAATTCATTTTAAGTAAACATTAATTTTTATTATTTTTCACAACAAAATTAAAATTTTTTGATAGTGAAATATTTTGGTATTTATTTGTAATATCACAAACGATGCAGGCGCCTTCTAGAATAATTTTTTAAACCCCCATTGAATATTTATTTAAAATAATCTAGGAGTTTAATAATATCAAACAAGTTTTATCAAAATTACTTGAAAAATTTTCTACACCATTGAAGTATTTGTGTGAACTTCATTCTAATATTGTCAAGATTTAGCACAGGTAACATTTATTTTAGTCTGAAACCTTATTGTAAATAGATAAATTAGATAATTAGAATTAAAATATATTAATTTGAACATTTAGAATACACAGTGCAAAAATTATCGATATACTATGTTACATTATTACAGTTCCTATGGAACCAATAATAAATCATTTTGCAGTGTTAATTTCTGTATAGTTTCTTTATTTTTAATATTAAAGATGATGTAAAAATGCTGATTAATATTTATAATGAGTAATTTAACCAGATGTTGGTGAATTTTAGTGTTGTCTTCTTTGAATTATGTATGTTGTGCTTATTTTGTAAACATTTATATTCTACTGTCAAACGCACTGCATTTAAAGGATGTATTGAAAATTTTATAAACGAATGAAGGAAGTAAGAATTTATTAATAAAGAAATTATCTAATTTTCTTTGTCTTTTTTCTGTTTCTGGTTGTTATTAGTACTTCTACAACTTTTTCTACTAAAATGCAAGAAATGTAGAGACCGTACACTATACTACTAAAGCAATCTGGTAATATATAATATCACAGACTATACTTTTGGTTGCACTTCTGTCACTTTGTCGTGCGAAATCCCTATAGTGTACATATTTTATAGTGTGTTGTATAAAAGCATTTTAAAAATTCTTATAATCGATAGTTAGATTTTTAAAAACCGAATTTCAAAATTGTAGTGATACCTCTTTATTGTCAATTATGTTTATAATTTTCTGTTGATAAAATAATGAACTAATATTAACAAAGTATAAACAAAATTTCTTATTCCTATCATATTGAAGCAACCTCTATCTTCCTTACACGGTGCCTATACAAATGTACACTACAAGTCAAGCTAATTTAAATTGGTTGTGGTTATAACTTGAGACATACCCAGATTATCCCAATATTCCAGGCTATAGTCATTGTTTCAGTAGCTTTCTTCACAAGCAAACAAATGATTGCATAATTTTCTTTGTTCCTTGTCCACATACCGCTACAGAAATAATAAATTGTCACTTTCCAGTGTCTAATTTTATGTCGCCTTGTTTTGTGTACAAAATTTTGATGCCATTCCTTGTGTATAACATCAATGATTCATTTTACGTCTTAATAATCATATATCTACTTCCACAAAAATCATTAGATGACATGATGTAACAAGTTTAGATCTTGTAGGTTTGAAATGGCACTGATGGGATGAAGTGGCGCTGACTGAATTGTAATGATAACATATTGATCCCGATTCTCGGTAATTTCTGGGCAATTATCTAATAAGAATTTAATTGAGTTGGAAGAATAAAAACGGAAGGATGATAAAGAGAATAAAGTTCTCCTCATCAAAACCGAACAAATAATTCAAAGAAATTGATTGAGTTTTAACTACATCCATGCTGCAATACCAATTTTAAATGAAATGGTTTCAACTTTGAAAGAAATTTTGAAGTTGATAATAAAATTATTTTTTTGCCAATCAATTTTGCAGGGAAATTCATGAAAATAAAAAGAAAGAAGTGAAAACAATTGTTACGAGATATATTATGTAACTGCAATAAATAATTACTTTACTGTATTACAGTATATGTTATTTTTGGCAAATAAACTAATTAGTTTTTTAAAAATGTATCTTTTCACATAATGCTTATAACTCAGAAAACTGGATTGTCCATTCAGAATGAAAACCTATTCCCATGTTAAAAAATCCTACATATCTCATTCCATTTCACTGTTCAAATGTGAAGCAAGGAAAACTATTTTGAGTAGATATATTAAGAATGAATTAAAACTTGTACTTTTTATTGTTGCATAGTAAGATAAATTAAATATTGTAATCGTGACTTAGCAAAAACCTTGAGTTTGTGTATTTCATCCCAGTAATGTTAATAAAATTATTATATATAAACTTGAAACTTGTCAGGATATACAAAGATTGACATACAAATTAGAAAAAGCATCTGTGGTATTTACTCCATGTAACTTGGCTAATGCATCTAATTATTTAAAAAAAATTAAATTAAATAAATCTCGGACCAAGTTAGGTTTCAATTTGACACGTCAAAAGTGAAAGGTCGCGTTTGCAAGAGCTTGTTATGTTATATTATATACAGTAAGTGAAGTATAAGTACATACATAATGAAATTTATTTTACGTCTTAATCATTTCAGTATTAAAGCCAAGAAGTCTTTAAGCCATTGCTTAAAAGCTATTCAGATGAATTAAAATTAAAGTGTACGTTATTTTTAGGTTTTATAATAAATATAAGTAATAATGGTTATTGTTACGTTAAAAATAAAAACGTTTCTATAACTAACTAATTTTCCTTAGGCAGTTATTCCGTCTCGTTCGCGCCAAACGACTGCCATTATTCAAATGCTAAAATTTTACTCGAAAAATATGGCTGCTGTGAAATCAATAAAGGATTTCCTGGCTTGTTGCCCACGCATGTGCGTACCATCTACGGGCCTAGCACAATTAACGTGACATTTTCGTGATGAAAAATGCTGTCAAATTACATGGCGTGACAATTGAAGTTTACTTACCGTTCGAAATATATTTTCATAGTTATTTATTAAAAAAAATTACCTGAAATATAAAAAAAACAAGAAGCGTAATTATGGCTAATTGTCTAATTTATATAAAGGGATATTATTACCAATAATTACCATAATTTTAAATACATCGATATTGTTATAACTGCGTTGTACTCGCTACGCGCGTACAGCGCCTCTATGGCGTAAAGAAGAAAGTTATATCGGCGCGAATCTCACTGCGCAGTCAAGGTTTTTCCACTCACGAATATCCCGGAAAATTTCAATATTATATTAATTTAGGCTTTTATGTGTAATAATGATTTCTCTAATATATTGTGCGGTATTCTTCAAATTACAGTATCGATAAAGAAAATTATTTAATCCGATAAATTTATACTAACTTTAATTTTCATTTATATTTCGTTGTATAAAGTACGCAAAAGGAATTATTAAAAAGGGATAGTATAATAGTTGTTATAGTCTCTTATTATAAGAAAGGTTTACTTCGAAACCCATTTCTGTATAATTCGCAACGTCACGTCGCCGAAATTGATTTGGCGCGCTTTGCCTGTAGCGCCGCGCGGCTCGCCTCGGCGGACGCCCGCAGACTACGGGGAGACGATTACTCACTACCACATTCAATTGAACCCCCGAGTGCACGGTCTGAACGGCGGGCGGTTTCGACCAATATTATGCTGTTTCTCATACAATAACCACGAAATGAAATAACAAGCGTCAATGAAATTGAAATAATTTTCGCATTATTATGTATCTGCTTCCGTTCGTATAAAAGTGTGATCGGTTTCTGGCGTCGCGAAGATCGCCGCTTCGGTCGGCTCGAGGACGAAACCGAGCAAAGGAACTGGACGGCCGAGTGCTTGCTGCGTCGCGTCGTTGTGTATGCAGCAGTCAGTGTATGACAGTTGGTAGTGTCGGTTAGTGCAGTGTCACTGTCGAAAATGGGTCAGAGGCTCGGGTGCGGGCCGGCGACTCTTGCGTGCGAGGATTCCGCTCCAGTGGCGTGAGGCGGCCTCTTCTCAGTGGCAGTGTGCGCTTTCAGTTTTCACGGCCGTCAAAATGCATACCCGTGTCGAGAAAACGCTTCTGACTTTATGCCTCGTGCTGGGATACTGGGGCGCTTGGGAGGCTTCCGCTGATCAGGACGAGGACATACCGCACAATGAGTAAGTTTGTTGGTTCTTCAATCTAGTAGTTGTACTACTAATATATATTAAAGGACCCTATCCAGGTACCAAACAAATTCCTTAAGAAAACATCGCGTTTAACAAATAACCATTAAGTGTGCTTAAAAACTGATTAATTAATAACCATCTAATATCTATTTAAGAAACAGTATTGGCATTGTAAGGAAGCACATATACATACTTGAAATATTTCATAAAATTTAATAGCGAAGCAAAATTATTGTTGCTAAAAATAATTTTTATATATACTGTGAATTTACCTGAATTTGTAAATTATTGAATTTCTAAATGCCTCCGCTGCTGTTTGCCGATTTTTGAACTTGCCATAAATCAAAAAGACATTTCAACAAATTTAGAGAGAAGGCAGATTGAACTGTGTGTCAAGGGGTGACATTTAAGACAGTATTATGTCATACGGGTTAACGATAGCGTAAAAACAATCGATAACTAATCTCTCGTCATCTCAATAAACTACATACATAACCTATATAAGAATTATGTAATGTTATTTTAAGTATAATGTATTATAGAAATATAACATGGTTTTTATTCTACTTTAAAATGGCAACAACCCAGATATAAATAATATTTTACTATTAATAAGTTCGACTTTGTGTTTGATTAGCGTGAAAAATGTAATCTGGATAGTTTTCTTTTATATCGAGAAAGGGCGAAGAAATACAAAAAAAACCCACAAACTTCCAAACAAAAACTAGTAGTGTTTTCTTTTGACTTTTATCTTCTTCCAATTTTTTTGTCATTACGTAAATAGTTCATTTTAGTGAGAACTATTCATTTGAGACATAAATGACGTGTTGATGGAATTGTGACATATCGCTAAAAAGTGAAAGTATAATAATAGATACGCTTTATAACTTACTTAACTAGTTCTTGAATATACTGGTAAGCCAACATAATTTGCGCCTAGCCAAATATTTAAAAATATCGACGAATATTTTTTTCCAAATACCTTGCTAGATATTATCTACAAATTTTATCTACTAATTATTATTATTTAATGTACATCAAGCGTTAATTATTTTAATATTATTATTTTTTATATCTAAAGGAATATTCGCCTAACAGTTTTCTGTTCAATACTATAATATCAAAACCACCTGTAACCCATGTCAGTGTAAATTGAGTTTCAGTTGGCTAAACTCCTTGGTTATTTTTTGTTTATTTCTTTCCATTATCTGCAAACGTTTTAATGTGTTAAATATTGATAATTACTCCAAGTGTTGAGTCAAGTAAACATAAAGTCACAATTTCACTTTATTTGAAAATGATGTAAAGGTAATGAGAGCATATTTTTGTCGCGCGAATTTTTGAGTTGATTCACTGACTAAAATCGTACAATCTACTAGAACAATATTTCCATCTATTTTTCTACAAAAGGAAAAGTAAATAGAGTCGAAGTTTTCTTTTTAAATTACCATTAACTGTAATTGATCCTATCTACTTGTCAATTTACCAATTTCTTTCCATACCACTTAATTATATAACATTCAATAACATGGTAAATAAAGAAAATTACGCCCCTGTAAAGGTTTATAGATTGGGTCAGTGATTATTTACGACAAACAAATTAAGAATTATCTATGGTATTTATATAGAATTTTGAATATATTTGGCGTTAATTTTGTAGAAATTCATTATTCACAATTAAATGAAACTATCACGTAGTTTCATTTAATTGTGAATAATTAGCAAAGGTTAATCTTTTCTAATAGCCCACATGAAGGTGTTATAATACAATGAAACCTAGGACGTGGTAAAGAACTTAAAGAAAGTAGAAACAATATTACATCACGTAGTTTCATTTAATTGTGATTTGTATAGAAATTGAATCAGGACAATTAATAAAAAAATGGAGATTCTAACAATTATGTTTTCCTTAAATTATAAGTTGGATAATCATATAAATATTTGATTCATTCAAATTTGCTCATCAGGCGTTTCGTTATGTTTGGAACATATGCTTTGCAAATTTGAGGATATTGTGAAATCTCCTTTAGACTCTACGAATTTTGATATTTCTCATGCTTTTACTTGTTAAAACCCAAACGGAAAAACTACGAGCGTGTACTTAAAAATAATTTGTAATTGTAACTGTTTCGACACCATTACCTTACTCATTTATCTTCGAAACAGCTTTTCGGTGTATTTGGAGTTGGTCGACTGTCAAGAACAGAATCTGTAAATTCGGAGTATAATATATCTAATTACAATAATAAATGAAATGGAAACAGTTAGGCTCAATGATTTAATCTTAGTAATTATGAAATTCTTCATAAGTTTTTGAAGTTATGTTAATCTCTTTAATGATAATTTTCAAGGGATTGGTTTCCATTTAGATAATTCGAACTCGTCTATCATATTTCGGCTCTATGTAGAAGATAAGACTGTTTTATTGAATATAATATTTAAAAAAAAAATTATTATGAGTTTACTCCTAATTTTAAACTGAGATTAAGATCTCGATGCTTTGCAATTTTGTAAAATTAATTCTTATTTAATTATATTTGACAAATTAATATAAATAGTAAGATCTTGTTGAAAAATATTTCAATTATTTCAATACTCTTCCCTGAAATTTCTTTTGTAGAATTGTTTTCAATTATTACGGGTATTTCCTAAACATTCACTGGACGGCGCTCATTTTAATTTGAAAACTAGCAACGTAGATTAGATTAGTTATGCCGTGAAATGGAAATCAGTTTTAGGGAACCACTTTAATTTTGTTTTCATAAAATGTTAATATATTCCTTTTATACACTTTTTACTTGAAAATAAAGATAAATAATGTACTTTTGTCTTTAGGTTTGGCTTACAATAAAAGTTTCTGTCATAGTGGCTCATGGCCATAAATCACATACATGTCTCATAGTGATATACTTTAATGTTTCATTTCAATGTACATACGGCTAAACTTTGAAAAAATCGTGAATAAAGCTTTCAGAGGTCGCTGAAATAAGTTATTCGTGTCTTAATTTTTCGGTTTGTTTTTATTCTCACATTCCATGATATTCCTTTTTTCGACATATGATTGGAAAACTAGAGTTTTGTTCAATAGTACTTATTTTTATTTTTATGTCCAATATATAACAATCTCCCATAGAACGTATTTTATACATTTTTGTTTAATTATAATGCATGTTGATATATATTACTTTTGTAGCAATAAGATGGCTAAATGTATATTAATATCAAAGAGTTAATGGATAAATTAAACCATTAACTTTATTACCAAAGAAACAAAATGGCTCTAAGTGACTTGTCTGTTATCTAAAATCTATAATAGCTCAAGCACAAAATTATGGTGAAGTTGTAAATATTTTAAAATAATAGAGGGCGCTGCACTATCAACGTAATTCATAAAAAATTAAACGATTTCTGAATTTTGAATGATTTTTCTACTAGTATTAAAAAAACATAATTTATTATATTGTGGCAAGTGCTTTATTTTTTTATTTTTGATTGGAAGGCAAGGTCACTACTATTACCTTCACATGAGTGCTAAACCATATAAAATAGTCAAATGCATAAATTGAGGAAAACTTTGTTTAAACTGCTGACTGTTGTTAATTTTTTTTATTAAAAGAAATAACTTCTTAATTATATTATTCATGGATTTCTGCAATAAACTGAAACTTCATTTATACTGCCTGAACGTCTTTGTTACAAAACAAAACTATCATTTTTCATTCTTCCAATGTTCAGTATTCAAATTCACAACTCCTAGGTAATAGGTAACCCTTGCGAAATGTACAAATTAATTTATATGCAGCGAGAGAGCGATAACGACGACTAATTATACGCGCAATCGAATCAAGTCAATGACTGCGCTAATTAAACGAATGTACAGTATGGTTGCTATTTTTCACCTCATCTCAAAGTAGCCTGAAATTCCAGTTAATAAAGATCCCTCAAACCACTGTTTATAGAGTGGTAGATAAAAGGCGGCCTTACGTTGGTGTCACGATAGAAGTGTATAAGAAAGCAAGTGACTCGTGCCCGATTGTCGTGTAACCATTCTAGTCATTACTATTAACGCGACAACTTCTATTTGAGTATTTAATTATCAAGGTCTATGGAAATCTTAAGGCCAGCTTTACTATTAGAACTAGTTAAACCTGAAGTGACATTTTTTATCCTTTTTGCTAAAATATTACCACTAATTTAGAATACCAGTTATATAGGTGGTAACCATAATAACACGAGAATAATATGTCAGAGACACAATTCCGATGCAACGCGTTTCAACTTTGGATACTAATCTGGTAATGCTAATAGTTCTTTAAAATAATTTATTTATGTCATCTTAAAGGTAACACATATATTCATAGGGCAGATTTAAGACATATGCGGTACTAAGGAATATAAGCAATTAGTTTTGAGATGGACTGAAAAACTTACAAATTTGCTATAAATCTCAAAGGCTGATAATAATTTTGTTATTGACAGAAAATGGCTTCAATTTGAAATGTCGGCAGAGCAAAAGCTAAAGAACAGACATAAAGAGAAATAGGATGTGAAAACAAGTAAAATAGCCGAATGAAGTTAAAAGGGATACGATCTTTTAAAGTGTATTTCGAAAGCGAAGGTAAATCCAGAATAATTTTTGACGGTAAATCCACAGTAGACCACGGGCAGATAATTCTACGAATCTAACACTGAAGTCCTTCCAACTACTTCGAGAATTGTTAAAAATATTATGAAGTAGCGAAATAATATGGTAATATGAAAACTGCGTTAATCGTAAACCGCCACCTAATTGAGTAGTAATCTATTATTAATTCAGAAATGTGGCCATATTTTTGGGGTCCAAATAAGATAAAGGAGATCTGAACTTTTGGTAGCTGAATTTGTAGTATTATGAAAATTTAACCACGTATCCTTCGTGACGACATTAGCATTTTACATACATCTCAGATTATTTTAAATCGAGATAGATCAAGTTATGTTGATTCAAATTTATAAGATAAATCTCTAAAATATAACCATGACTAATAAGATAAATCTTTAAAATATAACCATGACTACTATGTAAAAATATACAATGACATTTGACATATCATATGACAGGTAAATGTCATTATGAGGCGATTTATATTTTCCACACTTTCTATTGTTCACATAAATACAAATTAAAAACAAGTTATTGAGCAATGTGAATAATCTTGTCTTATATATTTTTGATTCGCCGATTATTACTAATTGATTGACTTTACTAAATAACCAGAAACCATTACAATTTATTTCAAACAATATTGCCATACTAGCATACCAGAGTACCAAGAAGAATTCGCGGGCCAAGTCTACTTGTTTGTATTGTATTTTTAAAAAAATGTTGTCGTGTATTTAAAAAAAATATGAATTTGAAAAAAGAACTTGTTTTTTTTTTAAATTCATGATCTGCTCTTTAATACCTTTTATTTGATACCACACTCAAACCTTATTTATTTCTGAAATTGCTAGTCAACATAGCGGTAAAGAGCCAACATTATATTTTTCTGTAATAAATTTGTTGGTTTGATATCATTCTCGATACTCGAAACTTTCAAAAAAATACTTTTCTTCTACCTTACCTTCTCAAAAGTAAAACTGCTTCGCTCAATTTAACAAATATTGCACTGTGTATTAACATTAAAAACTATAGTGTAGCTAGTAAGAATGAATAAAACGGCTTTCATTTTAAACAGATTTACTTCTTATTTTCTATATTATGGCGGTAAAAATAATTATGAAACCATAATCTTAATCCTAAGTACCGAATTTTCTTCCATTTATTATGAGAAATTTTATGGTTTTTCCTATCGTCTTTTGAAAAGCTTTGTATATTAGGCTGGCAACTAATAAACTCGCCATATCAGTATATCAGTGTTAACTCGTGTGATAATCAAATATAATATTACCATTTCTTGGTAACATTATATTTTATTAAATTTATTGCAGTATGAAAGCGTACTAAATATTTAGAGCAAAACAAAACAAACAACGTACTTGAGAGAGTATAATAATAAAGTTTAACATATACAAAGATTTCGATAAATTTAGTAATTCCACTTTAAAATATGTTTAAATATATCTGGTTGTGAGGTACAGAGGTAAAGATGTAGTTTTATTCCGAAGAATCAGTGCACTTGTGTTGTCTCTGGAATGCAATGTAAGATCATGTAGGTACCAATAAGGGCATATAAAAAAACGTTGTTTATGGTTTTTGGTTTAAGTACATGACGATGTTTCATTCATAATGAATTTGTTTTTTATAAAACCAACCAAATGCAAATCGGCAGACATATAAATTAGGATTTCGTAGTTATCTAAATATCTTCAATTGTTCATTATAAGTTAACTAAAATAATTTTAATTAATGATTCTAATAAGATCTAGAATTTTACCAGATTTTTTAAAATCTCTAACTAATAAACTAGAGGGTAGGCGATATGTTTAAATCAATTTGAAGTTCAGTATTATGTGGGTTTAAAAATGGAACATGGTAATTGAGATTCCCATCTAAATTCATGCACATCGGCCTGAAACTGTAAACGCTGCGAGGTTAACAGACGAACGGACATGAAGTTACAAGAGCAACGGAACCCTAAAAGCTGAATTGAAGACTATTCTTCTTCTAAGGGTGCCTCTCGAACTAGTAAAATTTGGCAGTCAGGTATGCGTACTTGCGCTCGTCCTGGGCAAGGCTAAAGGGTTCGACGGCACTCGTAATCCCTATCCATTCCCGGATGTTACGCAACCATGATTTTCTTCTACAACCGGACTTCCTTCTTCCACCAACTTTTCCTAAAATTGTTAGTTGCAAGAGCTCGTATCTGTCATGCCTTACCGCAGATATGCAACTTTACGGTGTTTGATGGTTTGCAAAGCTTGCGTTTCTGACCAACCCGTCGTCTCCTTATTACTGATTTTCTAAGTTGATGGTTTTGGATATTATCATCATGCATCTGTAGGCTCACATTTCGAATGTTTCTATACGTTTCCTGAGATTTCTTAATAGTTCAGGTCTCGCATCCTTATAGAAATATTGGCCAGATATAGTAGACGAATTCAAAGATCTTTCTTAATACTCCAGGCCTCGCATCTTTATAGGAATATATGGGCAGATATAGAAAACGAATCCGAAGTAGGATTTTAAGGCTACAATTACAGAGCGCGTTTTTTATTTTTCCAAAGGCACTGCAGGCAATTTCGATGGGAGTTTTCATATCTACCTCGCTGTCCCAATTTTCAGTAAACTAGTTTCCTAGGTAATTACATTGACTTACTTGTTCTAACTTTAGTCCCGCCACAAATATGCTTGGTTTGGGATTGTTAGAGATGACCATAAACTTTATCTTGCTGGAATTCATTTTGAGGCCAGCTTTAAAATTACATTCGTCAACCTGATCGACAATCTTCTGTAACTCTGATTCCAAAGATTATTGTATTCCACTTTTAATGCCCATCTCTTCAAATTGCTTCCACATATGAAGATTAATGACCAGTTATAAAAATTTGGCTGCACTATTTCCTTAATTTGCTAATAAAACTCGTTTAGATATTTGCAGATCTCCGAAACTTTTTTTCTATAACCTCAGTTCCATAACATCCAATTATAATAGATAATGCTATATATGTTAGCCAAAAGACTAAACTATAAATAGTGAAAGTGGCATCAAAATCTGTTTAATCCTTTTTATGTAATACGAATCTATTAAAGGGATAGGAAAAAAATTAATTTTTTTATACATCACAATTGTTATTTTTGCAGACATTTCCCCCGGAAAATTCTTTTATTTTTTAATGGCAAAAAAATCCCTGTCATCTCAAAATTAATGCGATTTCATTTACTAATCGAAACATCATTGACCTGTGTCAGTCCCTTTCTATGTACAACACAGCTCGATGTACGTCATGATGAATATATGATTCTATATGATGTTTCTATACGAATATAAAGTTAGTATGACTAGAAATGTGCCGCTACATAAATAATCTAAATTTTATCTGATTTCGAACATTTATTAATTTATCAATTATCCTTAATTTTATAAAGTTTTATTTCCTTATTTTTGGGATTTAGCACAAAGGGGACTTTTCCAAATGAAATGGAACTCCAGTCATCAAATAGTATATAGTATGGACACAAGGTATGGCGACCGTGCCAGAAATGTAGAGGTCGCTTAAAACGACATAAAAAGAACTTTTGGTTACATATTTATCGATATCGGGTAGTATTTTATCGGCAGTATATAGTAAACGTCATTGAACAAAAGTCCCATATTCACTCGTTACGTACCCTACGTTAAGAGGGAATATGAGACCTACTTATTAAAACTAAAGAATTGTTAAATTGCTTTTATGCAACACTTTACACCATATTTAGGCATTATAAACAATTTTGATTGATTGCAAAATGTACGCAATGGGGACTTCACACGGAAATATGTTTGAGTAATGTAACTTAAAGTTTTATAATTTATTACCAGACGGTACCGTTAACACAATTCCCGCTCCCTATATAAATATACTTTTTGGAATGTTTGCATAATGATCAAAAACGATTTAATTGCGCCGGATCGATTGTTAAGTTAAAATTTTAAACCATTATAATTACATTAAAATAATATACGAGGATATTGTAGACAACAAAAAATAGACAAAAAAAATCCACGGTTTACATTGTTAATTATTACATTGTTCACGACTCGTTTTCTGTTGCAAAATTGAACCATAAAGGCATTTTTGAGGCAAATGAACTAAATTGTAACAGCTATAAAAAAGTTTCAAGATATATGTATGTAGCTAATTATTATTGATATTTTTTATATACAAAACCAGTTAAAATTAAATGTATGGTCTCTTAAATGCCAGTGCAAATTTGGCGAAGGCAAGTACTTTATTTTACAATTTTAAAATAAACAGATACAATCTCTGTACTTTAAAATTGTAAATTAAAATTGTTGCCTTCAACAGAACAATCTCTTTTGCAACAGAACAATCTCTTACAGTTAATCAGACTATTAAGTAAAATAAATAGTTATGTAGAAGACGGTAATCGGCTGTGAGAACAAAAAGATATTCAAAATAGTTAAAGTATATTTACAGGCATAAACAGACATACATATTTACATATGTACATATACCACATACAAATATTTGAAGAAAACGAATGAGATATGGCAGTGAGAGGGTACTTGGGGATGATTTTTTTTGTAAATCTTGTTAAGAGATGTAGGCAACTGATTTATTTTTCTTATGAATGTGAAAGAGATATTTGGCAATATATTTGTGTAGCAAAAATTATATCAACATTTATATGTAGTTTAATATAATACTATGTATCCTCATTCCAACTTTTATTTTTACCTGAGTCTGTACGAAACTTTAATAGTGCGAGTCTGACCCGTGTTTAACAAGTTTTTTGTAATCGACGTTTTCATATATATAAAAAATAGAATATTATTGCAATTATGCAATTATTTAAAGCGTCAGCATGTTCGATAGTAAACTGTAGGAGCTACGAAGGCTTAATTGATGGATAGATGAAATTATAAAATTGCTGACGAGATACTGAAAAACTAGAAAATTTTCACACGAAAGTACGTGAGAAAAAAATACAGGAGTACATAAAATAAGAAAAAGCAGAACAAAGTTTGAAATTGGTATCTTCCTGGAAAAATCTTTTTTAATTTCATGCAATCCCATTTTTGAGCTCATTAAAAATAATGCGAGTGACATATGGACAAGTGCTTCATATACTTTCGTGATTGAATCTGTACTTCAGAATATCAAAAAATAAAGTTTTTGATATGTTTACTTACCCTTTTCAATTCTTATATGAATAATCAAATAAAGTGTAAAATGTGTCGATTAATAAGATATATTACTATGTCAAATTTCAAGTGTGTACACCGCATGGTTTCTGTAAAAATTGGCTGTGAATATACAAAAATGTAAATAAAATATATTGCCTATTCTATCTTTCATAGGCGTAAAAACATTGTGCATATTTAAAAAATTATGACATTCAACTTATATATATATATATATATATATATATATATATATATATATATATATAAGGAATTAAAAAACTTAATTTGTTCCCCTAAAACTCCAAATTGAATATTTTCCAGTTTTATATATTTTATATATTGATATATAAGCGGATTAATATGTTTTCAATTTTCTAACGGATTGTATTTTTGTTCACAATATAATTCTCTGTATGAAATTTACAAAATATTAATTTATATAGAAATCGCATATTTTTTGAAAAGAAGTTCTGTATGTCGGGTTACCCCTTTTGGAATTAGGGGATTTTCTTATTATGATGATCCAAGCAACAAAGAAATTTATTTATTACAAGAAAATATTTATCTCAATAAATGTTTTATTCAGGAAATCCCGTAAAATAATGTCACAGTGTTTGAGTTAAATATCCACTATCGGCGGCTGTATGTCGACAAATAAAAAAGAGCGCAAGTAATACTTAATGGTCGCTCTCAATCGTCACTCGAGTTACAATGGCGTGTGAGAGTAGCTACTGAAGTGTGAAGGGTTAAAGACGTCAAGCGTTTTCGCTATAATTCTTTATTAAATATAACTATGAAATAAATTTAACAATTTGGCAAGTACTATTCATAATGTGTGGCATGATTGTAATAAAAGTGACGGGCAAACGCACATTCTCTCATATTAAACGAACATGACTACCCTCCGCTTTTTATCATTGATAAAATGATAAATAAGATACAATAAAAATATTTCGCATTTATTATACAGCCTTTAACTTCAAAGCGCTTCAATAATTATTTATTTATTCAGAATTCATCTCAATAAATTGGCGAAGGCTATTTACAATCGATTTTAATTTCAAGAATTGAGTTCATTCGTGTTAAGTTAAATACTTTTACTGAAATCGGATGTAAATTAAAGATTCCTTGGTTTGTGTTTGAATTAAAAGAAAATTACGTTGAAAGAAAATCATATCATCTTAGGATAATGTTACGTGCTATAACGTAGTGTTGAAACAGGAAAATCAGATTTTAATGTGCTCGTTAGGTCTATTAGGTAAGGTTATGAAATATAATAATGTAATTCAATGGCTTCTTTCATTTGAAGTCCGCAGGACATTCTATTTCGGACATTTCAACTTCTAAATTTCGAGACGATTTTGCTAAGTCCACGGTGACTTTAAAAGTTGTATTTGATCATTCGACATTAAATGAAAACCCAGTCAATACTGGTTGCCTAAATACTTTAAAATGGTAAAATAAACAATTACGCCAAGACTAAAAAAATTAAAATAAATTTTTTAAGATTTTAATATAATTTAAATTACGAGCCTTTATTGTTTCACACTAGCGTCATTTTTATATTGTGTTAAAACAATGAACTAAGCATTGTACATTGTCTATGGCACTCACTCGCTTTGGTCTCTACACTCTGGTCTATGTTAATCCACCGAAATGCCCGACTTTTTACTTTAAATCCATCAGGTTATTAGCCCTGAACCCCTAATAAACGTGGAAAGCGCAAACAAGTTCGATAAATAACAAAGCTTGAAAACCGGCAAACAACTTAACCTCACCGATACATCGTGGTCTTGTCACGGAAAGCAATAAAAATAACTATACAAATTCCTGAAACAAACGAAAAGATGAACTCAGATAATTCAGTGGCATTAAATATTATTGAAAAATTAACCAGCCGCGAAAATTATTCAACCTGGTGATTTCGTGAGATACTAGCTCGAGTACGAAGAACTGTGGGATTGTATAGAAGGTGAAGCACCCGCAGATCCAAAAAAAGATGTAAAAGCGGAATTAAAAATAGTTCTACTTGTGGATTCGACATACTATGCATATTCAAGAAGCCAAGTCTGCCAAAGAAATGTGGAACAACTTGGCGGGCGTTTCCAACGACTCAGGGCTAACACGCCGTGGAGGCTTACTTCATGACTTATGTATAACTAATATTGTTGGATGTCAAACCGTAGTAAACTAGACGATGAGTGGCTGGGCACATTACTATTCTCCGGTCTACCAGTTTCATATAAACCCATGATCCTAGCCATAGAAAGTTCAGGCATTAAGATTAGTGCGGACTTGGGAAGGCTAAAATCTTACAGGATGTTAAATTAAGTGAAGTTGACACAGCAGCTTTTTCAGCTAACCATAAGAAAAAAGGATATGAGAAATATCAACTTCTCGCTGCTTTTGTTAATAAATATGGACATATAAGTACAGAGTACAAGTCAATACCAAAGAAGAAATCACATCAAGAAATTTCAAGTTAACGGAATGGAAGCCGCTGCTTCCATAGCTTCTACTAGTAACTCTGATGCCTGGTATCTAAACTCTGGTGCTTCAACGCACGTGACCAAACATGGTAATCTACTACAAGAAGAGAAAATACCACTTGTCAAAACAATCAAGGTAACAAATGACGAATCTTTATCACCGGAAAGTTCCGGTCAGTTAAGTCTAGCCGTAAGTGACAACAGGGGTCAGTGCAAGAAAATATTGCTGCAAAGTATATTATATGTTATATAGTTCAGGCATGAACTAGCAACAAGGTTACTATCAGTCAGGTAGATAACCAAAAGTAGTGGTAAAGTGAAATTTAATAGGGAAGGCTGAGAAATACTACATAACAACAATGAGGTAGTCGGCACAGCAACCTTAATCAACAATACGTACCGTTTGAACTTATATTCTGTTAATGTGTGTATATATATATATATATATATATATATATATATATATCTGATGTTTATATATATATATATATATATATATATATATATATATATATATATATCTGATGTTGATGAGCAAGATATTTATCTATGGTGCCAACGGATGGCACATGTGAATTGTCGAGATCTCAAAAGAATAAAGGATAACACTAATGTTGTACAATAATGTTGTGTCTCCAAGAAAATAGGCAAATTAACTTGTGTGTCATGTCCAGAGGGCAAACAAACCCGCTCGCCTCTGAAAGATAATGGTGCAAGGGCTACAAAACTACTTGCGCTAGTCCATTCTGATCCCTGTGGCCCCATGGAAACCATGTCACTAGGAGGTGCCAAGTATTTCATATCCTTTATGGACGACTATTATAATAAGGTATTTGTTTATTTTCTTCATAGAAAATCTGAAGCCTTAGACAAGTTTAAACAGTTTAAAAACCAAGTGGAGAAACAATTAGACTGTCAATTAAAATGTGTTCGCTCTTATAATGGCCTTGAATATGATAATTTCACCTCCAAATAATACTTAAAACATACTGGCATTCTGTATCAGACAACCACGTCCTATACACCTGAACAAAATGGAGTCGTAGAACGAATGAACGAACCCACGTTGAGAAGGCTAAGTGTCTGCTTATAAATGCAAACCTACTTAAGCTAATTTGGGCCGAAGCAATACACACAGCTGCATATCTCAATAAGAGAGCTCCAATACGGTCACTCGGATTCAAAACTACAGACGAGAAATTGTCTAAACAGAAACCAAACATTGAACATCTAAGGATATTCGGTTTTGAAGGTATGATACATCTTTCAAAGGAGAAAAGGAGGAAATGATGATCCTAACGCAGAGAAAGTTCGATTTATTGGATACTGTGAAAATACAAAGGATTATGTATTTATAATTCGTCTATCTAAAACAGTTATAAAGAGCAGAGATGCTGTTTTTCTAGAGTCTAAAGTCAAAAGAGATTATGTTCCTCTAAATCTATTAAACTCAACAAGTCTATCAGAATCAACAGTAACAAGGAAAATGACAGCTGCAATGTCACAAATATTTCATGAATATTAATCTGATCAAAACACTTTTGTAAGTTAGTATGTACCAAATGCAGTGATTGAAATATCACCTCAATCAAACTTGACTTTCAGACATGGAAACGAATTATCCACTAAGTTTAATGAAAAAGGACTCCTGTGCACTGGTGAGAATTAAACGACCTCTATTCCTATGAACTATAATGAAACAGTCTCCGCAGCTGACTCTGAAAAAAGGAAGATGTCAATCTAAAGTGAACTAAAACATCATAACGTAACATGGATATTAATAGAAAAGCCTCTGGATGTGAAGGCAATTGGGTGCAAGTGGGTCTTTCGAGTCAAGGTTGAATTAACAGGTCTCTTGCAAGTCACGACTTTGTGCAACTATTTGCACCAACAGTTGGCGTTCCTGCAGATCCACATGTGAAATTGCAAAAGTCTAAATGACCACCTGAAATAACCTATTTATATAAAGAAGCGATTGAATCACTCATTCAGGCAGCAACTGTAACCAAACCAGACATTATGTTTGCAGTAAGGCAGGTGAATAGATTTTTACATTCTTATGATCACACTCACTGGAATGCTGTGGACAAAATATTTAAATATTTAAAGGAAACTAAAGATTATGGTCTATGTAATGTATCAAATCCTGATACTACGGAATTAATTGGGTATAGTGATGCTGATTATGCAAACGATGATGAGTCAAGACGGTCAATAACTGGATATATATTTCTTAAAAATGTATCTGCCGTTACCTGGTCTACTCAACGCCAACAAATAATAGCCTTATCTACGACAGGCGCAGAATTTATAGCTGCCTCTGCAGCCACCAAAGAAGCTATATGGTTAAAACAACTACTCCGTGATATTAGTGAGTTGAAACAAAATTCTGTGTGCATAAACATTGACAACAGTGATTTTCACAAGCGTTGCAAACACAGATATTAAATATAATTTTGTCTAAGAAAACTATTGTGCCAAAATTATTAGTTTAAACAATGTAGTTTAACTAACGATCAGTATGATGATATTTTTACCAAAGCTTAACCCAAAGACAAATTTGAATTTTTAAGAGAAAATAATGGACTGTTAATAAAATATACTAAAAAATATACTAATGTTAAGTGGTCTTGTTACTTATCTCAAATGTAAGATATAAACAAGAGTTGTTTAATTTAATGAAAAGATGAATGTAGTAAGTTACCTTATTCAGTAAAGTAATCTCAGTTCATAATTTTACTTTGTTTTAACATACTGAGTAAGTAGGTTCGAATTTGCTACGAGTCTTAACATATTAATATAATTTATATTGAATATATTTGACGTTAATTTTATAGAAATTCTTTATTCACAATTAAATGAAACTAGGTAATGTAGTATTATTTCTACTTTCTTTAAGTTCTTTACCACGACCTAGGTTTCGTTGTATTACAACATTTTCAGGTGGGCTATTAGCAATAACGAAACCTAGGTCGTGGTAAAGAACTTAAAGAAAGTAGAAATAATACTACATCACGTAGTTTCATTTAATTGTGAATAATTTATATTACTGGCCTTTATTTTTACACACTAGTTTTATCTTGATATTGTGTTAAAACAATGAATTAAGCAATGTACAATGTCTATGACACTCATTCGCGCTGCTTACCTTGCTCGGTGACATTTCTTGCACTGTATGTAGTTGTACGTAAATTTAATAAAATCCCTGTTAATTCACCGAAGTGGGCCGCCCATTAGAATTAAATAGCATTTTTATATAAAGAAAAGCGCAATGTTTACGTCACTGACTTTTGATCGACGCAGAATCGTGATCGAATCAAAGAAAAATAGTTAAAATTACACATTCACAATTCAAACTGTGTTCAAATAAATAAATCGATACACGCTTTTCATTTTCACGGGGCACTCGTATCATATATGACTCTTATGACACAGGCATAAGAATTATTTTACTATTTGCCTGTAATTAAGAAATAAAATGACTTCGACATCGAAATATACATAATATTTCAATGTGGCAATGTATATTGGACTAGCAAATTCTTGGTCATGGTGGTTGATATACCCTGTTTGAAACTACAAACCACTTTAAACTATTCCTGTGACTAAACTACTGACTGTTAGGATACATCTCGAAAAAGACGTTATCAAATACAAGTTTCATTTCAAAATACTGTCTCGTCGCATATTGGGAACAAGAAATACGCTCAAAGAGCATTTCAATCTAATGCTCATGGCAAAAAGCGCACGCTGTACTTTATTATTTTACAGATTAATTTTGCGCAATATCGCACGAGAAATATCTAATTTATATTTTAAAGAGTTTTTACTTATTCATCCTCTCTATAGCTGGTTCTATTTTTCTAAATATTTAGTTTTGACTTAATATTTTTTTTTTACATTTTATTCGGAAATTAAATACACCTTAAATGTTTATACTGTGAAGAAGAAATAAGAGACAGTGACGAGGGAACAAGATGAATTTAAGTTATTCAAAAATGTCTTTTTGAATAACTTAAATTCGAAATCTTTTTCCCTCGTCACTGTCTCTTATTTCTCCTTCACAGTATAAACTTATAGTTAAATACTCTACGTTCTGTGAAACTCACCTTTCCGACTAGCACCTTCTATCGTCTTTTTTTTGTTATTGTCTTTAATTGCTATTTTTTTTCGAACATACGAGTATGATATTTGAATCATCATTCTGTTTATTAATCACTCACTGACGAGGAGCGGAAGATGTCCTCTATTACAGAACAACCATGGCTATATAAAAAATGTTTAGAAAAATTACGTAAACGCAAGATAAAAACACCGTTTTGAGATATGTCAAAACGAATACTGAACGAGCTAACATTAGGACGACGTACTAATGAGTGTCCATACCCACTTAGCCGTCCATAAATATATAAATAGTTAATAAGGGAAGCGCTCGCCCGGCGTCCGGATCCGTCGAGGCCGGACGTTTTTAATTCGACGCAGAGGCGCGCGCCGTGTCAGCGGGCCGAGGGATTGCCCGCCATTTTTCGTCCGACACAACCGGACGTCCGGGTCGCCCGCCCGCCCTCTAATATCCCGCGTCGGGGAACGCGCCGTGACTCACCTTTGAGCGAGACCCTACTAGTTTATGTGTGTATGCGCGCGTGTGTGTATGTGTAGTTTGTGTGTTCGTTTCGCTTAACGGAAACTTTGGCGAGTGTGCTGTTTGTATGATTGCAAATAAACCGACTAATGGAGATTGAATAAATCTTGTTGCTTTTAAGTTTTATTTAATATGGGATATTTGTGTTAGATTTCTGTTCCAAAAGCTTTAAAAAGTTAAATTTTTGTTTATTTCTTGAAATATTGATGTTATTAAGTCATTTATCTATTATGAAATATTTCCTGTTTGAAATATTTGTTGACGAAAAAAATTAAAATAATGTTTTATTGACATATTTATCTGAGCAAATTATAGAAATTTACGCATAATAAAATGTATATTATTTTTGGCGGCGATTCGTCGGCGGTTTGAAAATTCGATTGACATGAAACTTTGATTTATAATATCTTTAGAATGTGCGGATGATGTCTCGAACGATACAAAAATTTGGTTAACATGAAACCTTGATTTATAATATCCTTAGAATATGCGGATGATTTGTCGGGCGATGCAAAAATTCGATTAACATGAAACTTTGATTTATAATATCTTTAGAATGTGCAGATGATTCGTCGGTCGATATGAAAATTCGATTGACACGAAAACCTGGATCGGGAAAGTGCGGATTTCATTTATTTCTTTGGAATGTGGGGATGACGGTTTAAGTAAAGGAAATTAACGTGTACAGAGTGCCTCTTTAGGTTTCCCTACTTCACAATGAAAAACGAAATCTTTATAAAATCACTAACATGTCTATCAGTCGTTCTATCACCGATTTTCTCAGAAACTATACAACGTAGAAACTTGAAATTTGAATAATAATACTTCTTGTTAACATACATATTTTGCACTAGTTACCTTTTTTCAATTTTAATTTATCCCCTTTTTAATTTTACTCAAAAATGTTGTTATTAATTTTATATACTATGGGCAATATTATTTAAAACGATTTGTCACGAGGATTTTACAAGTATTTCATAATCGTAAATTGCATATTTAAGAATAGATTCTAAAAATAAGCAAAAATAAATCATTACACCTTCTCTTATTTCCGAAACTACTGAACCGCAAATTAGGAAAAGAAAGGTTTGGTAAAACCTAATTTGCGGATTACAGAACAATTTAGATATTAACATCTTTGAAACATATACTATGTTTTTAAACCAGTGAAAGATATAACAGGCAACGTCGCGAAAGATTAATATTTGTAAATTATTTAACAAAAATACTTTGTACCCTTAAACATTAATAAATGAACTGTAAAAAACAATTGATGACTCAAATAAATATTTATATTGGTCTGTTATAAGACAAATTTATAACATGTCGATTACATTATTATTTGGTTCTATTAACTAGGCTTTATGTGTTCATAACTGATAATGATAAAAAGAAGAAAGTATATTGTAATTTTAAAAGGTGTTTGAAGTATTTCAAAACACAGCGTAATATAATTCTTTGCAGTATAATCGATTTTAATTATATCTGAGAATATTCACTGCCTTACTACATTAATGACACTGAGAAATATATTTATTTAGTTTAATATATATATATATATATATATATATATATATATATATATATATATGTATATGTATACGTATATATATATATATATATATATATATAATTGGTACATGTGACGGATGTATTGCTACGAGAGCAATATCTTACAGCTGACCAAAACACCAGGCAAACCCCGCCGACGAGCGGCTGGAAATTGAACCCGGGCCCCTGCGATGCTCCACCCTGTATAGGCCGTATGCCTTGTTATCAACCCAACACTCCACGGTACAATATAATCCATTTTCAAATAATATAAGAAATTGAAACCATCATTATTCAAAAATCTTAATAGTCTCACTCATAATTAATATCTTTTAATATTCTCCACCTCGTAATTTGGTTAAAGTGTAGTAAAATATACGAGGTACCATCCTCTACGTGAGGCCCGTCTACGTTGCGTAATGATAAGTATTATTAGCTCAAACAGTTGTACCGACTGACGCCTGCTCTCGTACACCGTACACGTAACACGTAGTTAGCGAGTCGTGTTGGAAAAAAGGCTTTTTTTCAAACTTTATTACTTACTGCAGTACTTATATGAATTTAGGTACGTTATTTGTAGGAAAACTTACGCAACATAGGGAAAGTACCTACTTTTCCATCTGCCTCAATTGCGCATTGGCGCCGGGAGTGTGAGCGGCCATATTACCTACGGATTATGTTTTTCTTTGTCTCGTTTACTGATAGACGTGTCTTGAGAAAGTTTTCTTTTTGTATTCGCAACATGCCGTTAAACGGATATATCCGCACAACTTTGCATTCGTTACGTATTGAGATTTAGTTGAATATATTATTGATTTATATTTTGTTTTGTATAAACTGCTTTGACATAACAAGAAGCGAAGTAGGTTTGCGTGGACTTATATTAAATTATGAAAGTTTTTAAATAAATTGTAAAATAAGGAAAGGTGATCACCACGACCATAAAACATAAGCATGCATGCATAATTCATTTTATTTATCATTCCGAAAAAGTTCAGGATGTTGGCTTCATTGGGTTTGCTGCTTTAATTCATAAAGTGTTAACAAATGAAAGAAAACTTCAATTAAGTAAATGAACTCTTAAAAAATCTTGAAAGAATTAAAGTAATGAGGTTATAGAAAATTAATGATTGTTAGCCAGATTAATTACATTTTTGGTAAAATTTAGGTGCTCTCAAATCCATATCATATTTGTTGAGTATGTTTCCTTATATACAAGTATGTGTTTCCTTATTACATAATAACAGAAGTCTTTCAATATCGCGCATAGATGGACACACACACACATAATAACGGAAGTATTTCAATATGTAGTTGTTTTTCCGCTGATTTAACAAAAATTAAATTGATTTGATGTGAAAACTGTCGTTAATTTAAAAAAAACGACAATTTCAAAAATAGTACTTGAATTATGATAAAATAGTGTAATCGTAATTAGATTAGTGAACAGTTGAATGGTGCGCTAATATGGTGCTATAAGTTCAAGTCAACTCTAGATATAAAAGCCAAATTTAAATTTGCTTTTTTTATTCGCATACATAAATAAATAACATTTTAGTGCAATTATAATTATATTAATGAGTAGTTGGATACTGCACCAAAGTTATAAGTTCAAGTCGACAACAGAAGAAAAATCTTGATTTAATTTTTTTTTATTCTCTACTTAGTTGTTATTTTCTAACTCCACGCGAGAGTAGTTGCGCTTAACAGCTAGTATACTTACAACATAGATTAACAATATTTTGGTGCAATCGTAGTCACTGTAGTGTGCAGTTGAATACAGCGCCAAAGTTAAAAGTTCAAGTCGACTCCAGAAGAAAAAACTGAATTTAAATTTGCTTTGTTTTTATCTTCTAACTCCATGCGAGTGTAGGTGCCCTTAGCAGCTAGTGTGTTTATAATATAGATAAATAATATTTTGGCACAATCGTAGGTAGTTCAGTGAGCAGTTGAATACTGTGCCAAAGTTATAAGTTTAAATTGACTCCAGAAGAAGAAGCCGAGTTCAAATTAGTTTCGTGCGACTATTTCTACAAGGCGGAATCTTTTTGCGTAATTTAAAATGGTTTAAACTATTTTTATTTCATGGCAATGGAAAATTATGGAAAATACATGGGATATATTCAAGTGCGGAAAGGGGGCAAAGTTTTTTTCTGAAATATCAGATATCATACAATGAATGTTTGAAGTAAATAAAACTCTGGTAGTGTTTGAAATTGTTCATTCATATTAAAGGTCAAAAAAGAAATACTACATATCTCACAGATTTATAATAATATTAAAAAGAATAGGGCCTCAAAATGATAGTTCAGTGACCATTTTGTTCAATTTATGCAGGGGTATGTGTATACAGATATGTGGGATAAGGGTGCTTACAGTGGAAAATCTATATAATTTGTTTTCGTATAGATTTATTTACTATACTAGTGTTATTGTAATAAAGCATATTATATACTACTACAGATATTCTAAGTCGCAAATATTATAAATTGTTAATAAGAAAAACTTAAATAAGGTCAATTTAAGTAACTGTGTGCTGGACTTAACGGGACCATTTAAAAATTAACATAAGAGATATCTATTGATTAGCACATGCGTTGTACGGAAAACTACCCGTTTCAATGCTAGTATACTTTATTCTAGCTTGCTGCAAGCGTCATTGTTCTTAGTTTTCAATTGAGGAAATTATATCCCGTTATAACAAAGACGTCGAAAACTTCAGTCAAAATAAAAATTTGGTATTTTTTTCATATTATTACGTTTTACTGCCAACTCGTTTGTTATAAAATCCTAAACTAGTTGTATGATTTGTATTTTGTAATTTTCTTAACGATGAAGACTGCAAAACAATAATGGTAAAGACGCGATATCTAGATAACATTCTTTACTCAACCTTTAAAAAACATAACACATAGATTATCAATGCAATCCGCGCACGTACTTTCCGCCAGGTACATCATCGAGGGGGGACCATTGTCTTGTTTAACACTCTTTGGCAATATTCAGCTCGTACACTGATATGAGTGGTAAATTTACCATTGGTACTCTGATAAAAGATACCCGATAAGGCGAATTGAAGAAGTTAAAAATAATATTAAGTTTGGAATAATACTATCCTAAAGGAAAAGAAAATCCCCATCCGCCAAAGTGTTTCCGAACGGCTATATACGTACTTTAGGTTTTCTATTGTCGTATGCGTTTTCGAGTACTACTGAATAATTTATAATTGTTGTTTGAAAAATGGAAAAAAGAGAACCGTTGTAAGATTACCCCTCTGTCTGTATGACAGCCGCTTATTCCAAAAACCGTTCGGTGAGGGAACTTAAAACTATGTTCAGTGATAAAGCATATTGACCCTCATATATCTATCTTAATAGCAAAAATGTTTTAAAATGCTAGTCATAAGAAGCTCAAAAATTGCTTCATAACTTTAAATAGCGCATTTTAAGAAAGACGCTCAAAAACATGCGAAAAAATACATTCCCCCTAATCTAGAAAATAACGGAGTTTCGATTCGCTTAATTAAAGTTTATAATTAAATTTAAGCAATGACTCTCATTTAAATCAGAGAAATTTGTTAGTATTGAACAAAGTTAACTACTGCCTAAGCCAACCGATGGCGTCTTAGATATATCGAATTGTTATGTTCTCTTAGACGCGTTTACGGTAACCAACCAGTTTCATAATCAAATTCATCTTGCGTATTTTTAGAAATTTCCATCGATTAATCGTCAAATGCAAATAGTGAACTTTGTAATATTGTGCTTTAATAATAGTTAGCAGTTTGGCACTCATATTTTTTACACCTGTTGAGATTGATAAATATTGTTCCAGAGTGTCAACAAACAAAAGAACTTAAGGCTATAAACTATTTATTACACAACTTAAAAATAAAAAAATAATGTGCGTCGAATTTTTTCTAACAATTTTAATCTAGTGAAATGAGCTCCGAGATATTTTCAAATTATTATTTGTAGGTACGAGTCTCTAACTATGAACTGTCATTAAAGTATTAAAATAATATACGATTACAAAGGTATTTTTTAACTCCACTTTTCTCATAAACTTTGTTAGCCTTTCACACGCTTATGGTTTTTGTTAGAGATTACTTTGATGAATATTTTATATTTTCTTGGGATTTCTTATTAAAGAAGAAATATTAAATATGACAATATGTATCTTTATTGACATTTTTTATCATTTTCTTTAAAGTGACCATCACCAAATAAAACTTATAATATTACTACTAATGACTGTTTACACGATTATAAAAATCACTGAAAAAATTGGCACAACACTTAAAAAAAAACAAAAAACTGAAACTTATACTCTGCGTCTATTACCATTAGCACTGCAACAGGAGCCCAATCACATTACTTTTACGACAATGAACATGTTTTTTTATCTGTCCTTTGTCTCATGTCCTTTATATTGTCTCAGTGCACTTTTAGTTCCCTAGTATAGATAAAATTGCAACAAATTGCAAAAACTGTCAAAAATTTACTTACTTCACAGGGCCCTAGATATACTCAAAGATGTAAAATAATTGACAAGTCAAAATAAAAGTAAATCAAGCCGACATTCTTACAAGTATCTAAAAAACAACATTTTCGGCAGTATTTAATTATTAGTCATGCCGTATTCCAAGTGGGGAAACAACCATTAAACAATTTTGTTAGTTAATTAAGTATATTAAATGAAAAATTGAATCAACCTAGAGATTATATAAATACACGAAGAAAGCATAATTGTGATATATATATAAAAATGGAAGAACATTTTCAAGTTATGAAAATTTTATATTTTTTCATTTGCAGTTTATGGGCTTGTTATGAGAAGACACGTTGTTATGAGAAGACAACATGTCTTCTCAAATATTCAACACGCTCACGTAACTACCAATAATATTTTGAAAATATATCTCGCGGACCGTTTCACTACAGTTATCATGCATTTATGGTCGTAACATAATCACAACTTCAACCAACTGTCACCAAATATCAGTTTACAATTAATCTGTTGATTATGTCCAAATGATAATGTTAGTATTACAATAACCTCCGTTTAGATAAACTTAGATGATTTCATTTGTAACTTGCAACGCTGGAGATTTCTATTAACTGAACGCTTTATTATATGGGAATACAATTTCAAAGTTTTTAACGGTTTTTAATTATTTCATTAGTGCAAGTGCCTTTGTTACGAATATATCTGTTTTTAACTTCATTGTTTCAAATTTCCGTTTCAATCTCAATTTTATTGCCATTAGACAGAAACTTTAATGCAGTTCGTCTTCATTCTAAACATTAAAATAATTAGTCTGCGCTTTAACGATATGGACATTTGGAAATGATTGTTAAGACCATACGAAAATAATAGAATTTCTTCATCAGAATCGCCACTCGCGTTATCAATTTTGTTTTGAATAACTGATAACTTACAACTACTAACTAATAATGTAATTCTATTATTATTATAACCTGTAAATATTGTAAATAATTTTCTAAACGACTGAAATAATATTACTACTGAATGCCAGTACGGTAGAACGATGGAAACGCAAACAGGTGATAGCTGAGCGTCCCTATTGCCGCGGTTAATCTACAAAGAGAAGTTTAAACCATCCAGATTCGCCAGAAAAAATAATCTAGAGATTAAATTTTGAAGGACGTTAAACCGTCCTTGAAATTTCGCCAGTGGTTTCAACTGTGTGCCCGTATAATCAGTGATTATACGGGCCTCAAAGTTACAGTTTGGCACTAAATCACATTACATTGGCACTTTAATTGCAATTAAAAACTTGAACTTACATACGAAAAAGAATGTTCTAGAATTATTGATAACGCCAAATCAGATTTTTTAAAATAAATTGTCATTGGTAACGATTATTTACGGTAAAACAATCGACAATTGAAGGACTCGGGTGCTTTGATATTTTATCGCGGTCAGCAACTTTTCATAATTTATCGACTTAAAACGTAACGATATATTTGTTCGGAACAAATGAACTCGGGATGTTATTATTGCTAGTAACTTAGACTGTCTAATTAAGCTCTATCTAAATGTAATTTTCTGTCATTTGTTTTCAAATAAACAATTATTGTTAATTGTATTATGATTTCCAACAATTATTTATAATATTAAACCTAAAATATGGAATGAAATATAACCTAATAAAAAGTTTTGAGAAAAGGCTGGAATGCATTTTACTTAAAATTACTGCTAAGGAGTTGCTTAGAAAAAATAATGTAAGGTCGCGCATCAGATTGAGAATGTAGCAAATATGTTATATATATATATATATATATATATATATATATATAATATATATTTATATTTTTATTATATATATATATATATATATATACCTTACGCTACAAGTGAAGAAACGGAGTGAGATGTATCTTAATCAAGCGATATTGTGCCCTAGGCTCAGTATTTGCTCGTACCTACTTCGAAATGACGTAATTGTATAGAACACATTAAAAGACATTATTGTATACTAAGCCTGGTGAATTAGAAGAAAGTTATTCTCCATTAAACTTCACAACAAAACTGACAACAACAGTTCAAACGGCAAATAATTTCGAATATACAATACATACACGGCGTATTTGGAATTCAGTAAAAACACATGTAAAGGCTGCGTGCCTTTACATGAGTTTTTACTGAAATCCAGAAGCTCTCCACCCGAAACATCGCATCTCAGGCTCAACTATTCCCGCCTGTCATGCTAATACTCTAGTACAGAAAAGAAATTAACGAATTTCGGAAATTACAAAACGTTGAAGATCTGTATCATCGGTAGTGGATGTTAAAACGTTCTTACTGTGTACTTTGTATATATTAGAATAAGTCCAGCTGTTGAAATTTGTTCACAACAGTTTAAACAATTTAAAACTATGAGGTTTTGTTTAAAAAGCGTAATGGGGCGGTCAATAATTTTTCTTTGAAAAGCCCTCTTTTTACTTTATGAGGCAAACATTGAATCCTTATCGCAAGAGTCCTTTATCCGTTTGTTTGACACAAATTTTCGAAAATATTAGACACATCCACGTTTTGTAACATATGTGTCTGTATATTTGTGATAAAGGTGGGTTTTAATAAATCCCGGACATTGTTTAATATTTTACTTTTTTTTAGGAATCCTATATATTTAATGTATACGATATCAAAAATAATGGGTTTCAGTATAACGATCGTAATAAGGATAATATTGAGTTAGTAAGTTATAAAAGTCAGTCGAACAGAGCACAATAAAAAAGGATGCACATACATATATATTTGCAACTACACATACATAATATTACATATACAATTTATAAGTAGTATAGTAATAATTGTTTAAAATTTTGAAACCCGTAACAGTCATAACAATCGTTGATTTGAGTTATCGAGATGAAAGGTTCAATTTCAAATCATTATTCTTACATTTACTTTTTTCAAAATTGTATTGCTCTTTATTAAATCAAACGGCATTAACATGGTTTTCGCAACGATAGTCATTTAATATAAATTCTTGTCTACGACATCTTATATCCTTAATTCGACAATTTATTATACTCTGTAGGAAGGTGATTATCCTACGTGCAGAAAATCTCACCTACGATAATCTAAGTGTTAATTAATTGTAGTGGCACCTCGCTATACTACAAATGGTAAATATGCATTTTTAAGATTTTTATTATAAAAGTTTGTACTAGAAATATGTGTACATATTTAAAGCAAATAAAAAATGGAAGGCATTACTCATTAATAAAATCAAACATAAAGTAGTTTTTTTTAACATTCGCTCTAAAACACTAGATCACGTAATGTGACATTGTACCATTGACGTGAAAAGTTCGCAAAACAAGTTGCTGTAGTAAATACTTATTATGACATACTTTCGGAAGTACGAATATAAAATAAAATTATATAACGAAATCTTTCACCAATTTTTTTTAAAAAGACAATCAATATTGTGTTAGGTGCTAACGTGCCAGTACGATTCTAATTATTAATAAACTATTTTTAACCGTACCAAATGACCCATAAATCAAAACAGATTAAAGCCGCATGGAAACCTCATTATTCACCCTCTTAACTAATCTTCAATGCCGTATAAATTTCTTCTTCGATTTTCATTCTTAAACTTCGATGTAAGTTTTTGTCATAGAAATGATTCAAAGCATTCATCCTTCCTTGCGAAATTGTTTGTGGATGAAATTCAATCTTGTAAAATGTATTTTTTTAAAATAAGGCTATCGTTTCTCATATCGCTAAATCTCGACAAAGAAAGAAGCTGACAAGCGTGGATCTGCAGTTTTATAACGTAAAAGACAATATATTGCCAGAAGCATTGTAAATATTGAATGTAAACCAGCTTTTTTGGATATGCGTTTCCAAAAATAAGTAGTAAACGTAACCTATATATCATAACCTAATTTAAATCACAGTATAAGTGTTTTCATTTCCACACTCGGAAAATTTAGATTTCCTAGAAGAAATACATACCCGTTTTTGCGATAATCTTAGTAAGTTTTCTGGAATGCGCTTTAATAAAGCATATTTCAATTTTAATTCAGTAAATCACGAAAATTCAGAAATGTTCAAATCGACAACTGTTACCGTGACGTCATTACAAGTTGATTAGCTCTTCAGATTGATACCATGCAATTTTCGAAATAATTCAAATGGCGTTTTATCACATTCATCGCAAAATATCTAGTTTCGATTTATACAATATATTCTTTAAGTTTGTTTTATAAACATTATCGTTTAGGAAAATCGCATTTTCCTGCATTTTCCCCATTAATTAAGTATATAGTGGAACGAGTCGTGAATATTGCTTAAAAGAGACGAAAACATGGTAATCGAAAAAAGAACAGTACAGAAATTCAGGCCTTCGAGGAATAAAGGTATGGATAAGATAACCACGATTGGTTATCTTATCCACGAATAAAAGTCTGAATATTGATCGATGTCCTTACTAGCAATAAACTTGAAATAATTGTAATCATCTGATCACTTTTATGAAGTTATTTAATACCCACATTAGAAAAAAATCGAAAACAATTCATAAAATTGTTATATATGGCGATATGTAATTTCAATTCCTCTTATTCGGGTTCCTTTCATATTCCGGGATCTTATATTCGGATCAAAACACATCTACCTTTTTATGTCTGACGATCTATTCCGTTTGATTGACAATGTCAGGATTGGAAATTATAAGCTTTTTTAAAAGAACTATTAAAATTGTTTATATGCAAAACGTTATAATGGTAGATGATTGACTGCTCTAGGATTTACTCTAAGATAATAATCTCTTTCTAAGCATGTTCACAATCATATGTAGAGGAAAATTTAAAAGCATGTTAAGTGCTTCATGAGAGGAGATGCGAAAGTACGGGTTGGCAGATATATAAGTAAGAAAACAAATATTTAGTAAATTCTGATGTTCAGTGCTGACTAAACTCACATTAAGGACGTTAAGGATCTTGACGTTCAGCCAATTGGGCCTAATAGGTCTATCAATTTCGTTATCATCACTTTTATTGCTTAATAGCTATTGGCTAGCATCCCATTGTATGTACATCTCATGATGTTAATAGGACGACTTTTAACAGTTATTTCTTACGTCATTTATGTATATATTTATATATTTTATCAACATTCTCGAGTATTTCAGATGTCCATTAATTATATAATTTTACTAGGAAAGATATAACTTGTCCATCATAACCATAATTTATCAATGGTACATAAAATTTATTTTGCCCTAATATCATGTATATATATATATATATATATATATATATATATATATATATATATATATATATGTACATCTAAATATATGAGTATTAGAATGAGAATGAACAATTATTTTTTGAGTTGGACTATATCTTAACTTTCTTCATTAGAGCTCGAGTAATTTGACATGCACATAGTATTCTTCCTATAATCCTCCTCTAATTTTTCAAATAGGCGTTGAAAAACGCGAAGAAACTTCAGGTAAAAGCATTCAATTAGAACTTTCAAACAAAATTTCCGTCAACGGGTATCAACAATGTAAGGAGGAATTGACAACAATGGTAACTTATCTTCTACTCGTTTGCCGATTTTATTCCGTTTTAATATTATTTCTTGTCAAGTGTTATTTTTTGCTAATTTTGGTTTTGAATTAGCGAAGATCGTTTTTAGTCTAAGATTTGTATCTCCATTTCAATTGTTCAACCGCTTCAATTTGCTATAGAATCGAAAACTGACAAAAAGAAAATGCTTAATTAGAATTATTTTCTTTACTTCTAAAATGCGGAACCCTAACAAAACAGCTCAAAGTAATCCCATGCTGGAGTGTTCCATATATTACCAAAGTTATCTTGGAGCCACTTACGAACACGCACACCTAAAACGTACTTGCCAAGGTTAGTCTTTTATGACATTCAAGTATAAAATTACCGACATTCTGACACGTAAAATACTCTATTTAATGGTCGCAATTACTTTATAGGACTGTACTAATTTGGTTGGAAGCAATTCAAATTCCTTCATTCTACTTAGCGTTTCGTAACGACTGTGCTGCGAAGCAGTAAAACTGTCTGTGAAATTAACTAAAATATTAGACTGATTCAAATTTAGCGGTTCGGATTTCGGCAATAGTTTATAATCACGTTTATACTTATATATTTCGTTCATTAATAACTTATAATTATATTCGTTTTGTTAGGTAACATTAATGAAGATTTAGATGAAACAAAGGAAAATCGACAAAAAATATGAAACCTGGTCTAGGAGCCAATAATCACAACAAATATGTCGTTAAAAGCTGGTTTATTTTGCTACAATAATTATTACGGCAGCTAATTTCAAATCGGATAGAAAATAAGCTATGGCGAGGCTAAATTGCTACATTCGTTCCGTGATTAGGTATTAGAGAGTACTGTGGGGCCTGGGTGGGAGAACCTTTGCATTTCCATCTCAAGACAATGCATGCATCTGTTGGTTTGCATTCGCATTATGAGCACGTTACAAGTAGATTACATTGTGCTCGTATTTAGCCCGGCATTGATATCAGGCTTTTGTTACGGAAACTGTTGTCAGCTTCAACTGTTCGCAACTACTAGATGAGGCATTGTTGCACTGTTGTCAAATAACAATAAAAAAATGTCAAACAAATCAATCAACTGACAAAAGTTCACAAAGTTCATTAAATCAGTACAAACTTGATACACCAGGTGTCAACTGCAATAATGAGAGCAGTACAAAAAACAGTGATTATACCAGCGAGACTTGGCATCGTAGACTAAGGTATGCCAACAGTACCTACCTAAATAAAATGCAGAATGCTGTCGAAAGGTTATCTATTGACATGAAGGCAGATATAAGCAAGTCTTCCTGTATTATAAATTGTGAAAGGAAGCAAAGTCGATTGCCTTTTTCCAGTGTTGGCAACAGAAGTATAGAGCTGCTGGATACAGTACATACAAATGTCTGCGGGCCAATGGAGAATATCTCACTGGGAGGATCAAGGTATTTTATCATTTTTGTTGATGATTACGGCAGCATGACATACATTTACTTCATGATTAATAAAAGTGAAGCCTTTCAATATTCACAGACTATAAAGCCAAGGTAAAAAAACTTTCCAGGCAAGAAAATTAAGATATTGTGCAGTGGTAATAGAATAGAATTTTATAACAATGAATTCGATTATTTCTTGAGGAATATGGGAACAACCCTTCAAAAAACTATTCCTCATACACGTGCACAGAATGGTTTAAATGAAAGAATAAACCATTGAAAAGGCTAGATATCTTTAATTTGAAGCAGGTTTGGAAAATCAATTTTGGGCTGCTACTAATACTGCTGTTTATTTACAGAGTCGATAGAATTATGCAGACTAAATTACAGAACTCTACATGAATTATGGACTAATAGGAAGCCTGACACTAGGTATCTTAGAGTATTTTGTAGCAAAAAACGGCTAAAATAGAAAACAAAATTGGTAAATAATAATAACATTAAAGGATACAGGGTATATAACCCTATAAAACAGTCAATTACAAACAATCGAGATCAGAGGCGGGACGTGAAAATTTTCAGTGGGAGTTCAATTAAACAGAAAAAATAACTTGCCTAACGTTTATTTGCTTATTTTATGAAGACCAGATCTTTTTGTCGAGAGAAAAAAATCTATCAGTTTTTTGTCAAATTCGAAAAAGGAGTTACTTAAAGCTTTGTCATAAATCTGATTTGGCAAGAATGCGGATGTTTTTTGTTTAAAGAATAAACGTTAAATTAAAAAAAATTAACAGAAAAAATAACTTAAATAGTTTACCATTTATTTGCTTATTTGTATATAAAAACTAGTCTTTTTGTCGAGAGAAAAAATCTATCAATTCTTTTGTGAAAGTCGGAAAAGGAGTTACTTAAACCTTTGATATAAATCTGATTGGGCAAAAATGTGATTTTTTTTTGTTTTAAGTATAAACGTAAAGATTAGAGCTCGGACTCGATTATTTAATTATAAAAATTGATTTTAAATATGGCCTTTCCTATGAAGAAACCGCTGTCAATTAGCTATCAAACATAAATTGTATAACCTCTCTTCACGCAATCCTTTTTATTTATTTCAATATTTTCATTTTATGGGTTTGTTTTTTTATATATCAATTCCTGTTTATATTTGCAAATTCGGTGTTACTAAGAATGGCAGTTAAGTCGAAAAACTTAAAACATATACTTCCTTGAAAAGACGCATTTTTATATATGGGGACATTTTTCAAATCACTTTGTTAATAAAATAATTGCGACTTTTTATAAATAATTCCTTTTTTACCTATTTTATTTCACTTAAACCAAAAAAACCGAAAGTTTGTATTTTTGTCGAACGGATTTTCTGGTGCCTCCGAGTACAATGAAAAACAACTTGGTATGTTCGATTCTAACGTATTTTCACAGTTTTTTTAGAAAATGCACATTATGTTGTTTCTTTTTTTATACTATGCTTAGCCAGACAACACAATAAATCAGTATGAAATAATTTATTTCAAATAAAGGCCAATAATCACGCAATATGCAATCGAAATATGACAATTCGGAGAACTGTCATAGATTAAATAATCTATTTCAAGCGGAGCGTCGTACCAAATATGAATAAATCTTCATACAAATCTTTTGTTTCATGTTATAGACTTTTTCGATTTTTTTTGTACTCGCTGAATTTATGGCTTTTGGTTCATACGCGCGTATGAACCAAACCTAAGGCAATGGACCCAAGAAATTAGTGTTATGTTTGTTGTTTATTAACAATAATTAACATTATAACTTACGACCTTAATAAATAACACTTTTAATAATTTTGTGTATGAGTACATCGCACCAGCGCTCCTTAGGACGAGCCGCCACTGGTCGAGATGTCATGATCACGGGAAATGCCTTGCAATCAGATAATGCAATTATTGTTGAAGAGAATAAGCATGTGGATACAAGTGCTGAAGATATATGTTTGGGTTCAGTGGGAGACAATAACTAGTCTGTCGATTCATTTACCCCTGTAAAAAATTCAAACTTGAATGATAAGACTTATATACTTTTTATGTATAAAGTATAAGTATATATATTTTTTATGTATAAAGTGAAAGGGAAGATTTAAATTTTTCTACTGTAGGTATTGACACCGAAATACGTATATTACCTACTAGATAAAGGCGAAAACCAGAAACAATATGACTTCTAGAATAACTATATACAGAGTAGCGACATAGATTTCAGTTCGCAGGGACCGGAGAATGATCATTGGTGCTGTAAAAGAAAAATTATAGTTTGTAATAATGGCGCTTGGGAGGTTACAGATGCTCCGGTTTGTGATACTATTGTTCAGTGTAAGTGGGTGCTGCAAAAAAAGTAGATAGAGAAAATACCATACGTTATCGTGCAAGATTAGTTGCAAAAGGTTGTAATCAGAAACGTGACATTGATTGCAATGAGACATTTTCTCTGTAGTGCTAATACGCCTTTGCAGACTAAATTGAGTACTGAAAAATGGCAAAATTGTTCAAATTTGCATTGAAAATGTATATACGCAAAACATTTGATATGCTATGTTTATTTTGAAGTGCATTGCAATACGGTATTTGACTGATGTCGATATTTTTTGTAAAAATGTTTTACAACTGCGGACTAGGTTTAAAAAAACCTTGGGATGAAAAAAATCATGCATATAAAAAACAATTTATCGAAACTTCTAAATAGGAAAAAGTATAATTTTTTTTCCATTAAAAAGAAAAAGTTCTTATGAATTCAGTTTCCACACAAAAAAAAATGAGAAAATTATAATATATAACTAATGCAATATTTAAAGTTATACTAAAGATGTTTAATAAACTCCCTTATAATTAATGCTAAATACGGGCCAGTGACGTCGTAATCCAGTTGTATTTTGTATGGGCCGTTTTCCCGCGAATCGTAAATCGTCAGTTTTTAAGTCGTTTTTAATGTTATTACTTATTCTATTTTAGCAATAAAAATATAGTCAAATACCCTATTGTCATGTTAAATAAAGTAAATTTATTCATTTACGAAGTGACAATTGAACACGTCGTTACATTTAAATATTACTTCACAGATATTTGTGACGTATTGCTAAGAGCTGATCAGAATACTACTGTATTAAACGTCGAGATAATAAGTGCTTATAAGTGATGAAATTAAAATTAAAAGAAGTTTAAAGTTTTTGGCATGTATATAATAAAACTATGAACAGATGAAACCAATATAAGAATAGCAACTGAATTCCGCATATTTGAATTAAGTGTACAAATGAGAGATTGCCATCAAAATGAATTTATTTCTCGACACCTGGGTTTTGACTTCTTATAATTCTATATTAACAGAAATGACGTTCTACAAAGGAATATGATGACACCGATAAGATGTTTGTTAACGTAGCGAACACTAAGGATATTATTAAATATAATTTTCCTACGTATGTGTCACGAAATGTTCCAACATTCTATTTCAGCATCTATCATATAATTTGCACAAATATCTAGATCTATTAAAGTTATTTTAATTGTGTGTACCGAAGGATGCTTGTACTACGAGTATGTCAGACTCACCCATAATATCACGTGCTATTAATAATGAAGACGGCATTTTTAAATGATTTTACGAAGAAAATAGGGTAATTATTCTTAACAGAGGCTTCCGTGATTCAGTATCAGTGATCTCGACTCATGCAAATATGAGATACAAATCCCGTCCATCAAACAACGGCGCGAAACATATTTAACGACCGAGTAAGTGTAACTATTTGTCGTTGGCTGTGGAAGTGGCTAATGGGCGAATTAAGCGCGACTATAAACTCTTAGGCTAAGATTATTTTAATACCACTTTATGGAATTTATTCCCAGATTTTAGAATAGCTTGCGCTTTGATAAACGTTTTTCACGTCCCCGTTGTTCATAATATAAATAAAGTCGTTATATTGGATTCTTTAAATCAAAGGATTCACGTATAAAATTATTTGTATGATTACGTGAATGACAGGCATATAAATGGACAAATGGTGGTTTTGAATAGATTAGACGCTATCGCTAAGTTCAGAAATTTCGTCATCTTATAGAAAGAGATGTCATAATGCTTCCATTAGGACCATATAATTTAAAACTTGTAAAGTCATATTGCGGTTAATATATAAATTATGATCTATACTTGTTCTAAATATTTCAAAATAACTCACTGGACGATTTAATTCTTTATGATATGCCACAAAACGTTTTGTTACATTTGCAGTCAAGACATGTAAAAGCAAGAACTTGCTATAGCTATGTTTCAGTCGGCAGATATTGAGAAGGCATAGATGCAATATGTAAATATTTCAGCAATTGTTTGGCTGCGCGACACACAGTAGACAGCGGTGACCACATAATATCCGTAGTGTGGTATTTGGGGTTTATAAGCACCGGTCTTTCAGGGCTCTTTTAACCAATTTAATGAACGTAATTTTGGATGATGATATGTAAAATAGAATATTAATAATTATTACTATTTTTTTCTCTCAATCTACTTGTTTTTTTTATTTGCCGATAACATGTAACAAAAAATAACCAAACCTATGAAACATCTCCGTAACTTTTTTCTTAAAGTAATTTGAAATGAGCTGCTTTAATGCTGTCGCCATTGGTGTGTTGGGTTGATCACAAGGCATATGCTCGTTGACGGTGCGGCGCACCACGGTACCCTGGTTCGATTCCCGGGGCGGGGCTGGAGCGGGGCTGGATTGGTGTTTTAATTGGCTTTAAGAAATTTCTTTCGTAGCAACAAATTCGCCATAGGTACTAATTCGATACATTAAAGTACGTAAATAGCTAAATAACTAATGTAGTATATTGAAATAACATTCTAATGACATATGCGTGTTGCTTATTGGTCATGTAGACCATTTTGTCCGGTCCTCTTGGAACGTGATAAGAATTGTAATTTCCGTGAAGTTTGGTGAGTTTAAAAATTTAAAGCATTTATAAAACATTTTCCATTTTTGAACATTTTAATAAAGTTGACAGTTTCCGTTCTTCTGACTCTGTGTTTCTGTTCGACATTTATAATTCCCGAATTTCCAGAAAGAAATCTTTTTTTTTAAATGAACCTCTTTGAATAATCTTTTTTCTGAATTATAATTTATTTATAAACTTTTATGTGTAGTACGTATGGCGGACTTATTGCTACATGAGCAATCTCTTCCAGTCAACCGTAACAATTTGTATTGAAATTTAGTTGGTAGACTGTAAGTATTAAGTATAAGTAAACAGAAAAAATACTAGTAAGTATAAGTAAAAAAATTCAAACATACAAAAGCATAAGTAAAAAAAAACTATTGACATGATTTGGGATGGGACAGACAGAAAAGGACAAGGATACAAAGGAAAAGGTTTCAGAAGAGGCAGGTCTTCTTCACTCGATCTTTGAAAATATTTAGAGACGTGATTTTCCTGATGTCAGGGTCCAGGTCAGTCCAGATTTTTGCTGCTTAGACAGTGAAGGATATTTCGTAAGTGGTAGAGATGTGTTTAGGAATAAGTAGGGTGAGTGAACTTTCAGATCGTAGCCCAAGGCCACGAGTAGACAAATCTTTAAATTTGCCACTAAGATAATTTGTGCTATGAGGATTTTTAAAAAGAAGTGTAAGTATGTGAAGTTGGCATCGATCACGGATCTTCAGCCATTTGAGAAGTGACCTGTATTCAGAAATGTGGTCATATTTTCTGAGGTCGAAGATATACCCAATGCACAAATTTTGAAGACGTTCCTACCTGCACAAATATTCTTCATTAAGATCAGGATAGCACACATCTCCATAATCGATTAATGGTAAGAAAAGTGTTTGACAAAGGTAGATTTTCGTTTTAGTCGGTAGAAAATTTTGAAGACGTTTCAAAGAATGTAGGATACATTCTTTGAAAACGAAGTTGAAAACACGACGAATAACATCATTTACTTGAGGCCGCCAACTAAGATTTTGATCGATCAGTAGACCCAGGTTTTTAACAGTTGACGTGTATGGTATTATTGTACAATTTAGCAATAATTTACTTGGGTTAACCAAAAGACCCATTTCATAATCCTACTGACCAATTGAAGCGAGTATGAGATGATCGAGGATGAGATGGAGCTATTTCTGTTTTGCATCTGCGGATTCCGGACTGAAAAAATATTCAAGGGGCGTATGCCTTATGATCAACCCAACAAACTATGGTGACGAAATACTAAATGATCATAATTTTAAAACCACATATTGAACAACAAAGTAAATCGTAATGCGGTACCACTTGGAATACTGAGTTAACACTTTGAAATATAAATTAAAATTACCAGATAAAACAAAATTTCCTGCAAATTAACCATTCTTTAATATTTATAAGATAAATATCCTGGATATCTCTTATATAATTTTCTGTTCAGAATGTTTCCTGAAGTGATAACAGAGTGATACCATTAGACCTCAAAAGGTTAAGCGTATGGAGCGCGTATAGAAGATAGTAATCAGGTATTGTTATTTAAAAATATATTCTTTTAAAATTACAAAACAGGTCGGCCAAGACCTACTTTTAAATACTTTTTAAATATGGTGATGGGCAGACATAGGAATGCATAGTTACACCGTTAATAACATTTATCATTTGGACGAATATATTAAAGCGGAATTAAGGGTAGATGGTTTAAGGGAGGTGGTTTTAGGTCACTTCTTTAAGACGGTGGGAATTTCACTTTTAAATGTTTAATTTCAAAATAACAGTAATGTTAAATGTTACATAAAAAAAGAAAATGTTTGGTTATTCTGGTCTGTGTGAATTTCCAAATTGAAGAATCGGTTTCCAATTGATTGTTCGTTCGCAGTTTGAATGTTTATTCTATTGAGTTATTTATTCAGGAATGTGTATATGATAAACGAGTACCTAATGGCTAATTATACTATGCAACATGAATCACTGCGTTGTTATATAAAGAAGAAAATATTGTCCTGGTGTTTTTTCTTCTTCTGTGCTACATCAATGTCTGCGTTTATAATTAAAAATGAATCGACATAAAGATATGTTTTAGTGACGATCTTAGTGTTAATATTTAGTCTGAGCCGAGATACTTAATTGACAAATGCTTAATACATTATGTATTATGTATGTAAATGAATAAATAATAACTCGGTTTTAAATACTTTTTAATTATATTATAGAACATAGAAATTATAAAACAGAAAGACTGCCAATATTGCAGTTTGACCTTCCAAACCAGAGCACAAAAAATCAACGACACAAATCGGGGCACCAAACCTAATCTGCCACACCACATCGATCGCCGCACCACCCGAAACTAAAAGCAGAGCCCCATCATCAACCCTGACGCACCTACTTCCACTACCCTCTACACACGGACCTCCCTCGTTCGCCGAGGTTCGCTCCCATCACAATGTCGGGCCAAAAATAATCAAACGCGCCGGCAAAGGGCAGCCCCGGCGTAATTACAGCCGAACTCAGCATGCTTTCAAATAAAACTCTAAACAGTCCAAAAAGTGTCATCAATCACGTTATATTATTCATGCGGCGGCTCGCGGAGACATATTCGTGTGTATGTACCATTATTACCTACAGTCGGTGTGGATGTCGCGGCTAAAGCCCGAAAGTGGATCGTTTATTAATTTATTTAAAAGGTATTCCATAGTACAGAGAAGTTCCGAGAACGATATTGAATATATCAATTCATTTATGACTTCAATAAGCTGCAGTACACACACTTAATTGTACACAATGCATCGATCAGCTTTTATATCGTTCAGAATTTAAAGACAAATGCTAACCTCAAATCCCACTTTCGTTATCAAAATACCACCGTCACTCATCTAATTTGATAACTGACATATAGTTTTGACATATTCCTTACAGTTTTTACTTCACTTATACTAATTTATATGTTTGACGTGGGCATTTTAAACAATTTTACTGCAACAAAGTAATTTTGCTTTACCGAGGTGAAAAAATTCAAGTAATAATTTAACTGTACTACATATATGAATTAAATGTGCAGTTAAGTTCTGTCTCTATGATTATGTTTAAGGTCAATATAGTTTATACGTATCGTCATATATGACATAGTTCCTTTGAAACAATATAAAAAATAAAATAAAACTTCTGTGTCTCTCAAACAAGCTAATCGTCGTCGTGGTGTGTTGTGTTGATCACAAGGCATACGGCCTTTGACGGCGCAGATCACTACGGGAATCCGAATTCGATTCCCGGTCGCTAGTCGAGCGAGGCTGAATTACTGCACTGGTTGACTGTAAGAGATTGCTCTCGTAGCAATAAATCCGCCATATGTATCAATTAGATACATTAAAGTAGATAAATAAATAAATGCAATTATACGTGAAGGGTTACTGCTTACTGAAACTAAGCTTGCAATTTATCAATTAAGATACTAGTTTCTTTAAAAAAAAAAAATATTGTGTTGAGTGCGAATCGTAAAGTGTTACAAAAGTTCTTAGGGCAACAAGATATTTTATAGAATAATCACAATAGTTTAATTTTCTCGTTTAAAATTTTTGGCTAAGAAGTAACTACTAAATATATAATTATTATGACGATCACGTATTATTTTATATATTTTATATAGGGATCATAACATATATATCTAGGGCCTCGCAATTGAACGCTTCGTAGCTCAGTAATTGCTAAAAATGATCTATGGGGTTTAATTAAGAAGAAAATTAAAATTATAATTTAGAAGTTGTGCCCGTAAAATATCAATATATACATGTAAATTTCGTTTTCTTACAAATAGTCCAATTTTATAATGAAACAAATAAAATTGCTCGACAGCTTATTAGTGGGTATAATAAAGCTTATAATAAACGTAAAACTGTGGTAAATAAGTCTCGAAGTGGCCGTCCAAAAAAACTACTTCCAGTGAAGACCGCTTGATAAAAAAGTGATCGACGAGTGACCTCCGGAAATCGGCTATGTAAATAAAAAATGAATTACAAGAAAATTATGACGTGAATATACGTGTTTCAGCTGTGAAATGTGATTAAATTTGGATTGCATCTACTATGTCTAAATAAGCAACCCCAAATTTCTGCAAAGAACACGAAGCTGCATCTTGCGTTTGAAAAACGGCACAGTTTATGGAGGAGTTCAGAATGGTCCAAGGTGTTATTGAGTGATAAAAGCAAATTAAATTTAGTATCATCTGATGAAATACGGTACGTGCGACGTCCTATAAAAAAAAGATTTGATGTTCATTACCAAATAGCCACAGTGAAACATGGAGGTGGCAATGTTATGGTTTGGGGATTTTTTGGTGGCAATGTTATGGTTTGAGTTTGACCTTTAGTTAGAATAGAAGGGACTATGGATCGTTTTATGAATGCCGAGATATTAAAGAAATAAATGCTACCGTATGCGAAAACAAATGTGCCATCTGATGTGCCAATAAGATGTATTTTTATGCAAAATACTACAACAGAAAAAAAACTGAAAAATATTTGTCAAGTTTGGTAAAAAAAGTGTCTGCTTTTGACACGGTCAAGGGGGTATTAATTGGAAGATGGACTCATAAGAATCTCAAAACAATTTTTCTGCAGAATTTTTGTAAAAGATACGTATAGAAACATTACTGAAAATGTCTGTAAAAACTTGCTCGTCCAATCTTCAAAACTACTTAAGTCAAAATTATAAAAAATACAGTATTTCCAGAATTTTCTCCAAAGTTTAATAGAAAATTATAGCGATGATACTATGTTTAATAATTTTTGAAGAATTAACTTAATTTGAGGATACTTATTTTGAGGATTTAACTTTTTGAATAATTATTTTTATACTTCTAAAAGATTTACTGGGCAATGTATAACCCCAATACTACGACTTCCAAATCTATAACTATGTTATTACATACATTTTTAGGTTATAACGAAGTCTTCCGTAATAAGTTAACTCGCTAACTAGAAATAGATATGAACCCAACCGACGGGGGGCTTATTATTCCATACCTTATTCGATTTATATTCATGCACCAATGTTCACTTTTATATTTCAATATGCACGTTTATTTCAAAGTTTATTTACATCACCAATATAAAATATATAAGCCAATCAACAGTCAGCCTAATAAGCTCCTTATATAAATTTAGTACTAAAAAGAGCGAGAATCAATTACAAATCACATGTTGTAATCGTCAGAATTAAGACAAAGGACAAAATATTTTTTCACGCGCTCAATATAAGAGTTTACTCCTTAAGAAGCGATTTTCAAATATAGCGCCCGGTATGAAGTTCTATAAGGAGTAAAATCAGAAGGTTAGAGCGTACGAATTTCAGAGCGTTAATAAAAGTGTAAACGTTAGGTGGCCTCTCCGCTTAACATTTTTACGTATTTATAGAATGAGATATCAATATGCTTATTTGGCATTTTCTTATGGCGTAATCGCAATGACGGAATTTGACATACATAGGCTCGTAGAAATAGACAAAACGTAAAACCGGATTAAATCGCTATTACGTAAGTCTAGATTAATATGAATTGTCTATTATCTCCAACTGTTCAACAGACGCATATTAAACCAGTATTAACTAATTGAGTTTGGAAAATCAAAGATTAACCGATCGGAGATTTATGTTTTGATTCGATACTTTTTCCTGTGCAGTACGTACTACGCATCAATCGTTAGACATATCGAATTTTCCTATGCAGTACGTACTACGCATCAATCGTTAAACATATTGACGTATCGTATTATTTATTGACAGTTGTAAGCACAGATCATATACTAAAGTTGTAAGCGTCGTTTCTTTTTGGCTGAAAGTATTCCGTGAAATGAAGACAAGAAAAAGAAACTACACGGAAACAGAGACTATTGTTGAAGAAAGACTATTTTTGTAGATATTGATCCTTTACAAAAATATAATTGAAAATAAACACACCGACGAAGCAAGCGTGAAGATAAAAAAAACGCTTTTAACGCTATTGCCGAGAAAAATAATGCTAGTGATATTATTAATGAATGCGTGAGTAGTCAAATGTAGAATACACATATAATTTGTTTGCACGAATGTATTTTATTTTTTATATTTATGTACTATACATAAATATATGTTACCTATTTTATACATTCCGAAAAATCGTACTTAAGGAGTAAACTCAAGTCGTGCGTCGGAGCTGGCAGGCACAATTTTTTTACGCCAGTATCATTTTGCCATTATTAAAATATTTAAAGAAATTTCTAATCATGTCTCAACAAAGATTAACTGCTGTAGTGTTTTAATGGAATTTAGTAGAAACGGGGTTACAATTGAAAGATAACTTAACGATTCTATAGCTGGCAGAATGACGATCTTATCGAGTTCAGACCAAGTACGCGCTTAATTCGTTTCACAACGTCTAGCTCACAAAAATGCAGATTAGCTGCCCTTCACGGTCTACACGCACACATTAGCCGGCTAAAACGCGTATTAACCTCTTCGCGCATATCAGCCGCAACATAGACATTTATCACATGACGCGTACGCGGGGCGGCCAGGCGCTGAGCCGCCTCGACTTAATCGGGGTTTAAATAACGGGCGGACCGCACGCCGCGCGCCCTTACCCCCATTTCTTTATTTCGCCCTTTTTCGCGTAAAATTTCTCCATCCAAATTAAGTTTTTGAATTGCAGCAGCGGCGCGGTCTGTCGCCGACTGGCTTATTGCTGCGTGAATAACGATTTTAATAAGAAGCTAGGATGGTGCAATTTGGTTCAGGGATGACCGATTCTAGGACTCGAACAATGCATTGTGGTTTTACTGTTTACTTATAAGGTAAGGACGTTTCCCAACTACAACAGTATTGATTGCAAGGACATTCCAAGCTAAGTTAGTATAATTTCAATAAACATTTTAAATGTTTTATAGTGATATATTAATTTGATATTTTTCATACTTATGCTTCCTCCAATCTAAGTAACATACTAATTTTCCCCTGTGTTACCTTTATCACACTCTAAGATCCGTGTGGTCTTAGCATTTGAATCGTCTTAGTTTCCTTCTAGATTTGTTACATTATCTTTATCAAGGACAAATTCTCGCATCTACATTCGTATCCCACGTATGTCTAATTGCCGTCTATCTCTTTCAGCCATTTTTCCCAAAGACTGTTCGACATGGAAACATGAAATTTGAGAGCATATTACAGCATATTAAACCGCATACATCTTAATGCTTACTATCGATAAATTGCAAAACTGGAAACTTTAGACCAGAAAAAGCATTAAAACCGCGCGCGTGGTTTTCGCTACCCGAATGTTAATTATTGAATTTTAAATCTCTTAGAAAATATTAAAAACAAGTAGTCTAGATTTGAAATTGAATTAAAAGTATTATTTTAGTTAAATTTAAAATCGATTTAGTTAGTTTTGCATGATACTCTTACAAACATACAAATTAATAAACATGAAAACAGAGAAACAAACAAAAAATCCATTAAAACATTCGAAAGGAGCAAAGGCTCTTTAATTTGAACCCCAAGCACCATCCTATTTTAAGTCCCATTCAAATCAGTCAAGTAGCTTTAACAAATAGATAGGCAAAAAAAGAGACAGACGAACAAATATAAATTCTAATACATAACGCCTGATACAAAATTTTCTACAAATATACATTGTATGTAAAATCATTACAATCTTCAAGAATAATTTCATATGGTAATATTTATTAGGTCAATGACTCAAAATGTTAAAAAAACATTAAATGATGTATTTGTGCCTTCCGAGGGCGTGCAACACATATGAGCATTTTTAACCTCATAAAAAAATCATACTTAAGAAATTTAAATGACACTTTTTTGTTTCATATTTTAATAAATTGGATTTATTTTATACGAAATTTCTCGATTTTTTTTACACAGTGCTTTTATGACAGCGCGCTCCTAGTGCCTTCATACTGTCTTGCGTCTCCGCGCCATCGACATGGATGATGGAACATTCATAAACGAAGAAGATAGAACACTGAATTTAAGTATAACCAAGGGTCAACCATTAGTTCTCCTGAAAAATTGGAGATTTTTTTACTTATAAATGATAATTCTCATCTAACACTCCGATCTGTGTGTCCGCGAAGTGTTAGACGATAATTCTTATCTTTTGCGTGTTCGCGGAGTGTTAGACGATAATTCTCATCATAATCAACTAGTACTATTACTAGTTGATTATTTCCAGCAGTTTTATGGAGTTTTTAATTTTCACCTATTTTCTATTCTAAGGACGGTCTACGAAAGTGATTGCAGCGGAGTGTTAAATGAGAATTATCGTCTAACACTCCGTGGACAGGCAAAAGATAAGAATTATCGTCTAACACTTCGCGGACACGCAATCGGCATTTGCATCTTTTTTGCCGTTATCTCGAAACTGTTACAAATATTATAATGGATTTATTTGTAAATTCGCTTGCCTTTTAAATAGTAAGCATCTTTGCAATGAATGAAATTCGACGTGCTATTTAATTGCGCCATTAATTGTTTTGTTTATGATCGCACTTCAATTTAGACAAATTTTATTATCTACTTAGGGTATTCGTTTATTGTCATTCACAGGGCTATTTATTGTAAGGTATTTTGTGAGCTTTCATTCGTAATTTTTCATTGAAAGTTATAGCCGGGAAAGAAGAGTGAATGTGGCTCTGCTCGGATCGATTTCGATTATTTATTAGTAGCTTCCTGTGAACTTACCGAATATTAAATTTTAATATTACATCTGTGGGCTGCACGATTGAATTATAAAAATTTTGAAAATGATTCATAATTTTTGAGGTGTTTCACCGATTTCTGTAAAGTAAATAACTGTTGCACATACATCTGAGATGCATTTTTATGTATTTGCGATATCCTCAATTGTTGATAAGAGCGAGAAAATATTTTAACTTGCAAAGAAAGGTTCAATTTGAAAAAAAATATTTATTTATGAAAGCTGAGCAGCACAACAATGGTTTTGTAGCCGATTCAATAACTGGCATTTGAGTATCAATAACCATGGTAATGGTGATATTACACTATCAGTACGGTGTAAGTGGTATATTTACCACAATTTAGCCAGATGATTCCTTTCCTGAATCGTAATTTTATCGCTGTGAAAAGCTATTTAAGGGAAAGATTTTCAAGTATTCATATTAGTGATGAACAGCTTATATAATCAATGAGTCATAACATATTATATATGAATTCAATGAGTTATAACATATTATATATGCTGTATTGAAGTAACAAAATTTATAACAAAAATATTTTACATATTAACAAAATTTTATCGGCTGATGCTGTAAAAGATTGGGGTTTTATAATTAGATCAAAACCAATTTTAATTTTAAAATATTTTATTCTGTACTTCCACAGATAAATATAAACATATTTGCCCGTTGCTCCGCCCACGTACATTTTCGATTAAGACCGCCGAATTTACATGCAGGTTATGAGCTCTCCATAAATTTGAGCAATCGATTTAATAAACACGTTGCATCTTCAATCGACACGTTGCATTAATGTTAAATACAGTTAATACTAAATAATGAACCTAAAGTAATAACAAAACCTGAAACATTATGATTTCAATACTGAGAAAAAACCATCGAATTGCATTCTAAAAAAATATAATTATTATAGTCAACCGTATAGATGTGGTGGGTTAACAAACATTCGAACACATTTTGAATATAGTATTACTATTTCCTGCGAGCGGAGCCGCGGATACGGGGCAAACTATACGCATGTCTTTGATAGCGATTCGTTACTTGATTGCAGAGTTATTTAGCAATAAACAAACCAACTTTTGTCATTGAATAAGTATATAATGTTCAATTGTTAACTTCGTCTGAAAATATCGGACAAACGTTCACGGCTCAATTTAATTCATAGACTATTTTTAACTCGAGAAATAGTATAACTCTTATAGGATGTTCTGTTTTTATTATTTAATAATACGAACATGTAATACAACATCAATATTCTCAGTTATCACATATAGTACTTTTTTTTGATCAGCATTTATCTGATATTCATCTTTCTGGCGTTTTTTGAACAAAATGTCTTCAGCCGTATTTCCTTTATACTTATTCCATACAATTAAATAATCCGTTACCTGGGAATACGCTACGATAATGGCAAATAAATACTTCAACGACCTTGATAAACAACATAGAGCAATGTATTGTAGCAATAGGAAATCGAAAAGACTTATAGATTTACATGCTGCTTGGTAGGTGTTATAAGTAACTTCTTGTAGATTTTAAGGTACTGAAAAGAAATAATGTCTTTAATTTTAAAGTAGCAATAATAGTTCATGCATAAAACTGTTTTACTTTGCGGTAACTGGATCAACTAGGGAAACTAGATAGTATATCCGTCCTCGCCTCGACATAATAGCAATGGATATTGTAAACTGTCATAAAGTCGTGGTGTTTTTTTATTTAATAATACAAAAATGTACTATAACATCAATATTATCATTATATATATATATATATATATATATATATATATATATATATATATATATTACGTTAGTGTGTAGAGAGCTTTACTCGAACCTTAATAACGCAAGCGCGATTGCTCTATATAGAAAACAATATTCGTTGATAATAGCTTTTGAAATTATTTTTCTGTTATAGAGATACTTTTTCTAAGGCATTTTTCTAGTCTCAATTTTTTTACTTTGCACTTTCTTTACTTTTGTGATTATTTAAATATATTCTAATAAAATAATTATTGATTCGCAGATCACTACAAAAATTACTTGAGGATACTCAAAATCTGCTGTCATGACAATTTTCCTTAAGTCTTTTCGAAAGTTCTCAAAAAAATTTAAGTATCACTATTTATTATTTTATTAATACTAATTTCTTTTTCTAACAAATTAACAAATAACAAATAATTAATTTGAAGTGTTTAATCATAAAAACAGATGGCGTGCCGAATTTTTTTTTAAGTAAAAGAACAGACTTTAGAAGTATGTACAAAGAAAAATTAATATTCGTGACTCTTCTATTGCTAAAAAAAAGTTTGAAGAGTTCTTGGAATAATTGTATCAAAATTAAATTCTAAATGGAAGTCGATTGTGTATATATATGATAATTTACCTTAATGTATTTATAAAGTCCAACGCAACAAATTTTATTTGCAAGTTACTTTTGTCCACTTAAACGAGCGTATTTTCCGTATATGCGCCGCCTTAAATGAAAGTTCGTGTGGGCTAAGCCGTTCGTTACATTCGAATGAACTCGCTGCAGTTCCAAAAAGATAGGCAGACATTTTATGTATGATTTAGAGAAAGCGAAATAAATGATAATAAAATATTACTATAAAGAAACAATGCTGTTAATAACCTGCATTCGTGTATAATTACGTACACTTAGCTACAGTAAATTGTATTAATTAAAATCCACAATAACCATACACGTAAACATACCAAAAACACGTCCTCCAAGGGATCGCTCCCTCCCCGCGCGCCCAATCTAGCTTACAATGCTATCTGAACCATAAACAATGAGTTAATTTATATTTTTTTAACACGAAATGGGCTGTACGCGCCGGCCAGCCAGTCGCACGAGAGAATTATTTAAAAAAGGCAGAAAGCACATTATTTTATATTTAAATACCGGCGGGCGCCGGAGCGTCGAATACTTCGGAGAATGTATGTAAATTTATCTACCCGCCCAACCCGCGATTCGCTTTCATAATCTAAATATTTGCACAAAGCCGTTTCGTGCTTTACTGCCTACCTACTCTATGGTAATGTACGCGGCTGTAGCTGCGCGTGTCGGTATGTGGGAGCTTCATAGAAACGATAAGGCCAATATGGCGGAAACGCCTAGTTCCTCGCCTACAGGTATTATGGTGCGTCACAGACAGTGAGCGATGTGCGAGGAAAGTCTTTAAAAAAGACAAAGAATAATATGCGTATTAATTTTTTTATTTAATCAACATTGAAAACCCACTAAAACTATGGAAGTTAAGGTTGATGTGTAGATTCTTATAAGCTTATCCAACAATCGAAAATGCAATTAGAATAACTTAGATTCGATTAAATTCATTTCTTTATTTCGTCTTTAGGAACACGGAGAAACATTTTGATCCCTTATTAAATACAAAAGAATCTATAATATCTAGAAATCATAAATTAAATTAAAGTGCCTATAATTTCAAAATTCTTGGTTATTTTTTAGTGGATTACCTTATGTACACGGTACCCGATTCTTCGAAATAGCTGAACGGGCTTTGATGTTGTGAAGTGGTTTGAATCTTTCACAGTATTTCAAGCATGAAATATATTCTAGCTATGTTTCAAACTTGCGCTCTTCCTATTAGAAATATGCAATAGATAATAAGATTTCAAGTAGCTTTACTTATAAAGTTAAAATCCATAGTAAACAAAATTGAAAACATTATATAATTATATTTTTTTCTCTTAAGAACGTAATTATGTAAAGGTTAATGGGATAATAATAAAAATAAATTTAAAAGAAGAAAAACAAAATTAGTACACGGAAAAATGTTTATATTAAAATTGTACTACATCATAAATTTATATTGATGAATAATAAAAGGTGAAATAGATGCTTTGATTAAATATTATGTAATTTATAAAATATAAACTAAATCAAAATAAAACTATCGCTTTCCATTTAAATATTTGCTGGCTAAATAAAATTAACAAAAGAAGTCTGTTCTGCATTTGAAAGTGATGATGTATTAATTTCTTAAAAGTACTTTTGAAAGTAGAAGCTTTCTTCATCGTATTCAAATCCTCTGAAGGTTTCATCTTTCTAAGCTCTGGTAGTTTTATACGATTTCTGATAGAGTTAAAGTTTCTTGATATTAAAAATTGCGAAGAAAAAATTATTCATTATTGGATCATTATTATTTTAGATTGTATATTCACCATTAGTGCCGTTCAAAGTCAACATAAAACTACTAGCCCTTGCTGAGTTATAGACGCGTTAAACTCCTTAAAGCTTTTTTGCGTTAACGGTTTCGTTAGTAACGTTAGCGTAAGTGAATTGTGTATAGCAAATTAGTCGTGGCTAATCTTGATTCACCTATGATTCACTTATGTGAATTAATTGAATCTGAATCAGTTAAATAATCAATTCACCTTAGTGACTCAATGACTTCAATATATCAGAACTGTGTCAACACTGTAACTAGCTTGATTCTGAGTCAAATGACTTTTGCGTTACGTTCTAGATATATATTTACCAAGTTGAAAAATATTTGTAAATATATATTTACCAAGTTGAAAATTGATTGATTTTCCTTTTTACTTACAGGTTTAAAACCAAAGGCACACAGTTGTTTAGTATTACTACAACTGTATATTAAACTAATAACAACTCATTTGGAAAATAACAATTATAAAAAAACACTTTAGTACGTACAACGATAAAATAGTACCAATATAATAATATCAACATACAAATATGTTTTCCTCAAATATCCCTATTTCGAGTGTGTTTGCGGATGTGATATATGTTACTTACTTATTCTACATAAATCATCCCTAGAAAGAAAGTGACGCACTTGCTTAATATACGATAGAAAATCTCATAGAAAAAATGAATGCGTATCGAAGAGAAAAGAAACGTTCCTCTAAGATGAATGCCGAACGAATCAATGAGTGAGTCAAAGATTCAAATGAATCGATAAGATTCCAAGTGAGCCATTTAACTTAGCGAATCAGTGTACTGTATCATTTTTTTTATTCACTCACTCCCCTGTTATCCAAGCTTATAGCAAATAATTGGGTGTTCTTGTCCACTACGATTCTGCCTATAAGTTCGTGCCGATTATTAAAAATCTAACAAGTGTTCGCATGCTATCGCATAGGTTGACACTTCACGACAAGGGTGGTATATAAATTTAATTCAGCGAATTTATCATTACGCCTTTTAATACATCGATAAACGCATAATCAATAGAAAAATATCGAAACCTTGAGATGCACAATTTAAAGAAAATGGGTTTTAAAATAAGAAAAATAGTGTAAGAAAAATGTTATTCTCACCTAAAAAAATTCTCTCAAATTATTTGCTCTTGACTGAAAACATTGCTTTCATATAACACACATTTGTACCAAAATATTATACGAAGGCGAAATGACAAATTCGAAGACATTATTATTAACGCAAATATTCAAAGTTATTAATAGTAACATTATTAATAGATCTAAGACGACAAATTATTATTGGTGCGAAAGTATTCCTTGAATACCACTAAATATTTCTACAAAATATATAAATTAGCTTAAATATAAAGGAGTATTTGATGCAACTCTAACTTAGTAATGGGCTGAGACGATTTCACTTAGATCGGTATTCGAATGTTACGTAAACGAGTGTCTTGAATAATTGAAATATGGTATTGGGATACTCAGTACTCAAATTATGGTCTCAAGTACTCATAATACTCCAGTTCAGATTTAAGTACCGACCTTTTTCTGTAAATAAAGGAAATTACGTTTTCGCTTTTATGAACACTCTTACTAAGACCATTCTAATCATTCTTTTAAGTCTGAGATGTTAGCGACGTATGTATAATCATGTATGAAACACAGTATAACGAATAAAACTCATAAAATCATATATATATATATATATATATATATATATATATATATATATGTATATATATATATATATATATATATATATAAATATGTGCATATAGTTGTTTTTATTAACAACCTTATGTACCATTAATCATACCCCTTTTAACCTAATCTTCTCTTTCCTTGTTGACACCTCATATCCAAACATGTCACTTTACTTCCCATCTTCCCACTCTTGCGTCAAGTAAATTTTTTTCTTGGTATGTTATTCGAATTATATTTGTTGTTATTATTATTTGTTAATTTTTTTTAAATCTTCAATCTAGCAATAAATATCAAACTACTAGGATATTTATTGGTAGAACTGATACTTTTCGACTACCTAAAGTAATGTTAAAGTCAATAAATAAATATTTTACCAAAGATAAATATTTTTCATGACTTTTTCCTAAAATCTTATCAATTCGTCTGTCCGTCCGCTCTTATGCTTGTTTGTATATTAAATATGTAAAAATTACTAGGCGATGAAGATAAAGATTTCACTTTTGTGTTTGTTAGGGCCTGAAGAATACGAGGTTTATTTGTTTTGCAAAGTTTGAAATTAAAAAAATTAAAAAATTTATATTGATTAATTTGTACAAGCGTTAGTAAAACTACAAATTAAAGTTAAATAGGGATAACACTGTTGCAATTATTTAAAGTCTAGGTAATAATTTATAGAAAGTTTAAACTAAAATATGTTTATATATAAAAAAAATAAAAAAGCGGTAAAAATTGTAGGCCTAATGGCGGAATTGATTAGTATCACTATAATGTTATTTGTTGTAATATTGAAAATATTATTCGCAATACATTTACGTAAAAACTAAATAGATGTAGTACGTGACATTTCATTCCACTCGTGTTCAACACCATTTCTCTTTTTATATCCAGTTTCATAATTCAAGACCTGAAAAACCAAAATTACTTAACCACTCCATTCATAATTAATCAAAACATTATCGTTCGAGGAATCGCGACGAGTCGCAAGAACCAACAAACAGGCGCCAACTGTTCAAGATCATTTATCAATAATTTATTTTCGTTTTCTTTTTTTTTCTTTAATGTTTACGTTCTGTCCTCATTGGCATTTTTCCTTTGTCTTTTATTGAAACAAAAAGAAATTAGCCATATATCGCAAGCTTAATAATAAAATGAAAACAAAACATGTTGCCGATTGCAATCACCAAACGATATAAATATATAATAATATGAACTTTACGTTCTCGAATTTTTTTTTGGGCTGTAGCAAACAGTAGTTAAAATAATAATCTATATTTGAATAATTTCCACTGTACATAAAAATCGTAAATACAGAGTATCTTTTTACTATATCACGACTTCAAATTCGTCGAGTTAAGAGTAACTTCGCAATTAAACGTGTGATATTAGTAAAGCAGTTCAGAGACTTGGCGGGAAAAATCTATTTGCAAATTTCAACTGAATTCCAACAGTCGTTTTTGAAAAATCGTATGATTGTTTTCTCTCTAAGATATAGATGTCAAAATACTTATCTTTAAGTTGACACATTACAAATAGAATTTGAACGGATGATTTTCTTATAAAATAATGTATTTGTGGAAAAAGTATTACTAGGATTTAACATACACTATTTTCAATATATATTTTCCTCGTCTGTTTAGACAAAAAAACCGAATCATTGAATTTTCAAAGTTTACTTCATAAGACAACTTTGTTTTTCTTCATAAATGTGAGGTTTTTGAAAACACATTCATTTGCATGAAGATAAACGAAACGTTCCTCTAAGATGAATGCCGAACGAATCAATGAGTGAGTCAAAGATTCAAATGAATCGATAAGATTACAAGTGAGCCATAAAAATTATGCGTAGACTAATTATCCTTGTAATAGTTACGGGTACATCTTTAAAGGCCCTTGTCAGTATCATGGTTAATTTGAAATATATATGAGGTAATCATGACTATCAAGATTTGGCGAAGAATATTAACTATAATATGGTATATATGGTATATTTATATTATTTGAATGAGCTAGTACTCCATATTTCTACTAAGTCGATACATAAAATGTGTAGATAAATTGTGACACTGCTTCTGCTAATTAATGAATCATTACTGAAGTGTTTATTCTAAATAATCAATAAACGTAACTAAGACCCTAGTCGCAGAATAATAATGACGTAAAAGCTTCAGTCGATTACACTCCATGGAACATTATTTAAAAAGCATCTGCCACAAATCAAAACTTTACCTCTATAATACAAAGTATTCTTATAGTGTTGACTAAATTATGGATATATGTTTAGTATTAGTATATTTACTATTTAGCTTAATTACGACTGTAAATTAAAAAACGGCTAAGTGCGATTTGGATTTGCCCTACCAGGGTCATACATTTACGAGTATACTGAGTAATGTTACAGTGCATTTATATTTATTTCTGTAATGTGAGTACAACATTTACTCATTTTCTACATAAATATGTCAAGTGATACCAAAGAGGACAATTGCAAAGGTACCTTTATATACTGTAAAGAAACTTATAATGTTTCTGACAATTTGGAGAAAATCAATTACGGTAGATTCCTTTTCCACCGCTGCAAGACCGCGTAAATTTGTACGCACGACTCAACCAAAACTGGTCCCGATATGTTTTCCTCATTTGGCAGTTCCTAAACTAATTTTTACGTACGGCAAGCTTCACTTAAAGGTAAATAATTTGTGAATGGTAATAACTAAAATTTGAGTAGTAGTAGATTGCTTTCGTAGTAATAAGTCAGCCATATGTATCTGTCAGATACGTTAAGGTATATAAATAAAATAATAAATGAATAAAGTTCTTTATTGGACAAACTCACACAACGATGGTTTTATATATATTTATATACGTATAATAGTTTAAGTTAAGGGTGCATCGTATTTCTATTAAACTATAAAAAATGTGTTTCAATTTTTACCTTGTAAATATATAGATTAGTATATAATTCATAGACACAAGAAACAAAAGTTAAAAACCGACCTAGTGCGATTCGGACTCGCGCACGAAGGATGCCGTAGCACCAAAAAATATTAAACTTGCAAGCTTGTATTTCTCAATACAAGCTTGCAAGTTTAATCATTTATATTTCTACACAACATGTCTTATTCAAGTCAAGTTTCGGTGAAGGTTTATTTTAAGTACTATTATCTTCATATTTTTTAGAATTTTACACACTTTGGTTGAAAAGTTAGAGGGGATGACACGCGGTTCAAGACTTTAATAATGCGTATCTCACGAACTACTGACTTAAATAAAAAAGTTATTTTGGAATCTCTAAATCATTTTAAGACATATTTAATATCTATACGCCTATGTGCACTGGATTTTTTTCATCCCTCTGTTACATGTATAGAGTTTCACCCCTAATATTGATTTTTTTATAATGCCATACATTGTATAGTGGCTCATTGAAGACACCTAACATTTAAATTTCATCTATATAGTGTCAATAGTCTCCAAGAAAAGGTTTGTAACATACGGACAGACAGACAGACGAACAGAAGGACAGGACGAAAATATAAGAGGTCCGTTTTGGTAATTTGGCTACGGAACCCTAAAAAGACCGAAACAAAAACGATACGAAATATCAAAACCCAACTTATTTGTCGTCGTTAAGCATAAAATGAACTAATTACACGGTAATTTTTTCAGATGTATATTTCATGCGACTTAGGAAATACAACATTTGATTGTGTGGTGGAACATTTGATTTTTATATATTTTCGGGTGCCACTGGTTTAAATTGAAACTGAAAATAGAATATTACTTAATCTCCTGTTAATGCCCTTTTCAACAACCTTATTTGCATATATACTTTAGATTGGTTATAACTTTTGCACGTAATGAGCTCCTAAGAAAAACATTTCCCAAATGGCATTGGATTTTTCCCTTTACCCAAAAATGGAAAATAAGATTTGTTTTGTACAACGTGTAGACTAGCAGAAAGTAAAAGTTAGCAATTTTGGGCAAACTTCGTGTGGGAAAAATTGTGGTATATTACATACTACCTTCCCGACTAGACCCGGGAAAAAGGGACTACGATTGAATACTTTGTGTCATCCTATTTTTTATAATAGTCATAAATGCGACGAAATAGATTTTTTCTCTCTCGGAGCCTAGATACAAATTATCTTTACTTATTTCGAAATTCCCATCCAATAATGCAATCCCATCTTTAAGGGTCGGATTTCAAAAAATTATTCTCAATAAGCATCTAGAAGGGAGTGGACATGTACGTGCCAAATTTCTAGTTTATAGGATTAATAGTCTTGGAGAATTCAATCAAACAGTGAGTGAGTAATAAGTGGTTTTTATGTATATAGATTTTTGTATCTTCAAACTTTTGTTGCACTGGGGTTATAAATACTAATAATAATCGTAGATACAAATATGTGAATAAAAATGCGTTAATACATTAACAAAATTTGTTAAAAGTAATATCACCACCGCCATCTGGTAAATAATTACAAAAGTAGATATTTATGACGTTTGCTTATAAAACAAGCAGATGTCCTCTCAATTAATTAGGAGTACCTAGTCCATTCAAATAATTAGTAGTAGAGTTGAGGGATAATATTTCTGAATTATATTGCAAATTATGAAAATGCTTTCCTATATCAATTTAGTTTTGAAGTAAAACTTCTTTACACACGTTTGACTTGGGGAGTAAGCTGGTGAATGCGTGATGAGAGCGTTACGAAAAGTGTGATCGGGCGAGGCGAACGGAAATTGAGAAGGAGATATAAGTTAGTGAAGACAGAAAGAGAGAGAGTTACGTTTCGTATATTACTGTAGGAACAAGAGAGAGAGGTGCGAGCACACATTTTCTTTCTCTCTTTCCCTCATAGCCAGTTATGTTTCGTATATCTAAGACAGAGTGCAAGCGTATTGTCTGTATCACACTGTAGGAGCAAGAGAGAGCAGTGCGCGCGCACTCTTTCTCTCTTCCTCTCATAGCTAGTGCATGAAATATATATATATATATATATATATATATATATATATATATATATATAATATGTGCAAGTTTGCTAGCGTTACGCGAGCGGTGATTTTTTGATTATTTTGTAATTTCATTTCGTTCTTGAACAATTTTATAAATTATTATTTTGTTCAATACATTAAATATTCTATGTTTAAAGTAAATAAAATTGTAAATTCATTTTAAAGTTCATATTTTGTGAATTTGAAGTTTTACTTCAGTCGTGTGGTCTAAAGCACACTCGTTTTTTTAATGGTTAATGTTACGTTATGGAAACGTAACGGCGGTAGAATCTGTCCTGTGAAAGTTAGATTAACCCCGATAGAACTTTTAGGACTTTCAGTGAAAATATTATTAGAATGGATAACAATTGTTTAAACCTTAAATGAAAAGGCAGACATTGGTGTGCCTGTAAGGGTTAATTTCATAAACGAGAATACTTAGTTATGTTTCATATTTTGTTCAGATTTCTTTATTCTTTTATTTAATTGTTCCTTCGTTACACTAATAAGCTAGGTAAAGGATGGTCGCGTTGCGCTGCAGGTAATAATCACAAGGGCGCGGATTTAAACGTCGAGCTGTTCTGATTTTTTTTCAGGTTTACATAATTATGTGTTAGAAACAAATATATTAAAATTTTAAGTCAATCTACTTTCAGAGTACAGTTATCATAGCAATGTAAAGTGAAATAGGTTTGACGTAAATTGTACGCTAACAACAGCGGAAAGGTTGGCCATCACTTTTATAGTGACTTCCACATAAAGCGATGTATTCTAGAATGGTGGGTTGTCATATCAACATGTGAAGTTCTTTCTCAATGATCCATCCCATTGTATTAGAATGTGATTTGAATACATGTATATATATATATATATATATATATATATATATATATATATATATATATATATATATATATGTATATATATATATATATATATATATATATATATATATATATATATATATATATATATATATATATATATATATATATATATATTATGAACATGCACAAAAAGTTCAATAATATATATTGCACATTGTTTATTATGATTAGTTTTGATTTGCAAAATTGGAGCCCAGACATATTTGAGTGCTAAACGAACTATACCTTTATAGGTGCAACAAACCAACGTTTGGAAAGAATAGTATACTAAAATAAAACTAGAAAATTCCAGGATTTCCAATATATATTTCCAATTAATTTATAAGATATATTTCCAATTAATTTAACGATTAATTGATATTATCAATTTATCAGTAAAATCCATTAATCTTTAAATTTTCGTAAAATTTATTAGTGTACAGTTATGCAATTAATTGTTACATTAATAATATCGATTAACGATTAATCGATATTATCAATGTAACAATTAATTACATAATTGTGAACGACAATGAAATCTGCAAAGAAATTTCAGGATTTATATGGCTAATTATACAAATAATTTAACCTAGTTTTCCAATTATTTTAACGATTAACCAATATAATTAATATTAATGATTAATCGATGTTATAAAGGTAACTATTAATAAGTGTACACGACAATGGAATCTACAAAGAGATTCCATATTATTATTATAAATGACTATAATTTGAATCCTTAAGTTATTGCCATTTAAAATTTCACTAAAAATGTCGTTAATACAACAATTTACATAATGATATATAAAAAAGAGATCATTTCACGGTCATTTTTGCTGGGCAAATCCGGTACGGGCAGATCTTCGCGTAATACAATTGAAAAATATTCCGAATCGCTTTTATTTGTTTACAAAAAATGAAGGCCATTCGTAAATTGTAAAAAATAAAATATATAAATTAGGAAAATACTGCAAAAGATTTTATTTAAAAAAAAATAAAATTTAATCTCACGTTTATTTACGATTCAAATTCGTGCACCATTATTACATACACTTAAAATTATATGTGTATATATCCAAACACAGGTATATATTTCTGTGTACTTCACGTATACAGATAAAACCAACACATGCGCGCGTTAGATCGGTATTGATCTAACCCGACGACCCCATATAGTTCAGCCTTTTTTTGTCTCACTCCCTTATGTTCTACTGTCTCTCTTTCGCGGTGCCCTCCTCCTCATGCCCCTTCTCCTGCCTCCCCCTCCTTACTCCCGGTTCCCGCCATTCCAGCTTGTACAACTTTACTCCATCGTAAGCTACGCTCGTAGAAATGTCTGGGTGTATAGATGTATATAACTTTATATAAAACGAGACATGCATATATATATATATATATATATATATATATATATATATATGCACACATGTGTGTGTGTGTGTATCTGTACCTACCCTATAGGTAGACAAGTTATGTCTTTATAATACTATGTAAGTAGATATTTATACGTAACCTCGCAGTCAAATAAAATAAGCTGCACTCGTTTTGAGGTTAAATGCTCTGTCTGACCTTACGAAGATCATCTGGAGACCGGCAACTGCAGACGATGGACATGAAACATTTTACATACTACTTTATATCGCAAATATCACTATTTTTAGATATTTCATATCAATTTGATATTTAGTTAAAAGTCGTAAAATATATTTAATGTGGGTCAATTCAAAATTAAATAATTGCAAAATTAAAATAATTAAACTAAGTCGTTAAATAACAAGAGGAAAAGGCGATAAATTGTAACTTATTTGAGATATCTGAATCATACTTGTTAGTGAATTTAAAATCTATCGCAATTTTCATTTTAATAAACGCAATTTTTTCAATAAGGCGCTGTTTTTGTTTTTACGATTTTTCTTTCCCCATAACTGTATGTCGTAGAATCGTAGCTAACTGTCGTAGCAGCCTCAACTAAATCATAGTTTTTAAAAGGACATGCAGTGCAGTAGCAGACGTCAATTATTCTAATAATTACTAATGCTCACATGCAAACTTCTATATATGGCATTTCAGTGCAATTACACACAAATGGACAAATACAACAGATGCAAAATATAATTCTTGATATAATATATTAATATAATTTTTCTTTCGTATCTTCTTAACGAATATTGCGTTTTTTTCTTTATAAATATTTGAAACAAGACAAGATTTTAAAATTTGATTTTAACGAATCTAAAAACGTGACCTTTCTATATTCTCTGAAGAGATCGATCAATAGTATGACCATTTGCCAAAACATGGAAAAAAACTAAATGTCAAATTAACGTAGGAGGATTTAAAACGAAGATAGCATAACGTCGTTAAATATAAACTTAATTGAAACCAGTGATCAGGAAAATTGGTTATTAGAAAACGAGAGGAAATGAACATTGATAATATTATAAGTGAATAAAAGAATATCATAAAAACCCAGGTCAAAGGAAATTCTATGCCCACGGATGACAGAGATGGTGAGACCAGCCAATTGTTCAATGCCAAGAAAATCTATAGATATTCAAATAGAAATAAATAGTCTTTCAGAATGCGAAACAAATGATGCCCTTCGTACTGTTTTGTTTATGAAGCGTAATCACTTAGGGAAAACTTGCATTTTGTTGGCGATTTTATACAACGAACGTGGAACAAACTATGTGAAATACTACCAAAATATACTTCATTATCAGCAAATGAATCTTTAGCCAGAGCTACTAATATAACTTGTGGACAAATTTTTACATATTTTAATCTTCTAGCAGTCAAATGGTTCCTATAACTGAGTTACGACTACAAATCATTTTCACAATAAACAAATTTTACAGCTAATTCACATACTCGCCCGAGTGTCTCGGCGAACATACGATAAGAATCTCGGGTCCGAATACAGCTATGAACGTCTGTTCACATGTTCGACGAATAGTAAAAGTTATCCAGGTTATATTGGTGAAATCATTTAAATATATCAATATTTATAAAAGTAAAATAATAAAAAGAATGTACATACATATATGTATACATATATATGTATATATGTATGTATATGTGTGTGTATATATATATATATATATATATATATATATATATATATATATATATATATATATATATATACATACATCTATATAATATAATGAGGTATTTGAAAAGAAAGTATCCTTTTAAAGCAAATTATTCGTGAAGTCAACCTTCTTGTATTGAAGTTGATTTCTCAACGACTCTAAATGGGCTTTAATTGGTTTAAGATATCATTTTAGATATTTTCATCGTAAATATAAGGAAACGAATTTTCTTTCTTTTTGAAATATGACTAAATTGACACGTTAGTTTTATAACTTGGGTTATAATTATTCTCCACTTCCTTATGCTGCTTTTTAGTCCTTGATCACGGATAGTCCCTTTGGCTATAAATTGGTACTACCTTAATTTTATGGCCAATTCTTATTTAGCCTGCCATTCCAGGCCTCTGTCCGTTCGTGTCTTGCAACAGAATTTGCCTATCTTAAATTCAAAAAAGAAACTGAACAAAGAATAGAAAAAAGACATTGAAAACAGATCGTTACTTTTTGAAAAAAATAAATGTAAGGGACAAACAATCGAACAACTAACTGCAAAACGTACAACGAGATAAGATCGCATATAATTCAGCTGAGAATATAAAATATGATGAATGAGAAATGGTTTGGACTTATGGAATGGGTTCGTTAAAAAATAAAAAGCCACTGAATTTCAGTCAAACAGAAGTTCCGAGATTCATAAGTTTATTGTATGAATTAAACTGTGGTACACTGAGAAACTAACTTTAGTCCGTGTATCAGTCTCCCTACGTTAAATACACCAAATATTTACAACCACTGCGGCAGGAGCGTTACGTCACCTAACCCAACATAACCTAAAACAACCCCTTTGAAAGGAAAATCCATTTTCCGCTGAGCAGCTTTCAAACAATATTTATGATATTTCGCCAATATCTCCAAACATGTATGAGCTATAGATAAGTTAATAATAAACTTCAAGACAATATGCCACGACGCTATGAAAGGTGAGAATCATATAAAAAACTTATAAACGGGAGGTCCGCTCGGAAGGAGAGGGACGGTGATAGACGAAGGGAATGGGTGGAAAGAGAGGGAGAGAGCCGCACGGCGCTGAGCCTGAAGGCGGCTATAGACGGTCGTCTTTCATCGCGCTTCGAAAAATAACGCGGTTATTAATAATTGATAGGTCAAGAGGGTGGGGTTGTAAAATGCAGTATGGACGTTGTTTTGAAATACGCGTTGGCATTTTGTATAAGGGTGTATTATTAAATAACGATGCGGACAATTTGATATTTTATTATGCTTGATAAACATTCTTTGATCCGTGGAATACTTACGCTGAATGCGCATCTGGTCTGAGTCCCTTAAATGCAACAAAAGCGTGAGGACATACAGTACATTATTTGGAATATGAATATAAGAATTTATTTTAGGTAATTACTTGCCCAGTTGAAACTATGTTATCAAATATATTATAAATAATGAAACTGGTAGTAAATAAAACATGATATATGACTTATAAATAAATTCCAATTTTTTGCTATAAATAATCAACTGTAAATATGCGTACATGAATTATCTTACAATAGACAACTTATCGACCACATAACAAGAACTCATTTCATTTATGAAAAAAACGTTAATTTCCAGCAAAATTGGTTTTTCTACCATCAGTCTTAAATATACTTGCCGTTTGAATATTTTTTTTTTCAGAAAGATATTTTATAATAACAGACCTACGAAACTATAACGTCTATTGTAACCATTTTTAATCTACAAAGCAAATATCCCTGTTTCCTTTTCCGTCTTATGGCTCCCATTTATGGAAAGATAGATTACAGTGTAATAAGAAAACGCGATGATTTTAGTTATGAATTTTTGGTGTCTTGTGATAATATTTTCTGGAATAATCGTCAAAAACTTTTCTATTATTTTTATTTATATCCTAAAAGCTTATTTAGGATAGGTTTTTTATTAAGTCTCCAGATAATATACATGAATATGACGTGTATAACAAAACTTGAATTATGAACAAAATTTTATTGAAGTTAATTAGTGCGTCAGAATTCAAAACATGAATTGTTTGTGAGTACAGTAAATTATTTTTCAAACTCTTTTTCACATCAAAGAATAAAACATATAAAAATAGCAAATTTAAATATCCCACCAAAAATACGCTATTTACACTTGAAAAGTATTTCAATATTTCAGATTCCTAAAAATAAGCTTTCGCCTTATTTTAATAACTACTAAGTATAAAAGAGTTGCCAAGTTTAAACCTCAATATTTAATTGAAAACATGTTTACTTCATCTCTATAAAATTTTTAATTACAAAGTTTATACAGAAATTAACTTGGTAAACTTTTGGGTCTCAAATATTTTGGCTGAATAGTCTGACGAGAATTTTTCGCATAATTTTGTTTTTGATGGATTTCTGTTTACTTTTTAGAGCAATTTTTTCCAATGATGATTTGTATGGTGTCGGTATTGCTACAACATATGGACGTAAAACCCTGTCTCCGTTTGCAAATTAGCCAATACTTTTGATGAAACATGTTGTCAGAAAATGACTCTCATTCCACTGTATCTCATTACACTACTAACGCATTTTCTTGGGCTTTGACAATGATTAAATATTGTATATTCGTGGGTATAGTAATTTTAGAAGAAATGAGAACAAATTTATGTGCAAAAACATTAACAATGGATTTCAATTATCACTTATATAATACAGTGGGTTAAAAGTGACTTGCTATGATTCGTCTAAATATTGAGTACAACGCTCAAGACGTCTCTGCGCGCAGTAGATTTTGCAAGAACTTGTCTTAAAGAACGTGCGTTTATATATGTATACCACCGTATTTTTAAATCGCCAAAGTTTTTCCATGAAAGAGTGGTATTTTTAAATTGTATTATGCGTAGCAAATGTTGACCGTTCCTATATTTTTTTTTATATGTTTTCTTCCTTTTTTCAGTAATAACGGAGGGGTTTCCTGGAATTGAACAGAAATCATAATTCCAAAAAAATGTCGATCCTTGAATTGTCTTTGACGGTTTTACTTACAATTTTTTAGAGGAAACGTTATGAAACTTAATTTATGTATATATTGCTTTTTAAATTAAACGTAAACTAGGCAATCTGAAATATTTCCAAAATTCATTGAATTTTATTTCCATGAAATAGCTTATTCAGGCTTTAAATTTCTATGACAACACGGTTTAGTTCAATTTACCAAAAAGTAGATTCTATTCCTATTACGATCATAACTGAACTTACAATATATTATTTGTAATTCTTTTCTAATATTGCCGTTATACCTACAAATGCATCAACAATTATTTCGGTTGTATAAGAAGTAATTTATGATAGACTAAATAAAAATAAAATACGAGTCATTCGTACGTACGCTAGAATGTGTGCACCTAAAACTATTCTTTTTATCGACATGTACCTATCTATATAATTAAACGAATAATCACAAACAGCAAGTGGTTCCTGGTAGAAGAAATAAAAATTTTGCAAATAAAAACAATCTGAAAAAAAATCTGGTTGTTCGAATTTTGTATTAACTAAAAAAAGAAAACAAAAGAAATCCTTGCAATTTTCTTGTTCGAAAAACGTATTAATAATTTACTCGATAAATTAATTCATGAATTAATTATACTTACATTCGTTTCCTGTACAAATAAAGACGTTTGATTATTACCTTGGACAAGCTATATTACTTGTACTTTTCATAGCTGTCGGCGCCCATTTTTTAGAATATTTATTTGGAAGTTGTCGAATGGAAACTGAGTGAACTCTTTAACTTCGTACGGTACTTGAAAAGTTTTGAAAATCTTAATTTTTTTCGACGTAACGGTATGGAGTCTAAAATCCATCATATTTTTACTTTTTTCCAAACTGTAAATCAATTCTAATAACGAATCTAATAATAATAATCGTTAAAAATCAATACTGCTGTTGAAATTCCACAAGGAATAAAGGGAACAGATAAACTTAAAAATAATTACCTTTATATATAAATATTACCTTTTTATGATAAAAATCATTACCTTTCGTTGCTTCTCCCCACTAGGTTAAAAAGACCAGAAGACAAAGATTTTTTAAGAAAATTTTCCTATAAGTGCTTATATTGTACTGTATTATGAAGTAACTTTATCATACATATATGTTATATTTCACACTTTCTTTTCTGATATTTCCATAAATAAACTGGGGACAATTTTATTTTAATATTTAAAGAACTATAATTTCAGAATTGTTATGTAATTTCATATGACGGTTTGTATTTTAAATTTTATTTGACTGCGCTCCATATAGTTCAAGCTTACCAAGGATATAAAGTTAAAACATCGAATCGGGTCCGACACGAACTCCGCCCGTGTAAGAACACACATTCAAACGGGGCGGGCGGCACGCGCGCGACCAGCGCACCGCGGTTGTTCACCCGGCGAGCGAGTCGACGCCACTCGCACCCCTAATTGGCTATTTGGCAATATGGAGACTCTTTGCTGATAGACGTGTCTGAGCGCACAGTTTCGCTACTAGTTTTGCAATGTAAGGTTTTGCTCGTTCGCGCGGCAATGGCCAATGTCAAGCATTTTATTTTCACTGCAACGTTATCGGGATTTGCGAGACTTGTAATTGTATTGTAAGTGGCAATAAAGCCGGTCGAATGCACCGGTTGGAAAAGTGAATTTCGCAGTTTTAGATTATTGTTAAAGTAAATATAATAATTATAAACAGTTAAACCGTATTGGAGATAAATGGGAACATTGGATTGCACATACAATCGAAACAACCTCTCACCGTCATGGGTAAAAATACAAAAAATGAAAATAAAATACGGTGCTATCAAGTTGACTTATAGAAAAAGCCTAGTTACTTTTATTAACACAATTTTATTTTATAAAATAAATAACATAGAGTCTTTTTCTAATAGTAACTTGACAAGGAATTAATTTTGTTGTACGACGTTATCTACGTATCTCGTTGAGACGGCGTACTCATATACGCCACGTGATAAAAGAATGAATATTACTTATTAATTAATAAGATTTTGTTTACGGACGCACTAAAATATAGGTTCTGCTTTGCCATTTCTCAAATAAATATTTATCAAAATGAAATGATATACCATAAGTGTAAGTTGCAATAGAGTTTGAGGCGTTTTTTTTTATAAGTAAATTAAAAATTACTTAATCAATAGTCGTAGTATTTTAAAACTTCTTTTTTGAAATGTATTATCTGTTTACTTTTATTGTAAAATTAATTTTAGCGATTTGATTTTAACGATTTGTTTACATTTCGAATCGCCTTCATTTTCAAAGTATTAGTCCTAGTTTATGCAACCACAAATAATTTAGATTTTGATCTAATAATCTAAGGTAATTTTGGGAAACGTTTCGTCGTGATCAAATAAGAAATGCGGCTTTCAGAGCGTCCGCGATCGATGGGTCCTTTCGAAAGTGAAAAGTCAAAATTTCCGCGTTCTAATTTCTGATAATTTGATCTAAGGCATATATGTATATGTAAATTTATACATCGTTATTATATATTATATTTTTTTTATTATTTATATTTACATTTTAATTATTATATATATTATATATATATTTATATTTTATATTTATATTTTAATTATTATATATTTATATTATATATTTCCAATACCCTTTTACTTGGCCGTCCACTCAAAAGTCAAAAACAATTTTGCATTATTAATAGTCGTGAGATGCATTTACCTTATATATATTTAATACATAGCCCATTTTTAATAGGAATTCTATTAAAAATGGGCTATGTATTAAAATTAATGGCAACTTTTCCGTAGGTTACTTAAAATTATAAGCTGATTTCTTCTAATTTGAAAAGTTTTGGGCAATCAAATATACGAACAATTTTTTTTTAAATGATTGATATTGTACTAAAAGCTGTCCCTGGTACAGGTCGCTTTTCCCTCCTACTAACATAATTGTTTAAAGAGAAATCGCATAATACATTTAATAGACAAAGTAACATATACCGAACCAAAAGGCAATAGCGTCATAATAGGCACTGTATAAAATAAACTAACTTTTACGATTTTGCTTGAAAATAACACAAAAGCAATCATTCCAAAAACCTACTATGACTTGGTAAACACACAAACTACCGCCAAATTCGGAAATTAACCTCATGTCTTAAAAAATATTTCAAACCACGTGAACCTACCTTTAATTTCCCGACAGTGTACTTGGAAAAACTGCCCTACCCCCCGTCACTGCGATTTTCACTTAATTACCGGATCTACCGACCAACTTCGACCAACTTCCGGCCTAAGAAAAAAAAAACGACCCTCCATAATGAGATCGGCCGACATCCCCTAAGGGATAAAATTGACTTCTTCGCTAAAATATGTTAATGATGGCTAATTAATCGTCGCAATAATTTATGTATATTTTGAGGCGAAGGAGTTCCTGTTCCGTTTTATTTACTTTTCTTGCGTATTTTTGTTTATGTATTTTATCTGATCAATACAGACGGAAACACCTATACATTATTTGAATATAATAAACGATAATTGTGAAAATAAGTTATTTAATAGCACATAATATTTCAACCAGCAAATAATAAAAATGAATAACGTTTTCGGTTAATTTTTTCCACTTATTTAACCAATTGTGGCCTTCTATATATACTCTCACTATTGCGTTTGTCAGACTGTCTATGTATGTATGTATATAGGTATGTCCGAACGTTACTCTCTACAATGGAAACGGATAATCCGATAAGATAAATGAGGCATCGTTAAAATCTAATCTTAATCTTCCGGATGTCCTCAGGTGATGTGACGATCCATGCAATATGGTGGCTGAGAGACGTCATTTTTTCAACGTGAAAAAATTAAAATTTGAAAAAGCCTTTGATGAGAAGATTTAACAAATATATATATATATATATATATATATATATATATATATATATATATATATATATATATAATGAAATATAAATTAATACGTTATTAACTAAAAATATGTTTATAAAACTCGCTAAGCAATATTGCTTAAAATTTGACTTGGTGCTATTAAGTAATGTTAGAATTAAAAATCTGGTTTTCATCTTTAAATTTTTAGCAATCTGTAGTAAATTCGGAGAAAATTGAGAAAAACATTATATACTCCACCAAGGCCTTCATGAAAGTTTCCTTCAAAAATATATTCATATCTATGTATATATTTTGTCTTGTATGAAAATATTGGATAATAATAGAAAAAATGGAAATGAAATAATAATGTAACTGAAGCTATGATGAGGGTACTAAAGATGAGTTTTCAGAAACAAATTCAAGAATATCTATATAAAACATTAAGAAACAGTTTTAAAGTTACTAGCTTCTTTCTGCGTCTCCGCACGCGCAAAATTTGTGTTGATCATAACTTCCACGTTTGACGATCGAATTGGGAGTTTCTAAAACAAAACGACTTCCTGCTTCCCAACGTCGCTAACGTTGTCACGCCATTCATATCGCTTCTTGCCTATCCGCCGTTCAAGGACACGTTCATATATATATATATATATATATATATATATATATATATATATATATATATATATATATATACGTATACGTATACGTATACATATACATATACAAATACATGTACATATACATGTACATGTATATGTGTGTGTGTGTGTGCGTGTTTGTGTGTATACATATGTCTTAAACAAATGTTACTTGCTGAATCTAACTTGAATTAATATGTATTATTAAACACCATTTGAAATAAAAGTAAACAATATTGAACATATAATAATGTAAAGCACAGATTACTAAACTCATATTAACATTTATTGGCACACTCGAGTAGGCACATCTATAACAATACATATTGTCATCAATGTCTCGATTCAGTTCTAAATGTTGACATGTATGTATTTTTTTAAAATTCAGATAAAAGAACCTGCCAAGCACGAGTGAAACGTACACTACGAGCGTTCTGTACACATTTAGGTATTTATAAACATGTAATGGTACATAATATCCCATTAATATTTACGAAATTGTCATTTTTCGAACGAAATATTTGTCTTTTAGAGGCACATATTCAAACAAAATTAACGATTTGCGTGTGTTTCCTTTATTTGTGCTATTAGATCTTATTTCTTGCCAAATTTCATGATTCTAGGTCAACGGGAAGTAAGTGTTGATTTATTTGCGAGGGTTAAAATAAGCAGCATAAATTGCCATATTTTTAAGGTTTTTTTATTGCGTTGACTTAGAACCTTGATTTGTTTACCGCTCCAAGGGCTGTTACAATTACCGTAGACCTAAGTATTTGGTATCAGTTACAACTTGATACCTCCACGCGTTCCTAAGAAAAATGGTCTCGACAGAAAAACAGATGGACAACCAAGTGGTCCTATAATGGTTCCTTTTTCCTTTTGAGATACGGAACCCTAAAAAATGAGGGGATGAAAATCCAGAGAACATACGATAAACAATCTTTCAAAGTTTGAAACGTCTGTCTTTAACCGCTTAAAATTTAATCTTATGACAGATATTTGAATAAACATGATACGGATAATACTTTGAAAGAAATAAGGGCTGTTGGAATTTTGATAAAATGAATACACAAATAAAATATTCGAAGTAGGAGTAGAACTCGCGCAAGGATGATTATGTCTTATGTGCATATAGATATTCAATTATTTATGTTAATTATACCATTTACTAATGCTAATGTTGTTTTTTATCGTTAAATGTGTTACTTGTTGTTGTTGTTGTCCTCTCCACATGAGATGAAGAAGATCTGATAACGAAAAATGGTTGCCAGAGCCTCGCAAGGTTGGACTTCTCCAGTCCCGCTTGATGAGCGGCAACACACCACGGTGACGACTAATATCTTTCTGGTTAACTTGATATGCTAATACCTTGCTCAGACGTAAACATATATTAGATTTTTTTTAAACTATTTAATTTATATATATTTCCCTAGTTCTGTGATAAACTTGTAGTAAAAATATAGTGAGTTTTTTATAAATTGTTTCTATGGTTACAGGGATTAAAGTGTATTTTAACGAAAGAAACATATTTTAACGAAGAAACATATTTTTTGATATTTCCAACAATATTTCCATAAGTATTAACATACTGTAAAAATCGAAAAAAAAAATGTTTTTGAATCCATATAATTTATAACAAAATATTTAAGAAAATTTGTTATTACTTCATTTGCTCTCTTTAAAATTTCTATAAAAATATGTGAGTATTAACTTCCGATATATATGCAGATTAATATCTTCAACAATGTACCAAATTCTAAGTTTCTACGTAAGATTATTTCTGAGAACAGAGCTGTGGAAGATGGAGGGACGGCGGATTAGTGGGCGATCTTATTCGATCGATTCCGCTTTTCTTTCCCTTTGAGGTATGGGACCCTAAAATTAACAAGATTATATATATATATATATATATATATATATATATATATATATATATATATAGAAGAAAGCGTCAAATATATAAGAAAGGCAATATAACATTATAAATACATTAAAACTGTATAAAAGAATGTATTTTCTGTCTCTACATACATATATTTTACCGATACATGCAGATAAAACTTGAAAGTAACTACTTTACCGCTGCAGTTGGGATACTATAAATTTTTTAATTATACTGCAATCGATCACCATATTGGGACATTGAGTAATGTTGTCGGTTGCTGCTCCGACAGGTTTAGGAAGATGGCCTATGTCGCCTAAATTTTATATTTATATGCCTTTATTGTAACACATCTTGGGAGAATTTCCCAAGATGTGCTACAATAAAGGCATATAAATATAAAATTTTTAACGTTTTATTCGGCGTTTGGTACAATCATCATACATTCATTATAGATTACTCATCTCTCTTTATTTGGTAAATTATAGCCTCATATTTGGAATTGACAGGTTTTAAATTGAAACATTCGACAAAGCAAGGTACTGAGTTTATCCTAACTCAAGTCATGGTGTATGCCAATCATTTAGAGTTTATCCTAACTCAAGTCATGGTGTGACCATCCAAATGGATGGTCACTATATCGTGAAACCAATTTACATCATGGATATCGACCTATATATATATATATATACATAATGGGAACGTTTTTCTACAAAACTTAATATATTCTGAGAGCACAATAGGAAAATATTTAAATTTGGTTAGCCAATATCAGTCTTTTCATTCTTAGAAATCTTTAATTACACATTTTAATTTATCGATATAAAAAGAACCGGTAGTTCAAACTTGATTCGGCCGCTTAAAGTTTAATCATCAATCCGGAATGATTGGAACATGACATTGATAGGTAGCTTAAGAGAAGTCATTTGGAGCCACGTATGTTGTTTCTAACGTATGTTGTGCGTAGTTATTGCAGAATAATGACCAGAAGTATTATGCATCAGTTTTTACGCAAATATGTTTGAAGGTTTGTGATTCTGCCTTTATATTACTTTGTGTGTCTATAGATTTCCTCTCAAACTGTAGGGCATTTACAAGTTTTTATGCAATTGTTCTTTGACATTTGTAATTATCTGCACCATTAAATTCTGGGTATCTCAATATTAGAATGGGAAGCTGTACACCACAAATAGATGGCATAGTTCCGAACTAATTTAAAAGTAGCTTTATAGAGCAGCAGTTTATTTGCTAATGATAGTTGAGACTTACTCCCAATGAGCCAATAGAGCTTTCTGAGCTAAAGGACAAGTTGTTTTCGTTTGATGAATATATGTTTTGCCAAGTTAGTCTTTTTTCCAGGTATAGACCAAGGTAGCGTACATGGTGCGCTCAGGGTACTTCTACATTGTTTAAGTTAACTGATGGACATGTGTCTCGTTTAAGAGTGAATGTGACGTTAACTGATTTGTTTTCATTCGCCTAAATTTGCAACTTCTTTAACCAAATAGCTACACTGTCTAGTCCGTCGTGTAGCATTTTTGCTACAATTTTTGGCTCACTGTCTGAGGCTAAAATGGCTGTGTCATCTGTGTTCTGGTGGTTATCGTCGGGCATGTGCACTGAATTTAACGTTAAATATGTCCCATTGCTGTAATAATTTCAGCCTAGTATTAACCAGTCTCATAATAATGTTAATAATTTTAAAACAGAGTTTTGTGGTAAATTATAAATTTATTCAGAAAGAGTATTGAACGTTTGGGACAGTGTAAGGTTTAGAAGTGGGCGCATCGCACTACGCTGCAGTCGTATGTTAGTACATAGCCTATCAAATAACATATAAAGTTTAGGCATGAATTCACTAAGCAAAATTTCGTGAGCACAAACTATTCAATTATAACTTGTGTATAAACGTTTAAAATAAGATAAAATAACGCAACGAACACAGAAAGTGTACATCGTGCAATGTGCGAAGCGAAAGAATGTCGTAACATATTACTCATTATCTGAATTATAGTAACGTTATTTTAGCGTATTATTTAAATATTTGTATGGTATTTACTATTATTTCAAGTTCCAAAAATGTCACTTTAAGTACGTGCTCCAAGTATAATGTTATTATATCACAAAAATTATTTAGCTAAATTTCTCACGATGAGGAGCAAATTTTTTTATTCAATTCTGGTCTAGATATTACTTTACGGTGAGACGATAATTTCATAAAAAAAATCAAATTGAGTAATGGTTTCAGAGACGCGACCAGTCAAAGTAGTCCAGATCATGCAATTCATGAAAATAAAGACTATATTGGTAAGTAGAAGTTTATACACAATAAGCTACAAGGGCCGTTACAGTTACCGCAGACCTAATCTCTAATTTTAAAATTATTTTTGGTATATCAAGTTTTAAAAATGTGAGTGTGCGTATGTATGTTTGCGTGTACATGTGCGTGCGTGTGTGTGAGTATAAATATACAATAATGGGAAAACTAATATTATAGAAACATAGTGGTCGTTTGAATATTATAATTTTTTAAAAATCATATTATAGTGGTCGCTCATAAAACACAAACTAACAGCTTAATTTTCATATCTAATCATTACCTTTGACTGATATAAGCCACTGTTATGGCAAAAACTAGGTACGACATTTAAATTCAAATTGAGTTCATATTCAGACAAATCAAATTATTTTAATGTAGTTAGTACAGCATACCAGTTATGATATACCAACTATGAAGAATAAGGTAAAACATCTTTCTATCGCATTAATAATAAGTTAAAATTTAATCATTGAATCATCACACTGCCATTCGTTTCAACGTTCTAAATGTATAGGATTTTCAAATCCATTTTCAGCTGACGAATGACATAAAGGAATAGTTTTTGGATGACCGTTCAACATCCAGCAATATATAATACAATCCGAGTAATCTGTGACCATTATTAATATACCAACGAAATATAAACAGTTAAAAAAATCACTAAATGATTTAATAACTAGCTATTAAACCTACAATAAAATAATGGACACAAATCATTTATCTAACTGTAATTGCTAATTACAGTTGAATATGATAATTATCGACTTCCGTTAGTTGTAGGCTTTGTTAAAGGTCGTTTGAGTCGATGCTACTTTTAGTAACAAACCGTTTAACAAAATTACAAGATTGTTATCCAACGATAATACATTTTGAGATTTTATTGTAGTATAGGCGGAAAATTTTTGGTTACACCATTTGAGACCAGGTCTAGCTGCATCTAGCATAGCAATTATCACTTAAAAACTTAAATTATATCATGGCATCCTTCTATAGCAATATTAACATGTTCGGCCCGAAAACTGATGAGATAACAATAAATTACTTCGTGAATATTGAAAACTGGTCAAACGTCAAGTTGGTTTCGCAATCCTTCCATAAATAAATTAAAAATATTTCGTCTATTTTCATAAGATTTACGTAATTTTAACGAACATAATTTCAACGATACGCTACGAATAAAGTAATTTATTCCAAAATTCAAAAGAATATTAAAAAATACGCCATTTATTCCAAAGGTAGCTATTATTATTCGATTTATTTTTTCATAATTATAAACTCAATAGTTTCGAAAATGGGAAGGAACGGACATACATTTTCAAGTAATTTTTCAGTTTTTTTTCTTGAAAAGAATGTAAGTTATTTGAAGATATTATTTCCTTTAAATAAAAAATAATTTTCTTTCTTTCTTTTTTTATACTCAAGGTTAAATATAAAGTAAACCAAGAGTATTATATTTTATTGTGAGCAAGAATTCAAAGTTTGTTGAACGATCGAAACACAGATGAACAAGATCTATATTAGAGAACAACGAAAAATTCCTGAAAAAATGCCGCTATAAAGCTCCCACATATAAATAAATAAACACAGCTCTTGCAGAACTAGTCAGTGAAATAAGATAATTTAAGCTTATTTTGCCGCCTGCTGCCAAAAATTGAATAACTAAAAATAGAACATTTTCCAAAAAAAAACCAACTGACTTCAAATAACCACCAAATAAGAAGCGCACTAAAAGTATAAAATAACGAAAATACGAAACCTTAGCTGCTACTTTTGCAGTACAATATTATTTTCGAATAAAAATAAATTTGCAAAACACTGCTACTATTAGAAATTTTTGGAGTCAGTGCCAAAATAAATGTTTCTCTTCTCTCTCACGTAGTTTACACCCACACACACAGACATGTACTACGTACAATTAGTCACCGACTCCAAGCACCTCTCTAGCAGTAACAACATTTTGCAAATTTATTTTATGAAACACTATGGTACTACAAAAATTCCAATTAAAAAAATTCCAATTATTTTCATTATTTCATATTTTTCAGTGAACTTATTCAGTGGTCATTTAGAGTCGGCTCAATATTTATGCAAAAAAAATATTTTCTCATTTTTAGTACTCATAATATCCTATCCTGCCCAGAATGTCATGACCTTACGATGAACTCAGTATCAATAATATCTCATTCACTAAAACCGGAAAAGTATTTAGTACGTTTGTACGTAGTTATACATGAATATATTTAATTTTATTGAACGCTACAAACATCTTTTCCGATGTCAATGAATGAGATATTATTGATATTGAGTTCATCGTAAGTTCATGAGATTCTGGGTAAGATAGGATAGTACAGGTACTAAAAATGCGAATTTTTTCGCATAAATATTGAGCCGACTACAATATATAAATCATATATCCTCTTTTAGCTTCACCGTAGTCAGTGCTTCAAGTCTCGATATGTCTATTCATACTACATATCTACATACTAATATTCTAATTGCTATATGTCTTTGTATATACCTGTATATACAGGTTGCCCAGTGGCAGATTTCAAAGTTTGAACAACTTACCTACAACGTTTCTTACAATAATATGACAAAAAAACTTTAGGCATGTCTTTATAACTGTACTTACTTATTTACCTACCTACTAATATCTTAGTTGCTTCATGCCTTTGTAGATACTTGGATATACTTACCTACCTATTTACTTCTTTACTTTCTTGGTTATATAAAGATAAGCCAAATGAAGCCAACTCGATGACTTTACTCCTCATCATTGAACAGTTTCTGTCACTACTTTCCGGCTTCATTCTTAAATTTACATTATTGTTAGTCGTATTAGGTTGTCATTAGACTTCGATCACGGCACCTGTGCTGTTCAGTGTTGAGGAATGCTATTGGTGTACCTTCAATTTTCACGGTTAAATTCTATCCAACTTTTTATAAGGCTACACTGGGCGTATACCCTTACAAAACACAAAAGGATAATCTAAATTGATTGATAAAGGGTTGCTGGAGTAATAGGTAAGCTATGATGTAACATAAACAAGAAAATACAGTCGAATTGAGAACATCTTCCTTTTTTGAAGTAGATTAATAAAGTCAGAATAAACTATCAGTTTATTGCAGTTTTAGTGTACTATTTCATTCAATTTTTCATATGAAATGAAATAAACAGATATAGTTCAATAATCGTAAATAATGAAAAAGAAAATAATAGAGTAACCAAATGTTGACCACAGCGGCAATCTGGCTTGAATTCGGTAACCGTTAGATCAATAACTTCATAAATTCTATTGTAATCATACGATGAAATGTGATTGCCGTACGTACATAATGTACAAACGACAATCACATTTTCATAAAAGCAGCTAACCGTACACGAGTCTTATTGTCATCAATTATATTACGATACAATCGACGCTTATGTCGCGTCTATTTGAATTGCACCATGGAAACATTTGTCATTCTTCTTCATTTATATATACATATGTATTTATTGTTCAGAAATGACTCGGCAAATGTTGAAAACGTTATACTTTTATTAAATGTGATAGGGACATGCTAAACTTCGAGACAAATGACTTGGCTTACAAAAAAAATTACTTAATACTTACAAGAAATTGCTCAAAGCAAACACAAGAAACCTATGTTTTAAAGAGGCAGTAATATATTCTGAATAATACCTGGAACCTTTTGGAATTTTATTACACAATACAGCTTCAATTTAAGTAGCCCGCCACGACTGACACTGTACAATGGAAAAAAGGAAATAAGTTTGGTTTAATGTAAACTTTATACTTACAAGAAATTGCTCAAAGTAAACACAAGAAACCTACGTTTTAAAGAGGCAGTAATATATTCTGAATAATACCTGGAACCTTTATAAAATTTTATTACAGAATACAGATTCAATTTAAGTAACCCGCCACGACTGACACTGTACAATGGAAAAAAGGAAATAAGTTTGGTTTAATGTACGTCATGGGAACTGTTACATTCTCAGCTAAATATCAGAAACTGAAAAAAGACTAATTAGTATACTGATTACCCTTGAATAGTGATAACATGACTCCACGAAACCTTATTAGACCTTCTTAAGTCTACTGCAGACGCCGTGTTAAATATTTTTCAACGACGCGGTCTTTTATATACCATCTCGTGAAACGTAATCTGCATATATGTGTTCTTGCTATGTTGCCATAAAATTATATTCCTTTATATTATTGTTAAATTTAAATTTTGGTATTACAGGGTGTTATTGTAGCGTCACACCGGTCACTACCTTTACTGTATAAACACGCACAATAGATTTATACGTGACGACTAAAACAGAATGTTGTGAGAATAACGATCGAATTCAAACTTTGCTTTCAAACTAACTGAATTTTAATAATTGCTTCATGATAAAAAAAACTTGTACAAAGAGGGAAGCACCTCTTTAGTATCCGCAACCAAAAAATTAAATTAAATTACTGAACCACGTTACGCAGAATAAGGCAAGTTACTTTCTTTAAAAAAAACAATCTTACTAAACATAATAATTTAGATATTTTGTATTTTTTTAAGTATAGTAAGTGATATAAATAATATATAGGAGCTCATATTAAAAAATCAAAACATGAAAAATATTGCATTAATATGAGTAGGTACAAAAAACAAAAAATAAATTTATATATATATATATATATATATATATATATATATATATATATATATATATATATATATATATACGGGTTTAGGTTTATAAATAAACGCCCATTTCTCACATATTCCGCCGTTAAGAATGTAAAAAAAACTATTTTGGTTTTTACTACGTACCTGATTTTTCCAAAATGTCTGTAACTCTTTGTCTTATATCGGTAAAACTAAAAATTTAGAAGCAAAAAACCAATCAATGAGATTTAATATACAACGAAGGATACACAACGAAGAAGCGATAATTAGGTGGCGATAATTGGGTCGGCAGCTTGTCATGAATTTCGACTTGTCATGAAGCTTAATTAATATTTTTATGAATATAAAATGATATATTGTATTAAAATGTAATTACATGGTCTTAAGTATACATTTTTTATACAATATAAGCTGATGAAACAATTTTACACAAACATTTCGGGTGCGAAACTTGCTTTAAAATACAGTCATTTACGTCAAATAATTTAATATCAACATGCATATTTTGTAAGAAAATAGGGTATTTTATTAAGCAATCGTAATCAAAAACAACAAAAATCTTAAAAATTTCATTTCAGGGTTTCGTCAACGTAATTGGAAAAACGGAATATTTACAAATCAACACGGTCGCCGTACATTTCTTCGTCTGGCAGTCACAGCCTTCTTTCTAAAAGACTTATTATCGTAAAGAGTTTCTGTTTAGTACAGTTACTAAAGGAATAAACAAAAATGTAAAGTGCAAAAACCTCGGTATGCTATGTAAGGAATGAAGTTTGCAGACCACTAGAAGAAATAATAAAATGCGAAATAAAAAATATACATTTTATTATTAAAATACAACATTGGTTGAAAAAAAATATTTCAAAAATCAGATAAGCCATCGAAAAAATATAGAAATAAATGTAGTAAATGTAAATATCATGTTTATTAAAATAACAAACACGTGAATCTATTTCATACTACCCGTTTTTTTTTAATTTTTTTACTAATTGTTATTTATCTATTATTTGAATGTAGCAAGTCTGTGTCTACACCAAGTAGTAAAAAAAACAAAATTAGTTTTAACTTTGCAAGTGACCATCTTGACAGAAGTATAAGAATTTCGTAATCACCCTTATTTACATGCATATCATTCCATTATTAACATAACATCCCCATAACTCGGATAATGAAGAAACTAATAATATATTTAGCTACTATATTTATTTAACATATCGATTCTAATAAGCAAGCCAAAAATTAATAAAAATACCGCGATTGCGACCTTACTTGTAAAATACGGTAGTTGACTCATTCTAAATTTTGATATTTTTCGTACAATATTATGAAATATAAGTTAATTAAAAACCAGTCTTGAAAAAAATTCAAAAATTGAAAAATAAACCAGTTGTAGACTTCTAAATTTGAAAATACGGATATAGTTGGGTATATCCCTGTCTCGTTTCCTCTCATAGAATATAATGTACAATATTAAAAATGACCTCACAACACAGTATTGCCGTCCTTTTCTAAAGGTTAAATTTAAACTTTTATAACTCGGTCAATTTTTAAGATTATTAAAATTTTTTTTCTCTATTCATCAGCTTGTACCTTGAAATTATGATAAATGAAATAAAAAAAAATTAGTCAAATACCCAATTCTCGATAATCGTGATGTGACGGGTAATGTGGCGGTCACCCACATTACCCGTCACATCACAAACGAATATATACACGAACCTATTAGCAGGCCTAAATTGCATTTCAATACATCCAAGAAGCTGCGAGGCGGACGCTAATCGAAGATTGACACGAAGTCTTAAAGTAAAAAGTTTCACCGACAGACGCACTGGCAGTAAGTGAGAGGGCAATAATTCAAGTCGGGAGGAATTCTGGCCATAAGTCGTACGTCAAATAAATAAGTTAAAATATTGTTTCTGCTCCAAGTTGGGACGTTTTCTCTTGACGGTGTTTAATTATAGGTTCTTATGATACCTAGGGCGGGCACGGGCCGCGATAATTTCGTTATTAATATAATTTGAGTAGGTAAGCAATAAAAAGGACCCTTTTAAAGTTAATTTCGTGTAGCTTTGTGTAATCTGAATTTATATTAATCATCCCGCTCGCAGTGAATGCGCGCGCCCGAGTAACGAATTAAGCATTTCTCACATTGCTTAGTTGGAAGTGCTTTTAAAATAACTAAGGCAGACTCGACTGTGCACAACCTTTGGCCAATGACTTCGCAATTAGCTTTATTATACTATTCTTGAACTGTTATCTTTATGCTCGTATTGTGCTTGTGCTACATTAAATTACATTAAATATTTTTTTATCAAAGAAATTACAATAGTCGGACATGAATGGATACTAAAATGCAACTCGGTTCGTAATGAAACCTGTATTCAATCTCAATAATTTTCCAATATACATTGTGTTCAAGGTGATACATTAAACAACAATATAGTAGTATATATGCCTTGTCTAGTTCTAACGTGCTTAACATAATAAGTTAATAATATATATTTTTTTATAAATTTTGCGTTGAAGTAAACACAGCAGCTTTTAAATTATACGATTTAAATAAGCCGTACGATGCTGTAATAAAAAATTAAATACTTAAATGAATTTAGCATCGCTTTCAATTAATTTTTTCATTACAAATTATCTAAATTTTTTGCCTTTTCTTATTTAATACTTTTGTGACGCCATAAATCGAACCGAACATAAGATCGGAAAACGAACTTTATTGAAACTTTTTACAGGAAAGTAACTATGAGGATTTTATTCAAAGCGCTTTTCTCATTTTTCATCATTAGTCAAAAGTATGGATCCAAATGTTTACGTTCTCTAGAAATATTTATTTACCTCCCCTTCTCTTCCTTAGCCCCTAATAATATAGAAGTACTGCAATGCATTTTCTTATGGAAAAATAAATTTGAATACAAATATTTGTACCCGCATTCATTAAAGAGTTATACGCAATCACGAAACAGAGATTACATAAAGATCTAATTAAAATTCACTTACATTAAACTACAACTGAATAGTTCGAATAAAAAACATTTTTTTGTTTAACTTTTTACTCTGGTTTAAGGAGAAAAAAACTTTAACTTGCAGTGTAACTTTATATCTTAGACTATTTATCTAAAAGAAACGTTAGATGGATTGAAGATAGACTAACTAAACTTGGTTACCCAGTTATTTATCGCAATATTCTAACTGTATACTCCTAAGTAAAATACTATAAATGCGAAAGTGAGTTTATTGGATTGTTTATTTATTTCACATTTCAGTCTCAGCTTCTTGACAGGTCTACGTGAATTTTCATGCAGAATATAGGGGGCGAAGACTTTTCTCTTGGAATAGGATTTTTTTTTAAATTTAAAATCACCCCGTTAGTAGTAGAACAAATCACAACTGCATATAAGCCTACGACTACTAACTATTCCAATGCAAGGGATTTTTTTCACACAATGTCTTCGATTCTAAAGAGCTCAGTCTACTTAGCAATTTCACATGTTAAGATTGAATATTTTAGTAAGAATATTATTTTTAAGTTACACAATAATTTTTCCATGCAAGCAAAACAGTATGTTGAAACTAGAATATTTTTATCCCGGAAAATAATTTTGGGGATTCAAAATTCACACCGTTGGAGATAAGAGAACGTAAATACGTATTTATGTATATTCACATAGTAAATAGATAATATAGTTTTTAAGATAGATTTTTGAAATAGTTTTTCACGAATTGCACCATCACTTTTCCTTTTTCCACGCGAGCGAAGCCGCAAAGGTAATATAATAGGTTTTAGTTATTCCCTACAGAACTGCTTCATTTTCCGGGAAAAACTCGTATATTGCACATGTTGATACATAACATGATCTACATGTGTACAAAATTATTGATCGAATAGTTGTTGAGTTACAAGGTAACAAACGAACCAACGTATAAACATATTTTTGTATTTGTAATATATTTTGCATTTGTAAAGTAGTTAGTTAGGATTCAGCGTACAAAAGTAGTGATATTAGACTGTTGTACTTAATATTTCATTTAAAATTATTTTTAACATAAATATCATCTTAATGATGCTCGCTGTACTGTATCTATTACTGCCCATGGAAATGTAATTTTTTGGTAGTAAATTATAATTTGTTTCTATTTTAGTGACTATTATTAAGGTACCTAATCCTTATAGAATCACTTTGCTGTCTGTCTGTCTGTTTGTCTGTCCAATAAGACTTATTTTCTCAGGAACGGCTACAGGCATCAAGTTCAAATGAATATAAAATATTAGTCCTGTGTCAAACTTCTAAGTAGCTGAGTACCCTAAAGAGATACGGCCTTTCTAATATCACGTTGCCATTGACCAGACACCTTGAAATTTGGTACAAACTGCAAGTAAAAGAAAAATCAATAATATCCAATTCCTTGTGGAATTAATTATGACATGACAAGCTTATTTTCTTGATTTTTCATTTTATTTCTGTACATTTGTAAAATACCTTTTTACTAAGCTTCATAATAATATAATACAACGGTACGGAATTTTCAAAATGCGAGTTTTTCTCGTATTTTCCCGTTTTTTTAATAATTGGCACAATTGCCAATTAGACACGCGGCTAGCCGTATCTCAATAAGTGCGGCGTGAGGCCTTGACGTTTTGACACTTAAAATGGTCGTCAGTCAAAGTGATGAAATAAAAGTGACTAACTGGCCGAGTTCAGGGCGCCGCGTCGAGCAGCTCTGGCGAGATTTGCGAGGCCGAGTGCTAATGTCGCCGTCGGAATGATCATTGCGCGAGAAATGCGCCTCTGAAAGAATTAAGCCTCAAATTTATTGCGCCTTGTGTTTGTCTAATTGGGCGGCTTTACAAATGCCGACTTTACTTTTTTGGACGCCTCCTTTGGCTGGATGCGACTGGCGAAATTAGATTTTTTAGGTTACATCAGCCCACCGAGTAACATTAATTAACAGATAAGAAAATGATTAAGAATTAGCGTTTTCTCGCGTATCTGCCTGATTCATTAACGACGATTTGCGCTAGTTTCGGATAATTTGTGTCATTTTGTTTTTTTTTTTGAGAAAATCTTTGTCGTAAATCTATGAAATTACGCTGTAACACGAGCTAATTTATAATTTTTAAATTTCAGTAAAATAAATATTTTTTAATCAAAGCAAAATTTTTCTTTTTAAGAAAAAATGTATTTATTTGGTCTTCTTAGCTGTTTGCTGCTGTATTTCTCTCTAAGTATAAGTGCGAAAACGAAGTGAAGCCATAATTTTAAAGTAAAAAAATAAACTCTGAAGTTGCACAGTAGTAACTGTGCTATATCACTCAACCTATAATTACTGCATCTCATAAATACACTTTACCAAATTAGCAAGAGATGGCGTTAACTACATTTTTGCTTTTTTTTTAATGAACATAGTGCGAACAGTATCCAATAGATGGTGCAAATTATTTAATTCGACTGCACAATCTATTGTATGATATATATATATATATATATATATATATATATATATATATATATATATATATATATATATATATATATATATATATATTGATTATATGATTATAATCACATACAATAATGATTATTAGTATCGGAGACATGAACCCCAACCTATGCCGGGAAAGACTTATGTCCAAGCCAAAAAATATTAGATACTATTTGCTTAAATATGTTATGAATCCTCTTTTATAAAAATTAGCATTTTAAATTTAATAAATATATCGTATTTATGTTACGAATACAGCAAACATAATACGTATTTCGATGTATCATACTTCTCGAAGAGTACCCCGGTCAATGCCGAGAAAGATTTGAGCCTTTATTAAAAAATACTAGATATTATTTATCTAAACATATTCTGGATCTTATTTTGTAAAAATTAACATTTTAAATTTAATAAAAATTTTGATTTATATTACGACTACAGCTAATATGTCGCATGTTTTGATGTATCTATCGTAATCCGCGAAGTAAATCCAAAAAAGCCAATACCTGAAAAAAATTTGTTATAAAACTAAATTCCCTGCCGCTATTTTATAAAGTATTCAATGGAAACACATATTATTATAAAGACACATTTTATCTATAATGTAATCATTTGGAAATTAATAAACATTCACGAACATTTCTAAACCTTGAACATTTCACGACAACTAGCCTAAAAGTCCATGGTGAAGTCGGAAGAACGTATTTTATTTCAAGTGTGAGTGTACTAAACCAGCGATCGCGGTTCAGTTTCATTTGAGACCATGTCTGCTCACAAATAAATTTATGTATTCATAAATGTAACATTTTAAATATAGCGAGATCACTGGAAAAAACAAGAGTCAGGCTATAGAGGTGCCTTGTTTTGTCCATATTGATTCATGGTGCTTCCCGCAGCATGCACGGCGAGGCTAAAATATTGACGCACAGGCTAAGTCCTAAAGGTATCGTCCTACATATTTTGAGAATTCCTTTGGAAGCGCATTGCATAAACCTCACTTTAAAAGAAACGGATACGAAAGGAAATATATATTTTAAGAAACAAAGTATAGATGGAGCATCTAGTGTACAAGAGTTAAGTAAAAAACTGACAACCGTGTAGTCACTCTCAAATACATTAGATCTTTCTAAATCTCGTCAAGCAATTTTGTATTGCAATGAACCAGAAATTTTACCAACTGAACCAAATGGAAAAGCTTCGCGAGGGCGGCTATATTCATTAAAGGCACTGATAACACAAACTTTTTTCAATTATGATCATAATTACAACCACTTTGTCAAGTGCGAATGACCGATATTTATTATATTAATAATAAACTGAGTTCTTATTCCATGATGTTGCTCGGCGTCTCAACTCTGCTTTGACAAAGAGAGTCAAGTTTTGTTATAACATTGTAATCTCATGTGGTTCTACAGCAACAGTAATACAACTAATTTTGTCGTACTTATGCAATGTCAAAATTAGTCATTTGAAGTTTGACAAAATATTAGCACGTTCTGTTATATTTTTTGAACATCTTCGCACGAACGCTTGGACTAGCTTTTTCCTGTGGGTAACTTACGTAATTTTTTTTATTTCTATGTTAGCGACAATAGTTAATGGTTAACCTGACATGGTCAAAAGACATGGTCATTGGTCAAAAGGATGGTATTTTTTCTATATTTTTAATTTTATAACGTTGTTTTAATATGTAACAAATAAACGTATTTAATTTCTACAAAAGTCTAATTAATGCTACAATATAAATCCCGTTCAGAACGACTGTATGGGCTTTACATCATATGAGTATGAAGAAACGGAAAAATAAACATTATGTCATATCTTTAAGAGTGTATATTTTTGTCGACACTGCTGCTTGTTCTTAGACTTGTTGAATTCAGAAAGGTTTTATCGATATTGCAGTATTATGTTTCATATGCTATATCCGTTAGCCAGTAAACGGAGCATAATATTGAAAAATCCATTCAGATTCGATCCAAGGTTTTTTAATCTTAACGTGAATGAAATGGACCAACGGACATTAAAATTGCTACGCAGACAATATTTTCTATATTGTTGATTCACATCCTTTTCACAATAATTTTCAGTTACTTACATACAAAAAAGTATTTACGGTTTAGAGACAGCTTTGCTACGATTTGGTTGAACGTCGAGACGAAAGTTGAGTTTTAATACTCTTCATCGAATGTAAATAGGACTCTTGTAATTAAATTATCTTATATTATATATTAGTCGATCGTTTATTTATAATTAATTATTTTTCTCGTTTCAGGGTCAAGAACTGGGCGCTGAAATTTGGAGTGGATTTATGGGAATTCGGTAGGCATTTCACGAAGATGAATCAAATACAAAGTGTAAGTTTTTTTATTTTATATACAGTAGCAAAATTCTTATATTTTTTAATTCATAGATACTAATTATTTGTCATATATTACCCATTAGCCATTGAGAGTCAATGTAACTACACCGGGACATCACAACTTGTGGATACCCCGGCTATATACTTGGCTACTTTCCAACAAGGGCAATGGTAACTAGAGTGAAGGATTCACATTAATAAAACCATTAATTAGTGTATGTGTTTTCAGCAAACGAACAGAACAGCTCAGTAATTTGCGCAGTACTTTTCGCTTCATATAAATACAAATAGATGAACAATTGAAAACGATCAATTTTGTGTTGTTTTTTTATATATTTCTACGTAGCATTAATTTACAACTGTAACACAGAAGACGATTTGAAGAATCAATTCTATTTACCCGGTATATGAATGGTGTTTATAAAAATGTAAAAAAATGCAAAAATAGCTCAGACATGGAGAAAATCGTCCTTTTTAATAAATAATTACGAAAAGATATGTTATATAAGAAAGATCGAAAGTAGATTTAATACCTGGAAATAAGATAATTACGGAATATATAAAAATACGTGTTTGGAAAGATAAAGAAAAGCTGTTTAAGATAATGAATAAATATGATATATGTGGAAGAAGTAAAAGAGACGAAAGTGTGGACGAACAAGTAAGGTTTGACTGGACAAGGCTGAGTAATGTCTCAAATACGGTAGTATAAAAAGTCATAAAGATAGAAGCTAATGTTTGAAATCATTTATAAGTTTTATTGAAATGCATAGAGTATATCAGGTTAAAGCTGCATCACGCTATAGTCTCGTCTTTATGTGCTAGAAAATAAAAGATGAAACGCCTCAACTCGTTACACAAATGCTTCATTCAACTTTTCACACAACCGGAGCTGCCTTCAAACACGATGTCGGATACTGGCTGCCGCTGATCGCCAACTGTAAAACACGACGTGACTAAGGTCGCAGCAACGAAAAAACCGGCCAAGAGCGTGACGAAACACGTACAAAGGAGGGTTCCGTAGTTTCTACGTCTCTTGTTGATTTAACTTAATCAAACATATGAAATGAGAGATGACTATTATGAGAGTTTCTTGTTTCACTACGTAAACGCCATTACTAAACGCAACAAACAAATATGTACAAATAGAAGTACAAATCTCGAACTAGGGTAACAATCCAAACACCCTTCACCCGTAAGTTACAAGTTGTAAATCGAACAGTAAAATGGGTCGAAAGATTTAATCAATGATCTAGGAAATTTACGTGACAACACGCTATGGCGGCGCCTTATTCAACTCGCGTTTTCAACTACAGCTTCCCCCATCGGCTGCCGCTGCCGATCGGCCGCCGACATTTTAAACGCGACGGTCGTAGCACGGCACATCAGATGATAAATCCTACGACGGCGGCGAGGTCGGTTTAGCGCCGCGGCGGGCGGTGCAGCGGCGCGGGCGGCACCGGAAACGGGCCGACGGAAGCGCGCGAAAGTGTGTCCCGCGCGCCTTTGTGCGGCGGCGCGGTCGGTGCGACGAGTCGGGCGCGTGTCGCGATATCGCGTTCCGGAGAGACGCTTCAGGGGAAGGGGTGGTTTCGATGTTTGCGGCAATTGTAAACGGTTTTGATGCGTTCGTTAAACGAGCAGGTGTTTGCAGTGCTTACTGTGAAGGCAGTGATGAATTTATCGACTATTCGTATTTGCTTACTTTAGACTCGTATTAGAGAAATATCACATCTCACTTACAAATTGTTTAATTTATAATATTTGTATCTGCATTATAGACGAGCTTGTTAGATACGTCTTAAGTTCTAGGCTTGAAGTAGTTCCGCTATGTATTCATTGGATCTTTGCCGTATTTGTCTAATATAATACATATAATCCACGATTTATTAATCTATGGGGCAAACAAATGAAGTTTTTTTGCTTTACTGAAGCATACAATTAGAATTAATCAGCCTTCATTGCACATTAAACTCGTGGCATATGTCATATACGAAAAAATATATTTAAATTTATCAAGATTTTATCTATTTTTTTTTAATACTCTTCACAAGTCAATTTATATTTAGGTTCCAAAATTTATCTCACCATAATTAATTTTTTAAGCAAAAATATCTTCTTTATGTTTTTAAACTTATAATCTGAACATCTACCACGTGGCTATTCTTTTAAATTAAGTTTACTACTTTGAAAGCTTCAAAGTAGGAAGTATGGCTAATGTGCGAGATGACGGGTACATTAAAGATAAATAAATAACTTGATTTATCCTATTGCTATACAGCCACTTACGTATCACAATATTATAATAATGGAAATAATAAAGAAATATGAGAAGATTTCTTTCTTACGCAACACCTTATATTATATTATGTAACAACCTTATATTATATAAGAAATTATAAAGAAATAATTAAATCTATTTAATTATAATTATGAAATGTAAACTTCCTTTTCATAAAACTATTCAAAGTTTATCTTTTGTCTGATTAAGGATTTAAATGAAAGTATTGGGAGCTTATTATTTTCGCTCTATCCACACAGGGGTTCCGTAAATCAATGGACCAACCAAAAAGGGAGGTAGCTCAAGGTATGACTAGGTTTGACTAAATTAATTTTACTTAACAAAAATCTCTTAGTTTTCGAGATATAGACACTTTTTTAAATTTGTAAAATTCGCTACTCTGTGTCGATCTTTTGGGTACCATGGTTAAAAAATTGTTAACTATTTCTTCAAAAAATTAAGTTTTTATAAAAAAATTAAAGAAAAATATATTTACATGAAAATTATTATATATGAAAGTCTGAAAATTTCTCCTTCTTTCCCGAAAATTTTAATTTCTTTCTAATTAAACAAGTTGGTAATTACCTTCTGTGGTTAAGTATTAATATCTTTTTTTGTAATTGAAAGCGATAACATTTCTATCACAATATTTTTTGTATTACATTCGCCAATTTTTCAAATGGTTTCGCAGGTCTTTGTAGTACATTTTTTTTTACCACAAACAGTCGAATTTGGGTTAAGAAAATTACAACATCCTAAAAGGTACGTTTTTGAATTTTTTTCTTTAGAAAACCATATCAGTTATTGTAAAATGTTTCAATGTATTCAAAGAACTTATTACTCAGCTATATTCAACTACAAAGAAAATTAACAATCAGACTTAATTTGTGGCTGTTCACCCAAAGATCGATACAGAGTTGTGATTTTTACTAATTTTAAAAAAATTGTCTATATCTCGAAAACTAAGAAATTTTTAATAAGGTCAAATTTTGTCAATAGCCTAATATAGCTTGGCCTACCTACCTTTTTTGGTTGGTTCATGACTTACGGGACTTTGTATTAGATTGTCATTTTTGTTAAGTGACACTCAGGCCCTGCGCAATGAGAGGGTCAGGTCTACGCTAAGACACCTGACCGTGATTTCTTTATGATTGGTTATAATAAAAAGTATGAACTTGGAAATTTATTTGATATTTATAACCCATAGACGTACAAACGTAAAGCTCCCAGAGTTACACGTTAAATGGTAATGACTTTATTATATTTGTTAAAAGATAACTTTTTAAACGTGTTTTTATTTTTTATTTTTACTAATAACTTTGTCAAATATAAAGACACAACTCTGTCGAACAACGAACAAACGGTAATTGGTCAGATAATAACTACTATTTAGAAAATCAAGTAATCTGTTACAGGTATAACTGTATTTGAAACGTATATATTTAACTAAAGTTATGATTTATATTTTTTCAAAAGCATTCCATGACAAAATTGTTGTAATCAACATTTAATTAATGTTACCATTGTACGATGTTTTTCACGATAAAAATAGGAATATATCCTTCATAACTTCATCAGTATGAATAACTTATTAAAGATTATGATGGGCTAAACCTAATCTCTATGCGACATTGATACGTATAAAAACTTCTATAATAAATAAGTTACGTAAGTTATGATACCTTATTACAATGTCAAAACGACTTATCAAACAAACAGAAATATAATACTTAAATAAATGAACAGTTATAAGTAACTTTTCAAGAAAAACTAATATGATACTCGAGGATCACGAGGCAAGTTTGCGCCCTAGAAGTTTGGCAATATCGCGCTGGAAAGTTCGTATTTAATACCGCAATAATCGTTCAACGGGCGGTTTTCGACCTCACGTTGATACGGCGGTACCGCCACTCGTGCCGAATTACAAGTCCGTTATCAATTTAGCAAACCTTAAATGTTCGAATACGTGGTGGATCTGAAAAAAAATGTACGCGACTATTGACACGAAGCTCTTGTAAACATAAGATGTAATTTTTACATGAATTTTGCAGAATTCACCTATTGCAAAGATCTCGGCTTTTGAATTTCGAGGTAATTTCATTATATATTTATTGATCGTGGTCCACAGGTACCAAATGCAAGGTCATCTCGAAGGTTTATACTCACGCATATATAGCTGCAACGAAATTTGAAGTCGCTTTAGAAGCCATATTTCTTATTCGATCGAGCTAAAACTTGGCACAAAAAAGTGTTATAAACCTAAGTTAAGTTAAAATTGGTTTAATATTTGCAAAATGACGGCAGGTTGAAAAATTGACAAAACTTTATCTTACAACCAAAGAACATAAATGGCACATTGTTAAAAAGAACTTTTAAAATGCTATAACTTTGTTTAAATTTTTTTATAATTTTTTGGAAAAAAAAAATGTTCCAAACAAATGAAATTGGTTTAATATTTTCAAAATCGCGGTAGGGCGAAAAAATTGCTAAAAATTCATCTTACAACCAAAGAACACAAATGGCACATTGTTAAAAAGAACCTTTAAAGTACTATGAATTTGTTCAAGTTTTTTAACATTTCTTTTAATAAAAACGCCCCAAACTGCATTCCAAACTATGCGTTATTCAATTTTGATTCCATACGTGATTCCAACTTCATTTAATTTTGATAAACATTTATTTGAGAAATAGTACATTTAATTCTATATTTTAGTGCATTTGTTAGTGAGTATACCGCTAACAGATAAATGTCGTGTAGATAGGTATTCCATACTAATTTGTAGATATTTTCATTAAAAAAATAGATAAGTTTCTACTGGAAGCCAAGTAGATGGCATAACATTAGTTATGCCATTATTGCTATTATTAGTTGGCTTCTAGTAGAAAATTACCTATTTTTTTAATGAAAATATCTATGAAGTACCAGTATTTTATTTTTATTTTATAATATTTTTGTAAATCCATCTACGATTGTAGAGCAGGTTTTTGGATAACTTTAATGTAAAGTATTTGTCCTCATTTTAATGTTTTCTTAAAAATGTAAACAATATATGTAGATAATCATAAACTGTGAAATTCGCTTTTCCTATTGGTACTTCCCATCAGTTTTATTTATTTTGAATGTTAATAGATTCTACGACTAGTGTGGTCTTATTTATGTTAATGTGCTCGATACTTAGAAATATATTTAGATATATTGGAAGAGTCTAAGCTGGAAAGTTTAGAGAGGAAAAAAGGAAGAAAAACAATTGTGTTTTTAATTAAAATACTAATGAAAGTTTTCAATCGAAACATTTCATTTTCATTATATATATATATATATATATATATATATATATATATATATATATATATATATATATATAAACATAGATATATTGTATTATCATTAACGCATCCATTTATAAAGATGTTGTAAATTTAAATATAGAAAAGTTAAAAAAAAACATTCCTGTTTCATTATTTGTAATATACACAAAATGTATTTATTGTGTAAAACTTTAATTTTAATTATACTCTTGTAACTGATATTTTCCTGCGATATTCATTATAAAAATGGTTAAGATGTATGGTTTTGGTAAATTCTACCCGACCATGAAAACCGTTCTCGAAAATTTTATTCTATAAATTAATTAAAATATGCCTTCTACCAAAATATTGAAAACATTATAGAAATTATTAACAAATAGGAAAAATGTATTAACAAATAGAATTGAATGGAATTTAGTTAACATTTTTTATAAGAGTGCACTTCCTTTATATTCCAACGCCATATTTATCTGATCTCTACACTCGAATTGCAGCTTGACTTATTTGATTTAATCTGATAAACCAGTTGTAGTTGGGTAGAACTGGCGTCAATCTGGAACACATCTTCAACATTCTCGTCTCAAACTCTAAAAACCTACCGATTCTGTTTTTACTTTAATAAAATGTAAAGTGTTATAAGTCAACGGCCTTATCTTTTTGCTAAAAATGTGTTTAGACTACTTTTCTTAAGCATAAAAAGACGCGTAGTTTTTAACAGAAAATTATAATTGTTTGTCCAAACGACAAGTTTAAAATTAATTTTCTAACTTTTACATTTATGAACCAAGCATTTGAAACTGCATTTATCATTGTGAATGATACTAATTTAACTTGTTACCTCTTGCACACGATGTATTTTATATACTTTTGTAAATCAATTAGATAAATCATTATAACTTTTATCTCTAATTTATACTTATCCAGATATATAAAGTACAAAATAATTTACCATTTTTAACTAAAATAATTTAATGTTTAATTCAAAGCAATGTGGATGAATTGAGAGGAATAGTCGATGTACATGCAAGAGTAGATACATTCGCAGGCTGCTCTGATACGTGGCCATTAAAAATTGGAGCAAAATGACAATGTACAAGTACATTATACTTACTCCTTATATAAATCTGGATCAAGCGACCTTCATAGTTTGTATCTCACGGTACATTAGTGAATCAGAGAAGATGATTCTTTTAAATTTGAAATGATTCTATATTATGATAATTCTACAGACCAAAAATAAAACAAGGCGTGAGAGTATATCGAGAGAATCCTCATGTGTTCACTTACACCGACAGTAAATTGACATTAATCATCGGCCCAACAACGACGGTGACAACGTGGCCATTAAAAATTGGAGTAAAATGACAATGTACATTACACATACTCTTCATGTTAATCTGGATCAAGTGACCTTCATAGTTTGTATCTCATGTTACATTAGTGAATCAGAGAAGATGATTCTTTTAAATTGGAAATGAATTCTATATTATGATAATTCTACAGACCAAAAATAAAACAAGGCGTGAGAGTATATCGAGAGAATCCTCATGTGTTCACTTACAACGACAGTAAATTGACATTAATCAGCGGCCCAACAATGACGGTGACAACGTGGCCATTAAAAATTGGAGTAAAATGACAATGTACATTACACATACTCTACATTAATCTAGATGCCCGCAATTATTTACACGACCTTCATTCCCAATGACTCTAATTATTGTGGCTCGTGGGCTGCTCTAATACGAATGAGGAGCGGTACACGCTCGGGACTAAACAAACTCGATTCTACAGAATGAAACATTAACATTCTGCTTATATTATGTACTCGTGAAGGCACGTATTTACTTATCGTTTGCGTAGTAACATATGGGACTTTATATGTTTCAAACGAGCGCCGCTCTCTGTAAAGCGCGTATTTGCGAATGAGTTATGGAAATAACAGACAATGTATATATATTTTTTGTTTTATTAAAATTTTAACGTATTTTATTTTAAACAAAGTCAAATAAAGTGAATAGCAACGAATAAAAGCATCTGTTTTAGGAATTGATCAAGGATAATAGAAATGAAAATGGAACAACAAAAGATCGTTTTATTTTATTGTAGAAGTTTAATGTATGGAGAAAATAATTTAGAATGTATACTATCTGCTTAGAGAAACAAATAAAATCTTTTTTTAAATTATTTATTTAAACTTTCATTATAATACAATTATGCTAGCCAGATTATGCTTGTTGAACAATATCTTCCAGTAAATTTATAGGTAGTATAATGTGTACGACTGAAATATACATGTATATAATGAAAATAACCAAATATTTGAATGAATTAATTAAATACCTCTGTATTAATACGTGAAGAGAAAATTTATATTACGCGCACGGAGGAGTGTGAGATTTGGCATAATTAAAGTTTATATGGAGGAGAAGTGCCGAAAGCTAAAATTTATGTAAAATATGTGTTACAAATACATTAAATTATATATAACGTATACTTTAAAAGATTTATTTTTTACGTTCAACAATCAAAGGTTACCTTCATACTGTCAATATCAAAAACACTGTTTGACGCAATAGTCTGTGGTCAAACAGTCGCACAAAGTAGACACTGTCGCCAAAGAATTTTAAAATGTCAGATTGACTAAATGAGTTTGTCTCGTTTTTATTAGAGTTTATTTTGATGAAAAAATTAAAACCGACAATGAACAAGTTGGAATTGTGTTATTTTTCTAACTCTTACAAACTATAAATTTTAAATTTCATAGGTATTGCAGGGAAATAAGGCAAACAACCCACGCTAATGATGTATTTGTACACGCTCTCAGCTGACGCAATGGTAAAAAAATTTTAAAAATTTATACGCAACAATTATAGAGATTCAATGATTATTATATATACTCTTTGACAAAAGAACCGTAATAATGTTCAAACTTAAAAATTAAATGAACGACAGTCGATTTTCGACCACTGGGTGATCACGTGTCGTATCGTAGTCGATATAAATAGGAAAGATGAACAGGGCGTCAACTAAAATAATTCCGAATGAAAGCTTTAAGGAAGTGATAGTAAATAAAGTTTTTTTTCGGTTCTTCCAAGCCGTGGTTAAAAAATTAAAGATAGGAGGACATATCGCACATCAATTTAATGATTATCTTTTCACAAACGGGACTTAATAATGAAAAATGGTAACTAAATTTCATTTTGAAAACCCACTCAATGAAATGCGCAAAAAATCGTTTCCATTTTATTTTTAAATCAGATACCATAATTTATATACATGTATGTAATACCTTTGTTAAAAATAATGATTAATATTATTATTAATTGTGTATGTGAGTACATATATGTATATGTGTATGTGCACATTTGTGTGTGTACATGTATGTGAATGTATGTGTATGTATATGTATGTATGTGTGTATGAGTATATATTTGTGTATATATATGTGTGTGTGTGTATGTATCAACAGGTGCTAGCTATAAACCAATCGTATTGATAGTGCTTATAGCATAACTGCACAAGCAGAGCTAGTTAACTTTTTGGCTAAAATGTTGAAAAATGTAATGTTAAAAAAAAAATTTAATGTAAAGCTTATTACTTTATCTGTTGTATTTTATATCCACAAATAAGTGATATTATGATTATTAATTTTTTAAATTTTTTGTTACATGTTGATTGAGATCCCCATCAGAAGCATTAACGTCTTCCAGTGAAAACACCAAAAAAAGATGACATTGTTAAGTTGATAAAATACGAATAAGTTTTTTTGAAGAATTGCATGTTATTTAATCGATGAGGTATTGTCTCAATCCAACTGATCTTCTAGTTTCCCAACACATACATAGATATACAGAAAGGCAAAATCATCTATACATAGCAAAGATCTTTGCTAATATCCCACCTGAACCTAGGTCGTGGTAAAGAAATTAAATAAAGTAGAAATAATACTACATCACGTAGTTTCATTTAATTGTGAATAATGAATTTCTACAAAATTAACGCCAAATATATTCAATCTTTTTTACGTTACGAATAATACCTTATCGTCTTCGTAAATACGGTTGCGAAAAATTCAAAATATTTACGTTTGTAAAATCAGAATCTCTTTGCGTGTTTTATTTAACACTTTATTTAATTTAAAATAATGTAAAAACAAAAATATTAAATTTGAAATAATTCTAATTTTTCCACTTCAAACAATCCACATTAATTCCTTGACCACATTATCAATTAGGATTTCTTTATTTCCATATTGAAGCGTAAGAAATAATTCGAAACCAAAACTTAACCATTGTAAGAATTTGTACTAATTAAAAATAAATATGAAATTGCATCAAGTGCATGGGATGATCATGTCGCTAAAAGCAGAGAAGAGAAATTAATAAATGGTCTTTTGAGTTGGCAAGCACTTCTTTTTCCATTTCCTCTTACAAAAATTCATTGTTTATTTTAGTCATTGACTAGAATATGTCAGTTAAGACTGATTTACCATTAAGATTAGTAGTAAATTATTCATACATAAAACTACATAAAAATACTGGGATTTTAATAATAATGATTTATGCAGTCGTAATTAATTGGTCCAAAATTTATAGCACTTTCTGAACCATAGAAATATTAAACACAACATTACAAGAAAAAAAGGTAAAGGCCTTACAAAAACAATGACATAAATAAAATGACGTAGTAAATGGTATGTTTCAACTTTTTTTATTTTTCCTTAGAAGAAAAGAGAAAAAAAGAATAATAGTAGTCATAATGTAAATACTCTTTAAGCTGTACTGGACCAGAAACAAGTAACTGATAGGGCCTGATCGGATGTTATTACGCAATTGATACCTGCAAAGCCGAGACAGAAAACAACTCCGATTAGAGCCAATTGAGACGCAAGGTGAAGGAAATATGGGACATGAAAAAGTCAGGATTATGTCTTTAATTTCATCTAGCACCGTAATCATACCGAATATACCGCAGGATTTCGTTAAGATGCTAGGTCTACTTCCGGCCAGTTAAATAGAACTAAGTTAGATAGAACTATAATAGAAGCTATCCATAATGCCCGTCAGACTGTCAAAAAGTTCTTAGATACGTCGGTACCTAAGAACTTCCTGACTATTTGACTATCTGACGGAGTCAGTTCAGGTCCTTACTTACGATGCTGAAACCGCGGTGGAAGATATTCAAGAGGAGGGAAAATTATAAATTATGACGCATTCATTTTTTATTATCATTAATTTTACAATTAATAAAAATTTACCAAAAAAACTTTTTTAAATTGGAAAACGACATAATAATAAAAATTTAAGGTTTTGTTGGCTTATACATTGAATTATTATATTGTTGAAACTAAGAAATTAAAGAAGAAACATCAGTAAAATGTTCGGTTCATGTGCTGGTGTCTACGCCAGCGGACGGCGCCGCGCCCTCACGTAATCAGGTCAAAGTTGTGAAAGTGGCGAGTTTACGACTGAGTCAATATGCTGTTCGCAGCGAATGCCTCAACCATTTCACGGTACTCCTGCAATTTGCGATGCCATCTATGGCGCGATGACGCACCGAATTAGGGACGTGACTTCATCCGCAAGTTGGCTGTAGCGAATAAGAACCGACCTAATATTCCGAATACTAGTTTTGATTGGCTTTCGCCTGGTTTTACTCATAAACCACAATATTTATAGTAAATTTCCAATAAAATTAGAATATAGAAGACATAGATATCGTATCAACTGATGCACTATTCGTGACGAAAATCCTACAGTCAATTTAAATAAAATATAGTCGATGGTGTTTCAGATATAACACAAGAAGAATTCTATATTAACATGTTATATATTTTTTTAGATTAAAAATCAATTTAAGTCCCTTTTGGGGAATATGTCGTTTGGTGTTGTAAAAACAGCTCCATGGTGGTAATAGTACTGAAAACCTTATACATTTTTTAATCTAGCCCAAGAATTTGTCAGTATCAAAAATAAAAAGTTCTAATGATATATAAAAAAATCATGACTTTATATCTACATCAATGAATATTTAGTTTCTTTCATTTTGCAATGATAATTGTTTAGTTAGAATAGCATCCCAATAAAATGGTTCACGTATCTATTTCTGAATTACTTTTTCATCGTGAGATAGAACTATTTCTAATATCCAGCGGCTGAGAGTCGCTGGATATGTTGTTTGTCACCACAAATACTGCTCTATGATGAAACTAGTGGTTTAAATTTATTCCGTTTTTCAATTGAACCCGAGAACGTTTGGTGCACCCATAATTTTGGCATTTATTAGTAATGTAGGATTGCTACTGCATTGTATCTATTGTGGTTATTAGGTCTATGATAATATATGTCCTTCCAATATATAGATCGAACCTTACGTATCCATTTCCATCAGTCGTTCAAACCATTTGACATATAAAAACCATTAAACTCGTGGTAGTTTAAAGATGTAAAGAATAGGCAAATATAAAGGTTCTAAATTTTCATGAATATATATATATTTAAAACATCTCATTAAAACAGTTTTCTTCGCTTATTTTTAAATTAAATATTTAACATTGAATATACTGATTTTTTTATCATCGATTATTAGTTTTAGATAGAGGAAATAACAATCCCGCAAGGGGTCCTTTTTGAGCTTTGAAAGCTTACAGTGTTTGATCGAGAAGAATGCGAAATAACACAATTCTGCACAGTTTTAAAGTGAAAATTTACTGAATGATCCCGAATCTTGTTTTTAAAATTAAATAATAGTAAATATATATACATGAAAATAAAACCGGCCAAGTGCTTATTGGAAAATGCATAGAGTAGGATTCCGTAGTTGTTTATATCTTTCCAAATTGTTGATGAAAATTACCCGAAATCATTTTAATTCTTCTTCTTCTTTAGCCATTTTCAACTTACACCTTAGTAAGCCTCTTTCAGTTTAAACAATCCGTCTCGACTTTGGGCTGTTTCTACCCACTTCATTCCAGCTATTTTCTTGATGTTATCATACCAACGTAACAGTGGTTTCCTTGTGGAATTTCAATTAGTTCCAATCAAATGAGAGCACTTAGGATTGTAGATTTTTCAAATTCATGGCCGAATAATTAGAAGCTTTATTTTTAAACTTAATATTTTACAAACAGGGCTTAAAAAGGCAACATGACAAACGGAACCGCAATTTTATATTGAAAGACCCATCACTAGATGATATGTGCGAAAAGTTTTTGATTCCTACTTTACGTGTGTGCGGTTTGCCTTAAAGAAATTATATTTTGCTATAATTTACTAATAATTTACTGGCCACATATCGTGCCGCTTTAGGGGTGAATTATTAAAACTATGTATAGGAATGTAAAACAATGACAAATATTCTCCAAAATGTTTGTAAACTGGGAGGAATGTTTATACAAAGTGTTGATTTTATTTTTCTTTCTGAACTAAACTGTGTTCACATATTCGCATGATGTTGTGATGAGCAATTGTTACTTGATATAACACGAAACAAAAGAAATAATGGTCTGGTGTCATTGTGTTCATCGCTTGATAAAATAAAATATAATCTATTTTTATTACTTTAAATGGCAAATTCTACAAAATCATGCTCAATTTCGAAAGTTATCCGAATACATTTCAGATCAATATATTCCATAAAAAATAGTACAGATTTAAATATGAAAAGGCACAAACAGAAAATTAGGAACGAAATGATTAAAAAGTACATAACGTTAACGTAATATAATAAAACACTATTTCATAATATATCATTACGAAATACCACAATGTTACTATCAAAACTGAAGTAGCACAATGCGATAAAAAAGAAATTGCAACTATGACGTCATCTTGCACATGTGTGCTGACATAAAATTCCGCCATTTAAAGAGGACACCACTTCGCGTAAGGTCGCAAACATCCACTGTTCCGTATATAATTTATTATATCAAATATTGTACAGGATCGACTAAATTAATTCGAAATAAATGCATTGTTAGCTGATTTCTATACGTTTTTCCTAATTATTTTTTAATAAAAAAAATGATTTGTGCTAAGCGTATATTTTTGCATTGAGTTCCTTTCTTTGATACATATTTATCAATCATTCGTTTTTTATTCTTGTCGCTCCTCATTAAACTCCGGATGTCCTAGCGACAAAGCCACATATTCCTTATTGAATGTATTTTCAATCTTTCGATTTCCTGCAAGACCTGCACCCTCAAGTAATTTTGAGGTGTCATGGTTTAAGAGTTCCTTAAGATTCCCAGTAATGTTGGTATCCCATCTAAGTTTGTTTTAAGTCAATTCTAAACTCATTTTGCGTATCACTCATGTGCGGTCGCTTATTTTAAAATAAGGATGTGAAACTGCAAAACCCCCATTCACTCGAACTCTTTAAAATACCGTAAATATATCGCTCCAAATTTATGCATCAATATAAAGCGTTAAATTTTTATTAAAATTGCGGAGAGGGGAGCGTCCATAAACCGAACGTTTTATGTCCATATTACAAACAACGACACAATAAATGTAAGTAGCCAAATAAACGCGGAGCACTAAAAGCCGGTCGTCGCGGCCGTACTAAATTTTGGAGCCTGCAATTGGGGCGGAATGAATGTGGAAGGCGGAAATTGGAGCGGAAGGACTTCCGAGATAGTCGACTGCTTCGCCACTCTTGGCAGATGACTCCCGCGCCGCAGTTCACCTTCGCCTCTGACGGCTATTTCATCTAAAACCTACTCTACTTAACGTGTGTGTCGCTTAGGGTTGTCAAATGGAGCACGTGATTAATCAATATTATCCCAATATTATTTTAATGATTAGATATTAATAGTCAAATATACAAAAAGGAGTATTTATCGGTAGATAGGCTAAAAGAAATATTATGTTTATCGATGCTTTGACATAGATAAACAAATATTTTAACATTGGAACACCGATTGTATCAACCGAATATCGGTTTTCGACGACACCGATTTATAAACAATTTCTAAGCTATAACATCTTCAGGTAGGGAAAGCAAATTAACTTTATTATTAGCACAGAAACTTAGAGACTATATTTCTATGATTATCTAAACATATATTATTAGAGACTATGTCTATGATTATCTAAACGTATATTATTAGAGACTATATGTCTAAGATTATCTAAACGTACATATTATCGTAGATTAGCAACGTTTTGTCGCCAAACGCAACAAGCAAAGTTAGCTTTTGGTTTATTTAACAACCAATTAAAGACATTGAATTCCATTATGGATAATTTGAATAACATATTGCATTTGTATTACTTTTGGGACACAAAATAGTTTTGCTTAAACGTTACTTGCTTTTACTTTGGAATAGTGACAAAACCACTTCAAGTAATTGAGTAGCTGACTACACCTAAATTTGCTATATTACATAAAATATCATAAAAATATAGGTTAATAAAAACCAGTGTAACAAATAATTTAAAAAATATTAAGAAATAAACGAGTTATGAGCTAAATTTAATGGTAGGGATATAGTAGGATTATCTCCCTGTCTCATTCGTTTTTGTACAATGAATATTACTAAAACGATGTCGTCACAATTCAATATTGATGACGTCACAATTCAATATTGATGGCCTTCTCTCAACGTTCAGCTAAAATCTTTATAGCTTAATAAATTTTTAGGGTTTGTCAAAATTGTGTTCACTCGTCGTCAGCTTGTACCATGAAACATGATTTATGAAACACATAGTCAAATACCCAAGCGACGCATGAAGAATATATACGAGACAAAATATCTGCACGTCATCAATATATCATTGTGGAATGAAAATATGTTGCTTAACTTGAATCAAAATTTCATTATACGCATTTATTAAAAAACATGCATCATCAAAAAAATCGCTGCCAACAGAAACATTTATTAAGTGTAACTTATAAAACATGATCGTAAACATATATATAAATATATATATATATATATATATATATATATATATATATATATATATATATATATATATATATATATTGCTTTTGACGTTATGTATTTTGATACACATCTGTATCGGTAATATATAGCGGCGCAATATTATTTTCAATGCTATAAAAAGGTGACTTAATAAAAACCATGTAAGTCAAAGGGAGACTAGGGTTTGATTTCCCTTTTCGAAGCTTTGGCTGGTATGAGAATAAATGCATTATAAGTATCTGTAAGTATATGCATTTAAAAATAAAAATAAATTGAAAAATTGAACTCGGATTCAGTTTTCTATTCCTATATTTATTTACTGTTATAATAAAGTACATCGTAAATATTTACAAATCCCACAATGGAATATTTTATTGACTACTGCTTCGTTTAATTTGCTACACATTTATTTATCCGAAAATCATAATTAATATGTGTTAGGTAGGTGACAGAAACAAGTAACAAAAACACACTTTTTTGGGCTATTCTTTTGGGATCTGACTTACAACATTTTCAAAAAATGGTGGGTGGTGAGAATCTTATTAAATCCGCCAAGAAGGCAAATTCCGTATATATTTTAAACGATGAGATAAGTCGAAAAATCTTAATTGTATTAAAAATATTAGAAATATAATTTCTTGAATAATAAAAAGAAGGCCGGTTGGCTGGCTACTAATTACGAAAATATTGTAATACATACGTAATTCCATCGACTACGACATTATATAGTGTATTAGGAAACATTTGTATTGCCAAATTATTTAATTCGTTTCTCAAATTATGTAGTAAATTAACGTTACTAAAAATCGACGTTTCATGCATATCATCGATATTTCTGTTTCATATATTTCGTTATCCAGTGAGTCTATAAAAATACAATAAATTATGTCACACCACATTTGTATTTAATCTCATTAATAAATAAGCTTGCAAAGTCTTTTGAAATGTGCTTCCCACCCACCTTCCCCGTCTATGTTTTTCGCCAAAATTTCAAAAAGCCTTAAAAATTGAGAAGTGACTTTTAGTAATTACTTTCAATAAAAATTAAATTTAAAAATATTCGCTTATTTATAAGATATTAAAAAAATGTTCGAAACATAATCTCTAGTTTCACTAAGCTTTTCCATTATATTTTTTTAATATTTCAGGTAAAACAATAAAAGAACAAAGGAAAAAAATAAACAAATTAATTATTGGCGTAACGACAGGATTCGAACCCTGCAGTGGTTAGTTTCGAATATCAAGCATTATTTATTCGTTCCTATGAGTACAAATGTTTATGAGTTCACCTTAAGATCCCTTATATGTATCATTTTAACATATAGAAACTTTAACACCTATGAAATTCTAACTTAACGCATACTGACCGCTTTATTATTTCAACATTTTTTTATCATCTCGATTTTTAATTTCATTCAACTATCGCTATAAACCTCAACACGGTGCGCAGCCAAATATTAGACAACCCTACCGCCTGCTCTCGATACCGCCCGGTACACATACACATTACGCAAGTAGCAAGCCGATGTTGGTATAAATTCAAATAGATAGTTAGGAGAAAAATGCTACAGCCGTTACGCTGAGTGGGATTTGTGTTTTCCGTCGTATATATGCTAACTAATGATCCGTTAGCGAATCGCGGGGGCCCAGCGCGTATTGAATGTGCTCTCCGTTTGTAGCGCGAGAGTGCCGTTCCGTTTTATTGCACGTCTTTATCGTTTATTTGATACGCGTTATTGTATCATATCGATAGATTAAGACGAGTTAAGGAAGCCCGTGTAAACATTTTGAATTGACCGAAGATCGCAGCTTGTGCCGAAGTTATGTTTCTTAATAGACAGATTTAGGTATTGTCTTCTTATGTATTCAATTAGAATTTTATCGTTTGGCAACTTTCTCCGATTTCTCGTTAGTTAAGCAAAAATAATAGATCTCCACCAATTTGATTCTTATATATGTTTAATTTGTATACAATTACGCTTTCTTCTTATCTAATAAGACATCTCTGGCTTTGTCTTCCAGGGATTTCATTTTCGTTCAAACTCGATAAAAAAACACTTCCCATTATAAAACATCACGACAAATTTTCTTAGTTTGTTACTTTTGCACTCAATATCTTATTAAATCGTTATTACTGGCTGTTTTGAAAAAAAATTTTTAAAATGATTTCGTTTTTATTATACTTATTTAGAGTTGCGTAGCCAAATGACAGAAACAGTATCCTTATAAGTTCGTCATATCAATCTGTCGATCTACTTACTACCGTAAAATGTTAATTGCATAAATACTTTACATTAAAAACACGCATTTTTAGTGAGAAAGTTGCTGTCAGTAATGTAATACCGCGAATATCACATTCAAAATTATGTTTTAACAGGCATCAAATTTCAATGCATAGATAATTGAAATAACAAAATTGAAGACTTAATTTTGAGAATCTTCAAAAATATCAGTCAGCGTGTACTATTGCAACGTTTTATTCGGATTTTAGATACAGTATTTTGTGAAATATGTTGGCTTACATGAAATGATATTTTAAGATCACCTGATGGAGGCATTGTTGACCAAAAGTAAAGCATCGGAATTCTGTCAAATCTAAAATGTCTCATTTTGACAGTAGGTGATATTTGTGTCTCTTACGAATGAAACTGTAATGCTTTATTACATTATCAGCAACCTAATATTTACTTATTTATTAAAAGTTTCATTTTCAACATCAGGTGATATAAATATATTCAATTAAAAATGTAAATTGTGAATAAAACAGGAAAGTAAGCAGCAATTCGAACTAATATCACACTAACTAATGACCGATACAGGAAAGACGTCGTTGAATTACATGAACACATAGAAAGCACACAACACACGCACAAAATATTTTTGAATCGACAAATTATGAAAATAATAAATAGGACCAACCGATAAGAAAATATACACTCGACAAAATGGCGATTTCTTTCTGCTATCAAAATTGAACTATTTTGTGGACAGACGAGATGGAATTGCTGTGAATGTTGAATACTGATTACGGAAAAATCCTACATGAACATGTATTTTAAACGTGTCTGGCGTTCTTAATAAAACTATGGAATAGTTAAAAATGGCATTGAAAACATAGATAAACAAATTATCAAGGATCATTTATACAAGGAAAAATCGTCAGGAAAAATTTATGTCAAAATTATGAAAGATTAAGAGACCTATGAATTTTACTTCGCATTCAGTTCGGTTTAGTGCCCATGTGGTTGATAATCGAATGCGTGCTTCTTTACGAAGTTATTTACGAAATAACTATATACGTAACGAATAAAAATAGACGTTACATTAAATATTTGGAAAAAATCTTCTAATTTAGAAATATTAAAATTAAAAAAAAATTGTTCACACTTATCTACACTTTTAAAAAAATCTTATTATCATTACAGCTTTATGTTTAAGATCTGTTTAAGAGTCCTTTTTCAGTATCAAAAATAAAATTACTTTATCGTTGGAGCTTTCACATTTTTTTAGGTTTTTCTAAATTCCACAAAAACGATAAAAATGATATATTAAAAAATCGTACCTTTTTATCCATGCTCATAAAGTATGTAAAAATACCTCTATTTCTCAAGTGTTTTCTTTTTCATTTTACAATTTCTTCTTTAGCTTTTTGGGTTAACATTCCAAGCCCAGAATAAACCAGTTTCTCATATTCGCACAAAATACTTCTAAGTTATAGACAAAGTATACTCCATAAGGTTTCTCTTTTGCTTCCTGGAGTATATAATTCAAGATGAAATTTATTGTATTAGGGAAGTAGTCATATACCTTGAAGTATGAAAATGGTATAATTTTTTTAGATTATCTAAGAAAGGAGATCATGGTGACACATATAACTGTGGTGTTACAATATAGCGCAAACAATAAAAAATAAATACACACTAAATCCAAACTATTTAACTGCATATTTATTAACGTAAACGTTTACCGTCTTTATTTATTTGAATTTTGTTACTTTGTACAGCATCACTGCACTAATAATGTTAGACATGCATCACTGAACTAGTTGTCACCGAATATACATTCATGTTGTGTATTCGATCTTCCAAAGAGCACTCTTTCTTTTATTCAATCTTATGAATACCTAATTCTTATTCAGTCTTATGACTACCTAATTCTCGTTAAAATTGTAATCTTTTCTCTCACTGTTATATGTTTTAGGGTTCTGTAGTCAAACTACGGCTCCATGTAATTTCGTCAGGTATATTCGTCTGTTACAGTATCGCAGTTTTTGTAGCTTCCGACCTGTACGCATTAAATGTTGTATGGAATAGTTTAGACGAAGATCTTCATTAATATACAGTAAAACTAATAATCTTTGTTTTACACAAAGTTTTTTGAAAACAAAAAAAACTTTGACGGTGATTTTTTCAAAAATTGTTGATAAATTTTTATATTATGTTCCAACGTTATCTACTCAGTTTTATATACAGAATCACCTGAGTGAATAAAACACACGTTCTTTGTTACAACTGTTTATTAAAGATGCGATTTTTTACGCACCCCATTGAGTGTCACAGGATAGGTATTTTTAAATGTAATTTGAAGTTCGAAACCTTTTTTTATTTTTAAATATCGTTTGCAAAATATTTTTGAACACTCGCATAAAAGAAACTGAAAAATCTTTAAATTAGTATCTATAAAGCATCTGTTACAATTACTAAGTAATAACTTAATCGACTTGATGACCTTGACTTCATTTAATCGTTGCATAGGCCTATGGTAAACACCATAACGCACAATATGTCCAAAATATTTTCAAATTACAAATTAAAATATACTCAGCACTATATAGCAGTTCGAAGGTAACATAATGTTCAAATACATCTTTACAACACGATAATTGCCTTCAGAAAAGGTTTGGATCAGCAACGACGAAACGAATACGAATATGTCACAGAAAAAAAATTCTTGCCAACAATTCTAATAATTAAATAGATAACATTTTTCAATTACGTCCTACGTCCTATTTATCTGTACAATTCTCGATTTACAAAGAATTGTTCGGTAATACACAATTAGGTACTAGTTTAGCAAATAAAGATCAGAAATTATATGGTGTCAAACATTAAAACTTCGATTGTCCATTCTCTACATTTCATATTTTGCCCAACTCTTAATACTGACCAAATTCAGTCCACCTGCTTTTTCGTTAAAATGCCAGCAATTCAAACATAGCCAACTAAATAGACGAAGAAATATAAAGTTTGAAAATGGAACAACGAAAATGTAAGCGTCTACTCGGTAGGTACACAAACTCTCAATAATATCGATATCTCCGCTAGAGCACTCGCGCCAAATTAATAACTCATTGCATTTCTCCCTCGCACATAGTTACCGACGTTTAACGAGGAGCGCGTAATCCAAGATTAATTGCCGAACTTTTGCGTGACATTATTTTAGAGAGTGACAAAAAAAACAAAAAAGGGAAAAGAAAGTGTCGGCGTGAAAGAGGAGAGGGGTGGCAAAAAGAAACGTGTCGAGAGGAGAGCGATATCGAGTGAATAATTTGCGAGCGATTGAGAAATGTGAAAATTGCGCGCCGCCGACGCGCGGCGCCATCTTATTACATTCCCGCGGAGACGCCGCACCACCGCCAGACGTCATTTCACAAAATGGCGGCCGCCCGCTGAGCTATCTCGAAGAGCGTCGTTTGTTTTTAGATTTGTTTCTTTATTTATTGTAATAAATGTAAAATACTGAGCAGATTATGATTATTTTCAACAATACTTTTTAATATACGAACCTTGAATAAATAGAAGTTTCCTGTTATCAATTATCGTTTTATAAATATTTGTTTTTCTTCTTCGCTAGATTATAAACAATGAACGAAAAACCAAATGAACGAACAAAATGAGCGAACAACCATTAATATATGTACATATAGAGATGATAGAGCAGATTCATTGCTGCCTTAGGGAGAATTCTTGACTTCACTTATATTTACTTTGAAATAAAATATATTTTGTAATAAAGATATATATTTTTTTTATATACAAATTCATGGAAAAACTGAAAAATAAATATATGTTAAGAACGTATTTATTTAATTTTTTGTTATTATTCGAACTACGGATACGTTCGGTTGTTGTGCAAGCAAAGATGATCTCTTTAGTTCAAATATAGAATAATAATATTTAAATGTAAACTTTGCAGTTTCAGAATTATTTCTGGAATATTTATCACTTATTATAGTAAAACATAAGTCTTATTTAGCACGACCATGACAATTTTATTTTTTTAATCATACTGACGAACACGTGGACAGTGGGAAAATGACAAACATGGGGAATAAAATTTTCACTATAAAAGTTTTATACACATTTAGGTGTGTTTTATACACATTAGGATGTATACAAAAGTTTAAACATGGAACGACATATAGCATTTCTATTAGAATATATATCTATAAATATTACTGTTATTTTTCACCATGTAAATATATTACCTGGTACATTTTTCACAGGCGTCAATTACTTTCCGATTAAAAAAAATTAAAAATGTATTTACATTCTATTCATAGAGTTCGTTTCAGTAAAGATGCGCCTTTCTAAAATGAAAATGATTTTTATACACTTGGGTTACGTCTTTAAATTAAATGAACCATAATTTTAAACACAATATTTGCTTTTGAGCTAAATCAATACGTATTATGTGTAAATTTCATGTTTGTAGCTCTTTCCATCAGCGAACTACAGGTATCCGACAAACGAACGGAAGGACGGACAGCGTCATCACAACAATAGGGTTCTGTCCAGATTCTCGGGTGGGAACCCTTAGAATGGTGTGTCAAATTCACTGTCTAAAGTTCTATATTCAATTACACATACCAGTTTAGATATATTACACTAAAGTATGCTTTACCTCTACATCTTTTACATTCATAAATCATACAATTACGTAATTAAATTTTTAATTTGGCAGTCACTTGTTTTTCTGTAGGTATGATTCTACAATATATCCGTTATTTCTATACATAAACAACATAGCTCCGTAAAAGACTGACAACTGGATAGAAAAATTAATGAGATCCATCGTGTTATTAACCATTGAGTACGAAACAGGCCATATAAATAAATATGTGCATGCGCGCTTTATGCACGCGGAGAAACAAAAAAAAATTTATCAGATAATTTAACATTACAAAGATTAATTTTACACTAAAATTCGGCAAAAAAATAAAATTAGTAACTTAACATCTCTGAAGCTAAACCCATCCTTCAGTCCAATAAACTAACAGTTAACAAAATTAATACATTGCAAGAAATTGGCTACTTATTACAATCCTTATCAATTTTCCCCCGCCCATAAAGTCAATTAGGTAGCTGTATTATAACTACATTGTCCGTTACACGATATTATTAAAGAATACTATAATTTGATTTTGCAAACGGAACAAAGAAGCCCCACGAGGCGGCCGGGACGCGACAAAGCGGCTTAAATTAACTGCCTTAATTGAATTTGGGCTACTTGTTATCAAATATGTCCCCGATGTCTCTGGATCCAACTACCCCACCCAGCGACAGCGACGCCATAATGGAATACGCCACAGTTTAATAGATTTTACAGTCTATGGCGATATACTCTTTTAGTGTCTATGATTTGATTTATTTCTTATTTAAATGAGTCTTTGTATGTATTCTATTATATTATATTTAATTTAAATGTCACGGAATAAGTTCATTTAATACGCACGCTTTGAATTTACAACAAATAATATTAATATTAAATAAATATTTAAAAATCTTCAATAAAGAGCAGAAAAGATTTTAACGAAATATTTAGTTTAATTAGACAATTATTGAATGATATTTCGTTATGGGTTATACCCGCATCATGGTCGATATATTAGCATTCACGCAGAGAAAATCGAAATAATGAATATAATAAAAAAGGCCACAAAACTTTATTCGACGTAAGTTTCGGATAATATGTTAAGAGCTATTTTGGAGAAATAATAAAAAAAGAAAAGCGAATCACGAATACGATATGCTAATTAACTCTCATTTTGCAAGGCGAAAGGGTTATTTAAAACTTTTCGCAATCGCACCGAATGTTTGAAGTCTTAAATATTTCACTTTATTTTATAATCGCGCGAAATATTCGCCATAAAGTTATAAAATTTGGAGAATGTTTCCGAATTCAATTCTTACATTTTCCCAGCAGAGCGTCACAAAGCAAATAATAAATACCCACTTCATTATACGTAAACCTGGCTACTTTATTTTCAATTAAAATATCTTAGACATAGCTTAATTTTACGATGAGCGCAACCGCTGAGCGGAGAGGTATAATTTTTCTTTCGATTAGTTAAATATCCTGCTGTTGGCATTGCGCATGCCTATTTAAAATAATGCCATGTAATGCTACGAACAATACAATTTATTAAAGTGGGTATTTTATTTTTCAAACGACTTTAATTTTTGTACAATGCTGGATTACATGTAACTTACGTTATAAAATAGGAACATGATTAATGAAGTTGACGCGTGTCCTTTGCGAAATGTATTTTAAATAAAGAATATGATTAACGTATAACGTTAGATTAAAAGAACATTGAAGTCGAAGAAAATGTTTTACTTAAAATTAAAGACATGTTCCTGACTCGGTCGTTTACCGAATATATTGGATGAAAATGACAAATCATAAATTTTAAATAGTGAAACTACTAATAACTAAAAACTATTTCATAAGCGAAATTGTGGAAAATGCCAAAGGGTCATAATTTATCAGAAATATTATCGGGCAGACTTATATAAATATAAAAGCATAACCGTTTGAGTGCCGACGAACGCCATCGCGCTCGTGCGCGTACTAACTAAATTTGCCATGAGCGCGATGGCGCTCGCGAAATCAGATGCTGTTTAGCGCGCGGTAGGGGAGGTCGCTCGCACGCATCACTGATTTTTTATATTTCTACGTGTTGCATAAATTTGATATTATTAGTAATTACAATATAAAAAGGATCCAGGAAAAGAAAATTGTTAACCCATAATGTCGGAATACGAAAATAATTCGAGTCAAAATGATCGTTTTTCAAGTTGTGAAGAAAGTGATAGTGGGAGTGACATTGTGGTGCACTCACAATTTGGCGTATTGCAAATTTTGAGTGATATGATAATAGTGACGATAATAATTATTTTGCTGACACGGAGGATGTACCTGGCTGCGAAAACACGACGTGACCTTGATTTCAGTTGTTGTTATCATTTTTGTTCACAATATATATCTCCATAATTTTCTTTGTATATTTCCATAATTATCCTTGTACAAGTTTTTATTAAGAAAACACCTAAAAAATTATTAAAATTGGATAATTTTTGGAAGAGATACAGTTTTTTTTGAGATAAGGGTAAATGACATCAAAAACAAAAGATTTCTTTGGCATTTTTAAGTATATATGAGTAAAAAACCGTGGCACTAAAACGGTTAAACGAGATAAAGCATAGTTAAAAATATTTAAAAGTCAAAAATTTAAAAGTCACCCGTAACAAACAAAAAAATCTTTGCTAATAGCCCACCTGAAGATGTTGTAATACAACGAAACCTAGGTCGTGGTAAAGAAATTAAAGAAAGTAGAAATAATACTACATCACGTAGTTTCATTTAATTGTGAATTAGTAGGTGTTTGAACATATAATTAACAATCGTAAAAAATTAGGAACTATTTACACATTTAATTAACAATCGTAAAAAATAATTTTACTTGAAAGTGCTTATAATGAACAGTTTTAGAAAATGTTTCCACATTTTTGCATGTGATAATTAAGGATATACGATAGGGGAAATTTTCAGTACAGCCTTGAAAGCTGGCAGCACGCGATTGACACACAAACAATTAAAATTAAAATGTTTTGGAATGACTTTTAAAAAGCTTTCTTAATTACTTACCATGATTGAGCAAGAAAAAAAACATTTCTTGATGTATATAGATTACAGTTTCTCACATGAATCATGTAACTAGAAAAACGAAAACAAAAAGGACAATTGATTGAGTATGTTCCACATTACACAACTTAATATTCTAAAATATCATATTCTAGTAGCTACAAAGGTCACTATATATAGATAATCTCAAATAAAACAGATAATTTGAAAATAACCTCAGATAATTAAGATAATCTCAAGATGTCCATAGGAACTATGCAATTACACAGCAATCCAATTAAAATTAGGCTCAATACTCAATAAAAGTGATAAAATGTATAGCGATATTACCCATGGCTCAAATAGAGAAATTCACGGGCGTCATATGCGATAAAAGAATGACATTTGAGGTCAAAAGAAAAATGTAAATTTTTGCTTTGCAGTTATAAGATGTGCAGTTTTGTATGATTCATAATGTTGGGGGAACCCACAAACAAGACCTCGACAAACTACAGACAACAGAAATGCGCATATTACATTGTTACAGTGATGAGTACAGAAGGAGTATTAAAGTCGCCCCGTTAAAAAATAGATTAAAAGAAAAAAGCTACGATGATATGGATATTCCAAAGACCACTATATGGTGAAACTTGCCTAAACTTGCTACCGAATAAAGGGGGACATAGACGGCCATCTTCCGCTTGAACGATCGAAAAAGACCTGAAAGAAACCCAATTTGATGCAAACCAACAAAACCATTCTCAAAAAAAAGAAAAACGAGGAATACAAACTCCATGTAAATAAGACAAACAATCATAAAGAATTTAACGTAGTCTGGTGTACGCATAGACTTAATATACTACGAATAGACGAACACACTCCACATGCCTTCCATCACCGAAATTGAATTGCCCTTGTGTGCGTAATTGTACATATGTGTGAGTTTTAGTGATGGCTTTTCACTAACGATGTTATGTCGATAATATCAAAATAAATGGGCACGTATTTGGTCAAATTTTGTTAACGATTTATTTCCCAGAGCCCATAATTATGAACTTGCTTCTAATTTAACATATTTTTAGGAATTATTAAATTCTGTAAGAGTAACTTCCTAATCAAAAATAATTATGCAATACCTCGTATGAGGCATTTCAATATGTAAAAAGGAATGTACATTACAGTTTCTCGTATAATGATATTATGGCACCAAAATTTAAAAATATCTCTCTACGATACTAAATAATCCTTTTTAGTTATTATAAAAGTCATTGGCATTTAAACAAAATAATCTTATTCAAATGGTTTCTCAAAGTTTCTTTTGATAATTTTTTAAAAGTTGTTTCATATCTTAACTTTATTGTTAAATAAGAGGGTCCTGCTCATATGAATGATTAATTAAATTATCAAAAAAATGGTCACTTGTTTGTATAATTCTAAAGTTGTTGTGTAAAGTCTTTTATCAATATTAAAATTAGTTTTAAATGTTCCCTAAAATAATGTTGTCATTTTAAGCATATACCCAACACATCGTTTGATGGATAAGTCAAAAAGTCCTTACCTTGCTTTGCGAACTCTTTACGACTTATAAATGACTCATTAGTTCGTTGTTGTACCATGGAATCTATACAAACTTCATAATGTGTATATATTTTTTATTTTTTTATCCATGAATCAACCTATATATACGACATCCGATTTAATAAATTGTAATGTCTTTAGAAGTGGCGGTTGTCTTCCTAATTTGACTATTTGTTCCACAGGAAAAATGCCCCGTGCCAGATGGCTACTGAACCGATGAAACGAATGGAAATAATTTGCTGTTTGTAGTTAAGGTTTAGGTTTACATTTGGTGTGAAATCAAAGTACATCCGTCATGTAAAGATAGAGGGCAAGATATTCCTGGAAATTGAAAATTAATTCTAGATATCTTTCACGAGAATTGAAGAGTGTGGTCGATATTATTATGATGCGCAATTAGTTCTAGAGTTTGAAGGCAAGAAAGATTTAAGGCTATTTGATTTTTTTTTGTTTTCTTATTATACTTCTGTCAAAATACTTTATTAAAATACATTTTCTGATTTAAAAATTATGTACTTTTCATTAAATGTAGTTGCTTTTCCTTTTGAGTCATAAAAAATGGTAGTCGAAAGATAAAAAAAATAAGATGTTTAAAGTTGATGCGCCAGTAGAAAGAGACTACTTAAAATGCTTTTTTTCGCTAATTTTTTATTGCTGGAGATGATCACCTTTATATCACTATTAAAAAGATCTGGTAAAAAAACATCATATACGAGCTACCCACCATTAAGGGTTGGGTTACACTGACGAGTCGAACCTTTTCAAGTTAGGTAGGTAAGTAGAAACGTTCTAACGTACCATTATCTATGGACTTAAAACAGGCTGAAAGTAGTAAACTGTAAGGCAAATTGATTTGTTTGCCAATTAACTATACACACAAAGTAATTTGACAGTTAATATTTCACCTGCCATCCACGGGGTAGCGCTGGCAACAATAATGTCGATCCAAGTGTACCATTTGACAGCTCGCGTCCGTACATTTGGCGCCAAGCGAGTATTCGCAGAGTCGAAGCTTTTCGTGAAATATAGTATTTTATGTTGCCAGTAAATTATGGACATTGAAGAGTATTTAATTAATATCATTGCTTTTAATTAGTTATCATTACGTTTAGCGCTCTTCGGGTTTTTTAAATGATGAAATGAATTGTTATGTCGGCAGATTTTTATTTTTGCATCGTATTTAAACCATTCAACATCTTTTTCTCTTATTATTTTTCTCGTATTTGTTTTTCTCAGTCCTTTCTTTTAGATTATTCACGGCTTGCGTTACTTCTTGCTCAATAAATTATTTTATGAAATATTTTATATAATATACTTATTTAAGATTACGAGATAAATAGCACGACGCTCGATTATCCGTGCAGTATCTCAGTGTAATTATGTATAACCATTTAATATTTCCCGAACATTATATTGAAATCTATTATTAAAAGGTCTACATGGTGCTAGGATTTGTCATGCGATATTCCCACGATTTCCATGACAATGGGTGTATTACGATCTTATTTAATTCTTTGGTCCGCAATATCCTTGAAACCGATATAGTTGTCTGGTCTCCTCATGAATCTTATATATTTATGCTGGGAAAATTATTAAAAAAGTTTAGTAGATTTTTATATCAGAAATATTCGAATACTATCCTCATTTGTTTCCTTCATATTTTGTAATGGACATGGTTTGATGTAATTCACTTGAACTCCGACGGGAATTGCTTTTGATTTTACCTTTTTTTTTAGTGTAATCATATCCTCTTGGTCTCTTGGGTTTGGTGACACTTTATGCTCCTGACTATTACGTGAGAGAACGGAATCATAGTTTATTTCATCTGCCTAGAGCGCACACGAATATCCTACAGCGTTTACTAGTTTTTCACGCATTTACATTGGTCAACGAGAGGCTCCAAATTTTTATATTTTTCTCCTCCCTGACCATTTAAAAAATTCGATTATAGGATTGCTTGAGAGATCACATTTGATAATTAATTGGTTTCATGTTTAATTTTAATGTGTTTTTTTCTGTTTTATTAATTTTTATTTATGTTATTATAAGCACCATAAATTGTTGCAATTTTAGTGTTTGCACATGTCCAGCGTTTTTGGGGAAACCTGTAAGTTAAACATGGGTTTTTTTTATAAATAAATGAACAAAAATAAAACTTAACCAACCCCGATGGTAAGCACGGGAGGACATCCCGTGCGTCAGTATTTTGAATAAAATATCAAACGTCACCTTTTAGGACATCGTACCTCAAAAGTCAATAACGGAAACTTTATAAGATCTCTCACGTATCTCTTCGTCTGTTTGTCTGTCATATCCGTCTTTTTCAGAAACCGTTCGAGGTAAAAACTTGGCATACTGATAAAGTACCCGCTTATTTCAGTTTAATCTCAAAAATATTTATTTGAAAATTTTTGAAAGGCCAAATAAAATGTGTGGTGTCTTTATTATTCGAAAGAGAGAATTATAAGGATTAAAAAAAACAATTATTCTTCTTAAAATGTTATGTAAAAAAAATATATGTTTTCAAAGGTATTACAGAAAACATCTATAAACCATGTTTCCACCCTATTCCGTCTCTCGTGAATCAGATTATGAAAAAAAGAGCGTTACTACAAGTTTACCTAAAGATTACCGGTGACAGCGGTAACACTAAATCTCATAATTTTATTGGCGAAATTCGCGATATTATAACGCCTTTAGAAATAAAGTAGGCAATACAATATATTTTTATGGTGAAAATTAATATATCGGTTGTATACGCAAATAGTTTAATGGAAATAATATATATTCTTAAACGTTTAAATGCATCTAAGAGTTTCCGAAACTCTTGTAGTACCAGTTCGTCTCTTAATTTACTGGTTTCATTTAAATATTAGTGCAACCGTTAAGGGCTTAATGTAACAAAAATTAAATAAAAACACTAGTAGAAGTCAAACTATGAGGATTCCGTTCATATATAAACATTATAATACATGTATTCTTATTAAACAATATTTCTAATTAAGACAATATTTCTAATTAAACTTTTCACATGGTAAATGCATAGCCTACTATATCTTTTACAGGCGCAAAGACTAACTAATTATAACAATGTATAATTCCATATAGAATTGGAAATCGTTGATTTTTGAACTTTACTTGTGCTATAAGAACTTCCATTATGCCGAAATTCAAGATTGTAGGTCGACCGGAAGTACCCTATAGGTTCTGATTATCAGCGAGTGAGAATATTGTATGAATAAAAAACTATGTTTTAAAGTGCCAAACCTTTTTTTTTGTGCAAACCAAACAACTTGATTTTTTTACAAAAATGTAAGGCTGCGGGTATCAGTACACGATATTAATTGATATCTCACGCCGCTTCTTTGAACAAGAGCTTTGACAGACAGACGAACGGTTGGATGGACAAACAACCGGATGGGTAGAAAAACAACAAAACCACAAATAGGATCATTTATAAAGGTTTTGTTTTTTTTTCATTGGAAGGACGGAAACCTAGTTAATTTTCAATAGATAGTCCAACACATACCAAAAACAGTATTACAATTGCTAATTTATTTTAAATATAAAAGGTAACAGATAAACACCAAAACAATCTTTATGCAAATACATATATAAGCATTTTCCGCTCCATCATACGTAACAACGATTAAGATTAAACGTGTTTTTAAATCGTATGCTGCTGCAAAATTCTGATTGTCCTCGCTATTTTTCCTCGCATCTCTTCGCACCTGTCACTTCACAAACTCTCACTGCATCGTCCTGTGCGCTTTATCTGACAGAGGTCGTCGCCTAGCAACGTGACAAGATTGTGCGACAGCTCCCCTTTCTCCGCCTCATCTCTCAGTTCCACCCCGGGCGGCGGTCATTATTCTCGGCGCGGGATTAAGTTTCCTACTTACTTACGCGCTCCCACTCTTCTTAGCTGCAATCGGATGAATTTCATTGTATCGTTTTATTTTGTCGTCTAGGTAAGCGATGCGACGAGTTTGTAGTTAGGCACTCCTGCCCTGTATAGGGCATGCTTGCTTCTTCCTTACTTCTAAAAGAAAAAAATTACTTTGAATAAAAAGAAAAAATCATATAACTGCAATTTATTGTACTAACTGTAAATAGTAACGGTAAAAAACGTATTATGTAAAAGACACAATGTTTACAAATACATAGCGACGACACCTTACAAATAATCGATTTCCAGTGGTCGCATAAAGAAATCAGTCTTTTATTTTACCCCGATGGAAAGGAAGTAGAGAATTCAGATATTATTTTATGCTAGATAGATTACAAGAGAATGCTACACAGTCGCTGAGTATTACTAAATAGTCACAAATAAATCTGCTAAACCTTACGTCGCTAAAAAAGGTGTGATTTGTTAAAAAAATCAAGATTTCGAAGATGTTGTTGGAGCATTTGATGTAAGATTGGAAATATTCGTCGTCATATTTAATTTTAAAATATTTTACCTACTATAGTGTTTGTAATAATCATATGTAGGATTGCGAAGTTCATAGAAATTATTCAATTAACAACCGCCGTTTTAGGGGTTTATATCACAGACTATCCATAGCGGACGGCACGTTTTTATTCCAAGTATTATGAATGAATTCATATTTATCGATTTACAGAAACAACGTCCTAAATTAATTGTATTTCAAAGAGACCTTACCTTAGATGTATGTGCACATCCCTAATGCTTACCGTTAACGCCGTGTATGTCTGCTGTTTGCCGATGAACTAAGGCTATTTTTGAGAATATTTTACATTCACAGTTATGAGTTGATATAAGTAAAGCCACAGCGACTTTGTTTTGACAATGAAATATGAGTAAGAAATTGCATTTTAATATTAGTATATATGACAATTTATCTTCATAATTATACGCCATCTAGTATATCTTCATCAGATTGACCTTAGTGCAAAATCTTGTCGTGCTCATGGATATTCCCACGGAAACATTATAAATGTTACATGGTAAGGATCCTGTGCTCTGTATATTTGCTATCACCTCACCGAGAGATGGGGGATTTAGATAAAATTTAACAACGAGGTTACTGATGCTCTGAGGAAGGTTTATGCACTGCATACAAAATATATAAATGTAACTCATCAATTAAAAACAAATAGGTAAACTAATTAACAGCAACATTTTTTAACTATACACATATATTACAATTTTATGATTCTCTACTAGATTGGTGGTGGTCATTTCACTTTTAACAAATATTTTTAATAATGTTTTTTTTTAATTTTTATATTCTACCAATAAGTACTCTTCAGTACTATTTTTTTAGAAATAAAATGATTTCCTACTAAGCCCAATTTAGGCATACTATTTTTAGTTAAAAATTGCTCTTGAACATTAATTTGGAAGAATTGCAATGCGAAGAATGATTTTATTTTGTACCCTGGGATATTATATTTGAGTTACACGGTGTTATACTTTTATATTACTCAACAACAAGCCAATATTTTGAGGCATTATTCTATAGTACACACCCTGACATCTATCAGTTCGGTGACGAGCTCTATTCCAGATTTTAACATTTTCTTTCGTTATATTAATACATTCAAGAATTCCTTATTTACAATTATGTTTTAAATTTACTCTATGTAGCTAACTTTCCAAAAAATTATAACGTCGGTCAGTAATCACAATCGCATACTGGCAAAAATATCTTTTGCATTCTCGGGACTTTTTTGTGTTCTGAAAACTGTCGTTTTTCGTTATAAATTGTCGTCACCACTGAACGAACTCACATCGAACATATAAGAATATAAAGAAACATCTTTTTATATGTAACTTATATTTAACAATGTTATTTTAATTCGTCAAAAATGAGCTGATTCAAATAAGTAAATACTTGCATAAACAAGCCATACGAGTGTTCGCACCGTCTTCGAAAAGGGACACACATATATAGTTACGCCCTTTTCACACTTTTCACAGCTGCTTAAAATAAAAAAGATTTCCAAAAAATTACTATCGTTTTGCTTATTTCATACTAAATTTAATTATTGAAATATTTTTGAAAATTCTCTTAGGCACTGACTGATTTCAGTGACTAGTGGAATAGAATTTCCCTTTCAGTTTTTAGGAAAATAAGAACTGATGATAAAATATATACACTAAATTAATACTAAATTATTACACTAACTAGGTAATTATAAAGAAAACCATAGTCGGAACTATTTCAAATTACTTTTTTCACACAAATTTTTTATTACTAATTTTCGAATAAAAAAAAGTATCATCAATCTATCATCTCTCATATAAAGGACTCATATAAATCTTACATATAAAGGGCTTAAGAAAAGAAAATGTTTTGCTTCCATCTCCCCGTAGGCATAGTAATTTTTTACCTGAACAGCAGTCCAGGTCAGAAATTATTTCAAATTCCGTGTATACTTAGAAATCGACCGATCGTATACGATGAAGTGGTTTTACTCGTTATTGGACTTTATTTACATGTTTTATTGTGATTAACAGCCCACATACCATGTCCATACATTTTCGCGACTCTTTGATTTTTACGTTCGTTTTTCTTAGTTTTTCTTTTATCTCTAATAGCCTTTTGTTACTATTAATAAGCCTTGTGTTTCTATTCGTTTAATATACAAGTTACACATTATTTTTTCACGTGTCTTTCCATTATTTAGTTACTCTTCTCTACCACCCTATTTAAGTTATAGATTCGAGAAAAGAGATGAAGCGAGGAGAGTCCCTTACTATTAAAAAATATTACTATTTCAAATGAATACACAGATACACATAACAGATACACAGTACAGATATTAGCGGAATCAACAAAATGGTGTCTCCTTGTCAAAAACCCTCCTCTCTTAGTCAATGAGACATATCCCCATAAATTCAATAAATATTTCCAATGCCATTTCTAAGATGCAAAATCCGGCACACGCGATACTTCATTGTTTCAAATTGACCAATTTCCATAAAACTGCGTATGCGTAATAAACGATTTAGAATCCCGCCCGCCGAGGCAGCGGCGTCAAGACGCCCGCCCAACGAGCGGACGGCTGCAAGTTAATTAAAACTTTTTCGCCAAGCGGAAATAAATAGAAAACTAAAGCCCGCCCGATTGCCGGCAACATCATTTAACTAATTGAAACGAGTATTTGAAGATGTCTAGATTTATAACTTGGCGTCTGCGAACATGCAAAGTTACTTATTTAGTTGAAAAGTTTAGGGTGCTCCATTGTTATCAAGGGCCGATGGGGATAGTTGCTTTACATTCGGACGAAGACTATAGAAACAAGGGGGCGACCGGTTTGGTTATACCTACTGTAATAACGTATTTCTATGTAAATATGTGTATTCAGTGGGCGTATCTATTATACATACATAAGTGTACCTTTGAGGCGCGTGGTAATAATGAATGTGTCTAAACATACTATACACTTCAGTGAGATGAATAATCTAGACAAATTTAAATTACTCAAAAGAGACCGACAAAAGTCCATACAATTTTGGACCCTGGCTTTACAACAATAAAAACGACACTAATAAAAGAGAAAACAAAAATAAGTTATTTAACGGCCCTAAACTATTGCCCCATTTAGATTATCAGCGAACAATTCGCCGAATAATTCGTGCACGAATACGACCACGAAAAGACTAGTTGACATATTCGTCTATATACCGAATACATCCGAATAAGTTGTTTACATATTTGTATTCGTGCCTATTCGTCTGTACTCGGCGAGCATCTAAATGAGGCATAAGACTTCAGTTCACTCAGTATAATAAGTACTAAAGTATCTATCGATACTTACAATCTTTCTTCCATAAAGATACACTATATCCCAAGTGAACAATTACTACGAAGCACGCTGTCATATCATGAGCACTACTGGTTTTCGCAATACGACTATGGTATTCATAGCTAAGTCGCCATACTTTGTATTTATTATCTGAGTTCCGTATCCTATTGTAACAGTAACCGCAGTATATTTAAAATTTACAACTGACATTACAGTTGTTAAATGTTGTGTTGGTAAATATTTTTTAATAATATTAAAATGTTTTCTTACAGAATAACCGGTTTAATGTAGAATTAAATCTACCAAATCAGAAAACAGATTTTAAAACTGGTCGAGGGGGAGTTGGGGTCGCACTAAAAGAGTTCCATAGCTATATTATTTAAAGTCACATAGACTTTGATAAATCACATAAATATATTTTTTGTGAATTAAGAAGCATGATTTAGATACGATATATACTTATTTAAAATACACTTGAAGTGGTACGTTAAATGATTGCAATAACTATGAAACTTATGATTGTACTTCTAATAACTTACAAACTATTGTATTTGAATGTAATCTGATATTTATGTGATATGGTGTTGAATATATCAGTACCAAGTTTATTAAGATAAGTTTAATAACACAATAGATCTAAAAACAGCTATATAAAAACAAAAAACCGATACATGTAAACTTACAAAATATCTGCGACGAATAAGATCGGCGTGTATAAGGCTCGGGAGATAAAAATCACATCTATACATATAATAAAAATGCAGAAATGGCATGTCTGTACATTGAAGACATTTATTTAAAATAAAATAATTTAGAAGGACGTAAGAAAAGATTTTTGCCTGGAAATATGTTTAACAGGTATGTTCGCGTGTCACATAAATAGGCATTATTTCATCGCAATCAAAGTAATAGAAAAGAAGATATAATAATTTGAAATTTCAATACAAAACTTACCTACATGAAAAAAGACCTGTCAAGCAAAATTGGAACTCGCACTACGAGTGTTCCGTACATATTTAGGCATTTAAAAACATTTAATGGTACATAATATTCATATTAAACTATTGGCAATATTTTAATTTTTTAGAAGGAAAATATCTTACCTACTACATTTTTCACACGCGCATGTTTAAAAAAATGCTTTTTTATGTGGTATAACTACAAATTAATGATTTTTTCTCCTTGCTTCTTCTCTCTTATCTCGCTTCTTGTCAAATTTCATGATTCTAGGTGAACGGGCAAGCGAAAATTGCGGCATAAATGGCTGTATTTTTAGGGTTTTTTATTGCGTTAACTTGAAGCTTAATTTTTTTATAACTCCAAGGGACCGTAGACATTAATTTCAACATGAAATCTTTGCGCGTTCTTGAGAATAAGTGACTTGACAGACAGACAGACAAACATACAGATGGACAACGAAGTGATCCTATTCGGGTTTCTTTTTTTCTTTTGATAACCTAAAAATGTAACTTTTATAATTGTCGTAGCCGGCGTTTTCCGCTCAGGACTTCAGTTTTACAGTTAAACATATCTGTCAAAGATCCATGCGGACGAAGTCGCGACCACAGCTAGTAATAATTTGATTTGCTAACATACTTGCATAGAATGGGATAACATATAATGGTAGCAAAGCGACCGCATGCCGCTCGCGCTATTATCTTGTTTGTGCCGCCGCATTCATTTTCGTTGCCTGTTGTGGCAACTATTATATAACTATATGTTTTATAATTATATTTTGATAAACGTTCCTTAATTCTACTTACAATATTGCCTTTTTTATGCTTCTTTAGGTGCGTTATAAAAAACGATGAGAGAAAATTTTAAAAATACAGGATGAAGTTGGCACGTTGCAACAAAATATTGACATTATGAAGTTGCTAACTAAACATATATTTATATAGTTTAGTGTACAAAAAAGTAGTCCACAATTTTATTTTTCGGCTGGATTTCTTTTTTAAGTGAATCATCTGCCGGACCATTTCGTTTTCGGTATATATTTATTTGCATTATAAATTATACATTATTAAATACTTAAAATTAATAAATTAAAATAAATTTTCAGTATATTCATTTCTTTTCATTATTAATTAAACTTTATTTAGATTGTTTTAGTAAATTTAACGATTAATTATACACATGTTTACGTTAAACTAAATACGGAGTAATCATTTAAATTTTTAAAAATAATCACATTCAATTTTAAATTTAATTTTAAAAAGAGATCAAATATTTTATTACTCTATATAACAAAATTATAAATTGGGAACAGTCTGGCAGATATGGAAAGCCAGCAGAAAAAAAAGTGGTTAACAACTCATCTGTCAAATAAATTTTAATTTTTACAATTTAATTATTCGACTTAATTAAGATTTTACCAATCGTATTATCACATTCTAATCATTTTATTATTTTATTTCCATTAATTATTTGCGTGCTAAATAAAGTTATTGTTGATTATGCCAGAGAACTATAACTAACATAAGGATACACACAATGTTCTTTAATCATTTAAATATATTTTACTATAACTAACATAAGTATATACACAATGTTCTTTAATAATTTAAATATATTTTACTATAACTAACATAAGTATACACACAATGTTCTTTAATCATTTAAATATATTTTACTATAACTAACATAAGTACACAAACAATGTCCTTTAATCTATATAATTTATTATATAAAATAAACACTTGATAACGCCTTAGGGCTAATGAGGCCTAGTAAATTTGAGGTTTTCCTTAATAGACTATCGAAATTTTTAAGAATTTTAATTTTTATTGTTTTGAAACATGTAAGTCAACAAATTTATAAATCAGAAAAAAGGTAAATGTTAAAGAAATATCTACTTGTAATATAATGCATTTATTTAAACATTTAAAGAAAAATAATTGCATCATTTTGTTTCCCAGATGACGAGATATAAATTATTTTAAATATTCTTCTCAATTTAGTTCCGACGTAAAATGTTAAAGAGCTCGCGAAAGAAATGTTTAAATATTATCGTGCAGCTGAAATTGAAACCTAATCATAGAGTTTTTACTAAGATAAACAATACGGGCCGCCTCTTTCATTAAGTTGTTCCTGCGTTATCCAGCTAGGAGCGTATTTAAACCTGTTGATAAAAATAACATAATTTTACCGCGACTGCCTTTTAATAATTGTAATAATTTATAAACGGAAGACGCAATCGTTTCTGGGGCTTCCTATCAGAGTAGTTAGATTTTTTTATATTTGTAAATTTATATGATTTTTATCATCAGACATTGCGATAATTTTAAAGATCATGTCATGAAAAACGAGAAAAACAACCCGTGCTATGTAGTTATTGCTCCGTTAAAAAATGACAATGTTGTTATTTTGTAAACAAACTAAGTACTAAAGCATTTGATCGTATCATATCGACCTTATCACATATTTATTTTACTTTTCTTTCTATTTCAGCGCTCATTTATCGGAGGTTTTTTGCATTTATTCTGCGCAATATTAAAGAAGTATCTAACAATGTTGGTAGCATTAAATAATAAATTTACACTATATGTAATGGAATTTTTTATATGAAATTTATTATTATATTTTTTTAATTAATTATGATTTATATTTAATATTTTGAACTGTATGTATGTGATATATGTAAAGATTTAGTATCGCGTTGTGAGTAGGGTTAGGTACCTTGATTAATTGTTGATGACAGGCTTTTATACTTGTATTATCTACGCATATCTTGTGCATTTAACACTATATACCAAAGATAGATACAATAATAAAATTTAGAAAAGTTTTTACGTCAATTTTGTTTTTAATGTTGTATTTTAATTTTTTCAATGAATATAATAAAGTAAATTTTTATTTTTTTCAATTAATATTGAATTCAATTAGAACTGATTAAAGATTAATAAGCCCCCCACGGAAATAGTTTTTTAAATACATATTTTAATATTGGAATTATTTACAATAATTTAGATTTTAATATTTTGTTTCTTGACAAAACAAAGATTATTTTTAGCATACGCTTTTTAAATTCAAAATGATAACTATGCAAAATTTTGACTAAATCAGGTGAGCCTTATTTGACGCTGACACCGCACTTCATAATACATGTAATGGAATATCTATATTCTTAATTTTAGCATAGATGACTTTTCAACGACATATGAATATTTGGTCGTCATTATTTACTTCGATTATCGATTATTTACTTGTTAATAAATATATACATATCATTTTTATACTTTACAGAAATACCACGACTTCGACAAACTTGAAGTAGTGCGCAAAGACGGTCTGCTGCTGATACGGGAAATGGCTGCAGAGGTCAAGAACCTAATGGAATTCAAGATGAGCGCCGTTATGGTGAGTTTTTGATATGTTATTTTAAAATTTGATATCGTTCTGAACTTCTGTCTTTAGTGTCTACAGTCAGCTGGTTTACCTCCCGAAACTAAAAATCTTTAAAAATCATATTAGAGCAGAAAATTATTCATATATATTTTAATACCTATCAGTCGCTACACCACTAGAGAACCCAAGAACCAAAGGATAGATAATGTAACTTAGTTATCCTTCATCTTCCTCATCATCACCCGGAAGATGTCTATTGCTGAATATAAACCTCCCCCATAGATTCCCACAAAGATCGATCTCGCGCCGCTTGCATGCAACGGCTTCGTGCGACCTTTACTAGGTTGGCTGTCCACCTAGCGAGGACCATACTACACGGCATCTTTCGGTTGTTCTTGTCTTTATGTATTATGAAAGACAACGTGTCTTGTTTTCTGAAAGTATGTTTGTCCTTACGTGCCCATACTTTGCGAATCACTAGTCCAATTTTGGGCCGTCATTTACTAATGTTAAGACTTAAAATATAAACAGTTTTAAGTTTATTATCCGCGGTAAGCCAAACAAGCAATTCAATAAGCTAAAGATAAATTGTCAATTTATTAAACGCGAGATTTCATTTAATTATCTTAAGTCTCAGTTTTTCTTATATTTATTTCACATTGTGACATCACATGCAAAATAAAGGTATAGTTACATCATTACTGTGTTTGGGAAATCAATGACGCAACACTGACAATTTGAAGTTAAAATAAGGCGAACTACAGAAATTCTTTAAAACTATTTTGAAACCTAATAACTCTTAGAGTTTTATAGTTTAGGAAATATAAACATTAAAGCGTTGGTATAAATAACTTAATAATGACGATTATAACTCGCATTACGAGAGCCCCGTACACTTATTAACATTTAAGAGTGACTATTATTTCTTTTAATATATTTTGTACAGACGTAAAAATGTCATGAGTTTTCCATCAAACTTCTAGTGCCACTCGTTCTTTCATAATTGTAACTTTAGTTTTCAGAGATGGAGAGGACATGTTTTAGTTTTTTCAGCAATATCTCTAGAATACTTTTAGGTAACTCTATGAAAAAAAAATTATTTTTAAATCCCTACACCTAATACCCCATACAAAGGGTGAAATTTAAATATTAAAGAAAATTACTCTGTTATGTGGTGCAGCCACATAACAGAGTAATTTTCTTCTTCAGCCCAATATTTGGGCGAGATGACATGCCCCCATATTAATAACCGAATAACTTATGTAGTTACACAGATACGTACGGTCGACAATGAGGAAGCCTCCATTTTTAAAACTCCGTGCTACAAAAGAGATTTTCCAACCCTCTGTGTGACGTATCCTTACTACTTTTGAGCCATTTAATATAAAGACTTCAAATTTAAGTCAATTTGTATATTGTCTGTATAAGGTGTCAATAAAAACTAAAAAAATGTGTTATTTACGGAACTATTAAAAAAAATTGTACAATGAAAAGAATAATAGGATTGAATGAAAAATTATTTAAAGACAGCTAAATTCATATATATGCTGATGTAACTTTAGACGTACTCTATAACACTATATATAACCGTATAACAATATGTATATAAATTGTCAACTTTGTACACTTTGCCCACCAATATTCCACCAAATTCGATGTAGCGAATTCATAACCAAATTCGATGTAGCGAATTTCAAGATCGGAACGGAGAAATAGAAAAAAAAATAGCAAGACTTTTTTTTAGATAAGACGTATCTCCAAAACGCAACAATTAGCATTTCGAGGAATGAAGCGACGCCATAAAAAGGGATAAGACATATCCAAAATACTATATGCATATTTTTAAAAAAATTATCTATCAGCTTCATAATTGGAACATTCCACAAAATTTAAAATTTTGTTATCCGATAAATGCTGTAATTTTTTAGCAATATTGTTGATCGAATGAAACTGTAAGCAAAACCCAAAAACGTCCGACTAACAGTTATCTGTCCGTCTTTCTTAATGATTACGAGTATGTGAATATTTTGGTATATATTTTCTTAAATCTAACAGTACATAAATTTTATTAACTTCAAAAGGATATTGACGTTTCGGTTTTCTAAATTATATGTTGCCTTTAATACTATAACTAAACTACCATTTTTAATTATAAAATTGCCCATATTTTTATCCAAGTAATCAAGATGATATCCAAAAAAACACACTTACCATAAATTTTAAAAATTATTATTTATTTACGCAAAAATTGGATTGAACGCATACCTTTTTCATTGTCTGGATATGATTTGAAATAAATTAGGAAAAAAAATAAATTCGCAATAAACCGTCATCCTAATCAAAATCGGCCCGCAAAAAATAGGAAACATCCGAATTGTCAAAACGGACGATACGACCCTCGAAGTCCCCACGGGCGGCACCCCCGCGTCTATAATCTGCAAGACTAACTCGTCAAAGGGCCACGGAAGCAATCCAGGGGGGAATTGCCCCGAGAAGTCTTTCAATGAGCCATTCTTTTGTTTCGTCTTCTTTACCCGCGACGTGACGGAGCGACACAATCTCTTTTTCTTTGGGCTTCGCTGAACCAAGCTGCGATTGCATGAAATGAAATTTATTTAGTCTGATTTATGTGAAAGTGTACATATTCACATAATATCTTATCATAACAATTTAAAATATTCTTTATTTTATTATTTGACAATATTATTATATTGCTTTAAATATTAGTGAATTTCGCGTAACAAATTTTTTTTTAAAAACATAACGCATCTTTTAATAATTTACCTGCCCAGAAATTATGAGTCACTTATTAAAACTTTCGACTTTAAACATTATCTACACTTTTCCGAAATTTCAGTTACTAATAAAACACAAAAATATTATGTTTTTTATTAGTTTGGGAAATTCGGTATTTATCTGTTCATATTGGTAGGAATTTGAAAGGTCCATAGCGTTAGTCACATTGGATATTGAGAAAAATGACTGTACACATCTTATATAGTTTGAGAAAAAACGGGGTGTAAATAATGGTTTTCAAAATAGAAATTGGAGCTGTCGATAATTTAAAATATAATTATATTAATTTAAAATATATTTAAGCGCTAAAATATCAAAAAGTACATTATAAAAAAGATAAACCCCAAATGCCATTACGGTTCTAACAGTGTAGTTTCAAATCCAAGACAGGTATATATCTATACTTTTTACCCGCCCGCCCTACATTATATTATGACAGCTTAATCGGGGGAAAACCGTGACGTTGCTTTATTAGTCGGATAGTGCGGGGGCTTTTACCGGCCGCTGTACTTAAAAGGGTTTTATTGTTCCGCTACAATTTAAAGGCCGTTCTATGAAACTAATGCTTTGTACCAGATTCATGGGAGCTTCATTAATTTATTTAGGACCGCTAGATCAATCAACGTTAGTCAAATAACTATTAGGTTTAGGCTTCGCCGTGTTTAGTTTCATGTGTTGAACGTAATAGAGTTTTAAATTGAACGCCGGTCGTATCGATAGATTAGTTTTAGGAAGCACGACCAGGTATTTTGCTCAAATAATTAAGTGTCGTTAACGAGTTTTTAATATAAAATTTTAGTTAAGTGTGAATTTACAAAATCGAGATGATTTTAATAATCTAGTTACGTTTAACTGTTTAAATTTGTATACGAGTAAATAATAAAAAAATTCGGGTATGGGCTTACAACCACACGAATGAAGTGAAAATAATTTTATCTAATTTTAAAATATGTATACATTGATGCTATATGATAGATATTGGTTCAGCGAATCGGGAACAATGCGAGAGTATTATTTTAAAATACAATAGCATACGCGTATTATATTATACTAGTCTCAAATAAAATATTAAACACTAACTGTATACTCTGGAAATATTATACTAAGTATATAAAATAATATACTGTGTTATATAAAAGGCAGATCTTTCACATATCAATTTTATAAATATTCACCAAACTTAAATAAACGTAACGCAAGCACAAATTTGAACCATTCAATCAGTATAGTTCAAATCTATTCTTGCACTATCGAAAAATATTGTCATCTATTGAAAAATATTGCCAAAAATATTGTATATTTAAAAATTATTTTATTTAAAAAAAATAAGCTTAATCATTCATATAAAAATTTCAAGAACCACAACGACTCGTTGGTTTTAGGGTATCATTTTCGCTTAGAGTGCTAGAGGTCCCGGGTTCATATCTCGGACGAACCCAACTATACTTGTTACGTTTTTACCGTTTTAAGACATTTTAATGCAATATACCGATATAAACGAGCTGGTCGAATTAAGTCGGAAAGAGCCGACAATACAACGAAGCTGGACGAGTGGGAATTAGTCGGAAAAATAACATCCGCATATTATATTAAATTATACTCAAATAAAATATTATTCAAAAATAGAACGTAATTCCCGAAGGAGAGAGTGAACTCGCTCGAAGGGAGCCGAATTTAGCCGATTCTGCGTCACCGGCCCGAACGTGATTACATTACGGCTCAGTTTCGTTCACTGGTGTGAAAAGTTTTTACTTCAAAGTGTAGTGCGCAGGCGCGCCTAAAGAAGTTTTTACTTCAAAAAGGAACAAAACTGGTTAAATGCCTAAACGAACAAAACGGATAACGTACAACGTAAGATTCAATATTTATTTATATATCGTAAATTTGTCGATGCCATTTAAATAAAATAAGATTGATTGAAAATGATAATAAATTCTTGTACCTTGAATATTTCAGATTTTTTAAATCCTTAAAAATGTTGAAAGAAGTAAACAGTTTACACATCACTTTGAGGTTTAATATTTTGCAAACTGGGTTTAAAAATTAAAAATAATAAATGTAACCTTAATTTTGTTTAGAAAGGTCTATTCAATGATATCCCACTCAATGAGATCGCGAAAAAAATTATCCCCACGTTATAAATTATCCCCACGTATACAGCGCATTAAAAGGAAAACAATATGTTTACATATTTTATGAGATTTTCGTCTAAAGTAGTTATGTACTTACATAATTTCAGACACATAGGTCTAAAGCTGTAGAAACTGTGAGACTTGGAGAGTCGGGCGGAGATAATAAAATTGTCTATTCAAAAAGAAGAAACATCGAGGCACGGTTGGCTTGAAAACATGAAACTTTGTGTTTACTTTTCACCACGATTTCACAGAAGATCCCTTTTCTGTCAAATAGAGACGTTTTCCTTTATTATATTCGCTCATAAAAGCTCTTTCAGAGGATAGGTTTAGACTCAGTCACAGGAGTCTTCTCTCTTTTCCACTATTCGTGAACACTAGCCGTAAACCAAATAAGACTAGCTTACTTGCTATTTGAGCTTGGCGCTGCTGGATGGCCCACCTTCGCTCGTGATGAGTTAAATTTTTAATCTTATGTTATCTATGAATATATTAGTATGAGAATTGCAATCATGTTTTATATTTTCCATATCAAAATACAAATATAGCCCCATCAGCAGAACCAAATTTATCAAGCAATTTAATTGAAAAATTTATATTTGTTGTGCGAGTCAAAGTATGTTGCAAGAGTAAATAAATTACTAGTACAGAGCTCACCGACTTAAAGTTTTTATTTTGGAGTAACCTTTTCACAAATGTTTCGCCGTATCTTAATTAATATTACTGAAGTAGTCCCATTTCTACTCTTTTATAGCAAATAAAGTTTGATTAATGAACATCCAATTATTTAACTAAGTACCAAAGAAAAATCATTATTGAGTATACGATAAATTATAGATAAGATATAATATAGAAATAAGATATAAATTTATAAATAAACTTTACAGACGTTCATGTAGGTAAACACGGAATATTATTACTATGCCCGCACGGTCTCTTACTCTCATTGTCGCCTGTATTATGCATGTAAACAAATAACAGTTGCAAGGCAACCATCGGGCGATTTTCTTCGTGTCATCGGCCGACGCGTTGGATTCGTCCGCAAACTCCGATAAACATCCATTTTTAAAGTATTCGAAACGGAGTCGGTGTCGATGCTCCGTAACATCACTATTTATTATCCATGTTTGCTTTCGTCAGTATACATATATGTAAACCCTTTCATGCAGGAGTCACTTACCTTATTTAAATTCCTGAATAGAAATATATAAAAAATTCTTGAAATATGATTTTTTCTCTACGCTTATTCAAAAAATATTTCTACCAATTTATTGCAAATTGTTGCATTTTCTTTACGTTGTTCTTAATAGTTTAGTTATGGTAACTTGAAAATAACAGTCAATGGATAGTTGTTGGGTGCTGTTTCAGTATTAACAAAATATTAATGAAATGCGGATATTCTTTGGTTTGTTATTGCTTTATAGAATTTTAGATTTATAAATTTGGTGTCTGAAATAAACTGTCAGACAGTAATCGATGTGCGTTAAATACTATATTACAATGGTTAAATACTATATTATATTTACATACCTGGTTCAAAATTTTGGATAGACAATTTGTATTTTGGGAAAGGAAATTATACTTTTTGTTTTCCTTGTGGACATGAAAAAAATTTCAATATTTATAAGTAGAGGCGAACTCTATATTTGAGGCCACTTTACCATAAACTAGTATAAAAAAGTAACACAAAGTATTTTGAGCAGTAACTTTATTCACGCTGATATATTTTCAGTGTGCGTTTACTAATATAGAATTTGAATTTGTCTCCATAGTTTATTAACACCAATTTTTAAGTCAATCGTATTAGTAAAGTAAAGATGTGTTCCTCTATACACGTCCATGCGTTTGTCTATTTACATCCAGATGTTTGTCCATACACATCCACGTTCGTCCATGATGTTAAAGTACGTCAGACTACCGAGACAGTTTTTTTAATTCCACCAAATATACTTGTTCTTCATAAATATTCCCCTATGATTACACTTTCAATTTTTCAATTTACGGCCGAATACTAAAAATGTTTGTGATTTCGTTTCGGAGTAAGTACACACATTAGTTGCCCTTGGAAAATTCAAATATATAGCGCGTAATCAGCTGGTATTATATTAATTTGTAGACGAGCAGTTGTAGCAATAATAAAACAATGGAGAAAATCAAAGTAAAACCAATCATCTGTGCTTCAAATAAATAGCCACGGGGATACTTAGTGACAAAACTGGAAGGCTCTGCTCCTCCATCTAAACATTTCTGAGAATAAATTTAACGATAATAGCGAGGTTTTAGAATTGACGACTACCACTGAATATTTTTGCAGCGAGCCATTTTTTTCCAAGAAATATTTTAGTTTCAGAAAAAAGTGGACTAAATGTACAAATTTATTAAGAGACTATGTAGAAAAATAAATTTGTTTTTAACACATATGTTTTTTTACTTAGTCGTCACCATTACTTGTAATTACTATTTTTGAAATCGAATATTTAAGTAAAACTTCATTTACTTACAATGTATTGTAGGTAATATCGTTGATTTAGATACCATTATGTAAACAATTACCTAACTTATTTTAGTTAATTCAGATTGAAACTGGATCTTATATTATTCCAGAGATATCTCGTGCATGCATGCAAAAATCGTGCATGCGAATATATATATATATATATATATATATATATATATATATATATATATATTTTAAGAAATTAATTTAACATTCGCCATCTAACTACAATGTTCACGCAGTGAAACTGAAACCACGATGAGAATGTAATTAAAAGTTAAGTTTAAACAATAATTTTCCAAGCACTTCCGGTGCAATATTCGCGATCATTAAAAAAGCTCCGCTGCAAAGTTCGCAATGAAACTCTCTAGAGACGGTCATTAAAGAACGATATTAAACGCGCTGCAATCCTCTAGATACGAGTCGATAGGGTCCCATCTTTGTCGAGATAAAAAGAAGACCTTGCGTAAGACATGCTCCTTTTAGTTTTAAAGTGCTTTTAAATCTCAGTATAATGGTCTCATTGAATAAAAACCAAGGATGACTATAATTTGAAGTTCTTACGCAAATATTGTTCGTTTTTTTCATAACTTACAAAGAACTATAATGATGCAATGTGCACTTAATTCAGAAAAACTACATATTTTATTAAAGTTGACTGTATACCATAATACACTTGCGGTCGTGGTCCGGTGTTGCTAGGACGCATTTTTCATTGGTAATTGTGAAAATATAAATAAAATAAAAAAAATACGAAACATATTTTGTATCCTATTGAATATCCATTATAAAAGATGAGTTTTATAAAGACATTTATTTTTTTTTTAAAAGTTATAACTGTAAAGAGTTCCAAATATAATTCACTAGTGGCCCGGTCCGGCTTTGCACGGGTAGGTGATGGAAATGAAAATTTTCAGATGTATGGATTTTCTATGACTTAATCCATATTTATCGCCATAAATCGGCTATTTTACATGAAACCTATATAAATTATATACCTTTGGGGTAGCATTAAGTACCTATGTCCGGATCATTTGTTTGGCGTAATGAAGTAATAATTGTATCTATCGAACTGTTGCGTAGAGCTTGTAAGTTAGATCAAAACACGACTGATGTGTACTTTTTTCTAATTCTTTTTCTTCATAAAACAACGTAATGATTACTAAACGTTAACTGCAAAATTTAGTGAAGTGTATGATAATACGATTTATAAAATAATAATTCCAAGAGAATTGATAATCTGAAGACATACTGTTATAGACAAATCTAAAATATACTCTTTTGCAAAAAAAAAACGGGCACTTATAGGAATAAACCATATCAGAGTTGTTTTATTATTATTTTATGCATTTTATATGGCGATATGATGAGAATATTGTTATTTATTATTGAGATATCGTTTTTACCTACTTCAGTCATTAAAAATGCGAATAAATAAAAAAAGCGATGCAAAGTCCACAGAGGAGCGTTTTCATACTGGCACATTAAAAATAGCTAAAGTTTATTTTTGAATATTTATTATTAATTTAACATAAAATTTGACAATTTTTTAAAACGAGTATGGCCTCCTCTATCTAAAATCAATGCGCTTAATCTGCTAGGCATGCTTTCGACGACGTTTTTTTATCATTTCCTGAGGAATACATTCCCATTCAGCGACGATCACATTTTTAAAGGCCTGAATATTTTTTGGAGCTGGTTTTACGGCTCTGACGCGTCGTTTGAGATTATCCCATATGTGTTCTATTGGATTGAGGTCGGGACTTCTAGCTGGCCAGTCTAACCCACGAATTCCAGCCTCCTGCATACTCGTATACGCATCAATGTCTCTAGAGCGATGGGCGCGAACATTGTCGTCCATAAAAATGTACTCGCCTCCAACCGCTGTTAATGCGGGTTGGGCATGAGGAATAAGAACCTCTGTTATGTACCTTTGCGCATTAAGTGTGCCATTTTCAATAAGAACTAACTCGGTACGGTCATTTGAGTTAATACCAGCCCAAATCATTATGGAGCCTCCAACGTAAGGGGTTATTTCCTCAAAGCACACTTCTGCGAAGCGTTTTCCAGGTAATCGTAAGACTCGCCGACATCGATCCTCACCACTAATCGATATACGAGCTTCATCGAAGAATAAAATAATATTTCAGTCTTGTTGAGTCCATGACGAAAAATTTTGAGCTTATCTCTGGCAACTCTATGCTCACGGAGCAATTGACGGCCTGAAGTCTCCTTCTGACTGTCCATAGGCTTACTTGTATACCTCTGACGTCCTCGAGGTTCTGTTTGAGATCCACGTACGTAACTTGATTTCGTAGCGCTTGACTGACTATGAAGCGGTCGTCCCGTGGCTCAGTGCATCGTTTTCTTCCAGAACCGGGCCTTCTACTGACGGAGCCCGTTTCTTGGTATCGTTGCCAGATCCTTTGGATGATGAAATCACATTATACTGCTGAGACACATAACATTGCCTACAGCTTTCTTCAAGCTGTGCAATAATTTTACTAGCTCTTATCTTTTTTCAACCATACTGAGAACAGCAAACAGAAGTGAACTAATGCAGCAAACAGCAGAAATTTAATTAAAATTTATTAGTTAAAATAAAAAACGTAACAAATGAAAAAGAACATAATAAGAGTTGGATTTCATTTACCGCCAAAAAATACGTTTTTGTCAGTGAAAGAGAATTTTCATTCAAAAAGAATAAATTTCAAATTTAGAACGTTCGTTGTTATGTGCCAGAATACACTATACCTGCCAGTAACAATTACAATTAATACAACCTCTTAATAAATAATATTTTGTTAATAATATAACAAAATTAAAACCGCCCGTTTTTTATGCAAAAGAGTATATTTCTTTATATTATGCAAAAAGTCTTGGAAGCACCACGATATGTGTAGTTCTAAGTTTCAGTTAAGATTTATTTATTAATATCGGTAAAGATTATTAAATAAATGCGATTGGCTGATTGTTAGAAATATGTGTTGTTGCAAAATATTAATACACTTTCTTAATACTTTAATTATTTCGTATATTATTTAAAATTTATAGGTCTTATTATACTTCAAATTGCTTCACTCATCACTACTTGACCGAAACAATATCATGCTTACAACTTCAATCAATGTGTTACATTATTAAAAATGAATAAATACCTATTTCAAATATTATTTAATGTGGGAAACAAACGTACGAACTTTTCTAATTGCAGAACTCCTATCGATAAAGAAATCCTCCGTTAAGTTTACGAGTAGTTAATATGTCAATGGAGAATAATAAATTGTCGCCAAGGCTATAGCTAGAAAAGTACAGAGGGAAGCGGGGAAGAGGAATGTCTTTTCTGAATAGTCTTATTATATTTTATACTAACATTAAAGAAATGCAGAAATAAAAGAGAGCCCCGTTTAATGTTTAATTTGTTAAAGGTCAATATTTCTAAATACCTATAACGTATTAATCTTCACACTAACAATAATTTCTGTATTTCGTAAGGGAGAGATCAATCCTTAATGATACCCTTTTGATTACGGCAGTGGTTGTCGTTATTTCTCAACGTACTATGATCGGAACATAATAAATACATCCATATATATATATATATATATATATATATATATATATATATATATATATATATATATATATATATATATATATATATATATATATATATATATATATATATATATATATATATATATATATATATATATATTACACTATTTGCAAATATTAATAAATATTGTTTTTGCATGTAAATATTAGATAAATATTAGAAATTATTTAGAAGTACGTAAGAATTCTGTTAAACTATTTATAAATATTGCTTTTCAGTATTTACATATATTGCCTAGTAAATTTTTCCAGGTATAAAAATATTATGTTTTTTCAAAGATTATGAGATCCAGAATCATCGCTATGATTTTCTGTAAATATTAGGTTAACCTCTAGCAATTCTGATTTTTTCCTGTTTAGCAATTTCGGAGATGGTGGGGGGTCACATTTTTGTGGATAATTCTGAGATCCCATTTTTTCTTCTAAGGTCACGTTTATGTGGACATTTTCAGCAATATCTTAAGTGCTTACTCATACATAACTCTGAGATAACATTTTGTCTTCTAGATCACGTTTTTGTGAATATTTTTAGCAATGTCACAAATACTTGATCACATAAGATTCTGAAAGAAATTTATATATAAATCCTTGTAGCTCGCGTCTTGACACAATACCAAAAGCAAATATTTTATATATCAAATTCGTCCTCTCTAAAATCCCCAGACAAATATATTTTGTCTTCCTCTGTTATAAATATCCTATGAGTTCTATTATAAATAGCGAATTTCTGCTTCAAACGATTCCTGAGAAAAACGGCTGTGACAGATAGACGGATAAACTCGTGAGATATTTTACAAAGGTGCCATCAAAATAATTTTCGTTTATCCTTTTTGAGGTACAAAAACTTAAAATTAGCACTGTAACGGCGTATCTTTTTGGATAAAATTTAACTTTTCTTTCTCAATTATAATTATGTTTAAAGGTTTCGTTTTCGTAAACAAAACTTTTATAAAAAAACATAAGGAAAACACTAAATTACTAATATAACAAAAAATGATACTCGTACCTTTCACTATTCAAGGCCAAATAAGGTGTTAGATGGATCGCGTTGTACATCCTTGATAATGCCTTAGGACTCTCGGTTTTGGTGCACTGTGGGACACTTAACCCTTGTAGTATACCTCAAGATTCCGAGCAAGTTTACACAGATTCGCTTTAAGAGATACCTGGCTTGTACCTGTGCTTGCGAAAAGTAGGATATGGAAAATAGATTTTTTCATTGCGGTGAACACGACGATACACGCAGAATTTTATTGGAGAGCATGATTCAATTGAGAGTGTTTGAGAACCTTTTACATGAAAAGTCTATAAATTCGGTATGCTAGCCAGGTCAAAATTAAATACAGAAGGTTCCCAAATTCTCTTTTAAGAGTCTAGCTAGTTAGTTTATTTCAACAATTGAAGTAATCTTACAGCATAGCGGCTGTGTGCGAAAGAGACAGAAATATAGAATTATGCATATTTTACAGGCGAACTATTTCGTGAACGAAAGAAGCTAGGAAGTCGGTCAAGGTAGCCATAGAAAGCCCTTAAGTAGTCCTAATAAGACTTCAAGTGATATTGGATTTAATAGCAGAAATAAAAATTGTATGACTTCGCAAAATTAAAAAGTATGTTTGTTCAGAAATATCCGTCTGTATGAGGAAAAAATACGATAAGAAACGAAGGATACGGTAATAAGAAGAGCCGATCAAACAGAACCAGAAAAGTGAACCCAAGCAATGTATTAATAACAAAAATTTAAAAAAAACTATGAATGCAAAGTTGAAAAATTGTATTTTTTTCCAGGGATGTCGGCCTATATGAGACGAAAATGCGACCAGAAACGAAGTAACGTTCTAGGCGTGTGCGTGTCTTCTAGTCTAGTTTATCTACTCTCGCCCCTTGATATGGAGAGAAATAATTGAATAAGTCTTACGCATGTACCTATCATAATCACAGATGTTTTTTCGTGGATAACGACGACGGAAACGTAGAACTTGCCAAGTTTATTTGCCATGAGTTCGGAGTCAGTTTACTGGAAATTACGGGATCGACCACTTTGGGCAATACGGCAATCGACATGACATTCGCCTGGCATCTGAACTAGATACAGTGTACACTGTATGTTTCATACTTTAGTAACCACTGACCAATCCTGCATCGAATCAGATTGTAAAGTATCTGAATCTTGATTTACGTAGAACACAAGTATAGATAAGTTATTTACATGTATATACATATATGTATACGTCTATTCCAATATTGTTGTAGAATGTAATAGCGACAAACGTTATTGGTAAGGACAATACATTTTATCGAAATAAAAGACTTGTATTTCTTTGATTAAATTCCTGCAAAGATCGGAGAACATGACGTTTTCACGTAAAATCTTATGGCTCGGATACGACTATGCCCATTTCGTATTTTTTTGTATGAAGTTAGGTTGTTACGGGTCCTTGGTGAAGCCTTGAGACAACCCGGGTGGTTGTGGGAGTTATATAACTCAAGAACGGGTTAAGTTATGAGAACAATTTATCGATTATAAGCGTCTTATTTTCATAATCATCTTATATTGCTCTCACTATTCCACAGAAACCGGCTTGTTATAATAATATAACAAGAGTCTGTAAGTATACATCAAAGTGACCCATATCTTACAGTGGCAATAGAGATACTGTTAAGTGGGTAACTAGCGGTACGGTACAGTACTTTAAATACATGCATAACCATAGACTTTTTACGTGACACAAAAATCTATTATTCTCTTAAACTTTGCAAAATTAACATTGAGCATTAATAGTAAAAATATATTTGTTTTATAAATTTTATTGCCATGAAAAACTCTAACCCAGACGGAAATTTGATCCACGTCCGCTAGACCATAACTACAGATTTATCTGAAATGACGACAGTATTAAATTCTGTCTACTGTATCACTATACAATAATCTTTGGCTACTATGTAACTATTAAATGTGTAAATATAATTTCTGTCTACTAAGTAACTATTAAATGTGATCCACGTCCGCTAGAGCATATTCATAGCACAACTATAGACTTATCTGAAATGGCGACAGTATTAAATTCTGTAACCATAAGGTTTATAGTCAGCATTTATTATTTAATTTAGATATAAACCAAACAACAGCGTGACATAGTGATAAAGCAGACAGTGACCTCGGTTAGTGGCCAAAACCGAGCTTCGACAATCTTGAGATCGAATTTTAAACCGACTTAATAGAGCCGACCCGACAAAATACATTCGTATTTCAAAATTAACATTCGTCCTTTCGAAAACAGTGATCGATGAGCGCGGCACCGGCCGCGACACGGCCGGGTCCGTGTCGCGCGATATTGGAATACGGCCGCATGCATAATTCAATGCGCCGCCGCCGCGCCGCCTCCGCCTTCGGACCGACTTCGTCGCCCAATTCGGAGAATTTTATTTTATTTTATCGCATTTTTCCCGGCCGCGACGCCGCCACTGTTGCGAGTTTCGGCCGCGCGTCTCCGAACAACTTTGCCGTGCGGCCCCGCGAGAGTTGCCAGGAGCAAAGGCGAAGCGTACAAAGTCAGCCCGTCGGAATCTCCTTGGTATCGCGTTATTGAAACCTAGTTTGAACATTGTAATATTTTTCTTTGGCTTTTGAAAGAATTAAGGTGATTTTCCCAAGGAATTGGGTATAATCGGTTACCATTCTTAATTATCGAATTGATTAAACTCGACGAATTTCTTAAAAAACGAATTTCTCAAATAAAATTAATTACGATATGTCAGATTAAACATGTCGATGTTAAATTAATTTTTTTAAGCGGTTACATTGAACACTTTTTTTACTTTTAGAACGTGAATCTAGATTATGTGGTTAAGGTATTCTGAATAGCTCACTTAGAAATATGATTTATTTTTGAAGGGATAACTTCTTTCCTCTCACCTTTTTTGGTGGGAAAAGATTGCGAGTTCGTATTGCTTCGGATATACTCGGCGGTATACCGAGTATACCCGAAAGGGAGGACCGTCGAGGTCCATGTTTATTATGAAAACGCAAATTTTCTCTGCAGACAAATGTATTATTGATGTAATTGCATAAGTTTTATAAATCAATTGAGCGTATTTTCACATTTATTAATCATATTTATTATGATATTATTTGATAACAAGGGCATAAAATGTGATCAGTAAGAGCACATTCATTATTTTGTTTTGGTTTTTTTACATGTCTCTGTAAATTTAAATTACTATTAATTTCTATACATACACAGTACGATTATATTGGTTGCCAAACTTTTCACTTCTACGGCGTAGTCTTAAGCAATCCAATTTTTTCCATATTTTTATCATTACATCAATACATTTTGCTATAAACAATTTTATATATAACAATTATTTTAACCACGTTTTATTAATTACGGATGATAAAAATAAAAGCGTTTGAATAATCCTTTTCAACTATATACAAACATATACCCATAATTAACGTCGGGAAATGTCTAATTCATATCCTTAGAAATAAGTAATCTAATTATGAGGGTAACGAAAAGTTACAACTCTCTTGAGATAACCCAATTGAAATACTCCAATTATCTGATGAGATTTTGCTCCGGTGACGGTGGCGGTACTCGGTGCCGGTTACTGGAAGCGCAGAGGACAGTTCCGTGCAGTAACGAGATCAAATTCTCCGATATGCTCCCAGCTTTGGCCCAGACCAGATATAGTACCTGATGTAATCTTAGTACGTGGGGTACACAAAGAAATTAATCTACAATATCGGGCGAAGGCGCTTTTCGTGAAACGAATTCGTAATTCTCTGTGTTGATTCTTAACATAGCCTGTTGCCTTAAAATAATTTTTTGTTGCTCATAATTTTATTGAAATAATTATTAAATTAGATGATACACTATTATATTTTGCAATAGATAGTAATACCGATAGATAGTAATTTATCGATAATAGTATCTAAGAAAAATTAAAAGCGACAGTTAAAGAAAACAATTGTGCGTGTCAGCTCCGACGCGCGACTGAAGTTTACTCCTTAAGTACGATTGTCTTGGAATGTATAAAATAGGTAACACTGTATATAAATATAAACATCAATATCTTAAATGTAAACGGAAAATTCTTTAATAAAAAAATGCTGACAATATAATTATTTTCAATAAGACCAAATTTACACAACAAAATTTTTAAAAATATTAGTAACGTCAGACTAAGAAGTTGAAATTAAAAGAAAATTTTTAATTTTGTAGGACAGAAAACACCAAACATTCACACATAATGACATTTAATGCTTACGTCTTGATATAAGTGAACGATACTAAACTATGTGTGTCACACTCTGTCATTACGATTACGCCATAAGAAAATGCCAATATGTGTGGTATACTCAGTCATTGCGATTACGCCATAAGAAAATGCCAAATAAACATATTGATATCTCACTCTACAGATGCGTAAAAATGTTGCGCGGAGAGGCTACCTTACGGTTACACTTTCTTTAACGCTCCGAATTTCGTACGATCAGAATCTAACGGTTACACTTTATTAACGCTCGGAACTTCGTACGCTCTGAACTTCTGATTTGACTCCTCATAAAACTTCATACCGGGCTCTATATATGAAAATCGATTCGTAAGGAGTAAGATGTAGTCATTATTAGTACCTGCTGTTTTTAACTTCTAAGTATATGTACTAGACATCAGAGAAATCGTTCAGTAATATTGCAATGTCCTGATCGATAACTTGCTGTACAGTTTGGTGACAAATTACTTCGATTCAAAGTTTTCAAGTTTCTTTATTAGCCGATCTTACTATACTTTTAACTTTTACTTTAACTTTACTCGAATTTTTGCCCAGTGCTAATTTTATATTACAAAAAAAGGATAAGTATGGAGGGAAGATAATTCAATAAATGAACTTTTGCAGTTACTTTTCAGTTGAACGTTTCTCATTAAACTCATTATTTACACAAAGTCTATTTCATAAATTTTTAAATATTCCATCTTACAACTCAGAAATAGAAATAGTTTTGAGTAAATGTCGATTTATGCAAACGAGAGTTCATACGCTTACAAAACAATAACGTTCACATTCGTCTTTTCATTATCTTATGTCTATAATATTTCGCAAATTCTACCTATTTTTTCTCAACAATTTTTGCTGAGCACTTTCTATTCAGTATACTATAGATTGAATCAAAAGGCATCAGCCTACACAGTGCAGACATTAAAATCGTATTTCACCATAAATTAACTCTTATTCAAATGTTCAATATAGTGTTTTGAAACTTGTTAGAGTTCCATCTTTTCTTAGTATGTAGATACATGTGTATCATACATATATATTAGGCTTCCTACTTCAGTTAGTGTTAGTTTTCAATTATTTTTTGTGTAGCCCAGAAATTACGTAGAACACGAAAAAAATGTAGATACGATATTGGAGATCCAGCCTGTGTGATTATTATCATATACATATAATAATCACTCGAATACCCAGAACTGAAAAGGTTAAAACTAAACCTTTTTTCATATATTTGTCTCATGGTGGTATATTTTGTGTCTGCTTAAGCTGCGTTAGGAATATTTCGCCGCAAAAAGACCTCTAACTTGCAAGACCTATGTGACTATAAATTGTTTAAACCGTATAACTGAGTTCCACATGTTTTCCACTCAATATAGATTTTCAGTTTTTCTAATTGATCACACTTTTTAAGATTATACTTTAATTCATACCTTCACTAATGGCTTCAACATACATAAAATGTAATTAATATCGGTTATAACAAAAAACCTCACGTTAATCTCCTCTCACATTATACAGAAAACCATATAACAGTATGATACTCATATTTCACTGTAACCTAGCCCATTACCAACCGTTTATTATGGTGTCTCGCAATTATATTCCCTTTCTACAATGTTATCAGTTTTTGTGAACAATACTTCGCATTAGCCATACCCTCGTTCATGGCTTCATCTTCCATACAACATGGGTCACATCGACTACACCCTTGCTCTCGGTTCAATCTCGCTTAAAAGGCAGACAACAATACAGAGATATAGCATTCATATTTCAGCGGAACGTAGCGGCGCCCGCATACGAGATCGCCCTCGCATCGCTCGAAGCATTAGCATATCTCGTTAAAGAGCTAAATCATTCACGGCTCACCGCTTTGGCCCGAGCGCCACCCACCGGGTCGCGGCGGGCCTAATTGCTAATTAGCCAGACAATAGATAGGTGGAGCTTCGTATACCATAATGTTGGGCACGCTTTTGGCCGTTGAGTTTGACAAACTTCGTCTGCCAGGTTTGGATATCGATAATAGAGTGAGAAAATCGCGAGCTTTGAGACGGGTGCCATAATTAGGGGCCAACGTCAGTATTGACTCCCACGCATATCATAAAATGTGAAAGTAAGAAAATTTTTATTACTCTTAAAAGAGCAATTTAGAAACAAGAAAATTTGTGCACACCTTGCATTTTTAGTATCATTTTTTATCATATGTTCGAATGATTGTCAGAATTCAAATTCCCATAGAAATTACAAATATTCTTCTATAATTGCCTAAATAGATTTTGGCAGTTATAGAAGAATATTCATTTTGAATTTGACAAATTTTGTCTCGGCCAAAATTTCCCGATATCGGGACGCATATAATCATTATGAATGGCCAAGGACGTTGATCACTAATAATGACTTGCATCCCGCAGGCAATTATTAGGACATGTAAATCATCAATAGCTAATTTTTGTGAGAACAGTTAGTTGATTGCAGTGAGAACAGAAAAAGTTAGTCTCCATTTATTTCATGTTTGCTTTAAAAAATTATTTAAATTTCTCGATTGGTTGTAGAAAATGCCGAATTTATTGTGGTGGTAGATCAGCCCTTATATTGGTTGCTGAAATTGCCGAATTTATTGTGGTTGTAGATCGTCCCTTATGTTGGTTGTTGAAATTGTCGAATTTATTGTGGGTTGATAATTTAACAGGGAGGTCAAATTTGCATCATAATTCTTTGTTAACCTTATATCTCCAGCTTATCAGGATACCTGGAAATTAGAGACCCTATGAATCGCGTGCATAAATTATTATTAAAAATATTTCTTATCAGAAACAAAAGAAAAGTACCATTCAGTATATTGATTTACCGCTCATTAACTTGTACGTGATGTATTTACAAGCAAAGAGATAGATAGATAAAAACACTTTATCGTCCTTCGAATCCATTTTAGGGATGCTTTCCTATTTAATTTATACATTCTTTCAAATTAAAAAAAAGTTTATTTCTTCACTTACATGATCCCCTATTGAAAGTCCCCATTCAATGCATAGTTTAGTTTTACGGCTACAGTGGATTCAAGATAGACGTCTTTATACATAAACTGCATGAAGTGATAACTCGAATTCGAAGAACAAAACAAAGTTCAACAGATAGAGTACACAAATTCTGATACAAGAATCGACGCATGGTGCGGAGCGTTATCGTGGTTCAAAATCCAAGAATAGTGTTTCCAAAAAGCAGATCTTTTGCAGCGAATATTCTTTCTTAGACCCCTCAGTAATATTTTTTGTTGACAATTTCAAAGAATGCATTCCAACACTAAGAAAACTCAATCATGTTGACTATTTCCTTTAAATCCGATGAGTCAAAGGAAACAATCAATATTACTGATTTTCGAGAGGCTTTGACATGATTTTTCAGTTTTTGCCCATTATCAAAGTGCCATTTCGCAGCCGGTTGGCTGGTTTGCATATCAAATTCATAAACTCATGTCTAATCACTTATTATAAGGCTTTTCCTGAGTACGAATTGGCTCTTTCAAGCATGTCTTCGACAACCTATTTTAATTCGTCTTCTTTGGAATAAGCCGTTTCGCTATGCATTACATGCCATAACATAAAGTGAAATGGTCCAAAATTCATGAGATATCTCCAGATACCAATAAGCTTCAAAAACGATTTTTTGTTACCACTTCCTTCGTTTTGTCGATATTTTCATCATTCGAAAACATTAAAAGTTGTCTAAAACGGGCCATAACTCTAGTTGTTTCTCGATCTGCTTCATACCAATCGTATGCCAATATTTTCAACGTAGCTTACTCAATATAATTAGTCCCGAGTATTTTGGGCGAATCAACATAAGAAGTTTTGTTGGTAACAAAAAATTTAAGGCAGTCTCTCTGTTCAGATTGACTAGCTTTACCAACGGTAAAAACCAAACTAATGAACATGCACAGCAAAACTACGCGAAAATTAGTTACATCGATACTAAGGTAGAATATATAAATATAAAATCATTTACGTAGGCTTTTTAATTGAACGATTCCTGGTATATTTATTTATCATCCGGTTATCGTTCTATCAATAGATGTGCGAAAGCTGACCGGAGATGTGAGAAGCATAGAAAAACATAATGTAATTTATTAAACACAATCATTTAATGAACGAAGAAATGGATTGCAAAACGAGATTACCAAAATCCAACTGTTTATATTACGAGAAAACCTTGAGTACCAGTACGTTTTTGAAAAATATAAAGATCCTTCAGAAAATAGAAATGAACCGATGATAAAATACTTTAAATCGCTTAAGTTAAATACCTTAAATTATACGAGATTAAAATAAATACCGAGATTAATTATCAGAATATTTCAAATTATTACTAAATGTGGTGATATAAATTTACAAACAGCTTTGAACTTTAAATACAACCGGCGAAGCGCTTCTCGGAAGCCATATCAAAGAAGGTTTCCGTAGTTGTTTATATTTCTTGAAACTAATAGTACAAGTTAAATAACACAATTTTAATCGAAAACTGTAATAAAATTACAGTATCTAGATGCTTCATATTTTTAAATCCATTGTTGAACTAAACACAAGTTAATGGTACATTACACATCAGTGTAAAGTTTAATATTTCATAAACAGAACTTAAAAATTTAAAATAGTAAACGGAATCCCAATTTGATTTTTAAATACCTTTCAATGAAAGCCTATTCAATGTGTTGAGTGAAAAAATGTTTCACTCCCACTGTATGTACATAATCTCGTTTAATATATTTTCCATATTAATGGAGACGTCCATCCAAGCATCTACCTTGTGTAATTTCATGCAAATCGATTTAAAACAGAAATTCAAGTCATGACAAACATACGAACATGGTGAAGTTATTTTTTCACTACGGTTCTCTAAAAAGAACGTCCAAAATATTTTAAAACTCGACAAGGTAATATAAAGTTTTAACGAATTTAGTAACAATACACTTTCAGATCCTCCCATCGATTCGACAGCCAGAAAGATATTGCATAAGTTTTCTACAACAGAATAACAACCAAGTTGCACATATAATGCTATTTGTATTTGTTGGAAATATGGATCGAATTAAACAGGTAAGGTGCGATATAGGTAAGGGAGGTCGTTCTGAAATTCGTTTAGCAGAAAAAGAGTCTTCGTCTTTTCCGCTTGACACCGGACTTGATGTTTATTTTCATGTTACCTGCAGGTCTCCATCTGACCTCTTAATCTCCGCTGTGACCAATATTTTATAATAAACAAGTGAGAGCTAGTAAAATGAAAAATAAAATGAAATAACCATTTGAACTTACTCTATTTTACTAACTATAAAAAGTTAGCCTCAATCATTTTATTTAACCGATACCCTAAATTAAAGGTATTATGAAAATTATATTTTATCTTGATAGATTAAATCTGATTTTCAGGATATACATGTATGGATATCTCCAGAAATTTTTGATTACGTGAGTTTTACTGTTTATATTATGTTTCAACGAATATAGTTTTACTGCCAATAGGCCTAATATTATTTACAAAAATTACTAAGTCTTGTAACAGTCTATACCCAATTTCGCTTCCAACTACAATTCCAATTTTTTTAATTCAATTTATCTTTTCAAAAGTGGAAAAAAGATCTTCTTACGAAACAAATGAACATTTACGTAAACCCAAAACGCATCCATAAAGGCGAAACAACAAACTATTCCCAATTATGCAGACCGAGTTGGCGGTAAACGTGCTCCAGCCCTGGCCGTGACAACGCGCGCCACCGTTGCCACCGCGCCACCGACCGAGCACCACTTGTTCCAAGTAATTATCTAACTTTAAGACATATTAATTAATTTGCTACTCAAGTTATCACAGACAACGCCTGCCACACTTGAAATATTCTTCCTTTATGACACAATTCAGAGAACGATTTAAATCACTTCATTGTTTGCTTTTGTCTGTCTGAGTGCAATTATTTTTTGAGGGAGAAATGTATTTTACTAGCACAGATTCAAGGAAATAAATCTGTTGCTGGCGAAATTGCTCATCTTCAACCACTAATCTTAGAAAAATAATTTGTATATCAAAGATATACTTTGAAAAATATTTTTTTCAATATTCCACCTTTAAAGGGCTGCAAAGGGAAACACATACTTGTTCTTATTTAATTATTTATGTACTTTAATGTATCTCATTGATACATATGGCGAACTTATCGCTATGAGAGCAAACTCTTACAGCCAATCATAACACCAATTCAGTTCTGTTCTACAAGCAGCCGGGAATCGAACCCGGATCCCCACGGTGCACGTCGCCGTCAAAGGCCATATGCCTTGTCATCAGCCCAACACACCACGGGAACGACATACTTGTTCTTAGTATATGGTTCATACATATTTTTCATTCTGTTTATACAATTGATCATTTAAACATGGACTTCTTCTACGTCATAGACGTTTATTACTAGTTGGTTTTCAATATTTCATCCTCAAACAAGTAAAAATGAGATTGTACCTTTTCCATACATTTTATTATTTCGTTTATCCTACTAATTTGACAAACATATAATTTGGAAGATTTTTCTATTTCTGACATACACAGATTAAGATTTGTTTTACAAAGATAAAAATAGTAAAATGGATTAATAAAACTTAGAAACAGACATTGTAGTTAGTCGGTGAAGACATGAGGAAGGAAAACTTTCTAGAAGGTTAGCTTTACGTAGTTTACTTGGGAACGAATCTACCCAGTACTACCCTGGTATAAGATAACCAGGCCATCGCAATAAGATAAATTTTTAAAAAATAATCTACAAACAAGTACTACAGGTAGGAATTACAGAGGCAAAATTTGGGTTAATGACGACGATTGGTGACGAAGATGTTACGCGTGTATCTCATGATTGACTCAATCAACTCTAATGGTACGTATAAGATGGTTTTAACCCTATTATTTGGATTACCTAAATCTGTTTCGGCTATTACAATCATATACGCGAGTTCCAATGCATTCTGTTAGTAACAGCTACAAAACATTTATTTATATTTCCAACATGTCGCACTTATTATATAAAGAAGTCGTAGAGCGTGATCAAACTTTTCACGTTCAACATACTTATTTTCAATCCATAAGTACGAGTCTATAATGTTAGCGGTGAGTCTTTCATCCTAGGAATCACGTTTAGAACGCTTCCACCCTAATACCAAAAAGTTACGGTGGCGAATTTGCCTTTGACAAAGTATTTGTTACGAAGCATTGAGCTCTGTTTCACCTTCCCCGAAATGAACGTGTTTGATCTAATGCGTCCTCGGGTATATTGTCACAATGGAGTTTTCGGTTTTTAGTTAACAATCGTATTATCTCAAAGTAAAATACATTAATATTAGAAAAAAAAAAAGTTAATATTTAAAATCAAAGGGCATTGACTCTCTTCTATCTGGTAGGTAACAAATAGGATCATTGTTTTATTCAATAATAAAATATAAAAAAAGAAATATTTTATTTTTCCTATCTACAATCATTTAATTACAAAATTAGCAAATAATAAACAAAATACACATAAAAATACTCACTTTTCAGCAACAAAAAAAAGATAAATATTCGATCGACCCCAACTTCCGGCAAAATAAGATCGAACAGCAGTTTTTAAAAAAAATATTTTTTTAGTGAAAATAAATGAATTCAGAAATACTGAGATCGGCTAACGTTAATTTACACAAAACTCTCAAGATCACCTTTCATTATATACCTACCCACGCATTTCTCGTCATAACATTTCTTATAGATGATAGATATAAGATTTGTTCTGAACCTAATAAATATATCCCATTAAGGACGTAAATGTAAAATTGGGGCCAAGTTCGGTACAAAGAACAAATGAAATTATCGATTATCCTAAATATTGAGATTTACATGGTTCTTAGTTCTGTTATAATTCCTTCAAACTTACCTAAAATATATAACACTGTTTAAATTATTTAGAAAAATTCTTAAAAGAAAAATTATTGCATGTTTACTACTGACGCCCGTATGTACCGTACCACACATGGTCAGGACCCTCAGTCGGATTTACAGTTAAAAACGTATTTTGTATGGATACTTTAGGTATTGGAAAATGCAATATTGTACAGTCGGTAAAGTAGGCTCTTGTTCCGACTCGACTGACAGTTAATGACAATCAGAAATACATTTTTACACTGTCAGTAAGTCTGACTGACAGTTTTGACCGTCTGTAGTCGTTGACCGGTGCATGTGGGCGTTAGTCTATCCCTTTGCAAGTGTACATGTTTTATATTATAAATAAATGATTCATGTATATAGTATTCCCTGCTCTAGACTAGTCTAAGTCAGGTTTTAAAAATCTACATCTCTTAGGGTAGTCGTTTCTATGGATTGAACTTTCCTCAAAGCTTTTTGCATTTTTGGTATATCATGACCCTTCATTCGACTTTTTTATACATGTACGTCATTTTCAAATACTTCATAATATTTATATTCATTACAACAAGTAATTATAAAAAAAATCACTATCCGATTGATCTCGAACGCACATGTGATCGTTTATAAAATTATTATTTCTGTGTGTGCCATAGATCAGTCGTCAGTAACTCTTTAATGTTTGGTTTATTTCCTTTTGTCCTTCCTTACAAGTTTGTCAGTTCACTATACCTTTATTTCGAAAATACTGGTCTACGACTAGTCAGACTTAGCACTCTATGAATATAATTAAAATAACAGTAGTTCGACATTTGAAATTTAAAAAAATGTGCTAACATCGAGTATTTAAAATAAATAAACTAAATTAAGCTGAATAAAGTTAAAATTAAAAACAATTAGAAATATCAACTCGTAGGTGGTTTCGATTGTTTGGTATATAGGTAATATTTAATATGTCCCTTTTCACTGTGTATTTTATTTGTTAAGTTATTGAGCCAACAGATCTGTAATCAAATACGGACGAGTGAAAATATAGGAAAAAAATATGCATTAACATTTTTTCCTATATTCTCGCTTTACGAAATAAATTATGTAAATTATATGGTATCTTATATCTTATTATCTGATAATTGAATTATTAGTTAATTTATGCAATCAATTTATAATAAAGTCGTATAAATTTACAAAGAATCCTGGAATATTTAATAAAACCTTAGGGGCAATATAATTGTATAAAACTTTGGGGGCTATTGATCATATAACGTAAACTATAAATACACAGCATGCTGGACCCACGGCTGTACCTCGCGACCGCACAATGTGCAAGGCCGCCCGCGCCCAAGTATGCGCCGTCGGGCTGGGCAAATACTCGACGACGCACCGCCCGCTCAGGCATGCCGCCCGACTACCGGCAGGCGGATAGGATGCGCTCGTGTTAAAAGTTCTTCGCGAGACATTCGAGGGCACCAGCGGCAACGATACATACATACCGTCTCACATGAATGGCTAATTTGTTTAGCTATTTACTAGCTGTTCCCATGTAGACGCCAAGGAAAATAATGACGAAGGGGATCTGCATTAATTACGTATAAATATATTTTAGCTTAAAAAAATGTATTATAATGACCATGTTTATCTGAATATACCTTTTTTTAAATTTTAATATAAACCTAAATATTTACCTAACACTTTCTCGCTTTTGTTCATCACCCTTTTCGCGCGCGTGAATAATCGTGATGTTTTTAAACAAACACTTCAAAGAACTTCAGATATACGAAAATGACTAGTGAACAAATAGAAAAAATCTAAAACTCACGTCTCTTATTTAATCTAAGCGTTTAGGCTAAAACAATTTGTTGTACGGCCACATATGAAACATATCTTGTTTCAAAGATATTTCTAGTACGAATATAATATAGCAACGTAGTCCTACAGAGAAGTCGTCCATCTTTTATTTTATGTCTCTCTCACATAAAATAAAAGATGGACAACGAGAATGAACGACACTCGTAGCATAATTTGAAAAATAAAATTATCTCTTTTTTTAAATTTTAATTTAAGTTTATTTTTATTTTTAAATTTTAAACGCATAACCTAAACTATTTGCAAAAGAAAATATAGCTTAACAAGTTGACAATTATCGGAATATTACCTCACAATTACTATTCAATGTTTACTCGTATTTATGACATGCTAGCTTCTGTGCCTGATTAAGTTTGCGTGATCTAGAGTAATGTAATTTGTTTCGTTTTTTTTTCTCCGTAATCCGCATTTAGTAGTAGCGTCGCGATCGAAGTATAAAATTATCTTATATACGTAAGCTTTCAAACGTAAGCTTTTACATAGATAAGCTTTTTACATACGCTTTCCCACGGGAATCACGTTCCAATTTCAAGAATTTGGAATACACGGTATGAATTAACACATGCTAAAATCAAACTTACATAATTTTCTCTACACATAATACTACATAATCAAACGGAACTTAATCACATCATAGAAGATAGATGCTATATATCAGGAATAGATTCATTGGATTTTGAGATAAAATTATATTAATAAAGGCTACAATTTTTTCGTATGCCCAATTTTGTTCAGAAATTATAGAGTTATAATGAACGTGCATCCAAAATCTTAACGCATTTATAGTAGAAATGTATTATAATGTATTATTATGTATAATACCAGAAACATTCTATATAATTTAGAAAGTTCACAAATAAAGAAAATAAACGAATAGAACTTACATTACGGGGGTTCCGTACAAAAAAAAAAAAGAAAAAGAAAAAAATATATATATATGTATATATATATATATATATATATATATATATATATATATATATATATATATATATATATATATATACACAAACATTAACGGTAGATATAGTATTGCTGTCAACTTATTTTAAAATTATTACATTATTTTAAGCATGTAAATAAATTTCCTAAATATTTTTCATATGTGTAAAAATATCGTGAATTTTTCAAAAACTACGAGATCTAGAATTTTTTTTCTCCGTAATCCGTACAATACAATTTTCTTTTTTATAATTTTATCTTCAGCAGTTTCAGGGACGGGGTCATATTTCTTGTGAATTATCCACAATATCTTTCGAATTTCAAAGAATTCTAAAAAAAATTAATTTTGAAATGCTTGTAAATTGTTTCAATTAATATCTTATACGACCTGAGAAATTAAAAAAAAATTGCTTTTGATTACTTCGCTTCCTTCATTACGGAATCGTTTGATGTAAACATTTCAAATTTCACATAATTATAAAGGAAGTTAACCCGAGTACATTTCAATAGTTAACACTCAAATATTAATATCGAAATTTCATAATGGGAAAATGATATAACCAATTTATTTATTTCCTATATCATATGAGGTATCATATAAAAGAGTGACTTATTCCAAAACTATTTGAAATTGATATAAGATATTCCAGAAATGTCCATGAGAACAAATCTTAGTCCATAAGAAAAATCTTTGAACCTTACTCATCGCCGAAACCGGTAGTCAAAATTATGAGAAAACAACATTATAGAATTTACCGGAAAACTATAACTATAATTCTAAATCACGTATATTTTTGGAAATTCACGATGTTTCTATGCCTTTGAAACGGGACAAAATAACAGGCAAAATATTTACATAAAATATCATTAATTAAATTCCATAGCGCATTAACTAAACATTTATGTAAACCTAAATGCGTGCAAAACCTTTACAGTACAAGGTCGATTTGTATTTAGCAGTTAATTTTTTACGTTATCATTTTCATTTATTGTCACAGTAAAACTCTATTGAAAATTGCCAAATAGTCAAATTTGTCACACATCTTAATACTTAAAACTCAACATTTACGATCGAATAAACGTGCCAATGAACACGACTATAGCTGTTCCCGTAAATATGTTAATTATCACAACAAAATTATCATAAATAATAACAATAAAAATGCCTATTTTCAGGATCAGATAGATAAATTAGGAACATTTGCATGAAACAACGTCACTGGTACATATTTTAAGTGAATTTTACAGATGGTTTGAGATATAAGGAAAGTTTATGTACTATGGAAGCCACATTTCTTATTCTATCGAGATTAAAGCTTAGATCAAAATTTAGATTTTATTTGTAAATGGAAAAAAACTGATCCAATACTTTCAAAACGGTGGCAGTTTTCACTAAAAGTACACAAATGATACATTATTAAAAATAACTTTTAAAATACAGCAACTTTAGTGTAAGCAACGTTTTTCCATCACTTACTGAGAAAAACGAAAACGTCCTACGTTATATTTCAGCCTGCAGGCTCATGATATTCACGATATTTCCATACAGTTTCATTTAATTTTCCTAATATTTATTTGTAAAAAAAACTAATTTGATTTTATATTTTATTGCATTTATTAAAGAAAATCTATTAAATGTATTTTTTTTTCTCATTTGGCACAGCCAGATACGCCATCTAAACTAGATACGTAAATAACGTCGTACAACTAAAGTGACCTTTTATAATGTTTCTACTGGAAGATACTACATTTATTTTTATTTTTTGGTGTTTTTTACGATTTTTTTTCGGAAAACAAAATACCAATTGAAAAGAAAAATTTGAGATAACTTAAATGCAAAATATTTACTCTTTGTACACTCTTTCTAATTATTATTTTTTCCTTACCAATGTAGTCAAAGTAAGTAATCAAAAACCCTGTGAAATTCAGCTTTCCGACAGGCGTTTGCCGTCGGTATTATTTTACTTAAGTAATAATTTTTCTATGTAAATAACACCAATGGCGACATTAGTTTTATGCAACTTCTGGTTACAAACAGGCACTCTATCTTCTAGACCAACAAATAATTTTACAAAATTTAAGGATTCTGTTATTCGGTAGCGATAAACAAATAAGTCCTATATTAAGAATTTAAAATGAATACGTAAGTCCCGTATGTCGACTTCGCTTGCTACACATATGGGCGTCAGTGTGCCTGAAACATCATATAAGAATGAAATGTTTGCTTAATGTGTTCATAACAGTCTAGTAATGCAATAACGAAACGCCAGCCCGATATGGTTTGATCGTGATAAGTTCATAAAGTACGTTTGATGTTCTTAATGGAGTTGTTGCAGGCATTGATATCGGCGTGAAAACTCACTATATTATAAAATATCAAAGCCAATTTTGTATATAAATTGACAAGCGATATATTAATAATATTATTACTTTCACGCGTCGAAAATTAGCTTTATTCTAAAACGTGTTTTACCATTGTACCTTTGTGTTATGCGATTGTTAAGAGCAATTGAAATTATATTCTAGATGTTTACCTGTTTGCTAAGAAAGCTTTCTATAACCAAGTCCATAGTTAATTACGTCTTATTTCAATGATAATCTTTGGAGGCGACTAGTATGACTATGCATAACATTCTTCTAATAAAAAGCGTTCTTATGTTGCGTAATCACATATATACGTAATCACACATAGACATTTGCATATAGGTTGTCACTGTGGTGTGTTGGGTTGATCACAAGGCATACGGCCTCTGAGGATGTGGCCACCACGGAGACCGGGGTCCGATTTCCTGCCGGTCGTCGAACGGGGCTGGACTGTTGTTATGGTTGGCTGTAAGAGATTGCACTCGTAGAAATAAGTCTGCCAAATGTATCAATTAGATACATCAAAGTAGATAAATAAATAAATAAATAAATATGCAGTCAACCTAATAAGTCATAGTCATCAGTGAGCTGCTTATATGGGAAATATGTGGACATTGTTTCTTTTAGTATTGGCCGTTACAAAAATATCAACCACAAAATAAAGACGTATTATTTATTAACATTATGTCATCTCTAAATTTAATTTAATTTCTGGCTTGTGATTCTTTACTCCAGGGCCCGTGTGTTACTTTTTTCACATAGTTATTTTCTCCCTTTCAATTTATATATTTACACGAAGTATAGAAACTCGGACGTATACGATATTACCGATTATAAATTACTGCTTCCCAAAATAAGTAACACATATAACAATTGGTTTTAGATGATACCACCTCGCAAATAAAAATATAATTAATCAAGACGAAAGAAGAAAATGCAGTGGAAAATTATTGCAAAATGAAAAAATTATGAATATTATACTAATATATGGCATGAATAAAAAATAATATTTATTTTTATATTTTATTTAATTATATATTCTTCTAACCATTCAACTATAGGTACGGTATATCGAGCACACAAAGGCTAACTCGGTACATACATAGTGTTATAGGTACGGTATATCGAGCACACAAAGGCTAACTCGGTACATACACAGTGTTCCGAAGTCATTGTTTCACCGATATATTTTATTAATAATAGGTTTGAAATATGAGTATTATCGTACGTTATTACACAAAGTACACTTTCAGATCAAAAAGACTTAATTCTGATAAAGTTTTTAGTTTTTATATAATACCCGTTTTGATTACGTATTGGGAAAAAATAATTGGTTATGCATAAAAGCTTCATACCGAAACTATAGTTAATTTTACTTTCGTGCTACATTAAAATTTGGTCAATGGGAAATTCAACTCCAGCTACATCACAAGCATTGACCTCGAGACCGTTTATCGCCTCGCTGCACGCAATACTCCGAACCTCGGCCAATAGCCATAAAATTGACCGCCACGTTCCCTGGAAAAATAACTGTATCAAAGATACGCACACCACCGTAATCACTAGCCGGGTGTATTCTTTATCGGGTATATTCTGTTGACCCTTATAATCTGCAATGAATATATTTAATACAATGACGTCATTGTAAATGGAAGATTCCATTCGACAACCAGAAAAAAGCTCTATATTCATAGAATATTAGGTTTGAAACTCTAACTAAAATTTCGCAACAAACGTTTTTGTCAACTACGTTTTACCCACATAAAACGAACAAAAATATGGCCCCAATTAGCACCATGCACGAAATGTAATGAAAGAGATAGAGAGTCGACGAAATCATGTTTATAAAAGAGATAGTCATATTGAAATTAAACGAATTACCTCAATTTTTGAGGGCCATTCTTTTATTATATGTCTAAATAATATAGCGTCATTGGCTTTTCTCAGTTGTCGGTCTATGTATTGCACATACACAGATAATAGAAATAAACTCTAAACGGAAATCATAATTATATTATTAGCCGAATTATTTCTTTATTATTTTCATCCGTAATCATATCCGGTGCGACTATACTTATGTTGTAATTATAATAAATACTTTATAAATAAAACGACCATTTAGTGCACTAATATCTACGACCGTCCATACGAATTATAAAAGATAATAATAACGTAATTCTATTGTTACTTCTTTGTACTAACCCTCAGAAGGATTGTTTTAAAATCCTCCAGATAGAGAAACACACGGGTGTGTGGCACTTGTATTTATCCATTGCATATACCTTTGCATGGCTTTCCATCGATACGTCATTTAGAATAGAAAAGGAATCTATTGATAAAATAACCGAATAATTAGAAATATGCAAACTATAAGTAGAGAAAAGCTTAAAATGTTACTAAAACTAAGAAAGCTGTATCTAGGGTATGACCTGTAACTTAGCAACATCAGAGGGTTAATAATAATACCCTTTAAAATAGTGTTTTAGGGTTTCGTACCTCAAAAGGAAAAATCCTTAAGACCATTCATGTCTCTGTCTGTGTCACGACCGTTTTTCTTAGAAACCGCGTGACATAGAAATATAAAAATTTAGCATATTAATCCACACATATCTTAATAGTTTACACCCAAAAATATTAATGTGGAAATTTTACATTAGCGCTTTCAAATTAAGCACTCGAAAAGCACACATAGCTTGGAATATCATTTAAAAGGGCTAATTATAATATTGTTCAAAACGAATTTAAAATTATTACTTCCATAATTTTAAATCTTCAGAGATACACTGAAAAGTTTGAAAAAACATTTCTCCCCAAACCCCCCTCCCCCTATCCTCCCTTACAGAATTTTTAGAAGTCTGCGGAAAGATTATAAGAAAAATATCGCAAGGATTCCAGATGTCATAATTTTTTATACATGCACGATTCTTTTTCGCCTATCAAATAAATAATAGATAACATATTTATATTGTGACAAATTAATATTTGTAAATAGTTTATATACGTATTTAGGTACCTTTGAATGTTTGTAAGTAGTACTCTCGTAGTGCGAGTTCTACTCGTATGTCACAGGGTTTTTTTTTCTATTTAAAAATTAAATAAATTCGAGGAAGTTATCCAATTCTGCCTACTCTAGACGTTATTTTATGCTGAAATATCGTCGACACTTAAGTACAATAGGCAGAATTATTTCTTTTTAGACATACAAGTGTTCACGGTTAATTTTTGTATTTTTATATGGAATATTTACCTATAATTTCTAATTTTATAAATTATCACGAAAAAATTCTACGTATAATTTCTAATTTTATAAATTATCACAAAATACTATTTTTGTTAACGTTATGTTTTAATTACCTAAAATTTCCGAGAGGGCGGGTAAATAGGCTCTTCCTCAGTTTACGTCATATTAGTTCTATGACGTACTCGTAGGTAGTTTGTGTGATTGTGGCTTTTGTGCGCTGTTACTTTTTGTACATTTTCGTCGTTTACTTTTTTTTATAATTCAATTGAAACTTTTTTAATGTTACACAAAATTTAAAATTCCGTGTAGATATTTCTCTATTTACATTTTAATTTTTAACGTAGTTTTATTTAATAACTCGTTGCTTACTGTTAGTTTTTTTCATTATAAACATCTGGTGCCTCTGTATATTTTTGTAGTCTTAATTTATACTTTTTTTTACTTTAGGATAATTTCTCATCTCATTAGATTTTTTTCAAAATCTCTCCTTATTTATAGGAACGACTGTAATTTCATACCGTTTGTGATTGAATTATAAACTTTTCTGCTTCGTTTAGCTCTCGTTTATGGTTAGTACACTGTTTCGCGTTGTGTTTATTTCTTTTTGTAATTATATATAGGCTATTTTTGATCAAGGATGTTTTTATGTAAAAAAATCAATGAAATCCGTTAACGTGATTCGTCCATTTAAGCGAAAAAGAAGAACAAACAAATACATAAGCAGGCTGTGCTTATGTATTTGTTTGTTCTATTTTTATTATATCCGTAGGAATTATGAAAATGGGTTAAATATCTTATCGTCAGTGTGCCACAGGTGGTTCTGTTGTTTTTGAACATCTATTTAAGTGGGTCAATTAATTGTATTTTATCTTAAGTCATAATTACTGATAGCCAATCTTTATTAAAAATATACTCGGCCAATTTATCATGTCTGCTCGTTAACTGACACCTTTGTCTTCTACGATGATTAATTAAACTATTATTAATTGAATTATTTCAGTTACTATAAGTAAATATGCACTTTTATAATATTCCAAAGATTTCTCTCGTGCTAGACCCAAGTTCACAATTTTCAAACTATACTTCTTCCTATTTTAGATCACAGAGAAAAACTTTACTACTCGAAAAACTTAACAAACTAAGATTCCTCTTTAACCAATTTCTTACTATAGAAAATCGTCCCATGAAAAATCCTTCGTTATTCATGCCACCCGAATTTTAGATTAACCTATATTAAAATATTTTGTTAAGTCTCTCTTAGTATCTATGCTTGTAAGTAGTCTTCTCTCTTGGTATCTGTGTTTGGAAGTAGTCTAAAATCACATTAGTCAAAACATATGAGTTACAGCCACTTTTATAAACCACTTTCTTCTGCCCCTTATTCATTTACAAAACTTGATATATAGTGTCGTTCCGTTAATTATTACCGGAATGTTGTTATTAGTTGAGTAAAACGATACTTAATTAAGGTAATATTATTCCAATAAAATTTATTTATTTATTAGACTTAATATTCAAATTAAAACGTAACCATAGATTGTTATGACACAAGTGATTCGCATGTTGTTAGTAAATCGATAACAGTACCAATAAATGGCAATCATAGCAACTTATTTAAATTAATACTAGAATAAAGTTTTTAATTACCAATTACAATAATCCGTAGTTTAATTGAATTAATTAAAAGATCCACATTCTGAGCTAATTGGCCGACCAGACTATAAGTATACGTTTAAGAGGTTAATTATTGTATATCGTAGTTCCAATGTCTGTAGATAAAGAAGCTATACAATTTTGTCACTTGGCTAATATTTTTAATATAGTATTATTTTTTTTTACATGCCTCTTAAGATCGTCATGCACATGAATATACAAAAATCAATACTAATTAAAATGTTCGTGAAATGTACATAAATCGTTTCATTTTCTATAATTGAGAAAATAGGGTAATTAGAGTAATATTATTACAAATTAAATAATGTATCTTTCTCTCAACATAATATTGACGACCTACGATGTTATCGCGTCAGAAAATATTTTTTTACAGATGTCCGCTATCTGATTGTCTACTAGGTAATTTTAATTCATTCTATCTCTCACAATCAAAGTAAATCAACAAATGGGTATCTTGTTAAAATCCATTGTAAGGTATGAGATGAGATAGAAGAATTGTATGATTTAAAATCTGTATTTTGATCCAAAAGTCACTGAATGCTACTGGTCTCTTTCAGAGTCTATTAGACAAAATATAAACTTTAATGTTCAGTGGTCATGACTATACAAGACTTATTTACCATCAGAGCTGGTACCAGAGCTGAGACTGTACACAAAAAATTATCTAAAATAATGCTATAATGGTAGTATCATAAAGACGAATGTAATTTCAATTATACGATTTAAAATCTATATTTTATCCAAAAGTCACTTAATATTACTGGACTCTTTCGGAGTCTATTAGACAAAATATAAACTTTAATATTCAGTGGTCATGACTATACAAGACTTATTTACCATCAGAGCTCGTACCAGAGCTAAGATTGTACCCAAAAAAATATCTAAAATAATTCTATAATGGTAGTATCATAAAGACGGATGTAATTTTAATTATACGATTTAAAATCTATATTTTATTCAAAAGTCACTTAATATTGCTGGACTCTTTCAGAGTCTATTAGACAAAATATAAACTTTAATGTTCATTGGTCATGATTATACAATACTTATTTACCATCAGAGCTGAGACTGTACTCAAAAAAATATCTAAAATAATGCTATAATGGTAGTATCATAAAGACGGATGTAATTTTAATTATACGATTTAAAATCTATATTTTATCCAAAAGTCACTTAATATTACTGAACTCTTTCGGAGTATATTAGACAAAATATAAACTTTAATATTCAGTGGTCATGACTATACAGTACTTATTTACCATCAGAGCTGGTACCAGTGCTGAGACTGTACCCAAAAATATATTTAAAATAATGCTATAATGGTAGTATCATAAAGACGGATGTAATTTTAATTATACGATTTAAAATCTTTATTTTATCCAAAAGTCACTTAATATTAATGGACTCTTTCAGAGTCTATTAAACAAAATATAAACTTTAATGTTCAGTGGTTATGATTATACAGTACTTATTTACCATCAGAGCTGAGACTGTACCCAAAAAATTATCTAAACTAATGCTAAATTAATGGTATCATAAAGACGGATGTAATTTCAATTATACGATTTAAAATCTACATTTTATCCAAAAGTCACTTAATATTGCTGGACTCTTTCGGAGTCTATTAGACAAAATATAAACTTTAATATTCAGTGGTCATGACTATACAGTACTTATTTAGCATCAGAGCTGGTACCAGAGCTGAGACTGTACCCAAAAATATATTTAAAATAATGCTATAATAGTAGTACCATAAAGACGGATGTAATTTTTATATTCTCCAATAAAACGCGATGCAGTTAAGACGAACAGGTAATCATAATTATTACGAAAACGGCTCCAAAGATTTCACTTAAATTTCTTGAAAGACTTTTTATTGAGCATCTCTGCCATAAACGCATACGAGCATCATTGTCAAAGTGTAAAAAGATCCTTATCCTATTCCTGAAAGGCTATCTAATATATTTATATTGTTATAACTTATGCTATCGGTGAAAATATACAAAGATCCTTGTCCTATTTCCGGAAAGCTATCTAATATATTCATATTATTATAAATTATGCTATCAGTGAAAATATACCACACATAAATATTTTGCGATGACTATATAACCGCGAGTATCATTGTCAAAGTGCAAAAATATCCTTAGCCTATTCCTGAGAAGCTATCCAATATATTCATATTATTATAACTTATGCTATCGCTGAAAATATGTCACACATAAATATTTTGCGATGACTATATAACTGCGAGCATCATTGTCAAAGTGCAAAAAGATCCTTAGCCTATTCCTTAGAAGCTATCTAATATATTCATATTATTATAACTTATGCTATCGGTGAAAATATGTCACACATAAATATTTTGCGATGACTGTATAACCGCCAGCATGATTGTCAAAGTGCAAAAAGATCCTTAGCCTATTTCTGAGAAGCTATCTAATATGTTCATATTATTATAACTTATGCTATCAGTGAAAATATACCACACATAAATATTTTGCGATGACTGTATAACCGCGAGCATGATTGTCAAAGTGCAAAAAGATCCTTAGCCTACTTCTGAGAAACTATCTAATAAGTTCATATTATTATAACTTATGCTATCGGTGAAAATATGTCACACACAAATATTTTGCGATGACTATATAACTGCGAGCATCATTGTCAAAGTGCAAAAAGATCCTTAGCCTATTCCTGAGAAGCTATCCAATATATTCATATTATTATAACTTATGCTATCGGTGAAAATATACCACACATAAATATTTTGCGATGACTATCTATATAACCGCGATCATCATTGTCAAAGTGCAAAAAGAGCCTTATCCTATTCCTGAGAAGCCATCTAATAAATTCATATTATTATAACTTATGCTATCGGTGAAAATATGTCACACACAAATATTTTGCGATGACTATATAACTGCGAGCATCATTGTCAAAGTGCAAAAAGATCCTTAGCCTATTCCTGAGAAGCTATCCAATATATTCATATTATTATAACTTATGCTATCGGTGAAAATATACCACACATAAATATTTTGCGATGACTATCTATATAACCGCGATCATCATTGTCAAAGTGCAAAAAGAGCCTTATCCTATTCCTGAGAAGCCATCTAATAAATTCATATTATTATAACTTATGCTATCGGTGAAAATATATCACACATAAATATTTTGCGGTGGCTATTTAACCGCGAGCATCATTGTTAAAGTGCTAAAAGATCCTTATCTTCTCAACAAAACGCGAAACGATCTCCAATCGAAACGAGGATCGCCGAATACAGACGTAGATAAATTGGCTACTTCCATAATAAAGCCCTAAAGGCTTTATTAAATATTTATATAAAAATAAATTACTTGATTTAGCTACGATATTTCATCATTCTTTTACAGAGGAAGGTCCATATTATTAACTTTATTTTAGTCCTTTGCAATCATCTAAAATCGACTGATAAATTACTTACATATACATTCAAGAGTACCTTTTATGAAAATTAGTTGCAAAATTTTTACAATCGTAAACATTATCGTCGTGTGCATGAACGTGCTAATCCCGCCCACAAGATGCTACGCGACCCCCAATTAAAAAGTGCGTCGCCGAATGCAGACAGGAAATCCGGGCAGGGCAGGCGGGCGGCGCGCGGCGCCACCACGCTGGACTTTATTATTGATTCGTGGTCTTGAGACGTTTCACTGCGGTTGCTCCGTCCCGCTCGGGGCGGCGCGAGGTATGCGCGTGCGAGCGAGACGGACGCACGCCAGCATCAATACAATCGTATAGGTGGGCCAGTTACTCAATATTCTAGGCGGCGACTCCTTCCTTCTTCTCTCGGGGGCGCCCCGCCGTTATAATACACTTGCTTGCTTACTTACTTAGTTACTTACATATATTTGCAATATCGAGGCAAGTGGGATAAAAGATAGAGGCACGATGAGATGGGCCACGCCGGTTAGACCGCGGTCACTCTACGGCTGACTCAACAAAATACGAGACAATTTATTTAAAAATAATTAAGCGATTAAAATTTGCGTACGTTAAGTGGAAAAAGTCAAGAACGATAAGGTAAATTGCTCATAAGATAACTATCTTCTCTAAAAGTTTAAAACAAGGAAAAATTAATGAAAAACAAATTTAAAACGATTTTCGAGAAAGTTTCTTATGCAAGAAAGCTACAATTTTTTACGTGGTCATAATATGCTACAAATAAAAACTATAAGTATATACGTGCATATAAATTTTAACATATCATAAATTAAAAAATACCATAAGAAAATTTATAGTCATACAACAATTTGTACTTAAAATAAAAATCAGTTTTCTTTTGGCACACATATTTAGAAGAATTGGAGATAATCGTATCAGTAAGCAAACATATATCTAACTTATTGACAGCTATCAAAGCACAGCACTGCTTAGTGTCGATGCTGAGTCTTCTCTATCGCCCTCGTCTTCTTCTTTAACTACCTCTGACGCGAGCACTTGATCCTGAATGAATTCTCGCACTGTACCGTGATGGCGTTATAAACGTACGTAAATTCGTTTTAAAAGTGTATACATGTGCTGTACTTTATTTTACACATAATTTTCATTTGACACCTGAAAAGTAGATAGTTTTCTGGTTAATCAATAAAATTAGAGCGGATGAACAGTAAATTTGAACATTTGTCGGCTTTTGAAGTATAAAATTTTATAATTTAATCGAAATATTTTAATTTAATTTCGAAAGCTTTACAGCTATCCGTATTTTGCAACACTTGATTTGTTAAAATGTTTGCTCAAAGTGAGAACGCCCTAACATCTTAACAAGTACAAACACACTTTTAGAAAGTAATCAGTAGCAACAAGTATATATATATATATATATATATATATATATCTTGAAATATTAAAATAAATAAATAGATATTAATAAGAATTGCGTGCATTAATTTGTTTCCTGTATATAGTACGTACGACCAAAGTTTGTTATCGTTATTTTAAGGTTATTTCATCATAATGGAATTTGGACCTCAAACTTAATATCCCTGAACACAGTATTGTCTTAAAGAAGAACACAGCTTAAAGTTATACTATTTTACATTTACATAATATGTAACTGGAATTCGTTACAGGTGAAAACCAATCATTTTTTCACTCGTAACTCTATTACATCTATAAACAGAATTAAAACAAAATGGATATTATGAAATGGTTTAAAAACTATTTGGAAGGAAATAATTAAATAAGTTAATAAAAAATTTAATTATTTTAACAAAAATTGTCAAATCTCTCCTTAAAAAATCTTTAAATAAATTCTTCAAATCATTGGAAAAATTTAAATAACTTCCATAAACATATGTATTAGTAATACAGACCTACCATATAAAATATAAGCCCCAATCAAAGGGGAAAGATGTAAAAATAAGCCGGCTATATTGCACTCTTCCAATCTTTCCTGCCTCACCCCTTGTTCGTTGTGACGTTAATTAAATTAATGACGTTAACTGTCAAGGAAATTTTAGATTGATTACTTCTATTGTGCGTGGAAGCATTATTTAGTTACAGCATTTATTTACGTAGCACAAACAAGGATATATTTTACATCGATACTCGTGCAAACTGTTACTAAATATTGGTGCATTCTCGCTTTTGATATTCGATATTGAGGACGACATCGGTTGTGCGCATTGTTTATTGTTTTGATTGATTACATTGATAATTTCGATTATTCATTACACTGGTAACTAATTATAAATTTCGATAGGAAGTTGTGTGCGCAAGTATTGTAGAACTGTATTTACAATACTCTTTATATTACCTTCAAAAGATGAATAATCAATTTAGTATATTTGTACATTGTTATTATTTCATTCTTTTTAAAAACTATTTTTTTTAAATATTTTTTTTCTAAGCGGCACTTTTGTAAGATATTTATCTTACGTGTATACTCGTATATATCCCAAATCTATAGATAAGAAAGTGTTACCAATACTTAATTAAATGAAAACTGAACAAAATACCCTTTATATCACCATCAGAACACGAATAATCAATTCAGTATATTTGTTCATTGTTATTATTTCAGTATCTTTTTAAAAACTATTTTTTTTAAATATTTTTTTCTAAGCAGCACTTTTGTAAAATATTTATCTCACGTATGTCAGGTATATATCCCAAATCTATAGATAAGAAAGTTTTACCAATACTTGATTAAATAAAGAAGGAACAATTGCGTACAGCGTATATTATTTCTACCGTTTGTCAGACTTGGTACACTTCGATTCAAAACTGTAGCCAAGGAGAATCACTAAAGTTTGTATTAATTTCAAGGCAAGATTTTTTTTTTAATTTGTACTCAATATTAAATAATAATTCATCTTCGGGCTCACTAAAATACCTTTATATTACCATTATCATCTCCACGAAATAAAAAGATTATCTTTATAAAAAACTCCTTGTATATTCAACGAAAATTTGATGTGAAGTAATATTTCTTTTAAACGTCAACGACATTATCTCTATAGACAGTCTTTATACTCAGACTATCGGCTAACATCTATTCGACTGAAATATATGGGTCGTTTATTTTAATGACCATTTATATCTAAATCTATGGCGGTACCGACCTGAACAGCAGATACTGGATGGGCTTAATTTTCCCATTCATACTTACTCTAAACACTTATTCTGATTTTAAACTTAAAATTAAAACTTTCTTGCCAATTCATCTAATGTCGGATTTGAAGCGTGAGACGGGAATTGCAATCTAGATAGGAGTAAATTTCTATTTCAAATTTCAATCATTTGTTACTATTACAAATTTAAATCAATTATAAATAGAACCTTAAAGAGAGGTTTCATAATATTGTTGCCTCGAATAAAATTTATCGTTTCATTTTTGAATAATTTATAAGTTTTTTCATAACTGTAACGATATATGAGTATTTAACATAAGCTAATCATTGTTTTTTCAAAGAAACTGAAACTTTTTTAAACCTACAATTGTTTGAAAACCATCAAATTATTTTCATTATCGTGAATCAACAAATTAAAGAGATAGCTATAGACTACCTCCTTAAATTGGATATTAATATATATATGTATATATATATATATATATATATATATATATATATATATATATATATATATATATATATATATATCCAATATATGTAGATAGCCTATCTCCATAAATTGGATAACAATTTAAGGAGAAAGCCATAGACCATTTCCTTTAACTACAAGTTATAGAACCATAGTTTGCACGCATTCTGACAGGTACCTCATAGGTGCATGTCAGAATGTGTGCAAACGTGCATGCATTTGCAACCATACGTGGGGGTTAACGAAAATCGAAATTGTACTGGGTTTTTAAGATTTCTTATTATCTTTATCTCAAGATGCGCTGAAAGTATTTTATAGATGTTTATTACAGCTTTTCCATTCATGGGTCGAATGACATATGTACATTTAGAGTTTATTTTAATAGATTGTATTAAAAAAATAGCCTGACTGCACTGTGGATGCGCCCTTACCATGTTTCGGTCCGGTGGAGACCCACTGCTGTGTCGGGTTTAGAATGTCGGAATACGAGATGAGGGCGGCTTGTTTTGGAGGGAGTTGAATAATTATTAGGGAAAGGATTTCGTTTGATTCCAATTTGATTGTTTAGATTGATTCAGGCCTTAAAAGTGGGTTCGTTTTCAAACGGGATCGCAACGTATTATATGATAGGTATCTATCACGGTCATAAATATCGATAGATAAACACGTTTTCAAAAAGTAAAAAATCTAGCCTGGAAAGAAAATTTCAATTAATTTTCTCATTAAGTGATTGTGACCGTTTTGAATTTAAAATACGTAATGTCCGAATACTTCTAGTGTTTGAAGGTTCCTACTTGTATATTTTACAGAGGTATTTGCATATCTTAACCAATCCCCCTTAACTAAATCCGATTATTATTACTACAAATATCAATTTTGAGGAAATATTATTTTCTGACAAATTAATTTGCATGAACGTGACGGTACATCTCTAAGTGGCGATGCATATCGAATCAGTACCCCGCCTTCTTTCGACCGTATAAGTAGTATCCCACCTTTTTGTAGCACAGTATAATTATCCTTAAAATTTGTTAATGACTATTACAAAAACGATTTTTCACAGAAAGTCCACAAGAAAGTTAATTGTCTGGGCGAATGCATCGCAAATTTGCTAATGAGCCGAAGAAAATGCATGATGCATTTTCTTCACTGAATTCATACTAATTTTATAAAGAAGAAAGTTTTACTTGTTTCTTTATTTTTTAGGGATTCACGTAAAAGATACTAATCCCGTTGAAATACTACTTTTAATTTTTATTGTATCGTCCATGGATATCTATAAACCATAAGATATTAAAAGATGGCTTATAGTTTCCAGACTGACATAAGCTATATAATATGTACATATATTCTATAATTTTTAAATAAAGTACACAATGTCAACGTAGTAGGAGAAGAAGTCGCTGGTTTGGACGCTTTCATGACGAACGCGGGCAAAACTATAATAAATATACTACAGGGTAATAGAACAATACGTCTTATCAAAGTTTTAACAAAGTCCGCATCTGCATTCTATCTTTTATTTATTAGCCACAATAATTATTTTTAATATAACAAAACAATAAGTGCAACAAAATTTGCAGGTCTTTTATTTTACTTATTTCACATAATGCTCATTCATATTTTAAATTTTGTTGAAGACAACACAATGGTACGAATAAACGATATGTATACTTAAGAGACTATATATTTCCGTGGCTAACTTCAATAGGGACTTGTACAATAACTGTTCCAAGCGATCGCTCGACGCCCCGATGTAAAAGTTACCTGAAGCAAAAGGTCTGTCGGGATCGCTGGGCTAGTCACTAACTGTTGTTCTAACATGCTCTGAAGCGTTAGGTGGAACAAAAACATCTTGGTATATCTGATGGATATCTGTGGATGAATATATACCGACACTAAGCCGTGAAAGGTTAAGTCAGAATTTGAATATGGGTTCTATTTTACTGTCAAACTGCATTATTTGTGGACTAGCATCAGGCTTTCCGGCGTCCACATGGTCGATGCTTACTCCAACTTGTAGACGTTGCCACATAAATTCATTTGCTTAGTGCATTAGGAGCCTTTTAAATTCCTCTTTCATTCTTCTTTCATATTATAAGTAGCTATATTTTATACTTTGACATTCTTATTTTGAAAATACATCAATATTTTTAAAATGCTAAGCAAAATTTGTCCACATTTAACATTTTGTCACTTTCTGTAAGTTCTTTCATTATTTTATTTTGAAGTATTCGTCGAACTCTGTTCAACAGCACTTCACATAATGTCCTATATGTCTGCGCTTTCGAGCTATACTAATCTTACAGCGTAGGGAACCTGTAGTTTTCCACTCCAATTGGTGACTTGTGAATCTTGGTAAGTTTTGTCAATCTAAACCATTATATCTAAAGTAAAGACTAAACCACTATGGCTACATCAAAATAATGTTTGAAAGTATATTACGTGGATATGAACATACAAAAACAATTCTAAGGTACATATGGCTAATTATTATATATTGTTTATTTAAGTGTTTTACATTTAAAAAAATGAACCGTAAAGTTCTATGCTCCACTAAAGGAAAAATAATAACTAAACCATTAAAAATAATGTTAATAAATGACCTGTAAATTATTATTATATTAAAAAGCGATTAAAACTAAATACCTGTCCTTATTTCTTTCGTGCCCGAGCAAAGTTTAGACGGCCAGTTAATCTCCAATAATTTAATGTTTTTCGTCAAAAATGGAGAGAGTTTTTAAAGTATTTTTATGTTGAATCATATATTTATATAGATAACATATAACTATCGCTGCTTTAGATATTTCCTACGCATATTCTGACCCAAGAAGATATATAACGAAGACAAGTTAAAACAATGGAAGGAAGTTCTTACTGGGCATCAAATAAAATACCACGAGTGAAGAGTGAAAAACTGGACTGGCAAGAAGGGAAGTTGTCTCTATTCCAAATAGGCTTACTTCGAAATAAATTACAAACTATCTTAGGATATTAGAATTCAAATTTATAGACTATTGCTAAAATTTAGATCTGAATGCAAAAAGTTTGATTCACATGTATTGACCAATTCTTTTCCTGGACTTAAATGCTGCGCTGTTGAAACGACGTAATATAAAATATGTTTCAAAAAAACTTAAAAAAAAAGCACGTACTAAAAAGTAAAAAATAATTAACTCAAAATAAGTACCTACTTATTAGCAATAATACTTATCTTTGAAGTCGGTGCCAGTACCACCGATAAATTTATACAAATTTTAATTTAATTTATTTAAAATATTCACAATAAGAAATATATTCTTAAAGGACTTATTTACAATATCAAATTTTACATTTGTTTAAGTTGATCGGCGGTGCTGGTACCGGTAAGTATCTGCTTATCTGCAGTAAATAACTAAGTTACTTCAAAAATAAGTAACTTAGTTATTTACTGCAGATAAGCAAATACTTATTTTCAGTTAATTATTTTTTACTTTTTAGCATATTCTTTTTTGAAGTTGGTTTTTTGAAACACATTTTATTTTAGAATTTTTAGTGATTAATAATATTAATCATCACACGATAACTAGCATTAAATTATTTTCTTTCTTAGAATATGGTATAATTATTAAAATTCACGAACATAAGCTAGTACATAGATTATTTTTTCTTTGTCTAAAGTTAGTTATCAACCACACAAAAAAAGCGATACCGACCGATAATGAGTTCGATTGTTCGTCACCAGTACTCTTCATCAGACTCCGACATGGTCGATGGTGTAGTTATTTTAGAAAGTAACAACCACCGGTAGTAAGTATCTTGAATCACTTTTAAATTACTAACATTCGTTAAGAAGTTCCATTGTTCATCTCTAGGACATGACCATGTCAAAGAGGTGCAAAGTAACTATTTTGCATAGTAACAACTACCAGTAGCAAATATCTAGAATTACTATTATTTTACTACCATCTGTTAGGAGTTCCATTGTTCATCTCCAAAACGCATCATCGGACTCTAACATAGTCGATGGTGTAGTTATTTTGGAAAGTAACTACTACCAGTAGCAAAACATAAATGAAAACTGAACATGCCCTGAACGTATATAAAAAAATATTCCGAAGAATCGAGAACCTCCTCCTTTTTTTTTGAAGTCAATTCAAAACAGGTCTGTGAACCTCGTGGATTGACATGAGGTATAGCCTGCGTGTGAAACAGATTTGAAGCTTAAAACTTGTTTTTATTTGAAGTAGATGGGGCAGTTTTCGATAAAATATGTAAAAAAACAAACAAAAAAAACGTTATCCAAAATACAAATCTTCTATTTAGTTAGGTTCTATCTCACGTCCTATACTGCATTCATACGTGGTAACGGGTACTTCACTGAACATTACATTTCCATTCAATTCAAATTTTCCCGATGCTCTTCAATTACACCAGCAGCACCCATCATCAGTTCTGATATTGATGACTACATTTCATCTTCCTCTGAATCCAATTCGAAGCCTATTTCGGAATAGGGACAACTTCCCTTTTTGCCAATCCAGTTCCTCACCCATCACTCTCGGTATTTAATTTGGTGTTCAGTAGGAAATTTCTTCCATTGTTTTAACTTGTCTCCGTTAGGTATCTTCTTGGGCCAGAATGTGCGCAGGTAATAATATCTAAGGCATCGATAGTTATATGTTATCTATGTAAATATATGATTCAACATAAAAATTCTTTAAAAACCCTCTCCATTTTTGACGGAAAACATCTTATCCGATGAATCCGGTATGGGGGAATTTATACCAAAGTCGATATTACGATTTTGTGTACACCGCAAAAATGTTGGTAAATTTAAGACTATAATGCAGATCCAACTAATGCTACGTTAATGTTGGACATGTGTGTTTCACACTACCGCAAGATGGTCGCTAACTTGGAGGGGAAATTTATTGGTTCCCCACGAAGTAGGATAGTTTGGTAGTGCATACACATAGGACATTATGTGAAATGTTGGTTAACATAGTTCGACAGGTCCTAAAAGTAACGATAATGAAAGAACTTGAAAATGTATACAGTGACGAAATCTTAAATTGGGACAAAAAATAAAGTCAATATGCCGTGTAGTGATTAGTGAAGCTGTCACCGAAAAATTGATTTAAAGTTAAATATGATATTCATTAAATATGATTTCATATAATTTAAATATGATAAATTATGCTATGTAAATCAAGTCTTGGAAAGTTAACTAATCATATTTAAATATGAATAAATTATATTTATTATTAATACCACTATATTTAAAGGATGCATATTATATGAAAGGACAACCCTTTTATGCAATAAGAAGTACTATTATCTTAGTTCACCTCTCTACTTCCAATCTTGATTTAAATATAGGATATTTAGTGCTATATTTATGAAAGGCAGTTTGTTTAACACCTTTTAGGAGTCATTTGACAATTTTTCCTAAAAAAAATTTAAAAATGAAGTTACTCGTATATCTTTGTTCAGTGAACTTTTACGTGAAAAATGATTTTGCTATTAGATTGTGCTAAATTAGCTATTTTATGGTAACGAATTCATCTTTATCTGTGAAGACCTAAATTTCTATGAATTCTTGTCATAATCCTTTGCTGAAACTTCTAAAAATTTTGATATACATTCAAAACAGGTAGGTAAATTCCTATTGTAAATACTTATAAATGGAAAGAAGAATAGAAGACGAATACAAAAACGCCCATATAAAATTAAGAAAATGAATGCGGAGGATGTGGTGGACGACAAATTGGGGCGAGTACCAGTCCTGTGGACGCCGCAATGTCCGACGCAAGTCCAGAGGTCATACAATGGCTATTGACATTAACATAGAACCCATATTAATGCCAGTCTATATTCATTCACAGACACCACTGAAATACTTAAAGATATTTTCCCTTTTATACCTATTGCTTGCTCTTCTACCTAAGACATAGAGCATATCAGAATATTATTTATGACTGATCCCTCATCGTGAAAAAACTATTCTACTTACCGAAGACTTTGACATTGAGACGTCGAGCGATCGCCTGAAATTTTTTCCGGGCCATTTCAGATTCCTATTCAATAATATTATGTCTCGTCCTCAAAATTTTAAAAATTAGGTTTGTGGGAAGTTAGTAAAAGACATGCAATTTCGTTGCGCTTATTTCTTACTTATCAACTCCACTAATACCCCGCTCTGTCAACAGCGCTAAAAAATCTTACCTGTCAAAACCTGGATAAGATTTTTTTCAGCAAAAAATTCAGCCGTAGACATTACGACACAACCTACTCTGATTTTTTACTCACTTAGAAAGATTTAAAAAATTGGTTATTTCAATATGATAAGGAAATACAGATTTCCAAATAGTACAGCCACTCTAACAATGTATTAAAAATTGTACTTATCTGTAAATATAATACATTTATACGGAACAACATTACAATAGAATAAAATGGAATGATGAGACAGAAACTTATCCATGAGTAAATTCAGTGAATTTAAACTTTAAAAGCGATTTGTGTATAATGCACAAACAAGACACACGTTAAGATAATAATGCAATACAAAACCATGTACACTATATACAACAAAACTATGCAAACTATAAACTCGGACTCCGTATGCTTACGAACGATTTGAAGCCCAACTTCGGCCCAAAATTTACTTGAAACTCTAGCAGCACTCCGCACAACATTGATAAGTGTATAAACTCTACAATGTTCCCCTATCAGTTCTCTAGACTTCCTCTTGGTCTACACAAGTTCGGTTGAGGCTCATGCGTTGAGAAAGCTTTGCCGTAAACATTTGCTGGCTTTCGCAATGTACTTAGAGTTTTAGTTGGAACTGGGGCCTGCGTTTGTTCCAGTTACACGGTATGTTATTAGTGCATTTTCACGTTGAACTCCGCGGTTATTTCAATATGTTCAATGAAAATATCTATAAAAACGCATTTTTATTCAACTAAGTTTAGAGGAAATACGGTATAAAAATAATTTGATTGTAAATTAAAAACAAATGTCCACTTTACCACCCCAACTAATATATGGTATATTGTGATGACTAATAGTACTCCGTTATTCTTCAAGATACTTGTTCTCGAGAGGTACAGCATGGAGATGGTCAGCCCCCTTTTCTGCCAATAGAACCTATTACATATTTATGTGTTCATTATGTGTAAACATCGACTACTATTGTTTAAAGGCAGATGGACTTATAATTGTAATATTATTTTGTTTGTTAGAACCAGTACCTCGAAAGATAAAAAATGGGACCCTCATAGTAACACTCGCTGACCAGTATATCCTTGAATAACTAAGCTAGAATGTTATAAATAAGTATTAAGAAAAATACAAAATAGTTAAAATTTGTCCTGTAGTAATATAGGAATTTTCTACTGGTCGTGCTCCTACTTACTTACTTACTCTACTACTTATTATTATTTATATTAATAAATATCAAAACAAGAATTTGTTAACAGGATAACCTTAAATTTGAAAAAAAAATTAAAAGGTAAAATAAATAAAATAGCAATGGATATAATTAATGCAATAACACCTAATTTATTTGGAATTGATGGGGTCTTTCCAAATAAATTAGGTGTTATTGCATTAATTATATACTGACTGTTCGAATATGAACGGGAAGTACTAATGGATTAGCAGGGATAAAATTATTAGAACCTTCTAATATATAAGAATATCATAAAGTTAATAAAATTAAAATTATTGTTATACTAATAAATCCTAATAAATTTCTACCTGATGGATTATTAGAGCCATATTGACGTAAAAATAATAAATTAATTATAATTATTATAGCCAAAATTAAAGGTAATAAAAAATGGAAAGTATAAAATAGAGTTAATTTTGCTTATCTACAGCAAATCTACCTCAAATTCATTCTTTACTAGTATTGTACCTAATAAGGAATAGCTGATAAAAGATTTGTAATACCAAATTAATTATTAGACGCACTATAGTCTTTACACAAAATAAAAATTGTCAGCTGTAAAAAAATGGGTTTGGGATATTTCACTAGAATAAATATATATCTCTGCTGCATCTTTTCTTGAAAATTTATTAACTTTTAGTGTTGGAACAATATTAGTAATACGTTTGCATTTCTATATTAATTTCCGTTGAGCCACCTATTGCAGCTTTACGGCTTCCTAGCCAGCCGGTGGCATGCTATTAATGCATAATTGTATACTCTCCTGCATTTGTGGATGACAATTCCATACATGCGTAATTTTTTCAATGAGCAGAATTTTGATTGTGACCACTTCTTAAACCACTTCCCCCTTTTCGTAAATTCCCATATATTTTCAATTAGATTCATATCGGGACTGTTACCTGGCCAATTTAATAATGGGATATTTTGGTCACATAAATTACCTTTGATTGAATTGGCAGTGTGACAAGAAGCTCCATCTTGCATGAAAATAACTAGTTATCAATTTCGGAACCATTTTCGTAACTGTGGAACCAAACAATTCTCTAGGATTTCTATGTACTGGCCCTATCTCATGATGCATTTTACTATTGTAGAGGTGCCTAGCACATTTGCCACTGAAAACGAACCAAATCATAATCATTGTCGGGTGTTCCGTGGTCTGCACAACGCAGTAAGGGTGAATTTTTTCACTTTGACGATGGCGAACAAATTGAGCATTCTTCCTTAAAATTTGAAACTTGATTTCATTGCTGAGGCAGACCTAAAAGAAAGCAAATAAACGCTTAAATTGTGAGAATAACAAAAAGTTACCAGTAAAATATTAACATTAGATGAAATATTAAATTACCGATCATTAAAATTCCGCCTCTTTGTCTTTATAACCTTTAGCCCAGTTCAGATGTTTTTCGTTCACTATAGCAGTCAATTTAGGCTTCTTGTCAGGTCGATAATTCGAACACTGCGCATTCATATTAGCTTCTTTCAGTTTAGATTTTATTACTATTGTGGTAGCAAAGTTGTTTTCCACGTAAATTTTCGTGAAAAATATTTTTGACCTATGTGTGAAAATTGGCTTTCTTCCGCATTTTTCCATTTCTTTCGGCCTCAATTCTTCCCTTATATTGACTTTTTTCTTTATACGTCGTACACTTGTTTCAAATACATTCCATCATCGTGAAATTTCAAGGTTCGAATACATTTTAGTATTAAGAAGGGCTTTGACGTCAGTTTTTTTACGCAGTGCGAGGTTCCCCTTTTTGCACATATTGCCAAAGTTAAAAACAATATTTTTTCAGTTGGAAAAACTGCTGATGTCAATTAAAATAAACATAAATGTGGTTAAATAATAAAAAATGAAAGTATAAAATAGTGTATACGAGTAGAACTCGCTCTTTGAATGTCCTGCACACCCTTTGGCATTTATAAATATTTAAGGGTCTATAATATTTTCTGTTAAACTATTTATAAATATTATGTTTCAACATGTAGATATCGAATATTGCTTAGTACATCTTTCACAGAATATCTGAAAAGCTGTAAATGAAATCATCACTTTATAGTTTCACGGTAAAGTTTCTGAGAACATTTTTTTCATAGTCTTGATTTAAAAGTTTCTAATAAATAGGGGAACATATTGACATTTTCATTTTTCATTCACATCATCACATTCATTTCATTTTTAGATCATCTCATATAAAGATATCAAAAAAATAGGTTTAAAAGAAAATGAAACTTAAAAAACAACGATTGTTTGTTTCCTTTAAAATTGTCATATAAATATTTTTCATTTGTCACTGCTACTGATATATTATACAGTTCAATATATTCTATAACGGACGGATATGTAAATGGTCTTGCGAGAGTTCCATTGTGTCGTTAACCTTAAAAATGGTGATCTGCTAAAAGGTATAGAGAAATTCTAGATTGAATTATTATCTGTAACGAAAAGTTATTCCTAAATGATAACTGTAAAAGTACATCGTAATTGCTATATTCAGGCATCCATTGATCTAGAATCATCACTCTGAACAGAAAATCAACTTACAGTTCTCATCCGGCAGGTTCGTGTCCACTACTGCTTCATGCGACTTCAATACTACAAACAGATGTATATTGTCAAAGATTTCAAACGATGGCGTACGGTCAAGGTTGGCCTCGTGACCTGATCATCTTTTCCAATATTACGTAATTACCGACCATATAAACCATAATAGACTTTATTTAATTTATAGTAATAGCAGCTGACAAAACTTAGTCATCTTCCGTATACTGAAAAAATGTTTTGAAATTAATCGATTCTTGTTGAGCGGTTTTTTTTCAGCAGTGGCATTAAATAACCGTCATAAAATGAAAATATTTAATTTTTTTCCATTTTTAATTTTTAGTGATTGTACTGACCAAATTTTTCATACTACATTTTTGTATCGAATTTTATTATATACTAGCTTTCCGCCCGCGCCTTCGCTCGCGTAGACGATTCATTTTCTAAACTTGAGTGAACTTCAAAAAGAAAGTTATAAGTTCTACCCAAATATATCTAATATTATTAAATATCTTTTAAGGCTTCTAAACAAATGCACAAAATTTCGAAAATTTATGGATTTTCGTCTATATGTTTTTCCATGTATTTCTCAGAAACTACTAATCAGATTATAATTATTCTATTTTAACTTAACTAAAAGATATAACCTAAAGATACTTAGGGGTTAAATTCGGGAAAATTCTTAATCATGATTTGTGTTGAAAAGCGTTAATGTCAATTTTTAAGTAAAAATTACCATTACAATTTTTCCTATGCCCCTTTGGGGGCTGAATATTATAAAATACTTAAATACTTGTTAAATTATTTGTATTGAAAAGCAGTAATACCAATTTTTAAGTAAACATTTCTATAATGTTTCCCATACAAAAGTACCATCCCTTTTCACCCCCTTAGGGGTCTTATTGAAAAGCATTAATACCAATTTTTGAGTAAAAATTACCCTAAAAATTGTTGTCCTTTGCAAATTTAGTCACCCCCTTTTCAACCTTTGGGGGTTGAATATCGGAAAATGTTTACTTGTTTCATTATTTGTCTTGCGAAGCATTAATACAAATTTCTAAGTAAAAATTACTATTAACATTTTTTCCTATACAATTTTAGCCACCCCTTTTCATCCCGTTAGGGTTAAAATATCAGAAAATGCTTACGTACTTGTTTAATGATTTGTATGGAAAAGCATTAACAACAAATTTTAATTAAAAAATATAACAATTTCATTCCCATACAAATTTTGCCACCCTTTTCACCCCCTTAGGATTCAATCGGAAAATTCTTCAATAATTGTTTTATTATTTGTATTTTAAAGCATTAAATCTAATTTTTAAATAAAAATTACCATCATAATTTCTTCCCATGTAAATTTGGCTACCCTTTTTAACTACCCTAGAGGTTGAATTTCGGAAAATTCTAAAGCATATGTTACATTATTTGTATTGAAGAGAATTAGTACCAAGTTTCAAGTCATAATTACCATAAAATTATTTTTCCCATACAAATGTAGCCACCCCTTTTCACCCCCTTATGTGTTGTATCTCGGAAAATCCTGAAATACAGATAACATTATTATTGTTAAAGTATAAACACCCAGGTTTAAGTAAAAATTATCATAAAAATATTTTTCCCGTACAAATTTAATCACCCTTTTTCACCAACGTAGAGGTCATATCTCGGAAAATCCTGAAAAATGGGTGACATTATTTTTATTAAAGAGCATAAACACTCAGTTTTAAGTAAAAATTACCATAAAAATATTTTTTCCAATACAAATATTTTCACCCCCTTAGGGGATGAATTTCAAAGAATCCCTTCTTAAACGATGACTCCGTTATAAAATCAACACCCTATCCAAATTTCTATCATTAGCGGTTTGGGCTGGGCGTTGATATGTCAATCGGGACATTGCTCTTTATATATATAATGTTAATATCTAATCCAAAAATCTAGTTCATAGCAATAAATTAATAAAGATATATTATCTTATACAAGTGTAATTAGCTTCATACGGATAATGAGAAAACAGCATTACAACTCGCTTTAAATAATCAAGCAGCATAGACATGAATAATAATGTATTTTATGTATTTGATATGTAAACCGTCTCTTTTCAGATATATCGTATTGTCAACTACACAACATAACAAGAAATAATAAAACTCTCCAAACCGAGAACAAGTCGCCCATCTAATTTTCCATTTCAACTTCATCGTTAACTCTCAATCAGCACAACACAGGGAGCAACTCCGTCAAGAGCACTCTCGCCCTTTACATAGAGGGAGCGCCTTATGCTAATGAAAGTGTACACTTTGAACTCGCGGATTAGCAGTCTAATACGAGAATACTATGCAAACGAACAATCCGCCTCTTGAATGGCGATTGTACTATCTCAAAATGCAATCTTCACACTTTTAAGTTGAGCGATGCGCTTAGTTCACTGTACGTTTTTTCATTATTCAGATTTAGTTAAGGAATATCTTGTTTGATTTCGTTAGTTGATTTCCTTAATTCGAAGTCTAATCTTGTTAAAATTAGTTGAGCATGGAGTCAAAAAATTGCGTAATCTTAATACTTGTTTCATTATTTGCGTTGAAAAGCATTAATACCTAGTTTTAAATAAAAATTACCATAACAATTTTTTTTTATACAAATATAGCCACCCATTTTCAATCCTTAGGGACTAAATACTTTTTATATTATTTGTCTTTAAAAGTATTAATACAAATTTTCAAGTAAAAATTACCATAACACTTTTTTTCAATACAAATTTAGCCTCTTCTTTACACCACGAATGGTAAGTAAAGTTTCCCAATTTTCTCACAAAATTGTTAGCATTGAAATTATCAATTATGAAATTTGTAATTTTTTTACAAATTCATGGAGAAACATAAATTTATCAACATCCATAAGTATCTAGTTTAGAATCAACTACTCTACTTTGGGTACTATGGCTATGATCTTTTTCGTAACACATGTAGAAACCATTTATTTTAATATATCAACAGAAAAAAAAACATATTAATCTATAAAAAATGTTCGATAAAATCGAATAAGCTCAAATTTGCAAATGTCGTAATTAATCCTTAAGAGGTGTAATAATCTTAATAATATTAAAATACTAAGACATAGGTGGCATTTTCGTAGCCTGAAGAAAATATCAACCATGTTTTAATATTTTAGTCAAAAAGACTTAAAATGGCACAATCAATCAACCAAGGGATGAGACATAAACTTCATCTAAATTGATATAAAGAATAAAGGGTAGCTCACACTACGTTTCTCTTTAAGAATTAAAATAAATATATATTTATTAACAGTAATTTTTAATATTATTTTAGTACATGCATTTCTCCATTGCTAATTTACTCAGTAAGCAGTACTGACGGATGGGTATTCGCCTTTGCGTACCTAAACAGCCTAAAATATCAAAATGATGTCAAATTTTAGTAACATTGTATTGAAGATTTATATTTTAATATGTTCGGTTTGTTTACGTGATACACGGTATAATCTTCACGGACAAATTTAATTGTTTTAGTAACCAATTAATATCTTTGTTTCCTCTGACAAATAAAACCCATGTTTTCAATACGACATATCGAAAAAAAAGGATTACTTTTACTGCACCCGCCAAACGGTTTGTTACCTAGACGGAGAAAGCAGAAAACATTTTGAATGTGCCACTTTATTTCGATCGTAGCATACTCTCTAACACTAACACGATACGATCAAAGGAAATATCTCCATGTACTAGCGGAAACTACGTGTAATACATATTTAAAATTCCACTATCAAAGCTTTTCGCAAGTATTATTTGCATTTAAGCCAAGCCAACCTTCGACGGGCAACCTCTCGCAGGTGAAATTTTCGTATAAAATTATTCAAAACTCAAAGTTTCGTTAAAATTAGGCAACTCGCAAGTTTTAAGTGGACGTGGCTGAGGCGACGGGCGCTCTTAGGCTTCCTGGGCACTTACCGCGGCTTACGAAACTTCGAACCAAGGTCAGTGTCACATGGAACACCCTCCTCGCTGGTTCGTCGTGTGTCGGCGTCGGGGATTAAAACTTTGTTATTTCCAAGTAGACCAATATCGAGGGTCCGATTACGTAATATTTAAGAAACAAAGGGTATCTCATCATAAGCACCACACCTATTGCGTAAATGGTTTTGTTAGAAATCAATATCGAATAATAAAAAAGGCAAATAAAAAGTATAAATCGTAATAGAAACCATTACAGTCAAATTATATGATGAAGGACAAAGTAAATGGTATCAGACGTAAAATAAAAAATGAGAGTTCTAGTATACAATGAGGCCTTATATTTATACAAATATATTAATAGTAGTGACTGAGGAATGTTTGCCTTATTTCGAAATGCTATGTAACGCTCGTTGAAATAAAATTGGTTCGATGTAGTCACTTATATATATACATAAAACAATAAATACTATTTATATACATAAAACAATAAACATTTCATGGTATAAATATGGTGTGCAAATTCTCATTTTTGACTCGCTTTTTCTCATTACCCTTAGATTGACTTTATACCTCATAATTGGACTCAATAATTTAGACCCTAAGCTTTCGAACTATGAAAACTTTTTGTAAAGTGACGCCAAATAAAAACTTAATATTTTATGCCAATTTGACTCTGCTACCCTGTTTATGATACCTGCGTACCTCAGTTTTTGAGTTGGACTCTATGCCTTTAAGAGTACAAACCTCGTAAAACCCTTTTAATAGCGTTTGTGTGATGTTGACACAAACAGAAAAAGAGGCAAACAAGCAAACAGATAGAAATATAACTTTTGAATTAAAACACTTCCATTTTATTGATACTTTCAAAAATGTCCTCAATATTTGTATTTGTAGACGTAATGACGACACTCATCTTAATTACTGACGACGCTCATCTAAATTCTTTAGGCGCGTTGAGCGATTTTTGATACGGGAAAATCCTTATGAATTCGCGTCAGCGACATGCTAATATTAAAAGTGTAACTGCAGCTATAAGAGTGACGTGTTGTGCAACATTAGTGCTCTGTATATCCTATACAAATAAAAATAAATTGACTACGTGCAAAGTTCAATGTTGTGTATACTGTGCATCGTTTAAATTGTGTTTTAATTTGTTTATTACACACTTTAATTGGTTAAATATAGGATCACTGTGCAGTACAATAGTTAGTACTAAATATGTCAATATTTTTATATAGAAAAATGAATAACAAATCAAAGCTCCCGATGCATCTGTCTATTAATCATGTACTTAATATTTCGTAGAATATTAAGTCTATGGTATTAATTATATTTGTTTTCTATTAATTTGTTAAGTTTTATAATTTCAAGGCATAGTATGAAATAAAAAAAATTTATTTATTATTTATTTTATCTTAATTATTTTTTATTTTTTTCTTTTTTACGATGTTTTATTAATTTTTAACAAGTTTGTTGATATCAAGGCAGACGTGATTAAAATTTTTATTTGTAATAAGTTGAAGTGTAATTTGGAATTATTAGCTTGGTTTGACATCATATTATCAAGTTTTAATATACCCTAGTATTCATGGCTATCCTGGTAAAGATATTCAAGAATGTTTTCATAAATAATATTGAAGTTTTACAACCTTTTAATATGTCTTAATATATTTAAAATCTGCTTTATCAGAAACAGAAACATTTCTCTCCTTTTCTTATTTCTCCGCGAAAATGACGAGATACACGAGTGTGTATATATATATATATATATGTATATATATATACTTAGAATTTCGCAGTGTAATAAAACTACTGACCATTCTAGGACAAATCAAAAGACCCTAGTTAACTTTTTTTAAACTCAGAGAAAAACAGGTTGGCGTAATAGTCGGGTATATCAGTCATCATTGACGCCGTATCACCGATTTTCATTTCCTTAATAAATATACCAAAAAAACATCCTAAAATATACCCGAAAGCCGCAGGTGGATATAAATTTTAGCAAAAATGTTCAATTTCTTCAATAGTCGTTTTCACATTCACAATCTTCGTACATCTATTTGCTGTCAGATAATGAATTTAGTGAGTTTCGAATTCGTTCATTTCAAATTTAGACAAGCTCTCCACGTTTATTTCAAATTTAGACAAGCTCTCCACGTTTATTTCAAATTTAGACAAGCTCTCCACCTTTTAAATTTTGTTTTATTTCCGAGGTTGGTAAATTTATCTTCAAAATAGAGACTAGGATTTTAAAATGATCTTAATTCTGCTTATCTATAGCTTCATACCACTATTATACTTGGTTCCCTTTACTTAAAGTATATATCGTTTTAATGACGCGGGACTGACCTTCACTAGATATCTTCAAAGCTCATTTAATAATCAATCCAGCAACTTCAAAACTGATTCATACGTTACACGTGGAACTTCAAAACTTATGTATCCTTTACATCTGCAAAATCAAAACTTATTCATCGGTCACATGTGCAACTTTAAAACGTATTCATTAGTCACATGTGCAACTTCAATACTTAAGTCTCCGTTATGTCAGCAACATCAAAACTTATTCACCCGTTACACCTTCTGTTAACATTAACTCGCTGTATTAACGTTAATCTGTCATTACTGACTTTACTTATATTCTTTGATCTATTTGACAATTGTAGTTATCGTAATAAGATGCAGTTTTTAACTTTCGTCATTCTTTTAAAGATTATTTGTACGATGTTTAAAAAATAAAAACATTTTTTACTTTTGTTTATTTGCATTACATCTAAATATGTACAATTACAACAGGCTTCGTTTGAGTAGAATATTTCCAAGATGTATATACAGTTTCAAGAAAATCCACATATACAGTTTCAAGAAAATCCATCTTGCCGCTAAGTGTGATTGAAGAAAAAACATTCATAATATTTGAATTGGAAACAGTTGGTACATTTATTTAAATATCTGCGTGGTAAATTTTTCTTCATTATTGCCTCACCTTACATTTAAATTCTGTTGAAGCTGGTAAACATATGACATGTATGGCGTGAAATGATTGAACTATTATACGTTACCCTTCAGTATCAATCAAGATAATGTTCTTTTGATATTACCACAAACAAGCTAATAATAAATTGTAAAGCACATATTTGTCAACGTTAGAATCTAGAAATTAATAAATAATTTATTTATATATTATGATATATTTCTGTTAATAAAAACACCATTAATTCAATATTATTCTTACTGCAAATTTTAAAATAAAAATAATTCTTTCGCTTATTATTAATATAAAGTACACAATAAAAGTCACACAAACGTATTTTTGTTCGTTATATTTTTAAAATGATAGGTCAGATATTTCTAAAAATATTACTGAATGTCAATAAACATTTTCTTATACTCGTAAAATGTTTGACTAAGAAACCAAGAAATTTGGCTTAATAATAAAACATATATTAACCCACAACTATTCAGTAGTTACAATAAACATTTTCTCACAAAACGTTTGACTAAGAAACTTGAAATTTGGCATAGTAATAAAACACATTAACCCGCAAATATTCAGTATATAATTGTATCTACTGAATAAAAAATAATCATATGCAAATTTGAAAGTGGGCAAATAAAATAAGCGTATTTTTTTTTAAATTAATTTATTCTGCGGGGTAATATTTGAGAAAGATTCAAAATATTTTCTTCACAACTTTACCTAAAATAATTCCAGAGATATTTTTAAAAAAGTCCTCCAAAATGTGTTTCTGTCTCTCTCTCTAGCTCTGACACAGCTATTCAAAATTACGAAGAAAACATTATTCCTCAAAGTTTACCTGAATACCGGAAAACTATGATGATTACTTTAATTTTTGTAGTTTTCCAGATATTCGTGATATTTATACGCTAGTGAAAGATATACCACGCAATGTATTTACATGGTAAATAATATTAATGCTTGTAAATAGTTTAATAGAAATACCACAAATACTTAAATATTTATATATGTCCTCAAATGTTTATAATGTCCACGAAACCCTTGCAGTGCGAGTTATATTTGTACTTAACCAGTTTTGTTTTGCTTACTTATATTATGAGCTTTGAACTTCTGCAAACGTAAATATTCTTACGCCCATGGGTTTTTCAAACATGATAATAATAGGATTGTCAATGTCCATAAAATCTTATCGAAAATCGGAGTATTGTAACCAATGCGTGACAAAAATATTGATGTATTTAAATGCGAAGTTGAAAATTTCTGATTTGGTAGGCGATTTATTTATGATGCCTAAACAAGTTATTGTTTTCAGACTGTCTGAAAACTTGTTTATTAGTAATCTATATTGACTATCTTTGTCAGCTCATTATTTCTTATCAAAAATCATAGTATTACGATTTAACTAATTTGTTTAAATGTTAATTTCTAAACTACTAAAGCGAAGCGAAAGATTAGATGACGCCTTTGAAATTGACTTTGTGTTTAAATATGACTTGGATGAGGAAACAATTAAGCTTTTAAAAAGTAATCAACTTATTTCGCTGTATAATAGTAATTATGTTTACTTTCTTTATAAAAAGTAATTATATTTACATTCTTTGGATAAACAAGTCCAAATCGCAAATCAATCTTATATTAAGGACTTGTACATACATATACGAAGTAAAATTTTCTTCAAATGTCATAAGTTTTATTGGTTTAGAACTAGTTAAGTAATCGAAATCCTGAATTGAGTACTATCATAAAATTGGTTGTATGTTTATCTCAATGGAGCGTCACTCTTTCTGTTGATGTTCGAAAATAAAATCTTTTCTCTTTCTTGTTTTATATATTTTTCTAATTACGTAATTTTTTACTCTCTAGACTAATGCAAACTGTAGTGTGTTAGTAAAAACATAATTAAAAAAAAATATGTTAAGTTACGACACTTAGTTTTCTATAAACATCTCAAAGAAAAATTAAATGCCAAGACCGCCTACGAGTATGAAGACCTTTCCTTCCTTTTTAAAGTAAGTTCCTTTCCGTCCTTTTTGAGTCATCAGGGCTTGCGTCTCCAACAAAACTGACCTACGTACTCGAGTACGATTACTTTCCCAGACTTAATCGCCATCGCAATACCCGTGAAGATCTAAACCACCAGTACTACGAGTTGATAAGCGGACACTCATCCCGACTGAACGTAAAGACGACGCGGGCGGGCAAATTATCGCCGCGTCCCAGCGGGTCGGTATCTGTGGCTCGCAACCGGCAAATTGAGCCCTCAATTCCGTAAACAATTCCCCTAAAGCTGCACTGCACCCTTGCCCTTCCCGACCCCGCTCTATGCCCTCGGCCCTCGCTTGTGAGCCTCAAGTTCGATTCGAATTTGCTATTCGTAGCGACGACATTGATTGCTGTAGATATATTAACGTATCACGTGGTCACGAATTACGTTGCAAGCGTTTACGGTTATACGTCAAGCATATTACTGATGAGATAAATATGTCTAATGAAATATCTATGTATACCCTGTAGGCATAGATACTATATAATTTCACGCAAATACTTTGATGATAAAGAATGGAGTATGAACGGGACAAAGTCGCTACGAAAGAAGTAAAAAATACAGAGTGATTGACTTGACTTCAATATCACTATCTCATATACATATGTGCTTTCTTTGCCTCTCTATCTTCTTCATGCTTTGAGTTAGAAACTTGAAATGTAGCATAGTGATAAAACATAGATTAATCGGTATATATTCTATAGTTACAATAAAAATAATTATATACAAATTTTATAATAGGCAAATAATAAAAGCGTAATTTTTTTAAAATTAATATATTCTGTGGGGGCCCAAAATTTTTATTTCTTATGTGGGTTCCTATAACTCGTCTATTAACATTATTAATATGTCATCCACATATATTATATTATTATTTTTTTACCGACGACATTTTAATATAGTCAATAAAAAAAATAGATGTGGGGCGATTAGAACATAACAAATGAAAGGTGCTAATACATGAGTACAGGAGCAAGAGAGAACTATTGATACGCCATAGTGTGAATTTACAATATGGCAGTTGTGCTGATATTCAATTAATAACTTTAGTAGATTAACTGATTTAATCTTTTTAACACAACGTTAAAAAATAATTAATATAAAGTTCGAATACATTCTTTAACTAAATACAAAAAACTAATTGACTAAAATGTTTTCTTTATATTCATAATTACTAAAATGTTTTCTTTATATCCTTCCGATGAATTAATATGACACATACGATAATCAAGACCTACTGAAAACTACTAGTACTGCAATCAATTAGTTAGTATTTTAACTGACAATTGATCCAAATTTATATATTTTAATTAGTAATTATAACATAAAATTATGGATATACGATCATAACAGTTACAAGAATCGGAAAGGCTTTGATGAATTTATTTTAATGACTATTAATTAACCAAATGGCCTGACACACTATGTACTTAGCGTTCATTACAATTTGTTCCATGAATAAAGGACTAAATATTCTGTAAACTACAAGAAAAGGGAATCTTATACAATAGTAAAGTATGGAACGCGCTTAAAGTAATAAAGAATAAAACAATAAGAAAGGAAGGTACGAGTAGTAGCTGCGGACTGCGGTAGAAGCAAGAGAAGAAAAAAAAATAAAAAAAAGTTAAAGCACAGAGACGAAGCATCGTTCGCGGAACCATTATTCGTCCTCGTTTTTTCCGGTATTGGAAAAGTTTTTTTATTCCAGCTGGTAGTAATTTATTCATCGACAGCAGGAAAATAAAAATGTACAGCCAATGGCAATTGAAACCGTGTAACCGCTAAATGGAATGTTCGTTAGTTGTATAATTAAAGGCTCTTTATAATTAGCTATACGATGTACAGCGTGATTGTTTTCAGACTGCCTGAAAACTTGTTTATTAATAATGTATACTGACTACCTTTGTCGGCTCATTATTTCTTATCAAAAATAGTAGTTAGTAGTGATGTTTTAACTAATTTGTTTAATTTATAAACAACTAGGGCAAAGCGAAAAATTAGATGACGCCCTTGAAATTGACTTTATGTTTTAATATATATACTTGCATGAGGAAACGGCTTATGGTCTATAATTAAGCTTTTAAAAAGTAATCAACTTATTCCTCAGTGGAAGGCAATAGTATTTACGATAGTTATGAATAGTAATTATCTTTACTAATCATACAACTTCTGTGGTCTCGTCCTATTAGTGTAATTCCTTTACCATAATACGAATACTGATGTTTGTAATACTATAGCCTAGAACGGTAAGTATTCATAATACGAATACTGATGTCTGTAATACTATAGCCTAGAACGGTAAGTATTCTAATGATGATAGAACAAATATTACTTGTTGGTAAGAACTTACTTGAACGTACTTGAAATTACAAGCAAGTACAAAAATATCTAAATAAAATAATTTATAATTTAATTTAAATTTAAATGCGTTGATCATCGTTGAGCACCTTAGAATGGCAGACACTGATAAATCAATCAATACGTGAATTTTTATCGAATTGTTTTTATTTAATGAAGTCAGGCTTATCAAATACGTTAATTTCTGTTTAATTATCTTTATTTAATAAAATCAGACTTTATCCTTTAAACCTGATTAAGTAAAATCAGGTCGTAAAGCGAAACTTCAAATAGCTTCAATAGAAGAGAAAATTTCCATGACTTTTAGTTAAAGCCACGGTTTCCTTACCAGTGCTTAAAACTTCCTACTACTTTTCGGCGCATCCTGAAATCTGTCACTAAGCGTCTGCGATCACATTTGAAATTTTCGTTTAAGTATTTGATCAGTCTAGATATACTGATGAATCTTGCTCGATATAGATTTGCCCACCGGTTTTGCTTAGTGTTAATCAATCGACGATGTCACTGGCGAAACAACTACCTAATCACAGTCCAATTTTCATTAAAGTAACCCTTTCTCAATACTATTTCACTATATGATATCTATATGCACGCAGCCCAAGTTCACATAATTTCTCTAAATTTTTCGTAGGTAGAACTTTTACTTTTACAGGTTCAAATTCATTGAGGCGACGATTATATTAGTTGCAGACGACGGCTCATTAATAATCAGTATAAACAATGGGCATGAAGGTGATGATCCTGTTGTTCATAATGTTTTATATATGTACTATCCCTGATCTTGTTGTTCATAATTTTTTATATTTATATATGTACTATTTATTGGATATTCATTTTTTAAATGCTGTGCCATACCATTCTTCCTCAGAAATAAAATTGTATTCGTGGGTCTCATTGCCACGTACATATTTCTTTACAAATATACCTCATTTAAACCCAAGGTGTCAAGCATTTGCTCATATCTACTTCCACAATAACTATTTTAACTCCAACGAACTTTCAACGAGGTGAAATAAATAATGTGGAAGCAAGTTTCCGGTGCGTAATGTGCTTAGGGTGGTGCTCGGTTGAAGAACTTGGTCATTAATATTGATTCAAAAAAGTGTATATTTAATCAGAAAGTTGAGGTCAAAGAGCTTTTGGATGTTGATTTCTCCTCTATCGTGACATTCTTAACAGAGCGGTCGTAATCATCATGTGGTACTGTCAGTTAATGATCTAACTTCTGTAATTTGCCTCACGTTGCTCGCCATTTCTCTCTGCCCATCGTCAAGTCTATTGCAGTCGTATGATAATCACGAGTGCAGGTCGTGAAGGTTCATACGTAATAAAATTTATACGGATTTGTTTAATTTCCTTTGTATTATTTTTAACAATTTTCCACAGATAAGCTTACTTCAAATTACATAATAATCAAATGAAGATAACTGCATCGAGAATTAATCGACAATGCACCCGTTCAATAACTGTTTACAAATTACTTTCCCTACAGCCACCCCTTTCATAAATCTTGCCCTTTTCATTACTATTTATTTTCCTCCGAATAATACTAATTTCATTTACCTTTTATGCAGCCACCACGCAGTCAACCACATAAATGATTGTTTTAATTACTTTGTCTTGATTTACTAGGGGATATTAAAAACTGCTTCTACACGTGTATTATACAGTCGGATTAACAGCCAAATATTAAAAGGCGTTAAGACTAAAATATCTTTTCATGGCGCATTTCAGAATTCAAAATACTTTCAAAACGTATCAAAACCGTATTTCAAAGCGTAATCCAGTACCGGCAATATTCAGCAGTTATGAGGAAACAAACAATTGCATTGTTTACGACAATTGTTCGAGCTAAAATGTTTGAATGCTGATATTTTTGGTTCAGTTTGTACATAATTTTCATCATTCGTTCATGGGTTTTTTTTTCGATTTTTCTGAGCGATCTTTTTGGTGATAAAGGTGAAGATAACAATTTTTAAGCATTTTCCCGAAAAATTTTATAAAACAAATTTATAAAAGAAATACATAACATGTATTTTTGAATTCATATCAATAAGCTATCATTTGACACCCAACATGATTCTTTTGATTTTTTTTCTTTTATTTCTTAATTCGCGCCCTGAAATTAACCCTGGAATCAAAATTGAACTTTTTATACTTCATGTCTATGACTGGACCATCTCTGTGCAAAATTTTTACGTCGAATGGTCTCCGAGAAAATCACCTGTGACAGACGGATGAATGAACGGCCAACGAAGTTATTCCATAAGTGTACCGTTTTGTCAATTTTACGACGAAACACTAAAAACCTGTCGAGCACGTGTAGAACTTGCACTACGAGAGTTCTGTACAGATTTAGTCATTCATAAACATTTAATTTAGACACTTATAAACTGTATTTCTATTAAACTATTCACAATAATTAATTTTTTGACAACGTAAATATATTGCCTATTATATCTTGACAGGCGTAAAACATGGTACAAATTTCAAAAAAATTATAAGGTCATTATAATTTAATTATAATTTATTTATAATATAATTTTATATCATATTATTATATTTTTAGGTTGAGTAATAATAATTTTAGGGTGAATAGTTTCGGAAATAATGGCAGGCAACAAATGTTTTGTTTCCCGAAGTATATAGTACTTAAATTATGAACAAATATTTTTGAAGCCCTTATTTCTAGTCAGTTTCAAACGATACCCCACGCTGTATATGGAATTGAAAAACAATTCGAGTACTCGCTCCCATAAAATTTCGATACAATTATTTTTGAGTGTTAAGTACTGAGATATGTGCGGGTTAATACGTTTTATAACTACGGCAAATTTCAACGTTTTTATGTCAAGCGGTTTTCGAGAAAAACGGCTATGACAGAGGGATACACAAATGTGGCGTTGAGTGATGTTATAAGGGTTGCGCTTTTCTTTTTTAGGTATGGAACCCTAAAAATAATAAAAAAAGAAAGTGACCATAACATCTCAAATCGAAAATACCTAATAAATATCGAAATACCTTCTGTCGACATTTTACCTCACACTGCACTTGCAACTATATCAACTGAAATAAAAGCATTCTTAATTTGTTTGCGCATACCATAAGATACAAAGCACTTTCAGTATAAAAGAGACCTAAGTTAAAAAATGGAAACTGAGTCAATGGAATTAAAAGACCTAAGACAACGTTCTGCGTAAACTGTAGATCATAAAATGTAATTTATAACTAAGAATGTAATATACATCTTGGTCTCTTACATTATTGACTCGCAGGCAATTTACTTAGAGATACGTTAAATGTGAAAACTTTTAACGCCATTTCCTACAAGTTACACTTTTTGAGTTGAGTCACTTTCATTCCAAAGTTTCGACGTTATTAACGCTAACTTCATATCTTTTGGTATTCGGATCAACTGAAAGACTAGCCGTGACAATAATTATAGAAAAGGTAGATTTCTTAAATTTAATTTATGCCTAATCCTTAAATAATTTTACATAGAAAGATCGGCGCGAAAATATTTTCCAAGCTCGAAATATTGAGATGAAATTAAATTAACATTCCAATGCCTTACTTAAGAAAAGAAAACCTTATTCATTCATATCTGAATTTAATTAAGTATAGCAAATATCAAAGACTGACATTTACGAAGCTTAATTGAATTCTGGAGAGCCGGTCTCCAATGAATTTTATAGTCACCCGTGATTATGTAAATTTTAAAATTAGCTAAGTACCAATATCGTTCATAAGTATATTGAGCATTTCATACTATTTGTATATTGAAATATATTAATTAAAGATTATTATAGGTACACTGTTTTTAATTGACAACAATAGCAACATTTTCATTCAACAACAACAAGAAAAGAAGTTTAATATGTTCGGTATTGTAACAAATACTTAATTTCAATTTAAAATTGAAATGGCTAATCTCTGTGTTATGGATGATCACGTCACTTGTATTAGGATTTTCATTTCATTCATTCGACATTTCTACGATTTGCATGACATCGAATTTATTGTGAAGTTTTTTAATTCTCTAATATACAGTTATCAAAATATACTATTGCTATTCTGATTTGCTCCCTTCGAATTATATCACATCATGACCATAATGGCCATGATGTGATATAATTTCTTTACACGTCGTTGAATGAATAGGATACAGTTGTTTAAATAGAATCTGAAAGTGGATTAAGATGAGAGTAGGTTAATAAAGTAATGTTTAATTTAATTATTTCTATGAATAAAACACGCGTTTTCTCTATGTCACGTGACCAAAAATCCCTTACACAAAGTATAAAGTCAATTTTAAATAACATAATTTGACATTTCGAGTCGTAATAATTTGACGTTTCAAGGCAAAATGATGAATTTTTGGGATAGCGTGTATTTATTTAATATATATATATATATATATATACATATATACATATATACATACATATATATATATATATATATATATATATATATATATATATATATATATATATACAGCAACATTCTAAATATTTCCTTTTTGCTTTCCTAATGTATAGTTTTCCAGCGTAGTTTTTAATGTGTTGGTAAATAGAAACACTACACACCACCGATACGATTTTCTATCCATTTTATAATACCGAAAAATGTTTACATACAAATGACGTCACACAAAAATACACTTTTATGGACCTAAACGCTTTTTTCGCAAATAATATTTTTACGTTAAGATATAATTTAATGTTATATATGTAATTTAATCTAATAATGTAATAAACACGTTAGGTGTTTACATACAAATGACGTCACAAAAAAAACACTTATGGATCTAAACGCTTTTTTCGCAAATAATAATATTTTTACATTAAGACGTAATTTAATGTTATATATGTAGTTTAATCTAATAATGTAATAAACACGTTAAGTGTTTACATACAAATGACGTCACAAAAAAACACCTTTATGTATGTTATAATTTGGGCTAGATAATTAAGTAAAATATATTTTCTTAAAATTTTCTTAGTATGCAAGGTGAATGTTTATTGTTAAATTTAATTTTTTCAACCTTCTAATCTCTTTTACATACATTACACGATTTACGAGCACTTTTGAAGCCATATACTTCTCCCCTAGCGCATAATGGACTCTGCAGAGCAGGCCGCCTTATCAGGTGGGGGCGGCGGCGGCGGTTACTACGACGCGCGCCGCCTTAACGTGTTCGGACCGGACGGGCGGCTGGAAACGGGCGCGCGTCGCCTGCCGCTCGCGCCCAGCCGACACTTTGACGGGCTAGCTGTCAATACGAGCTGCAGCGCCGTACTGCTGCCGCCTTATCTTGATGAGAACGGTACGATCGAGAGTTACTTATTTCCTAATTGCAGATAGCAGTATTGAAGTCATCAACTTACTTTTAAAAGTTGTCAACTGGTACACGAATGAATTTAACAAAAACTGCAGCACTGAATTAATGGCATTTTAAATCGATAATAACGATGTAGTCCAAACACTTTCCTTTTTTTAATTTGTTTAATTCCAATAAGTAAACAAAAACACTTAAGCGAAGACGGTCTCCTGGTAGAGGTTGTAGCAACCAGGCGTAAATTTCAATAAATTCAATATCAGTACGAACTACAGCTCATACTGTCATAGAATGGAACGTTAATTTTTAATTCTAATTTATGGCCCTTAATTTAATAATTCCATATTAGAAGAAACGCTATAAAAATTCTGTATAAATTTTCCCAAAACCGTCATCTAATTTTTTCACTTAACTCGCGTATTCAATATGAGAAAACATGTCAAAATACCCATTCGGTATAATATTTTTAATTTCACACCTAAAAATGTAAAACTTTAATTCTCGCGGTAAAACTTCTTAACATTTCGTGCCAATAGAACCTTGACCCAGTTTGGCAAGCCTTGTCAGGACCTTGTTGGATATTATGTAAGTAGTAGCTGATAAAGAGTATCGTAATAACTTAAAATATACATTATTTTTACCAAAAAAAACATTTAATATATTTGGCGTTAATTTTGTAGAAGTGCATTATTCACAATTAAATGAAACTACGTGATGTAGTTTTATTTCTACTTTCTTTAAGTTCTTTACTACGACCCACGAGCCCACCTGAAGATGTTATGATACAACGAAACCTAGGTCGTGGTAAGGAACTTAAAGAAAGTAGAAATAATACTACATCACGTAGTTTCATTTAATTGTGAAAAAAACAAGTAATATTGGTATGTCTTTTACATAAAACGCTTTTTAGTATTCTATAAAAACTTAAATCATAAAAAATGATCTATTGTTACGTAAACATTTTACTTGATAAATTCACATAAATTCACTAATTAAATCCATCTTTATAAAGGATTTCAACAAAATACCCTATAAACCTTTTGTAATCCAACAAAAATATACAAACATATTTTTTTATACTTTAACAAGCAAAAAGTCTTCCTCGAATAATTAACATTTCAGTTTCCAAACTTTGTCTGCTTGCGTTAATTTTCCTTTTACATATAAATTCTATTATCGTTTATAAATTTTATGTTCAAAATAATAAATATTTTTTTATGACAGATTATATAAAAATGCGATCACAATATGACAGTTTGAAAACTTTTTTAGATCCAGAAGTACAGAACCAGATATATTGGTCTGAACACCTTGATCCGTTATTCGCGAACAACTATGAGGGCGATCCTGGTCTATCTTGGCAGTACTATGCGAGCTCTACTGGATTTCTTCGGAGATATCCAGGTAAATAAAAGATAGGTTTAATACTGATAATATTATCTATAAGAATGTTTCTTCATATGACATCACTAATCTCAAGAATATTCGCGCTTCCAAGATTCAATATCGTAGAAAATATCAATACTAATTAATATTTTTGTTTAAATGCAGCACCATTTATCCTATGATTATAGTTTTCAGGACATACTTAATCAAATAATTTATGGAAAAGCAAGTTGTTATTAGCAGAAAGTTTTTTACATCAAAAATACTCACTGCTGAGCATCGTCATCATTATTCTGTTTATCGTTCATCATATTATAGATACATTGATATCCATTTTTTTCTTAATACGGAGCTGCCTTCTACATCAGATGCCGTTTCCATAAGTTGATAATCTGAAGTCTCTCGACGTTTTCAAAGTTCGTTATTAAGCAGTAGTCCCCTCCACATATAAACTGTCACCAGATCTCTAAATTCCCTTGTGGACCAATGATAAACATGGTTTTATGTAATACATTAAACATAAAATCTATATGCTATTTATTCATTAAATGGCTGTTATCTTTATCTTTGTTTGTATGGCGTTAGTTCTTTTCACAGAGAACCTTTGCCAATGTCGAGTGTGGAAAAAAAGCTATGCAACACTGATTAACTCATATTTCGAATATCCGTCATTGTTGCTTGTTAATAACAAAAGAAACTCTACAATAAAACAAAATTAAGTAAGAAGTTGCTACAATTTAAAAAAATTTAAAAAATGAGATTATAATATACAGAAGTACAAAATTAGCATATGCAAATATACAAACAAACATAAAAACAAAAATAAACAAGAATATAAAGAAAGATTCTATACTTTGATCTCGTTCTTTCATACTGAATGATTAATCCTAGAATGGGTTTGTTGGCAATAGATAAAAATGATCTTATGTAAATGGGAAATTAAATTTTATATTTTAATAATTTGTAAATACACGTATCCTACACTTCTATTATTTAATGGACTTGCAAAAATAAAATGATTTAGGTCACCTTATCCAAACCTAGTCACAAATTGGAGGTTCTCTGACACGCAGCCTAGCCAAATAGGTAGGAATAGAACAATGACCAAAACGCATGCGAGATACCAGAGAGGTTTCCTTTCGAGAAAAGGTGAATTTTGAAAACCAAGGTTTTGAGGGTATAAAAGATTGGATCTGGAAATACCTCGCACTCGTGATATCGGATGCTCTATCCCACGTCCTCTGCCAGTCAGATGTCATCCAGGAACGAGTCGGGGGAAGGAGATCTTCGATAAAATTAATAGTGAAACATGGATCCCCGTTCACGGAGGCGAACTGACTATTTCATTACCTAGTATGCCACAGTGACTAGGGATCCATGCAATAACGACATTTATGATTCTTTTTTGACATCACTTCATTCGTGAAAGTGATTCCAATATTTTTTAAACGATTCCACATCGTTTGTGAAAAGTCCTCATTTTCCTTTCACATCACGCGGAATGTACAATCGTGAAAACTCTTCTTCATGGCCGACTTCCACTGTATCTCTACTACGCTTCAGCTAGTAATAGCAAGAGGCTAGCAGAAGTAGGCACAATTCTATTAAAATACGGCCATAGCAGCACTAATAAAAATTATTTAATTTGGTCTTTGTGTTAGAGATGCTTCGTATGTTTCTGATCTCCATTTAATTTCACTGTTCCCTAATTCAGCTGATATTTAGAGGCACAGTCAAAATACATATATGCAATTCACCATTTAACTTATTTGTAATTTGTACCCTACGCTTGAGAGATGTGAGGTAATGCTTTTTATGTTTTCGATTTATTAATAAGGGAATATTCCGGCTACCCTCCAATAGATTACTTCGAGTGCATAATGTGATAAGTTATTCGATATAAGATTATTGAGGAGTATCTGATTAGATTCTCATCTTCCAGCAATGTCTTGGCCGCCCGAGGACGGTCTGTTTCATCACGCCCGCGACTTCTACGACTTCCGTTCGTCATCATGGTTCGTGGAAGCGGCGACCTCGCCTAAAGATATCGTCATCCTAGTGGACGACTCCTCGTCCATGTCGAGTACGTACGCGTCACTCGCACGCGCCACCGCAGCCGCTATCCTGGATACGCTGGGACCTAACGACTTCGTAAACGTGTATCGGTATAGCGAGTCCACAGCTGAAATTCATCCCTGCTTTACTAATGTTCTCGCTCAGGTAAATCGAAATTTAATTTCTTTTATATCAGTAATAAACTGAATGTATGAGGAAAAATATCGTCGGTGATTATCGCCGTATCTAAACGTTTACATTTATGTTTAAAGAATTGTTCGCAACTGCATACGTAGCTCGTACATCAATTTCTAGGTTTATGAATATGTCCGTGTGGCATTGTTTTCCTACTAAAAAATACTATGCTGTTTGAGTAGAATTTTAATATTGCTTGAAAATAATAAGACGCGTAAATGTCGCATATATTTTTCTCCTTTTTGTAATTATAAATAACTAAACATATACAAACACACCACAATCTTTGGGCGTACGAATTGAAATCTGATATTAATCATTCAACGGTACGTGTAATTTATGTTCCAAAAGCGGCCGTCGATTAGGTATAATTACATAAAACATAGTCACAGTAAACAATTTGAGGTCTTTACTTTAATTCACTATAAAAATGCCTACTAATAATAATAATACCTCGCTAATAGTTTCTTTCATATTTTATTAACGATGAAACATGTCGAAATGCCCAAATCTAGCCCAAAATGCCGAATAAACGTTCACAATCACAATGTCGTTACCTGTTTTATTACTTCGTAGCTAACCCGCCTGGTATGTCAAAAATGATGGCGACTAATTCGTATACCTATATGGGCCTTTTATCGGAATAATAATCAAATGTATTACAAGCAAAATTTACTTGTAAATTAGAGCTAAAATGTATTCGTCGTTGGAACACTAAATGCCACTATGGCGTGCAGCGTATGACTGGTCGCGAGAGTCGCGACGTAACTATTGTATCGAAAATGGCGCGCCGCTAGTGTTACCACACTACATTAGTTAGATAACAATCAAACGCAGTAAACTGGTAACACTATGTACAATGTGCCAGTATTTGTACTAAATTACTCCAGTAATGGAGAATACGTTCTATAATATTAATGCTGCTTATAGCTAACTTTGTATTTTAACGCCGATTATTAATGTGGTGGTGAATATACTTCCATATGTGTATGCGTGCTAATATTTCGGAATTGTTTCAATATACGTAGTAATTAATTATGGCACGTAATTTATATTTACTACCAACATACGTAAACACTTTTCCTAATGGTTTACAGAAAATATGGAAATGTTAAGAGAGGAAGAACGTTTCGTAGTGAATTGTATATAAGTACGTATGTAGTGTGTGAATCACGTTAAATATATTTTTTTCAACATTATGTTATAATATCAAATTTCAGAATTTAGATCTTCATATTCATTCTTCTCTTTTAAATTTTAAAGGCAACACCCGAGAATGTCCGTGAACTGAAATCAGCCCTTTGGTCAACCGACAATACATTTTCTGGCTCCGCCAATTTAACTGATGCATTAACGACTGGATTTGAAATCTTACAAAGGGTAAGAAAAATTTGTTCTTAATTAGTTAGTATGTAACAAAAGTGTGAGAAAATTTATAGGCCGCAAACTTTCTGAATAACTATACGAGTAACTTTAATGGTTCAATAACGAGGAAACTGAATTTAAAATTATCTGTATTATCTAGTTATTGATTTGATATTGTATTATTACTCTATAATCATGGTGACTAAAACATATAATTTTTTGAAGGGAAATGATCTAGTTCATACTGTAGTACCAATAGTAATAATAAGTTATTTCTATGTACACAGTAAAATAAAGGTAGTGTCCAATAAAATAGAAAGCACTGAAAATATTTTTATCAATAAAAAGGAAACACATTTCACAATAGACAATCATGTTTATTTGTTACAAACTAAGTAATAGTAATAAAAAAATGTGTAAAAAAGAAGTTTAGTAAATAAAATCACAAAAAAAGAAGAAATTAATTTCTTCACAACATCAAAAACAATTATCCATTAACAAATTTAAACTTAACAAGTTTTTGTGCTTAATAACTACTCTAAATGAATTTCATGTTAAAGAATAAAAATTTAAAAATGAATTAGCATTTGTTTAAACCTTCTATAAATGTAAACTTTCATGATCTCTCAAATAAGACAAATTCAAGAGTTAAGGTATATACGAGTATAACAACTTCAAGGGATTTAGTAAATGCAACCATTGACACAAATTTCTTAAGATGATCATTCTTTACTTCTATATTTTTTTGTTCATTATAATATATTTTTTCGTTTTTGTGTAGTGAAAAAACACATAAAATAATTATTTTTCCTATTCGATGTAATGGCACTATGAAATCATTCTCAGTTATAATAGAAACTACAAAACTTTATTCTATATTTTTTCTAAGCAATATTTATAGTCCTTACACTCTATAAAATTACTGCTTCCATTTCATCCTTAGAAATTAAAATGTTTGATATGTCTATTGCTATCAGTAGACTTATATTACTTCGTAAGAATAAGCCATAGCAATCAAAAAATGTCCCGCTAAAAACGGTGCTAAATGGTGGTATTAGCAGCATTTCGTTACAGTTGACATTTCATGAATATGTTTATACTGAAAACAGTCAAACACTATTTGATCGTGTAGTAAAAATGTATATAAATTACAGTTGAGAATTTTAAAAAAGATTGATGTATGTTATCTTCAGTTAATAATCGTTTCCCACATATATTTTTTTGTTATCTATTGAAAAAATAGTTGCATTTTTAGTAAATACATGAATTCCAACGTTGTAACCGTGTAAGGACGTGTTTTCACATTGTTTTTTTTAAATATTCATTTTTCTTTGCTTTGATTTCTTAAAGTCTACTGATGAGTACAGTGCCGGAAAAACAGGAAAACTTGGAAACAACATGAATTAGTGTTTATCCATCTGTCTTTCACTTAAATAACTCAAACTTCTAAACCAATAAACTTAAAACTGGAAATGTAAGTATAAAATGTTGATAGGTTTGAGTCATTTAGTCATTAACTATAGCCAGCACAATTACTTTTTGACAAAGCATATAATGAAAAACACACATATTTAAACACACGTTATGTTTTTAATTATTGATATATATATATATATATATATATATATATATATATATATATATACATACATATATATACATATATATATATATATATATATATATACATACATATACATATATACATACATATATATATATATATATATATATATATATATACCTGTTCCTTTGTGCGTCAATCACACAAATCTCTTAAATATTGAAATTTGCTATATCTATTGAAAAATCTATAAACAAAAATAAAATAAAATTGTTGAAATATTAGTTATATAAAAAATATTCACATTACAGAACGTTAAAAAATAAAAATTTGAATGTAAATAATAAATAGAATCAAATTTTTCTATCTCAGTATAACCGAACTGGACAGGGATGCCAATGCAACCAGGCACTGGCTGTCATTGGTACAGGCAGTGGAACAAGTGGAGTCCGAGGAGTGTTCCGTGCTTGGAATTGGCCTCACATGCCTGTACGCGTTTTCACATATTTATTGGGAGGAGACGCTACGGCTGCTGAAGAAATGCAGTATATGGCATGTTCTAATAAAGGTATTAATATATATATTGGAATTTAGGATATATTTCAATTGACTCAATGAAATTATTATATACTTTGCATTACCTGCTTATAAAAATTGATTTACCAACATAAAGCTATTACTTAACATATAATAATATCTTAACACAGAGATTTCTTAAATGGCAGAAACAAATTAAAAATAACAAAAATACAATATGAAAGGTTATTAGTTAGAGTTGACTATTGCCCAAACATTTCACAATTGTTTCTTTAAAACCATGAATTCAGCAAGAAATTAGATCAAGTTGTAGTAATTTCCAACATGAAATTGCACTTACAAATGAGAACAGTAGTCGAATATTTTTTATACGCAGATGATTAATGAAATAAAATAATTACTTTTACTCTAGTTTTTTGATTAATGGAAAGAAATACAAAGTGTAATCACTTTCTTAATCATGCTTTTGTTACCTTGGAGAAAAGTATAATAACAAATAATACACAAATGCAGTACGGACCCTATGGTGTCAAAATGGTGGGGCAAGAGCAGACATATTCGCTTATGATTAACTCCTTTTGCTTGTTTGTATAATTTAGAATGCATTATGATTGGTAAACCCACAAAGTTGTCAATAAATACTGCTTAGTAACTTTGTTTGATATCATATGATGTATTTATCATTTTTATGCTGCACATATAAAATTTCCTATATAGACATAATCTAGTCTGATACTAATAATTTATTCAATTTATGAAATATTTAATATGACAGACGATTCTTTAAATGAAGGAACGTTGTAATTTGAATAAATACCCATAAAGAAAAAGCTAGGGCTAAATAAACGAAACTTACTTTGATTGAATAAATACACAAATATTTAAAAGAAAAAACTGTTAATCATTTTAAGAATTATTATATTTATGTGACATTGATAATTGGAAATGAGAGAATTGGCAAATTGTAAAATATAAATTGTTTATCAACTGTTGAAATTAATAATGAAAAACATCAATAAAAAGTGTTTATACTGGAGGTAAGCATTAAATATGTTGTACGTAGGCAATCGCATTGTCAAAAGTATGGTATGTAGACAAAAGAGGGAAATGAGAGGATAGTCATTGTTAGTTTGTATATAAACCACACTCAGTTGATTTAATACTACATAATACAAATATGTACACAAAAATGAAGAATGACATGAAAAAAAATTTGTGACCAAAAATAATACCAATGAATTTGTCAAGATAACAGTTATACTACCAATGAGCGTACTTGAGCGTCTTGCCCTTAGCTAAATAAAAAAACATTAAATCATTTAAAGAACATGTTAGATAATTATCAAAAAGATTTATACAGCTTGTATAGTTGTGCTGGCAACGATCAGAATTTAAACAGAAAAGTACTCATATGACTTTCAGAAGAATAGAAAATACAGAGGTGTTTTTCGAATCACTTATGTTCGGATATTTTTTTAAAATGACAGGAAAATCCCAAAAATGGTATCAGAATTAATCTAAATAAAGCAAATAGATTTTACAAGTCGACGAAATTCATCTGTTGTGAATAAAAAGATCGAATTGCTGCATTGTTATAACAAGTTAGATACTTCCATCAATGCCTGTAAATTTCAACGGCAATGTTCTTGAGAACAGGAATACCTTAAAAGCAAATTAGGGCAGTTTTGTCATCACTATTGGATTGGAAGAAAAAGACGAAAGGATCAAAGTCGCTACCTTGTTGTCAGTAGTGGGTTAAAAAGCTTTTCTCGTCTATCAACATTTTGATATTATAAATCTATAGGGGGATAGAGGGGTTCAAAAGCAATGATTGCCGCTTTGTCTGATTACTTTCAGTCAATACCATGGTGTGTTGGATTGATCACAGGGCATACGGCCTTTGACAGCGCGACACACCATGGGTATCAGGGTTCAATTCCTGACAACTCATTGAGCGGGGCTGGACTGGTGTTCTGGTTGGCTGTGAGAGATTACTCTACTAGCAATAAGTTCGCCTTAAATACCAACTGTATACATCAAAGTACATAAATAAATAAATAAATATATATATATATATATATATATATGTGTGTGTGTGTGTGTGTGTGTGTGTGTGTGTGTGCGTACGTATAAGAATATGGAATCATGTTAATGCGGTTTTTAAAATATGACAGATGAACTGATTTAAGATAGACTAGTCTTGGTTGTTTGGTATCGAAATATGATAAAACAGTTGATTAGTGATTCGAAATTAGCACGGCAGAAGGTAATAGATATTTGTAAAAGTTTCTTCCGAGGTTGTTATCCAACATTAAAGCTATCAGAAATTGACCAAGAAAGACTAAACATCTACTCAGCCAGGAAAATGCATTTCAATCCATCAAATAAAAATCTTATCCTAAGATATTATGACCCAAAGAAAGAAACAATCACACAGTCTAATGCAAGTAAAATAGGATTACATACATCTCTAATGCAGGAAGGAAAGCCAATTTCATTTGTTTCTAAAAGTTTGAACAAAACTGAACAGCATTCTGTGCAAAGTATGCTTAGCAGTTGTATTTGCATGTGAGAAATATCATCAGTTTATCAGTGATAAAGAAGTTGTTCATGTCAAAACAGTTTACAAATCACTAGAGATTATTTTCAAGAAAGAATTGCTCACTGCACTCAAAAATTATAGCAAATGTTGCTGCCTTCTGCAAAATAATAACTTGAAACGTTTCAATCAAGAAGGGAGAGCACATGTATATACCAGACATTCTTTCAAGACCATTGTTTTCTTTCTGCAATAGTAAGTGTTTCAACTCCAATATTTTTCAAGCAGACAATATTTACGAGGAATTGAATAATGTGAAAATCAAAGTTTGAGTGTATCTTTTGAAACTTGTTAGGATGTAAAATCAGAAACTGAAATACATACAACTCTGATTGAAATAAAAAGAGTCAACCAGGAGGAAAGGAACATTCTTCGGGAAAGGAACATACATATAGGGATGAGTATAGTGTTCAGGATGGATTCATATTCAAAGGACGTAGAGTCTTTCTTCCAAGAAGTTTTCGAAAGAAATTGATATATAAAAGGCTCATCAAGGAAATTTGCACCTAAATGCACTTCTTAATAAAGCAGGTACAATACAAGAGATACAATATTTTGGATGAGAATGTCCAATGAAATTAAAAACCAAATATGAACAGCCACTTGTGACAGATGGGCAAACAAGGATTCTTTAATATTAGCAATATAGCCTAATTTACCTACACAATTGAAAATATGCAGTTGAAAATATTATTTTCTGTTTATTTTTATTTGTATAAAAATGCTTTGAGCAGATGCAACTTTATTTTATGAGCATCCAACTATCAGGTCACCAATTAGCTTTGATCCTGTTATATTTTATATATAAATAATTTTGAGATCTATTGAAATAATGACATTTGTGATTAAGAATTATATACACCCAAATTCTATTCTAATCAACATTTAACATCACTAATGTTTTAATTTTAAATCAGATTGAACCCGACTCAACCTTGCATTTAATATGTGATGGTAACAATTATTTTGGTTAAAATATCAGGGCTTATTATAGGCCTGCACAAATCCTGTCAGAAGCATATATCAGTTCATATTATGGGTAGTTTTTAAATAAAACATGTTAATATTGAAATATATGATATATTTAATAGTAAAGTTATATTCATAAAATATTAAAGTTATACACAAATAAAATATTACAAAATCTTCTTCTAAATTTATTGCACAATTTTACATATTGTTTCATAATATTTCCATACTAACAATCAAAATACAACAAAAATGTTAGGTGTAAAAGAATTGTTCGTAGATCATATTAAAAAAGCATGAGGTTTGCGAATTTATAGAAGTTTGCAGATCCAGGAGTTCATGTCTATCAGGTATCTTTCCGTACCAACATGAAACACTAAGTAACCTTGTACGAAGATCACTTGATTTAAGTCTTTCATAATGTAACTGAAGAAACTTTTTTCACAGGATTCTATGCTTCAATAAACAATCACAAAGAAGTTAGAGAAAAAGTATTGAATTATGTCGCTGTGATGGCAAGGCCTATGGTCATGTATCAGTCAGAACACCCAGTCCATTGGAGTCCAGTCTACATCGGTGGAAAAGTAAGTCACATTCTTGACATTTTTTATTTTTATATGAGATTGGATACAAAAAATACAATTAAAATTCATAACTACATTATTATTAATCATAAAATATTTTAGCAAAAGGGTTAATCAGCATGAAAATCGCTAATATGTATTACAAATAAGAGATCTAATCCCAGTGTCATCAGTATTAACAAAATAAACTGGTACAGTTTGTGACTTCGGTCGAAATAATCTGAGAAACTACCAAAAGGATTTAAAAAATTCTTTCACAGTTCAAAAAATGTTCAAAAGTCAGACAATTTAGATTCAAAATCACAACATTTGAACACAGGCTACATTTATTATTTTTAGATATATGACCAAAAATCAGCTTATGTGCATCGTGTCTAACTAAGAATTTCGTGCCTATCCGTTTCATTGCTATTGATTTGTTATTTGGTGAGTTGAATAATATTGTTTGTATCATGTAACCTGGCAATATCATCAAGTGTCATGCACATGTTACCGGTTGTCATGTGCGAAATAATTTTTTAAATTGTATTTTATATTTAAATACAATCTGATTTTCGAACTGAGCTGTATCTTATTACAATGTCACAAAGAAATTCCAATGTCCACTGATTTATTAACATCCCGAAAGGGGTGTATGAAGAAAAATATGCTGTGTAATATGCACTTTGCAGAATTTCAATTAATCAAGTAATTATCAAATAATAAGCAATTAAAAAGTGGTTATAATGTGTAGGATTGTATCTAAACTCACAAGAAATAACAATGTTAATAGTAACGCTTGAATAAAGTTAACCGAGCAATGTGTCAACCATATTACATGTACAATGCATTTATGATATTCAGGATTTTAATGCAAGAAGATGCAGTAAATATGAAAAACTTTTTATTTAATACAAAAATAAAGTTGTGTATATAAAATTTGTTAAAAAATACATTATATTTTACATATATTATCAATTATTGTTACCCACAATTGTTGACGTGACGACCATCAATAACTTATCTTCTAAAGTAGATAGTTTACAAGTCAGTATGATGAAAACATTTTTCAACTACACTAGACAGTTATGGCTATGTAATAAATTCATTGCAAGTCTTAAGTACGGTAAATTCTCGGCATGTGAGTTCTACTCCCACCTGGCTGGTTTATTTTTGCAATGCCATTACTTAGCACGAGAGGCACTTTGTGATTGTTGCCTACCTTATCTTTATGGAAGATAATGTGAAATTTATTTATAGATTAAGTAAATTTTCAAATTTCAGGGCAGCAGCTTAGCTGACGATGGATTGGGCCAATTAATGACTTCAGTGACAATGCCAATCTTCGATAGAAGAAATCATACGGTAATTGTCAGTTGTAAAATTTATCATATTTTTCCATCTAATATAGGAAGTACAGTCAAAAAGAAAAAATTTCACTGGCATACTTCTTGATAGATTTATCATAATTAAAATGAAATCACAGATATTTTACAACAAAAATTTATATTTTCTTAAATTTTCCGATTTGCTTAATTTAGAATTACATATAACTAGTTTTCCACAACTATTATTTGTAAGATTCATGTGAGCAAAGATAATATAACATTTTTACCTCAATATCCAACAACAAAGAGGGTTTTTTTAAGTTAAAGTTCTTTTTTGTGGAAGTTTTTTCCTCAGTCCTGTTAAGATTTACTCTTAAAGACTGTGATTATTACCACTTTGACTGTTTTAGAAATATTACTGCTTTTTAGGTCTTCCTTCCAGCTTTTAGAAGGTTTCACTTGGACTTGGTTAGCGTTCAGACAAAGAGATAAATAATTAAGTCTGATGATAAACCTACTAAATTTAAAACATATTGATGTAACCCCCCCACACAACAAAGCAAATTTTAAGAAATTAAGAATAGAACTTTGAATGTAGTACACTTTGTTATCTTTACTCTAATGCTGAAATAAAAATGTAAATGAATGAATAAAAATAAAGTGTCAATATGTAAAATAAATTTGAATAGCAACCAAAGTTTTCACATATCTTTGTTCTGAAAACTTTCATATTTATGAAAATTAATGAATAAAAATATTGATGAAGAAAACTTATTGGTTACAGCAACGAGAAGCGAATTTGCTTGGCGTTGTTGGTACTGATGTTCCTATCGAACAAATAAAAAAACTTGTTCCACCATATAAGGTAAGACTCACTTTAACAATAATTGTAATTTTTAAATATTTTGAAATATATTTTTTTTTAATTTTCCCTGCACACCTTTTTTTAATTTGTTAGGATTCCTTACCCAAATGGTTCCAATAAAATCTATCGTTATGACAACACTATCTATCAATCAATATAATCTATTAAAAGACTCCTATTGCATGCAATGATATGAAAAGGATTTTTGACATTGTTATTGAATCTCATTATTCGCAGTTACCCCAGGTGCTTCTTTGTAAACTGATGTCCTGTAAATGAGGCCATAACGACTTCACGTATTTTCACAATATCCATCGTTGAGTTATAGTTATATCAAATAATCCTTTATAATCCGATGTTATGTGAAGAGTGCCTAAATCAACATTACCAGTTTTTGCATCTTCTCATCATTGATTTCCCATTATCGCAAATGTAATGTTCCTAAGCCGTATTTCGTGTAAAAAGTGATAAAATGGACCATTTCAATCAATTCAATCAACTTGGAGCCCCTTGAAGAAATCCCTTATACACCTCATACTTGCAGAAATCTGAATAGAGCCTTTGCACCCAGTCAGACCTTAACACAGCATGACTGACAATTCCATAGATAAACATATTATACAGCCTTTGTCTAGTTTTTCATTACTTTAAGCTCATTCAGTAAATATTTTAATCTAGAAACCTGAAATTGAGCAACCTCATGGAATAGACACTTTTGTTTTTAGTTCATCTCTCTTACATTGAGCTTGTATACCTGTCCTCATTGCTGGACAATACTATCCATAAACAGTAAGATGCTTTCACCCTGAGCCCAATATTGGCTTTCCATGTAGAGATTGCATGCTCTATGAGCAGTGGTTCCACCTGGGTCGCAAATTGCCAAAGGTCTTTCAACTCCCTAATACAGTGAGTTCCACATACGCCAAGAAAATAGAAGGTGCAATGAAACTAAGAGGCTCAAGGCTAAGAAAGCTGTATTGCACCTTCTACATTTATAACACTTTATTGTTCTCGTCATCCCTAGTCCCATTATCTTGTAGACCACTTCAGTTACCCCTCTTTTGGTACTCTTTTCTAGTGGGGGCTATCAGTTTTTTTGTTTGTTAGTTGTGTTCCGATGGGGCTATTAGCAAATACCTAGCTCCGTCACCTTTCCTATTTCTTTAGCTTCCTCTATAGAAGTATAATCGACGACTTCTTCACTCTCAAAAATATCCCCTACGTTTACCTTGTTGATATACCAGACTAATATACTACTTTTCTGTTAGCCCTTGTTCCTCATTTATTTGTTCACCGATCTTTCCAGTTTTTTCAAAAGAAGAATATGGCTTTGAAAGATTTGATCTTGTGGACAGCATTTAATTTTACTCATGTTAACAACTTTTACAGACAAATTCCACTTGACTGGATCTGAAGACTCCCGAAGTGTAATGGCTTCATTTCTCGTAGCCAAAAAATGAACCTATGTTCTAATATATCTTGTTAGTTCTGAATTTCTTTTATGTCAAGATCTGCTGTCAAACTTGCTTTTTAGACCTTTCAAAGAGCATTTTATAAGCAGTTTGTGAAACTCTGTTAGTCTCCTACTCCAGATTAGTTCTTAGATCTCTGTTAAACAATTTCTGAGAATCCACTTTAACGTTAATAACAAATAATATTGTTTACCATGATATGAAATTAAATTTAACAACAAATTAGTTGGTTTTTGTTTTTTAACATGTTTTTTTTACAAAATTTTGCTATTGTTCCTTGAAAATAACTCATTTCTTATGATAAAATATTAATGTTGTCAAATTTTATATTCTTTTTTATATCGCCTTCCCACTCTTTCACCAAATTTTTACATATTTCTATTATAATACTGACCTAATGAAATACAAACAAAGATAGCTACTAAATAATGTATAAATTATAATTTAGTGTTGTAAAGAAAATGTGAACTGAAAAAAAAAACTTAATCAGTTTTATGTGATAAAGTTGTATTTAGTTTTAGTAAAAAAGTTTACTTTTTCTCATAAACATTTAATTTGATGAGGTGATCTTTGTGTGTTGAAATGTATACATACTCCTTTGCAAAAAAAGGGCAAATACGATTTTTTTGATTAGTTCAAGTAAAAGCCTAAGGAAATTAGATGTTATATAACAAAATGAAATAAATATTATTTACTAAGAGTTAAAAACTTTTGGCTTCTAAATTAGACTTTTGTAACTTGTTTTCTTTGTATTGTTTTCAAATTACTTGTTTCAACAAAACAAATCAGAGCAATATCCTTTATTTAACAAAAATCAAAAAAGAAAAAATAGAAACTTAGAATCGAGTGTGGCTTCTTTTTGCCGTAATGAGTACTGTATCCTTTGTGGCATGCCCAGGATGAGGTTTTTAATTATTTCTTCGAAAATACACCCCCATTTGGACGTAATTGGTTTTAGCTCTCGGATGTTCTATGGGGCCAATCTTAACAGTTAATCTCGACCTCAGTCAGGTAAGCATCTACTTTGCCCGCTCGATGTGCTCAAGCGTTATTGCCATGAAGACAGTAGCAGCTCTTGTAATGGCTAGTGCTGGTCGTCCATGAGAAATTAAGGTTTAACTGATGTATTGTTGTGCATTCAGAGAGCCATTTTCAACAAAAATTAACTCCGTACAAACTTTAGGAATTATGTCTGCCCAAAGCATAGCACAGCCTTCGCCGTAAGATGTAATCTCTTCGAAACATGTGTTTGTTTAACGTTTCCAGGTCTTCTGAGCACTTTACAACTACGTTTCTCACCAAATAAAGAGATTTTTTTGCCTTCATCAGAAAATAAAACTCTACTCCGCTTCACATTGGTCCATTTCGCACAATTTTAGGCAAATATCAAATTTATAATACGGTGACCATGGAGTAATTTAAGACTCCTAGCCAATCTTCGGCTTATAGTCCCTAGACTAACACTCACATCTCTCACTTCTTTGAGATTGTTTTTGATGTTTGTTTGTTTCGTAAAGCTCACAATATATCGGTCGTCCCTGGACTCAGTGCACAGTTTTCATCTCAGTCCAGGTCTTCTTTTGAATAAACCACTCTACTGTAATTTTTTCTAGGTCTCTCCTCTGAACATCGTGATTTATATCAAATCGTTGTGAAACATAACACTGAGTACAGCCTTCTTCAAAATTAGTCACTATATTACCAGTGATTAATTACTGTTATATCTACCATAGTTTACAATTTGTTACGAAAAGAGCACCTAGCTAAATATTTACAAAAGGAAAACTTCTTTGTATATCTCAGAATATGTCGGATCCCCAAGTCATATTCAAAAACATATCCTAGTCTACTGAATGACTAATCCAGATCTGTTTCTTATTCTCTGCCCTACTAAATAGTTTACTTCAATGCAAATTATTTGTTTATGAATAGTAATTCGATAGTAAAAAATCAATTATTTAGACGTAAATAAAAGTCAACTATTCCCTACTTTATATTGGTAACAAAATTTACAATATGTTATTTGTTTATCGGGGCTCAAAACTTCAATAGTATCATTTTTATTTTAGCTTGGAGTTAATGGCTATTCATTTATGGTGGACAATAATGGGCATATACTTTATCATCCAGACCTCAGACCTTTGGTAAGTTTTTTATTAAAAATATTTTAATTCATTCAAAAAATTTCTTGTAAAGTAAACTTGAAAAATATTATCTACAATTTTCTATAAGTTTTAATTTGTATAATTTCTTAATAATGAACTGATGATATTATGAAATGATTTATAATGAAATGGTTTCTAAATAATGAATAACTATTTCCAACTTTTTTCTTTTTTCCATAGCATACAAATGAGGAAGTAAGTTTTTCAGTAAAATTTATAAAATTTTAATAATTCTTTACTATTAAGACTACTTTAAACATCAAATTTAAAAATATACAATGTCTAATCCATGTCCAAATTATCTTTTATTTTTAGAATTCCAAAAAACTATTCATACCATATTTAATTTTGTGCCTTACTTTATGAATCATAAGAGAAATTTTGTGCAGGAGTGCAAGACACTAAATAAAAGAAAATGATGTCATGGTTATAAAACTATTAATATTTAACATAAAAAACTGAAAAGATTCCTAACCCTGTCATTCTATGAAATTTCAGTATTCTGAAACACTCCGACCACTGTACAGTAATGTAGATCTCACTGAAGTTGAATTGGTTGAAAATGAGTCTGGACCCAGAGAAAATCACTCAATGCTTCTGGATGTAAGTAGATAATCTAAAGAAAACAATAAAATTTCTATTATTATTCATCTATAACGCACTTACTTAATTATAAAGATTCAGGCTAATTTTAATTCATTTCATTTCAATAGAATAAAAAAGATTGATGAAAGACATTTTTGAAAGTAAAACTTGTATGCAATAACCGTGCAAGAAACATATAGGTCACATAAAAAATACTAAGAACTTTTGGTTACATGTTTATCAATATTGGTGCAGTATTTTATGAACAAAAAATAGTAAATGTCATTAAATTTTTGCAAAATTGAACACTGTATAATAATATTTTTCTAAATTATAAAAATATTCTTTCTGAACAGACTATACTTTGTTTACACATTATAAGTAAATTTTGTTTGCATTTGTGATAATATTTTGCCCAGTCCCTATATAGTATCTTTCCAAATATTCTAAAGAATTCTCGTTACATTCAATTCAAAACTTCTGGCTTTCTTTTGCATGTGTGCACTTTGTTTTTTTCAACAGTACAACTATATTTTGTTCACTTTGTTTGATACTTCATTTACTATAAATTTTTAATATTTATAAACGATTGTCAGGTTTTTACTATTTTTAAATATCAGTTACTCACATCCAACATTATATACAACTAATGCAAAAGTAAATACAAATATTATTATGGGGGGTGTTTATGCTTTATTATGGAGGGGGGGGTTCTAATCTTCAATTAGTTCCTGTTATGTCAGGCTACCCTTCAAGCTCAAGTTTTGTGAGGTTCAAGAAATGGCACAGAAAATGAAACAATGAATGGAACACTCCCCATAATATATATTATTATAGGAGTGTTCCATTTTCCGGGTTATTTCCTATCTATTTGTTTATGTTTCATTAGATATTGAAAAGCAATTAAAAAATTTTTTACTCACTTCTTAGAAGTTACTGAATGTAAATTAGAGATTGTACCCATATTACAGTGAATGACACGTACAAATGAATGTATTGTTTCTTCTCCTTATTCCTTACAAATTTTTTAAAAGACTTCCTGGTTGACATTTATAAAGTTATTTATATTTTTTTGCAAATTCTAAAAGGTATACCAATATGTCCATGGAAATTCAGTAAATTGTCATAACCTCAATAATCACTTTCAACCTCAATAATAACATCAACTAACCTCACATCAATCAATTTTACCAACAACCTCATTAGGCATTTATTCTTACGAGTAATTGAATAAGTTTTTCTAAGCTTATGATCCTACTATCCACTGACAGCGTGAACATACATACTTATATAAAAGGTCTTATCTCAAACGGATAATTTTTTTAATAACCAGAAAATTTATTTTATAGTGATTGGTCAAATAGTTGAAGCATGAAAGCGAAACAAACAAATAAACAAAAAAATCTTACTTTTGCATTTATAACATTAGTTACGATTTTTATTTCTCTTGACTTATTCTTTTATTAATAACCTATAAATAGCACAAGTAATACATTTGATGAATTCTGTCTCCAAATTCTATAAAGACAATTATTATAATAATAAATTAAATATGTTTTCGTAGGTACGTATACCGTCAACAAATACTTTTAATTGTATATATGTATTAAAAATATCTTTCGTATGTAGATTTATTTACCACACTATATTACAAAAATGAAAATAATACATATAGAACACTTTAAATATAAAATTTAATAAATACATATAGAACACTTTAAATATAAAATGAGAACTAGTATGGAGATACATATCTTGTTGCGGGGCAGATTAAAACTTCAATTTTACCAAAATGGAGATTGTTGAATTTTTTTCTGAATACGTGTGAAGGTATCAATATTTTATGCGAATATATTTATTATAAGAAAGTATTAATATCTTAGTTGAATAAGCTTTTCAATTACATTTATTTTTTTTGCTATTTATTTAATTAACATTGTTGAATAGCCTACCTAAGTTTTAGATTTATAGAGGACATTAATATGTAAAATTATGACAGAAAGTCAAAATAATTTCCACCTTTCCTACCATACTTCATCCAGTATACTATTTACTGAACAACTTTCAAGTTTGTAAAAAGGCTTATATAAATCAGTATTCAGAAAGCTTTTGAAATTTGTAAACTATTTAAAAAGGTTTATTAAACTATGATATTTTTAAATTTACAGCTTCGCCATGAAATGATAGAGCAAAAAGAAGGTGAAACTGAAATAAGCGTCAAGATTCACTATGACGATATGAGACGCGTTTCAACTCGCCGTCAACGTTATTTCTATAATCCTATTGAAGGAACTCCATTTTCCCTTGGTATTGTTTTACCCAATGGTTATGGCATGTATGAATTACAGTCAGAACAGGAAATAAAACGGAGCCCTATCAATGGTAAGAGTAGAATTTATACTTTTTCAAAAATGGATGTAGGTTTATACTGTACCATTGATTACATATGGACTAGATATTAAATATATCATAAGTTTAAAAACATATCGAAACACCTAAAAAATCATTAAAACGTTTTTTGCAAAGCATTAATTTTTATCAATATTGGAATCTGTGAAAAATAATATTGCACTCAAATGCTAAGATAAGCCTGCAAAACGAAATAATTACTAATGATTAATTCATAATATTCATATTTAATTTCAGTTACTGAATACTTCAAGGGTGACAATTGGAGAGTCCATCCTGATTGGTAAGTAATTTCACATAAATTAATTCCCCAACCAAATTTTATTGCATTACTTGAATCAATATCAAACATCTGTCAAGTTATAGTTTTTTTTAAGTTTCTACACATGAAAAAATCTCATAACGACGTTACCTTTCTATCACTTTTTTCTTGAAAAGTTTGCTAGCATGCTCAAAATTATTTTAATGTATTTATCAATTTATTACAATACTGTTTTCGGTTCATGGATTACAAGAGAATTTTAATCCACTCTTAAGATGTTTCAAAGTAAAGTTCTATTTGTAATGGCAGAAATGTTTTGTATCCAAACAAAATCAAAATGAATATTACGGGTTTAATTCTTCCTCGTAATTGCATTTACTCAAACATTACATACATTTCTTTTTGAATAAGTGTATTTTTTAAATATATGTAAAAAGTTTCATATTTATGTAAACATGCTTTGTTATGTGGTCCACATGTCGAGAAAGCGACTTAAATATGGTAATACACTTCATATCAATCCTTTTTTTAGGGATCCATACTTTAGAATGAAAAAACTGAATCCTTAAAGATCACCCATGTGTCTGTTTGTCACAGCTAATTTCCTCAGCACCTATGCAAGCTAGAAAACTTGAAATTTTGCTTAACATAGTTTATTTTTTATTGATAAAACTTATTGACCCGCATTTGTCATGATGGTAAGAACCTCAAAATTATTTATCCGAGTATTATTATGTAAAATGTTCTAAAGTTGCTGAAAACATGTTCTCGCCATCAACAAGGTTGATGTAAAATTTATTAGAAAACTCTAGCACCGAATCTAAACCTTACAACTTTTGAAAAAATTTACAATAATTTTATGTCTAAAATATTATATATATTTACGCAAAATAATTAAATGATATTAATGTTTGTAAATAGTTTTATAGAAATGCTATGAATTGTATGTACCTATATGTTTCAACATTATACATTCCTAAAACTGTAAAGAATCCTCATAGGGCAAATTCTTCTAGTATTCAATAAGTATAATTTAAGTAAATATTTTTTAAAACAAATTATAATAATAGTAATTTGTTTTAAAATACTGTCACATTTTAAATAATGGTTATATTCACTTTTTCAGGGTTTATTGTGAATACAGTTCAGGGGCAGAACAAATGTTTGAAACTGCCGAGCAGCAAGTTGTCCATTTCCTTGCCAGAGCAGGACGTCCTGGTTGGAAATGGATGTCTCTAAGACCCCGCTCACCAACTAGAGAGAATGGGCACGGCCACTACAAAAAGCAGGAAAAGGATTCTTATTACTGTAAGTTTACTTCTTTCCATTAATTCAGCTTTTCAAGCTTTATTCTCTAAATAATTACACAACATAGGTCAAAAAACTCTGAAGGAATCAATATTTCAAAAATTCCTTTTATCTAATGGGAAGATCGTTTTTTTTTTAAAAGTCTCTGAAGGTGGACCAATATTATGACATAAATGTAGAATTCAAGCATGTTTAATGTTTTAATGAATTACTTAATCTGCCAAATAAATTTAATGCATAAAGTGCTTGGTTTAATAGATACAAACACAGTGAAAAGTGATACGTCTATACTACTGAGAGTTTCTGAATTCCATTTGAAACTTATAGGTTTTGTCAAAATGCACAATCTGTTTCTGAGCCAGGTATACATGTTGATGAAACAAGACTGCTTTCGAAAGCTTGCAAGTGGTAACTGCTCCGGGTTTTTGAGAAAAATAAAAATAGGAACACAGTTTTGTGCTGCGCTAACGCAATTGGAGAGCATAATCTAAATGTGGATGTAGTAGATAAATAAAAAACCCTCTAGCATTCAAATATATCAACCATATTAGGTATCCAGTTCATTACAATAATCACAATTTGTCAGTTTTTGAAAATTTCATAAACACTTTATTCCAAAAATTTGATAATTTGTTCACAAAAAAAACTTGTCTATTAAAGCACTTCCAATTTACAATCAACCATCTCATCCAAATAAATCAATGCTTAAATGAGGACATGGTAATTTTTTTAACATATTTTCTCACCTAAAGCGTCTCCAATTGCTCAACAAGTGAATCAAGGTATCATAAAGGTTATGAAACATTTTAATAAAAAGGGTCATAATTAATTGATCAAGAAACTTGTCTTGATGGTTTTTTCAAAATCTTCGAATATAAAAATTCAGTCCAAGCTATTACTTTTGCTTGGCATATAGCACAAAAAATAGAATAACAGCATTCAGGAAAATAATTGTCCATAAAGAATAAAGTAAGGTTCAGCAAAATTATAAAGCATAAAGGAATCATTGCCATATCCTGCCATTACAACAACTCTTCAAGAATTTGATGAGCTAAAGGACATAACCAAATAGGAAATTTTATATATAATAAGATAATTATTTCAAACAGTAAGGAGGCAGTAATTCCACTGATTATACACATCTAAGAACAATGAAAAATTCATTATAAGACTCCTTTAAAAACATTACCAAAAGGTATAGCGCAATCAGAAAACAGTCACTCAGTAAGTCTGAATATATATATATATGTGTACATTAGATAATAATGTTATTATATATTACTAATATAAAAATTTGTTGCCATGGTTTCAGTCATGCCGTTAAATCGACTTATAATAAAATATTTACCACATAAGCATGTTTCACAAACAATAGTTTGAAATTGATGAAATTGTAATTTCTATTCAGTCTATATAAATTTAAAAATCCCTTAAAACAATTTGATTAAAACCAAATATTATCAAAGCATTGAGAGGAATCCCTGACAGAAATAAAAATGGCACCTGAATAAATTGTCTTTTCCCATCCAGTTGTTATCGACACCTAGAATTAGATTCAAATATTCAAATTTTATCAGATAGCCTGTAAGCAATTGGCTATCCATTGCTTCTTGCTATATTTATTAGTAAAGCTTTTTATGTCTTAAAAAATTTATTATTAACGTTACATTGGTTTAGTAATTCGTAATAATAGCTGGTTCCCTCAATAGTATATTGCTACAAAAATGTTTGCCAGTTATTTTTTAATATCATAAAAAGACGCCATTTCAATATACGAAAGGAGCTCTTAAATCAAGAAAAGCAATAAATTATTTAACGAAACTATTCGCAGGTGATAAGACTCTAATTCAATCTCTAGTCCGAGATGCAATGGTGATCAAAGGTGTTGAAGCACATGCAGGACATACTAATTTCAAACAGTAAGTTTCTCTTATATGCATTTAATAAAACGAAAATTTCAACAGGAAATAAAAGAAAAAGCTCTCAATTGTCATTATTTGAAAATATGGAATATTTTGACAACCAGATTAGAATGAATTTAAAAATTCAAACAACAATTTTGATGAATCTTTTTATGTTTACTACTTAAAAAATTTGATTGCATGCAACTTTATACACGTGACAGAATTGAAACTTCTTTGGCGATCTAAACCTCAAGTAAAGGGTAAAACAGCAGAGAGGTAAAATGCTCTAAGAAATGGTTTGGTCGGATTTGGTATGGCAGATCACAGATTTCGTCTCTGGTCGAACCAAATCCAGTCGTATGGAAAGTCGTCTGACGACTATAATTAGTATCATTTCATGTTTGCTCTGTTTGATGGCGTGCAAACTGAATTTAAGACCATTTTGAACCAAGTCCGCCCGTGTGAACACTCAGACCGAACCAATTCATACATAAAGTACAGATTATCTTTAGAACAGCTATCATTAGTCCAATCGCTAGAGATGGACCAACTTGGAAATTCATCAAACAGATTTAATCGCCTTGAAAATTCGTCTAAACTTAGTAGATCAAGTCGATTTAACAAATGTAATAATTTGATAGTGTTGTAAATGGATTTCAATTATTTAAGAACTCTTTCAGTTATTTAATTGGGTTGTAGAAAAATAAAGGCAGATAAAAAATGAAAATAATAAAGGTTTTATTAATATATCTGTATTACTTATTTGCTACAAAGTGTAACATTGAGATGAAAATAAAATAAACTTTAAATATATATTTAAACTTTAACCAAATATTATTATATGAAAATAGATATAATCTGTTTAGTCTTTGTTGTCAAACATAAAAGTAGTGGTATTTAAATTATTATTTTATAATTCTTTTTACCGTTTACCGGTACATTGTTTCATTAGATCGTCGATGCAAATTTATATACTTCATATTCCTTACATTAAAATAGCAAACTAAATTTATGCAATATAGTTTGTGTGAATTTTGCCCATTCCTTTCTCTTCTTTTTTTCTTTTTGTGGTGTTACTAATGTTACCACTTAGATAAAACTGTAGACATGACATCCGTACCCACACAACCAGACATGACATGTGTAACATCCGTATCAGACATGATTTGTGTACTTCACTACCACTGATAGATCTGGCCATCTGTAGCAACACACAGATTTGGTTCGCAAATTTACCGTACCAAATCTGATCATCTGTTAACGTTTTAAAAATGAAATCTTCATATAAATTTATTTACTTAGATAATTGTTAATTAAATTAGTCTGTGAGATAAACGAAGACTCCTATTAACCACGTTATGTAAGGCATTCCTGTTTAAAATTATATTCATGATAACTATATGTGCGGGTTCATTGCGGATTTATAAACGAATTAATACATATTATGTCATTAGTCTTGTAACAGATGAAATACATATAAAATTAGTAATAAATCAATCATAAATTGATAAAAAAATGAACAAAATTTTGACAGATATAACACACTAGAATAATACTAAAATAAAATACTTTTGACATATATAACACACTAGAGTAATGAGAACTATTTTTTTTATCGCGCATTCTTGTTTTACATTTTTTCACACATTCCTGTGTACATTTCTTGTCTTATTCTAATATGTTCATCTATCTTTCTCGGTGTTTAGCTTAGTACCTATATTCTGTCCTCCTTGAAATCGACACGTTGCATTCAGACACTGCATAAATTCTATCAAATGATGTGAAATTTCGAAATGTTATTATAATTAGAGACCGAAAACAGAAAAGCATTAATAAAAATTTCAAAGGAAATAATAGCCTAAATTAAACTTCAACAAAATGTTGCCTGAGGGACATTGTGTTTTTGGATATTTTGCTCTCATTGCGCCCAAAAAAGTTTCACTTCAAAAATATTGTTTAAACGATATACTAATAATGGTAGTAAATTTTGAAATTTGTGACGTCAATCAAGAAACAAAGAAACAAAACTTTTACTTCGTCATATACATTCTTCAACAAGATTATTTAATAAAATATTTTGCGAAATTTGCAATAATTAAGTTTATATTTTTATTAAAATTTTTAATTACTGCATTGCACTGTTCTTTTATTATTTATATTGTCTGTCACTAATATTTTTACTGTCTTTATCAATCACAAGTAGCCCGTTAGGCACATTAATGGCACTACTTAGCAGGTAAAAAACAAAATGGTTCAACTTCTTATCTTAAAGTATTGTAAGATCTGTCAGAGCTAATTAAATTTAACTGTCATCAACAAATTATATCTAGAACTGTAAGGTTATTAAATGTGTCTTTTTAGGGAATTAGAAAATCAACCAGTTAAAACTATTAGCCCATTAGAGCCAAGATGATAATTTGCATCAATTTTTGAAGTAAAATTTCTATACAATAAATTTTAAAAAATATCGCCAATATGAAAAACGTGTCATACCATTAGCAGCAAAGTCATATGATAATAATCCTATAACAGCAGTTAAGCAACATTAATACCAGATCGACACGAGCTATAATAACATTGCCTTCATTTTAGAAGTCCTTCTTCCGGTAAGTATGCTCTAAACATCATCTTTCAAAGTTTTAAATACTTTGTAATTGTATTTATAACAATTTTAAAAATCTAAAATTAGTAAAATTTTTCAATTTGTATAAATGAATGCATTTAATTTCATTCAATAAATTTTTTATAGTATTTGAATTTTTTTTGTACTGTTTGAATATCTCAGTGTAGCAATGAATAATTTGAAATACCAGAATATTATTTCGATTTTCAAAATTTGTTTAGGTTCTTGGACTCTAATGGGTTAATTTATTTTATTATAATAACAATAATAATGTGTACAAAAATTGATGTAAATCGTATTCTGTGTCAATACATAAAAAACTATATACTTATATATAAAATATTAAATTATATATAAAATAATAAGTCTGATAAGTCAAATGATTATGTCATTATAACATTCGAATAAATTCATTTGTGGAAAAATAAATTTATAATGTATCCAATTTTGTTATAAGGGCGATACAAGAAATATAGAGGTTGTTTCAAAACATTCACAGCACAATATATCATAGAAATGGAACTTTGGTTACACGTTTGTCAATGTCAGTGCAGTATTTTTGTTTTTAAGACATGGGTAAAACATAGTTTTCAGCTATTTATCAGCTCAATGTGAAAAAATACGAGCGAATTTGAAATATTAAGTACTTAAAATCAGCCATATCATTAATGTGACAGAATTTAATACTAACATAAAAATTAAAATGCTAATTGCTAGAACTCAAAAAGACCTCAAACAGGCATTTCTAGCACTAGAAAGAAGGGCCAAAAAATGTACCTCTTAATAAACCAGACCAAAACCAAATACATGCAATTTGTGATAAACTCTGACTCCTCCACGCTTTTTAAAATCGGTGATTACAAATTTGAAAGGGTGAATTCCTTCATCTACCTTAGATTTGAAAAAAAACACCGGCAACGATTTGGCTCCAGACCTGAGGAAACGAACAACTGCAGCCAACAGATGCTTTCATAGACTAAAAAGGTTTCCGAAATACAATAATATTACAAGAGACACTAAACTACTGTTATATAAAAGCTTAATCATATCAGTACTTATATATGCATCTGAAACATGGATATTGTGAAACATGGACATTGTGAAACATGGACATTGTGAAACAAACTGGTGAAAAAACCTTGCAATTCTCGAACGAAAAATCCTCAGATCCGTCCTTGGTGGGTATTTTGACAATGGGTTTTGGAAGAGAATAATAAAATTTATGAAAATTCAACGTATGAAGTGGGCCGGCCATGTAATTATAATGAAGGAAGATAGATCAAGAAAACAAATTTTTCTGGCCAAACCAACTGGCTCAAGAGGAAGAGGAACACCCAAATTAAGATGGGCGGACTGCCTATAAAGTGTTTTCGACGCTCTCAAAATAACAAATTGAGAAACCATGGCGCCCACAAGGAGGGCTTGGAACAGTCTACTTGGGAAGGCCAGGGTCCACCAAGGACTGTCGAGTCACTGATGATGATGATGAAAAATTAAAATTAAAATAATAAAATAATCAGTCACTAAGATCGAAGATAAAAAACCGACACGAAGTCATAATAATATCATTTCATCGTTTCAGATTATAAAAATTGCAAATGTTAAGTTTTAAAATTGAAATAGAAGAATTTTATACTAAAAGAACACAGCAATAAAATTAAAATACAATTTGGACATATGTGATACAAAATAGTAAATATTATGGAAAGTGAAGAGGTTTTTTCATAAATGAATATAAGATTTTATTTTTCACAAACAAAAAATTGTATGATAAAAGTTATTAAGATAATTTTATATAACACACTGCACTATATTACAGAGTTATAAAAATTTTGATTTATTACAATATGTACGCTATGGGAACTTCACACGAAAAAATTACTTTACTTTATTAAAAATTCATGTATTTACTGTGAGACAGTACTCAGGACATTGCATGGTCCCTATAATATGACGACTGTTCCTTGCAAATTATAAATGAACTATAGTATCATGATGCATCAAATATTTACAATCGCAAATATTAATTGAGTTGCTTGATGTGTTTCTGAAATAAATCACCAACTAATTTAAATTTAGCAACATGCTGTATTAAAATAGATTTTTTTGATGATATCCTATTATATTGAATCAACAATATGTTCAAATAAAATTAACTATCTCCCTCCTCTCTCTGATACATACGCTCACAAACATATATGCACACTGATTTGTTCCAACAAAAATCAAAAACCACATACACGATTCTTGCAATTTGACTTATCAGATGAATTGTATGTCTTATCCGGAGGTTGCTAAAAATATTAAATTTTTTTTATTGGACTATAGTATTTTTATGTATGCTCATAAAAATATAAGCTAGAGTTGATAGTAATACGAATAACTAATATAATATTTTTAAAATTGGTGCAACTTTATAATCAATTAATAAAATTTCGCTGTCACCAATGCTATAATGATAATAAGTGTTATTTAAAATTATACTGCTAGTTTATTGCTTATTTAGAAAGGTTTAAACAGCTTTTTAACAAAATATAGTTCTTCTTAATGTGAATATAAGTGTAATTTTAATTCTAGCTAAACAAGATTATATTAAAAAATAAGAACCAATATAATAATAAATGTATTCATTGTTACATACTCAGTTGATGGAATAGTAATATTTTAAAGATGACATTAAACAATTTTAAAGCTGACCAATATGATTATATGTACCAATTATGAAAATAACATACTAATCCTATAACAATACACAAAAAGTATAAGTGAGATGTATGAAAGTTGACATATTAAGGTGTAATTAAATTTGTTAAATGTAATTATAATATTTATTTTGTCAATTGTATATTATTATTTCTTAGCACCGAGGATCAAGGTTGGTATATATTACATTAAAGTCATGTTTACATTACATTCCTTCTATGCAGCTCGAAAGGACTAAATAACTAGTGATATATTTTTTATGCAACGTCATTTATATTACAAAATTGTATACTAAAATGTACCTAATATATGAAAGGACATCATTTGGTGCCTTCATTTGCAAGAAAAATCATAATGTCCATTGGAAATCGAAAGAAAGAAATAAATTAATACAAATTTTATTAACATTCTGAGGCAATCTTAGCATATATGCAGCTCCAGTCAAAATAATTCACTGGGAAGGTTTCAGTTTTAGGAATAGAGGATTTTATTTTTAAAAACTGGAAAAATACTATACCTAATTACAATAAATATTTACATAAATACCTTTAAATCATGGCACCTAACTGTAAGCACAAAGAACCTAATACTACAAAAAGTAAATTGGAAAATATTTTATGGCTTTTCTTCTCATTAATATTTTTAATAATAGCATTACGTCCCAATAAAGCATATGTCGAGAATGGCAAAAGCTGAAACAGATATCAAGTATTCTTATCATTATCATCAGTTCCTGTCGCTCCGTTCGGAACATAGGGCAGATGTAAAATGTCTCCATTTGGTGCGGTCAGCTGCCAGTTGCTTAACCTCTCTCCAGGTCTTTCCAGCTGTCTTTGCTTCTTCCTGGACCGCTCTCTGCCAGGTCTTTCTTGGTCGGCCACGTCGTCTTGCTCCTTGGGGGTTCCAGTCGAGGGCTGCCTTCTCGATGGCTTCGTCAGCCTTTCGTGGCGTGTGGCCGATCCAACGCCACTTCCTCTTCCTAATCTGGTCTGCGATGGATTTTTGGTCCGTTTCAGCCCACAGATCCTCGTTCCTCTTCACCTCCGGCCACCTCACGTTCATGACGCGGCGAAGGCATCTGTTCACAAAGACCTGTAGTTGGTGGGCGAGACCTTTGGAGACCCTCCACGTCTCACAGCTGTACATCAGGACGGATTTAACATTGGTATTGAAGAGTCTGATCTTCGCCCTTTTCCACACCAGGTATAGCTGGACGAACGCTTCGTTTGCCTTTCTCACCCTGCTCTTCATGTCCTCCTCGGCTCCTCCGTCCCTCGTCACCATACTTCCGAGGTACTGAAAGCTCTCCACCTTCTCGACATTCTTGTCGCACAGCTTCAGGGGTGTATCAACGGTGGTATTGAGGCACATCTCTTTTGTCTCGCCGACCTTGATTTTTAGGCCCGCTCTCTCTGCTTCGGCCTGCATCCTCTTCAGCTTGTCGTCAATGTCTCTGAAGCGCCCCGCCAGAAGACAAATGTCATCCACGAAGTCGAGGTCCTCCAGCCTATCCGTCATTCCCCACTGGATTCCTTGTCTTCTGCCATTTATAACTTTCCATATCACCCTGTCAAGGACAAGTAGGAATAGTGTTGGGGAGAGGATGCACCCCTGTCTAAGACAGGGGTGCATACATCAGCATCAATGCAGGCGTAAGACGCCTGCATAGTGTTGAGGATTCCTTAATGGGATGCCTTACTCTGCCAGGGTGTACCACATGACTGTTCTGTTAACCGAGTCAAATGCCTTCTCGAAGTCAATGAAGGTGAGGTACAGGGTGTTCTCCCATTCCGAGCTTTGTTCTAGGATGATCCTCAAGGTGTTTATGAGATCCACGCAGCTCCTGTGTTTTCGGAAGCCCGCCTGCTCTTTTCTGAGTCGCCACTCCACCGCTTCCTTGATGCGCTCCAAGATGACGCGAGATAGAATTTTGCCAGGTACTGAAAGGAGAGTAATGCCCCGCCAGCTTGACGATGATTCCCCTTTTCCACTCAGTAGGCAGTTTCTCTTCGCTCCAAATTTTCTCTAGTAGTGGTTTAAGAAGTTCGGCTGTTGTCCCAACATCGGCCTTGAGCATTTCTGGCGTGATGCCGTCAATGCCTCGTGCCTTGCCGGATTTCATCTTCTTTAGTGCTTCCACAATCTCTTCCTGAGACGGTGGCTGCAAAGATATGTCTGAGTCGCTGTCCTCTCCGTCACTTAGGTGCACTGTTGTATCTGAACCTCGGTCTTCTGCTCTCTATGCAAGGTCTTCTATCCACGCTCTTCGGTCCCTCCTCACGCTCCGTTTCACCTTCCTGTCGGCCTCAGCGTACTGTGCCTGAGCATCCACTTTCTGCTGTGGAGTCCTACTGTTGTTGATAAGACTCTCGGCGTCCTTTCTCTTTCCAATATCTGACCAGGTTCCTTCTGACATCCAGTCCTTCTTCGTCGGGTCCTTGTACCCCAGCACTTCTTCACTGGTTGCTATGTAGACATATTTTGTCCTTGTCCAAGAGTTTTCCACAGTATCGATCTCCTCGGAATTTAAGGCCTGGAAGCGGTTCTTTAGTTCCACTTGAAACTGCTGGTGGATATTTTCGTCCTTTTTTCGTGGCAAAACTGCCACGTCAAACTTTTCCTTCCTGCTCTGGAACTTTCTGTGGAACTGGGTTACAATTTTTGTTCCGTTTGTTCCACACATCTCTCACTGATCTCCGAAATTTTCGACTGAATGCCATGTGGTCGATTTAGTTCTCCGTAGTGTGGTCAGGAGACACCCACGTTACCTTATGGCAGTTCTTGTGCGGGAACACTGTTCCTCCAATTACCAAATCGTGTCTTGCGCAGAAGTTCACAAACTATTCTCCGTTGTCGTTTCTATCACCTAGGCCGTATTTACCCATGATATGTTCCAGCCCCATGTTATTTCTCCCAACATTTGCGTTCAGGTCGCCCATGACGATGATTGTACATCACATCCTTCCGGCTCATTCCCATTACTACGTCATTCAGGTGTTGGTAAAATTCTTCTTTTTGCTGTGTTTCTGCACCCTCTGTTGGTGCGTAGCACTGTAGCACCGTGACGTTACGAACACGAGTCTTGAACCTCACCGTCAGGAGTCTCGCTGAGAGTGGTTTCCACTCTATCAGGCTCCTCTTGGCCTCCTTGGTCAACAGGAGCCCCACACCGTCCCGGTGTTCAGCGTCATCCCCCGCGTATCCTGAGTAAAAGAACGTCACTCCATCTTGTGTTCGTAGTTCTACGAAGTCGCGCCACCTCACTTTGTCAGTCCAAGGATGTCCAGCCTGTATAGTGCCATCTCGCTCACCACTTGCCGCAGCTTGCTGCTCTCCTTCAGCGTCCTTACATTCCAGAAACCAATTCTAGTCTGTTTCAAAGCAAAAGTCGTCAACTTAACATCTGTCCATTTTAATTTCTTAATTGTTTCTTTAATAATAGAAGTTTCTGTCAGATTGGTTATTAGCCAAACTGCCCTAGCGTGGTTGAAGGGGCTGTTTCCGCGTCCGCGCCCGCAGTGTGTAACCCTACACCAGGGACCCTCACGAGGTACTATCAGTAGGGCCAGCTGAACTAAGGTTATTTTAAAGAGGTGTTACTCCTCTATCACTCCCCAATTTATCCTGGCTTGTGACAGGCAGAGCCTGAACTTAAAATACATGATTGTAAGCAGTCAATGAAATATTTTTAAGCAATGCTTCTCAGTTCAAATTTATCTTTTAACCTCTTCCCAAAATTCAAAGTAAGCTTGTTGTGGCTCATAAAATTTTTGGGACATATACAATAGTCGCCAATATACTTCCAATTACACATTCCCTCGATACATTCTAAATTTAGTTTTTAATATATACCTAATCAACATTGAAAGTATTTTATTGCTTACGAACCTTTGATTCTACTCTCTTACGTTTGATTCTAAATCACTTATCCAACTTCTGTCTCTTTAGTCACATTTCATAATATCCACTAAGTACAAAAAATTGTTTTTAGCTGTGATTAAATCTTTCAATATAACCTGAGTTTAAGCTATGCACTTATTGATTGTAAGACTGGATCATTTTGATCACATCGATTTATGAGTGCAATGGTAAAGTATTAATATCTAGTGTTTTTTTGCGAGTAATAAATATACTGATGACAAAGAGGATAATGGATTAATTATCCAAAAGGATGTCAGATTTGCAGATGTCTAAATGTTTCCTCAAATCTTTCTGTCATTTGCATGAAGATGCTTGAAGATTATCTTCTGGCATTATTTGTGAAGATTGGTTCTTCCGTAATCATTCATATTCTCCACTAATATCATGATCATATGAATGTATTTTAAGTTTATTACAAACACAGCTCATATTTGTTTTAACTGCTTGTGATCAAATAACACATTAGAAATAAAAAAAATTTCTTACAATTAAGCTGTAGCCCCATTTCGTTCACAATGTGACTAACATCAACCAACTTATGTGACTAACAAGGAACCAATTGTAACCTGTTAATTGGATAAATTCTTTAGAAATTTACAGCATTATTGAAAGCCTTTATAACAAAGTAAAGGCTAGGTTCTTGCTTTATTAAGAACTGTTTAATATCAATAAAAATGACAAAGTAAACGAAGAAATCTCATGAATTAATAAAGTGCCTAAAAGTTAAATAAAACTGATTGTCTTATGAGATAGACATAACACCCGTTGCAACTTGCATAGTTGCTTAATTTGCTCTCCGCAAAACCGCCACTATCAACTCTACAGCATATTGAACATAAAACGTTTGTTTCACAACAACAATCTGGATATTTAACATTTAATTATTGTTTTGTCTGAGTGGTGTGAATGAAAATATTTTATGTTTTTGGATTCTCAAAAATAATCAATGCAAAACATTTATAATAACTATTGTTATATAATGTTTTTTTTTGTAGTATAAATGAAGTATATATCATAAAAATGTAAGCTTTCGGTGTTTAACATTAAAATTGTGTTATGTATAGCTTCATGACACTATCTTGACCGTTTATACTCAGGATTAATTCAGTATTTTTGTCTGCAGACAAGGCTATCAAATGTTTGGAGTGACATTATCGTTTATTGCGACTAGAAGTGGATTATTAAAATGGACTGAGCATGTACCACAAGCAGCAGATTCAATGGATCCGTAAGTATTGTAAATTTTACAGAATCATTTTAATATGATCAATATAATCTCAATAAAAAACTGCATATTTATCTTGATGAATCATAATGAGATATTATATTCAGTATGTATAAACATATTCATTTATGCTAACAAAATTTAACCAACAAGGTAATAAATCATTTGACAAAGTAATATTGGGTGACTAAAACCAACAAAAAATTTATAATATAATGCAATTGCAGACATATCATCTATCCCCATCTAAAATTAATACTTTACGTTATTATAAATCAACAATAATATTTAATCTGAAGCAAAAAATAATTTAAATGGCCCTTAAATACATATATTTTTAATTTATTTTATATACAGGCATTTTAGTAAAAAGTATCACCGAGCTTTTGACGCAGAATGGTACAAAAGAGCTGTAGACCACCATTCTATTGAACCAGAAAGTTTCGTCTTCTCTGTCCCATTCAACGATGATGACCAGCCTGCCAACGGTGAGCCGCTAGTCTTAGCAACTCATGCTGTGTTTCTGGAGAACCGTGGGCATAGGGCTCCAGCTGCTGTTGTTGGTCTTCATTACCAGTTGCACACATTATTCAAACATTTTATTAATATCACATCTGCCGTAAGTCTTGAATTTATTTTAATAAAAATAAATTATGTTTTCCGTAAAAAAGAGTGCCACTTGAATTGTGATCAAGAGTTTCAATCCACTCTATGCGAATCCCATTTATACCAATCATGAAAGAGAAAAGCTATCATTCTTTCTATTTTTTTTCATTACTAGATAACACTTTTTATAAATGAGAACTGTCTTTAAATATGCTATTGAACTAATAAATAATTTCCTAAAAAATCTTCATTTCTCACTTTATTCCCTCGTACGTTGCCTAATTTTTTAATACCCTCACCTCTGATTGATCTATTAATTATAATGTACCATTTTATTAAATTTACTTTTTTTCTTTGTATACAAATAAGGATAATTATCCTTTTCTAAATCCTGCCACAAAATTTATAATTTTTACCTAATAGTGCTTTTTTTATTCAAAGAATTCCTGATTTAAAACTAAGTCGATCAATTACGCTTTATAGACTACTAATAACTAGGTAGTTCTGAGAATAGAAATTTGCCAGGCACATTAAAATGCATAATTTGAAAACTCATACTTCACTTTGTTTTGAACATCACAAAAAAAAATAATAAACCTATGAAATCTGGCAGGCAAAACCTAGAGTACGATCCACTAGCCGCTCGCAACAGTCGCACCCACGACTGCGATCAAACCCATTCCACTAGTTTGTCAACGATGTAACTGTCAGTTCAAGTGAAACGAGTTATGAACAATGCGTATTTTAACTATGAGGAAAGTACAGGTATTTAACAAAAATAAAGAGACAAAAATAAGAGCATTGTATTTTTTTCTAATGTATTAATCGTTAGGTAATAATTTATACTTACATTAATTGCAAAAGTGTAATTTGATTTCTATAAAAATTTGATGATTGTTTGCTTGTTTTGCTCCTTTTTGTGCAATCTATACTTTTATTATGCATTTCTCAGAGATGCAAAAAGTGATTCTCTTGGTCACCGTGTTTAAGTTTATAAGACAATATAAATTTATTTATGTAAATTTTATATATTAATGTGTCAAAGTCAAATTGACAGATAAATGACCACAATGACCCACGTTGATACGTGAGTCGGCATGGCCTCGAAGCGGTGGTGAACAATGACGCCATCAATGACGTTTTGATCACAACCACAACGACTGCGGTCGACAAGTAGAATGATACAGTGAACGTTTTGAGGGTTTCGATCGCCTAGTGGAAAGTACTCCTACTGTGCATTTTAATTTTCATAGTAATTATTTATAACCTTATCACTAATATAGTAATATGTTACTAATAATGTATTCATGATAATGTTATAGTTACTTAAACAATTTGTTTTAATTGTACTTTAGTGTACCGGTAGTGGCTCATGCAAGAAAACATGCGCCTCAGCTGATCTCGATTGTTACATATTGGATGACAATGGATTTATCATTCTGTCTGAAGATAGTTCACACACTGGTCGTTTCTTTGGACAAATAGATGGAACCATCATGGACTCTCTTGTACAAGACAGGATTTATAAGAAAGTTCCTGTATATGATTATCAAGGCCGATGTCCAGATGGACACAATCATTTTAGCGGACAAGGTCATATAGTCAAGGTTAGTTAATTAATAAAACAATAATTAAATTATTGAAATTACCAACATTTTGTTATTCTCATTTTTTTTTAACCAGTTGTGTAAATTACAAACAACATTATTAGTTTTGAGCAAAATTTTCTAAAAGAAGTAACTCAAAGTCTTTATTAAATCTAATAATTATTTAATTCCATGTAAAAACTTTTTATTATAATTTAAAATATGTTTTCAGAAACTCAGAATTAAATTTTTGAGTATAAGATAGCTTTACATTTACTTGGCTTCTGTTTGCATTTTTTTAGACAATAAAAAATGAAAATGTATTAATATAAATTAATTACTATTTTGGAAAGCGTATGGTTAAGTGCGATTAGAGCTTAATAAATATTAAATAAAATATCATAATGTTAAACCTGAAATAGACAACATCCACTGCCTGCAATTTACAGAATTTGTGACGCACTTCAAAATAAAATCATACTGGCAGTTCATAAACTAACACTAGATGTAAGAAAAAAATATGGCAAAGGAGAACCAAATAATTACTTCCAATATTTGCTGCTTTCGTGAATAATAATACTCATTTGTGAAATTTTTTAAACATTCAGATACTTGCTGGACTTAAGACACAAATTGAATAGATTACCAAGAAACTTTAATTATCTTTGTATTGCCAAAAAAGGCAATTTATTTAATTTTATTCTACATTTAAATATTCAATTTAAAAATGTTTTTATTTCAGCCACTGCGCCCGTTACAATGGTTTGGAAATTGGTTAACAAAACTTATTGCATTCTGGGTGCCTCTGTGGGATACAGTCCGAGCGAGAGCATACCCAAATGCCCAAGAAGAAGGTTGTTTGTTATATTTTTCTTGAGATATATTTCTTAATTTACAATATGTCGTAAACAAATGATTAGTTAGTTTTTCTATTACATTTTTGTTAAGGTCTATTTCTTAATTTACTAATAATTATAAAGAAATGATTTAATGGCAGTTTTAGAATTTAGATTTTAGTTTAGTCTAACAAAGGAGTTATGAAACTATGATTAAAATATAGAAAAATAGAAGAAGCATTCCCCTTTATTAGTCTTCAGTCAAGTGGTTTCAAAAACCTACTTCAAAATAATCTCAAAAATTTCCACTTAGACCCAGCATATACAGAATATGAGGATGAGGAAAATGAAGAGTACTCTCATCCAGATGGTGGTAACTACCGTATTGTGATCGATCCGCCGGTAGCGGCACCTCCAGCACCACCTGCACCTGTGCCGGCTCCACAACCTGCGCCTGCTCCACCTGCTGCCGCTGGTCTCCGCCCTTGTGACCGTCGCGCCGACTTATTCCAGCTCCAGGCCGAAAGACTAAATATGAGTCAACCGCTCAAGGGAAAGCTGACTAATTGTCATGTTTCTGGATGTGAGAGGTATGCAAAAAAAAATTATTTTGATTGAAAGTTAAGCTAGATACCCATTGGGAAAGAGACGTTTGAAAAAAATTAAGAAGTGTGTGTATTTAGAATTTATTAAAACGATGATTAAACAATTTCCATTCCTACTAAACCAATTGTTTTACTTATAGGCCAACATGGAGGTTTATATGCTTGTGAAGGAATAAGTGAGGCGTGTTGTAAATATTTATTTTATTTTAATTGACTGACCACCAAACAAAAAAAATTAATGTGATAAAGAATTAAAATAAGTGGTCAAATATGACTCAAGTTTCTTGTCTCTGCAATTAGGATCCCGTGACTTTTATGTTTTTTTTTAGATTAGAATATTCAAAACATAACCAATTTGAGTCTGACTGAGCTGAGCGGTGAATTAAAAATTCTTTTATGACAAAGCTTTTGCAATTGAATTGAAAGTTATGGTTAAGACCATTTAAAAAATTTACATTAAAATCTCCTATTAAAATAATTATATAACACATGGTATTTGATGCTAAAATAATGATTGTCTAACACTTCTGGTTGTGTGCAGTAGTGGATTTATGGTCAACCAACAACAATTCAGATCTAGGAATCTTGATCACATTAAAACGTATGGATTATTTTTGGAAAATTGGATAATTTTTGGATTATAGAAATATTTTGTAATCTATTAATGGAAGAGATATATTTTCAAATTTTTGTTAAAACCACATACTTGGCCAAAAACATATGATTATGTGATTTCTTGAAAAATTAAAACCACTATTTTTCCGGCCGATACAACAAAAAGACCAATTTTTTCATAATCTTCTTATAAAATTTACATGATATTTAAAAAAACATCATGTATCACTTAAAATATTTGCAAAAAAATCACATATCACTAACAATTTTTTCATCAGTCTTTAAACTTCAATTGCATTATTTTTTTCTGTAGAGGACGTGCCCGACATTGCTCCACCCTCGCTACACCAATGCATACAAAATAAAAACTCTACATCTAAATTGATAATTATTTCATCATATGATAGTTCAAGTACAATGGGTACGATACTAGTTTCAAGTACAATGGGATATATTTTATTGTACTCTTTAATTTCATCACATAAGGACTATATCTTTGTAATTTTACTAAAAATTGCATTCAAAATAAAATTGAATTTAACTAAATTATAATTTATTTCATTTTCTCCTATGATTGTAACAAGTTAAAGGACAAGTAATTAACATCCTTACGGAACCAATTTTAAATACCAACTATATATATAATTTGTAACACTAATAGTTTTAATACAAGTTTTATACTTTAAAATATATATATATATGAGATATATGAGAGCTCACTTTCGTCCCATATATGAGAGCTCACTTTCGTCCCTATGGCTGTGAGCTAATTGAATGTGGCACTTCATTCATAAAGCAGAGTTTGAAGAATCTGGAAAATTAAATCTAAAAAGTATTTTTAAAAAGGACTGAAATTAAAAATAAAAATTCTAATTTTTTATTTTCTTTCCCCACGATTTTCTTTTAAAGTATATTTTCATTTCTTAGGACCAGTGAATCTTTATTTTGATATAATTATAATAAAAATATTTAAAAAAACTTCTCTACAATATATATCTGTAATTGAGAATTATCTTACTTAAATCAATAATCAACTTGTCAACTAACCAATCAATCTTTGAAGATTATTGTAAATTTATTAATACATGGAATGTTATTTTTATAATCATATTATTTGAAAATATAATCCGTTCTTCAAATATTACAAGAGAAGTAATAAGTATTAGAATTACTTTCCAGTACACAAGGATGTTTCTCAAGTCGCAATTAAACTACTGTTTTATTTTGCGAAGTTAAAGTATGAAATTTAAAAAAAAATATTTGTAATGTGGTCTCGGAATATTATGTAATAAGCAATAATGGATAAAACTTACCAACTTTCGAGGCAACAATAAAATTACAATTTGGGCATTTTTCTTTTAATGCAATTACATCCACAAAAAGTACACACCATTTTGATTGCCAATTAATAACATAACAAAAATTTATAAAAAACAAATATAACAATGCGATGGCTACAACAACATATATAATACTTGTGTATTATTACGTACACCAAAAATATGAAATATGTAAAAATATTTAAGTATAATAATATATCCTCTCCGCAATACATTTAGTTTATATGTTACGACTTGTGCCTACCACACATGGCGTCTATTATGACAAGTAGTTAGTTAGTTTTTTAAAATGAATGTAAGCATCTTGACAGTTATTGCAAATTTTTCAAAAATATTTCCATTTGCTACTAATTGTTGTTTCTTCATTCTCTCGCTTCGTTTAGCTGCATTGTCAAATCTCAGGTTGTTCAGCAAAAAAGCAAGTCTGTGTCTGTATCGAAAGATATTCATCCCTATGCCATCGATAGCCCATAAATTGATTGTGCTTTGGTGACTAGAATGTACTAAACCTAATGTAACAATAACCCAAAAAGTACCTTTATTTCCTCCTTTGTCGTCTCAGTTTTTTGAGAATCGTTAAGTGTTTGCATTTGGAATTTTTTCATTAGTAAGGTTCTAAATTTAGTCATTTATATCATCAGAAATAAAAATTTCAAAGCATTGAAGATGAGACATCTTATTTTTCACAAGCCATTTTACGCCTGGTAGGTTAGAAATAAGATTTTCAGTTCTGGTGCGAATGTTAAACCGGTATGGATCTTTTCGCCACATGGTTACTGAATCTTTCCCTTATAAAATGTAGATGCTCTAAGCTGGCATAGTTATGGAGGCGGTAGGTTGCCAGTGTCTGAATCACATGAAAGTATCTCAGCATCGACTTCACTATTCGTGTCCCTTTGGATGCTCATATGGTCAGGTTCATTATCAGATTCTGGTTCTAAACTCGTATGTTTTGACACAAAATCATCTTCTTCAACTAAAAGTGCTCTTATTATATCATATTTCTTTATCCAGGCCATATTTTACATGAATAATTACCTGAATATATATTTGAGTATGTAAAATACACAAATTAACTTAAATAATAATAAAAAAACACAAACTGTAACTCGTACCTTTTTGATCCAGCGCGTACAAGGTGGGGTGTGTGATACCCAAGTGCACTTTACGATGTGACAAGTGTGGTATCAACCACCGGACTGAAAGAATTTCAATCACTGGAGCGGCAAATTTGTGTTTCCAGTTATTACAAAAAAAACTATCGTACTTTTTTAGTTACTTTTATAGTTTTTAAATAGTAACAATTTTGTAACGAATAGGGTGTGTCACACCCCACCTTGTAAACGGAAAGTTAAAGGCATGGTCCAGCGATATTTTTTTATATACAGAAATAAAAGTTTTTTTGAAAGCGACACAACAGTGACATAATACTTAGCTATTTATTAGTTTTATAGCATTCATTCCATCATTTAATGTACTTCTGGGTACCTGATAACTCTCCGTAACTTGTCACACAGTAGGAAATCACTGTGTGACTTATCTTTTTTTTTACTTAGTATTTTCTGAACTTAATGTTGTACATATTTCTGTTATTTAAGACCCTTTAGTCTTTTTTTTTGTCTGATTGTTAGCAATCTCTACACTTATAATCAAATTAAGTAATAAAAAATTTTGCTAAAAATGACTGTAGTGTTGAATATTTTTGTGACCATACTGAGTAAATAGAAAAGAACTAAATATGAACAGGCTAAAAAAAGCTAAATAGATAATTCATCCATTTTTCTGCTTTTATAAAAAATAGATAAAAAAAATTAAATCAGAAAGTAACTGTACTGTTATGATCAGTCATAGTTATGGTCAAAACTAAAAGCAAAGTATACTGAAGCAAATCTGAACACAGGCAAAAACTACCCACATTTACTAAATAATTTAACAGTTTATAATAATACCTTTATTAATTACATAATACTATTTCGTGATAGTCTAATAATAACTCATTCAATTTTAATTTTGCGCTAACGACACTTTGAAAGCAATGCAAATTATTGCAATGAACAAAATCCTGCAACAACAGAGTCGGTTAATAGAAATAAATGTATATGGGAGAGAAATGTTTTGAGAAAAATTATTACAGTAGCACAATCTGTTATTGTAAGTGACCGATATTAAAGAACTCTCACCTATAGTTCGTGTGGAAAAGCCCGAGCAAAGTACCTGACTATCAACATCATGACCTTTATCCCAGTTACTCATCAAACAGAAATTTATATTAATATCCTTAGTAGCGGTTGAAGCTAATGCCTCACTGTAAATAGAAATCACTTGTAAAAATAATGTAAATACATATTATTTGTAAATCTCCCTTAACTTTTTGTGTTGTGGAAAAAGGTTTTATTTATAATAAAACCTTTTTTCTCAATATAAAAATTCTATTATCAATGTAATGAAATATCAATTTTTATAAATTGAACTATTCCAAGTTTGTGACATTTTCAATATTTGTAATAAAAATTTACCACGAAGGTAACATAGAAACAGATTGTAATAAAAAAGGTATAACAATTTCATTAAATTGATTTTCCAGACCTTTCAGCGTACAAAAGATTCCACACAGCAACTTGATACTCCTAGTGGTAGACATGTTATGCCCGTGCGGCACAAAGCGTCTTGGTATCAGTGCAGCAGAGCTGCCGCCTGCACCACCTCGTTGCCGACGTCCACCCGCCCCTATACACCGTAAGAGACCACCCAAATGCATCAGCTACCATCCTGAGGTAAGTTTATAAGCTTCCCACTCCTTTAATCAGACTATATAACCAAAGATGCAAAATATAATATCATTCACTTCATTATTTCCTTATTTTATTTACAATTTGTTTTGACAATTTTTGTTATATAATGAAGGTTTCCTTTCTTAGGAAATGAAATGTTAAATTGTCCAGATCAACTAGGAATTAAATATAAACATCAATGTTTTTATTTGACAATACTAAATTTGGAGTACAGATGTCACATGCGATATTTACAATTTTTGCTGTCTTAATGATCTCTCATTATTGTGGAGATACCACAATGATGAGAGATCATTAACATTGAAACAGGCAAACTGAACCAATTCCAGCAATATTGCCAGAAATTAATGTAATTTTTGAATTCCTTAATTTAAATCATAAGATAATAATAATTTTTTATTTCTTCCAGGAAATCGAAATACAACTATGCGGCCGAGGTTCATTAGCATCAAAAGCACTTTGGGTGATCTCAACAACACTATTGTTTGCTTTTATAGTGGTAACGTGACTTCAATAAGCGATTAAGATGAAGTTAATAAAATTTGTAAAAAATTTTGGTGAAGAAATCATACTAAGTTCTAAGCTCGTCTTTGAGTTTCTACAATAAAATTTCTTAATAAAAATTGTGTATTCGTCTTGTTGAAGAATGTTCAGAGCAATCGTATCGCCAGTGCTGTTTTTGATAAAAGAAGTATAAAGAGACAATAAAATAATTTGGTCCAACCAAATATTATATAATTAAGGTATGGGGAGCGGGGTGAAATTTATGTAATAAAATCATTAAGGAATTTTTTACAAATTATTTTATCTTGTATATTTACGTTAATTTGTGTCAGTATTCATTAGTTAATAATAGATATATGAATAAAATAAACATAACGGAATAGTTAGGTGATTCGTGTCAGGTTCTCGATATAAAAGTAAATTTAAAGTAAAACTTGACACTTGATAATAACAAATAAGAAAACCAAGAAAATACATTTGTACGTAAGTTGGTTATATATATATAATTGATATCTACGTCGGTTTAAAAATACTGTTTTAGAAAAATTTACCTATGTTGAATCTAACCTAATTTTTTCATAAAATTTTGTCAGTGTTTCCAATTTATATGATAGTTGCATAGTCTACTAATAATGTAAATAATATATTTGTTTCGCAATTGTTCTGTTGTAGAGTTGTACTTTTTTTTGCTTAACTTACGTGTGCCTGTCCTTAAATCATAATTTAAATGTTTTTCCGTTAATGTTTATAAAAAATACTCGCTTGAACATTTCAATTTCTGTAATTTTACTTATAAATATTGGACGGATTCCGATATATTGAACAAAGTAAATAATGATAATAAAATGTACATGAACAAAATATTTGTTTAAAACAAATTCAAAAGTCACATTATTTTACAAATTTGCACCCAGAATTAAATAAATTAAATAAAGGGTTCTAGTTCAAAGTTTGGATTTCACAGCCTGCAATTTAAGCTTAACTTACATTACGAAAAACCTTAATTTCAATTCTAATTTCATTGTCATCTTGATGTAAGTTTCTATGAGCTAACGTGTTTAAAATATAGAAAGACACCTTGATAAAATATTAATAGTAGTGTATTCATAATAGTCTTTGTAACTTTTCTAAGCCAGGAAAATAATGAAAAGATAAGTATTAAATTGCAATTGATAGTTTGTCAGTAAAGCAGTGAAGTTTAGTGTAATAATAATACAAAATAATTATGAGTCAGATTCTCATTAATTTTGATAGCTGATGTCATTGTGTAAAAGATTTGTGCATGACAAATTAAAATTATAATTTGAACTAGCGTACATCATATCATTCTAACTGTAAAATTTGTAAAATATGTGAACAAATTAATGCCAAAAACAGAATATTCATTTTTACAATTTAAATTTAAGGATAAAATACTTTTAAGATGGCCATTCATAACGCCACAATGTATTTATTATTCAAAAATTTTTATGTCGTTGACTTTTTATATTGTTATATATTAAGATTTTAGTGTTATGTACTTAGATTCTGCTTTCCGAAATACGGATTCGTCGAACGTAAGCATACTAAAATGAGGGAATAAGTCATCTTTAAAAGATAATATTTCATGGTCAATCATTAATCGTAAAAAATGTGTTAGTAATTTTTGAGCCGAATAGATAAACCATAACCTATGAAACTTGTAAAAGTATATGATAGCTGTTTATATCAACCGTTCGTGGCTAAGATTCCTACAATTTAATTTACAATATTCAAATTTACTTACAAATTTCTATTCTGATTCCAATGGAGAATTTAACATTATTACAGACATTTACCTCAAAGAGTATGGTAAAATTATAGAGCCTAATCCGAGCCATTTGAGTTTGTGAAGTGCTTGTTTTAAATTTTGGTGTATAATTCTTTTTTTTATTTTCATACAAAGAGTACCTTTTTAAAATTAATATAAATTAAGAAGTCAGTGTATATAAACTATACTTTTTTCCTTTCTATATCTTAATATTTCTCACCAAGATGGTTTTATCAATAATGTTAATGCACCAAATCAATTAACAAGCAATTCACCTTCATAGGACATGTCTATAAAAACGAATATCTAGAAAGAAGAATAAATAATAGTATCTTCAAATTTACTCCATACTTCATTCAATCAGGAACTGTGAATACCAAATGGTAGTCTTATAATGTTATTGTTTTCTTAATAACACAGAATTTAAATAGCACTGAAGAACTTCTTACATACTAATGAAATCACTTGTAAATTTGCTCTGCACATTGCACACCCAAAATGAATTATCTCAAATATGAGAATATCAATGAAGAGTGTTTACACTAAACAATCATATGCCACGAGTTTCATAGCTAAGGTTGGCATTTACGCACAAAGTATTTGATAAAGCCTAATTTAGGAAACAGATGAAATCTCTAAATCTTCGAATTTGGCTTCCTATTTAAAATTTCTAGTAAAATATTCTGTAATACCTTATAAATGATGATACATAATTGATTTTATGCAAAATCAATTTTTCAATACGGGCCTACTAATCGCTTCATTAGTAATGAGAAAGTAATTTTTTCTATAAATTACATCCCTCTATGTAAATTTCATTAAATATTTTTATATTCTTTAAATTAAAACAAGGTTAATAGGTACCTTATTGTTATTTATAAAAAATGAATTGTAAGAGTGTAACAGCAAATAGTATAGATTAGACAAATCTAATCGCAGCAAATTAGTTATTACCTATAAACATTTCTTAAAGCATAAGACAAGTTGTGTGGAAAAGTTGTCAGATATGAGAGCCCAACAGTATATGCCACAAATGATCAGAGGCTGTCTATGTATAATGTTTATGTTTTTTTAAGAAATAACCTGATATAAACGTTTAAAATAATTTTACTATTAAAGGATTAGTCATCAATTAAACATATCAAACATGATTTTTGTTTATTTATTGTGAAGTAATTTTGGATATGAATTTCACTAATAGCCGTAATCAATAAATTATTGAATTAAACGATTTATATTCATTTGAACTACTAATTACACACTAATTACTAATTAAACGTTGAGTCAGAAATTATTAAATTCTCCTTATTTAAAAACGATTTGATTTAGTTTTTAAATTACTTCTTGATTAAAACTTCTTATCTTGATTAAAACATTTTTTATTAGCACGTGTAATTTCTAATCAAAAGATTCTTGAAAATTTACTTTCATGAATCAAATTACATTATGTCGATATTTATTAATAACAAAGTAATATTAAGTAAATAAATTTTTTCTTTTAAATTTACTTGGTAAATGTATAATTTGTGTATATTTCTTGACAAACATTATAATATAACATAAAAATAACAAAGTTTAATTAGACCTTTAAACTTTTGTAAATTCTTACAAGTATTGAACCTTAAACAGACATGAAATTACAATATAAATCTTTTTATATAACAATTTTAGTCAATTTATTATAAAAAGCTGATTCTATAAAGACAGCATGTTTGTTTACATGCATTTACTTAGTGCATTTATAAAAATTAACTATTTTAGGTAGTTAGATCATTTCTAAATCTGTTAAATTAATATTAACATGATTAATTCCCCATAAAATCTGACTTTGCAATTGTGATTGGACAATAAGCATGAAATGTTCAGATTGTTTATACAATTATCAAGAAATAAAGTAAAAATATTGAATGGTACATGTAGTTCTTGAGGAAATTTTTAGTAACATATTAAAGGTTCTATTAAAGACATAAATTGGTGTTATTAGCCTTATTACATGATTTGTGAACTTTATCATAATATCATTTCAACTGGGTTTGATACAAAATCTGTTTGTTTCTTTGTAGTTTAAATGAATTATTTTTGAACGATATTTACATGTTTTAAAGTATAAAAAGTTACATATATGAAGTCATTATTTCATACTCAACACTTAAAAATGTAAACAACCTAAGGAACACCGTATTTCCTGCAAACCTTCACTGCGAGTATTAATGATAACTCAAACTTTTGTAAAAAAAATTCGGAACTTAGATTTGACAATAAATGTGTTTGTGTAAGATTTCCATTTTCATTAGTTGTAGGCACTAGGTCAATCTAATCTGTTATATATCAGTATTGAACAAATTTGTTCGAAAAAATGAGTCAGAGTAGATTTTAAGTGGGTGGATAAGGATATTTTGTATCGCAGTGTATTAAATAATCTATTTCGCATCCTTGCAGCCATTCAATAGAGCTTGGTACATAGTTGTAGGACTCCCTTAATCCCTTAACTTTTCTTATTGAAACTACCTGCAAGATAAATAATCCATTCGTGGTACAGGTATGGTGCTCTTCTAAATCTGAATGTACTACAATGGTGGATATTGGGATTTTATTGGTAACTGGGGGAATTTACACCTAAGCGTAGCCATTTTCATTAATTTGGTTATTTGTAGTTAAGCAACCAAGTGAATTTTTTAAGAAGCAGTTACGGTTAATTTCGCTAAAGTTTCTACACCAAACTAAATGTAAAAAAATTATTGTACCGTTTATTATCCATCATATAAAAAAATTTGGATTATAACTTATCTTTGGTCTTTAATAACTTTTATGGAGTATAAACGTTACAATAAATGACCCTTTTTTAAATAATAGAGAATATAAAATACAAATATCATTTCGTAACTGTGTGTTTGAGTCTAATTATGAAAAAAGTCATAATAGTAAAACTAGGATTTATTTGAGTTTGTTAGGATTTTTAGTTCAACTTGATCTGTTTACAGTATAGATAAAAAACATTTAATTAGTACAATTTAGACATAAATTCTTAATTGGTACGAATCATATACCTACACAACAGTACAAAAAATAGTTAACATACATATTATCATTGCATATCAAACACATATCAAATTGCATGTTGATTCAGATAAAAACTGCTTAAAATTTATCAAGTAAAAATATTTAAATGCCAATTGACATTTAAAAAAAAGATATTTTTAACTTTTTTAGAATAATTATCACACAATGTTAGATTTACCATTAATATTTCACTTCTATGTATGGAGGTTTGCAAAATTTATATTTTTGTCTTAAAGTGACAGATAAGTTGACAACTTGCATCAACCTTTATCAACCAACAAATTGAAAGATTAGATAACCGAATTAAATCAAACGCTGGCACTAAATTGGATATCTAAATATTTTTAAAATCGATTGAAAGTGATGTTATCATATCATATGTTATCATTATCATATGTTATCATATCACAAAAGACAAAAAAATACCTTACAAAATGTCGATAATTATACATATTTTACATTAGCAAATTGAGTAATTCAAATTAATAGAGTGATTTCATAAAAAATAAGAATTTAATTCTATCATCCAAATGCCTAAAAAGCCTATGGAAATGCTAAATCTATACTGCTGATCTCATTTCAGTATGAGGTAAATTGCTTAAGCATGATTAACTTTATTATTAAATTCTTAGCGATAATCTGTTTGTAAAAATGAAAGAATTTTGTGTACTATCAGTGCTGTCAAGGCAAATAAATCATGACTTTTAGAGCGAAAGTAAATATAATTATTTAATATCAAAAACCTCTGAGTAAATCATTTACTTTAGTTACAATATGAATTGACCCTGTAATACCCAATAGTTCCTATAATTTGTTATAGAAGTGAACTTAAGTGAATGTTGTTCTAATATGTTTAAAGGTTTTAGCATTGGTTGTGTAAAGAAAATCTCATCAAAATTTATATTTCACTTGATCAAAATCTGAACTATTCAATACATGCTTTTATACATTTTTTTAGTTTGTGTATTTCCAAGTCGTTACAAAATTAAGATTTTAAATTTAATGGTTTATTTATATATTTTAATTTATTAGTGGAAAATTGACATAATTCTAGATGTATGAATAAAAAATTCTCTATCTTGTAAGAACTTTTAGAGAATGTCCTTTACGCCGTTTATTATATTCCCATGCCACAATAATGATTATTAAGTTTATTTAGAGTGCATCACCTTTTAAATAAATAAAGATGGATTAACAATCAAATGCTAAAATTTAATTATTCTACAAGTGTTTTTAAGACTGCTTTAACCGTTATAGGTGACAATTGATAAAATTTAGTTGATTGTGAATCGCCAGTTTTTGTAATCTATTTCACTATTAATATTACGTATTATTGTAAAACTTAAGTATGTATTTAATGTACCGTCTATAAGCCATTTTAATGGTCACTTGATGGTGTATATGTGAAAGCTTCGAGTAAGCGTTTGAGTCTTCCATAACATGTTGCAAAAAGTTGAATGATGTATTTGATAATATAGCACTTAAAGAAATCGTTAAGTAAGAATATAATACGATTTAGGTTAGTTTATTGATTTTGAATCGAAGGTAATGGTAAGGAACACTTTTTATTATGGAGATAATATTGCTGTTTCGAAATATTGATACATTTTTTATGATTTTCTTATTACCAAAATTATTAGTTAACAAAAATACAATGTTTAGAGTGTTAAATTATACTGTAAAGTTGAAATTAATTCACTTTTATTTCACAAATGAAAAACTCTATCATTAATCTAAAATTTCATGTTTAAAAATTCTCATGAGGTATTAGCAAATGTGAATTTTCCCTCATTATGTTAATTGCCACTTTATGCTCTAGAATTACTACAATAATTATTATTACAATAAATCCTCATATTATACTATGTTTGGTATTTTCTTTATATCAACGTAACAATGTGCCTCACTCAACCTATGAGCCTCTTCCGAGAGAACTACAAATGAAAGCCACTACTATTGTCACAGTAAAATTTGTTTTTCTTTCAATTTTTTCTAGTTGAATGTTCCACAGATCCTCCCACTGCCATGATTACCGTATCATCAGCAAAAGTTACTGTTGTACTATATAATGTTATTGGACCATCATTACTGTGCAGCAAGTACAAACCTGGGCACTACTCTTAGGACCCCAGCCTTAATCAACTTCAAGTTTGAGTACGAAACTTTATATATATCCTGAAAGTGTTGATTATTCAGGTAAGATTTTAAGAGTCGATGGAAGTGAGCACGGCTGGTCAAAGTCTGTCAAATACCTACGCTACATCCACGATGACAGCAGAGCATACGTAAAATTTTAAGTAAACATCTTACATTATATGAAAAAGAAGGCACAGAAAACCAAATGAAAAATTCTAGGAGTAAAATATATCATTTTGTTTATTCTTTATTTTAAAAATAACATCTGCAACACATGCCGGATTAAACTATGTAAAAGCTCATTGGCAATTAAAATCTAAAATTCCTTCCACCCTTCACAAATCACCTTACAATACATTTTATCAAACAACAATTTTAATTAAACAACCTACTGGTAACGTAATTATCTCAAGAAACCTAGGTATTTACAAGGAAAGGTGGTGAAAAATTTCCTTTTTTTCGTATACGTGTTTTTTTTGTATGTAATTAAATTATTAATATTATATTAAATATAAGACTTTATTTTATATATTTTTTATAAATGATAAATTAAAAATAATAATTAACTCACAAAGACCAACACTATTGAAAGGTCCTTACGTGTTGTGCAATCATAAGGAACCCACACTTACACTCCTTGAGATAGAAGATTCATATTTATACCTATTTTATATTGATAGATAATTACAAAATTAAATAGCTACAAAGAACAATGACAAAGTGCTAATAATTATTATTTATAGATCAATATTACTCAAAATATTTAAAAGCAAACATGGGTGTAAACGGTATTCATACACTTTCCTCAATTATTTTTGTAATGATCTCCTTCAGAATATGACTAGTTTTTGCAAGATGTTATATTCAGTAGCCCTAATGGTGAGTTCAGTCGTTCTTATAGTATTAAAGATTGATGCCAATTTTTCAACAGTTTTAACTTCAAAAATTTAATTTATCAATAAGACTTATGGCCATGAAATACTTATAAATTCTTGAGATTTTCATAATGTTTAAAGATATTGATTACAACTTATTTTCCAAAATAAGTTTCTGCAATCCTGGCACTGCTTCACCAACTGTGAACTCTTTTAACTGTGGTACGAAATATTTGAACCATTTTATTGACAAATTCTGACATACTTTAATTGAATTTTTTCATAACAAATTTCAAATGGGGATAATTTTCTTTTATTCTTTGGACATTTTCTTGTTTGGACACGGGACAACCCAAATAGAAAATGAGTATTTATTATCTGCCTCTCTTTAATGGGGAAGTCCTGCACATAAGCGATGCAATATTAGTAGGTATATTACAATCTTGAGATCTACATTAACATGCTCTTCCACGTCACAGCCACGAAGATGTTTTTCTTGCATTCTTTTGCTCTCTTCTATGTTTTGTAAATTTTTTCATTTACTTTCCTATCTATATTTCTCTTCCTAATGTCAAAAAATGGAACAGTGACTTTAAAAGTCTGATGGCAGTTTTAAAGTATCATTCCTCTTATAGTTTCAGCCTGTTATAGTTTCAGTCTAGAAGTATAGCCCAGGAACCTGCCTTAAAAAGATTTGTATCTTTAGCAGTTCCCAAGCATTTGCCATTATGTTAACAACCAAAGAATTATCAAAGACACCACTCTTTATGAAACTTCAATCTTTAGTATTCATATTCTTTGTTTTTGAAATAAATTTCCAAAAAGCTGTTGGTTTGATTCAATGTGCTTGCATGTGTGTTGTCCACTAATTAGTGCCAATATACATGCCCAACGTGCTGTACTTTGCATTTTCGTTTACTATGAGATATTTTTTCAATCAGAAAATTCAGTTCAACCTATATATGTTTCTCGGTAATCTGATACGGAGGAGTATACTGATGTCACTTTACCAGCAGAAATACTTGAAGTCCTTAGAAATTAAATGCTAAAGTTAATCATTTGATTTTATAACTCAATTACTTAGCTAACTAAGTTACACAGACTTCAAGCAAACAACCTTAGTCTAAACACTACTACCATCATTAAATATGCCTCTATAAGAAATTATTGCCGATATTGATTCTGTGGTTTTTCATGCAAACAAACATTTGCTTCTATTAATGACTATATACACATACATTTTGCTCATAACAATTTTATTTGTAAAAAACTAGTCAACAATGTGATTCAAACAAATCTTGCCACTTTATTTTCACAGTAGAAGTAAAAAATTACATAAACACTTGAACAATGCATTGAAAACACATGCAATTAAGGTATGCTACACATTTTTTTCATTTATCAAGATGATATATGTCACACACACATTTATTATGATATCCATCAGCGGTTTGCCAGTATGTGTGTGGTGGGACCATATAATGTTTATGTCCTAAAGTCTGTTTCTATTGCAGGTAATTCCCCTTTTATAGAGAACTATAATATTTAATGCTAAAGATTGTGAGGTGCTTCTAGACAATATCAATAATAATTACCTAATACTAAAGGCGTTAGTCTGATAGAGGTTTTGAGCTATTTCCATGTGACTGTTTTATACAATGAGAATACTTATGCAATTAAAATGACCATATTATGGCTGGTTTGATTCAGTGATCAGTTGATTGATAAATCTTTTCATCATCTTATGGTAATGGACTCATTACTCCCATGTTTGCCAGTCACTACCTCGATGTCATTTGTCCATATAGCCTTTGATCTATTGCTTTTCAGCTCCCTCTTTAGGGTCTCCATTCAATCTTATAATTCTCCATCTTAATTTCTTTCTTTATTAGCGTTTCAGCATGGATGTTTATACATTAATAGTCATCATTCCATCTGCTTTATTGAAACAGGAAAAAGTTGGATTTTTTTGCAATACATATTTATTTAGGAAATTAAAGGAAAAAAGAACACAGATTATGTGTCAAGTAACTAATACTTGAATCACTAATCCATGATTGTCTTTTATCAGATGACAAGTTTAAACACAACATGATATTTCACCTAATCGTACCATACCAACCATCAAATAATGTCATATATAGAACCCTTGAGAGCTACTGTCATACTAGAGCAGGAAATACATAAATAAATAAAGATTATTGTAATGTGTTTAAGCAGTTCATATCCCAATTTTGTTCCATCATTTGGAAAACCCCTTGTGTTTGTTAACATACTACTGAGTCTAAAAAATAAGGTATATTTAAAATTCATGGGTATTACGAAAGCATGCAATTATTTACTTGTATCTTGGTAGTACTGTCCTTAATACCTATGCAAAGTTCAAGTCAAGATACCTTTGACTACGGAAACTAGAAGACATGCCATTGCTTACTATACAACGTATTCATTATACAAATATGATGCAATAAAATATTTTCTGTGTTTTTTTTTCTTAAGCAAAAAATCTATGACAAAAAGGACTAAATCATTTTTGTCAGTACAAAAATGGTAACATTGTGAAATGTGATGTTATTAAACTCCACCTTGTGGCAACATCTACTACTAGACAAGGCTGGAGCACTCTCTTGACACATCACTGTAACGAGGCCATTGCAAACCAAATATGCGCGCCGTAATTTCGAACAATAAGTTTTAAAATGAAACAATTCTTTTTAAAAAACATTATATTATCTAATGTTATTATAAAAATAGTTTAATCCGTTATATTAGTTAAATAACATTTATTAATATAAACCTTGAACAAATGAATACTTACTTAAAGTTAGTTCAACTCTATAAAAAAATCCTCCAGATTTTGGCAGAGAATATATTTATTGTAAATTAAAAATTTATAAACATTAATATGTTTCATAGTAATAACAAAAACAGATTTATTTCAACTGAAAACAATTTTATTTTCCAAATATACAAAGTACAGAATTTACAAATAAGACCATAAAAAAATAAAGAAAATTGTTTTTAAATTATAATGTTACAATATATTATCAACATTATATTTAAAACTAAAAAAAATTAAAAATTACAATTTATTTAGACAATATACATAATTTCCTCTTCTTATTATTTGTTTTTCAACTTAAAATAACATTTTTAGCTTTTATACAATTATTTAAAAATATGTTTGTACATGTTTCAGATATTACAATAAAAGTCACAAATAAAGAATTCATATTCATTTAGTATTATTGTAGACGTTATATTTAAAACAAAATGTCTTTGATTGTCACATTTTAAAAATTGTTCTTCGTATTGTTTAGGAATTAACTTATTTACAATAATATAATTAATCGTTAGAGTGCCGACAAAAAAACCGTTAGACTGCCATAAATTTGCCACGAGCGCGATGGCGCTCGCGAAATCACTTGCTGTTTAGCGAGCGGTAGGGGAGGTTGCTTGCACTAATCGCTAATTTTTTATCTTTCTACGAGTTACATAAAGTTCAGATTATAATATTATTAGTAATTACAATATAAAAAGGATCCAGGAAAAAAAAATTTTTAACCCATAATGTCGGAATACGAAAATAATTTGAGTGAAAATGATCGTTTTTCAAGTTGTGAAGAAAGTGATAGTGGGAGTGACATTGTGGTGCGCTCATAATTTGGTGTAATGCAAATTTAGAGTGATAGTGATAATAGTGATGATAACAATTATTTTGCTGATACGGAGGATGTACAGGACTGCGTAAATGACGATGTGACCTTGATTTCAGTTTTTGTTATAATTTTTGTTCACAATATATATTTCCATAATTTTCTTTGTATTTTATTATCCTTGTACAAGTTTTTATTAAGAAAACACGGAAAAAATTATTAAAATTGGATAATTTTTGGAAGAGATACAGTTTTTTTTCGAGACAAGGGTAAATTACATCAAAAACAACAGATTTCTTTGACATTTTTAAGTATATACGAGTAAAAAACAATGGCACTAAAACGGTTAAACACAATTATATTAACAATATCTGAATGAGGTAGTAACAATCCTCCTCTATGTAAATTTTTTATCAATTCATAGTCACATTTTTTATCTACATGGATTTACTAATTTCTTAAAACTAAATAGTCAATGTACGTTTTACAAGTATTATGATTTAAATATGACCTGACACAATAGCCAGCAATATAAATTAATACAGGTATCTGATTTTGAACATTTCAAACTATTGTAATCTTCATTAACATTGTATTCGTAACAATTACTGTTCTCTAAAATTTTGCAATTAAGGTCAACATTGAATTTTTACTAAGAGTATCAGATGTGAGTGTTAATGGTAATAATGATTGAATTCTAAGTTTTGTATCTATCTCAAATTCCTTTTGTATCTATATCAAAACTTCCCTTAGTGAAACTAAATACTATCATCCAGCTATAGTTCTGTATTTACCAAAACAATCTTCTAAGCCATCAGTTAGAATTCTTACGGGTAATACAAATTTAAAATTTAATTCATTGCAACAATAATCAGTTAATTGTAGAAGAGCATACAAAGAGTGACTAAATGCTAAATGTGTTTGTTTCGTTAATTGATTATCATTATTTTTTAAAGTTTTCCAATTATCTGGACATTTAATAACCTCTTATCCTTAAACAATGTTTTTACATTAATAATATTCCACCATTTTAAGACAACATTGGCAAATTTTGCAGTAGTTTCATAATTTTGTAATTTATGTTGCCTACCTATTACCAATAAACCATTGTGAACATGCTCATTAAATACATTTAATACTAATTTTAGATTCTGACGCTCGAAATTATTAGGATTCAAAGACTTGGGTTTTAAAGTGCGAGTATACTTAACTATATTGCAATTTTCTAAGTCATATTAAGATTTGATGTTAGTAAACGAGGCAATGTTATTAGATGTATCAAGTAAATCATCACAATTTGGATAACAATGTCTGATTCTTTTGGTTATGCATTTTAATTATTGCATATGCATTTTAAAATATGTACAGTATCAAAAATAAAAAATAATGGTTTACTTTTATCAGCAGGATGTTGATATTCTATATCAAATTGAGGTGATGAATTGAAATATGACATGACGTAACTTTCTCATTCACAGAATTATTGTCACTAACTACACATATAACATTAAAACCTATAACACGTAAGCCCATTATGACTTTATTAGTATATTGGTATAAATCTACACCATTAATATTGTTTACAGGTAAAATGTAGACAACTTCTTTTAATGAGCTCAATAGACTTTGTATCATAAAAATGTGAGCTGTAGTCGTAGCCTACACAAGCCATTACCATATAAATCGATGCAAATGTGAATCGTACTGCCGCAACAAATATATTTATATGCGTCGATTTCCTGAAGTTGGTGGGTAAATTTATTCTGCTGGTAACACCGAGCGCGTTGGGGGTGGCGATAGTAGGCGGAGTGCGGTTCCCCCGCTGCCGATTTTTGGCTTCACCGCGACCGCGAAGAGATTTGTGTGTATGTGCCTTCTGGATTACTTTATATTCTAAGGGCATAACTATCTTCTTCTCAGTTTTCTCGTCGAATATTTTTGCGGTACAGCGGATGTCCTTTCTTGCAAAATGTAGCTCGCACACCTATAATAAAATTAGAACATGTCATTATTTTCGTGATATACTTAAAACTGCCATTAAAACAATTTGAACATGGGCAAATGTTTAAATACTCACTCTGGAATATTTGCCAGGTTGGAAATGTCGTCGGTGAATTGTGTGAGACCATTTCTAATTTTTTTTGGGAATGAAAAAAGTGTGCGTGTGCCCAGACCGACGTAATTTGCTTTACAATTCGGCACACAGCACTTATTAACCATTTTATAGCTTTAAAGTAAACTTGAGTATTAAAAGGAGAGAAACGGAACATCCAAATAAAATGAACCACTCGCGGCGCTGATGTCTTAATATATGGATCACACATTATATAGTATAGAATCGACACTCACATACTAACCCACACTAAAAAAGTGGTCTTAATTTTGTATGGACAATTGGAAGCTGACTGACTAGGTGGTTCTTCGATTATTACCAATGCCAAAAGATGGCGCTGTCTAGATAGAATTATCACCCTTAGATGGCATTATGACAAAAAATTTAATTGGAATTTATTCAATTTAAAAGCCATTAAAATATATTAAAAAACGTTATTATTTCCATAAATTTTTACTAAAACTTTAGAATAACTAAAATTTTACAAAACATATATCCAAGATTTTACAATTATAGTATTCTAATAGGTAATTATTTCATAAATATATTTGGATTCTCAAGTGACTTTAAACAGCATGCTTCAAGGTTTCACCGACTTCAATGCTGTTCAGGTAGATTATAATCTGGAAGCTTGCAGCGGTGTGTAGAGCTGAAAATAGAAAAATACACACAAAATATACGAAAAATACATACATATATGGATGTTAATGCGTATTCTGTGGTGTATATTTCTTAGCGTGTCTCAATGGAAGAAATTTATTTCCAAATTTTGGTAAAGCTTTAAATTTAAGTTGATATTCTTACAATATTACAGTATATATTTTATTAAAAGTATTTCCAGTGTTCATAAAAATGTTTACATTAGAATATTTGTCATGAAAAGGTTATTCTTTTAATAAGTTCAAAATTCTTGGTTCGATCACAATGTTTCGTATTGAAATTGACCTAGATGGAGTTTTTAAAACTTCTCCTTGAAAATAATAACTTCAAAACTTAAGCCTTTTACATTCATAAGAAACCTTATCACTATATTGAAAGTTTAAGATGTTACTAATCTCAGCTATTGAATTATAATTATTAATGTTAAGTTTATGGTAAAATAAGTAGATTGTTCTGTAACAAATTTAAAAAAAAATTTACAGAACTTGAGTAGTTAAAATTACATCCCACACTTTGCCAATAACATATATGTGATTACATTATTGCTTACATGTATCAAATTTGTGCTATTGCTTGATAGAAACCACGGAAAGGTGGTGGGAGTATCTTCCATCCGGAATAGGAAAGGAAAAGGAAGTGGATAAGTTAAGGGATTGGAAAAATTTCTAGTGAATCTATGATATAGTATAGAAATAAATAAATAAATTTGGCTTACAAATCTATCATTTAGCATACTAGATATTAGATATAGCATCAAAGGTAAGTGAGCACAGCAAGTACTTTTATTGTACCTGAAATTTCATCACAGGGACGATGCCTTTATGCGATGTTGATTGGTTAATTTGAATAAAGTAATTATCAATTAGGGGGGGGGGAGTAAATATAGCTAAAAATGTTTTTTAACTCTTAAGGCTGGTAGAAATTAATATCAAAATATATTATGTTATCAGTAAAAATAAAATGAGGACAAATAAACTTACAGCACTGACCACATAGATAATACTGACCATGCACAGGTAAAGGGGCTTGCGTTATCACTCCACTAAAACGTTCAAATACGGCTCACAAAACTTTATTCAATTCATATAATGGATCCTGGTGAACCTGAAAAAGGAAAAGTTTAAATTTAAAAGATTTCAATTAATAGTTTAGAAGATTAATAGGTCAGCGCAAGTACAATTCTAAAAAGATAATATCAAAGTTTACCTCGGATCAAAGTAAAAGTTTAAAATAGTTATAAATTACACAAGTTTCGTAATCGATTTATTTTCAACTGATTTAATTTCTTTAATTCTATTTAAGTTTCTGAGACAACAGTTTATTTCCATTTTAATGTAATGTTTAATAAACAAATTAGAAAAACCATCTATATCAAATATCTGACAATCAGCAGTAACTCATTTTAAATATCGCAATAGACTCTCTTTTAAATTATTCAATAAATAGTATATCATTAAAATACAAAATATACTATTAATTCTGATATTTTACTGATACTTTTTATAACTACCTTATACATATATAAGTTATTATCTGGCCCAGCCATTAAATAATAACCCACAACCTGTTAAGCGTTTGCTTATGGCATTCAATATAAAATAATTTTTCCCTACTTTAACTGGAAAATTACAACTCCAACAATGTACACTTCTAACTGATGGTAATTTTAAAATTGTAATCTTTTGGGAAATTATAATACAAGTTTATAAAAATTTCTTTCATTTAGTTTGAATTTTCTTTTATTTAATCATATTTTAATTACATAGAATGCGTTTTTCCTTTTAAAATAATTTCTTAATTGATCAAATAAAATGCAAGAGTTTTTTGGTAAAATAAGTTTCAACATTTGTTTTATTTTAGTAATTGTTATACTTTCCTATTTACCATACTGCTTAGGTTTCCGTAAGCTTCTTAATTTACGCCTCGGCAGTTCGATGGTCTCCTTCAAGTGCATGTATCTTTTTTACAACTCTAGAACTTCTCAGTTTTTTTTGACTGAAGTATATTCTATACTTCCGGAAGTATATTCTTCTATAATCATAAACAATTCACAAATATCTCTAATATTTACTACGAGTAAGAAATATATAGAGATGTAATGTTTGACTCAAATGTGACCCCGCTAAAATTATGCCGCTTTGCAAAATTGTGCCGCGCTTCAATCAGTCTGTTGCTAGACGCCTGACGACAGACCACACAGCGTAGATTTTATTTTCTAAATCGACAAACACGTTAAAATGCCATCCTGTATTATAAAAAATTGTTTAAGTGCATCCCATAAACATAATAGGTCAAATGGGATTACATTTCACAGGTAAGAAAAGTATTTTGTTTAAGTTTAAATAAATTTGAAATTAATGATAAACGGACATCGTACGCCATAACTAAATATAAAGGTAAAGGACGTACTAAAGCATAAGTATATCTTTAAAGTATTATTAGTAACTTTTTGTGTATTTTATAAATTGTTTTATGTGTATGTATTTGTTTATGTATAAAACGTAATTTTTTAATAATTATTTGCAGAGTTCCTCAAAATCACAAAACAAATCGAAAATGGATAAATATAATTTCACACAAAACAAATAATAATTGGCGGCCTTCAAAATTTTCCGTTTTGTGTTCTTTACATTTTAAAGAGGACGATTTTTACACAACACCAAAAGGATATCGTAAAATTAACAAGATAGCAGTCCCATCCTTATTCACCGTGAGTAACATTTTCCTAAACTGTGACTACTATCAATTGTCTAACCAGTTACTTTGACCTTCAGACATTAAAAAAATACGAACTGTTTTCAGGACATACTACCGCCTACTAATTTAACCACACATGGGGACTCCACAAACCATTTCAGTATACACGACCGCCGCTCATTAAGCCACACTTTCAATAGACCAATCACTCCAATAACCAACGTGCCATCATCAGATTTAGAATCTGCATTATGTACACCTAGGAAAGATATTAAAAAAAAAAAGTTAAAAAGGACAACACAAATAAGCGCAAACAGGTTAGCAAAATTTAAAAAAATGCGAAAGGTCAATAAAAAAATTATGAAAAAATATGTACCTCTAAAAGAATTAACTAAAACTTTAAAAAGAAATAGATTTATAAATAGTGATACTTGCGCAGCTCTAAACAAAAATGTTGTTGCCACTGAAATTATAAATAGAATGTGTTTAAATAAAAAGATAAATCGAACCACTGTTAAATTTTCGCCGGCTTTAAGGAAATTTGCGCTAACATTAAATTACTATTCCCACAGGCTATAATTACGCAAGGTCAGTTTTTGATTTACCCCACATCCACTTTAACTAAATGGTATCAAAGTATTGACGCTAATCCAGGATTTACTAGTGAAGCATTATCTGCTCTTCAAAAAAAATGTCAAAACAGTAAATTTAAAATTGTTTGCTCTCTTATTGTAGATGAAATAGGTCTAAGACACCAAAAATTATTTAAAAAATGGTAAAGATTTTGAAGGTTTAGTGACATATGGTGAAGCTACCAACGAGATAGCTAAACAGGCGTTTGTTTTAATGTTAGTACCTATATTGATAGTTGGAAATTGCCATTGGGATATTTTTTGATAAACGGTCTATCAGGTGAGAGAAAAGCTAATTTAATTAAAATATGTTTAGAAAAATGTAATGAAGTTGGTGCCGAAGTCGTATCCCTAACATTTGACGGATGTAGTTCTAATTTAGCAGCGGCGGAAGAATTAGGTTGCAAGTTGGAAGACGCAAACAATTTAAACGCTTCTTTTAAACACTCTTCAAACGGTAAAAATGTCGTGATATTTTTAGACCCGTGTCATATGGTTAAAATTATTAGAAACACCTTTGAATCTAAAAAAAAATATAATTGACGGTAATGGTAATACAATACAATGGCGGTTTCTTCGAGAATTACATAATTTGCAAGAATCTTTGGGATTAAATTTTGCTAATAAACTAACTAAACAGCATCTAGAATTCCGAAACCAAATAATGAAAGTTAAGTTAGCCACTCGATTGCTTAGTAATAGCGTATGAGAAGCTATAGAATTATGTGAAAACGATTTAAAATTATCTAAATTCCACGGATCTTCAGCAACGGCATCATTTATTAAAAAAAATAACGATACATTTGATATTTTGAATTCTAGGTCAGTTAAACAACTTGGTTTTAAACATCCTATTTTTGAAGGTAATCACGGCGATTATTTTAAATTTCTAAATGATATGAAAAAATATTTGCTTTCTTTAAAAATAAAAGTGCGTAACAAATTTACAAGAACCTATAAAAAGAAAAAAAATCACTTTCTTTGTTACGTATGAAAAATTTATTGTAGATTGCAAATGTAAAACCGGTTTTATAGGTTTAACAACATGTATCGAAAGTTTTCAACAACTGTACACTTATTTAGTAGACGAAACACTCGCGATGAAGTACGCGTATAAATTTCCTGCATATAAATTTTCACAAGATCACATTGAATGTTTTTTTGCTATGATTCGGAATCACGGTCGTAATAACAATAATCCGAACGCTGTTTAATTTCGCGGTATATATCGAAAAATTCTTAACCACCTGGAACTTAAGTCCTCCTTTATCGGGAACTGCATACCCTTTGAAAATTTTAATATACAAAATTGTTCATCTGCAACTAAACAAGTAAATCAAACAACCATAGGATATAGATTTGATTATGGCTCAGAACAACTCATTGACGATAAAAACTTAAATGAATCTAAAAATACATTAATATCTGCTAATTGTGATATATTGTCTGAAATGTTGAACAAGACCTCCCAGTTGCTAGAAAGCATTGAACAAATAGTTGGGTATATTTCTGGATGGGTCGTCAGAAAATTGAATTTTAAATTAAAATGTAAATCCTGCCTTCCTTTTCTCTTCAGTTCCAAAAAATTACACTTTCATAAACTCATTGCATTAAAAGATGTCGGCGGTCTTATGTACCCATCTTCAGACATTTACAAAATTTGTCACAAAACTAAAAATATTTTTAGAAAGCTCGTAAATATACCACGGCAACAAATTTCTAGAGAATGTGATTTTATTTTATTGACTAACAAATGTTTTAAATCAACTATAATGTCACTAAAACTTTTTGAGCAGCCAAACGACCGCGCGCAAGAACAACCAATTACACTAAGGCACAATTTACTTTTAGTTAAATGCATAATTGAAGAATATTTAAAAATCCGTTTAGATTATGTCGCGAAAAAACAATCGTTTATTAAAAGGAAAAGGCAAATGTTTAATAAATTGGTGCTATTTCGAGGAACATAAATTGATTTGTTGCAATTTATGTTCCTCAAAATGAAACCAATTAAAGATTTATTTTTATTTTATCAACCACTAGGCCGTATAGCCTTTGTTATTATTAGAAACTCTTTAAAATAACATTTCAAAAGTTAGCGATATTTAAACAATTAAGTGTATTTGCCGATAATTCCTAATAAGCAATACCTTTTTTGTTAATTTTGAATAAACCAATTAATTAGTTGGCAACAACAAAAAATATATATTACGGTTGAATTAATAATTTAAAAGATATCATAAACATAGAAATAATTTCTCATTTCACACAAAATATATATTTGTTTCTAAATTATTTGTGACGACTTCGTGTCCGTCCCGAAATTGTCGGCTTTATGATTTCAGAAAATGCCAAGCAACCTGGTCCTTGTTATAGAGCTCCAGCCATCGTTTCAGTTACCACTTCATTTCTGACCTTCGATTCACTATCTTATTTTATTTGGATCAATGTAGTTACTTATTCTTTGTTTGATTTTCTACTTTAATTATACTTTACTAATCGGGCTGCAGCCTAACGAGTTAATGCAAGCATTAACTCGTGTAGCATAAGTTGGTGTAGTAAATTTAACATCAGGAGTGTATAAAAATGCAAGTGGTACACAGCGAAATAAAAAATATATATTTCTTATTTGAACTTAATTAAACTTTAGTTTAATTAATTTCAAATAAGAAATATATGCACATATATTGTATTCGATTGTCAAGAAAATAAGGTTGATTAAGGATTAAATAAAAAATTGCGTGTAAGTAAAAATCAGCAAGAATCTGTATTACAATTAAGTGATATTTAATTATAACAAAAAAAATTAGTACGTGCTTACCTTTATTTGTCGAACGCTTGTTTTGGGTATATGCTTCGCACTGTAATTTCACATCTATGTATCCTGAAATAAAAGTCAAATTGGCATGGCATGCTTTGCAGATTTGTCTAATATACATATGGATATGAATGTGGCAGTATACATATCATGGCGTGGGGGTGCGAGCAAGATAACAAAATTCCTATGTATTGCCGTCAGAGCAAGATGGCACCTTTAGTGTAACAACTGCGGCGCTGTATACATGGGTACACTTTCGAATTGATAGATTCATACACATTACTTCTCTATACATTTCTTTACTCGTAGAATATTTGGATATAAATTGGTAACTGATTATATCTGACATGCATTAAAAAGCCATGTTACTGTTTCCATATATTCTGGCAACTCAGGACATTGGACGACTAACACAAAATACACATAATTTATTAGTTGTCGTTAAAATTGAAAATGTATACCGCAAGATACACTATTTATAATTAGTGAAGTGGTGAGTATTTATTTGTATCCCAATGATGAGAACTTGCATCAAAATGAATTAAATAAAGTGAACATATTTGTCTGCAAGCCTGATATTAAGTATTCAATCAAATTGCAATCAGTTGTATCACTAGTTCATATATATTTTATATATACTTAATGTTAAAGGTGCTGCCTGGTCAGTACAATTTTCTGAGCATAAGTTGAAATCTCATCTAAACTGAATAATTTTACTGATTGTATTATACATCAGAATATTCCGTTATAGAAATAGCTGATCACTGCAACAAAACAAAATTGTGTTATAATTTTTGGTTATAAACATCGTTATACATCGTTATACATGGCATTATACAAGCCACGTTGACAGAATTTAAAAGTACTCATATTATTTGGTAATAAAAACAAACTGTATATACTCTGTGATATGGATTAGAGGGGCGCGTTTACGCTAATCGTGACAAACATTAACTGTTGACAAAAACTGTTAATATTAACTGTTAACGTGTTTAGGTTCCGTACTATAGATAATATAACACTACGCCGAAAATAGTGCGCATTGTTTACAAATTTCTAAGTGTTAGGGCCTCGGGCATTCGTGAAATGTTTATATTAACACAATAAATTAACCCTGATAATTGTATGGAGCTTGAGTCACTTAATATGTCGGATACCCGCTCAATATATATTCATTCTTTCTCCTAATATTAAATCATATAAATCAAATTGAAATATTTTGAGCAATATTAGTTATGTATTGTGAATATGGTGTTTACTACTTCACACGATAACCACATAAGAACAATTATTAAATTTATTACCTTAAAATCTAATGTAATATATGATAAGTAGAGGTAGGCGTTTGCGCTAATCAAGATAAACGTTAACACCTGTGTTAAGTTGACGACAGTTAACTGTTGACCGAAACTGTTAATATTAACCGTTAATGTGTTTAGGTGCGTACCATACTTAATATAAACACCACATCGAAAATGGCGGCGCAATGGATTATTCTTTACATAAGTGTTACGACCTCGGGCATCCGTCAAATGTTTATATTAACACAATAAATTAAATCTAGTAAAATTATATGGAACGTGAGTCATTACGTAAATAATAAATATAGAAACTAACGCTATGCGGATTGTTACTGAACTCGTTTGATTCATTTTAAATTTTTCTCCTAACATTTAATCATATAGATAAAAATATATTAAGCAAAATTAGTTGTGCATTGTAAACATAGTGTTTAGAACTTCACACGACTGTATCATAAAAATAATTTGTAAATTTATTACCTTGAAAGCTAATGTAATATATCCATTATTTTTCCAAACAATTTCGTTACCTGACATAAAAAAAATCCAAGTATCATTTTGTTTACACCTTTCTGATATTTTGAATAAATTTACAAGTTTCTTGATCCAGACACATACAAAAAATAGTCAGTAAATTAATGTTGATTGTATATAAATGAACATTAAAAGTTAGCGTGTTTCTAACTCTTTAAAAAAATTAAAATGTAATTTGAAATATACAGTATTAAATCTTTAAAAAATAACTAGTAACAAAATATAAAATATTTGCGCTAAAACGTCAGACATGAATAATTTCTTATTAATATTAAAATGATATGTAAAATGTTAACCATAAAAATATCCACTACATACATGTTGATTATTAACACTAAAAAGTTACAGTGCGTTTCCAATTTCGTAAAAAATTAAAAATTTTATTCGAAATAAAAAGTCTTCTAAATATTAAATATGTAAAAAAAAACGAGCGTGCTTTAGACTACACGACTGAAGTAAAACTTCAAATTCACAAAATATGAACTTTAAAATGAATTTACAATTTTATTCACTTTAAACGTAGAATATTTAATGTATTGAACAAAATAATAATTTATAAAATTATTCAAGAACGAAATGAAATTACAAAATAACAAGTTGTGTGGCTTTAGGAAACCACGATGAAAGTGAAACTTTTTTTCAGATTGTAGGCATTTAATTGAGAATTTTTCGAAAGCTACTTGATTTAGGATTTTAAAAGTAATATTAACTTAAGACGTGAAAAAGGAAATGATAATAGTAGACAAGATATATAACTATGAATGTTTATTTTACTCTGCGTACTAAAGTACATAATACATAAATACAATGTTCGGTATGATATATATATACATATTAAAATATTAAAAACGTAGATCAATATTTATATAAATCATTGAATTATTTTAAATTTCGATTATTTGATCACTAACTTCATCTTCGCTTTGAGTCTCACAGTTTATAAATGTAAATATTATTTTGTGGTAACTAAAATAAGTATCGGTCTTTTCCTCGTTTATTGGGTTATTTGATTTATTAGCTATATTTGCGTCCATCGCGATCAAGTGACTATGAACATTTACATGAAAACACAGATCAAATCATACAAATAACACGATGCACTTGCACGAAAATAAGTGAGAATGTAAACGCTGCACAGCTGATGAGAGCTATAGGTACCGCCATATTGGTTTCAACTGCTCTGCCAAGCGCCTTTCACTTTACCCCCACTCCGCGGCCGACTGTAATGCGACATGCGATAGGTAAACGAAATATTCTGAGGCGATACAAAAATAATAAGTAGTAATATAATGTAAAACATTTGCGATAAAGGCCACAATTAATTTGTTATTAATCTTAAAATTATATGGTAAACGTCGAAATTATTAAACTACCGGATAAATCTCTAAACCTTCCCTCATTATCCTTCATTACGCAATAACCGTCGACGACTGACTGACTGACCCGACGACTGACGAAAGACCGGCCGCTAGTATAAACCGTCGATTCGATATACCTATTCAATTGACGAGTGTCAACATTTAGCAGTTAACGGTGAGCACTTACCGTTGATCAAGGTCAAAGCGCTAACGAAACAATTCTCCAATGTGCGTCAATATAAAAAGGCGTCGACTTCGACCGTTTATTAACTGCAAGTATATATCAACTGTCAACACATATTTTCGTCAAAATCGTTGATTGTTGACGCACGTTAACATTGAGCGTTAACTGTTAATCGTTTTTCGACTTGGCTGTAACGGCAACCTTGCGGTCAATTTTGATGTGATCCGCCATTTCAGTCAATTCACAGAACATGGAGTATAGGCAACACCTACGTGGTAGGTGTTGGTATAAGGCACGTTAGGTAAAAAAGCGCTAACGACAGCGTTGTCAAAATGTGGGGAATTCCTCAAGTGCGGAGAATCTCAAGTTGTTTGAAGAATTATTAGGGATTGGCATTATGCGGGGAAAATGCGGGGATTTTGACATCTCATTTTTTGAGAGGCGCTAAATAGACTTGTAGGCAGTAGATACGTTCGTTATGTTGGTTTTGTATTCTGTCGCGAAATAATGATACGATTTTTTGCAAACATGGATAAATGGTTAATAAAAGGTCAAAAAATAGTATAATCCTAAGGTAAGATAATAATAAAGTTAATATTTGAAATTGAGGTAAGATAATAATTACCTTAAAATTAACCTGAGGAGAAGACATCGGAAGCATTAATTTTTAGTGCAAAAACAGATGCTGCTACCAGTTCCATTTCGGCTTCAGTGAGTTTGGCAACAAGTGATTCAAATGATCCACAAACGAAGAAGGTAAAACGCCTGAATAAATTTAACGATTTATGGCTTAATGAACCTAATTTCTCAAGCTGGTTACGCAACGACTCAAATTTGAAAGATGGAAACGATTTAGCTAACTATATACTCTGCTCGACGTCGATAATAGGGCATAAAAGTGGTCTATAAATCGTCACACGAATTCAGACTGCCATAAAAAATCATTAGAAATACAGATGTTCCAAAAATTTCAAGTTATTTACCAGTGAAGGATTTAGAAATAAATATACAAAAAGCTGAACTAAAATTAGACAGAGCATTGGCTGAAAATAATACTTATATCAATATCATTCATGGATACCTTCTGCTTCCAGACTCAACTATACTCAAAACACAAATTCACATAGAACCAAAACGACGGCTATATGAAAAGACGTTTTAGGAAACTCATTTTTAGGGGACATAAATGACAATTTTTTCTTTTCATTAATTAATGGATGAAACGACGGATCAGAGCTCTATAAAATAATGCTGTTTTGCTGCTGTGGTCTATGACGGCAAGAGCAATTAGAGCATTTGTTTCTGGATATGGTTAAAGTGTTATTAGGAACTCCTACGGGACTCTATGACTGTGCTTGTGCTGAACCGATTTCCAGTGCTTAATAAATTTGTGACAGTACAAAAATTAGATGACGAGTGGCGAGCTCACGCTATGCTGGATTTTGCTCAAAATGGGCTTGAACTTCATTGAGATAACATTGATGCTGAATGTGACTGGAGTAAAGTGTACCTTTTAAAAACGGTGCAAGACAATACTTGTTCCAAACGTTAAAATTGTGATGTCCTTATTTCTGATACAGCCGTTTACGAACGCATCGGTCGACCGAAAGTTTAGTGCCTTTAAAAATTTAAAGACAGAAATACGCAATCGACTAAATACAGATACTGTAGTATCTTTAATAACAACAAAGGAAGGGATTAAACAAATTGGGTGGCAGTGTCAAGTTTAACCAGTTGAACAAAATGCTTTCAACAAAAATGTGGGAAAAAGTGTCTGATTTGAAAAATAAAATATAAATATTATTTAAATAGTTGAAACTTGTTTCATTTCTTAAATAATTTTGCGGAGAATCAGCAGATTTTTCTCCCCAAATATGGGTAATTTTATTTAGATTTTTGGGGAATTTGAAAAATTGGCATTGGCAACCCTGACTGACGTCCAACCCGCAGAAAAGATACGTGGCCCAACCTGCGCAGTAAACGATTTAACGATCTATTTGGTGGTATGAGGTACGAGGGTCGGGTCAAGATCATTCGTCAGTACACAGAACATAGAATCTCATGTCTCATTAACACTCGTGCGAGAGCCACTCGGCGTGTGTAAATCGTGGGCTCGCGGCTCGTCTCGCGTTCATATCGCTCGTGTCGGTAGCGGTTTTTTTGGCATGAGTCAAATGGGCTCGAATATAAACACCACGCGCGCGCGCTTCATTCGGTCACAAACCTTTTTCCACGCCAGTTGTGTCGTCATTGTTTAGTCTGCATTGTTTTATTTTTGATTGCTGCAGCCCTGGGTAATTGTGTAGTAAAGTTAATAGATTTGTCAATACTTTGTAAATTAGTTGTGTAGTAGTAGATGCTCAGTAAACATAGAGTTGATACCGCTAATAGTTCGACGTCCCCCATAGTTGATAGTTCGAAAACAACTGAACGCACGTTCAGACGCGAGAATGTGACCATAAGCTGCGACACAAGACATGAAACAAGCCGCGAGCCGCAAGTGTAATTGAGGCAATAGAGTTTCTGCTCTCGGTACATTTTCTGCTGTTGTCAGCGTGTAACAAGTGTGAGACGTCAAGTTGCGTGTTATTGTAAAATAAATTTATCGAAAAACATTTGTTAAGTCTATTTTAGAGATTGTTTACGTGCTACAAGTGTGGACAAATTATATGTGAAAATACCCAAAGGTTGTGGTTCCAAATACAACAAAAATCAGCCTAATATCACACTGCATAGGTGAGTAACAAAAATGTTAACTTTGTATATTAACTTGCTTTCTAAGCGAGTTTTATCATATTTATGTATACGTATGTTATTATTATTTTTGTTGATGTATTTGTCGCAATTTCAATTTGCCATTCTCAGTAACTATTTGTTTACGTTTTGCATAATGACGTTCTTCTCAACTTTTAAATATCGATACTGTATTTAACTCTCACGAGACTATCAATCACCGTAAAACAGAATATTTACAAAATGCACTTTGTCGTATTCATGAACTTTATACTTAGCGACTGAGCATTGTAATCGTATTTTCATATCATGGCAGAGCCCTTGCAACAGATAGGAAAAACAATTTCTAATCAAAGCCAAGCTAATTTCTAATCAAAGTTTTCACCTTATTGTTTATTTAGTACCTGTATTATTGACTATTTCAAGTTTCCTAAACATGAATATCTAAAGAGAGAGTGGCTGGATTTCATTGGTCGAGGAAATTCTAATCCTAGAGTAAAATAAACTTGTTTGTGCATTGAATTTTGAAGACATCTGCTTCAATCGAACTCTTGATATAGTTAGACTACGTGAAAATTCAGTACCGACGTGCTTTGCTTTGACATGGAGTTCTAATATAATTATTTTATTATTGATTTTTCTATTTAGTATAAGAAAATGGTTAATACTTAATTGTAATGTTGTCTCATTATATTATAACTGTAGGTACATCCTATTGAAATGAGACCTACCCTATCTATGACAATAGATATTAATCAGCCACAGAATTCGGAATTGGCAATTACCTACCTTGTGATTAATACAAATAGTACAATTGTAAATTAAACGTTAAATTAACATTTATCTTCTTAGCCAAGTCAGCTTTCCTGCTTAAACTCCTCCACTTTATCCAACCATGTGCATCCTCTTAGCATATTATATATTTGTATTCTTGATGACGTTGGACTTTATTGTTAAAATATTATATATGGATAATATACCTTGTGATTTTTTTTATATCTTTCCCTTTTAAACCTGTAATTTTTTTGTTTATCATGTATATTATTATTTATGTTATTGAATTAATTTTATTTATTAATGTTTTTAGCCTAAAATAGTCACTTGGTCTGCGGGGGAACAAAATGTGGATTGTTATGCATCGATCTCTAAAGATATTTCAATGGAACCCCAGCCGGAGATTTCTTCTTTATCGATATTTGGTTTTTATTTACCTAAATAACTTTTATCTTACTTATAACATACACTGCCGACGTCAAAAAAAACCTGTTAGTTTTGAGTCAGTTTACAGCCATCTTAGCTTAAAAGACCCACAATGCCACATATTACTTATTATAAGGTTTATTATAAGATTGTTATCCATTTTATGATTATAAATATATAATAAGAACTATTTAAAGGTAGTTTTGTACTTGATTACTAGAATAATTATTTAACTATTAAGCCAATGATGACATTTGAAAACGTCGCACGTTTTTTTTTCGACGTTAGCAGCCTAATGTATTTCACCAATGTTAGAGTGAAATAATTTTAAAATGTTCTTTGTATTTTATTTTCAGGGTAAATTAAAAGTTAAGTTAATTAGGAAATTAGTAGAGAAATGTAATAAGCAGCAGAAAAAAATCAAAACATTAAATATAAAATGTCGAAGACAAGCTAAGAAGATGGCCAATATCACTTCCATAATTCAGGATTTAAGGAATGAAAAATGTATAATGCTGAATCCTCGATTTTGTTACAAGAATGTGCAAGGCTAAAAGATTTTTTAAAACGACATATTTTTAATGTAAAAGTTTGCCTAGTAGAAAGACAATTTTCTGAAGAAGTGCGTAAATTTCCACTTACGCTAATTTTTTTTCACCGAAAGCATGTGATTTTGCACAATGAACATACAATACATGTTTTCCACATACACGTACTTTGAGCAAATGGAAATATAAAGTAAATACATAATCTGGCTTTACAAAAGAAGATTGTGATACTTTAAGGATTAAGTCCCATTTAAGTGACAAATCAGTTTTATGCTCGCTAGGACATGATGAAAATGTTACGAACGCGTAGATATGGGAATTAGCTTTGATAGTGATTCTCTAGAAGAAGCAAACGAATGCTTGTTAATATTACTTGCATAAATGGGTCATGGAATTTACCTGTTGGATATTTTTTTCTAAGTAGTTTAACAGGGGAACAGAAATATCATCTGGTCCAAACCTGTATTAAAATTACAGAAGAGGTGGGTATCGAAATTGTTTCCTTAATATCTGAAGACCTGCGGCTAATTTTTACATGATTTCACTGGGTTGTAACTTAATGAAAAATCAAATTTTAACGTCATTCCAATATAGCCAGAGCATAGTTAATGTTTTTATTGATACTTGTCATATTGTCAAGTTGATACAGAATACGTTTAGTAAGGCCAGAAAAATCAAACGTAACTTTACACTTAACTTTAAAACTAACCTGTAGATTTTGTAAGATAGAGAATGAAAGTACGTCTTGCTACACAATTATTAAGTAACTCGGTAGACGATGTTTTAGACTTTTGTAATGAAAAAATGAAATTAAATTAGTTTAAAAGGATGGTACGCAACATCTATCTTCATCCGCACGTTAAATGACGTCGATATCCTCAATAGCCATTCAATACGACCACCAGGTTGGAAAAAGGCTATGTATCCTGATAATATATGATTAATCATGACACTATTTGAAGGCGCTACTGATAACGTACGTAGCCTTAACGTTCCGTTAGGACAGTTATTGGTAAATTTCATACAGAAAATTGACTTCATTGGGCTAATAGTAGATATGAATGGTGCATTAGATCTTTACAAGAAACTTGGTAGAAAATGTTTTTTTAAATACTGACCTTAAATAAACTTAGCCAAGATCATGTCGAATTATATTTTTCAGCGATTCGAGCTCGAGGTATTTACAACAAATAACCCAAACGCCATACAATTTAGAGCGGCCTTTAACATATTTTTGATTAGGGAAGAAATACGTGATCAAGAAATTAATAATTACATACCTTTGGACCAAGTTCATATTTTAACATGCTCCAGCAAAACTGATCAACTTACGACCATAAATAACATAACTGAAAAAAATTATTTCATTCAAATTCCCGACGATGACAGTGATTTGTACGACAAATATTTAGAATATTGAAATAAGCAAGTACGGAGAAAATGTACTAATATACATAGCGGGTTTCATAAAAAAGAAATTGTATCGGTCATTGAAACGTGACCGATGTATATTCTTATTACACGGGGTCGAGAGATATTACAGCGACAGTTTAATCAGTGTAAAATCGGGACGAGGCTTAGATTATCCATAGAAAGACGTTTTAGGAAAACTTAATAAAATGGAAAAATTGATAAAACTCCATTTAAATAAAAACATTTTAAGTGAAAATTATTATTTGTGTATTTTTAAATTATTGATGTATTATTTCGAAACTGACAATATTTTAATGCCAAAAAAAAAAAGAAAAATGTATATATATATATATATATATATATATATATATATATATATATATATTACTGAAGTGTTGTTTAAAAATAATTTGAATAAAATTTGTTTTATTTAAGAATGAATTAAAATTATAATAAAAAAACAAATTTCGACGTTTTATGTTGACTCATATCGCCCATTTAGTATATGACCTGTGATCGCCCATATCACTCACAGAGATTTTTCTTTATCTTTCATTCTATAGCGTTCATTCTATCCAATGAGAAACTTTGCCAATGTCTAGTGTGAAAATAAGGCTAGGCGTTCTTTCTTATGAACTGAATGATTAACACTAGAATGAGTTTGTTGGCAATAGATAAAAGTGATCTCGTGTTAATGGGCAATTGAACTTTATATTTTAATAATTTGTAAATAAACGCAGAAATCTATTATTCATTGGACTGGAAAAAAATGAGGTTATTTAGATCACCTTCTCCAAACCCACGGTAACAAATTAGAGATTCTCTGACACGCAGCCTAGCTAAATGGGTAGGAATAGAACAGCGACCCAAAACCCATGCGAGATACCACAAAGGTTTCCTTTCGAGAAGAAGTGAATTTTGAGAACCTAGGTTTTCAGGGTATAAAAGATTGGATCTGGAAATATTCCGCATTCGTAATGTAAGATGATCTTGCCAGTTAGATCGAGTCATGGGAAAGAGATCTTCAATGAAATTAATAGTGAAACATGGATTCCCGTGCACGGTGGCGAACCGAGCTTTTGCATCGACTATTTCATTACCTACTATGCTACAGTGACTGGAGATCCATGCAAGAACGACATCGAATCCCGACTCTCCAAATCAAGCGTAAGTTGCTAGATCTGAAGAATCAGGAAACTACAGTTCGAAGAAAACGGATTAGCGAGAAGGAACTGTAAACAACTTAAGGAATCAGAGAAGATGCGAATCTTTTTGAGTAGAGCATAATTCAAAGCCTCCAAAATAGCATGGCATTCCTTGGATAATACAGAACAGTCTGTAGGAAGGCTGAAATATACCGAATGAGCAGTGGTTGGACAGTAAAATGACCTTCCGACGTAGCCATCTCTCGGGGTTTTTTGATGGATCTGTATATATTCGCATCCAATCCAAAAAAAATTCAAGATTGAATTAAACAGTGAATTAGCATTTTGGACTTCTTATCAACTCCAAAACACAAATTTATATTTGGCCTGTGAAATACGGAGACCAATAGAAAACTATAAAGAGGGAGAAAAGCATTTTGATACACGGGGTTAGAGAGGGATTTGAATCTTGGAAGCTAACGATAAGAAGAAGTCGGGTCTTAGAACGCCAGAAAGGAGCATACTCAATTAGCCTAGAGAGGACAGTGAGTTTTAGAAAAATGGGGTAAGTAGAAAACCTAGCTGCCTTCAGTAGATAAAGATCAGCTAAGTGTTTTCGCCGGAGGTTTAAAGGAGGATCGACACATTCTACTTGTAGGGCATTTATGGGACTGGATTTCATTGCACCCACTATGATCCTCGATGCTTGAGACTGGGGTCAATTTAATGGCATTGGATTTGGAAATGGGATCAAGCAAAAATGAACCATAGTCTACATTACTACGGACTGAAGCGTTATATATTAAGTTAAAGGGTGTGAGCCCCACCATACTCCTGATACCTACGTCCATTGTACTTTTAGCTCTTCCGAAGCCAAACTGGTTGCTTGAAATGGTGTTGTAAACAGAAAAAATGAAATGGTGTTCTGTAAACAATTCCAAACGATTCTTATTTAGGTGTTCCTTAATCTTCGCTAAACAGGAGAAGGAGCTATGGGTCTGTAGGATGAATCTACATTGAAATCTTAATGAAGTTTGAGAATAGGAATTATTATTTGAGTTTTCCATGTACCTGATTTGAACATCAGTTGATGAGAGATAGAAGATATCAACGGGTAGATGGTAAAGTATTTTTCATAATTGAATATGACATTCCGTCAATACCAGGGGAAGAATCCCTAATATGATGGAAGGTGAAATCCGATTCATTAAGGAAGAAATCTTCTTCTAACAAATGATTGGTGCTAGTAAAATTATATCTGAAAAAGAGCAGGCAATGTTAGACGGTATTTGATCGGGGGAATTCAGGATTTTGACCAAAGTGGTCAATAGAAATTGAATAATACTCGTAGAAGAAGGAGTAGTTAAGAGTTATCTGAAGGTTGTCGACTTAAACGAGTATTAACTGAAGTTTGTTGAGCCATTTTCAGGCTGAGAAATTCGGAAGTGTGCCCAGGCTTGTTCTAGAACCGAGCGGTTATAGCCCTGGTTGGAACATATCGAAGTGTGGGGTCAAGGTTTCAGAGACACAATTTTTTTGTGAGAAGAGTTAGTAGGACGAGACAAAGTGAACAAATTTTGGGAAGAAGTTGGAGAAGGAAGGATTTGGGGGTGGTTGAGCTGCAACTGACATGATTTTCTTGCAGAACGGACCATTTTGGACGCTTCCGCATAGGATATGTCTCTTTCGGACATTTCAAATTTGATCTTTTTTTGTCTTTCGAATTCCGAACAAACTCTATCAATGGAATCATGATTTCCACTGCAAAAGACACACTTTGCCTTGTCAATAGGAAGAGGGCAGTTTTTTCTGACGTGACCCTCAACATATCGGAAACAACGCTCGGAAGATTGGCATTTTTCAGCAACATGTCCAAAACTACAATATTTGAAGCATTGAATTTATATTTCGAAACTGGGAGCGAGGAATATGCCATAAATATGCATTAGGAACGGACTTGGCCATCAAAGGTGATGACCATTGTCTACGATGGAAAATATTTGGGTTGGCCATCGATCATTTTTTTAAAGTTTAACCGTCCGCCGGTTAAATAACCTTAGCCTTTAATAACCTTACTGCACCCTTCTGGGACTTTTATGTTTTGTAAGTCCTCCTCGTCAGACCAATCGATTGTACCATTGCGAACATTGCCCATACGACTGACGTTAAAGAAGGGAATGAACAATTTATTCTATCCCGTAAAAACAGAGTGGCTTACGAAACGGTTGGCAGTGTCTGCAGATGAAAATTCCACCGAAATCCTGTTTCTGCCAATTTATTTAACTCCGTCTCGGATTATGCCATCGACGTGGTAATTTGTTAAGACGAAAATTAGGAATTAGGCTGGATTATTTTATTTGAACATGGACAATAAATGATCCAAAGTCTCCAGAGATATATAAGCAACCCTCAAAAGAATTTGAAGGGTGGGAGAAAAGAGATGAAGTCGGGGATGATTGTATCAAATCAGAATTTGCTTGTGAAAGATGAGTGCAAGGGGTCTAGCGAAGAATTGAATCCTCTATCTTCTTAGATTTATTTTTTTACAATTAGCTTTTTTACAATTTTTTAATTTTCATTTTAATTCCTGTTGGAAGTCCATTACGGTTACATAACTAGATAGGGACGTAGGACAAGCAAATTCATTATTGGAAACTGGAGATTTAGAAGTGTCTGGTGGTTTAGGGAGAACAGGTAAATCCATTTTCACAAACCTGAAACAAATTTAATTTGGTAAAAGTAAATAATACAATAAAAAAAACAAAAGAAGAAACTTTCTGAACACAACTACGGACAAAAACTAAATGAAAAATAGATATAAATTATAAATAACGCAAATAATAGATAACTTGCAATTAATTAGACAAAATAATAACGAAATAAGCAGGCAACGAAAAACATTTCCACTCCATTTGGCAGTTTTTATGGCGATCGTCACCATAACCTTCTGGCTTCTACTCTTCTGCCCACAACGTTCACCAGATAAAATATATATTGTGGGAGTTGAGCTAAGAAAGTGCTGCGGTCGATGCGGGCGCTGCTGAGCGGCGTAAAGCGGGGGATTGCGACGCGTTTCACTTCGGGAGAAGGGACTCAGTTCAGACTGGACGTATCTTACTTACTTAAATATACTCTGTAAAAGTAATCAACTATAGGCGTATTATATATTAGATCACTCTTTTAATTCTATTTAAATTTCCGATTTACCTACATCCAATTCTTACATCAGAAGTGTGATAAGACGTGAAAATTCAAGGCCTGAATACGTTTAGTTGTATGAAATTTGGTTTTCAGTTTGAAATGTTTTAATCATTTAATTTTATAGGTTTCTTAAATCTGGTATTAGATTTTGATTTCTAAAAGCTTTAAGGATTTTAATTTCGTTCATTTACTATTTATTTCGTATAATTTTTCGTTGTGATTTGTGTGAAAATTCTAAATAGGTGATTGGAATACATAAATGTGAATTAATGCATTGTGCTATAGTATTATAGTTGTTCGTTCACGGTGGACGAAATTTGAAGTGCCGAGGTACTGCGATGCATTATGCCTTATACATTATTGTTGATAATGATACGTTGTTCTTTTGTATTGAATATTAGTCTACTGTTTATATTTTAATTTGTTTAATTATGTCTGATTGGAGATTTTGATGCAGAAATAGACAGTAATAAAAGCCGTCATGGTAATAAGAGTCGGCGTTTATCCCCCGGCAGCGATCTTAAACAACAAATGCAGTACATTATAGGTCGTTTAAACGTGTTAGAAAATCAATCTGTTTCCACGTCGTCGCCACAGTTTGGTGTAGGACAACATTCAGTTGAGCCTACACATTTGGGATTGCAAAGTGGAACGCCTCTGAGCACGCCTCTAGATTTGTACCCCACAATAGCGAGTTGACTGATTGCGACGGGACAATCGTGTCACGGCAGATCTCGAGCTCCGTTCTCGGGTAGCGCAATACATTCAGATCAAGCAGATATATTACTTAACGCGATACGTTCTATTAACACAGCAGTACTATCTAATCAACCGTATTATATTTCTAACTTCGATCCTAGTCTGCACGACATCGAAACATGGTGCCAAGAGATAGGTGTATTATATATTAGATTACTCTGTTAATTTTATTTAAATTTCCGATTTACCTACATCCAATTTTTATAATATATGTATATATATATATATATATATATATGTATATATATATATATATATATGTATATATATTAATATCTATATATGTATATATATATATATATATATATATGTATATATATATATATATATATATATATATATATACGCACGTTTGTCTGTGTATATAATATTAATAATAAAGGCGCTTCGCTAATATTTTAGCCAATCTAATCACGCATATTAAACATTAGTAATTCAAATCTGTAAAATTAAATATGAAGCTTTAAGGACATAGTATCGATAAAATTTTTTGATATTTTTGTCATTGCGGACAGCACTACGATATACGAATTGTGTTGCGGAGTTATCGCCATTTTAGGTTCTTTTTTGGTACTCTATCCAACCGGTTAGGGTATGTCAATTACTATAGAGCTACTCCTGTTACGAAAGTATCGATTTTCACTATGTCTGACTTTGTTAAGCAAAAAAATTGCATTAATTTTTGTTTGCAGAATAAATTTTCTGCCGCGGAAACGTTTAGGATGTTACATTTTTTTGCGGCATTACCTCATACCTTTGGTGATGAGATAATGTTGCAACAAATGTTTACAAATGGTACAACGACTGTAAAGAACACAGAGAAAGTGTTGAAGACACTTACTAATTTTCGATGTATTTTCAAATACCTTACCGCTAGGTGAATAAATTGAATGAAAAAAACAGAAAAAATGTCATAATTCTCAAAGCTAAAAACATTACGGTTTGATTATCTGATTACTATGAACGTTAAAAAAATTAAAATCTGTTCAAACTTGATTGAAAAAGTATATACTTCCTTATTTTTTTTTCGGAAGAATGAATGACATTTGCAATAGCAAATATAGAATAGTAACCATTGTTTACTGATAGTGAAAGAGCACTGAAATATTTCGATGGCCACCTTATCGGGCTGGCCATATTATCGTAATATATAAAAAAATTCAATCAAAAATCTTATTAAAAATTTTATACTTTCTCAGCTTTATGATGACTACTTTTATTTTAATCAAACCTTATTTTACAGTATTTAAAAACGAGTCAGCATTTTTCATAATATTTTATAATCTAATTATTTTTAGTAGTATATTAATACTAAATAATTCTCAAAATTAATTATACTTTATTTTTATTATGTAACTCCAAGTAAAAATACTAAACTTGAAATCCAAAAACAATAAAACACTATTATTTCCCTGCTCTCATAGACTCCTCTCTTATTTTCTCTATGACCAACGTGTCAAAATAAGTGGAATACGGGAAATTATATTTTGTAGTATATAAATGTTTGATTTATTAAATATATTTTGAAATTCATTCAAGATGTCTAATTTAGATGAATTATTTGATTGCTTTGAAGAGCAAAATGATCAACCAGCTTCTCAATTGCCTAATATCATTAAATCTGACAATTTAACAAAGTAAGACATTCAATCTTAACCTGTAAATTCGTTTAATATTTCTAAGATTTTCAAACGATGAAACTTGAATGAATTCATTGCTCAATAAAATAATTAAGGTATAAGTCTAGGTTAACGGAAATGCGAATTTCCCGGTTTATTTTCGTTTTAAATGAAAGAATATTCATAAAAAACGACGTACTAAAAAATTAGATGTCTGGCTTGATTATTTCATTATAAAAAATTGATTTGAAATATGCACATCCTATGGAGAAACGCCTGTCAGTTAGTTATCAAACATAAATTTAATAACCTCTACGCGATATTTTTTGCGCATTTTCATATCTTTATTTTTTAGGTTTTTTTATATCAATTCCTCTTTGTATGTGCAAATTCTGTGTTTCCTGTTACTAAGAATGGCAATTAAGTCGACAACTTGTAACTTATATTTCCTGGGAAAACCGCACTTTTGTATGGGAACTTTTTTCAAATTACTTTTCTTAATAAAATAATCGCGACCGATTGCTAAAATTTGCGGATACTTAATTATTTACCTATGAATATGATACTTAATTATTTTTTTTAAATTAAAAAAATAAAAAGTAGGGGAATTTACATTTTAATTTATTTTTAAGTACATATGTTTCAAAATACCTTAGAAACTGAGCTCATTGTTTTTAATAAACATTACTACAATTCATATTTAAAATTCGTACAATACCTAAAATTACTTAAAACCATATATCGTTACAGAAGCAATGAGGAAGAAGAAACAAAAGTAAGTTTAAAACGTATAAGTGAAGTTGATGACAATGACAGCAAGCGACAAAAAAACGATGACGAAAGTGGACTTTTAGATGATATAAAGTAAGTTAAAGTTTTCTTACATTTTTAAATAAATTCTTTCTCCAATAAGTGTTTAATATTTTGTTAGTATGTGTTAACGAATCAAAAATGTTTATCAAAATAACTATTTTCTTAAATACTTTAAGCATATCCTATTGCATCTATCTATAAAGAACATTATTTTTGGTAATATTTCATAAAAGCTTGTTATTGACCAATTGCATGTTTTTAATTTCAGCTTAGAACTAATAGCATCCCGTATTGTAATACACACATTGGAAACTCACGAGGGATGTACACATGAAGTTGCTGTCCCCCCAAGCCATGAATACACGCCACTAGTAGCACCTGTAGGTGCACCTGCAAAACAGTACCAGTTTATTTTGGATCCCTTTCAAAAAGAAGCCATTCTCTGTATAGACAACAATCAGTCGGTGTTGGTATCGGCACATACTTCAGCTGGCAAAACTGTAGTAGCCGAGTAAGATTTATTATTTAGTCAAGCTTATTATTATCGATCATTAACAATTGTTTTTTATTGTAGCACACTTTGTAATGCATGTTGGTGCTTTTTGCTGTAACACTCCAGAAAAAAAGTAACTTCGATTAATCTTAATTTTTTTTGTGATATAATTTTTTTACGTAAGGTTCAAATTATTTATGCTATATGTTAAAAGGGCTACTATTCCTCTTCCTTACTCTAGATCTACCATTTCCAAAATGGATCCTAAATCAGAGTTTTAGAAAAATTACAAAATTTCCATTAGAAAATATCAAAATGAAAATATTAATAACCCAACATAAAATTAAATAAAATTTTTATAAAATAGTAACTTCAATAATTTATCTAAGCAACGGTTATATTCTTCGTTACAATTATGCCCGATAATGAATTTCTTGTTGATTCGGAATTGAAATTTTCTTGCATACTTTATTTTCTTTCCGAGAAGTCCACTTCTTTCATGGTCTGTTTAAATAATAAATTTTCATATTGCCCAATTTCTTTAACAGTTGCAAACGCTTTCGCATTATAATCAGTATTACATAATTTTGTCAAGAAATCTCTCTGAAATTCCACCACAAAAAAATTTCACTAATTAAAGTGTAATATAAACTATATCAGTAACGTCATGTTGTCCTGAACATCCTAGTTATAATAGGAAAGAATAATCTCTACAATCTTAGCTGTCAAACAGCCTAACTTTAGTAAAGGCATAAAAATGCCAAAGAAATCTTTTGTTTTTGATGTCATTTACCCTTTTCTCGGAAAAAAAACTGTATCTCTTCCAAAAATTATCCAATTTTAATAAATTTTTCAGTGTTTTCGTAATAAAAACTTGTACAAGGATAATACAATACAAAGAAATATATATTGTGAACAAAAATTATAACAAAAACTGAAATCAAGGTCACATCGTATTTTCGCAGTCCGGTACATCCTCCGTATCAGCAAAATAATTGTTATCGTTACTATTATCACTATCACTCAAAATTTGCATTACGCCAAATTGTGAGCGCACCACAATGTCACTCCCACTATCACTTTCTTCACAACTTGAAAAACGATCATTTTCACTTGAATTATTTTCGTATTCCGACATTATGGGTTAAAAATTTTCTTTTCCTGGATCCTTTTTATATTGTAACTGCCAATAATATTATAATTTGAACTTTATGTGAAAGATAAAAAATTAGCGATGCGTGCGAGCAATCTCCTCTACCGTGCGCTAAACAGCAACTGATTTCGCGAGCACCATTGCATTCGTGGCAAATTTAGTTAGTACGCGCACGAGCGCGATGGCGCTCATCGGCACTCAAACGGTTATGGAACTGTAATTCATTTTAATTCTCTCTTTTATTGTATGATTATAACATACAAGACTTAAAAAATAGAGGTTGACATAAATTGCACAAGATTGAGATAATTGATAGTAAAATGATAAAAAAAAAAATAAAGCACTTTATACAAAATAATTTTACCTATATTATTATATTATTGTTTTTGAATCCTTATTTAAATAGTTTTTTCATTGCAGAATTCAGTTAATTTTTACTTTATATTATATATTTTTAAAATTGTATTTTTATGTTAAATCAAAGTTTAATCTCACTTTAATTTAATACCCATCACAATTAATTTAAAAAGAATTTTTTTTGCATTGTTAACAATATGTTATCTCATAGCCGCCATGTTGCATTTTTTCTATTGATTTTTATTATACAATATTTACTCATTTATACAAATATATTGACTCACCGCCCATCATTTCTCAATATTGTTCAAGCTGTTTTACTGGTATGAGAGAACTTATATACTACCACACAGGTATATAATGACTATTAAAGGCGTAAAGTTAACCCTTCCCTTTTGGCCTCATTGAAGCCAGGTAAAAAGTAATTTACCTAAATATATCACAAACATTTTACAAATTTACTATTTCTTTCAGATATGCTATCGCTTTATCACTAAAAAATAAACAAAGAGTAATTTATACTACTCCAATTAAAGCTTTGTCAAATCAGAAATACCGTGAATTTTATGAAGAATTCCATGATGTTGGTCTTATCACTGGAGACGTAACCATAAACCCTACAGCATCCTGCCTCATTATGACAACAGAGGTAAATATTTTATGATATTTTTTGTTGTTAAAAATTCTGTTACGTAAGTCTTCCCATCTAATTTTTTTTAAATTACATACAGATCTTACGAAATATGCTCTACAGAGGTTCGGAGGTTATGCGTGAAGTTGGCTGGGTTGTATTTGATGAAATCCATTATATGAGAGATAAGGAGCGTGGTGTTGTTTGGGAAGGTAATTGAATTACATTTTATTATAGGAAAAAGTATATAAAAAATTATCATTAGAATAACAAAATTAATCTTATTTTCTTAACAAAAAAAAAATTATAACACACCGCATAATACCGCTTTTACGCTTGGACAATATTTATAATTTTACATCAACCGCAACATAGATTGTTGTAGCAGAGATAAAAGAATACCATGTATACTAACATGTCAATTTAGAGTACTCCTTGATGCTATAATTCCATCGAAACCCGTTTATGTGATGTGGACAAATAAGAATTCTAAAAACTGTTTTTTGGGTATCTACTAACTATGAAAAATGTTCAGTTACAGCCTCGCTACGATTCTATTTTATTGTATCTAGTTATATTAGAACAATTTTTTTTAAATGTGTTCACAGAGACGTTGATTTTATTACCAGACAATGTCCACTACGTTTTTCTGTCTGCTACAATTCCTAATGCTCGGCAGTTTGCTGAATGGGTCTGCCGCCTCCATACACAGCCCTGTCATGTGGTGTATACGGAATTCAGACCCACACCTCTGCAACATTATATATTTCCAGCTGGTGGTGATGGTATTCATTTGGTGGTCGATGAGCAGGTAAAAATAAGGACTTTGTTCATTTAGTTCTGTGAAATATCTATAAATTTTAAGAAAAATATTCACAGCCATTAAATAAATATTTCTATTTTGCCATTTCCCATGTAGAGACTTATGTTCTCATAGACGCTCACATACAGACTCTTTCTTTTTCTTTTTTTCTTGCATTATCTTTTAGACATTTCCCAATCGAGTTCACTTTTTGATATATGTCTCAAGTTTTAAATTTTTTAAATTACATCTGTGCTTTATGAGTCTTTCAACAATTTTTACCATCCCTTATCAAACTTCCACCAGTGATGATGCATAGACAAGCAAATGTTAAACAGTTACTGTTTACAAGTGTTAAAGTTTCCACTTTAATTTAATAATACTGCAGGTGTCCACACATATTGTAAGCCTGTGGTATGGGAGACCCAGCATAGCATTAAGATATTTATTTTTCCTGGTATTAAATTATCTTTAATTTAAAATAATTAAACGTCATTCCTCCTATCCTCTATTACACATAACTTGTAATAGACAAGTGATATAAATGCCACATATATTGCTAAATACATTTATTTTATTTGGTTTTTTAATACAAGTTATATTAGTTGCCAAACTTTATATCGGTTTGAAAATTTCTTAAAAATATTTAATTCTTTTTCTCGAACATTTGTCTGCAACGGAGTTATATTTCTTTGCAATGGAACCATGATAATATCATCAGTGTATTGATTAATAAACTTGAAATAATAACACAGGGCCACTTTAAGGAAGACAACTTTAACACAGCAATGTCTATCCTGAGTAACGCTGGTGAGGCCGGCAAGGGTGACCAGAAAGGACGACGTGGCGGCATCAAGGGATCCAATCAGGGCCAGCAGTCAAATATATTCAACATCGTCAAGATGATAATGGAGAGAAACTTTGCCCCAGTCATTATATTCAGTTTTAGCAAAAAAGATTGTGAGCTTTATGCAATGCAGATGGCTAAGTTGGATTTTAATACAGGTTATTTGAAAAAAAATTTAATGTATATAATTTTGATATATAATTTATCGTAATATCTGTGCTATTAATATATCGGTTTAATAGGTTACAATATATAAAATTATATTGTAAAAATTTCTTCAATGTACCAAGAATAAAAACATGAAATATACTAACAATACAGTTTGTAAACAATTTAATGTTTAAGTATTATTAAGTCACGAAGGATTTGCTTAATTTAATAGTAAATTTAAATTTATCATTGCAAATTTTTATTACTTTCATACAAACAACTAGATTAGTGACCATTATTCTTTTGTAAATATAATATTATAAAGGTACAAATATATTTTGTGCTGTATGTTCAATAACTCACCTTACATGTTTTTACACTATATAGTTAGTATGCGATTACATATGCACTCGTTAGTAAATATGTATTAATTGCTCATGTTCAAAATACCGATTTATATATTAGTGCCACAGTGGCATCATTAACAAGAATTTCAAGCGTGTCTAAGAATTCCCCAAAACCTTCCAAAATGTCAAGTCAATAGAATAAGGTAAAAAATCAATTTATCATCATCAGTTTTCCTTTTTTTCTAGCCCTTTTGACTTTCCTTTTACATGCACATGATCGAGTACTCGTTCTTTCCATGATGTCTTTTGTTAATAGAAACAGTATTATTATAAATGATTATGTACCTAATAAAAAGAAAGTTATGTGCACTAGAATCATTACATTTCACTGCAATTTTTAATTGAAATTAGCTTGAATTTTAAAATAAACCTCGCCACTGCGCTATTTTGATTTGACAAAAGTTGAAATTGTAGTGAAGACCATTAAAAGATTGCTCTCGTAGCAATAAGTCCGCCATATGTATCGATTAGATACATTAAAGTACATAATAAGACCATTCTAATTACTATATTCAGTAGTGAAATATTGAAGTGCAAGAGTTGCTTTTTGTAACTTAATTGTATTTCTTGATCCTAAAAATGATTTTTTTTAACTTAGTTTATCAGTTTTTGTTTCAAAATACACCTTTTTGTCTTGATTATGAAGTATTCTAACTATTTCGTAACATTTTCAAATGTTTTTCGATCTGTTGGGAATTTAAAATCTTTGAACAAATGTTGCACCACTCAGCTCATTGTCTAACGTTTCATAAAACTGTATTAATTTTTCCATCCAAGTATGCTTAAAATTATTTTTGTTACTACTAAGAATGAGTCTCTTGTAAGTTTACAACTAAACTATAACAGAAGAACAATATACTTAATAACAGGTAAAAATGGTCACCAGCTGGCTATAAGATGTTATAATTAAGTTAATTATTGGTGAATTGTATTAAAATATTAAGGAATTTTTTTGAAATTGTGAAAGAATCACATCATTAGGGATCACAACTTTTAATTTCATTTCGTGTGCTATTTTCGTATGTAACATTTTTAAAATTTTTGTTGCGAGTTTAATTTGTTCCTAAAATAATAGTTTTACTGTCGACACTTTTTCAAATCATAATACCATACCTATGCCTTTTTAAAATAATTAATAGCTCTTTGATTCCTTTTAAACGTTGAAAAATATTGTCAATTAAAGCGTCAGAAAATTTCAAAATGTGGACGTACCTGGTTTCAAATGAATGGAAAGTGCAATGGAGGTAATGAAAGAAATATATGCCTTGTGGGTTCATTTATTCTGAATATTAATAGCACATTCTCTTTGACAGTGATGTCATATGTTAAATGAGTTATTTTAAAATACACTGAAGCCAAATTGTGGTATTTGAAGTTTTTTTTTGTAGTTATGTCTTTAATATAATGTATACATAAGTAATATTCTTATTATTACAGGAGCAATCCCTTATCCCTTACTTCTCCCCCTTACTTCATAAAGTATAATAAAGATCAGTAAAAAATGTCTCATCTTTAATTTCTTCCTTTTTAGAATGTATAATCTAAGAATAACTTCAAATAAAATTAGGTCACTTAGTTTCAACTCATACTTTTTTCATCCATCTAACTATAAAATGTTCAACTTTACAGCTGAAGAAAAGAAGCTGGTAGACGAGGTTTTCAACAACGCTATGGATGTGTTGTCAGAGGAGGATAAACGGCTACCGCAGGTGGAAAATGTGGTGCCTTTACTCCGACGTGGTATCGGTATTCATCATGGTGGTCTGCTGCCTATATTAAAGGAAACAATTGAGATTCTCTTTGGGGAAGGACTACTTAAAGTTAGTATTTGCACATATCTAAAAACTCAATTCAGTGACAATTGTTTCTTTTTATTATGCAAAATAAAAAAATGGACTGAACAATTTTTACTCCTAAGAGTTAAGAAAGTATCTATAGTAGACCATAGTGTGATGATTTAAGAGCATTACAAAACAAATCAATTTTGTACAGATATGTTACACTTAATTTCTGGGAGGTAATTTGTTAGTATTCGGAATCTTATTCTGGAATTAAAAAAACATCTTCAATTTCAGGCACTATTTGCTACGGAAACATTTGCCATGGGTCTTAATATGCCAGCCAGAACGGTTGTATTTACATCTTGCCAAAAATTTGATGGGAAAGATTTCAGACATGTAAGTAAATCCATTTTATTTAAGGTCTCAGATTTTTCAATAGCGCTAAACTTTGTGCTGCCTATATACCACCCTTATATATGAAAAGACTAATTATTGCAGCACTGAAACATAGTGCATATTAAATACAATTGTGTCATTACAGAGAAGCTGGACACTCTTTCCTTGGGGAGAGTCTTCACAATATGAAAGAGTGTCACCTCTGCATATAAATCAAATTATACTCCATCAGCATCCTACCTCTTTTAAAAATAAAGTAGTATTAAAAACAGATACGTTAAAAGTCTTGTTCTGTATATTACTGAATATACAGGTGGCAGATTTCAATGTTTGAAAAATTGTAAAAAAAAACTACACCTCTAATACAAAGGAGGTTTATTTTAACTTTATAACAACAAATGCGGATTTCATTTTTTAAAAACCACGTTTTTCAAATGGGGGCCATCAAGTTTGACACACTCTTCGAGTCTAGCACGCATGTTTTCAAAAACGCGTTTGCAGAGCGACTGGGGTATCCTACTGATTTCAGCTCGAATATTTTCTTTAAGTTGTGTCACAGTGCTCTGATTTGTTTTGTAAACAACGGATTTTAAGTATCCCCATAATAAAAAGTCACATGGACTTAAATCAGGTGACCTAGGTGGCCACGGTAAGGTACCGTTTTGGGATATGTTTTTTTCTGGAAATAACTGGCGCACTGCATTCATGGACACATTAGCAGTGTGAGCTGTGGCCTCATCCTGCTGGAACCATGTGTTTTGGTTGAAGGATGGACTATTCTGTAGTTCTACTCTGAAAAAGTCATTTAACATCTGGGCATATCTCTCCGAATTCACAGTTACAGTTTGGCCACGTTGATTTTCAAAGAAATAAGGCCCTATGATTGCAGATGCAGACATGGCACACCAGACTGTTACTTTAGGCTTATGTAAAGGCTCTTGATGCATTTGTCTTGGGTTGTGGACATCCCAGTAACGAAAGTTCTGCTTATTCACATATCCTCCAATGTGAAAGTGAGCTTCGTCACTAAAGAATATGTTGCCCATCCGGGTAGCAGTATGAAATCTCAACAAATCACCTCCGCGTAAGTTTTTCTTAATTCAAAGTCAGAATCATGTAAATCTTGAACAATTTGAATTTTATATGGATGGAACTTGAGATTTTTTCGCATTATTACCTGTAAAGTTGATTTCGGAATTCCCAATATCGATGAACGTGTACGCAGTGATAAACAGGGATTTTCAACGGCAGAAACCATAACACGCTCAACATTTTCATCCGTGGCTACCAATGGTGTAGGTCCTGGCCTGGGCCTATTTAATGTTGATCCTGTAGCTCTGAACCTTTCTACCCATGACTGAATGAGGTTGATCGATGGTCATCACGTAATCGACGAATACTGTAACGATTATTAAATCGACGGCGTGCTACAGACAGCGAAAATCCACTCGAAATGTACGCCTCGACGGCAAAAGCGCGGTGCTCTCCACTCCACTGTTCCATGGCTACTAAAAAATCCGCACCGCTTGCGCTTCTAACGACACCCCCCGCGCCCCTCTTATGTGTTGCGTTCAGAAACTATGTTTGTTCAAACTACGAAATCTGCCATTGGACACCCTGTACTAATTATCCGATATCGGAAAATGAATAAACCCTTATTCATGGCTACTACAAGAGATTAGGTTGAGCCAGTTACAATCAGGAGCTCCAATTAACATTGGATGAGCTACGATGCCTGACACTTGGGAAATATTCTCATTCAAACCTAGTCTTGTACTCAAGTACACCATATTCAAACGGGGATGTACTCACTTTACATACATAGAGAAGATTCATCAGTTGTCTGACTACAATTGGGTATGGATAAGAACAGTCAGAGGTCATAATCCAAACATTGAATGGTGTTGTCAGTGTAAAATTGGTGCCAGATATGTTGAATATTCTGCACAAGTCGCCTCCAAACTATGGTTATTAGGCACCTGTGACGATTCATTCAAAGAAAGTGACAGAAAACTATAATAAAGTATGTCTATATTGAATAAATGAATCTATCAATTTATATTTTTATTCTATTTTTTCTACTTAAATAAAATATATAGTATAATTAAATTAAGTATAATTAAAATATATAAAACTTAATATTTACAATTTAACAGGTGTAATCAGAAGTGTTGTCTCATAAAATGGCCGATGAGAGAAAAATGCCCATCTTTACCTACCTCCTTTACTGTCATGTACTGTTTTTCCTTATATCTTGAGTCTCTTAGATGTATATAAATATATATTACAGATAACATCAGGAGAATATATTCAGATGTCTGGTCGAGCTGGTAGACGAGGTCTTGACGACAAAGGTATAGTTATCATAATGATGGACCAAAAAGTTTCACCAGAAGTCGGCAAAGCAATGGTTCAAGGCAAGGCTGATCCAATAAACTCAGCATTCCATCTCACTTACAATATGGTTCTCAATCTTCTAAGAGTGGAGGAAATTAACCCAGAGTACATGCTCGAACGGAGCTTCTTTCAATTTCAAAACCAGACTGCTATTCCGGATCTATATCAGAGTAAGTTTGCCTTATTAAAATATGTACATATAATAAATGTGATTAAAAAGGAGGCCCAAAATCAGCCCGACATGTTTTTACAGAAAACTTATTAAAAATCCATGTCATTGGCAAATGTCTTTTATTTAAATAGATTTTGTTTCTTGACATGAGAGTTAAATGCTAATTTAATCTATAGAGGTAAAAGAAAAACAGGCAGAGTATGACAGTATCACGGTCGACCAAGAGCACTCTATTGCCTCATACACCCACATCCGTCAACAACTCGACATGTTGGGAGAGCAGTTTCGGAGTTTTATTACCAAGCCAGAGTACCTAAAGCCTTTTCTGCAACCAGGGCGATTAATTAAGGTAACTATTATATATTCACAAAATGCAAAGAATCCAAACTATAGCATTAGAAAAATTAAGAAATTTAAGTAAATGATTTTAAATTTTTAATATCTTGTTTACATTCTAAATAAGAAGTTCTGAACCTGAAATTTTTATCTGAATAATGTTTATTTGTTAAATTTACGAATTAATCACATATTAAATAATTTTGTTTAGTATAATATTCTAACTGACAACGGTTTAGCAATACTTAACACCGGGAAATGTTTAGTTAGTTGTAAAACCCAAACATTAATCAAAAGGATCTTTTATAAAAATCTGTTAATAGATTTTCTTTTAAATTCCATATCAATCACTTTGGTTAACAAATGTTTAAATTAACAAATGACCATATTTTTATTTTCTTTTATAAAAGACTTCTGAGAGTATCCTTGGCTGAATGATACTAATTGTACCTAAATTTCTCTCTAAAGTACTTCTGAAAGACGAATCGATTTTATACTCAAATATTTTCCAAATTATACTTTACTAAATTCAATTCCTTTGCTATGTTATAAACATGATGTATTATCAGCAAAATAAAAATGAAAAAAGTGGTCGAGTACATGCTGGAACACACACAACATAGCATAATTGCCTATATCTTCCTATATTTAATGTTATGATGCAAACATTGAATATATTTGGCGTTAATTTTGTAGAAATTCATTATTCACAATTAAATGAAACTACGTGATGTAGTATTATTTCTACTATCTTTAATTTCTTTACCACGACCTAGGTTTCGTTGTATTACAACATCTTCAGGTAGGATATCTTTGCTAATATCCCACCTGAAGATGTTGTAATACAACGAAACCTAGGTTGTGGTAAAGAAATTAAAGATAGTGGAAATAATACTACATCACGTAGTTTCATTTAATTGTGAGTTATGATGCAAGTTAACCAAAATAATTTCATTTCAGAGTTCTAATTAAGTACTAGTATCTAGAATTTTTCAAATGTTGCATGTTACTTTGAAGCCTAAGAGCATATACCCTTGATATTTCTTCAACAATCTCCTTCGGATTTTCTCTTTTTATTAAGGAATTTTACAACAGTGTAGTGTTTAAATTTTTGTAAATACAGAAGTAACTCTGGTGACATTTATGTTTTAACTGCTCAAAGTGTAATGAAAGTATTTATATTAAATTTCCTTATGTACTAATTAGCTGTTGCTCAATTAGTAGCTAGTTACCCAAGTATTTAATCTGAGTATAATGTAAATGCCTTAGACAATTTTAGTCACTTGTCATAAATTAAAAATATTTTAATATAGTGGCAGGAGACTTATTTAGCCTCCTGCCTAAATGAATAACCAACATCAGCCGAAAGCATAAGCAACATACGAAAACTTATTAGGAAAAATCGTACGTGTGCTAAAAATCTCTAAGTTTAAAGCTTAGGGTACGGTCACAGTGTTGGTCAGATTTTTTTTGTCGATCATCACCTCCTTTCAACTAAACTAATAAATTTCTTGCATTCCATAACTTACGATAAATTTTGCAGTTTCTCAAACTGATTTGAGATTTGCCCGAAAAATACACGCCATCAGTGTAATCGGCCAATGCATTCAGGGGCATTGAGGCCACTTCCATATATTTTATCCTATTTGTAATAATAGAGTGAATGTGAACGACGTCAAGTCTTAGCCGAATTGTTCGTTGTTGGTGCCACTGTTATCCTAACCCTCTAAAAGATCATAACCCTCCAATGAATCCACAGTCAGTAATTTTTTTATACTAATCGGTTTCATTCTACAGATAAAAACAAAGACCGAAGAGTATGATTGGGGCATTATAGTGAACTTCAGACAGCAAGCAGCTGAGAAAAAACCAGGTCAAAAACGAGGAAAAAAGCCTGAGGAAGAGAACCCCCTGACAGCAGAGAAGATCATCATAGTGGATACGTTGCTCCATGTTAAGAAAGGAGAGAAATCTGAAGAAGAAGGCACTACTCCAAAACCCTGTCCTCCTGGAGAAGTAAGTTAACCATGACCACGATGGTCAAATTGTCATCAATGTGTAGTCAATATATCCTGACTAAATATCAATGTATATAGGAATTTAAATTGGGCTCATGATTTAAATGTTTAAATACCATAATCAGATTATAATTTTTCTTTATATATTTCGTATTTTAAATTTGACATAATCATTTATTAGTTTAAATAAACAACTTCTGGACTTCAGTTTCTATTGTCTTCAATAAAAGATATCAGTGGCTTGCTGTACTTATTGGGAAGGGCAAGCTGTGTAGGGACAGACGTATAAAAAATTATATAGATATACACAAATGCATGTTAGTATCCGCCAACAGCCCCTGATAGTGCTGAAAGCGACATTGAAGGTGTAATAGGTTGAAAACGTGTCTCAATAATTGAATCGTAGGCATTAAAAAACAATAAACTCTACTTAATTCCTGGACTTATCGAATTATGACCTTAATCGTGACCGTGAAAAGATAATTCTTGCTACCTAAAAATACAATTTAATTTAACAAAACACTTTATTTAAAATGCCACTTCTAATTCGCCACCAATATGTTTTTTGTCTTAAATGAAAAAATATACATAAAATAAGGCATATTGAAAAGAATTAGGTCTCGGAGACACAATTATTTCATTATATAAAATTTAGTTCAAAAATGTTTTTCTATGAGAAAACGGTTGTCAGTTGGCTGTCAAACATAAATTTTATAATCTCATTTTATGCAATCTGACTTTATGCAATTTATTATTTTTAAATTGTTCTTTCTTTTTTTTTTAACATAAATTTCTCGTTATATTTGCAAATTCTTTGGCAAGTAAGTCAAATAACTTGTAACTAAAATTTTCTTGACAAAGTGCAGTTTTGTATGAAAACTTTTTTCGAATCTCTTTTTTTTTAAATAAAATAATCACAATCCCCTACTTTCAGTCATTACAAAATATGGAAATTCACATTTTTGTTAAACTGAAAATTACTATGAAAATGCCATATACTAGATTTATTATGGATGTATAATTTCAAAATTGACTTTGTAATACCATTCTCAATCATACTATTTTTTTTATGAAAAGAAAAATTGAAAAATCCCACCTTAGTCATGTAATAAACAGCAACATTTGATAGTCGCCATTGTTTACTTTTACTGAGATAATGCATATCAAAAAATAAACTAACAAAATATTGATTTGATGCACAGAGAAAACTCCACTGCCAAAATATATTTCACTGATAAAATATAATACTTATATTTAAAACCCGAACAACTATTAAAATTATAAAATTATTTTTGAAAGAAGACAATAAACTGACAATGAGCTTGTTATAACGACACAATAATTCATTGTTTATATGCAAATATCATAATTACGGCATTGTTTCAATCTGAATATAGCCGATAATCAAACAAGCTTCTGTGTGCCTTGAGACTATGAACTGATGTGTGGAAATGTGGTAATCAATTTTAATTTCGTATGGATGAATTCTGATTTGAGAAGTTTTTGTAATTTCATACACCATTCCAGGAACGTAAACGTTCATTTTGTGTGTGCGAATCACAAATCATATAGCGTTGGTTTTGCTTGAATAGCCCAATTTAAATATGTTTTTTTATTTCAAAAATTTAGATTAGTAGTTTAAAAACATAAGATGATTAACATTTACTATGAACTCTTATATTCATCCGTTCAAGGCATACAAATATTGGAAAGTATTATTTTTTAGAGTTAAAGAATTTTAAGAATAAAAATTGTCCCAGCTGATATTGTATCTATTACTGGCATTCCACCAATGATTAAGTAATACATGAAAAGAACAAAAATATTGGATTGAACCAAAACTTACTTTATTATCCATGAGATAGATTCTATAAAAAATAAGCGGGATTTCGAATGAAGAAATTGTCGTTATAAATGATGTGCAATTTATAGCTTCATAAATTTGAAACTATCGATTTAGTGGTTTTGCAATGAACGAAAGAGATGGTAGTCTGCAGTGTGGGTAAAAACATATCAATTAGGAATTTTAATATATGTATAATTACCTTGTGTTACAGTGATTGAATATCATACTTTTTGGTTTACACATTTCAGACATTTATAAATACTGCAGTGATCAAATTTTTCAGTTTAAAACAATAATTCCTCTTCGATAATTTTCCATACATGTCAATTTTTCACGAGCTGCATCCAAGATACTTCCGCTGTTCTTTTGATGTCACCAGCGAAGCGGGAAATTAGTTGCGTGGGTACCTGGTCTTCTGATAATATGCTCTGCTCAACACCACTTTAATGATGCACCTCTTTTCATTACCAATATCAATTACTTTTGTTTTTTTAAAGACAATATTTATTGTAATTAATTAAGTAGTAATAGAATAAGAGGTCATAATAAACAAGACCATTTCAGTACTCAACTTTTCTAGATGCTAACCAGCTTTAAGATCCACCACTGCTGGATCACCAGACTTTTATCACTTTTGGATCAACAGATTATTTATACAATATTTAGAGAAAAATATTGTATAAATAATCTGTTTTTTTTTATTTGTTATTAACCACTTTAAAAATGGCTGATTTTCATTTTATTTTAAAAGCGAATCCTAAACAGAAACACATTCAATAAGGTTTTGTCTAGATAATGTACAAGATAACCAAACCCAAGAATGGGAGATATATTTCGGATCAGGTAAATAACTTACAACTTGTGCTTGGGATATATTGAAAATGTTACCTCTCGAAAAGCTATATCTCGAGTTACTCTACATTAATTATGTTGGATAAAAGCCTATTTTACATCCCTCACATATTTTGATCCCCAATCCCACATATTTTGAAAGTGATTTGTTTAATTTAGGTTGTGTTATTTGTCTCTTAAAATTGCACCGTGATTAGGATGGCCATCAACCTCCTATAGGAACATTTCTTCTCCAATGCCCCAATAGGAGAATTTATTCGATGGCTGATGGCAATACTGACCACGGTGCAACTTTAAAAGAAAAATGATACAACCTAAATTTGATCAATCACTTTCAAAACATGTGCTCAATAACAGAATTCTTTCTATTTTTCTTTCCAATTTAGAGTTTTCTCATTTAGGGATATGAAAAAACTTCAGATATAGAAAATGTGCTTTGGATGTTTTGTATCATAATAATGGCTCAATATAATATTCTTTTTTTTTTATAAAAACAATTCATTATTATTGTCACATCTCTCACCTACCAGATATTTGTATTTATATATTAATAAAACAAACACATTTTAAGTTATCGACAATTTTAGACAGGTGATGTGGAAGTGGTACCAGTACTCTACACTCTCATTAACCAGATAAGTTCTCTCCGGGTATATTACCCTAAGGACTTGAGACCACCTGACAATCGAAAATCTGTCCTGAAGACTATCAGCGAGGTGAAAAAGAGATTCCCCGAGGGACCCCCTCAGCTCAATCCTACTAAGGACATGAAGATAAAGGATCCAGTCTTTCTGGAGTGCGTTAAAAAAATTGAAATGTTTGAAGAAAGGTCATAACCATTTTATTTTTTATTGATTTATACATTTTATTTATTATGATTACATTGATTTATGGTTACAATTTAAAAATTTAAAATGTTCTCACTAGATATCATTTAAAAACTAATTTGGGACTTCATGAGAAACAAATTTTTCACTGTTTTCCTTTATTTCTTTAGATGAAAATTTATACTAAATAATTTTTTTCGGTAGTTACAAAGGCTTTGTTTCAAATGTTTTGTTTCATATTTAGTAGGATATCTTTTGGCAGTCATAACAGTGATTAGACCACAAATAAATTATTTGGTGATCAATATATTAAACTGCAGTAATGAAATAATTGCATATCATAATAAAAATCCATAAATTGCTTAGGCGGGTGAACCCAATCTTCTTTCGGATGAGACCCAAATCCAATAGGGAGACAGTTGTTTTCCCACCTGCTCACTACAAAACTTGACAAAGTTTTTCCCATAAATATTGTGTTTTTATGTATAATTCTCATTTTTTCTCACTACTGAACTCTCAATATGTACGAATACAAATTACAAAAAATATAAAAAAAAAATGTCAAAAAGGTGACATGAAATGAAAATTTCTTTAAAAAAAATATTTGAAAATTTACCATTTGCCTGTATATGTGCGACTTATAAATGTCAAAAACTTTAGTTATTACAAATTTTATCTTGATTAACAGAAAAAAAAATTATTTTTGTAAAGTGTATTTGTACTGGAAATTTAAATTTTTTTGTGCCTATATATTTTCTAAAAACAATTTCACTTTTACTATAGACTTAATAATAGATGAAGAGATTTCAACTTTTATAGTGAGAGTTTCAAACAAATCTTCAATTTTAACATTGCCACATTTAACACTAAGAAACATTTATATAAAATATATTTTATCCCATTTCTAGTTGTTATTTAAGGATACTTCCAAGTTAGAGTTTTTATTTTTTTTCTTCACTTTTTCCATTGTCCCCAATATTCAGAATATAAGAAGTAATAAGATTTTTTATGTTGGCATCTTATTAACACGTCATTTCGTTGAACAAGTATTATTTTACATGATAGCCAAACAGCATATGTTCACTTCCCCAAAGCATGAAGATGTTTTTTTATTAGTGCATGAGAGTAGCTCTGCAATTATATATAAATGTAAACTCAATCCAGACCTGTTTCCATAAGATTTTTTAATTTGTCTAAATTTAGATTAAGAGGTTTATAGGTGAGATCAAAAGTCTGCCATTGCTTTGCTCCCTTTACGGCGAAATGGAATTCATGAAGCAAGAGCACTATATGTTCTATTTGTAAAATTTCCATATTTTGTTTGATCTCTACATGCCAAAACTCAGTAGCTAAATAAACAGAAGATCCAATGCCACACCTTTATATCCCCTACCCTGTAAGGTGATTTGCTGGAATAAAACAGCACATTTATTAGTTGCCAAACTAATATATTATTAATTCCAAACAGGCTTCAAAATGGGCTTATGTAAATTATGGATTTGTTCAAAACAAAGTAAAAAAGAGAAAAACTCGTTATTTTCAAGTCTACTAACCGCTAGATTATCCAAACAAATCTCGAGAGAATCTGTGTTAGACATAAAGACTTTAAAAGCTAAGAACGTGAATATCGTATAAAAAAATGGTACCAAAATTCCTGCAATGCTTTTGTATTATGAGATAGTGAACCTGTGAAGGAAGTTCGATTTATTATCAAGATTATATAATTCAACCTATTAAAGTTACCACACCTTTAATTGTTCTAGATTGTATGCTCATCCGCTGCATAAAGACAAAGGAAGAGCAGCTTTACAAGCAGCTTATGATAGAAAAGTAGCACTTCAGGAGGAGCTATCAGCTGCTAGGGCTGAACTAATAAAAGCTAAAAGCATACTGCAAATGGAGGAGCTGAAAAGGAGGAAACGAGTACTCAGAAGATTGGGATATTGCACGTCTGCAGATGTTATAGAGCTTAAGGGCAGGATAGCTTGTGAACTTAGCAGGTAATGCTATTGACGTCCGATAGTAATTATTTTTCTGATATTCCTTTTTGAGTATTTTGAATGAATACTTTGAAAGATTATTGAATGGTCAAAGTAAACATATGTATTTTACTATATTAGCGCCTTATATAATTATTGAAGCCCAAAACAGTTATTTACTTTTCTTTTCTGTTAAACTGCTGTACAAAATTATAAAGTTTGAACATTTTTTATCAAATTTAAAATCATTAAGATGGCTATAATATTTATTTTAATGAGAATTAAAATGTTGACCTAAACATTGCTACTTTTGCCATATGCAATTTTTTTAACTTAAAAACAGTCATTGACTTATCTATGAAAGGTAGGGAAGTACTGTCTCAAATTTTTCTTTAGACCTTTTTAAGACCTACAATTACCCCGAGCATATTTAGCCCTATATTGTATCATGTTGCTTTACAAATTAAAATTATATAATAAAAAAAAAACATTTACATAATTAAAATGGTGTATAATGTATATATATTATAATGGTATATATATTAAAATGATATATAAGTTAAATGGTTACATACTTCATCTCATAGAAAACACCAGTAAAATTCGTACTCGAGAATTATGGGATGTCTCACATTCATTTACATTGCCAAATAATAATTTCTTAAAACGCTGCCAACTGGCTAAAGAAATAACGAAATTTTTAATTGATATTTGAGGCCGACGTTGAAAGTAATCTTATGAATTAACCTCGCTTGATATTCAACTAAAACAAAATAACCTATAAAATGCAGTAAAGAGTATAAGAAGACATTTCGTCTCATCGTCGATGAAATAACCTTATTCCTTTTCTTTCTGCTCATAATATTATATGTTGCTATTCTATTCTCTCAAATCAATGAAAAATAGCACTAGCATGTAGAGCGATAATGAGCAATAAAGGAAAGTACAATGCGAGTGTGATACAACATGCCTATTTTTAAAACAAAAGTTAAAATAACCGTTATTATCGTGCATTAGCTAACGCATATGTTACTTATGTAAAGTAAATGATACATTGGGCTCATTATTATGGCATCTTTAATAGTTTTGCCAGTATTTGTTATAAAAGCAGCCAGACCAGCAAATTTTTTTCTGACAGTGTTGGTATTATTAAGTATATCTTAAAAATTATACAACATAAATGCAGTATGTACATCAATCTGGAAATCATAAACTATCATTGCAAAAGTTGTACGTCAAGTGCATATGCAATATTTGCATGAATTTCTATGAAATCAAGCAAATAAGCAAAATCAAATCAAGTAAACTAAACTTCCCGCTTTATTACGAACAATCATTACTAATACTATATTTTTAGTGAATACTTAGATTGATAGAATATCATCACCGTGGTCTATTGGATTGATCACAAGGCATACAGCTTGTGACAACGCGGCGCACCACGGTGACCCACCTGGGTTCGATTCCCGGCCGTTCGTCGAGCGGGGCTGGACTAGTCTCATGGCTGTAAGAGATTGCTCTCGTAGCAATAACTACGTCATAATAATTAGATATATTAAAGTAGATAAATAAATAAATAGACTACTAAAATATATTGAGATAAATAATAACGTTATTATCACAGAAAATCGAGGCTTCCCTCCATAAATTCAGTTTTTATTTATGGTAGTTTGTATATTAATTGTTACGTATGGCAAGTCTGTAGAAAATGACATGATAATTTACACAAAATAATCATATCTTAATATTTTTTGTCAACTTCTCTGACAAACCAGGTTGTCGAGCTTTTTTATTTAAAATATTTAAAAAATGTCTAAAAAATATTCATTACATTTTTTAAGTTTTAAAAGGTAGCCCAAACATTTTTATTCAAAAAGTAATTTATATAGTAATTTTTTGTGGCTTAAACACCAAGTTAGTGCAAATAAACTGCTAAGGATAACAATTTGGAGAAAGATTGAAAAATGGGTAATGCGCTAAAAAGCTAGTTTATGGTTTAAAGAGTGTTTGTTCAATAAAATATGTTCTGTTTGTTCTGTTTTGGTTCACATGATAGATAAAGCATTGTTTTATTCTTCTCATTATTTCTATCTTGTTACACAAAACTATTTTAGTCCTTTAACTGTAGGTCGTTCAGAATCAAAATAGACCAATTATGTGTAGGTGAACTTCGCTAGAGATAATAATCTTGTATTTGTTAAGAGTCAAAGAATTAATACTGTATTATTTGAAATATGTATCTTAGTATATACAACCGTAGAAAGATAATAAATAATAGCCGGTCATTTGTTGTACCATATACCAAAGAGAAACATATTATTGAAAATTCAAGATAAATTTATCCCAAACATCTTTTATAAAGACTAACCTATACTCTTTTTGGCATATTGGCCATATTTATTTATCATTGAAGCATATACTCAGAAGAAAAGTAAAGCTGTAACCGGCGTCACCCCTGAGAGTAATATGGCAAACTATAACTACTAAAATGTCTAGATCTGTTTGTAGTGTGAATAGAATGTAGTCACATTCTATTCACAATAACAGGATAAAATATTAATTACAATGCTATTGTAACAGTCTAGAATATTCAAATATCACCAGAGATTAAATCCTGTATCCTTTGCAGCGCTGATGAACTCCTCCTTACTGAACTGATATTCAATGGCGTATTCAATACGTTGAGTCCTGAGCACTGTGCAGCGTTACTCAGTTGCTTTGTATGTGATGAAAATAGTAACAACTCCGGGTCATCCACTGGTGAGGAACTACGAGGCGTTCTCCGTCAGCTGCAGGTAATTTGCAAGATTTTTCAGCAGTGATAAAATGAATTTATATGTATTTTATACTTCACTGATGAAACCAAATGGCAAATGTTATTATACGTCATTTATTCCAAATTGATCAAGTTTTCCCAGCCATATTTTTTTAAGCGTTTAATACTTATGTCTTTACGAAACTATTCTACTTAATGTATGTGTTGTATATTTGTTGCCTACTTGTTTTGTTTAATCGTAATCAGTACCTGTCTGCCACATGTAGAAAAAACCCTTTAGTTGATAATGGGCCTTTTTCTGTATTACATTATGATTTTATATAATTACATAATACATACAGTGTTTTATAATAACTGTCTTCTATGTTTCTAGGAATTTGCCAAGCGTATTGCTAGAGTGTCGACAGAAGCCAAGTTAGATCTAGAAGAAGAAGACTATATCAGCAAGTTTAAGCCTTCTTTGATGGATGTTGTATTGTCTTGGACTAAAGGAGCCACCTTCTTGCAGATTTGCAAAATGACTGATGTATTTGAAGGTTTGTTATTTTTCCTTTAAAAAATTGCGCTACAATATTGAAACAGAGTAAGGATTATGATGTGCATAATTTTGTTAAACACCAAATAACAACCAGTAATACAGAGAAATAACGGACAATCGTTATCTAATTTTTTGTACTTGAGTAATATTTGGTGTAGAGTAGTTGGTAAATGATGCTGTGCTACAAATTAAAAAAAAATTACATTTTATCATGTTTCACTTTTTGCATACTATCCTCATCAAATTTTTAATCGATCAAATTGCCGGACTATTTTGCCGTTTCTGACATATTGCCAGATTCAAATTTCTCTTTCCATATATATATATATATATATGTATATATATATATATATATATATATATATATATATGTATATGTATATATATATGTATATGTATATATATATATATGTATATATATATATATATGTATATATATATATATATATATATATATATATATATATATATATATATATATGTATATATACACATACATACATACATACACACATAAAATTAGAACAGAGTGATATTTGTACATGGAAAATATTTTAAAAAGAATGATTGATATAACATAAAGAATGATTTCTTCATCAATCATGAGAAATGTACTGGACGGATGTTGATGAAATTTGGTATGGTAATCGTTTATATCCAAGAGCAACATATAGGAGAGAAAAAAAATCTAAGAACTGAACTTATTCCAAATTTCACACGAACGAAGTTGGAGGCATAGCTGGTTCTCTGAATCTGTTATTATGTACGACTTGGAGAGTTTACAGTTAATTTGATAGACTGAAATTCCGTTATTTAAATACTGGCAGGCAGTTTTAACTGTAGTCTGACAGTACCTGCCTCACATTTGATCAATTGAAAATTTATCAATTGACTAAATTACTAATACCGCACCATGATATTAAATTCTAGTAAAAACTTAATTAAATTTCTTAATAAACTTTAAATTTAATTTTGTCTTATACAGCTCCATTTTTAGTACAAACCCTATATACATTTAACTTTATTGTATGACCCATCTTCCTATGCAATATAGAAATCAAACTAAGATTATTAATCAGAGTTTAATTAGTTAAATTCTTGAAAATGACTGCACAATATAGAATCAAATGTGTCATTTCTTAAAGAAATATTTATCAGAATGACGTTATATAGAGATGCTATTATTGTTGGTACTTAAATTGAAATGGTATTTAGATGTTTTCCGTATAAATGATGGAAAATTTTTTTAGCCAAATTTGTAGTAATTTTAAAGTTCTTTTTGACAGTGTATCATTTGCACACTTTAGTCGAAAAGTGAATTTTTGAAAATCAATACTAACTTAATCAATTCTGCCCTTCAGCATTATATCGTCTGTGTTCTTGTGCCCATCCTACCCCTTTACATTCCAATGGGAATCACTGACAAATTCTTCTAACAGGGGCGCACAAGCCTGATAAGATGTCAATCGTCAAATTATGTATAAACATGGTGCACAATATATAATCTTTACGAATTTTTTACAAATTAATAAAATGCCACTCTGCATAGTCATTAGGAACAATTTATAGCTTCTACACAGTGTCGAAAATATTTTTGCAAAATAATTACTTTTGGTTCTCCTTGGATGTTAGAACACTGATCAAAGTTGAAAGTCTGCCATACAACAAAAGAATATTAAAACATAAACTTCATCTAAATTATATTAATAATAGAAATTGTACTAGTTTGTTCATTTAGTTTGGTCATTAGATAATAGATGGCGCTATTAGGTTTGTCGTTTTATTTTTCTTCCAAATGTAATTGTTTAATAAACATGTGAGAATTTTCATGTAAATCTTTCAACTCATTGGTATATTTACAATTGTCCAAAGTTGACGTGTCAAAGTATTTTAAAAAATTTTCACTGAACGGTTATTCAATGGAAAAAATTGAATAACCGTTCAGTGAAAGTTTTTTTTATTTTTGAAAGGTGTAGCACCAAAACAATTTCATGAATAATTGTTAAAAATGTATAAAGACCGTTCACCTTCAATTAGAACAGTAGAAAGATAGGTTACTGAAATTAGACATGGTCGTACAAGTCTTGAAGGCGAACCATGTGTAGAACGTCCAAAAAGTACATCAACACCAGAAATCCCGAACCCAGTACTTCGACTCCGAAGAGAAGGTTCAGAAATCGGCCAAGAAAGTGTTAGCATCAGTTTTTTGGGATGAAAAGGAATTTTATTTGTGGATTACCTCCAAACTGGTAAAACAATAAACTCAGATTATTATTTTAACCTTTTGAACCAGATGGATGTTGTAAAAATTTGTGAGAATAGAACTGGTTTACAAAATAATTCTGCTTTTTTCTGGGCCAACTTCCTACTCAAATTCGTTTTAAACAAGCATAAATTTTCAGCATTTTTCATAGTAAATAGGCATGTTTTAAAAATGACAGAAATTAACATAATGCAGTTCGGCAGTATATTAGCAACGCCGAAATGATGTGACAATTGAATGGCGAGATTAAAAGTTTAATGAGGTAATAGCATGCAAACATAAAGCATTTTTAAATGAAGTTTCAAAAATATCTTAAACTATATTTTTTTCAGGGTATAGAAATAAATCATTGAGAGTCATTTTTGTTATGAATTCTGCATCATATATTATTGTCAAAAACTAGTAAATTCAATTCTAAAAACAATTTCAGAGCCAAATACTTTACAAACTATCTTTTCCTTTGAACTTTAAAGAAGAAACTTTATTGTTGGCCGACACCTAACTTCAATAGATTTTCCCACTTCATTATCAAGTTTATACTTTACTAGACCTCTTTCATGGTCATGAATAAATAATTTCAACTTTAAGTTGTTGTATTATTCAACTTGTTGCCAATTTTTTATAGAATAATTATCATATTAAATATAGAATTTTATTTTATTTATTTGTATGGAATTTTATGCCAAGTTTAATCTAATAGGTTTAATCTAATAGTTTAATTTAATCGCAGCTTTTGAAACTGTTGATATTACAAAAGGTTGTCTTTTACATTTGTATTTTAATTTCAAATTATATTGATAAAAATGTTTTCCTCGTCCATACAATTCTTATTAACACAATAATAAACTTAAAATCAACCTTCAATCACTTAAAATAACAGGTTCAATAATTCGCTGCATGCGGCGATTGGAAGAAGTACTTCGACAACTCTGTCAGGCAGCCAAGAACATCGGAAATACAGACTTGGAAAATAAATTTAGTGAAGCAATCAAATTGTTGAAGAGAGATATTGTATTCGCAGCCAGCTTGTATCTTTGAACTCACATTTTTAATGCAGAATATAGATTATTTTTAAATTAAACATTTTTTTGAAAATTTTATTTCCTAAAATTATTCCAAAATCAAATAGATGTGTAATTCAATATAAACAATATATCCATATAAGATTTAGCCATGCTTAGTTTCTAGAATTAGTGGTAATAAATTATGACCCTTCTTTCTGACCTAAAATATTTGTAAGTTTAATTTCACTAGATGCGTCCACTGTTAAAATCAGACCACAAGCAAAGAATATTAAAAATTACTGCGTAGTGAAGTGACAGTACAATTCAGGGTACGCATTACTAGGTTGCCGCTTACTGCATGCACGTGTGTTTTGTTCAATTTTGCGATGTTTGGTTGAGTTTAACTTGTGTAATTCAGTATAACTTAATTAATAACTATAACAATTCAATATAACGGTCCATTATTGCCATGTGTACGAGTGTTTAGAAAGCAATAAAATCACGAAGGGTAGAAAATTGTTTTGTCTCCTTTTCTTTTCTTTGTTGTAAATAACTTTGTTTTGTATCACCTACTTCTTTGGTTAGTAGCTATCATTTTATGTCTACAAACATGTCACTGAGTAGTTTTAAATTTCAAACTGTTCTTAAAAGTCATTGTTTTCTTTGAACGTAATGTGGATGGAAAACATATCCTTGTAGTGTTGGCCATGGGCTTATTATTCTGTTTATTAAGAAATCTTTCACATAAAGCAAATCTAATCAAGTCAAAAGTATAACGAAAACAATATTTTTGTGTATCACATTTATAAAAAAAACAAAATTTATAGGATCCATGCTAAGTACCTTTTTTCAAATTCTATCTTAATATTATTATTATGAAATCACTTTCACTCAAATAAATGTAATAGTATAAAATATTTATTTACAATTAATTAATAATAAAGACGTGCGCGCCAATACAAAGATACTGCACCAGCGTGCTATCAATACAGTCATTCGATTGATGCTATCGGTAAGAAAGAGAAACAGCTATGTTGCTGAAGTATAACGTCAATTGGCTCGATCGGCGCAATTACCCGCAACGATCGAGACTAATATTTAGTGATAGTAAATATTCTTTACCTGCACGCTGCAGACAACCCTACATTAATTTACACACACACACAAAGGGATACGGATAGGCAAGTATGTATGTAATAGTGTAGGCAATTAAGTCTGTTCACTAGTATGGATAGTTGGGGGTGTGCCGCAAGTAACAAAACTTGTAAGCCATCTAAAATATAGTTTATTGTAGTTCAACTAAGAGTATGATCCAAATTTGAGGATTGATTTTGAAGTTAGAATTAAGTTAATAAAAGCTTGATAATAATAACATTGTCTTAAACATTAAAGTGCATTTGGAGTCCACATTAAAAAATTATTTTAATACAATATGTATTATTCTATACAACATGTTTTCACAGGTGATTTCAGCCTATTATTTGAAGTTTTGAAAAAAAATTTTAGTCATTTCTTCGGAATGACCAAATTACAATTTCTCAAATGCAAATTTATTTGAACATATGAAACCACATTAACAGGAGATAATAACCAATTCTTATTAATAAACCACTTATAATAAAAGGGCTAGTTTAATTTTTTTGTATGTTTAATCTTCATACTTAAATTACGTAAAAACTAAGAAACCATTTTAACCCATACATGGCCCGACAGCTCGATATTGGGCCCAAAAACAAATCTACGGTAATGGCGTGAGGGAACGAAGTTGAAGATACACGCAGACTTTTCATAAGACAAAAAACAATAAATATGAATGGAAGACGCATGCAATATTAGATATATATAGTACCATATTAGTTTATTGTGCTATGTCGTTGTGATAGCTAAATGGGAAAATATACTATTGAAATCACTTTTTGGCTATTTTTAATCTGCACAATTGTTTCTGTAAACTGTCTGTAGTAAATGCAACAATAAGTGAACTAAGTTTTTGCAATATGCATTGTATTATACATGAAAATAATCTGTATTTGTTGAAGATTATTCATATTTTATTTATTTTATGAAGCATTCAACAATTCAATCAATTTATATACATTGCATTCACACATATTCAAGTACCCCAAAAAGCGATGGTAGGTATTCATTTCCGAAGTAATTATAATATACATATTCGCTTAAAAATATTTTTATCTAAGATTAGTATATAGTATATTTTATGATAAAGTAATAAAAAATATGTTTCCAACTAAAAATTACAAGATATTTCATGCTTTCGCTATCCAATAAATTGTGCATTTAAGGCAGCTTATCATGTTTGCAATAATTAGTTTATTTGGTTTGTTTTGCAATAAACGTAATGTTATTGTACCAATTATCTATATACATCAGGTTGTCTATTTATAAACCAGCCATTTTCTTCAATTTCTGAACTCTTGTAGAAGCTTCTAGAATATTTCTTGTAGTATAAAAAGTGCGGCATTCTAACATCTGTAGTTTGCAATTGAGTAATTAACGAGTAAAGAAGAAATTAAAAATGGATTTCGAAGTGAACTTAGAGGACTGTTTCTTCATGAAGGTCGTTTAGGGCGAAAAACCAGCGAAGCATCACGCAATATATACACAACAATGGGTGAAGGTATGCCCACTTACCACACAGCCAAGTACTGGTTTCAAAGGAGGGAATTTTGACCTGTCTGATAAACCTCAGACGTCCTACAATTAATTTAAAAAAATTTGAAAGCCTTATTGAAACAGATCCCAGATTAAATTCGCATTGTTTGGCAATGCTATTTTCATGCTCTTATACTACAATGGAAAAACAACTTCATGCTTTGAGAAAGAAGTGGAAATATTCCGTTTGACCACCACATGAGTTAACACCCTTTCAACTTCAAAGGCAAGCTAATGTGTGCTTGGAGCTACTGGGTTCACATTGTACCAACGAGAGGCTAAAATAATCCGGTTACAGGAGATGAAAAATGGGTGGCTTATTTTAATTTTTAGTGTAAACGCCAATGGCTAGGAACTGGAGAAAAAGGTATACCTAGACCAAAGGATGACAAAAGATACTTTGAGTTGATTACTTCGACAAAAGATACTTTTGAATGCATAGTGGGGTATAAATGGATTTATTCATTGGGAACCTTTCAAGCTAACAGTACAATTACAGCTAAGATTTATTGTGAACAAACGACCAAAGTCACTGCTTAATTTCCTTCAAATCAAAGCAAAGTTTATTTTTGTATGTAACAATGCTCGACCCTACATAACCAAGTAACGCATGAGAAACTACATTCACTTGGTAGGAGTATGCTATTTTACCTACCATACTCCAGATCTTTCACCATCTAATTACCATCTGTTTCGCTCTCTGTCTAATAATTTACGTGATAACAAATTTAAAGACGAAAGTCATATCAAAATTGAACTTCACAGGTTTTTCAGTCAAAGGCCCAAACATTTCTAAAAGGACGGAACTTTAGCTCTGCCTGCATGTTGGCAACAAGTGTTAGATACCGACAGTGCTTATATAATTAATGATTGATTTTATTGATTACATATAAAAAGTTGAAACATTTGTGTACAGAGATGGCAGGTTTATAAGATGTCAACCTAATATATATATATATATATATATATATGTATATATATATATATATGTATATATGTAAGTATTCATCTTCAAAATTTCATTAGGTAAAATTTGGTATATAATATCCTATCTCTTGTTGTAAGTTGCGTACACGAAACTGGTAAACATCCCCAAATAAAGTTTTTCTTTAAAGGGAAAAAATCCAAATTTGTTAAATAATAGAATAGTCTCATAAATGGATAAAAAAAACTATTTTATGTGAATATCTTTGAGAAAAAAATATTTTCTTTCAACATGACATGCATAAAATGTGCAGTGGACAAATCACAGTTAATAATTATTTTTAGAAAACTTGTACTTATCAAAGTATTCTTTTTTTAATCTTTATATATGTTTCTAAGATTATGTATTTATAAATGGAAGTATACGAGTGATAAATACTATTTTACCCTATTTTAAAGAGAAGTATGGTAATGTATGAAGAAATAAACAATTTCCATGCTTTAACGCAGAACAAGTCATGCTAATAACGCAGAAGAATTCTGTCTTAATATGTCGATTTTCTTTAAAAAATTAATATACAAATATGTGCTATCAACTCTAAATGTATATTTTAGATTAATCACCAAGAAGATATCGAGAATTTAGATACTGTTTTTGTTTTTTCTACATCACCGAAATTTAAACAACATACTGTTTTAGGAATGTTTGAAAAGACTGTAAGTTATGATAGTAATATATTTGAATTCTTTATTGTACACATAAATTTTGGGTTCTAATGTACTTTATTAACTGTAGAATTAAGGGTTGCGGAGCTCTTGTCGTATTGCCCATTACACGATAGAGATAAAATACTTTTGAATGTTTTTTAGGTAAGTAATAGATATATAAATTATGTCTATTATTAATTTTTAAATTATTACTTTTCACGGATATAAGGACAATATATTAAAGACTGCTTTGAAAATATAACAAGTGAATTTTCTATTGTATTGTAGTGTGACAGAACTGGCAACACGAATTAATGTCAATGCTGTGGACTATACAAAATGCCTAGGAAAGCCAAATAGTCTGCTTTCTGTGAATATAGGAGAACATGATAAAGAAAAAAGGAGAGTACTGACCAAAAAGGAATTTAAAAATATCATTGGGACAATCAAAATCTAAGACCTGAGGAAGAACCCTTGATTTGGTACGTCTTCACAAAGGCTCAGTTGACCACAAATTTTAACAGAATTAACACTCTGAGCCAAGATGATACATATATGACATTAGATGCAATGGATATTGAATATATGCCAATTATTATTGATGGAAACTTCAATGAACAGCATCCGTATTGCATACCTGCACCTGATTCTGAAGTGATTGTGACAACAGATGTTTTCGAGGAGGGTAATTACATTGGTTGGTTTGCAGAAGATGGAACTGTTGACTTACACAATGATTCACAAGAAGTTTCACACATTATAACTCATAAAGCAGAAGTATACACTAATATGACCGACAATACTAGAAATTTGTTAGAGTTCAAAAAGTAGAATACCCCAGAAATCCACTAATACAACTACGAAATAGTGACCTTAACAAAATAGAAACTTACATTGCAGAAGCAGAAACTAATACAGTCAAAAAACCTTTGGCCACTCTATTAAACCTCACTTCCGTAAAACTAACAAATGCTATTGTATTGCCTAAAACACCACAATGAAAAGGTGTCAATCCCACAAAGATAGCACCTTTCGTGCTAACATCCGAAGTATGGAGATCCCTATAGAATGAAAAAATCAGAATGAAACAAGTGAAAGAGGAGGGCATAAATAGAAGAAAAAGAAAAAAAAACTGAAGACGAAAATGAAAAGTGTGAGCTGCTAAACCTGAAATGAAGAAAGATAAAAATGAAACAGTAAACATGCACTTCTAGTACTTGAGAATGCCGTGGATATATCTTTAAAACCACCTCTATCTGGAAATGAAGACTGCAATCTGGATGACTTGAATAAAAAAGAAAATGATACTGAAGATGCTAACGTAACAACAAACAATAATAAGATATTGTACAGTGATGCTGATATAGAAAGATGTTTAATTGAATTTGAAGACTGAATTAATAAGGATAAAAAAATTATATATTTGGGTATAAGTAGACTTTGTTAACTGATCTCTTACATTTAAATTAGGCAAATAGGTACCAACATTATATTTATAAGTACCTACCTAGGTAGGTTTTGTTAGGGTTATGTTTTATTATGTAATACCTAGGTACTTACCTACCTAATTTAATATGTATGTAGGTAAATAAAAAAAAGTATACCTAGTACTTTTTTAGTTCTCATATTTATATTACGAGTTTTCAAAAGACTTCTGAATGATTGCGTTAATTTATAATTATACAATAGACTAAGTGCCAAACATTTTCCAAAACAGGTTTAGTTACTTACTAAGTATCTGTGTTAATTTAATATTTCTTTTGTATCATTAAGTGAATTAATTTTTCAATAAACAAGTGAATAAAATTTATTTGAAATATTTTTACAATATTTCACAAACTATTTCTTTATTCTGTACAATATTTCACAAACTATTTAAGTCATGTTATAAGTGATTTCCGCATAACTACGTGAGCGAGCACATTAGTAATGTAATTTATTATGTTTTTAATAATCATGTTTTGTCATTTAACAAATAAATTAAATTCAATATTTAGGTACGCAATGGAACGGGTATAGTGGAATAACAAATTTGTTTAGTGATTGAAATGGCGCTATTATTACGTTGCTTCTCAGCTGTTTGGTAAATGTAATTTTTGCACTTAATTAGAAAAAGGGCATGTTTTACGTTTTATTTTAATGACAAATTATTCCTTTATTGCCAACGAACAGCGTCTTTCTTTGCCCGACATTTATTCCCGTACACCGTGATACAATATTTAAGTACGTCTTCAATAATTTTGCTCGGTATTAGAGTACAGGCGTTATTGAATGCTGACTTAATATCGCCTACATTAAACGAGTATTATTTCATAATGTAAATATATTTTATAACTGTTTACGTTCCTAAAATAAATAAAATAAAATAAATTAATGGAGTATCCTCGTTTCTATTTACTATTTATATCATTATATAACCTTCTCGAAAGTTGTTCATGGAGACCAAGGGCCCCCTTGAGATTGGGGGCTCCGGGGCACGGCCCTGCCAAGCCCTACGGTAGCTACGCCATTGCTCGAGTAGTAAACACATTGAACTTGAATTCATTTCACTTGTCTTGACGTAAGCAAGAAAGTAACAAAGTAAATAAGTAGATAAGTATATACAGGAATATACAAAGGCGTGGAGCAACTGAGTTATTAGTATGTAGGTTTTAAGTAAGTTTAGGTATAACCAATGCAAGAAATAACATTAATAGGGAGGTGAAAATATACAGGTAGTAAAAATATACAAAGCAAATAGCAACTAGAATATCAGTAGGCAGGTAAGTACATATGTACAGATATTTTTAAAGGCGTGAAGTAGCTAACTAAAGCATTAGTTTTCAAGAATACCTCGTTGATTTCAAGAAAAAATTTAAAGTTATAATATTCAAAAAATCATTTTATGAAATATAAAATTTTTTTTGCTAATCAAAATCGTAATCGATGGTTATACATCGGTTTTTGGATCATAGGATAAATTAAACGCGTATTGCATTATTTTTGTTTTATTTTGACCGCAATTTCTTTATTTTCTTTGATGTACTAACAAGCCACGGGGCAGTGGCGAGCTAAAAATTTCGTAAAATATACATTTTTTCCCCTTAAATATCAGCATAACATTAATTAACGTAATAATAATCAACATAACAATAACAGCTGAATGCATTTGGACAAAACGAAGTTCTAGTTATAAATTTAGCGATTCATCTGACAAAACATTTAAACAGTGTAAGCCATTTTTTCTCAACCATTTTTCTGTCGCGAGCCAAGAAAAAAGTCAAAAGTTGAATAAAAAGCCTTACAACCTGTTTACTATACAATATATAATACAACACACACACACACGCACGCACAGACACACACAGACAGACAGACACACACACACACACGGACGGACGGACGGCGCACGCACGCCCGCACGCACACACACACAGACAGACAGACACAGACACACGCACGCACATACACACACACACACACATATATAATGTGTAAAATTATCATTTTAAAGAAATTAAGGCTTAATTATGAAGCTATAAGTTTATTTTATCATATTGTTATTACCTGGTATTATTTAATTTTGTAACACTTCATTCATAAAAATTTTAATAGACGAATTTTTGGTATGCAGGTCTTATTTTTTGGACAGTTGCAACCCTATTTAATATTATTATTACGCGAGATACACTGTAGATACTTGTGCAGATTATGTGCATCACCTCTTTTTGTAAAGAATAATCAATCAAACGCTGCGCTTTGAATGTAACGTGTCGTTTTTAATTATACTTTCAACGTGTCCTGGAATATTAGTGTTTGTTTTTGTTAATTTATGTTTCAATAACTATTATAATATCTACTGTGCGCTATTCCCATTCCGAATATTATGACATATTGATGTGCATGCGACTGCAATGCTCATCAGGCGAGTATAAGGTATTCGGCTATTTATCCAAATCGCCCCAGAAAGCTAAATGAATGGTCCATCGCAAGATTAGCTAGTCGAGTTCACAATACCGGTCAGATAATGCCCTCGTTTGATAGAAGATGCTCAGTTAGTAGAAGACATCACATGACTGAAGATGCTATCCTCGATTCATTTGCCGAAGATCCTACTCGCAACATACGTTCGACAGCCATGTGTCTTACTTTATTGAAACGCTTGATAGGCTCAGAGAAGATGAAAAACTACCCTTTCACTATCGTGCTGTACAACAATTGACCTAAAAATATTTCGCTCGTCGTACTTTTTGTCAGTGTGCAATATATGTATGTATATATATGTATATATGTATATATATGTATATATGTATATATATGTATATGTATATATGTGTATATATATATATATATATATATATATATGTATGTATATATATATATATATATATATATATATATATATATACACACACACAAGAAAGCGTAACAAACAAACTCGAATTTATGAAATAATTAGTAACTTATTTCTTTGTGGATCCTTCAACTTCATTCTTAGTTTTATATCCATTATTCAGCAATTTGCCTGGCAAGTTATATGTTTCCATTTTAATCCTTTTCCAGTGAGCTAACTTGTGAATCAAATTCTCTCTTATTTTCATCTTCATCATATTGTAGACATTTTATTTTTCTGCGAATCCTACAACTGTGTTTACATATCTTATATGTCAAACACAACAAGAATTCTGCTTTTCCGTGGTATCGCATGAAAATAGTTGCATAATTATTTATAAAACTTGTTAACTAATCACATTCTTACTTAGTAACAAACTTACCTTCTTTATCACATATTTTAAGCTTTTTTAGAGACAAGAATAACCATAGGCTCCAATACCAATTACCTAATGAATTCGAAGATGTATAACTTTCAGGGTCGATTATTAGGAATATTTTAATATATTTGAAGGTAGTTGCCGTGTGATAGTAAAATTAAAAAATTATTATAAATTTTTTTCTTAAAAATTGTTTTTTTTGTTTTCCAAACTTATTACGCCATTTTAACAGTTAGTAAGAAAAAAAATTGCTCTTGGGTTTTTTTTGTATAATAAAGGGAGGTGAAATACTTAATTTTCCTGTAATGCTAATTGTACAAATTTTGAGTGCGATTTTTACCAAAACTAAATGGTAAATAATTTTTTTTTCTTTTCATAATGTTAATATAACATCATTTTATATTGAGTTAGTTTTTTGGACAAATAACTTGACGGGTTTTTTAAATAAAATTAAAAGTGTGGTGAAATACCTACTTTTCTGTAATGTTAATTATACAGTTTTTGAGAGCGATTTTTACCAAAACTAAACAGAAAATACCTTAGTAATCTGTTTCTCTTTTCTGACAGTTTATTGTTACAATAAAGTATTTTAATATAATTATCAAAATACTTTATTGTCTAATTACACTGTGTTACACAATTTTGGTACCCGCTTACCATCCATCACATCTAGTTTTCGAGGTACACGTCAATCAATACTTACTACCCTCACTTTACACGTATAAGAAACAGTTAACGTTTTCAATGTATTATATTTTTATGTATTATACGTTTCTATGTATTATATGATGTATTATATTTATTATATGATGTATATTATTTATTTTATTATACGTTTCTATTCAATAACCTATCATGGATAAATATCTTTATACATAATTATTTAAAATCTAACATGAGTACTGAACTAAGGGGCCGTCACAACTACAAAAATGCACCAAATAACTTTTGTTACGTTTGTGGACAGTATATTGTCAAATCGTAAGGACAAATTATTTCCGAAAAAGTAAGAAGTGCATGTTTACTTTATTTTGGACGTGCTATTAATTAAGATAAACCATGGATACTACAGTTTTTTGTGTTTCGTGCTATGCTACTATCATATCTGGGTTTAATGGAAACAAGACGTCAATGCCATTTGTCATACCAGCTTTATAGCGTGAATCTAGTAATCTTTGTAACAATTGCTACTTTTACATGACTGACATACGTGGTTTTACAAAGAAAGTCAATCACAACGTTAAGTTTCCTGACATTCTTTCAATGTCGAAACCATTACCTCACAGTAAAGAAACGCCTCTCCCTTTACTTCCTGGCAAAAATAAAATTGAGATTTCAGAAGAGCCAAATGTTGTAGAATACCATGACGAAAGCAGCGACCATCCTGAGTTTTTAACTTTAATAAGTTCTCTTGGCCATCCACTTCAGATTAAACAAAATGAATTGAATGATTTACAATCACGTCAAATTAAACAAAATGAATGATACGAGACTTAGATTCATCAATTAGGCAAGCTAAATTACTAGGATCTAGATTACAAGGGTGGAAGTTATTAGCTCCTAACACAAAAGTATCCTTGCAATGGAAATATAATAAAGAAATCAAAATTTTTTTTTTTTGTTTTTTTTTCTTTGATGAACGAGTTTAACATTCCTTATACACAAGACTGGCGTTTATTTATTGACGGTTCAAAAGCAAGTCTGAAGGCGATTTTGCTATATAATGGTAACAAGTATGCATCAGTATCAATAGCATATTCAACTGTTTTAAAAGTAACATATGAAAATATGAAATCAATACCAGATTTAATAAAATACAAAGATTTTACCTGGAAAGTATGTGCTGATCTCAGAGTTATAGCTATTTTACTTACAGGGAGGATTTACTAAATAATGCTATTTTCTTTGTATGCGGGACAACAGAACCACTGAACACTATTCCTCAAAAGTACAGCCTGAAAGAAAAGAGTTTGTTTGCGGAACATCTAATGTGGAACATGTACCATTAATAATAGATCCTAAAAATGTCATTTAACCACCACTACACATAAAATTAGTTTGATGAAAAATTTTCTCAAAACTATGGATAAGGAGGATGATGGTTTTTTTATATTTAAAGACAGTATTTTTAAAGTTAAGTGATGCAAAACTTAAAGAAGGGATATTTGTGGGACCACAAATATGCACATTGATGAAAGACCCGAATTTCGACAAGAAGCTTGCTGACAAGGAACTCGACGCCTGGTTATTACTGAAAGCCGTTGTAAAACGGTTTTTAGGGAACCTCAGAGCCGAAAATGTGGAACAGCTAATTAATAACATGTTTTAACAGTTGGGTTGTAAAATGTCATTAAAAATTTACTTTCTTCATACCCATTTTTCTTTTTTTCCATCTAATCTTGATGCTGTCAATGATGAGGCAGGGTGAGAGGTTCCACAAGGATGTAAGGAACGATTTCAAGACCTTGGGACACTACTATGCCAGTCGATTACTGTTGGCGTTTAAAACGGGAAGATTTCTTAAAGCCCAAAAGAAAAAGTTAGGTTTAGGAATATTCTGGGTTTAAATTTTATGAATTAAGTTTTGTTGTGGTTTTTATAGCTAAATGACAAAATAAACTTGATTAACGTAAACATTTCTGGTCAATTTTATTAGATTTTTTTAAAATATGGTTGGTTCTTTCAATTTTTAGTATAATTTGGCACATCCTTACAAAAGAGAAATGAGACGTGATGGAAAGAAAATATGTATGTATTCTGACAGGAATAAAATAACATGACATTTCAAAGCGTGTACTTGATTATTTTTTCATTTGTAAGGCAGTGTTATCAAAAGTCTTTTGTTTAATAAAATACACTTCCAATGGTAAAATACTCTCCTCTATATAGATTTTATATTCCGATACATATATGCTCTTGAATTTTTGGTTTGTGTATTTTATTTCATATTGTCTTGAGACATTACTTGTATTTGTAGGTAAACAAATGTAGAACCATATCTGTTTCTACACATTATTTTGTGAAATAATGGTTTATTAAATACAAGATCAAATAAAAATTGACAGGTATATGTTTATTTCCTGTAAAAAGCAGAAATAAATATCATGCACCCATCTATATCATGCACCCATCTAGAATAACATCTGATATCGGTATGACTTACAAAATATTGGCTGATAATTATCTGTGAAATTAAAAATTTCTTTAACAAACTCCATGTCAACAAAGTGTTTAAAAAATGCCACCACCAATGCTAGTTTATGTAAAGAGAAAAGCCAATAAATTGTTCCATTAAATGTGAGGTTCCACACAGCGACCAATAGCTAGTTTAAATTGATGGTTAATAAACAACTGACCTCTTCATCTAAGTCTAATGCTCGAACAGATTTTAATTCGTCATTTTTATCTTCACCTTCTAAAATTCTTATTGACTCTTTGGCTGTCTACTTATCCTTATAATATTATTGATACTGAATTCAAATAAATGCACAATGCTAACAAAGCTAGCACATGTTTCTGACATTATTGGTTATTATGTTTACAGGACTACTGCTCTAAGGAAACAGTTGACAGTTAATTTAATAAGGGACAGTAATTATTGTTAGTAGAATTTTTATAGCCATGATATAAAACAGCAATTTTTTACCATAAATATTTCAGTATTAAAATGATTAAGGTCTTGAAAAAAACTTCAAGTCACATTGCAATTATATACCTCAAATCAAAGAAACGGAGTAAGTTTTGATATTATATCACCAGCAATGAGGTTGCAAAATATGAACGGCTATCAAATTAGGTGTATCATTTTATTATCCAGTTAGCACAACTTTATATTGATATGCATTGGCTAAAGGAGCAGATATTTCTCTCTTGCAGATATATCAAACAATTATTTACTATAAATTATATACATAAATAGATAAAACGAAAAGTAAAATAGACATTAACTAATGCAAAACACTGACTAGTCTTTTTATAGATGATTATCACTTGATATAAAGAATAACAAAGAAGCCCGACAAATAAGCAATGAAAATGCAGATATTGACTATGAAAATTTGTTAATCGCGCCCACTTTAATATATCAATAGACAGCAATATAAATGCTGAGACTATAAAAATACATTTCAATATGTTGGGATAATATAATAACTGATAATAAAATCACCATATACAAGTGCAGAGGATGATAATGATTTTGTCACAGCTTTAACGTTAATCCGTACGTACGGATCATTAAATAATGGTTCAAAATATTTTTAGGTGTGTAACCCAGATTTTTTGCTACTTACATTATCAATTACAAATGTGAACATTATATATTAGATAAATAACATAAGTACTTATTATAAAGAACAAAATATTTTTTATCGATTAAAAATCAATGAAGAATAAATGTCATTTAGTAATACTAGTGTAATTCATAAGTGTAAAGGAAACGTTTTCAATTCATTTACAAAGCAGTTGCTGCATGAAACATCACTTAGAAAAATGTCTCCTAATGTATGAATTCGTAGAAATTAACCTTTAAGTACCGATGTGAATTTGTTGTAATCTAAGTACCGAAGTGAGGTCTAAGGCTGTGAATTGAATTGAGATTACTGGAGCACAATAATAATATTATAGCGCTCCAGAATATTTATTCACAATTTTAAAATAAAGTTCACAAATAAAATAATGGATAAAAATAAAATCTTCGGTGCAATTTTTAAGCTATAAATCAAGTACACTCACAAAAAAAACAAACTAAGAAAATATATTTCTTTTAAAAACAAAAACTAGTGTTATTTATATATCAAGAATATATCTTAAAAAATAAATAAGACGCATATAATAAAAAAAATGTCCTTTATCAAACTGGATTAAAAAGCAGTTGAGGTACAACTTGTGTCGCCCTTTGCGAACAGACATTGTTTTTGTATGTGTAACATTGATATATTTTTCTAGTTTCTCTTCAGGAACTTGACTTTGGGTCGGATCTGGCATGTCAGATTCTAATATCTTAACTATACTCAAACTTAATTCACTGGGCACCATCAAGTGTTTTGATTGGCAGCTACAGTAAATGAGACGCATTTTATCCATTTTGTCAACCTATGAAAAATTTTGTTGCCGAATTAAAAAATTTAATAATTCCTTTCTTTCCAGAATGAACTTTCTATTCTTTCGCTATAGTGCATCGATGAAGCTAATATAATCGCTTTTCTTTCTTGGATAAGGATTTTGTGTTTTTTGTAAAACCTTATATTGTCCAACCTACTAGTCTTATTTTGGCAGACAAAAATTCCGGGGAATCTCTTTTATTTTTTTTATTGTTCCCACACAAGTTAATCCTCTTTGTTTCAAAGCATCAATCAGTCATATTGAAGAGACTCAATTGTGACATGTAACATTCTTATTACTTCCATGTAACGCTTTAATGAAATGGGTCCAATAGAGAATTTCGTAGCGGAACTAACCTCTTTTTTCGTCTGTCAGGAGTTCTCCATCTGAATCATCACTGTCAGTTTACCTGAATGTATTAGTATCTATATTATGGTTACTCCACTCCAGTTGAAAATTGTCACCAACATTGTCTGCTTCAGTCGCTGGAATCTTTAATCATGATCCATAATTCAATCACTTATTCGTAACTTGGGTTTGATTATTTTGTAGGCATCTGAGATCTTTAGGACGTGATTGAGGTATTGTTCACCCCCCGTAGATCCAGGGTATTCATTTTATTAAAAGCAGTTAAAACTCTGAAGTAAATACTTCACTATAAAAATAATTTTCACTAAAAACATATGTTAGTACCGAGATGTGGGGCATGTGAGGCCGTGTCGGAATTTTAGATTGATCTCACTCAACGGTAAAGTGTCATCCAACACTATCTCCACCCTCAACGGTGCTGGCACAAATAACCTCACAGTTATTAGGCAGAGGGGATCGCTCAGACATGGGAAAGGGCACAAGTAGCAAATCAAACACCCCACACGTTGGTGTTTAAAGATTAAATTGTAAAGTCAGTCTGTCATTAACGTCTTAAACGTTATTTGTAAAGATTCATGTATGCACACTAATTAAGATAAATTAAAAATGAAATCAATACATTTCAATGACAAGAGTAGAATTTTAGACTGAGAAAAGTTTCAACTTCTTTTTCTTGGCTACAACTTCGCAACATCTTGATACTTTCCATATCGCTCTCAACATCAACATATTTATTCTCATAGGAAAAGTCTTCAAAACTTGTATTCACAGTTCTTTTGTTCTTATACTCTTTTTCAATGTGGTTATAATGTCCTGAATCATTTTTATGTATTCTTCTCCAAAGAGGTGAAACCCTAGATTTTAAAGCTGGAAGGAGGAGCCGGGATATTTTCTTCGCTGTAGTCATCACAGTTCATTCTCCTCCGTGAAGGGTAGCAATGTAGCTAGAAGGTGGAAGTGGTCAGTCTTTCTCCTGTTGCTAGTCTGATTGCATGTCACATCAACGCTTGGGCCAACTTCATTTCCGCCCTTGTGTGGATTAACACTTTGGACAATACAGGATGAGGATAACTGCTGTCAGGTGAGAAACTCTATCTCAGATGGCCACAGCCATCCTGATCCTGACAACAGTGAATAAGCCTTACTGTGAACCTTAATATACCAACAGGATGGGTGAAGGCAAGCAGGGGAAACAATAAAGGCAGTTTAAAGAGGAAAACCAAGAGCTTCCTAAACTCCAGAAGGTTGAGAAAGAAAAGTTGAAGAAGACTTCAGCACAAGCTCCAGTAGCAAATCACGAAAAGGATGTTCAAGGGAAGAGTTGAAGCACGTCACTAAGCTTAAAAAGGAAGAATGCGAGACCAAAGAGGCAGTAGACAAGGCTCACTGGGTGGAAATTGGAAGCCTTTTGGGACAAGTGTGCTACCAGAAAGGAGCCAAAACAATACAATTCCCAATATTACAATATCAGAGCTCCATTCAAATGCATCACCTTAAATATTGTAGACGTTCTGCCAGTGACAAAAAATGGCTTCCAATATCTTTTTCTTGTCGTAGATTACGTCACAAGTGTATAGTGGTTTCTAATTCAATTTGTTTCCAAGGAACTTTATGATCTCGATGTGAACAAAACGATAGTAATGCCTTTGCTCCCACAAGAAGTTGGGTTGGTGGACAGATCTATACATACCATTTTCAATCAAGTTTCTCTATTTGTATTGCATAACCAGACTGATTGGGATCGAGGACTGTCATTACTGCACAGAAATATCTGCTGCTTACAGAAGGTTAATGTAGGGAATTTTTCGACAATGAAAATTTGGGCTCGTCAATGATTGTAATAAACAAATTCTTACTCAACTTTACTTGTGTTTTTATATTCATCTTTATTTTATTCATGCCCATAGAAAACTTTCAATTGTATAAATAAATCTATGACATAATAGGCTTACATACAACTTTAATTTATCTGGAGTTTTTTCCATTTATTTTGCTAAACTGTCTCATCTCCAATGTTAGTTGTGTGGATGCTCAGTATCAGCACCAAAATGGAGAGAATCAAATTGCTTCATTACAACTTTGTATAAAGCCAGCCCGGTATACTGATATAATAAAGATCAATGGGGTCGGTACTTTTGATAGTTGAATTTGTAAGGTTATGAAGTGGTAACTACTTATTCTTCATGACAAGTACTTTGAGTTCTTTGAGCTTGTAAAGTCAAATTATGTTGACTCAAAAAGGTTAAATTATAAAAAAAAATAAATTAAATACAGTATGAAAATGAAGGAAACTTTGCCACTTCAATCCGTAATATTGCAATACACCTATTTTTTTTTAAAATCATTCCACTTTTTTGATGTTTCAAAATTGCTGTATCTTAAATTTCGATAAACGTAAGAAATGTGGCAATATTACTTGATTACCCTTGCGATCAATGATGAATTTGACTTTCTAACTAATCCTTTCACTTGCACAGTTTTACAAAAAACTTTGTTTACATTTCGACACTTGACAGTTTATGATAAGCGTGCCACGTTGCCAAACTGATATTTAGTGTTATTGTTTACAAGCTGTTTGTTTACACATAATTATAATTTCATGTAAAGTTTAAACTTCAATTATTTTCTAAACTACGCGACTAATTTAAAAAAATAACCGTTTGTGGGATTACTGATGTTTAGTGGGACAAGTGGTTGAAGTGGCAGTTTCCTTCATATATCATAATTCCACATAAAAAAAACATTGAGACTGATGACAGCTGATATTTGATAGATAAATCTAATTGTCAGATGTTTTTTGCATTTTTACTTTTATACATATTAATAGAACTAAAACCAATATGAGTGACTACTTATTTATGAATTGTTTTGTTCACATCATTAATATAGTTGTTAGAAGTTAAACATTTGTATTTCTTACTTTGGAAATAATTCCAATAAAAATAATTATTATTATCAAACCCATATATAATCATAAATGGCGATTGCTTCCCTGTATATTGTGAAAAGATTATGTTCTTACAAAATTCAGTATTTATGCCTAGTCTCTTTAACCCTTCTAAGGCCCACACGCTAATTAGCACTTAGACATAGATGGTCCTGAACAGGTGAAATTCGCAACAAATGCGCTGCCAAAATTTAATGACCAGCTAATTGTGCAAATTACTTCTATTAAAAAGCTATCTAGAACCATACATTTTGGAAAACGTTATGAAATTTTTTAAATATTGAAGGTTTTTGAATGTCAGGGTCCTCTAATGTGCCGTCGTACATAATTTGCTGTCTCTAATGCTTGCTTTTTCAGTAACATATGGATACTGGTTATCTTTTTTAAAATTCTGTGTACTGACATATGACTCAAGTTTAGTAATCTACCACAGTCTCTGGTACTCGAATTTGGATCCCGTTAAGAAATAAACTTAGCACATTTTTTTCCATATTTATCGATATTGTTGGATTAGTACCAGCTGATCTTATTGGAATGCTGGGTCTATTCTCACATCTTCATGTGATGATATTACTTGGCATTTGCTCGGTTGTCACCAATTCAAATACTGCTCAACATATGTTCTAAGGGTTTCGCCAGTATTATAATGGCATTCGACATATACTAAAATCATGCCCAAATATTCACTCTCACTAAAATCTGACATTTTTACTAATTACATTCAAGGAAATATTACAAAAATTAAGCAGTCATCATTGATACATAGTACTCAACCACAAATCAACTGCCATTTCGAGAACAATAGTATCTCTTCGAAAAGATTCAAACGATTTGTGAAGGTTGCCATATTAAATAATAAACATTAATGAAGATTTACTTTGAAATCGCAATTAAAATTAGAGTAATATTATTAATAAGAAGCAAATAATAATTTATCTAAATGACAAATGAAAAAATATCGTATTAATAGTTATTCCAATAAATTGATTTTAAAAATTGTTGATAGTATTTTTTATAATCTTAAATATTATTGGCGAATTATAGATGTTAAAGATTTTCAAATTGCAATAATTTTGATTTACGAATTGAAACAAGTTTGACCTTGAAATTGAATTGTTTTTTCCTTTTCTTCTTTTAACTTTTTTTTCTGTAAAACTATTCAAATGAAAGGGACAGTTAGAAAAGTGAAATTCACCATCGATCGCTAAGGGTAATTATGCAACATTTCTTAAGTTTATAAAAATAAAAGATAATAGGTTGATGCATTTCCATGTTAATGACTTATGACAATTTTTAATTTTCAGAAAAGTGATTTTTAAAAAGAAAGATGTACTGCAATCTACCCATGATGCAGTATTACAGCTTGAAGTGGCAGAATTTAGTAATGTACATACTGTATAAGATATACACAATGATTCTTATGAACAATATAAAAGAATACTTGTAAAAATGCCTTCCAATGCCTCTAATGCCTTTGTGAACACCAGATGTGTTTATTTATGTAACAATTAATCACAGTTGTTTATTTACAAACACTTGCGCAGCTGTGTAAAACACTTTGGTAATGATATAAGCTACACATGGAGTGCGTTCCATTAACCGCTCGCGCCCGTGACTGCAATCATACCCATTCTACTAACTTGTCAGCGTTGCAAATTTGTTGGTCCAAGTGGAACAGGTATGAACAATGCCTATTCGTAACTATGAGGAACTGGCGGATATTTGACAAAAATAAAGAGATTATAGTATTTTTTTATTATGTGTTAAACCGTCGGACAATAATTTACACATACAATGTGAAAACAATCATAAAATTTTCATAGAAATTAAATTTAACTTTTAAAATTACTGTTTAAAAGTGCAATTTCATTTCCATGAAAATTTAATGATTGCACCACATTTTGCATCTTCTGGTGCAATTTTTTTCTCTATTAGGTACTTCTCAGAGCTGCATATGGCAATTCTCTCCGTTACCATATTTAATATTCAAACGTGATGTAATTTATTAACGTAAACTTCATATATCAATCTATCTAAGTCAAATTGACCGATAATCGACCGCAAGTACCCACGTCGATTCGCAAGTTGGTGTCGGCTCAAAGCGGTCACGAACAATGACACCATCAACGACATTTTTTTATCACGACCGCAACAACCACAGTCACCAAGTGAAACAATACAGTGAGTGTTGTGAAAGCCTAGTGGATGAACTCATGATGATGAATAAATATTATTCAGTTTATAAAAATAACTTCTATGGTCTTTATAAACACATCAGTTCATTTATATAATTAATAAATCAAGTGATGTTAATTACAAACAGTCACCCAGCTGTGTGGAAGACTTGGGTGTCAATGATATAAAGGTATACACCAATAATTCTTACAGACAAATATTATTTTATAAAATAATAAAATAGCACTTGTAAAAATTACTTCTAACGCCTTTCTAAACAAGTTCCTCTGTTTGTACGACAAATTACTTTTGCACTGCTCGTTTACAAACCAAAATGTAATTCTCAGCTTACAATGTTTATTAGTTTTGTGTGTGTGACTTACAAAAAGGATGTAGGTGTTATTTACAAAATTTTAGCGTATGAAATTTTGAAGATGAAATACTTTTAAAAATTATCTCATTTTTATCATTTTACAAGTTATAAAATATACTCGCCACGAAACTTTCTTTGCATCTACGTAAAAAACTTTTTTATTTATTGTTATGTAAACATGTTTTATGCTATCGTAAAAATATTGACAGTGTATTTATAATTATTAATGCATACAATGACATATATTGCAAAACAAATCAAATAAACTAATTGTAGCAAATATAATAAACTGCTACAAACACACAAATTCAGCGATAACTTGGAAATATCTTCCAATTTTTGGTTAGAAACATATTTTTTATTACTTTAAAACAAAATACACAATATATCAATTCTAGAAAAAAATATTTCCCACTGGAAATATACAATATTATAATTACTTTGGAAATTAATATGGGCCTCTTTTCTTGGCATACTTGAATATGTGTGAATTCAATGTACACATATAGTCAATACGGTAGTTGACTCATTCTAAATTTTGATATTTTTCGTATAATATTGTGAAATATAAGTTAATTAAAAACAAGTCTTGAAAAAAATTAAAAAATTGATTGAAAAATAAGCCATTTGTAAGCTTCTAAATTTGAAGATACGGATAGAGTTGGGTATATCCCTGTCTCTTTTCCTCTCGTAGAATATAATGTGCAATATTAAAAATGACCTCACAACACAGTATTCCCGTCCTTGTTTAAAGATTAAATTTAAACTTTTATAACTCAGTCAATTTTTAACATTATTAAAAAAAATTTTCACTCGTCATCAGCTTGTACCTTGAAATTATGATAAATGAAATAAAAAAAATTTTGTCAAATACCCAATTGCTGATGTTTCATAAAACAAATGAAACAGGTATAACCTTCAATACAGATTATTTTTATTTATAATCCTATATATATTGCAAAAACTTAACTCTTACTTTTCCACAGTTAAGAGTTTGGATTCATGTCCAATTTTGGTGAGTGATTTTATTTGGGAAATTATTCTTTGTTGCTATCATATTAGTTATTTATTACCATACGATACAGCAACAAATTCATAACAATGTTTATAAAGCGCAAATCAAAGGAATAATTCTATAAATTAAATTTAGGTTAAGGAAAAGGTGTAACTGTGGTTTTTCAGAACGTCTTTGAGGACAAGAACTGTACACAAAGTAATGATAACACGGAGAAATGTTGCTGTGAAATATTGATATATAATTTCTATTTGTCGATTTCAAACAATTTTTGTACTATGAATATTGTCTTATTATATTGTCATTAAAATAATCATCTCAAATTTTACTTAATTATTAAATTTCAAACACTGAAACAAATATATGTTTTCAAAAAATAAATTTCAGTTTGTATTTACAGTGTAACAGATCTGTAAAATGAATAAAAAATTATGACTAAAACACTAGGGACACATGAAATATAAGTGTTGTGTTCATTTTCTTTTAACCGCTGTTCGCCTCATTGGCCTTTTGAAAATATGAGCGTCTTTAGCCAACTGACTCCTTGGATTTAACTCATCATCTGAAACAACAAATTTAACTCGATATATATAATACTTTCTTAAAAACTTACTTTATGTTTCCACATATAAATATTGTCCAAAATACACTATTTTTGGCTGAAATCGATCGATTTCAATTCGATAATAATGGTGCACCATGAATAATAGTGCACCAATGAATATTAAACATCTTTTGAATAATGTTCTATTTGACGACTACAAACAGAGTACTAACCTGAACTTTCTAAATCCAAAGTGCGTTGATTGGACCGTCTGGTAGTCCTGGTTGTATTTATTTGTTCTTTCTGAAATGAAAATATTATTTACTTCACTATTACAACAGCTTATTAGAATTCAATCTGTACAACCAGTATATACATAGGAGTGAACTATGGCATAAATTAATTTACAGACAGATTACAGACTTTCTATTCTCCGTGCATAGTAACTATACCCAAGATCATGAATTTGGATAACCTCTATTGAAAATGTCATTATCAAACCGATATATATTACACACACACACACACAAGTGTACACACACCCACACACTCAAATAAATGCATCCACACACAAACACGCGCACCCACATGCACTCGTCATGCTCGCACACACGCGAACAGTGTAATTACGTACCCCCATGATCTAAAACATGTTATTTTTTTAAAACAAAAATAAACTTCCTTATTTTTTAAATAATTATTCATCCCTATTTTAATTATTTGTCATATCAATCATCCTATGTCATGGATTAGTCATACCGTAAAGTGAAAATAAAATGCAAAAATTTCTTAGGAAAACATGGTATGCGTAGTACAATATCAAAACTTCGGTCTTTTATGATGTCTATTGTTAAAAATTGATGAATGAATATAGTTATACAAAAATTCATTATACCATATAACTGATAACAGATCAAATGCATTTATGCTATATACATACAGTTTTTTTCTAGTCATCAGTAAGTCTACAGTGTACTAATCTGACTCTATTCTTCCATAACAATATGTTCCTTTAAAATACAATGGGTATAGTCACTGCTTATTTTTCCTGGCAGAGTGAAATGTCAACTACATACAATTTAGTCTATTTTGTACTTTCATAGTTTTTATAAAATCTCATTAAAACAGATCCTATTTTTTTGCAACCAGGGACAGTAGAGGGGGTGTTATCCCTGGTTGCAAAAAAATGGGATACATTTATTTACCAATAACAAAAAAAAATCGAGTGTGGCTGTATCGAACATACGACTGTTGGTTTAACGTAAAACGTCTATGTCAGCAAGTCGCTTTTAGTGTAACAGGATCTCCGGTTCGGGGACAGAGTCTAGTTTGATAGACTCAGTCTGATACTCGAGCCAGATATTGTCATCCTTTTCTTTGACAAACAGACTCCAGTCAATCTTTATGTTTAAATGCCTTGTACAGAAGCTGGGTTACCAAGTAGTACAGCCAAAACTCTATCATCAACTTGCATATAAAACCGCTCAAGTAATTGGATTTGTGAATAAAACTCCTCTTTTTGTTGACACTGAAGGCAAAGTTGTTGTCTATCCGCCTCGACCATTGCTGTATCATGTTATTCACATCGAGTATGTTATGGATACATTGATCACCTGGCCAACTGTACCATAATTTTTTCAATCCGATTTCCAAGCCGCCACTTTAGGCGGCAATATTATAAAACCTTAGTTTAAAATTTTTTTTTTAGTATTTTGTCAGATTGACCAGTTCAAAATGTTAACATAACAGACGGAGGGTATTTTATTTCTTATTCAAAATTCATAAAAAATTATTTTAATCCCTACCTTTTTAATTCTTGCCAGTTTGATAGTGTTTTGGCCTTTACTCTAATTTTGTAGTTAGATATTAAAATATTCAACTTTATTATAGCAGAAAAATGAGAAAATTTAACCTTTAGATCACTGTATGATTCTCACCCTACACTTACATTAAAACCATAATGTATATGACTGAATGGCAAACAACTGTTACAAAAAATTGTCTTAAATCTCAAAGTTATTAAATTATATAACAAGAAACCTCACCTCGTCATCGCTTCCCTCCTCTTCGCTACTGGAATCAGCCGCCTTCCGTGCTGCTCGTTTGTTGGTCTTTGATCGTCCCGGTCGCTGTTTTCTCACAGAAGATGTTACTGAAGTACGTATAGCCGTATTCTCTTTATCCTCCTCATTCTCCTGCACGGCGAAGCATTCTTCTATCTTATCATTGAGTTCTGTTACTAAAGCCTGAAGAAGATAAGAAGCAATAAATGTACCATAAAAAATAATAGTCCCATTATTAATATCTATAAAATTTTTATTCATTCTCCTAAATAAATTTCACTGCTCTCAAAAATAATCCCTGTCAAATATAATCCACTTATGCCAACGTTTTTTCCACATCAAAACAGTTCAAACCATCAGTTTCCAGTATGGCTTAGAAAACAAGCAGTGATTCTTCTGTAGATTCGAGTGAAGAATAGAAAAAAGTGGTACTAAAGTGTATATAGTGGATGTTGAACAAAATGAGTTGAATGTCTGTCTAAAAACATTGAATGAGCAATGATGAGTGTGCCGATATATTATCATGAAGCGAAAACCAATTGTTCACCTTCCATAATTTGAACCGTTTTCTGCAAATACCTTCACGCGAACAATGCATAACACACAAATAATATCTTTAAGAGATTGATCAGTTTGATTTTTTCGAGGTTGGTTCACTTTTCGTACAGTATTCACTAGATTGATCAGTTGTTTTCGGACTGTATGCATAGAACCAAGTTTCACATTCTATAATGATGCATTTCATAACCGATTAATAGTCAAAAAATTTAGCGTTCTTGGAACCAAATGAGATAAGACATGCTTGACTCCCAAATAATCTTTTTGAAACGATTCTTTTTGAACTCTTGATTTGAAACGATTCTTGTGAAGTGGCATTAGTATCAACAATGTCTTTAATTATTAATCAACAAATTTTAATAATATCTGTATTTCTACTACTACAACAACTGAATTTCAGTCTATCACATTAATATCATAATCATCCATATAACATACTTAAATATCTGGGAAAAATTTATTTATCAAGACCAATATATTGCATTATGGCAGTTAGCAACTGTGGAACAGTTTGGCAATTTGACAGCAGGATTCCAAATTTGCTGATGAAAATGCATGATAAGATAACTCATAATGTGCGCAAAATGTATTCATTGATGAAAATCTTGATATTAATTCATTTATCACAATAGGTAAAGTAAGTAGAGACTTTAGACATTTTTCTAAAATCTCTACTTACTTTAGCTATTGTGTACCCCTAGGAACACAATGTCTCCTGCCAGCTGGCCTACCATTCCGACCATAGGAGGCTAGGCAGGGAGGGAATATGTTTATCACTAGTCAGCGTTACTTCACAAAATCAGCCAAGGTAAAAATAAGGAAAGCACTTTTTGTTTATAAAAAAACAAGTATATCGCGAACTCAAATGAAGATATTGACATGATATATTGTTCAGATATCATAGAGGTTGCTCTAATAACCTACTAATTTTTATCAACCTAGAAGAAAATTATGTTACACGCAATTTAATTATCCCATATAGTCAAAATGAACAGTTTATATTTTTTATACATAGTAGTATAGTAAACAATAACACTGATATTTTATGGAGTATCGAGTTTTGTTCTCTAGTACGCTTACTAAAAGCATGGATACCGATACAAAATAGATTTTAAATCTCAAACATTTTATTTTAAACTCTAGGCATCTTAATAATAAATATGGCTTAGCGCGTGCGTAACTTTACACCGAGATTAATCCTATTATATGTCAAAATTCATATTAATAAATGTAAATATTACGCTAATACGAGGTTAGTGTGGAGTAAAATTGTATTCACTCACACTGAGTGAAATTTAATCTGGGCATAACCTAAATTTGACACTAACATATTATTTTATTTGTTAGTGCGATGAGTTAATTTTCCTTTAATTTAAGTTTTAATAAAACGTTATAAATATGGACGAAGGTTCTTATTTGGATGATTTAAGATTGATTCAAAAATAAACAATCTTGAGAATCAATGATATACCATGAAGGAGTAAAATATAAATGTCAACAAAAGCCTTTTGAAAAGCTGGGAGAAAAAGAATTTTGGGGAAAATGTTGATATTCTAGAACAACGGCTATTTTATAATCGATTTAATGAAAAAACTATAAAGTTCATGATGCGAGAGGTGGGACAATACCACCCTATCTCTTCAATATTTTTCAGTGAATTAATATATGTATATATGCATATGTATATATGTATATGTATATATGTATATGTATATATATGTATATATATATGTAATTATATATGTATATATATATGTATATATATATGTATATATATATGTATATATATATATATATATATATATATATATATATATATATATATATATGCACAGCACTTCAACCAAGTATTGGGTCCACATGGATACAACCCAATGAACTTCTTCGTATGGCGATTCATTAAAGACTTAGTGTTCGAGAAAAATTGTGACAGTGAAATAGAGATGCATGTGCGTATTATCGCTGCTTTTGAGAAACGGTCCGTAAGTACCGTTAACCAAGACATTTCTTTATTTAATGGAGTCCATGAACAAACAAAAAACGTGTGCAAAAATGTGTTGAAAACGGGGGGCGGGGCGACATGTCGAAAATGCTTGTCAAAATCTGTACAATTATAATTTTGTCCATCATCTGTGCACATAGCAATCATAGGTGAATGATTACTGATTTTATTCTTAGGTAACTACAAAATATGTACGTATCTGTAAGTGGCAAGCACTCCTATACAAATTACCACTGTAAATAGATTAATACTATTATATTACCAAATACTACTATTAAATATAATGTGATGTATACTGCGGTATTTAAAATCACCAAGCACTCTTAATTACGAAATCATAGTTGCAAGCTTTAACCATACATACTCCACACAACCATACACAATTGTCAAAACTCATACATACATAATACCCAATTTAGGCATTCGCTTCGCCAACTCCTTTGATCTTGTTCAAAAAACCACCATCAATACGAGCGTTGTGAGTGACAAGGTGAGTCACGTGGTGAATGGCGAGCATTCAGCAATGTGAAGCCGAGCGAGTGCTAAAAACTTAGGCTATGTCCGCAATAGACTTTATTATTTATAAAAAATCTAACAAGTCAATATTTTTCTGAAGTATATGGTGTTTTGCAACTTCCTGGTGGAGCATAACACAAGGTTTTTTTTCACATAGGGGTCGCTGACACCTATATATACACAAACACACACATATACATATATATATGATATATAAATATTGTAGAAACATGTTATTTGGCTATTACTGTAAAAATACCTAACAATGATATGCTTACATGCATACTACATGCTACTTTTCATTTTAATTATACAAGTATGTATTAACAATTATTAATTAATTACTACTGTCCTTTCAGGTGGTTTGTAACGTGGAACTAATGACTTTATTGGGGAGTACTAATGACTTTCGTGTATTCAATGAGAGCAGACTATAAATGCCGATTAAATGTGAAGAATTCAAAAGACGGTTATTTGGAAGTTGCAGAGTGTTCTCGAAGGTTGACGGTAAGCCCCTATATTGAATCCGTCTATGCAGGAAGAGTACTACAAAGGAAGAAGCCTACAATTTTGGCCACATTTGAAAAGGAATATAGTAGTGCACTCTTTTGGTGTTTGGAAACAAAGATTCCTCTGTTTATTAAGATGTTTTATCACAAACCTAGAAAATAAAAATTATATATTGTAACGCTGGTAATACATAAATTGCACAATCATAAAAGGAATCTCTTGAAGAAGAAAATATCAAAATAGCAGAAATTAAGCGAATGAGATATGGAAATAACCCCACCCTATACCTACATACAAGCTCATAATTCTCTTACATTCCATCAATTTTTATAAAAAATTTCAGTTTTTTCTTAACCCATATTTTAATGACATTTTACTAATAGCAGCAAATTTAGGAATAGCCAACTACCATTTTGTAAAATCTCTAATACAGAAGGGTAGCTTGTGTCTTTAAAGACTATTGTTGGAGTGAATGAAAATAACGGAAGTCTACACAAATAAAACACGTTTATAAATAAAAATTAATTGTTTCTTTGTATGCTAACACAAAGAAACAATCACACAAATATAAAAAAAAACTGGTCAGGTGCCAATTGGGTACATGTTACAAGAATTTCTAGCTAAGGTTTTATAAAGTCACATTATTTATACAATAAATATAATTTTTGTTTGTTAAAGATATGAGAATATAAGATTTACTTATATATATATATATATATATATATATATATATATATATATATATATAATACCATATATCAATAATTCCTAAATTAGGCTACATGGACCACCCAGGGGTCGGTTTTAACTTGCTGGGGGTCCATATAGGCGAGAAAACTATATGGGGGTTTATTAGATTTAAGTTGAACTCACGTGAGTGGACTCCATTTAAGCAAGTTATCAACAACATTCTGGCATAGTACACCTAACAAGGATTATGTGTATTATAGAAATATAATTAATTACAGTTTTCATTTAATAACAAGTATCTATCTTGTGCCGTGCCATGTTTATGTGCAGGTTTTTACAAGTTTTTATACAGCAACAACAGATCATAATACGGGTAATGGATAGCAGTCCATACTTCTTGAAATCAAAGTTTTGCACGGACTTCCTATACAAAGCTTTGTAGCGTATTGTTATTGTTTTGTTTTACAATTATCCACTCTACAAAAAAAGACTATAATAATTTGCAGCACGGTGTCACTTATGGCGAACACATTTGATGTTAATAAGTTTAGAAAAATTCAACATTAGGCAAGCAAGGAGTCTATGAAAAAAAAAGAAATGGGCAAGTGGTCTACGGGGTAAAAAGTTTGGTAACTTCTGGCATAGATAGATGTGATAACTAAAAAACTCATTTCACTTACAAATTATTAAAATTTAATGTTATTTTGTGTTTCAACGGAAATTTACAATATTGGCTAAGAATTCTAAGTCTCTATAGCTACTGAGGTTATGAAAATAATACTGGTATCAAAATATGTTTAAAAGCAAATGATCATACTGCATTGTCACAACAATAGGATCTAATATGAATGCTTTGGGTGCAACACCAAAACAATGTTCCTGTTTTAAAAGGTAGATACATTATTCTAAGACCACAGACATTTATCTCTATAATTTTTTAGGATATATTGACAAAGCAAAATCTTATCCATTTTGGGTGAGTTTCAACAGCTGCTTTAGTAATTTCTGTTCATTAACTACATTAGCGTAATTTTTATTAACTGCATTGCCACATAGAGTATAAATATTAAATCTTATACATTTCTGAACCATCTTGTCTTTGATAATATAATAATTATAATTTAATTAACTCATTTAGTTCTAACAAAATTACTGTAGGTTTGTAATGAATACTTAGAATGAATCAATTAACAAAAATATTATATAACTTGGGCTATGGAATTACTATCTATACTAAGATTTATAGAAACATACCTTCATATCTGCCTTGGCGAGCTTCGAAGCATTCGACATCAAAGTCCTGAAGCATTCATAAACACCCTTGCAATACAATTTGTCTTTAAAACAATCCATATTTTCTATCAATTTGCGTATGGAGCGCTCGTTGTAGTTGAACAGAGAAAGACAAAATGCCAAATCACGCCACTGCCTCTCCTCAGTTGAGAGTTTGAATCGATGACATAGTTTCTCTACTAGAGCTTCCATCTGTCTGTCCTTTTGAATTAACGATGTTATATATCTGAAAAATTGTTAATTTCCAATTTATTATTAAAATGAATAGTAGTCAAAAGAAAACATACAATTAGTTATAGGTATTAAAAACTAAGAAAAGGGGAATTTAAACTTTTATATAGAAAAATATTTTTTGTATTATTATTTTTTAACTAAAATTGCTATTGTTGACAGTCGATACAAACCTGCAATTTTAACAAGTAATTTTAAATACTAAATATCTACATAGACTACCCTTCAGGTTGATACTACCATAAGGGATGTACAACTGATATTTCAATATGTCCAATCCTGCCAATCCTACTCCAAACACCATCAACTGCAAATCATACATAGATCCAAAAATTAATCATTATTTTCAGGTCCATACTTAAAAAGGAAAAAACCAATCCCTTATGTGTAGAATCCATCTGTCGGATGTCAAAGCTTGAGAATCACCAAAATAAAATAGCTAACACTGAACAATTGTCATATAGCAATTTTAAAGGAGACAAATAAATTTGATTCTTTCTTTAATTTCTATTGTTTGTATTTTTAATTGTAAGAACCAGTTAGAAAGATAACCACAAATATACTATTAACACCAAAAATACTATTTTAGAATCTGCTACTAGAAGTTAAAACTAACATCTACTGGAAAACTATAGTGATAATTCTAAATTTCGTAGTTTTTGAGAACTCACTTCATAATCGTTCTAAAATCTTCCTCCTCAACCTTTAACGTAGGATCGCTCAGCCGCGATATAATGTCTGGCATTACATTGTACAGCGAGTTGCCCTTATGTGACAACTGTCTGAAAAATGTTCTAGTCATGGAACTGACAGTTTGATCGGCATCCACACAGCACAGTGCCATGTCTGCTATCTGACCCTTGACACGCACCATTTCATGCAAGATGAGGAATGACAACATCTTGACTGTGCATTGGCGCACAATGACACAACGATCATGTAGCCTGAAACACAATAGAATTTTTTCTAATTTACACATATTCATTATATTCATATAGGACATTTCAATTAAAAACCGGTCAATTGTGTGCCAGAACACAAAGAAAGTAGGGTCCATAGTTGTCTAATATGAATTTGTTGATGCAAGTTAACCAAATAACTTTATTTAAAACTTCTGATCCAAGCTAGTGTCTAGAATTTTTTCAGACTTCTCAAACTAGTTCTCGGTACGAAAGATAGGTTAGAGATCTCGGTACGAAAACTGTAAATGCTTCATACCGAGATCTCAATTATTTCATTCACAAAGCCTGTATATGAAATATTGAATCCTGTAAACTGTAGAAAAACTGTAAAGTTGTGAGAAACATATGGACAGACATGATGAATTATTAGAAATCTCAAAATGGCCTCGATTTATATATTTTCACAAACTAAAATGTACTGGAAGCAAACAATTTATTATGAATCTTCACTGCCCTATATTCTGTGCATATATCATATAGTACCTAAATATAATATGTGTATAATAATAACTGGTCACACGGAATTTGGCAGTTTTACTTGAGAAATATTGCTTCATGCTGCTTTACATCATCCTAACAAAAACAGCATCGCTAGCAGGAAAAGTTCAGTTTTCCTTTTATATATGAAAAATATTAATTTGTTCTTCTACCTTAACATTGGTTTCTCTAGCATTACCTCAAAAAACTCTACATTTTCATCATGTATCTAGAATGGATTATATGATGAAGTTTTTTTTTATCATTGATGATGGCCTTTTGTCATAATGGCAGTTAATGTATGTCGCCTTTTTAAAAATGTGCCAAAGGTTGTACCCTTGTATGTAAATAATTGCATGTTGATGTGCGTCTGCCTGTGTCAGTTATTTGATTGAAAGTTTCGCCATTATCACTTACAATCCTTAATAATCTCCCTTCTGCTGTTTTGGATTCTATTTGGAATTCAAGATCACAGCGTAACAACTATGATTACTGTACAAAATTCATTTTTTATTAAAGTGAAACACAGGAATGCATAATTTAACACAATTTGCTAAAAGCAAATTGTTCAGCTCATTAGGTGTCAAAGACTGGCGAAAATGGGTCAGGCGTTCCAGAAATAAAACATAATTTTTAAAGAAGCAGGTATTTTTAGAATATAAAGAACAACTTGGCGATTAATAAAAGTAATTAATTTTTAAAAACAGTTACGAAAAGTAATATATACCAATTGCTTTTTCAATTTGTAGCCATTTTTTAAATTTATATAAACTATTGAATTGATATTGACTTTCATTGTTATGTTGTCAAAAAGACTTTTTTTTTCGCTCTTTCAAGTTTTACATACCTTTTTTCAAAGATTTTGTGGGTTCAGTTACATTCATGGATTAGTAGGTTACCTTTGTGTATGAAGAGTCTGAACCCTTCATACCTTTGTGTATGACCTGAACCCTTCATACCTTTGTGTATAAAGGGTTCAGTTACATTCATGGATTAGTAGGTTACCTTTGCTATTATAACTATTATTAAAAAATAACCAGTTTTCATAAAAAAATAATGTAGATTTCTCATTTGTCTGATTGAAAGTTTCAATAAAACTTTTGAAGTTTTGTAATACCTGGGCTCAGCACCACACAAACTTTTCTCAGTCTCCTTTCTTTACAACAGGAATTTGACACATATATCAATACTGTTTTGACACTAAAGTCAAACTCCGCTACTAGTTCAACTGATGTTTCATATATTTGCTTCCTCTATTACGTTTATTTTTTTTAAATATGATTTTCAAAACAAAACCATATATGTATATAGTCCTGTGATGTTAGACCAGTGAGGAGTACTTAGAGAAAGAGATGAAATTCAATACCTTATTAGGTAATGAACTTCCTATAAAAGTGGCGGTACAGTGTATCAGGACATGGCCGCAAGTTTTAACGTAAATAAGCCTATGGACAAATAGAATTGAAGGAAATTTCAATCAACTACTTAATATCAATATCATATATAATTTTAAATAAATATCACTTAGAAACTAGCGTAATATTTTCTTTGCTTCCCTCATCAATCAATAGTAATGTCGATAAATCTTCATTAAGGTTCTCCTCACATTTAGCGATTAAAAAAAACTAAATGAACTAATAATAATAAGAAACTTAAATACCTTTGAACTAAGCTGACCAGTACCTGAAATCATGTACTATTTTTTAACAAAATTTCATAAACAATGCTACTAAAATCTTTGCAGTTTTAGTTATTTCAATTTCTTCTCTTCTTTGGATTTTAATTACTATTAAAATCTTTAGATTAAATGTAATTTTTAGATTAGATGACGTTATTTAATGTGTAATCATAACATGGATGTCCCTCAGCTTCAATAATTTAATGCTTGTTCTGTCATTACGTAGAAAACTATTTAGGAACTGGTAACTGAGAGACGTCTCTAGAAATTTGTTACTTACATATCACAAACTGATTGCTAAAAAGTTACGTTGCGTGAATACTCCTGTTAAAATACATGTCCAGTGACCAAAAATTCACTGATTTGAGTCTGTGAATAGTTTCTTCAGTAGCTAGGTGTGAAGACGACATAAGATGTACTTATTTACATCTTAGTTTCCATTTAGTAAACATTGTCGATATTGAATATATTTGGCGTTAATTTTGTAGAAACTCATTATTCACAATTAAATAAAACTATGTGATGTAGTATTATTTCTACTTTCTTTAATTTCTTTACCACAACCTAGGTGTCGTTATATAATAACATCTTCAGGTGGGATATTAGCAAAGAATGTTTCTTTGCTAATATCCTACCTGAAGATGTTGTAATACGACACCTAGGTCGTGGTAAAGAAATTAGAAATAATACTACATCACGTAGTTTCATTTAATTGTGGATTGTCGATGTTGTTAATTAATGTTAACATCCCTAAATCCTATAACGCCAGCTAGCCTTCAAATGCTAAAATGCATTCTAATATTCAAAATTATTTTAATTTTGCTAACGGTAAAGGGTTCAACAGAAATGTAACATGAACATTTTTATATTAAAATATGCTCAATACCCACTCTTTAAATTTCTGACTCATAAACATGAACTCATTTTAAAAAAATAACGTGAATTTTGTACAAAACCCAAAGAGAATCAAAATAAAGGAATAATAAATTAATAGCCCGGGAAACATGAAAACAGATAATTTTAAAACAAAACATATTTAAATTAGAATCAGTTTATAATATAGCTGCTGTTATAAAAATAGATGGCAAGGAATTATAGACAAAGATTTATTATGGGACACAAATACATCATCCGATTTTCACAAGTAATTTTAAGTCAGCTCTAATTGAATAATTCACATGATATATGTTTTGAGCTAAACAACATTGATTTTGCAGAAAAATAAGATATAGAATATAATAGTATTTGATATTATGATGTGTATTTCGATCTATTTCCTCACTATGACTCTTGAAAACTCTTATAGCTCTTTCTATGTTCCAGCTCTTGATAAAGCTGAACTCTATGGTCCTAGTACATTTATAGTAACATTTAATCAACCACCAATCTATAATTTTCATAATAGCTACGTGATGGTGAGAACCATTCGACCAATAGAAAAAAAATATTCACAAGGAGCAATTTTATGGCCTCTGATCTCACAAAACTTCAAGGTTAAATTCTATCGGTGTGGGCTTTTGAAACATCATTTATAATGACTACATAAAGATGTGTACAAAAACACAGTTTGCTGGAATATGGAATTGATTTTTTCGCTTAAATAATTATACTATGTGCTTAATGTGCAGACAATACTTTGACACATATTTCATTTTAATGATACAATTTTCTTAATATCGAATCTCCTACAAGAGAGGGTACAAATTTGTCAACTTAATGTCAAGTTGACCAATTTTATACCCTTTCTTGTAGGAGTTTCTCATTGTGGTCTGTTGTCCTTACAACTTCAGACATCAACATATTATCCAATAGTCATAATAATAGAGCATTAGATATGATTTTAAATATTTGAAAAGTTTAAAACATTGTTAGATAAAAGGGTAAGAATGTGAAGCATTATAAACAAAAATTATATACTTATAATATAACACTTGTAATGTATTTGATATTACCGCTCATAGACATGTTGTGTCCAAGGTTGTATGATGTTGGGAAAGCGTAACGTTAAATCAGCAAACGAGATAATTATGTTGGAGCGCATGTTGCTATTATGGGTCCTCTTTAGTATCGTGATAAGTAGCTGCATGTTGTCATCACAGAATGTTGGCGATACCAGCATGTACCTGTGCTCCTTAACATATGTCATTATTTTGAAATACGTAGAAGTTAACTTATTTTTAATTTAAAATCAACATAAAGTCGAAACAACTATCAGTACTTGTCTGAAAAAATCTTGATAGTTTTAGGTAAATGTGCTTATAATGATCCTAGACCATAATAAGCCAAATTATTTGTTATATTGAACACAAAAACATACTCCATACTTTAATCAAGACAAACGTAATCCATATAATGATTTTAAAAAAAGTATATTTTTTCATATTTTTTCCATTAAATTTTACAGGCAATTATGTCAATTAAACACACTTAACAAGAAAAAGATTAAAAACGTTCATTTTTTTAATTCTTACACTGCAATTTTCTATAAAATCTATTCTATCAACAAAAAATGTAAGACTTCTGAAATCACATTAATGTAAAGATATCAAAGAGCTCAGATACCAGTACCGGGGATTTCCCTCCTAAGTATAATTTATGGGACAGATAAGCTTAACAATGTAAAGGAAACCTTTAATACGCCTGCCTGCTTTCCGCATGAAAGGCTCACTTAAAAATCTCAGATATAATTTACCCTAGGACTGAGCGATTAAAAAATTATGCAATTTCAAGTCAACTAAAAAAATACAATGTAGAACAAAATGTTAACAATTTATGAAAAGAATATATGGATAGTTGCATTTATAAATTTAAAAATGGGCACTAAATAAGAAGTCCTAAATAGAAATATTTACATGAAATCAAATCTAAACACAAATGAAATAGATGTATTAAACTAATACCTGCACAAAGTCAATGCTGCTGCACCCCTCAATTTCTCGTCGGTATATTTGTTTGGGTTCATAAGTATCTCCCGCAATAGGGCTGCATAATGTGCAAGAGCAGCGTCTCCGATTACAATATTGTTTGTGCATACAGTGCGGATATACTCTGCATCGGCGTCATCAGCCACTGCCCCCTCCAAGCCCGTAGTGTCATCATCATTTATTGTGGTGTTGGCCTGATTCAGAGGAAATATTTTTAACTTTGTATTCCTATCGGAATAAATTACACAGTAAAGAAAGTCTGCATATTTAAACTATAATAATAAGTAATTAGAGAAATGTTTACATGGTTGTTGTTGTTTTTAAGCAACATAGGGAGCGAAATAATGTATTCACCCAAAAAATCGAAGTTGATGCGATGCGGTCGTGTATGTGTCTATGTCAATGTGTCCATTGTAAATTCTAGTGCTTAAACCATTGAACCGACATGAATGAAATTTTGTTTGCCAATTTCTCATAACTATCTACTGCCATATTTTCTTTTTTCTAACCCCATTCAGGGCACTTTATCTCTACAGTAATAATGCTTTATAAACTATAAGCCCAATAATAAAAATAAGACAATAAAATTTTAGTGCAATTTTACCAAAATAAAGAAATTGATTATAAAATATTTCAAATTTTCAGGATCACAATTTTACTAGATATACATAGGTAAGTTTTTAATATATAGATAAATTATATTGAATCTCTAAATATTAAAAACCTTTGAAAACTCCTGATAAGTTGAAATCATATTAAGTTATCAAAAATCATTTGGACCTTTTGGAATTCATTTAGTATTAATCGCAAGAATTATTTAAGAAGAACTTACCGATTCCAAAATAATTCATTGTAACACAAAATGTAGGATACAAATTACATCAACTTGCACCAATCAAAATCCATAAGGCAGACTTAAAAACTGGAATCCTTGATAGAAAATTTAAACCACAACTAAAGAAAAAAGCTTTTCAAATTCTCCAGATATTTAATTCCCAAATAATGAAAAGAAATGGTTGACATTAAACTAAATCAGACTACAAGGCAGAAACTTCTTAGCAATTTCATTTGTTTTATCAATATAAATATTTTTATCAATATTTATACACTTTAACTAAATTACTATAAATATTTGACTTAACTGATTTCAGTTGAGGTCATTTATGATCGACTATAAGTTATATGAACATTTATAATAAAAAAATCTTCATTTGTTATACAAACCGATTTGGAAACCTGTGACGACACACTAGCAGAGCGCTGGTTGCGACAGGATGCACTACTGGTGCTAATGTTATGCATGAGGGTTTGTCTACGTAGAGCATCCGCACCTCCTTTGTTCCGTGCTGGTGTTGCTATTTGCTTTTTCTTTTTCCCAACTGCCTTCCGCTCTTCACGTATCTGTATTTTACATATATTATTGACTCCTCTTTGATACAAATTTATAATTTTAAATCGAAACAACAAAACTACCTAACAAAACTACAAACAACATATGTAAAACTTTCCATGGATTAATAAATATACTTAAATAGTCTATATGAAGATAGCACTGGTGACTGTTTGCATATTTTATTATATTATACCTTGCTTATGTTTTATATGCACATTCACCTTATTTAAAATATCTAACTCAAGCCATGATACTGATATAAGGGAGTGAAAACCCCTAACTTTAAAACTAATTTTCTCTGAAATTATGACAGATACCTGTGTAAAAGAAAAATTAAAACATTAAGTGTTTATCAGTTCAATATTGTATATTTTTCACTTGTTACTAAATTTTTAGACACAAAATAAACAGTCCTTTTTTTTTAGGTTTATTTTTACAGATTGAACAAATTGAACATTTTGTTATTTTTGCAAAACAGTACAATGACTGGAACACAGTTAAAAAATAATGAATTACAGTAGATAAGCTATGTCTGAACCAAGAAAACAATTAAAAAAAAACAAAAAACAAACCAACTATTAAGTTCACAAAACTGCAATGTTTTTATTTGAAACAATAAATTTTCTGATGCCTTGGTTGAAACAAAACATTTGTTTAATGACTAATAAAGGTTTGTTAGTTATTAAATACACTATCAAAGCATTATAGAAAGTAAATAATTCAATAACTTTAAATCATTCTTAAAGAGCTTTTCAATGTTAGTTTACATTTCTGTGACTTTATGATTATGACTTTATGATATGACTTATGTGACATCGATAAATATTAAAATCAGAAAGCTAAATGTAAAGCATCACCTACCTTTTTACTCACTAGTGACTTCGGTATACGTACTATAATATATTCTTTTGCAAAAAAACGGGCACTTATAGGAACAAACAATATCAGAGTTATTTTATTATTATTTGATGCATTTTATATGGCGATATGATGAGAATATTGTTATTTATTATTGAGATATCATTTTTACCTACTTCAGTCATTAAAAATGCGAATAAATAAAAAAAACAATGTAAAATCCACAGATGAGCGTTTTCATACTGGTACATTAAAAATGGCTAAAGTTTATTTTTGAATATTTTTTATTAATTTAACATAAAATTTGAAAATTTAGTAACGAGTATGGCCTCCTCTAGCTAAAATCAATGCGCTTAATCTGCTAGGCATGCTTTCGACGATGTTTTTTTTATCATTTCCTGAGGAATACGTTCCCATTCAGCGACGATCACATTTTTAAGGGCCTGAATGTTTTCTGAAGCTCGTTTTACGGCTCTGACGTATCGTTTGAGATTATCCCATATGTGTTCTATCAGATTGAGGTCGGGACTTCTAGCTGGTCAGTCTAACCGACAAATTCCGGCCTCCTGCATATACGCATCAACGTCTCTAGAGCGGTGGGCGCGAGCGTTGTCGTTCATAAAATGGACTCGCCTCCAACTGCTCTTAATGCGGGTTGGGCATGAGGAATAAGAACCTCTGTTATGTACCTTTGCGCATTATGTGTACCATTTTCATTAAAAACTAACTCGGTACGGTCATCTGAGTTAATACCAGCCCAAAACATTACGGAGCCTGCACCGTAAGGGGTGATTTCATCATTCGTAAGACTCGCCAACATCGATCCTCACCACTAATCGGTATATGAGCTTCATCGGAGAATAAAACACTTTTCCAGTCTTTGTTGAGTCCATGATGAAAAATTTTGAGCGAATCTCAATCTGGCAACTCAAGCGGACAATGACGGACGGACAATCACGGAGCAATGTACGGCCCCGAGCTGGGCAATAGCTACGTATATTGACGGTCTGAAGTCGCCTTCTGACTGTCAATAGGCTTACTCCTCTGACGTCCTCCAGGTTCTGTTTGAGATCCACGTACGTAACTTGATGATTTCGTAGCGCTTGACTGACTATGAAGCGGTCGTCCCGTGGTTCAGTGCACCGTTTTCTTCCAGAACCAGGCTATCTACTAACGGAGCCCATTTCTTGGTATTGTTGCCCGGTCCTTTGAACAGTGGAACGGCTCATATTATACTGCTGAGACACATAACATTGGCTACAGCCTTCTTCAAGCAGCGCAGTAATTTTACTAGCTCTTATCATTTTTGTCAACCATACTGAGAACAACAAACAGAAGTGAACTAATGCAGCAAATAGCAGGAACTTAATTAAAATTTATTCATTAAAATAAAAAACGTAACAAATGAAAAAGAACTTAATAAAAGTTGGATTTCATTTACCGCCAAAAAATACTTTTTTGTCAGTGAAAGAGAATTTTCATTCAAAAAGAATAAATTTCGAATTTAGAACGTTCGTTTTTATGTCCCAGAATTCACTGAACCTGCCAGTAACAATTACAATTAATACAACCTCTTAATAAATAATATTTTGTTAATAATATGACAAAATCAATACAGCCCGTTTTTTATGCAAGAGTGTAGTTGTCATAACTACTTTAAATTCGTGAAATAAATAATTATGCCAAGAATAAAGAAAAGTTTTGTCAAATTAAACTGCATTTTAATATAAACAAAACACTGTGTTATGTTACTGACTTTTGCTCAGCGCGTTGTCGCTATCAAATCAAACAAAAATAGTTAAAAATACAAATTAAAATGTTCTAAAAAATAAATCGAAAGATCAAAGAGAAGAAGAAGAAAGAGAAAGAGTGAAGCATTTTTACTTCCACGGGGACTCATATTGTATTATGAGTCGTATGACACATATATTAGAATTATTTTAATATTTGCCTGTAATTAAGAAATAAAACAGTTTTATGCGAAAGTGTTAATGTGGCAACATATATATGCCTAGCGAATTCTTAGTGAGAGTACACTGTATTTGAAATTACAAACCGCTTAAAACTATTTCCTATAACTACTGCATTTTGTTAATTGAGTTTTGGTCTATGGTTGAGAAACCCCAACTAATACATGAGGATACATTTAATATGGAACGGTAAAATCTACATTGTATATATATATATATGGATATATGGGTGTATATATGTATATGTGTATATATATATATATATTAATAGCGGTTTTATTCATTTGCCTTTAATAAATATAAACTTATTAAAAAGTTAAAGCTTAGTGCCGACCACTGTACACTTCATGTACACAAATATTACCTATATGTAGTTTTCAAATAGTAAATATTATAGATATTATTATCAATATAGTCACAATCATGATCAAGTTTGAGTGAAACAATGATTGTCATTAAAAACAATGGAGTTTTTTAATACTGTACATAGTGTGGAGACATGGAAGCATGATAATAAGAGCAGAATTTCCTATGATGAATATTCCTATTTTCTTTATTCATTTATTTATTATGTATATATATATATATATATATACATATATATATATACACACATATATATATACACACACATATATATATATATATATATATATATATGTATGTATGTATATATATACATATATATATACATATATATACATATATATACAGTGGTGGCCTCATAATTAGGAACATGAATATTTTGTTAACTAATAATTAAGGATTAATAATCTTTTCAACATCTAAATGTGCAAATGTAAGTCAAGTTGCACTCAGGCTCTTTGTGATAATACCAGGAATCACTAATGACTTTGAACAGGGGTTTACTGTTACTGTATTTCTTGGAAAATTAACAATAGATCTGACCCTTTCTTCAAATGGGTAACATTTGCTTGGCCCACTAATTAAGAACACTACAGTTTACTAGCTCATTGTTGAAGATACAGTTGAATAGTGCACTTGATTATAATTTTTTTAGTACTTTTTTGTTTTCTGACTATATTTTGACCACAAGAAGGTTGGTGTGAGTGTTTTTTGTGAGGAAAAATGGGAAAAGACACTAGTTGTGTAAATTATTGCATCTCTGGTCCTTGAGCAGAAATGGTCATATCAGAAGATAAAATGTTCCAGAACTAAAGTATTTAATGCTATAAAACATTTTAAGAGACATGAGACTTATGAAGATGTCCCAAGAAAGTAACATCCTCGTAAGTCCACCCCAAGGACTGATGCCCAAATTATTCGTATTGCGAAAATTAACCCCAAACTCACATCAACTGACATAAAAAGGAAACTTTTTGGTGAGGATCCATCAGGACTTGCTACCAAGACCATAAGAACGTCTCAATGAAGCAGAATCGTATGGTAGAGTGACGCGCAAGAAGCCCTTAGTGAGCAAGCGAAACAGGGAGGCCAGAATTAAGTTTGCTTCTGAACACAAGAACTGGACTCTACAGCAGTGGAAGTATCTTTTATGGTCTGATGAGACTAAAATAAATAGAGTTGGGTCTGATGGCCGTCAATATGTACGGAGACCACCAAATGCAGCTTTCAACCCAAAGTACACCACCGTGACTTTGAAACACGGTGGGGGTAATATCAAATTGTGGGGTTGCTTCTCCCGGTTCGGTGTTGGACCCTTGGTAAAAATCGAAGGTAACATGGACCAAAATCTCTACAAACATATTCTAGAGAATACCATGTTACCATATGCAGAGGAAAATCTGCCAGTTGTTTGGAAGTTCCAACAAGATAATGATCCCAAACACACAGCCAAATCAGTTAAGGAATGGTTCACAACTAATTCAGTAGACATGCTCGAGTGGCCTTCCTGCAGCCCCGACCTTAACCCAATAGAAAACCTGTGGTATGATGTGAAGAAAAGCCTGGTAAATAAAAACATTAAAAACTTGGATAAACTTTTCAAAGACACACAAGAGGCAGTTCTTGAAAATAAAGGATTTCCAACTAAGTATTAGTGTACTGCAGTAAATAACATCTTCATTTAACAGAAGTTAACAGAAAAAAAGATCTTATTTTCATATTTTCAGCTTCATCAATAACCTGTTCTTAATTAGTGGGCCAGACAATTTTTAATATTATGACATACTTTTTTTTGTAATAATTATTTTTTAATAAATCCTATTGTAATTAAACATATTTTTATATATATATATATATATATATATATATATATATATATATATATATACATGCATGTACATATATGTACATGTATGTATGTATATGTAAGCCACTTACACTTTATATACCTAAACTTGTTCTGGTTTTCGGTCATATGTTACCTTTTTACTTGTTCTGATAAAATGACAATACAATTTTTTCGTCAATTTCAAACATAGCCAACAAAAGATTTTTATCAATTTCTCTTTTATCAACACAAAGTCAAAATTTCCAATAAACAAACAGAAATGAACATAAATAAAGCTTGATTGATCAAATGTATGATAAAACAAAATTCATATTATGCGTACGGTATGACTGCATGTAATCCACTCAAGTACAGCAATCTATTCGTACTACTCGTGTCGAGAGACAATGAGAGACTTGCATAGCATTTTTAATCAAACAAAATTAATTGACATACTGAGAATTAATATTTATAAAATATTCTCAATATTACATTTTAATTTCCTACATGATTTCCAAAACTTTCTGACAATTCTGTATGTAATTCAAATATACTAATCAATAAAGTTAGCTGTTTTTGACTTTTTCCTAATTTTTTCAATTAAGTCGCCAACCTTGAATGTGCATCAATTAGGAGTTTATTAATTTTATCCTGAATCTATTAAATTTGAATAGGATTATGAACTATTCATTGAAAATATAAAACCTTACCTGATTTCTTCTCCTCAACTCACTATAAACATTAACATCCAAATATATGAGCTGTCGCATAGCAATATGTCCCAGCAAGAAGATGAATCTTGTCAAATACTCCACACTGTAAGAACACTCTTCGTTTTCCTTTTCAGCGTTCTCTTCAAGTTTTGATGAGAGCTCCTGAAGTAGTCTAGCACACAACACTTCTGGTTTGTCACAAATTTCATAGATCACGTCAATAGCACTTCCAGCAAATGTTGTAAACTCTTTCATTTTCAAAAAAGTATCCACAAGGCTATCGTAAAGCTTTTTCAAAAGGACATGATCTTCAGGATACCTCACCGAATTCTTTCCAAGAGATAAAAGCAGCTCAACTGAAAGGGATCTAGTGTTATAGTCGCCGACTAAGCCATAGTCCTGTAATACTTCTAAATTTGCTAAAGTGACTGAAGGCCTTGCTTTAGATATCATGGCGAGTATCGATAGAGCTACATAGCTTTCCATATCTGTTGTTCCATCTATCTTTTTTGAAAATATTTCCCAGAAAACCTGAAAATTAAGATATACAGTACAAGGCTTAGAATAATGAAATGTCAACAGGATTATATGATTTATACAGGGATTGTCTCATTCGAGAAGGCCAGTACATGAATGTGCAGCACAATGGGTGGAAGTGCAACACATAGGCCACATGAGTGTGCACAGTTGTAAGAAATATAATAGTATAGTTGGAAGAAGTTGTATATAAAACTAAATTTCAAGTGAAATAAATTGATTAATTGCTGCTATTACATCAAAAAAATACAAAATAAAACTTTTTTTACAGACACATGAATTAAACTGTGTAAAATACCAGATGCATCAGAAACAAACCTGGATAACAGCAGGAGACAGGCTTCCTTTCTCAACCCAATTAGCTAGCAAGCGCTGGAGAGCGAGAGCATGACCCCTATTAACACTCTTCACTAAGTTTACTAGGTTCTTAGCAATTGCAAAAGCTCGAGCACGATCTGTTTTTGCATCCGTCTGAAGATACATATCTGCATATGCTCGCTCTACTGCCTCGCGCTTGTCCTGTTAAACAGTTTACATTATCTTTAAAACTGTAATGTGTAGGGATTTTTTCACTACAACAATGAGTATAAAAATAAAACTACTAAGTAATTCTGTTATTATCTCATGAATACCTGAATAATCAATGGAATTGGCGTAAATGTAACAAAAAAGTAAAAACAAGCAATTTATGTTAGATACCAAATAAGAATACAGAAAAAATTTATCAACTTTTATGTATTTTCCCTAAAGAATTTTTTTGCAAAAATAACCTACAAAAATTAATTTTTGAATATCTTTGCAATTTGGAAATATTTTGATGCAAAACTTATTTATAATATTTCAATGTTTATCTCTCTCGCATTGTACAAACCAAATAACTCAAAAATGAAACTTTTAAAATTATTTCTTATTGTCTATATATCATAATTTATATGATATATAATATTCGAAATTATTAAAGTACTATTTAACAATAAATCAGTTAATTAGTCATCAGTTAAAATGAAAGTTAATTAATTAAATCGGTAAGCTTAATAAATGAAATTGTACCTATGTACACGTTTTATACCTAATTTTGATGTAGTCAAAGTTACTAGTTTAAAGGAATTATTCTATATTATTCAATAGAATTTAATTAAGTATTATGATTTCCAGCAACCTCTCACTCTTAATCCAAACAAATTAATCAGCACAATCTAGCATTGTTTCATTAGATTGCCATATTGTAATTGAATGCCAACCAGTTAACCCTTTCATATTACACCATAATATGTTTTCTCTTGTGTAGTTTAACATAATCTTTCAAAACCCAAACTCTTTTACAGTTGGTAGTTGTGAAAAAAATTTCAATTGATACTGCTAGTTACAGTATCAAACCTCAGGCTAAATTGAGCCAAATTTATATTATTTTGTTCATTTTCACTTTGCCACAAAAATTTAAATAGAAAAATAAAATATCTAACCTGATCAGGCGACCAGACCAACAATAACATACTGGCAATTCCGACTCTTGCAGATTCAATATTGAAATGATGAGCCGCCGTGAAGAATTCAATTGCCTCAGACACGTCGCCTGCTTGCTTTGACGCTAATAATGCATTAATTAATGGCACGGCTTGCGACAAAATTCGGCTAAAATGCACAGACTCTTCGAGAAAAGCCACAATCTGTTCCTTTTCTTCAATTTTCTTATATAATGACAATTCATTTTCACACTCCTGTGTCAAAGTTAGCGACTCTCTTGTGTTAGGCACTACATACACATTTTTCAGTAGAGCTATGAAGTAACCAATCTGAAATTTAATCAAATATTATATCCCAATCACTTGACTGTACTTTCTTTATGGACTTTGGTAAAGTGTTTGCATGTAAACTATCTATTAGTTACAGGCAATACCTACCAGCGTAGTTCAACGAGATTTTTGTTAAAAATGGAATCTTAGGTTGTAGAATTAACCATTATTGAATTTATTTTTAAATCAATTTAAGCAATTTTTTGTAACAGACTGAATTTACAGCCAAAGTTAACATAATTTATAACTATTCATGTGGTTGGAGATCCACAGTTGAATTGTACATTAATTGTACAAACAGCCAGGACGCTAGTTAGAGAATTCATGCAATTTCTTAGCAGCTGCACGGCCAAAACTTACTACCAGAATTAATTCAATGAAAACTATCTACAAGTAAATAAAAAGACATTACAAAATTTTATCATATTTTAAAAGACCAATTTGTCACCTGATTTTCAATTATTTGAGAATATTTTGTGAACGGATAAAAAACTAATTTTTCATTTAGAACAGTCTTGAGTAAATTTTCAAAGGAAATATTATAAGTTATACAAATCTAAATTACATACAATTACTCGAAAAAAAAATACAAAAATTATGAAAATAAGGGATATGTCAAATTAATGTTGGACGCGCAAGAAAAAAAATCATTATAATGAATCCAATTATGTCTTAATTTTACAACTAAGTTTGTTGAACTGAATTTGGTATAAAATTCTAAAATATTACCATTGCATTCTCTAAAACTGAGTGAAATATTATTTATTATTCGAATTGTATATTTTTATTTGTAAATACGTAACTTCAAAAGATATATATATAAAGAATAACAAAAATTACATTTATCTGATAAGTGCAAGTATTCTAAAAATAATTATGATAAAGTATGGTCTGCCCACATTGCATTTTAGTGAGTTATGTTGAAAGAAAATTTTTTTTTCTGAAGGATAATCATATTTTTTTAATGAATATAACATGATAATAATAAAAAATGAGCAGTAACTTCAAAAGTAAATTCAAATCCATTTAGATTATCAAAAAATATAATAGAGATACACACAATGATTATGATTACCAATGATTGCCGCACTTTTTGAGCGAGAGATTGTGCTGTTCCTTTCTTCACTTGAACATTCTTTTTTTACTCGCATAATAGATATCCATTGATGAAATAATCTCGGGTTCAATGTTTATTAATTTTGTATATGCGACTGACAAACAAGACACAGCCAATATATATCAAACTTTACTTAAAATACCTATAAAAATATCTCAGTTTTATCAAATTATGTCATTTTCCAAGTTATTAAATATGCTTGCGAACAAACTTTCTTTGTATCTAAGTACAGAACTTTTTTAATTCTTCCATGACTCAAACATGTTTATATTGTCGTGAAAATATTGAGAATATATCTATAATAACTACATACAATAACGTTATATTTATTGCAACACAAATCAAATAAACTAATTATTGCAAACATGATAAGCTGGCGCAAACATACAATTTACTGGATAGTGAAAGCAGACACAAATATGCAGTTTTAAAATGGCCGACAAGTGATTTCAATAATATATTCTTACCTTTTAGCTGATGCAACAGCATAGTAAGATGAATTAATATAATACTATATACACCTAGCATTGCTCAAAAAATATTACGAGGCATCTACCATTCATAATTCTTTTGTTTTGTCATTCGAGAAGTTGGCAAACATGAGCGTTAGTTTTGGACCCGATATTGAATCTGCTTAAATTTGTGACTGGGCCTGATTTCGGGCCCTTAGGCACACAAACTAAAATTGGAAATTGAAAAATTTAAGTAATAAAAGGCATCTAGCCTTAGACATAACATAGACACATGATGTACTTAAACATAACAGAAATATATAAATACTTTCATACCTTTGGACATATCACTTTTATTCATTTCACATATTGTTATTTATCCAAACTTTCTTAAATTTTTCCTATTTTGAAATTGCAAATTTTTTTAACTTCATCAATAATAACAACATTCAAGTATTTATTGAATGAGATTTCTAGCCCTTATTTTCTTGCCTAAAAGTCAGGAAAATTATAAGAGTTGCATAATCAAAAACAAAGCCTAAATATCTGTGAATATTCCCAAAAATAGGTTTTGATGTGTTCTTTCAAATAAAATTATTTTCCGTAATCTAACTTCTTTAATTTGAGAAATATCAGAAAAAAACCCCTTAAATTTAAAATTTCCATTTTTATTGCCAGAAATACAAACTGCACCCTTTTCTTATTGAAGTTTAACTCGACTTTAAACTGAAATAGAGATATTAAAACTTTATTACACTTTTATTCGTATCTTAATGAAGAAACGATAACAACTCTTATATACTGCATATACGGACATTAAACGTTTCAATAAAAGTAATGCCAGCTATCAATCTTTGCATTAAGTTTAAAATTAGAAAGACATAATGCCATAAAGGAATCATCCGTTATTTTTATAATTACTGAAGAGCTTATAAATTTCAGTACAATGGTGACAACATTGTTATATTGAGAGGCGAATAATGGGTAATTGTATGGAAACTACATTTGAACATAGTTTCAAGACATAAGATTTGGTTTAAGAAAATAAAACTTAAAGGGTTACTTTTTTGACAGGATTAAAGAAGTCTAGCGTAATACTGTAAGTTTTTAAAACTTATAGTCATAATGATAAAAATAAAATTATTCTGAAGAAAAACGTAGTGTGAAGACAGTACAAAAAGTATTGAGAATACTCTTGGTAGGAAAATTGAAATATGAAAATTGAAAATTCTGTATACGTATACTATTCTGTATACCTATACTGTATAACTTGTATGCAGATTGATGCACTGAATCACTATTAATGTTTCCACTATGTGTGCTCAATAACTGTCTACCATGGAGAAACATATTGACTATAGTTATGCGATTCAATTTTGTGTTAATTTTAAAATGTTGAACTTAGTGCAACTCGTTTTCATTAGCATGTCGCAATTTTAGAGTGCATAGAAAACAAAGCATGAGTGGCGTGTCGAAGCATATCGATCCACTACGTCATGGTGAAGAGAGTGAGTGTACTCATTTGAGAAGACCATGAAATGAGTGCGGCGCAGTTGGAAGAAGTTCTACATATAACTAAACTTCAGGAAAAAACAAACACGATGTGAAATAAATTGACGAATTTGATGCTGCATCACAATAATGCGCATCCCTTTGTCACTTAAGCAGTCTGCTAATTTTTGAATGAAAAAAAAATTAAGAGAGTACTAGATCCTCCATATATGGCTTGATCTCGCTCCATATTACTTCTGACTATTCTTTGAGATAAAGAAGTTTCTGAAAGAGTGCAAATTTCAATTGCATGAAGATGTCAAAAAATCAAGAAGTGTAATGGGAAGCTGCCCTCGAGAGATGACTTAAATTTTATTTTCTAAAAGTTGGTCACACGCTGGCGCAACACGTTGTACAGAGAGGAGGGAAGGGGACTATTTAGAATATAAATATATAAATGTAGATTCAGAATAAACATTTTCCTGAATTAGGGCGCAGGTGCATCATTACTTTTTGGAATGCTCTCGTTTATGAAGATATTACAGAATTAAAATTATAAAGAAAGTAGTGCTTTTATAAGAACTTGCAAAATGGTAATTAAAAAATTTTTTAGAAGTGGTTATTAACGAAGTCTCTTAATCAGTTTTTTAAAAATAATATCCTATTATAGAGTAAAAAAATCATATTTATAAATGACATTCCTTTTTAGTAAATCAGTCCCTTATTTTTCCCAATAAATACAACTAATTTCAAATAGAAAATTTATATTAAAAAATATTTAAATTTTCAGAAAATTTATATAGCACTAAAAAATCATCACCAAATTGTCAAACTGCTATTGAAGTAAAATTATGATGAGATCGTATTTTGCATGGAATATCTTTTGAAAATATGAATTATAAGTTATTCTCTTAACCGATTAAATTAAAATTTGAAAAATAATTTGGCATACCATCAAAGTTACAATTTTTACTTGGTTACATCACCATTATGACATATACTGTCACAAGATCTAGATATGACGTACCCTTAAATGAACAGAACCCTTATAGTGCGAAGTTTATTAGTGCTTAAAAGGTTTATCTATATTCTTTTTATAATTAATAACCACACATAATTAATTAATAACCATACAATTAATATTAGGTATAATAATATTTTAAAAAGTTATTTATTTATATGTCTAGTATTTTTTGTAAAACTTGTTCAATGTACCTACAGAAACTGTATTCATATGGATTCAATCACTACTTTTATATTCACTTTATAAAGACCTTTATGAAATTCTTTTTCTGGGTGCAACAATTTCACTGTTGACACTAGAAACATTACTTTCTGTCATTCATTGGATAAAATATCTGTAAAAACATCCTTACAGATTTAGTTATTTTCCACAGAAAATTTTTCACGTTCTCTTGTCACAATTAATGAAAATACTAAAAAGACAACATCAAATGCAAAACTGTGTGGCAGGTTTAAGAAATTGCTAGTAGTACCATACAATAGTAAAAACAGCTCAATAAAAATTTAAACACACACACCTGATCTGTCTTCTCCAAATTACTCCTCAATAATTTAGCATCAGGATACTGCCTCTCTGCATGTCTAACAATCATAAATGCTGTATAATAATTTTTCTCATCCAAGTGCCTTCGGATTGATGCATAGATATCATCCAGTGAAGCTTGAGATAATGCAGGATCATCTTGAGTCAGTTGGTCCAGTTTGTCATTCACTACATCTATAATTTTTGCCTCCATTTTTTCCCACTTTTTAACACGCTCGGGATCTGGGCCAGGATTAAGCTTATTCTGTAGTTCATCTAAAATTGTCTTTTCTTGAGACAATTTTTCTTCCAACACATTCAACTCTAACTGGGCAGAAAATGGATTAAACTCCAAGAATATCTAGAAGGAAATTAGTTATTTATTTAAACAAATTTACATTATATTTTACTAATTACTATCAAATATTACTTTAGCAAGAGGACAAAAATTTCAAGGTATCAATCAATCAATATTCCACTTGTTTAGTAAATGTTCTATTAAATAATATTAAACTTTCCATTACATTTATTCAATTAATTAAATTATATAATAGAATAATCTGTGTAACTGGTCCACGCAACATATTGTACCAAGCTGGCAGTTATCAAAAGACTTAAAAAGAAGGAAACTCTTTTTTATGGCGTAATTACTAGTTCAATTAGAATGTGGTTTTCACCATATATTAATTCATTTGTTTTAAATGGCTTTACAATATGAAATATTCCATTAAACAATTTTGTGCCAAGTGGTAAGAAAAAAACAACTTTAAAAGTATGGAATGTGTTTGCAGAACATGGCTGCAAAAACAAATACATGTATATCCTAAACACTATCATATCTTAAGAAAAAGGCCAAAACCGTTAAAAAAACCTACATCAAACAAACAGGTACTGAGAGGTACAAGAGGGTAAAGCTGTTTTAAAATATGGTTATATTATTTTTAATTGTAAATGAGCTTATTAAAGTTATTGTTAAATACTGCTTAATTGGATTAGAAAAGCTAAACCAAAGATTAAAAGTCAAATAAACTACTTTGTAAAAAATCATATACAATAAAGTTCCACAATCAACTTTCTTGTACCTTAAGAAGCTGAATGGCGGCCTTCCTCACAAGTGCTGCCCGGTCTTTTAATCGGCCAGCCGCCTTTTCCATTACCGATCGCAGCCGGGCAACCGGCACACATTGCTCTCGCTGCAAGCGACACCAGTATTGCAAAACCTATGGAAATTACATCATTTAAAGAATTTACAATATTTATTTTATGTCCAACTAGTACAAAGGAATAATAGAGGAAGTAACATGCACAAAAAATCAATAGAGGATGTAACATTAAAAAAAACTAATTCCAATAGACATATTAAAAGTTTTCACAGTATTTTTCACATTAATTATTATTAGTACTAGCTTAGCACAAATTCAAATATCACAAAGACTAGGAATGTTTCCAGTGTTAGATAATTTGTATTATATAAAAAAATATAAGGCAAAAATTTTAAATATAAATCTCAAAACCATAATTCCTATAACAGTGGTAAATACGAAATATTAAATTCTAAAGTTTCTCTACAATACAGAGGTAGAGCACATTTCATATGGCCTAGCTCTGCATCCCTTCAACGCCTTAATGTATCAAAATGGCAAGTTTAAAAATATAGCAATAAAAATATAAATGTTGAACTAATTTATAAAACACAATAAATTGTACTGAAAAATACATCTTCTAGATATAGATCAATGTAATCAAAAAAATTGGGGGCTATATATAATACATACTTTTGATCTAACGTGTGCAGATAAATCATGTATGTGTTCTTCCAAATCTTCAAGAAAATCATCCCTCTGAGCCTTTTGCGGTTCTGAAAGCTCTTCTCCCTTCAGCTCTGAGCAAAGTACTTCACACATCATACCCAAAATACTCACTCGTAGAGCATATGACTATAAATCACATTTTTATATATTAGTTATTATACTATAGGATATTACATAATTATAAAGTTAAACTCTAGTTACACTATAAAGTTTCCCATAATGAAAACAGTCAGTTTCTGTTTTATAAATATATCTAACTTATAATCAATGGGATGCCATGCATACACATTATGGGTATGCTATGCATGCATGCCCAGAATATGTCAATATATTATTACCTTCACAATAACATGCCAACAGATTAATATATTGACAAAAACCCAATAAATATTAAAAGTTCAAAAATGCAATAACAGAATGGGAATTAATAAATACAACTATTTTGGTACAAGACAATTTAGTGGTAGATTGTGAGCGTCTTGATAAATTTAGATAATTCAACTGGATAAACTGAATAATAATTCCATCAACATTTACTTCAAATAAAATGTGATTTATAGATGTAAAAAATCACTTCGATCAGTTTATTATACACGATGATCAAAAAGTTTTAATGAGCGTGAAATAATGCTATTACCAAAAAGATGGCAAACGGATTGGACTAAAATAATTATATATAATTTAATCAAATATTATTTTTCACGAAAAAAAAGCAAAATCCTTTTGACAAAACTCAATAGCTGATGTCATCAAAAAAGTTTTAACCACGCAACTGCATTCGTCGAGGGTAACAATATAATAAGCATTCTAAGCGTTGTAATAAGCTACTGAAATGTCCCCATTGATCTTTCCTTTTCAGCAGAGGTTAACCAGAAGTCAAAACTAGCCAAAACTCAAAACCACAACACTTTGAATAAAGTTGTAAGATGGATTTGTCGCTTTGTATGTCACTATTATACAGTTGAAAATTTCAAAATAACGCATATATTCCTCATAATTTTTGTCAATGTTAATTAATGTACTACTAATTAATTACATCAAAACTCTCATATAACATAAAAACACGTACAGTTCATCATTAGAGGTAATACATGAAAAGCTAATGAAAAAACCATGTTACCTCATCACTCTCCAGATGCGGTTGTAAGGTTGCAATTGCGCTTGCCATCTCTTGAGGTAACTCTTTCGTTAGCTCCACGAGAAATAAGCCACAATAACGTGTAGCTGAAACTTCGGTACCACCTGCATCCACATCCCCATTACTAGCCAATGCTTCAGCTATTTCTCTTGCCATCTGCGGGCCGAACGTAGTCAATCCAAACTCACGGCAAAGTTGAACTACTCCCGCACAAATGGGCGATATTGCATGCTCAACTAATTGCAATACTTGAACAAGCTTTATAAGAGAAGAAGTACCATGATTGTACTTTTTAATAAGTACTCCTATCACCTGGAAAACTGTTTCACGTACTGTTTTGTTTCTTATTATTTGGTCCTCTAGTGCTTTGTAGCACGGTTCGGCCACCATACTGAAATAAAGAGGTGTTATTATACCCATACAATACTCATAGTATTTGTGTAAGATTTTATGTTAAATATAAAATAATGATTTTCATTTATATTTTAATATCTTCATGCCTAGTAAAGTAAGCAAAAATGATAAAACACCAGCCTCTTTGCTTACCACTTCTCCCTTCGCCCTCCTTTGCTACCACTTCTCTTCCTTACCACTAGAAAGAACCATGTATTTTTGTTTTTTTTGTTTCGTATGCCACTAACTCACAATTGGTCTATTATTTCATACTCTCATTAATGCAAATTAACTCTCGTCAAGTCATTTTTTATTTTGTTTGTGTTTTAATTAATTTCATTTTATACTTTATCTGTAATCTCGTATGTATTATTATGAAGTTACTACAATTTCCATTTATTCTGTAAAAATAAGTGCAAATCACAACAAACATTGCGTAATAATGACGTGTCTAAGAAGATGCCATGGTAATGGCTTTGTGAATTGTGGTTAAAAGAATAAACTGTTGTTTGGAAATGAATGGATATCACATTTACATGAAATAATTAATTATTTGTTCTTTATGATATGCAATCTGCCATCAAACAATATTAGAGAAGAAAAACAAGGGATAACAGACTGTGTTTTGATATGTTATATTATCAGCTTCAAAGCAATTTTATTTTTCAAATACTTTGTTATGGTGACTATACTATATCAAACAGAATGGAAACGGTGACAATTGACCGGAATATTATAGAAGTAACCACGCATTCAACAACATGTAACTAACCAAACATTTCTTGCACAAACAAGAACTTGTATATTTATTTATAAGATATTGCTTTGAGACGGATGATAATTACAAATTTTTTTATCTTATTCACAAATCGATTTATAAATGATGTGCAACAACTAGATCATCTCAGGAATCCATAGAAGCCGGCTTATCATACCAATTTAACAACACCTATGTATTCTTCATCAGTCTCCCCTTCCATACAATCAACCTAAAGAAACCATGGCAACATTACTTTATTTACTTTATAGTCACACTTTCTTTGACATAGTATTTCTCATTAAATATCTGCATTTTTAGTTCTACCAAGCAAAATTGTTCTAGATATATTCTGCGATGAGCTCATTTCAACCGCATTCAGTTTACTTTTATCTTTATTTTGCAATACCCAAGATACACATGTGTAAACAATTGTTGGTGTCAATCTGCACCATTATGTTTAAATATTTAGTTGTTCAGAAAGTAATAATGTTTTCTTTTGAAAAGTTTTTTTATAATATTTAAATAGTTTATTGAATTAACCACCTTAATTCAATATCTTTTGCCATCTCTCTGGTAGTAACATGATTCCACGCTCATAGAACTCTGATTTTTGCTTGCAAAAGTTAATTTTGACATTCTTCTTTGAAGTAAATATTTTATCAGTTAAAAATGTTTTAAAAACCAGAAAATGTAATAATGTGTGGTGCACATAACATAATACTCAATAGCTTCTATTAAGTTACCAAACTTGTGTGAGTTCTGGCATTATTATGGTGAAAGAATGCACATTTTCCATTGATCAATTCTAGCTTTTCCTATTCCATGGATTCACTCAATTTATCCAATTGATGGTGATACACTTCTGAATCAAATGTGAAATTGTCTGGTAGAAACTCCAAAAAACCATGCTCTTAAAATCCCCCCAAAGAGAGGGCATCACCTTTTTTTTATGAATATCTGTTTTAAAGTGATTTGAGCCGGCTCGTCTCTTCTTCTCCATGATTGCTTACGTTCGACATTGTTGTAAATAAGCCATTGCCATCTCCAGTTATGATTTGTTTCAAAATAGATCATTTTCTTGATGTTTGAGAAGCAAATCACAGATGTCAATGCGATGGAGTAAATCTCTTCCTTCAAGGACACATTGTTTCAAAGCTCAAACCCATATTTCGAGTTTTCAAACGAAACCAATTCATTTCACATTGATTTTGCATATTGTTATTTGGCAGTTTACTTCAAACAATACCTTTATTTCATCTTCATCAGTTTTAACTGTTCTTCCACAAAGTGATGCATCTTCAATATCGAAACTGCCCAGATGAAATTTTGTAAACCAGTTTTGGCACTGGCGTTCTGTGAACCAGTGACGCGCAGTTCCTTATAAGCAATTACGCGTAATTTGCCCTGAACATTTAGCATATATACATCACATATTTACGAAAATTTAAACATATTTAATTATCAAGCGAATTCCGTAATTCAATAAATGATTTGCAGTTCGCATTAGCAACATGGACGTACCGGCACGGCGAATTTTTAATAAAATGTACAAATTTCATTCCCATATTGTATCAAATCACAAAAACTTCTTGAATCAGAAATGATCCATACGAAATTAAAATTGATTACCTCACTTTATAGCGACAGTTTACAGTCTCAAGACAAGCTGAAGCTTTTTAGACTACCTTCGGCTATATTCAGACTGAAACAATCCTGTATTTATGACATTCGCAACAAACAATGAATCATTGTGTTATTATAACAATGTTTCTGTTGTCAGTTTATCCCTAAATAATTTTAATAGTTTTCCAGTTTATATATACATATATTACATTTGGTCAGTGAAACACTGACTGTGTTACCAGTTGTCTTTGTGCATTAAAATTATATTTTATTAGTTTATTTTTTGGCTTGCATTTTCGTTGTGAAAGTAAATAAACAATGGCGACGGCTATCGAATGTTGCTCTGTGATTACGTGATTAAGGTAGCATTTTTCAATTTATCTTTTAATAACAAAAATGTTATATATATAAGTCAATTTTGAAACTATACGTACGTAATAAATCTAATGTACGGCAATTTCATAAGTAATTTTTACTATTAATATTGATGGCTAATCAGGCCTTGTTTATTATTCGGAACTGAATATAGTAAATGGAAAAAATGTGGTTTTGATAATTAGATAATTTGACAAATTCTTTTTAAAAATATGCTAATTTTGAAAAACAAGTATCATTCATAGTAAAACTACAAAAGTTTAGCTCTTCGCATATAGAGCTTTGTATTGAGCGGCAATTAGCTATTACGAATCGAGACCATAATTACATGGAAATACAAATAATTAAAAAAGTTAATAGATACTATTTTATATTTAGATAAGCAAGAATTAGCTTTTCATGGTAATGATTAAAGTCATAGTTCGATAAGTCGGGGTAATTACATAGCGTTTATTGTTTTTAAGTACCTACGATTCACTTATTGAGAAACATTTTCAATCTGTTACACCTTCGATGCCGTTTTTAAGGCTATCAGGGACCGTCGCAGACACGGATACTTGCACGCATGTGTGTATTTCTATATACATTTTTATATGTACATCCTAAAAAGCGCTGCACGCCACTGCTGTAAACACACCATCATACTCATCACACAATTTTTATCTTGTTTAAATAACATTGTTACCATTCCAGTAATAAAAAAGCAAATATACGGAAAATGCTTATATTCTCTATATTTTATGAGACATCAAAAAAAAACAGAATGAAACAAACCTTTTCACAAAGTAACAATGCCTTAAAATGTCAGCTGTCAAAATAGATAATGACAATGTGGTTTTGATTACTTGGCTAGTCAATACTATTACTAATGCAACTAGTTGTAAAAAATTTAAATAACTTCTGAACAACCCAATACAATTAATATAATTTTGTTTTTCACAACTTTCATGAGACCATAAATAATTTTTTATCTCATAAATAATTTTTAAAAATCTAACAATTTTTCAAATACATAATCACAATTATTTAACAAATTTAAAATGATCTATCATTACCTAACAAAATTATCCTCAGCCAAAGGCGGATCCCATAGGCGTGCAAGGGGCATATGAAGTACATTATACAAGGTCACTAAAGCCATATGCTTATCATTTTCCGACCATTCACCATTATCTTCCACATTTACACCAACTGCCCTCTTTTTTTTTCCAAGGGACAGCTTTGTTGAATTCTGAAATAAATTGAGAAGAAAATCAAATTCACTAATTGTTAGTTACTTTTAATTAATTTATATAAAGCTGTATACTTCTTAAAAGGTGAAAAAAATGTCACTTTATTGAGCTGACAACGCTAACTTATCAAGAATGCATAACATAGATAATTGATGAAAGTTGAAACTCGTAGACCTTAGCAGAAGATGTTCGGCAAAATCTAAGACTGGGTTTTTCACTTGACAATTTATAATACGTATTGTAAATTATCAAGTTTGGGTTTTGTAGACATTGAGCAATTCAATTCTTTTTAATTTACCAAATATGACAGCATAAATGTCATATTCAAGCATCAACATACCAACAAGCATGTAATATTAAAAATATTGAAATTTAGTACACTATTTTTGAGAAAATCAGCATGAAAAGTTAATACACGATAATCATCCATGATAATAAGAATTGAACAAAAAGAGAACGAATCGAACAGAATGTCCACTTTCTAAAAAGTAATTGGTCTAGTTATAAAGACAAATGATTGATATCTTAATTAAGAATGTGTGTATATACTGAGGGACGTTTTGTTGAATGACCAAATTTCAAGGAGCAATTAATAAACAATAAATAAATCATATAAAGAATAATGAAAAAAATTGTTTCTTTTTTTTCCTTGAAATTTGGTAAACTCAACTTTTGAAACTCAACAAAATGTAACCTAGTATATATGTATATACGTATATATACACAGTATATCACACAGTACCACTAAATAATATATACACAGTATCACTAAATAGCGCCACTTCATCCACTTGTGCATTAATCATGTGTAATCCAGCAAAACGTTATTTTTGTTTTACAAAATAATTTAAATTTAAATTTTGCATGAAATGATAATTTTGTGTAAATTAGCATACTGGCAAATAGCGCCAATTGTCGGTTTGGCAACATGTAACGTATTGTAAATTGTCAAGTGTTAAAATGAATTGTCATTTATCTATTTACAGGAAAAAAATAACAAAAAAAAGTGTAGGTATCGTTTTTAATTAACTTGGCATACTTTACTTAAATATTACAATGGTAATAACTAGTAAATTAACAAAATAATACTCTTAATTCCATAGATTTGCTTCCATTTATCATTGATCGATTAGGTATTTAACCTATGTTGTTGTACAATGATTTGTGACATTCATAGAAAATTAGTCTGTGCGCACGTATACAATAATTAAAATTCAACTTATTTTGCTTTAGAATGTATTACCTAAATTTTAAGTTTAATTCGGATACGCACAGCGTACATGCCAAATGCTTCGATAGTATTATAAGTGCATTTGGCATACACTATAATTAAGTCCAAATATTCGCTCACACTAAAAACAACATATCACTAATTCCTCTCACTGAAAAACATATTACTATTATTTTTAATTATCTCTTCGAAAAATTAAAACGTTCCAATTGGTTGTAAACATTTGTAACTGTTTCCATATTGAAAAATAAATAAACTATGCAGTTTATTTTGAAATCATAATTAAAATTAGACTGATATTATCTAATTATCTAGAAGCAAATAATAATTCGTCTAAATATCATTTTAATAGTTATTCCGATAAGTCTATTGTAAAAATCGATATTATTTTTTATAATCTTAGATATTTGGGTTAATTATGGATATTAATGATTTTCAAATGGCAATCATTTTTATTTCCAAATTGTAAACAATCTTGACCTTGAAATGAAACCTTTTATAAAACTATGCAAATGAAACGGTTAGTTAGAAAAGTCAAATTCACCATTGATCACTAATAAGGATAAAGATGTTAATAATGATGTTAATAATAGTGGTATGATTTTAGTATTGGAATCTATGAATGATGCACTATTATGGATTGAAGTGGTGTTATTTAGTGATGGCACATCTGTATTTATATATACATACAGGGAAACTTTCATATAACTATAATGCTAATAATTCTAACTTCTCATACCAAGTAGTGCGTTACAAATATCTATAACACTACGATATAGAATTGTCACTAATCACATTTCTACTTCAGACATTTTGACATAGAAAAAACTTTTTAATTTTTGAGGTAAGGATGCTATTTGTGTATATCGTATTAAATAATTAGAAAGATTTTCAACTCAACTGTGTCCCTACACACACATAAAAAAAAAAGGAAACAGAAGTAAATGATGATTCATTATATTTCTTTGTGACTAAATCGGCAATGGATATTCTCCTTTACTATGTAAGAGATAAAAAAATACATAAACTATGTACTTGATTTCGAATATTACCAGTCTTATATTTGAAAAGTAATAGTTTTTAACATCTTATCATGAATAAAGGGGATAAAATTAAAATTTTCTTTTCCTATTATGCCTATAAACATTAGCTACTCTGGCAATTTACAACACATACAAACCTCAGTTGCTAATTTTGAATCCTTGACCTTCATAATACTCGTAAAAAGATACAAGATCATTTTAACGCAGTTCAAATTCTTCGTACGAACATCGGTATCGATTTCCTTCTCTTGAAATATTATCTCTAAATGATTACACAATTTCTTAGCAGCCCGGTCAATGTGGTCAAAAGCTAAAAATAAAGAACAAGCAGTTTTTATAGTATATACCCTGCTTATTTCTAATGTGTTACATTTTAGACATTTGGTTTAAAACTAAACTGAATCAGTTTAGTACATTAAAATATATATGGAATAACATATTTTAACTAATTAGCATTGGTCTTTTAAAATAATAATTATTAATTTAATTAATAATTTTGTAGATCTAGAGTCATTTGCTTATATCTATACACCTATATAATGTCATCGCCCATCAAATATTCAGATTTTTGCTGAAATTTAAACGAAAAATGTTATGAGTTTATATTTATTCTTGCGAAATGGATAGAACTATAAAACGTAGATTCCAGCCAATAACTATTGGTGGAACAGAAAAATATGACAGACAGAAAAGAGAAATGCTTGAAGGCAGGCCAAGTTAGAATGTGACAGAATTCAATTCTCCAATAGAGATTAAATTATCTGTCGAGTAGTTGCACAACGAGATACGTCGTCAAATACAATGTAAATTGGTTGGTAAGTAACATTAAAAGTAATTTTATGTGGTTACATGTTATATGATTATGTGATTACGCATTCAAGGAACTTAGACACTTAGACTTAGACATTTTAAATTAATTACAATTTGTATGTTATCATTAAAAATAACAAAACAACATCCATAAATAAATGTAGATATACCGTAATTGAATACGAAGTATTTGCATGGAACACACATACTAGCTTATGATATTACGCAAATACCTGTTACAAAATACTCGTAACCTGCCATACTCTTCAACGAGCTAGTATTCCATATACTCATACTTTTTCTTGGCTTAGAAATGTGTATTCTCCATTCCGCCTAAACTCCATTGCGTATCGACATATGGTGCGTATATACTCCATTATCAATTTTAAGAGACGTAGACAAATATTGAACCCCAACGGATGCATGTCCCAACTGGCTCTTAGCAGTTTTTTTAGAAACCTAACAGTTTGATGTCAACTAAATGAAATTACAATATTGCACAATAAAAACAAAAACTGGTCTCAAAAATGCCAATAATGAAACCATGAATAACAATGCGAGAATAAGTGGAAAAAGAACCCTGCAATAATCTACACTGACAGTTATATATTTCCCAATAAGGATGCCATTATTGGCAATCCTGATTTCGTGATACACAAAGAACACTATGACCAAACCAAAAATATGTGTCTAGATCTATGGACGATAACCTAATTTATAAATCCATTGAAACTTATGGTAAAGAGGGTAATGGTGGAATATTTTCACGTTCTAATCTCTCAAGACAATTGGAAAATGGTGCTTTCAATGCAAGCCAGGAAAAATTATTACCTGGCTTCGACATAGCTTTGTCTCTTAGTTGGCGACAAAGTATACCCTTTGAAGACCCATCCTACACCCTAATGTGCTCTTATCCCCAAAGAAATTTGGCTTTCAACAAATACAAGGCGAATGGTTGAATGTGCCTTTCGTACAAATGTGATCAAAACGTACGGTGAATAATTTTATAACAAAGTAATTACTTTACAACAAACTTGACTTAATTTCCTTTAAAGTAATCTCTTCGGATAACGATACACTTATCTCAACAATAGTTCCATGATTGGAAGCATTTCTAGAAGTCTTCTTTTGGAAGGGCCTTCAGCTGCTCTGTCGAAACATTGTGGTGTCAAAACATTTCCCCTTCAGCACTGTTTTAATTTTTGGAAACAGCCAGAAGTCATATAACGCTAAATCTGGAGAGTAAGGCGAATGTTGACAGTTGGGAACCTTTTTTCGCCAAAAACACACGCATCAGAAACGAGGTGAGGCACAGGGCATTGTCATGATGAAGGAGGAAACCACTGGCTCATTTTTTGGTTTCTTTCTTCATACATCATTTTGCAAACGTTGCAGTAGGCCCTTGTAATATTTGGAGTTCACAGTTATTCCCCTTGTACCGAACTCTGACCACACTATCCCCTCAGTATAAAAAAAAAACAATGAGCATCACCTTTCACTTCAACTGATTTGCTTTCTTAGGGCGAGGAGAACACTCGTTTTCCATTGCAAACTCTGAATTTTCACCTCGGGAGAAAATGATAAAACAAACACATTTATGACTGTAAGAAAGAATAGAAGCACAAAGAGAGCCCATAATATCAAGGATGCTTTTAAAATGTGTTTTTCTCAAAATAACAGTCAATAATAATATGGTCTAAATAATGTTTATAATAAACATAATGAATAAACTTACAAGATATTTTTATTTCTTCAGATATTTGTCACTATGCCTGTATTGATGGTTACGTAAGTAATGAGTTGAATCACTCCAATCCCACAAACATTTGTATCTGTAGACCAGGTTAATAAATTTTTATACCCCATATAGTTAGTCTATATGTCTAATCCCAAGTTTGGATTTATTTCAGATGTTGGAACTATATGCATTTATACGTACAAATTACTAGCACCTGTGTATGAGCACTCATGGGCTGTTCTACTTTTTCATGACTAGTTTTGTAGTGAAACATATCAAGTAGAAAAAAATAAAATTTGAAATTTATTTATAATATTTTGGCTAACATAGACTAATTATTTAATAAAAAAATTAGAACATTAAGCAACAGTGAAAGTATTGTAAAACCTTTGGATTAATTGGAATTTTTGTATAGTCACACAATAATTGTGTGACTATACAAAAATTTAACAACTGTGTTACTTTTTAGCATATTCTTTTATTAGAATCTTTTGTACTATCAGTAAAATTTGCGGATATTTTCGAAATGTTGACAAAAAACCAAATGAACATATGTTAAAACACTAAAAAACATATTATTTAATAATATATTTTGATGTGTTTATTACCATTGCGTGACCTATGACCCAATTTTTTAATCGTGCTACCAACATCTATTTTCTTCTAAACATTTCTTAGTTAAAGAGAATTTACTGTAATTAGCACAGAAAAAAATACATTTACCGAATATATTCAATAATTAAAAAGTTGAATCAGGAAAACTAGTGAAAACCTAATATACACAAAACGTAACACCAAATGTGACCAATATGGTATCAAGGTGATCATATTTACCAATAATATGAAAGAATCTAAATCTTAAATAATCAGTCATTCTTAGGTGACAATAATCAGTCTTTAATAGAGAACAGGGAGATCACAAAAACATTTTTAAAATTACAATATTAAGTGAATAAACATATCTTTGGAACAAAATAGATTTAAAATGTCTATAGTAATCTATTTCATCATGCCACTGGATTTAGCGTACTTGGAATTATTTCTCAAATACTTCCAAAGCTTCATCAAACTCGTAAATAACTCATTTATCTTTCAATAAAATCTTAGGTGTACGCAAAATCCTTACGATATTGTCATAGGGTTCGTAAGAAATGTGATTTTCTACTATTTTCAATCTCCGCCCACTTTCATTAATCATTATGAAAAAAATCACCTTCACTTCTCCGTCCTCATCTACAGCACTTTTTGTGATACTGACGTAAGTGTAACATTTATTGTTTTCACTTCTCATTTTTACCAAGATGTACGGACCATCAGTGATTTTTCTTTTCTAGGTGGAATAGCTTACATCTCAACTGAAGTTGATTGATACTTATACCTGCTAGCCAGATTTGTCATATCTATTAAAATATTTTTGAATTACGACAAGTTGATACACCTTTGGAAAAAGACAAGTACAAAAGCCTCTGCTGCAAAAACAACTCAAATCACAGTACATTAAAATATCAGGTTTGTTAGAAAAAACATGATGACCTTTCATTGTTCCCGGCAATGGTACAATAGTGGTAGGTACACATCTTTAAATTACATGTATGTCTTCGTTTTCAATCAAATACAGGTGTATTTTCCTGGTCTTTCAGAATAATATAAAAACATTTAGCACTGGAAATATCAATACTTCTTGCCACTTTTGCATCAGCACACCGTTTTAGGAATCCACCAACACCATCTGTAACTCCCTTACCATGACCAGCTTCAAAGAAGTTCCAGGTAAACGTTTTAAAATTATATTCTATGCACAATTTGACACACACCAAATGAAAGTTGTTTCTGGCGATATTGCATCGAAGGTCCATCAGAAAATAAATGTTACGTCTGGATAACTTGTTTTGATGTTATTGAGAATAGGATGTAAGTGAGCCCAGATGGCAGGTGGACTATGGTCATTATTACCTGATACTATGGTCATTATTACCAAAAAGAATTAATTGAGGTAGATCCATATTTACATTTACAATACAGGACTTTAATGTGTAATTTGGTTGTATGACCTGCCAAAGATGCGTAACTGAATTTCTTCAAAATGCTTAAAACTAGTTTTCGCTAAAATCTAGTGTAAGACTCTCTCATCTTGCTCAAGATTGTCAATTGCAGCTCTGTAGCACTTGTATTGTACTTTAATATTATACATATGTTTCTTTAATTGTACCAATATTTATTCAAAACTTTCTATCAATTCTTCTATGTACTTTCAACTTCTTCTTTTACATTCTTGGTTACTCTTACTTTTTTCCAGATTTGTTTATAATTTCTGTCTTTCTAATCGATTGTAGATATCAAAAAGTGTTCTTATAATTTGGTTTCTTAAATTTGATTTTCTTTGCAGCAGAATTACAACAGGCACCCCCACATACATACTAAAGAGTCAGTAGCGCAAACAGTACTCTGAGTGACTGGACTATTTTAGAGCCATATTTGGCTCTAAAATAATTTTATTTTCACGTAAACATTTGATCATATACTCAGAATTTATATGCAATTCGCATAAGCAAGTTTCTCTGCATTCCATCGATGTTTTACAAAAAATGGCCTATATCTGGCAAAGTAACTGTACTAACTTTCGAACGAACATCTTTTAATGCTTTAGACAAGTTCTATATTTCAACTCTGTATTTTCTTGACTAATTTTTTCACATAATCTTTGTTACCTTTGCTATATTTTTGTTGGTAATCTGCATTTGTAAGTTAATATTTCTTCTGTATAGTACTGGCCAATCTGTTCTTATTTGTCACCTTCCATAAGAACGAGGCTATAGAGGAGCTATATAACGTGGAGAAGGTGGTAGACTAACTGCAATACAGTATTCAATGATTTTTGACGATCTCAACGTCGCTGCTTCACAACATCTTTGCTTCGCCTGACGACGTTCTCAGTCACTCATGTCTTTGACTAATTTCTTTTTTTCACAAAATCTTAAATGATGCTTTTGCTCTCTATAACGGCATTGTTAACACCATATTGGTGTTGGTGGTTGATGCTATATGAAAAAAAAGAAACAAAGAATTCCTATGAAATAATAATTGATGAATCATCCATGTTTTACTATTTTTTTACAACTGCATTACCATAAGCAGTAACACAGGGCAAAAGTAATGTGTAAAATTTATATACTTTGTTACAGAAAATACACAGTTTAGAAAAATGGGCAAAAATAACTACGTCATGTTAGATATGCACATAATAAAAAGTAAATAAATACCAAGTTGCAACGAATAGTAATAGAAATTACTTACATTTGACGGTAATATTGTAGATGAACAATAAACACATGTGCTCCCACTAAGGACTCATGTCCAGTTGGTCGTAACAGGACTCGTGTCCAGTTGGCGATAACAGGATTCCCCCACGCACTTTAAACTAAGCACGGGATTTAATTGACATTATCCAGGCGATTATAGACAGTAAAAACAAAAATTTACACTGACACTAGTCGGTTGTTACTTGGTAACGCAATGTATGTGTGATTTCGTGAAGTTCTGGACAAATAACAGTTTTATATCACAGAGTTTTAAATACTATCAATAAAAAATAATACTGTTATGAAGTCTCACTTTATTTATTATTAATGAACTTTCCCATCAAATTATCACTTGATATAATCTACTTCGCTTGGGAGACACGCTATTCTAGTATGATAAACAACTGCACTATTGGTAAAGACTACTGCATTACTAATTTTTTTTTGCAATAAAAGTATATAACTTTATAAAACGCATTAATAGTATAATTGAGACATTAATATAGACTGTATATTTGAACCAACTTCGAGCACAGCTAATGCAAGTCTTACCACATTCTAGTCATAAAAAAGTAGAACGTCCCTCATTCTACTTAGAGGGGTGGGAACATTTGTGCATTTTCATATGTGTTCAAATTCATACCATAATGCACGCAAAGTTCAACTGGATTTACTCTTTCATCCCATGTAAAATATTGAATGCTAAGACAATAATATATTTATATATTTCACTCATGGACTTTTAAAATCTAATTAGCTCAAAGTATTTGAAAATCAGACATTGATATACACTTGTTGATAACACCCACTGTGATTTTAAATAAAAAAAACAACCAATTCTTAAATATAATTTAATGTTTTATTCTTTCAACAATAATGACTTCAGACTTATAAGTATAAAAAGCATGAATGATCTATAATTAGTTTTAAAATGTTAAGAGTGAATACAATATTGTTGTAGATAGATGCAATATTCAACAGTATGTTATTAATACCTTTATTAATAATAGGCCACTCCAATTTTCCGCCATGTACAAGTATTGAGTAGTATGTGTCAAAGTGTTCTAAAATATACTCCACTCCATCGGCATTAAACCCACGCGCCGCATCTGTAAAAGTAGGCTTTATTATTTTTCTGCAACAACTGCTTTAACAAATTTAACTTTATACACTTGTACCTATTATCATGAGAGTAAATAACAACTATTTTTTACAGTTGCCAAATAAATTGTACTGGATCATTTAAAACTGATTAACATTCAAATTAGAAAATGGAAAGCAATCATTTAAATAACAGTACACACATTCAAAATAAATATTTACTCATGCTATATGCATAAAGTGTCAGATAGTGTCTGAAGTGTAATTAGAAAAATATTACCTTGAAGTTTTGAAGTTAACGCTCTGGGAGCAGTAACATCTTCTACGTGATATTGCCCAACATGAGACTCTAAAAGTTCATCCTTTTGTAAAGGAATAACGAATTCGAAATCAGACATTTTCAAGATGTAAACTCACAACGATAACCAACAACAAAATTCTTATTATGGCAAGTCCACAAGAAAAATTAAAAGATCAAACTAATATTTCATTTATAGAATTTCCATCATTACTAAGTAAACATACTATATAATTAACATTCAAATTGAAGCAAGACACAAATTTCGGAAAACTAGCATCATTTACGTTTACAAATTTAAATTCGAACGTTCGTATAATGCTAAAAACTAAAAACAACTTTTAAACCAGAGATAAACTTTTTTTTTATTTTATTATTCTGACTAGCTGACAAATTGATAAAATAATAAAAGGTAATGGTATAGCACCTAAATGGTTAAAACTATTATTTTTTGGATTTATTATTTAGTTTCTTTTAACTGTAACTTAATATTACATGTCAGTTGTTTTATTGAGTACTAACCTATAGTTATATAATATTTAAAATTATATTTAAGTATATCGATATCAAATAAATCATTATTTTACGTTCTTTTATTGAATTTTTAAATTGTATAGTAATCAATTTACAGTTAATATAAAATAATTATATATCTTATTAGGAATCTAAAGTTAATTACATTATATTTATCAAGCAGTTTTATTATCAGTGAATGATGAATAATTAATTCATAACCAATAATATTCGTTTATTCACTTGATCATTTTTGCGTATAAACAAAATTTCAAGATAAATTCAAAGTATAATAACATATACAGTTAATATTTATCAAAAACAATTAAACTTTTCTCTTTAGAATAAGTACCTACCTCAAATTCGTATATTGAAAAATCATATTAAAAACTTTTATTTTATGAAGTATCATATTATCCATAAATTATTCATTTTCTATCCGGTCGCCTGAATTATTTTATGTATTTGTGCTATAAGATAATTCGAAGTAATATGACTAGTCCGATAAGAGGGTAATCAAAATATTTCAGTGCTTTTCAATACATGTCTCCAGTCAACATTACTAAACAAAAGCTGCTAGTAGGTACATACCAACTATAACAAACATTTTTTCTAAAAAATAACAAAGTAAGAATTTTTTAACTTTAAATTTAACACTTTTTAAAAGGTTGTAATATTTGCAGTTTTAAGAATTCTGATAATTATCCTAGTTTTTCAATAAATTTACTCGGTGGGCTTTGGCGAGCTAATGTAACCTCAAAACGATCTAAATTAATAAGTAATGCCAGATTTGAATGCGGCCATATCGTTATTACGTATTCTCTGATTATTAAAATTATAAGAAAATATCAACGCAAAGAATCCTCCTTGATTCATATATGTCTAATCTCAGAAAAAGAGACAAACTACTAGTTAATCTATTGACAACTTATGATTAATTGAGTGGTTACCTTACCTGCACATTTTTTATTATGGGGAAGTTAGATTATGTCATTTATATTTTATAAATAATTATTGGTATAGTTACGAAAGATATTAGTTTACAAAAATGATTAAATGTAGGTTTAATAAAAATGAAAGCATTAATATACCTTTTTATTTGAAGTTACCAAATAGCTTTCACAAAAACATTGGCATATTACACTGAAGTATCCTGCGTTTAACAATCAAAATAAAAGCAAAAGGAAGAGAAAAAAAATTTTCAAAAAGTATTATTAAACAATATTAAATTTATTTATAATAATTTATTAAATAATCACACAATTTTATTTCTTGTATTATATACATAATCAACAATATTAAATTTATTTATAGTAATTTAATAAACTATCACACTTTCCAATATCACAACCATAGAATAGAGACGCTGCAACTACATTAAATGACAGACATTTGACAGTAGGCATGTGTGAAATGAAAATATAACACATAACCCAAAATATTCTGTGAAACATTTTGCTCAATTTCCAGTCTAGTTGTTCAATAAATTATTTTAATAATGCCTAAAATAAAAGCAGAAAAAAAATCACGGGTTCATAATGAAATTGCAAAACAAGGTAATTTTTTTTCTGTAAATATTAAATAAAACATTTCAAATATCGAATTGTTATTATCAAACATTTATAAACTCATAATTATCTATTAGGTTGGTAAGGTTATTATTTATTAGGTTGTACATTAAGTTATGGTATTACTGTTGTGGTATTTTAATTTACTTGTTTTTGTTATTGCTATGTATATACATCACTCCATAGTATTAGACACTTCATAGTATTATTTTACACCACAATAGAAAATATAAAATTAGACTATTTTACTTTTACTTGTCGAAAATCTTATTATTGCGGGAACAAGATGAAATATTAATACTGTGTTCAGTGAAGTTTCTGCAAGTAAAAAGATAATGAAGTATTGGTTCGAAGTTTCAGTCCACCATACGAAATATAATAATTTACCTCAAGGACATGTATCTTCTGTCACTGACGACACTAATTTAAAGGTCATTGTTATAGTAGTCTCGATGTTTATCTTTTGATGCTAGTCAAATATTTAAACACTTTGAAAGTGAAAAAGTCAAACCAATACAATCTCCATTCACTGGTAGAAAGAGATAAGCATCTAGTGATTTGTAATTGTTTTCTTGATTAACTGGAAACAATTTTAAATGACTTGTGTTGAAAAGTGCATGCTTTACAATAGTTATTCGTGACGCTATGCAGTGCGGTTGAGTCAGCCGGCCATGCGCATTACGCGAAAGAGACAGAGGAATAAGAATGGGCGATTAGGTTCGATCATTTTGAATTTGAAACGTATAGAGTTACAACATACAGCCCATTTTTCTTCCTTTACACCTCACTAGTATGGTGTATGGTGCCAAATTGTCTGTCATCGGATAAGTAAACAAAATAATTAGATATTCGTTTATTGTATTCATACTTTGAAGTGTCAGTCAGGAGTGTTTGTGTTAAATTACGTTTATTTATATTAATTTAGTTATGTTCATAAGTTACCAATAGGCAAATGTACATAGGTATTGTAAATAAGAATTGAATGGTTCTATAAACAAATTTAAATTGTCAACATTTATTATTTATCTATAATGGGGCCTAAGTATGAAGGAATATCAACACATTACATCAGATTTTTTTTCTTTACTTCAGTATTACAATTTGCGCTAAACATTATACAATGAAATGCCTTCAGTCGTGTACTTAATATTCCATTCAAAGTAATACATTTAATTCATGATCTCAAGTAATGTTTAAGAAATAGTAATAGAAAGTGATAGATATCATGCAACATCTCCAGTAATGTTTAGGGTGATGTGTAAAGTTATGGAGTGATATTACTATTTTTGCAAGTAATGAGTGATGTTGCATTACATTTTAACGTACTGTTTTGCGCATGTCTACTTTGTATCCAGCTGTGTGGGTATATTTAGGCTCCTGGAAAAAGGGTTTTCTAATAATACTACAGTGGACCCCCAGTAATCCGACAAACGTTTTGCAGGGCAGTGTCGGACTATCGAATTTGTTGGCTTATAGAGCAATGCCTAAGACCCCCTATAGTCCGGATTTTTTTTACAAAACAGTACCTTGTAATCCCACAAATTACAGATCAAATGATAAAATTCTATATGTTATACTCTGAAGTACAAATCATACTTCATTATGTATGTCGAATTTAGTAAATTAAACAACACAATGGAGAGTTTACGTTTTATTATAAAATTAACGTCATTAATGCTATAGAACTTACAAAAAATAATAACTTTACATTTGGAAATAATTGTGTGCAAACAAATGTACATACTAAAATAATAAAAAATTATGAATAAAAATTATAATATGAATCGATCAATTTATGAAGCATGAAAATATTCATAAATTTTTTTTGTTTAACATTGTTGAAACACGAGACCAAAGCTTTATCCCTCAGTCTTCTCAAAGTAAAAGTTCGTTGTAGGATGTACCATTATCTTCAGCCCATTGCAAACCCAGCTCAAAGGCGTTAATTGCATCTTGTTCTGTCACTTGCGGAGTAGTTGCAATTATGTCGTCGTCATCTTCCTGAATTATTGTTGTATAACTAGAAACCTCTTATATTCTTTTCATCAGACATTTCATGAAAAATATTTTCCACTTTGTCCATTCGACACTACCAGATTTCCAAATCTTCTGGACTTATCTGTGTTTCAGCAGCAACTTAATCTATTACTTCCGAAGTTACACTGATTTGTCGATCAGCATTGTACACCTGTGACGAGTTAACATTTAAATCTTTCACCTTTTGCAAAAATCTTAATTTAAATGGTTCTATGCAGGTGGCATCATTAGAAAGTTTCTCTTCTGTAATAGTCATTAAACGTATGCCATGACGACTTTTGAAACTTTCTAGCCATCCGTTACTAGCCACAAAAAAATTTACCTTTCATGGCCAACATGGGTCCCGAAATGGGTGCATGCCTATTTCTTTCCTAAAGAAACCACATGCACAAAGCTTCTTCCACTTCTGGATGTTCAGCTTTCTTGAGTGTCTGTCTCTTGCCTGGCCCACAGTCAGTAGTTGACACGAAGTTTTTAATCTTCTCGTGCTTTTTTTTAATGTCATAAATTGTAGATCGACCTACGCCGTATTCACTTGCTAAACTACTGAAAGATTCATTACGATTTAAGGGGTTTAAAATATCCCATTTTTCTTTTTGTGTTTGTTGTGTTTGTTTTTACATAATACACAATGAATAAACAGTAAACAATGAAAGCTCGCTAGGCGGCACCGCTATCACATGTAGTCCAATTCAAACTAAGCAATTGGAATCAACGCAATACCTACACGTCGAGTACAATAGTGGTGGCGCATACAAGTTGTAACCTGTTCAATCATGCACAATCTACATTAGCGAAGATTGTTTGATTGATGTTGGATTACAGGGGGGCTGGATTACCAGGGGTCCACTGTATTTTAAAAATATTTCTTAACAACATAAAATGTTTCTCTCAGAATTTTGTTATAAGTGACTTGAAATTAATAAAGCTTAAATTTAGAAAAATTGTGTTAAATTTTTTTTTTAAAACTCGCAATTAATTTTTTATTGTCAGCTACATATTTTGCTTCAGAAAATACAATCTTATTGGATTTTAAATCACAGCTCAATTGTCTCATTATTCGTGATCCGTACAAATCTCATATTTTTTCACTGTTTTTAATATTTATAAATGACATTTCGCAGACTTCTTATCTCGATACCTTGATAACTTGTCTGTCTGTGGTTTGAGTCTATTTTCAGAAAACCAATGCGTATGCCTCATTTCTAAATATTCCTTTTTTGTTTACGCTGCCAAGTTTAATACATTGGCTCCTAGAAATACACTTAAAACATTACATCTGTTCGTATCCTCTTTTCCCAAAATATTTTCCTTTTATTTCCTAAATTTTATATTGGACAATTTTTTTATCAATATCTTTTTCTCTAAGACTTTTTTCTGTGTGTATTCATTAAATCCTTAACTTAATTATCTTTTTCTTTATACATGTTTTAAATAGTATTATTTCGACATATGGCAAAACTATGATAGTTTAATGTATGTACATAAATTTTTTTTATCAGTACATATAGTTTCATTGATTATACACATCGTATACTTCTATGAAATTGGTAAATAGCATTTGCGGAAAATTTAATTTTTTTGTTTCAATTAAAGAAAAGTACCACTGGAATTCATTTTTTACTTGCTTCCAAATGGTAAACAAGCTCTCTCAAAAACAACTTATAGAAATTTGTATTTGATGGTTTGAAAGTGTAATTTTGTTGTGAAAGACAGACTGTCCAGGACAACTGAAATAATTTGGAGATAAAAATTGAGGGGCACTCACTTATAAATAAATTAAAATAAACGTAATGTAAAATTGAAATTTTTTTTTAAAAAACCATAATTTCTACTATTAACATGTTGTAATATGACTATAAATTAGTGAAAAATATTAAACTGGTAGGAAAACCTGAACACTCGTTTGATTTGCACTTAACCATTTTTTTTTATTTCAGGTATTCAATTTAATAAGGATTTTGGGCAACATATCTTAAAAAATCCTCTTATCATAACTTCCATGTTAGATAAGTCAGGGTTAAGGCCAACTGACGTAGCTTTGGAAATTGGCCCAGGTACTGGCAATATGACTATTAAAATGCTGGAACGAGTCAAAAAAGTAGTTGCCTGTGAAATAGACCACAGGTGAAATTGTTTGTAATATTGTAAATTATTGTGTTATTTAATTACCTCTTATATTTATTCTGCAACATGGAGTAGTACTAAAACAATGGTATTCCGATAGGCTGGTTACGTATTATTTAAAGTATTCATTAATTTTGCATTAGGTTTAAATATTTTTATTACAACAAATATATCAAATGTTTTGAAATATGGCATAGTAATATTGAAAATGTATTATATCTATTAACAGAATAGTAATTTCAAGGTATATTTTCCTATTGACTGGTACTTTGATAAGATAAGACAATAGTTTTGAAAGCAGCACAAGTAGCAGTTAATATTGCCTTTCTGACATTAATAAGTATAAAGAAAAATTAACCAAGTGCAAGTCCAGGTTGCATTACTAGGGGCTTGCTTATATATATATATATACATATGTATATATATGTGTATATGTATATATATATATATATATGTATATATATATATATATGTGTATATATGTATATATATGTATATATATAAATATGTATGTATATATATACATATGTATATATATATATATGTATATATATAAATATGTATGTATATATATACATATATATATATATATATATATATACATATATATATATGTGTGTGTGTGTGTTATGTGTAATAGTACCAGGTGACCGAGCGATGCTCGGTGTATTTCGAGTTTCCCATAGGAAAGTGAAATTGCTTGTTTCATGGTATTAGGTTTTCTTTTCCCCTCCCTTCCCTTTCCCCTCCTCCTTTGCTTTTGGTTTCGCCTTCCCGTTCACCTTATTCACCTATCCGCCCTCCCTCCCACCCCTTCCCATTCCGCTTCTGCTTCCCCTTCACCTTGCCCTTCGCCTTCTCCTTATCCTTTCACTTCCCTTTCCCCACCCGTTCTTATATTTTTCCATTCAAAAGCTGTCAAGTCATACAATAGTGTTCATAGTAATTTTGAAAATTTTAAATTGCTGCCGTTTCCAAAATAATTAACCAACGTGGTTCATTTTAAAATCGGAAATAATGAATATAATCACTCACGCAATAAATATACCAAATTTCTTAGAAATCGTTAGAACCGTTTTCATACATATATATATATATTTCATTTAGAGAGAATAATATGTGTACAACATTTTTATTACACATTGCTTTATAACTTTATAGTAGAAAACTCATGTTTATATTACTTACTCATAACTTACAAGCTATTACAGTCACAAATAATAATAATACCTGTTGTTTAAACACAGGATATTTGTTAGGAATTGAGTAGAAATAATGTTGACTCTCTTTGCATTTACAACCTTTAAATTAAAGGTAAGTTGGTATAGCAGGAATTTTTCAGATTCCTTTTGAAAATATCCAATACCAATATTTTACTTTATTGTATTAATCACAATTACATTTAAGCATTTAATTAAAAAAAACTTAAGGAAAGCACTGTATTAACTAATTTTTCTTTCTGTGAAATAATACTCGTATCACTCAAAAGTCAACCGAACACAGAATAAGGAGTTTGCTGTGTAAGAAACACATTGTATAAATGGAAAGTAATAGACTCAGTGCCTAAGAAACTTTATAAGGCACAAATGAATGGATCAGATCGATGAGGAAGTTTACTGTCAATAGTTTTGACTCTAGTTTTTTAAGAACTAGAGTAAGAAAATATGTACTCTAGTTCCACAGATAGATATAAAACTATTAATAAAAATTATATAAATAACAATATATAAATATTGATAAAAAATTAAAATAAAATGTACTGTGAGTGTAAAAAGTATTCATATATCGTCGGCCTAAAATGTTAACCTGCAAGTCCATTTTATCAAACTTTACAGGACGATAAAAAAACTTAATAATTTTGAGAAATTATCATTTTTGTTTGTTTTTTTTTATAAGGTAGATGAAAATAAATTTATTTGATTTTTTGAATGTATACAAAGTGAAAAATATGCTTTAGTTTTAGAGTAATATGTACTTTCATGGATTTGTCTGTTTTTCTTTTTATAGCTCAGTATGAGTTTAGGACTAAGCAGTTTAGGTATTTGCCACTTTGAATGTTTTAAATTAGTTTAGTTTAAATAAAACAAAGTAGAAAGTGCTTATAACTCTTTTTATTTTATGTATTCTAAATTATAATTTCTTACTTTAACATTTCTAGTAGGTATTCATCAGACAAAAATATAAAATCATAGTATTATTGTACTATGAATTAACATACAATCAACCGAGACACTTTATTTCTTTTTTTTTGAATTTTTTAATTTACCATTCCCTAAAATAATAAACTGAACAAAATCAATCAAGTTATCACAATGCTAAGAGATCTTTTATTATCTATTTATCACAAAATGACAAAGGCACTAGATAAATTCTATAAAATTATGGATACCTAACTGCACAATTGCATTCTTATGTTAGCTTTAGAAAACAGAATAATCAACAAGAACATAAAATAGGTAATTGAAAGTAATTTTAACATCTTGTATCTTAAATGATTTTAAGCCATTTGCTTAAAATCATTTAAGATGACGCTACTTGCGAGGTAAATCATCAAAAAATTTGTGGTAGTCTGAAGGTAATGTCCTTTTAATCTGTTGCAAGTCCTCATATTTGCGTGCAGTTATTTTTCGCCTTGTTTCATGCAGTTGAGTTAACTCATCAGTTGTACAAGATTTAACCTGTGAAGATTTTCTTTGAGGTAAAGAGGTCCATTCGTCCTTAAAGGAAATTTTATATGATACTTGTCCACTTGGTTCATAGCGTAATGCCCTAATATCTGTAACCTTAGGATCCTCTTTAGATCTTCCGGGACGAATGCTCTTATAGAACTGAACCTTATCAAATTGTTTAAAGTAGCAATGATTTAGATACTTTACTTCGTATGGCGCCGGACATCTGCGCGCATGTCTTGCGATGGATATGTATTCGGCAGGTACATTCACTACCCTATCTTTTACATAACGCTCTATTGTGGAATGCATGGAGTCTGCTTCCATTTGAGTATGCCCAACCTCCAAAAATTTTTGTTCTATAGTAATATCTTTATGCCTCAAAACAACATTTAACAATGCATTGGATAGTACACAATTTCTATTTTGATACGTACAACCATCACTGTATATAATTATAGTTTTACTGTCATTGTTTTCGTCGGTATTAATCACTGGTATTACTGTATTTTCCAAAAAATCTACCCAAATGGAAGCAAATTCCTCAGCATTCAAACCACCTTCTGCCTCATTCCATATGAAGCAGAATCCGTCCTTATTTTTAATATTCAAGAAACACAGGTTGTGAACTTGAAGTTTCGTCTTATAGTATAAAGTGCTCACGTTTGATTTTGGTGCCATAAGCACTGCCTGTAAATCCACTGTAAATATATATTTTTTACTATTTTTGTCCCATTCTTTTTCTTCTCTAGCGTGTTCTTTTCTTTCTATATGTTGCCGATGTTCTGCGTCTGAAACTGTTCCTACTTTATGGCAAGCACATTTTTCGCACTCATCTTTCTTGGGCCTAAACAATGCGTATCTCTTTTCTTCAAACAAGTTTGAAAATGTGCAAATTGATAAAGACTTCGAATTTCGCTGTTTGCACCAATCATTAACATAAAAATTGTAAATAGCTTCTTTAGATTTCCATTCTGGTAAGAGATACAATTTTTGAGATTTTGACCTACAATAATGGGATTCCATTACAGGGAGGGACTCCAAAAATTCCAACAATGCTTTCTTTTCTTCGGTGTTCGGTTTCTGCTTTGTCTTGTCTCTGTAAGTATTGGGAGTTCTAGAAGGATTATTTGCTAAAGTTTTCCAATGAAGTATTGTCCATCTCCCTATCCCCAAAGTATTTAAAAACATTTTACGGCATACTTTTACACTTTATTCATTTCATTTGAGGTGATACACAAACGAATTTGCTCTTTTTGTCGAGTTAGTATTTTTCCGATTACGAGGTCTTGCTGCTAGCTTTGTAGTTATCCAATCATTGACTAGCGGTTTTTTTCTCCCCAAGTAAGATTCCAAAATCTAGCGAAAAGTTGCTTTCTGGTACTTTCATCAATAGTTTCACATTTCAATGTACTATATTTTGATATCTTGCAGGAACACCTTGATTTCATTGCTCGTTCTTCTTTTGGCTTCGTATAATTCCAAGAACCATCTTTTTTCTCCCGACCTAAGTATTTTTCACCTCTCTCTCTTCTTTTTCTATTTTGCTCAGCAAACCATTCAGTCTTATCTACTTGGAATCGCTTCTTACGCTTTTTCGATTTTGTTATTTGAACACTAGATGCTGAATCAGTATCAGAATAATCTACCAAATTTCTGCCAATATCACTTTCATCTGAGATATGAGGATCAGGATTGTTTGCCAATATTGATCTGGTTATCGCGCAAGTTTCATCGGTAGAATTGTTTATCATTATACTCTCTGTAGGCACTTGGCTAGGGAGAATATTGGTTACATCAGAATGGGTTGCCATATCTGACCTGTTCTTTAGACAAGGTTCATCGGCTGAAACTTCGACAGGAAGAATACTGCTATCAAAATGGCTTTCCAATTGAGATATACTTGCTGCAGCACTAGACTCGTTAACAGAAACTTGGCTGTGGAGAATATCGGTACCATCAATCTCGAGTTTCTGTGTCGATCTATTTTCTGTACTAAAAACATCTTCCGAAATTTTACTAGGAAAAACATTGAGACTGTCGAGGTAATCTGAACTCACAGTATTTTCTAAAATCAAACCAGTTGTATCACTTGTCTGTAAAGTAAAATTGCTATCTGTTTCATAGTTTTCATTGTTTAAGTTTTCGACTCCAGAATTATTTATTCATGAATAAATTCAAACTGAACATTTTCTAAAATCTGATAATTATTATTCTGTTCAGTCTCAAAGGATTTACTTATTTTCGGCTCGTCTTCTTGTATTTTTTGTAAGTCGGTAACAAGACCAACCAATTTCTTACCCCGATACATTCTGTAATAAAAATATTAATAAATAAACCATAATGTTTAACGGCGTTGCATTAAGCCTAAGTACCCAACAAATAAAAAAAGGCTTTAAAAAATTAAATTTTATTAATTAGTTAATTTATTAATTGAGCAGTCGGATTAATTTGTTGTTAATTATATTCTAGAAATGACAACTGATAATTAGCTAACTCCTTAACAAGCAAAAATCTTTTAATACGTAAACCTGTCAAGTCCATACATTATAGGTTAGGGATCAAATTACGTATTAAAACATGAATGCATTATTAAATGCTTACTCTAGCAGTAAAATAAAACTTACCTTTCATGAATAATGCTATGACACCACAAAACTTTACGAATTCTCACCGTAAAATTAAAATAAACTAGCGCGAAATTGTAACACGTTAATCTAATGCCGTTCTCCAAACAAAATGGCCGCTGAATGGGGACTTGGAAGGAATTATCCTTTGAAATTTGACAGTTGGTATTAAGCAGGTTTACGTGACTTCATTTTTAGCACCTTAAAAATGATTATCGTTCTTTACGTCTTAACTATAAGGTGTAAAATTGTATGAATTTACGAATAGCACAAAAAAGTAATTTTTGACCAAAAATGGACTTAGCAGGTTAACATTTTAGGCCGACGATATTCAATAGTATTAAAAGTAATTAAAATTTGTGTAATGTTAAATTGAGTTCTTTGGAAAAAAATTAACAGATTAGTCAATATTCATAGTGAAATCATATATTTATATAGTGAAATCAATAAAATTTATTAATAGTGAACACAATAAAAAAAGCAATCTAAAACATCTATCAAAAATCACATTACAATATACATACAATTACATGTATCACTTTTGTGACGTAGACAATTAGCATACAGTAGACTTGACGAATTGTTGTGTAATTGTAATAATATAAGCAAAATGATCCATAGTGACTGATCTGAAATAGTAAGTAGCTTATCTATACACGGTGTCTGGGAATAAGTGTCGGAGAAATACACGGTATCTGGGAATAAGTGTCGGAGAAAGAAAGACGTGTTAATGCTTGACTGAAAAATAGTTGATTGATGACTTTTATTTTAGAAAATTGATAATAATATTCATAATTATTTGTCATCTTTTTTGTACACACGATCAAGTATCACACATTGTTCAGTAATCTCTGATGGCTTAATTCTTGATGCTTTGTTCTCTGATGGCTTAATTCTCTGGTGAATCAAAATAGGACAATTAGTTCAAAAGATATGAGGTTATAAACAAATAAAATGCCCCATCGGAGATAACAGTTTGTAACTGAAATCAGATGAAACTGTTATTAATTAAATTTAAATGATGAAACACAAATCAGAGGCATAAAATAGTCTTTAAGAAATTCAAAGCTATTCAAATACCTGAATTAATTTTGCACATTTTGTTTTACATACTTGCAAGATATTCTATTTTAAATTCCAAAAAGTATGATACCAAAATTCTGTTATTGTTAGTATATTCTTAAATATAATTTGATACCCATATAATTTATTTTTTCAGACTAGTTGCTGAATTACAAAAGCGTGTTCAAGGCACACCATTTCAATCTAAATTGCAAATTTTAGTTGGCGATGTACTGAAAACAGAGTTACCTTTTTTTGATATATGTGTTGCCAATATACCATACCAGATAAGCTCGCCATTGGTATTTAAGTTACTTTTGCATAGACCTTTCTTCAGATGCGCAATTCTTATGTTTCAAAGAGAATTTGCACAGAGGCTTGTTGCAAAGCCTGGTGATAAATTATATTGTCGCTTATCTATTAATACACAACTGTTAGCTAGGGTGGACATGCTAATGAAGGTAATTTTTTAGTGAATAACATTCTACGTAATTGTCCTTCATATTATCTTTATATAAATGTTTGTAAAATAGATCAGTGTTACATCTGTCATTGTGCAAGTTAATATTTGGTAATCAAATTTTGATTATTTTTAGGTTGGTAAAAATAATTTTAGGCCACCGCCTAAAGTTGAATCTAGTGTCGTTCGTATAGAGCCACGCAATCCCCCACCACCAATAAATTTCACAGAATGGGATGGGCTTACCAGAATAGCATTTGTCAGAAAAAATAAAACTCTTGCTGCTAGTTTTAAACATGCAACCACTATGGCCACACTGGAGAAGAACTACAGAATGCATTGTTCCTTAAATAATTTGGTGAGTATATCAATATAAACATTTACATTTACAAATATCTTCAGACAATAAATTGTTTTATACTACCCATTATTGTTACATACTTTTTACTTTATCAGATTACATATTTGTTTATTTTATTGTATAAATATACAAATAGTTCTAATATGATTTGGGTTGCCCATTTTCATTGTTCAATTAAAGATGACTAGTAAGTTACGCATTTGTTTCTCATTGAAATTTTATTGATTAGACTAAGTATCAGAAAATATATGAAACATATTTGAAAATTTCAGGATATTCCAGAAGGATTCGACATAAAAGAAAAAGTTAATGAAATACTTGAAAAAGCTGGTGCTGATCAAATGCGAGCAAGGACTATGGACATAGATGATTTTATGAAATTATTACATGTGTTTAATGTAGAAGGCATACATTTTTCATAACTTTTTTAATAAAGTAATTATTTTTAATTGTTTCTTTTTTATTGTGAAAATATTCACAACCTCCATTTTTTACCACGTAAAATATACATAGGTGAGGATTTTTGATTGTATGTTTCTATAAAAATATCTAAACATGAATTATAGAATAAACATTTAGTTCATTTTAGATAATTCACATACAATCACATATTTTCGTTACCTTTGTAAAAATCAGTTTAAATATCTTCATCCTAAAAATTTAAATTAAAGTGTAAATTATGTTAAATGCTTTTAAATATACTTGGAAAAAAATAACAAGATTCTAATTGTACAATAACTTTATTATTTCTATGTATAATTTTGAATTAATTTATGTGTAGCTGGACCCAGATCAGATTATATGGGAGAAGATTTAAAACCTCGGCTTGCATAGTCCGATGGTTTTGTTCGATCGGAAGCAGCTGGGAATCCTTCCTGGCCTGGTAGCACAGTAGGGCGTGATTTGATAACTCTCCAACCTCCTTTCTTAGTCCAATCCTATTATAAAATAATGCAAGTTTTTTTTAATTTTTTGCAGAAATATCTTTAATTAAAAATTCTTGTTACAGCTTTTTTCTACTACAAAGTTTTCAAAACAACGCTTAAGTGTGTTGTTAACTTGCCTTGGTATGTTTGTATCAAAGTTCTTAATGTAGGTAGGATATTATTAGTAAATTTGCTAGTTCTCACTAAAAGAGTTTCCAAAATCACATCGACGTAAAAGCGTCCAGACTCTTGAATGTGCAAAATATCACTAGAATACTAAAAGGATAAAAGCATTTGAACTTACCAGACATTAGAACTCCAAGTGATTCAATGAAATTATCTTAGTTTTCAAAAGTTCTTAGTTTATTAAGTTAGAAACAAATAAATTGTTAGTTATGTAACTAGTTTTAATAAAAAAAATCATTAAAAAACCCTTTTTTTAAATCTTTAAATTTTGCTTTGACGCCTCAAAGTCATTTGAGGCGTTTGGCCACTTCTAAGGAATCAACATTAATGTTATTTAATGAAAAGGAGTTTGTTATACAAGTATTGAAGGAACTAAAATGGACAATTAATTTTTTTAAATAAAATTGCACCATTGAATGTCAAGTTTGTTGATAACGTTCTACGCAAAGGTCAAAACCATGTGCAGAATTACTTGAAAATAGCCAAAACATTGGACATGTTTTGGTTGTTAATGGCATAATTTCTAAAATTTTTGGGCAATTCATTGTTGAAAATGGAATATACAAAATTGTTCTTGCCCTAAAAACTTGTCAATCGGTCTGAACCATTACTCAACCTGACTTGCGCTCTTTATAACACAGGCAAAGGTCAGAATTGCCCTACTGGCAATAGGTCCCCTTTTAGCCTGTTAATTGATCGTTCTGAACTGTTTAGAGTATACCTGGCGTGCATTCTTTATAACACAGGTAAAGGTCATAAAAACTTCGAATTCTTGAATTTCTCCAACTGTTATCTGATTTTGCAGGGTTTAAATTATCATTTTATTTAAAAAAAAAATAATTTATTGAAAATTTGTAAGTGGTCGTAATGTTCAAATTGTGTAAAACAATTTTGTTTTAGTAATAGAAAATTATATTTGAAAATAAAATATATCTCATACTCTATTATCAAAACACTAATGGGTACAAGGAATGTAGTTTAAAATGTTGTTCTAAAATTAATATTAAAGGTTTGGAAGAGTTTTAAAAAGTTACATAATTAAGTTATTCATAAATAAAACATGGCAATTGCTCCTATTTAAATAAAAAGGTTATAAGTTCACTTTAGAGGAAATGTGAATTTCAGTTTTTTTTTAAATAAAAGAATATACATAAACAATCGCATTAATAAAAGAGGGCTCGCATGCATTTATTTTATTATAAAAAGTGATTTTAAAAATACTTTTACTATGAAGAAACAGTTGTCAGACATAAAATTTAAAGCCTCTATCGGCAATCCTTTTACTTATTTCAATATTTGTATTTTTTTTTAAATCAATGCCTTTTAGTATTTGCAAATTAGTGTTCAGTGTCATCGAGAATGGCAAATAAGTATAAAAAAAGTTTCAACTTAGACTTGCTTGAAAAACCCACTTTGAGACTTTCTTCCAGATCACTTTTTTTTTAGTAAACTAATACGAGCACAATTTTTGTTAAATATTTTGTTTTACCTGTATTTGAAATTTAAAAAAACCATTTTCGCTAAAGTGAATTTGTTAAAAGTGGCTGTAAAGCTTACATTTCCGTTATATTTAAAGTAGTAATGCGTAACTAATGCACCAAATCCAATCATTAAGAGTTTTCCAGTAAAGTATCTGCATGTTATAGCTCTCTCCGCACCCTGAAAAATCATTTAAAAATTGTACAGGTATATTAAATCTGTTATGTAATAGATTCATGTTACCAAAATATTGTTAAATTATTACCAGAACAGGTTTCAAACTATTAAAGATTATATCTAGGGGTTTGCGATAGAATCTTCGAATAGGATTAATACGTTCATCCCAATATTTTTGAACATGAACAGGTTCATTTGGTGCTAAAATTTGATCTTTTAACCATTGTTTTCTCCAGGCACGTTCTGCATCAGTCATGCCGATACAACGTTCCCTTTCTCTCATTACCCGACCCCCGATGGACATGGGTTTTACCCCTGCAGTTTGAGACATTTTGGTGTTTTTTACACCACGGCCTTTACTAAATTAATTTTTCTTGGTTATTTACTTATTTTCGACCATACAAGAAACGTCAAATTTAATGAAGTGGTTGTAATAGACAAACCAGAAACGAACAGAATTTGGCTTCGAGGATCAGCTCCTCACTTCAATTAAACAAACAACTCCTACGGTTAACACATACTAATAAAGGTGCGAAAATCGCAAAATTTTATTTACACATGTAAATTGTTAAAATATAATTAAATCCATATTACAACTATATTATTGGAAAAAGGTATATCATTTACTTTTTTTAGCTCGATATTATGCAAACGACTGTTTGGTCTATCTATTGTCTATTTTGCAAAATGTCAATCCACCATCGAGCAATAAGACGGAACTTCAGCATATTATTTTTCTAAATATTGCGGCACACTGTGAATATTTTTTTAGCTAGTTTGTAAATGTATAGTAGGCTATAATATTATAATGCCGAATTTTCATAAAGTTGAAATTAATAAAACCGAATGGGAGGTACCGGAAAGATATCAAATGCTAACTCCTGTGGGCTCAGGTGCTTACGGTCAAGTATGGTATGTAATTTATTATTGTCGAGGGCAACTCGCCAAATTTTTCAATTGTTTTTCTTAATATTGATAATTCGTTTATATTTTGTCAAAAAATTACTTTAATTTGAAATTTATAAGGTTTTAAATGTAACGAAATAACCATCGTAGTGAAGTTATTCATATGAAGTGTTATCAATTCAAGGATTATTAATATTGCTTTTATCAGCCAATTTATTCATTTAGGAAATCTAAATTTCTAATGTATTTTGTAAGCCTTCTTTATTTGGATAAATTTTAGTAGAATGTTTTTAACCTTTAATAATAAAGTTCAAGATAATTGCCGCCTTTATAAAATAACTGAATATTGAGTAATATACCTTAGAATGAAAACTGTCACAGTTGGTATCATTGGAACACAATTTTTTACATATTTTACTTTATTAACCTGAAAATGTAATGGTTTGATTAGTTGGGAAAATCATGCATTCTTTCAATACTTAAATTAATAATAAATATACAAAATATAAATATGTTAGCTTGACTAGAAAATTGCTTCTAGTGACAAAATTACTGCCATTTTCTATTCTCGTTGTTGAAAACTGAAGATTTTTTAGCTTGCATTATTTTGAAAAACCATCATTACAGGGAATATTACTTTATTGAAATGTACTGTTTTAATGTTGTTAATTCTAAAATATAAGAAATTTTATCCTATCCCTTTGGGCTGAAACAAATTAACGATTGAAATTGTAATATTTATGCAGACGAGATAAACAAAATATTTAATAAGACAAAAACTGCAAAATTAAAGGGTCACCGAAAAATTTTGAGTTATTTTTAAGCAGCTGTAAATTTGCAAAAAATCTTGAGATTTATGCGATGCGCCTGAACATTACGAAGAAAATATGTATTATTTTTTATGACCCAAAATGCACTTAAGCTTTATTGAATTTTGTACTTACAACAATGTGTGTAGTACCATAATACAAAGTTATTTTTAGTTGTGCTGTACAACCAGGAAATCAGACTTCATACATATGGTTTAATATCAATGAACCAAACAATAAATGGTACTGTATTTCCTTCATGTAGATTATCAATACGTAATAAACAACTTGTAAAGCAAGCATTCACTGAAAATAGCTTTCATTTAATTTATAGCTGTAATTGTAATAAACAATTAAACAAGATCAGATGATCAGTCTTGTTTATGGTTTTTATATTATATATGTTTTGTAAATAAATTTAAAGCTTTTTTATTTTTCATATTTAGTTCTGCCGTTGATGCAATGAATAAAGAAAAAGTAGCAATAAAAAAGCTAGCGAGGCCGTTCCAGTCGGCTGTACATGCGAAGAGGACATATAGGGAACTCCGAATGTTGAAACATATGAATCATGAGAATGTTATTGGTAATATTTTTGTCTAAATTTATTCATTTATTTGACAATGGGTTAGATATGTGTCGTTTTTGACATAATTTTTATTATTACTCTTTTATTTAAATGTAGTTAATACTATGATTGTAGACTAGATTGCAAGTATATGGCATATTAATCACGTAATACGGCTTTGAATTTTGTACTAGATGAAAATGTTAATGTTGTATGATAAAATATACTCTTTTTAAATTATAAGTGTCCTGATGGCAGCTGAGAAGTTGACAGTGTGCCAACAAAAGTTTATGATCTTTATATTTCTCTGCAAACTTTTAAAGGAAAAAAATGTTCTGGAATTAATCATTATTTTCATGATAACCCTAAATGGCATCTAGACTGAATTGAAAATATATAGTACAAATTTATAGTTACAAAACCCAATTATCCCAAAATTCATTCGGATGGAATCTAATATATAAATTGCAAAAGCTGCTTCATAATTTTTTTGCTATTTACCGTTTGTCTATATAAATTGCAGTTTTCTGTGTATAAAATGAATGAAATCATGTATAAAATGGCAAAATAGTATTCAATTTTGCAAGTATTTAAGCATTTAGTCAGGATTACAGGGACGTATTCATGCTACAACCTAAAAAAAGACTGTCATTTTCTATGTTTTCTTTAAAATGTTACGAAAATAATATATTTTGGCTTTTAATTCAAGTCGGTCTGTTTTTCAATTGTTTTGCAAATGGAAGGAATCAATTCCAATCAGTTAACTGATTCCGTGTGCTTTATATATTTATTATTTCTTTCTCATTTTCTTGTAACATTTCAAATATATATTTTTTCTTGCCAGCAAGCATCTGTTATGTTAAAAGTGATGTCATAAGCTATAAATGAACTAATTGTTTATTTTTAATATTAAGTACTGGCTTCAGTTATCTATTAAATTTGCATCTGTGTTTAAAATATTGTGATAATCTTTAGTAAAGGCTACATCATTTTTTAGGTCTTCTGGATGTGTTTAGTCCCGAAACAACTTTGGAAGAATTTCAACAAGTTTATTTAGTGACTCATCTCATGGGTGCTGACTTAAATAATATTGTTCGAACACAAAAATTATCTGATGACCATGTACAATTTCTTGTTTATCAAATATTACGTGGATTGAAGTATATCCATTCGGCAGGTATTATCCATAGGGTGAGTAAAGATTTAAAATTTGTTGTAATTGCTATCATTATAAACATAGTATTTTATGTAAATTGGGCAGTTAGAAAAGAAATGAATATAGTCTTTGTGTTATCAAAAAAATGTTGTTGAAATAATTCATTTCTTTATAATTTAATATATTGTCTTTGGGTCAGGAAATATTTTGGTAACAAAAATCCTACTTTAACATAAAAGAAACATTTTTTAATAATTACTAATCATAAATTCATTTGGTTTATTATTGAAGACGTTAAAAAGTTATTGAATATGCTAGTGGTTAAACTCTGATTCTGTATTTATTTAGTTTTGATTTGATATATTGCCTGGAGGGGCATTACCCTCCTCTAAGCCAGCCATCATTGACAGATAGATTATTGACATTGGAAATGAAACAGTTTTCCGTGAATTTATTCAAAATTTCACCTTTTGGTATAACTTTATATGGAGTACGACTTTCGTGTAGTTGCAACATTAAACTGTATTGAGAAGAAGTTTAGAAAAGTGACATGGTAGTTGAGAAGATAGCTACATCAGTGTCATCAGAAATATATAAATCCTCTTAATTCACATATCAAAAATTCACAAGATTCCAGCGATGCAAAATAATCTGAACTGCGCTCGGATGTCGGCAACATCAGTTGTTTTGTAATCACGAGCTCTACCTTATGAGGCAGTCTTTTTTTCTATAAATTTGTTGGTATATTTGACTACCTTTTTAATAGTTCATGTCATATGACTAAATTCTAGGTTTATACAAAAATAGTCAATCGTACTCTGTTTTAACAAATGCAAACAAATGGAATAAACCTTTTAATTTGGTATGTAATATATTCTATAATGGATTTTTTTAACTTTCAAGCTGTCGTGTAGAGATAAATATTCCTTCATAAAATCAGACTTTGGCAAAGTTTATGCTATTTTTATTAACAAATTTCGCATTGTTGCGCCTATTTCTATTATTAACAACTTATAGATATATTGGTTGATGAAAACATGTGAATACTCAGAAGAGATCTTCTGTATAAATATTTATGATTGACATCTCACTCTGTAGTAATTCAATTTTCATCGTTTAGTCACGTTCTCTAAAAAATGCAGCTCTAACTGATAGAGGTATGTCCCTTTTGTCTGAACTGTTTGCTTTCTTTACAAATTGAATTCTTTTAATTCTTTCCACATAAGATTGGTGATCAAAAACCTCTGAACATTGGTCATTGAACATTGAATTACTTTCTCTATCTTCTTCAAGAAGTATTCGCACTTTTTCATCAACCAATATATCTATAAGTTATTGTTAATAATAGAAATAGGCACAACAATGCGAAATTTGTTAATTAAAATAGCAAAAACTTTAAAGCAAAGAATTTTGCATAAATTTTTCAATATTAAGCACGCATAACCCATATGATGCCCGAGTGATAATGATGAATTTGATGCCCGAGTTGCAACTGAAACAAATGCTAGCTGTATTATGCCAAGGGGTGCATGGGCAGGGGAAATATTTCTTTATGCGTGTAATGTACATATAACAAGTCATTAGAGATGAGAAATATTGATGTTGCCAAAGTCTGATTTTATGAAGGAATATTTATCTCTACACGACAGCTTGAAGTTTAAAAAAAGCCATTATAGAATATATTACATAACTAAAAAAAGGTTTTTCCATTTTTTTGCTTGCAATGATTAATGAATTTGCTACTTTTTTTTTAAATTTTTGTCGTTTTAAAATAGACCACAGCAATGGAAATTTTGAAAGAAGGATGATTAAATTTTTTGACATTTTGTTATTTTCTGCCGCCAACTATTTTAATGACACGACCATGCCATTGAACAAAATTGGACTAAGCCTGTGTAATTGTGCAACTTGTTTTTTAATGGTTACTGTATGGTGTTGAAATTGCTTACAGTCATAAAAATTTACCAAATTATAATTTGATAACTGTCAAAATTAATCTAAATTGGTATTTTCTCATACAATGTAAAAAAAATTAAATTTATACGATGGGCAATATGGATAGGATCCTTTTATGATAAAAATAATAATAAGTCCTTACAGTGATGAATTAAGTAATTAGGTAATACAAAATTAACTCATAAGTTTGTAATGGAATCCTCTCCTCCTAGGAACCGAAATAGTATTGAAATCTAGCTGACTACAAGAGCTTTTGTTTTTCATTACCTGAAGGCTGAACATATAACATCTTTTTAAAAGGTATGATCATGATATGTTCTGCTATAACAGTGATACTTTATTACTTCTAGGATCTGAAACCTTCAAATATTGCCGTAAATGAAGATTGTGAGTTGAAAATTTTAGATTTTGGGCTTGCTCGACCTACAGAAAATGAAATGACGGGTTATGTCGCGACAAGGTATGAATAATATTTATAATATTATAAACTGTTCTCGTTTATAAATTGATTTATGGTCTTATTGTTAGTTTGATCTACAAATTTAGATAGATTGTCTCATTACCTTTTTGTTTTAAATTTAAATCATACCTGTTGGTATCTATGGAAAATGCAATTTTAATAATCTGACTTAAGTCCAGAATATAGCTTTAAAAAATGTTTAATGTTTTATTATTTTTCGTTTTTACCAATGAAAAAATAGAGTAATTTTTTATACTTTCAACCATATCATCAAAATGGATATGACATTTGTTACATTAAAAATATAATCAAATAAAATTAATTCTGTCAGTTTAATGAAAAAGTTAGTATGTATTTGCAGAATGTACTTAGCAACTTTTAGAACCAATGTTTGATGACTTTAAAATTAATTGTAAAGTTATATAGTTATAACTTCACCAGTTTGTGGCACTCCTGATAAAGCCTAACATAATTTCAATTAAATCTGTTCTCATTCTACTTTCTGCTTATTACACACTTATTATAAAATATTTTTACCAATGCACAGGCACTCGCAAATAACTAATCTATCCAATGTTATTCCAATTGTATATATTTTACGCTAACAGCTTATTTATTTAATATGTCAATATTTCTAGGTGGTACCGTGCACCGGAAATCATGTTGAACTGGATGCATTATAATCAGACAGTGGACATTTGGTCTGTCGGTTGTATAATGGCCGAACTATTGACTGGGCGCACTTTGTTCCCTGGCACTGATCGTATCCTTCTATATTCGTTTAGACCCCATAAAAAAATTCTATACACTTTAAAGTAGAGCTAGTCTCAATGAACTTACCAACTATCAAAATGTGACCACCTTTGCAAGTTCAGCTTTTGATGGCATTCATTTATCAAGTATAAAATTAGTTTTTATTAGTTTTCTGTAGTTATTACAAATTTCAGTCCGAGTTGTTGGGATATTTCTCTTATTGAAATGTTTTTAATTGTAGATTGTTATCATTTATTACTTCCCTCTGATGATAAAATATCAGTTGGTTAAAAAAGTAACGATAATTTGGTGTTAATATAATGACAAAAACAATTTTGTCATATTGACTAGCTCAACCAAAATTTGCAAGGGATTATAAACATTCCTTTGTATTTCTCTAATTTTAATAAAACTCTTTGAAGCTTGATTTTTCAGAGGCTAAAAGGCATTGCATATTTTATATTACTTAATGTTTTATGAATCTGTCTAAATGACTGCCCATTCCAAAGTAAGTGTAATACTATCTCTTATTATATGGAACAGTTTGGACGTGATGTCTTAATATTTTTTAAATAGATGTGGTTATAATGTGTTAGAATCAAACTAACATTGTTATACTGTTTTGTAAATGGCATGATCTTGGCATGTTTTAGTGTATTTCTAATCCTATATTTTATGCTTAAATAAATTTTATATAATTACTAAACACCCGAGAGAATGAACTTTTTCAATGCTTTAACAATTCATTAATAGGCTGCAACTATCTGTTAAAGTGTGATACTGTTTTTATGACACTTTGGCTTCTTGGATGTTTGTTAACTAGCTTCACTGTAGCATAATTGCATAAAAATGGTTTCAAATAGCAGGTTAGTAAGTAAATTTTAAGGGTATGTAAATATAATTAATTGCGTGAGCTTATAATTTAATTTTTGGTGTACCTATAACAGGTTATTAAAGATAAGAAATATCGATGACCCAAAAGTCTGATTTTATGAAGGAATATTTGACTCAAACTTTAAAAAAATTAATTATTGCATACTTTTTAAAAGGTTTATTCCACTATTTTTTACTGCAATTATTAATAAATTTGCTTTGTTTTTTTAATTTTTCTCATATTAAATAATATACAAAGCCTGCCCAAAATCATGCAATAGCCTGTTATAAGATTTGTTCTGTAAAATTATAAAATTAGATGTGACAAATAACTTTTCAAGAAATGTAACAGTAGTCGTTTGCTCCAATACTAATCTGTATTTGATATGTGTGGGCATTGAATTTTAACATGATTCATAATGTCCAAATCTCTGTCCTTGCTTTAAGGCATTCAGTGCTTGAGATGGCATTGAAGATAATGTCAACAACAAAGATGGGAAGGAATTTTGATAAAAATAAATGTCAGTTGTTTTGAACTCTATAAACTGACATATTTCACTAAAAATTACTAATCAAATGTTGTAAACTGTTTGTCAGATTTGACAAAATTGGTTCACACACATTGGTTTTTGTTTGAAAAAGTTAAAATATAAAAATAAGATGACACAAAAATTGTGTTAATATTGTATTGTAAATTTGTTTTTAGAATTATGACCTTTTTTGGAAAAGTTTGATCATGATATCTCGAGATGTTTTGATTACAAGAGTAGTTACTTGTTTTTCAATGAATGAGCAATACTTGAATGTGTTTGGTTGGCATATATCATAATGACTATTATAAAACAATTATTAATTGAAATATTCAAAATAAATGACCAACATTCATAGATAAAAAAATCCAAATTAATCTGTGTTCCACACAACACTGAGCTGTAGCAGTAGAATAGATGAAGCAGTAACATACACTTATAAACATTCACCACTAATATTTATCAACCTAATTTTGTTTTTTTACCAATACTTTAGGAGTTTTTTGCATATTGGTTAAAGGTTAAAGAGTTACCTAAACTCTGACAGTGCACCTTAATTTAATATAACAAAACAAATTAATCTTTAGAAATGCTACCAAAAGTCTACAAATGAAAGTGAAGTATTATATCTTTTCCACTGGAGCTGTCTTCACCAAAAACAAATTTATATATTATATGGATAGTTTCTATGATTTATTGTATCGCTGACAGCATATGGATTACACGAGGAAACAAGAAACATGCAAGATATTTATAAGTAACAATATGTAAAAATAGTTTCTATACGTTAAAGCTCTAAGACAGGTTTAATCAACTATATTTAAACTCGTGTTTGATGTTTAAAATGATGTAAACGTTAATTAATTGAAATGTCAGACAACTTGATAGTAAATAATGGTAGGAATATCTGGTACAATGTTGATTTACTGCTCAGGAGCCAGAACATCAACAAAAACAATTTTTATGTAGATTGATCTAGTTTCAACTAGTTTAATAAACACAGAATTTTGAAATATGGAATCTTAAGATTTGTTGCACTAAAACTAAAGAAAAAAAATTAGAAAAAGACATAGTGTAAGTTGTATTCTATCTTGAAAATTAAATACAATATTTTCCAATTGTCACTACTCTATAACTGATGAACATAGACATTTATTAGAATGATAACACAAAATTTTTAAATTTGTAAAGAAATAACAATATTGCTATGATTTGCCATCGGTCTAGTCACATTGGATGTCTGTATAGCGAGGAATTTTATAAAAACTAAAATCTTATTTAATAATCTTGTTAATGCTTTTATAGATATGTTTCTGTAAAGTTATATTGAAACATATGATAAAAAAGGCTGTTTTGATGAGTGTTAATCTAATGTGGGAAATGCATATACACTAAATAAAATATTAACAGTTATATGCGATTGATTTTTGATAATAACTTAAATTAACAACTAATATAAAACTCTTTACTTAAGAGTCGTTCAGTACACTGAAAAACCAAGCATGTAGCCTTAATCATAACGTACAGATATCCATCAGTTGAACTTGATAATGGAAGTACTTGGAACACCTAACCAAGAATTCATGCAGAAGATATCATCAGAATCTGTAAGTAAACCTAACTTCAACAATTGAATAAGATACAATGTTACGATAATAGTTTGTTAATCTTATCTTTCACATTTCCTAAAAATATTGTTTTGCATGTATAGGTGAATAATGAAAAAAAAGATTTTTGAGTACAAATTTTCCACACTGAAGACTAAAGTAAGTTGAGAGTTGGATTTTGCATAATAACCCTTTTTGGACACACAGCTTTCATATTGAAGCGGTATTTTTCAATTAATTCATTTTCACTTCATTTTAAGTAAGTTAACAAATTTTTGAGGACTATTAAGAAAAGAACAAGCATTGTTGTAAATATTGGCTGACAAGAATAAAATGTTCTAAATAAATTATTTTTGCCACAACTGAAGCCTAAAGTGATAAAATTGCCAATGTCTTATGATGGTATAACTGTTTTAGTGTTCCGTACCAAAATTAGAGAAACATTCATCTATCTGTTGTAAGAATTTTTTTAAGAGACTATTTATCATACTAGTTCGCATACATGCCGAAAGTAATATCCAAATTACAGACATTATATACAAAAAGTTTAATTTTAATTTGGGGATAGTATTGTTGGGTAAAGAAAACTTTTTGACATCCAAATTTCAAAATATATAATTTGTTTTCTTCATGGGATTTTTGTTTAACAAAATGTCAATAAAGTGTCACTCACATGATCTCAAGGACTTGAAAAAATCAGGAAAGTATGAAAAGATTGCAAATATTGGGGATGAGATTTATACTGAGAAAAAAATATAACTTTCCCATTATCTAAACTAAATTAAAATACATAAATTCTTTTTTTCACTACTTATCAAGTTGTAACAATGTTAACGTAGTGGGGTTTATGCGAACACTGTGAACTTAAAGTTGCCTCACATGTATCACACGCAACTGGTATTGACTTCATGTAAGCTTCCATGCCTCTGTATACATGCAATGGTACGGAACACTAACCACATAAATTTGTCTATTTTGATCTCTGAAGACTGACAGAACGCTACATAACGTTATGCATGCAAAATTGAAACATATGTGTAAATGTTAAAATGGTAATAGTACCTATGTGTTAGATGTGGTTTGTCTTATATGTATATGGTTACGGCAGCTTTCTGCTTTTGCTTAATTACTTCCAGTCAATGTTTGTAGTTGCTTGTTATTAGCCTTTGTGTTTGTTAATGCTTTTAATGGCCTTAACTGACGCCCTCACAGATATTGACCATCTGACAAGAATTTTGTTCATGTGTGGAACGCCCGCTCAGGATACGATTGATAAAATAACAAGCGATGAGGTAATAATTTAGTAGAACAACAAAGTATGATTAACTCAGCTGCTTCATTAATAAATGTATATTGCATATACGTAGGCTATATATAAATAAATGAAAATGAGGTTACTCCAGCTATGAGTGAGAATATGTAGTATGTAAATAGCACTCATTAATCTAACAACGGTATGCAGTTGCATTTTATAGAATTTCTGCTTTGAGTGATAGCTGATTATATAACTAATATTATAAAGTCCGTGGAAAACTTTTTCCGTAATAAAGTGAATAATAAAATAAAGCTGTCTATTTCCTTATGGTACATAGATGGTCACAGCATTTAAAGCAATTTTTGGAATTGATTTTCTGTAACTTTTAGTTTTTTTCCATGGAAATATTTCAAGCTATGCGTATGGCACAACATTTATCGTCAACTAATTCCTCACCATTGCATGTCCATTGCGATGATGAGGAATTAGTTGGCAACAAAACGCTAGTCCAGTACAGTAATACCCTGGAATTATGCAATAAATTGAAGATTGTATTGTTGGGAAAAAGTATCTGCAGGCTAAATATTCACTTTTGTAAAAAACAAATAACATCTTAAAAACATAAAACAAGTTACTTATATGAAGTGGTATGATTTCATGAAAACAAGGAAAGTCATTTTGGTAATTTGAAGACTTTGTTCTCGGGTAAGGTTTCCAAGCTACAGACCATAGTGTATTTTGATTTACAATTGTTATGAATTTTTCATTAGAATCTGTGTATTTTGTGTGTTGTATTTCAAGCATAATTAACAACTCAACTGAAATACAATAAAATACTTCACAATGTACTTAACAACTCGATTCAAGAAAAGCTATTTCAAGAGTTCATTGACTTATTCTTTGTAGATCTCTAAATTAATAGTAAAATACAGTTTAATGAACAAAATAAAATACATGCGACTTATAATATCCATAACAATCACAAGTGACATGTTTGTGTATGAAACTCCATCAAGTTTGGATTTGTGCTACGTCACGTGCCGCAATGTAGAGGATGTATGACTCCGAATTTACATATAAGTAAGAGTTTTCTAAGTCAAAGTATTTTTGTACTTGGTTGAAATTTTTTTCCTATTTAAATAAAATAACTTTGGATATTTTATGTCAGGTACGTCAATCTCATAATTTAATCATTTTACTGGGAATCTCTTTTGTTTTGTGATTATTGTGGAGGATGTGGATTTATATTACGAAATTGCAAGTCTAAGATCATAATTCTTATAATGTATAAATGAAAAACTATACTTTTGTTACTGTTGATAATAAACACTTGTTCATACAATGTATTTCATAATCATTAGGCAAGGAATTATATACAGTCGCTGCCCACATTAAAAAGAAGAGAATTCCGTGATGTATTCCGTGGCGCTAACCCGTTGGCTGTCAATTTGCTGGAACAAATGTTAGAATTAGATGCCGACAGGTGAGTTAATGTTTTATTTGCATATCTCCAAAATTAATCAAGTTGATATTTGATATTAAATGTGCACGTGTGTGAGAAAATTGAAAATCATCGTCGCTGTGGTGTGTTGGGTTGATCACAAGGCATACAGCCTTTGACAGCGTCGGCACACCGCAAGGACCCGGCTTTGATTCTTGGCCGTCCGTCGAGCGGGGCTGGACTGGTGTTCTGGTTAGCTGTAAGACATTGCTCTTGTAGCAATAAGTCCGCCATATGTATTAATTAGTACGATAAAGTACATAAATAAATACAATCATTTTTCCAAATTCCGATCTGTTCTAGAGTTTTTCACTTCCAGAATTGAAGTTTTTACCAAGTTATTTATTTGTTTTACGTTATAAAATAATATTAACAATCATTATCAATAATAAGTATAAAATACATTTAATTATAGATATTTTCTTAACAGAAGAAAAATATATGGAAGGAAAGTAAAAATATTGCAACGAAACTTTAATGTATATTATCTATATTAAAATTACTGTCCCGTCCTATCTCATCTGAAAAATACAATGTAATTGATTGTTGCGTCACAGAATATTGTAATGTAAAACTAGTTTGATAAAATTTAAATTAACAAGACTCTTAGTCATCAATCACAAAATGTTATTAATATTCACTTCTGTACAATATTAAGAGTATAATTACGCCTATATTTGTGGAAAAAGAGATTGATGTAAATTGTTTTCCGCTAGAGGCAACAACAGCAATTCATAACTCAATGGTGATAGAGCTAAATCTTCCAAGACTGTTCATATTTAGAAGAAGTTACAGAAACATAACTGATGAAAAGTACATAAATATATTTACATAAGTGAGCTTTTTAGAATTCCCTTAAATACTTAAAAATCAATTATTTTAGTACGTCTTCAATTGTATTCCTGAGAAAATTTGGGAAAATTTATAGCTGTCATCTGCAATATTCTGTCAATCTATAAAATTACTATTTTGATATGAAGCAGATCAAGTAATGTAACAAGAATATAATATAAAACAAACAAATCAATTAACTGAGAGCGACCGAATTTGAAATTAAGATTGAAAGAGTAGAGATATCAATTGAGTTATTGTGTTACTAAATATAGCATCTTTGAGCACAAAAGTTAATATGAATCAAAACACATGAATTCTTCTTGGTCAACAAGGCCACCAAATGAAAAGAAATATTCTTTTGCATATACAGTTCTTTTGAGAATTTTAGCATACAGACTAGAAATTTATATTTGCAAATAAGAGGGGCATAGTACATTTCAGTTAGGAGAAAACAAAAAACTAATTTTCGAATTTCCTTTTCATGATTACTTATCTTATTTTTTGTAGTAAAATAAGGAATGTGCATAATCAAACTAGTAGTGCGGATATTATATTACTGTATGAGGGACGTATGCTAAATGCAAGAACTGTGCTCAATTTGTATCATCAGCGTTTTCTATATTGAAGTTGATTACAAAACTGTTGATTTGTCATAATTACTGTTCAAAGATTAGATGATACCAGGACTATTGTTATATTTCCAAATGTTTACTCAGGATTTCCAAGGATTAATGCTGATTTGAAAAAGAACATTGTACATTTTTTTTTCACCTACCGCAAGTGCCTCAATTGCAAGCAAACCTTTACAGTTAGTTACAGAGTGGCCCAAAAGTTGCATTAGAAATTATAATTCTTGATTGCATTGGTTATTCATATTCGACACTAATTCATTTCTTAATTTGAAATATGCGTATGTGTAGGTGTAGGTACATGTGCGTACAAACATATGCATTTATACATGTTTTATAAAATGACTTTATTAAAATTGACTTTAATAAACTGGTGTTTTCTTAATTTATTTTTTTTGCGTTACGTGTTGTGTAAAATGTAAATATTCTAAGTCATATTTTCTTCTATTATTCTTTCGTATTAACATTGACCACCAAAATATACATTTTTCTTAGTCTGAAAGTATAGTTATTATGCTAATGATAATTGTTCCACTTTTAAAAGAGTTCCTTTCTCAGGCGGATAACGGCAACACAAGCCTTAGCACATGAATACTTGGCTCAGTATGCTGATCCAACTGATGAGCCCGTGTCTGCTCCATATGATCAGAGCTTTGAAGATATGGATTTACCCGTTGAGAATTGGAAAGGTATGAAAAAATAATTAATAATGGTCTCTCATGAGGATAAATTACCAATGATGTTATGTCATTAATTCTCTGAAAGTGGCTCTAAAAATTGAATAACTTAATAATAGCTCAATATCTCTTTTATCGAATAGCTCAATATCTCTTTTATCAGTTTGCACACACGAAAAACAATATTGCTACTAGTAGTTAATGGCAATATTCTTTATATGAATGCAATGAGTATAATGTCATTGCATGTTACTTTGATCTGGCACACATCACTCGCTTCTGAATTGATGTAAAATTTTTATATAAATTCTGACTTGTTCTCGCACTAATATTTTTCAAAACTACAAAAAAACCGAGTTTGAGACTCCTGGGAAAAGTTATATAACATATTAAACAACATGAATAAGATCACGGTGAAAATGTTTCAAAATAACCAGCCTGAAAGGAAATGTTGTATGATGATGTGGACTTATTTTGGCAATTTCTTTTTAATTCATTAATTTGGCTGATAGGATTTTCAAATTTATCCTATTTAATTCCACAAGGGAACTAATTTGCAACTTTAGTCGACAACATGAAAAATATTTAATGTTTCGGATTACATCTGCCTCACGTAACAAAGAACTAATGGCATATTTGTTGTAATAGATCCTGATTTTCAGATATTGTGATGCGTCGAATAATGGGAAAATGAGCTAAATCTTATAGAATATTTTGACCCACGTCATGAATATTCAATATACTTAATGACTTTTTTTGCCTCTTATACTCTGATATATTTTCCTTTGTTAAGAACCAGCAATATTCGCCCATCATAGCTGGATCACATCGTCACTGGTACCTGATTTCTAATGACGTCACATCTTGGTGAAACCTTTGCCCATATTCATCGCTTACTGCACCAAGGTTATTAGGAGAAAAGTCAAGTCGAGTTACCATTGTGCAAAACGAACGCCTTTAAACCTTACCTTGATGAATCGATAAAAAGTTGCACCTTAGATGGATCATGGTTTATCTCTAGCTCATACATATGACAAGAAACATTGTAACACACACATAAGGATTCTTCCATTTTAAACTAAGGTTTAAAGAGCTTGCTTTCTGCATGATGTCACAGTCACTTCACTTGCGAAAAGATTCCTTGCTGTAGTCTAGAATACAGTAGCTCAACTTTTTCCTTCTCTTCTTTTGACCTAAGTCTTTAGCCAAATCATTCACTTCACTTTGATTTATTAGGTGGGGTTCACTTATAGATGGTATATATGATGGATCTTCAGGGCTCAAGTCTAACAGTTCTTCTGGTGTATGCGAACAAATTTCTTCTTCATCAGATATCAATGATGACAAAGTGAATGGCTCAGATGGCAAATTCTACATAATTTTCATTGCTACATTTCAAGTAAATAAACGTCTATATATTATATAGATTCCTAAAAGCTAAAAAAATACTTCGTTAGGAGGCAATATTTTAATGTAACTGGTGGCGGATGTATAAATGCAAGTAAACTAGAACAAAAATCACTTTACTTATTATGAATATTTAGACCTGTTACAAAGTATCTATTCTTCATTAAGTAACAGTGAGGGTAGGACAACAAAAATATGTGATTATCGGTGTCGTTGTCTGACCGCTGTACCCTTGTGTTCTAATTCAAAAATTAAATCACTTTCAGTTCAAAACTAAACATGCATTCTTGTGGTTTTTATTCCAAAATGTTTGAGGAATAACTGTTAGCATCAAAAGAATTATTATAAATAATTTTTTCTCGGGGTCACGGTGAAAATGTTTCAAAATAAAAAAAATAACAAAGCATGATGTGAACTTATTTTGGCAATTTGTTTTTAATTCATTTATCTGGTTGTTATTCAAATTGTTTGTTCAAATTAATCTTGCAGTTCAAAGCTAAAGACGCATTCTTGTGGTTCTTATCCCAAAATTTGTGGAATAACTATTAGCATCAAAAGAATTATTATAAATAATTTTTCTTTTTTATTTTATTTCACAAAGTTGTGCATACATTATATGCTTCTTTATATGTTAACACTCTCCTACGTACTTATAGAGGATTGATCTACTACACTTTTTAATGTGTAAGCAAATTTATCTGGTTTAGATAAACCAGATATTTCTATGACGTTTCTTTAATATAATTTCAATATAATTAAAATTTCAATATAATAAAAAATTATTTATAATAATTATAGTATATCTATGCAAATATCAAAATGTGCGATGACCATTTAAATTTTATTAAGAATTACTTTAAAAGTTGTACGCCTGCTTATCTTGAAGATTACCTTTGGTAAGATTGATTATTTGAATATTTTTATGACGTTTCTTTAATATAATTTCAATATAATTATGTACTTTATATTCGTAAACACAATTACTTTGATAATCTTATCAGCCAGATAAATTAATTAAAAACGCGTTGCCAAAGTAAGTTCACATCATGCAACGTTTTAATTTTGGCCTTGTTATTTTGAAACATTTTCACTGTGCCCTATTCATGTTGTTTAACATGGTAAATCTTTTCTCCCGGGAGTCTCAGTACTAGCACCCATATCTATAAAGAGAAGGATAAAAATACAGAAAGGTTAAATCGTTCCAAGTGTCCGGCTATTATTTACGTAAAATATTTGCTATCTTAACCCACATATACTTTTGCAAAATTCACTATTGCAACATGACAGATTGTGTTTGACCAGCTGTCATTGCATATAGAATTGCTTCAAGAAATAAGTATGGTACTCCAGTTTGTGTTTCTTGGAATATCATGTATAAATTATTAAAAGGAAACAAGTATATATAAAGCTTTTTAATATTGCACAGAATGCTTTGCGCCAGCTCTTATTGAAGGCTTGTTGGATGTTGTAAAAACTGTTAGGTAATATTTCCTCTGTTCGAGAAAATACAATATGAAAAATAAATTATAGTTTTTATAATTGATCAATAGTCTTATATACGTAGTTTGGCAATTTCAACTTGTTATTGCATTACATGATCGCTCTGTTTCAGATCGTAGTTTGAGTAGTGTGTTAACAAAATTTGTGTCGAGGAACTCCCACTATTGTAAAGCTATTGTAAAGGCTAAAAAAAGAGATTAAGTAATGATGTGTATAGAAAACGATAAGAAAAATGAAGGAGGTTTTATTCTTTACCATCACAATGTTTCCTTTTGGAATGAAAATTTCTGTTGGATAAAAACATACTATTTTCCCTCATCCCCCTTATTTGTTGTATTTGGCATCATGCGTCTTCTGATATTCTTAAAAAAAATGACCATAAAAGGTAAACAATTTCAATTTGAACAAAAATAGAGGATCTAAAGCACTCCCGACAGACCTTTCAAAACTACTTCGTAATAGAGCAACAGTATTGAGGTTAGTGTATTAAAAGGGGCAGAAGTGTACTTTGAGGGGGAGTAATTTTATGTCTTTTCGATCTAAAAATATTTCTTTTTTAAACATTCACCGTACTTTATATTCATACCACATAGATTGTTCTTGTATGTAATTTTTTGAATAATAATGATTTAATTAACTGTGGAATGATTAAGTAATTTTGATTTTTATCAAAAAATTGAATACAAAAAACGGAAATGGTATTTTAGGCGGGTGGAGTACAAATACTGTTTAGAAGATTCCGTTGTAGAAAACATTTGTAATTTTTATAAAAGACAGGACTTCAAGCTTCCTATTAAATGTTTGTCAATGGACTGACAATTTTTTTAATTTCCTAAATTTTCTAGCATTATATCAAGATGAATTATATTTTAGTTTCTTTTTTAAACTCTACACAATGGCAATATCAGTCTAGCAATATTACAGTGAAAGTTCCACCTAAATTCCCTCAGTAGTTTTATAATATGATGGCAATACAAAGAAATAGAGAGATGGGACGTTATTTCTCAACTTCTCAACATTGTATCATGTTGATACTTATTTAATGTTTGGACACTAAGTTGAAAAATATTGAAAACCCCATTAAACTTTAGCAGTTTTCGCATGATCTTTGTACAGATAGGTGAGACTTTTATAACGCCCAATCTCTTTTTAAATATTTTTATGTGAATACTATTGTACCCTTACTTTTTTATTATATGGTTTTCCATGAAAACTATCGGACAAATACCAGTGGCAAATTATTTATGTCATGCTTAAGGAAAGAATATTGCAGTGACAGATTGATTATAACCATGGTAGGAGGTACACAAGATAAAAGAATCTTGCTCACATGATATTAAAAGTGTTACTGTTAATTCTGAATTTTTTGGATTTTTGCTTTAACATCTGTAAAACCATTATTTTTAAATTTATAACTAATTAAACAATAGTTTGAAAATTTTATGATGAAAAGATAATGAGGTAATCAGTTTTAGAATTTTAAATTATTATATAATGTAAGTTATTATTTAATGTAAGTATTGTGGTGTTTCAAAATTGCTGTTTATAGGGTCTATATGAGAAAGGGTTTAATACTAAGATAGGTAAATAGACTTGAATTTACAAGACGGACTAAACAATAACATTTCGTACAATCTCTCTGTAGAAAGTTTAAATTGGAAGTATTTGTTTTTTCTTTTTTTTACATCATCTGAAGTAATGTGTGTGTATGAATTTAATTTTCAGACAGAGCCATTTTTCTCTTTTCCAGAATTGGTATGGAGGGAAGTTGTAAACTTCAAGCCTCATACGCAGGCACCAACAGGAACTGAAACAGTTGCTTAAACATAAACTATATATATCTTAATATGTTTCAATATGTATTTACTGGTGCTTACGTGCAAACGTTGAAAAATACAATTGAATTATGATAATATGTATACATTTATATATGTGTGTAAGTATAAGTTTTAAGTAATGTTAATAATTATTTTTATAACGCTATTTTAACCCCGCAATGATTATTGACATATCTCTGTATTTTTTCAAATCAGATAAAAAAGTTGCATTTTCGAGTCAAATTTTTTAATGTCAACTCTGTGATAGTTATTTACTACACATAAATTTGTATCAAAAGTTTATTTCGAGAATATTACTTAACTTATTAAACAAGTTACTACTTTTTACTATTCGCAATAACTACTTATTCTTTACAATCCAATATATTTGCTCAAAAGTTTTATTTTAACAATAGGTGTTATATCAATTATTACCTCTGTAATATTAGTATTTGGGATGTTTAGTAGGTATAACGATGTTCACTAATATTGACATTTCAATAATATAATATATTAATAAGTGAGGAATGTCACTTGGAAGAGATAAAGGGTTGAAAATTGTACTGGCGGAGTACTGGTTTATAGGCTTATTTAAATTCATTATTGGTTACTTAAATTATCTTCACGGTACCATAGGCCACTTCAGTGTTTAATATACACTTTTAAATTTTAAAAATTGGGGCAGATTTCAGTCTCTGCTTAATCAATCATTTTTCATCATCTGTTATGCATTTCTATTCTTGTAATAGATTATAATAAGTATAGTTTTGTTAGTACAGAAAAATAAAATGTTATTTTTAAATGTAAAATGACAAAAATTAAACCAGTGAAAATTTTACTTAACAAAGCGAAAATTGTAGTCACTTTGACTTAACAAAAGTAAAATACACGCTTTCAATACAATATGAAACTAATTGATACTTAGAGAAAGCGTTGCTAGAATACTTCATTTGTTTAATTTATTGTAATATTTTCTACTCTTAATTACATTTTTAAAGATTTTCCACTGATTTTAAATCTTCTATTATGTAGAAGCCGGCGGTGTTCTCATTCGACTCTGGATCTATTAAATATAAACGCAGAGCCCTTTTATGTATTATTAAACAAGTAGTTTACTTAAAGTAACAAGCACAGTTTACATTACATCCTGCTGCAAGGTCAGGATTAACCTTCTGGTGACTGCTATATTACCCAATAAATTAATCTTTTTGCAGTAAATTTGTGTATATAGAGAAAAAATTTGTCTATAATATTCATATTCTGTAAAAGGATAAACTTTTGTTGACCTGCATTTTTTTAATAAATCAAATTCTCTTTTATAAAGAAAAACACCAACATTTTCCCTAAAGTTTTCATGTTTGTTGGCATTCACTGTAGTGGCCAGCGTAGACCTCAAAAGATTAAATGTTATTAAAATGTGGGTACTTAGTTATAAAGATTTCAATACAGTGGCCAGTGCGGACATTAAAAGGTTAAATGTTATTAAAATTCGGCTACTTATAAAGATTTCAATGCAGTGGCCAATGCGGACCTCAAAAGGTTAAATATCATTAAAATGCGGCTACTTAGTTACAAAGATTTCAATACAGTGGCCAGTGCGAACCTCAAAAGGTTAAATGTCATTAAAATGTTGTTAATTAGTTACAAAGATTTCAATACAGTGGCCAGTGCGAACCTCAAAAGGTTAAATGTCATTAAAATGTTGTTAATTAGTTACAAAGATTTCAATACAGTGGCCAGTGCGGACCTCAAAAGGTTAAATGTCATTAAAATGCGGCTACTTAGTTACAAAGATTTCAATACAGTGGCCAGTGCGGACCTCAAAAGGTTAAATGTCATTAAAATGTGGCTGGCTACTTAGTTACAAAGATTTCAATAGAGTGGCCAGTGCGACCTCAAAAGATTAAATATCATTAAAATGCGACTACTTAGTTACAAAGATTTCAATAGAGTGGCCAGTGCGGACCTCAAAAGGTTAAATGTCATTAAAATGCGGCTACTTAGTTACAAATATTTCAATACAGTGGCCAGTGCGGACCTCAAAAAGTTAAATGTCATTAAAATGTGGCTACTTAGTTACAAAGATTTCAATATAACTTCATCACTTTATAAAGACTTTCAATAAGTAAAAATCATTGTATGTATAGAAACTACAGCATATCTTCATTGTAGACTGTGTGCTATTGTGATATGGTATATCTATCATATATTGTATTTTATTTCTGATCTCATTTTGAAAGCAGTCTTTTGATCTTTATAGACCACGAGATTAGTTATAGTCATAAAAGTTGTGAAACCCAAGTATAATTATGTATGTTAGGATTTCGACCAATAAATATGTTTTGCCTAAGTTTCATAGGATAATTATTATAATTTCCTCAATTCTGAAAGAAACTTATATCTACCATTGCTAGTGTATTAACTCTTAAGATAGTTTAGTATTAGCTGCAACCCCTTTTGAGTTTTGTGAACTTTGTCTAACATAAATTCCTATTATGGGTGCTTTTATGGAACATTAATAAAATTCTCGTTGAAGTACTGTATGTTTTATTATTATGTTTAGAATATTTTCATCGGTTATGTGGAAAAATTCAGTAAAACGCTTCTGTTATAGAAATTTACATTGTTCGTTAAATTTAACTTTGGGTTCTTATTTTGTAGATAAGAAAAAATATTGAATATTTCAGTGTCTCAGGTAGAAATCAATAAAGACAGAATGGTGAAACTTTGTGTACATTTTAGAGTATCCTTATTGAAGATAAAAAAAATACCAAAACTCTTTAGCTCCATAGAAGATGCACAGTAAAATATAATGAAACTCGAAGTTGGAGTGGTGAACGTGCCTTCCGGAGAGTGGTTCTGGAGCCTTTATAAAAAATTTTTTTTTTTAATTATCAAGTTATAATCATTTCACATCATTTTTTAAAAGCTTTTCATTCTAGTTCACTTTGTGTATAGGTGATTTTTCATGGCACTAGATATTTCACCATCCACTGATCTCCTTGAACTTTATGGTCTATTCAATTATTTGCAATGCCCCATATATAGTTTGAAAAATAAAGTTCGGATATTGTTTCTTCAATAAAAATAAATAAAAACAGAAAAGTTTTCGTAGTTCTCTCTTTGTTCATTCTTTTCCGATACATTTGGAAATATTCGCTATTTTTTATGCCAACAAAAACAAGGTAGAAATCGGTTTGAATGTATATACATTTATCTTTAGAATTTTACTTATTTTGTTATACTGTAATGGATGTTAATAATTTTTAAATGAAATTGTCAATGGCTTTTACTGATTTTGATATCAATTCGCGTCTAATATAAATATTAGGGTAATCAATCACTGAAAAAAATTTTGCTAAAGACATATTTGGGATCACTTTTAGGATAGCATCCATTTTATAATGTTTTATTTATCAATAAAAACAAAAGAGTAAGTTTGTCTTTCATTGCAAATAATTGAATTTAAAGAGATAACAATATTAAGAGAATACGTGTCTGTAATTGGCGGTTGTTGATTTATCGACTATTTTTTTTTACAAGTGATTGATTTTGGCGAGTTTGTTTTACAGTTCATGTTTAACTTAAAAATAGTACACCAAATCAATGTGTATTGGGTACAGTATACAAATATATGCGAAATTAAAAAAAAATTTTTTTACTGCTTCTATTATTAACTGAAATTAGGTTTCAGTGTAAATCAAATAAGAAATGTGAGTTGTTCAGTAATTCTAATAATAAATTTGTACTTATTCAAATCAATATGACTATGAATTTGTTCTGTAGATTTTTAATAGATAGATATACATCTATATTAATAGCGATTATATTCATTTGCCTTTAATAAATGTAAACTTATTCAAATAATAAATTGCCTTTAAACCCCTAATAGATGTGAAATATAACAATTTTTGTTCGCAGAACAATGCCAAATCACAATTCATTTTCCGTTGTAATGTAGATAGTGCCTTTCTTGCAACAACTGTAGCTTTATAAATAGTGCCGACCACTGTACACAAATATTACCTATATGTAGTTTTCAAATACTAAATATTATAGATATTATTATCATTATAGTCACAATCATGATCAAGTTTGAGTGAAACAATGATTGTCATTAAAAACCATGAAGTTTTTTAATACTGTACATAGTGTGGAGACATGGAAGCGTGATAAATAAAGCAGAAGATGATAGTGTTTCGAAAGTAGAGTATGACTGAGCTGCGTGTCACGTAAACTAAGAGATCTATGTTAGATATTCCTTCTTTAATTTGACTTCGATGAGAAATTTCTCGTGAGATAATTTTGCCTTGCAGATTGCTAATCTTATGAATAAACTGGATTGCCAATTGCCAACATTAGGCAGATTTGTAGCAGCTCTTCATAGCATTGCCGACCAAACAAACGGTGGAAAATGATTATTCATTCAAAGCATGTTTATAGGATATCTTCTTAGATAATTTTTATTGCAAATGCTAAATAAAATGAAGTTATTGGAATCCTAAGTTATTGGACCGTATACTTCTAAATAATCTTGTTACCAGATAAGAAAGATTTAACTAACCATGGCTATCCGTCCACTATCAACTTTAAAAGTTACAACTGTAATTCACATGATGCTATCGTCCTGAAACTTTTTCTTTCAAACAGTGATTGTTGATAATATATAATTACTGAAGTAGACCACCTAACATAATTTTGTGTATGAATTAAAATTTATAATAAGGATTCAAAGCTTTCGTACTGTTAAAGTATATCGTATATACTAAAATTTCTATAGAATAGAATTTTGGGCAAGGGCAGTTTTGTAAATGTATTTCTATTTTTTCTGTCAATCAATATCATTATTGTTAACGAATACATCAATAATTGCATTGAATATATTTTATTCCAAAATTATTATTTTAATTTCATGGTATTTTTTCAAGTATAAATAATGGATATAAAATAAGAGACAAGCTTTTTCAGTCATACTTCGAGTCCTCTTAAGCAATCAATATATAGTGTATATTATAGATTTAAGGTAAAGCTTTATAGTATTGATGTCGCTTTTTAATAATAATGTAATTTTATTATTTACCAGGATAAATTTATTCTAGATTTTGTGAATGTAATGCTGTTTTTTGCTTTATTTTGATGTAATTGCAATCCTATGTTGATTGTCAATAAAGATATTATTTTAAATGAACATAAGAGGGTCTTATTGTTTGTTGCTATCAGTTTTAATTTAATTTCCATGCCCTATACACTTTTAGATCCAAATAAATTTGGTAAAATCCTTTTTGAAAACGAGTAAATAATAGCAGCAGTACAAGACAGTCACTTTTAATGCTCTTTTTTCTGACAAACATTTTTAGAAAATTATGTCATTAACTAGAAATTACGACATTTCCATAAATAATTAGTCATAACATTTTGTAACTTGAATAGCTATAAGATAACGTGCTGGAGTCCATTATCACTTTTGCAATTTTTTTTAAAAATATATACACTTCTCTCAAGTATTAAAGAGGCAATATAATTTTGTTTCCCTGTAATTTATGAAGGTAGTAAATTTACTTTCTGTCTTTTCACTTATTAACCAATTAGTCATAGCGACAACAGTGATTCCTAAATTGTGTCGCGGGAATGAATTATCGATCTCGGGTATCGATAACAAATACTCATTTGGTAGATTGATAACTTTGGTCCTGGCCAAGATATAAACCCAGAGTATGATTACTCATATTACTCAGTATTGAGTACTTTTTTAATTAGAGTTTAGCACTGTAATAATGTTATCTGAAATATTTAAATTATGGAAATAATTACAATTGCATTATCATGCCGAGTACAAATACTATCTCCGATATGTTTATGCTAAATAATTATATTTTAGAAGAAAATAAATAATAATGTGAAAGAAAATGTTTTTTTTCTTTATTCACAAAGAAACAGTGGTAGAATGGCATACAGCCATATAATCTTTTCTTAGATAAGCTATATGGTTACATTCTATCCCTATGACATCGGAGGTGGAAATCTGGATATGGAAGTGATAATGAATGAAAATACAATTTGCAATGACAGAAAACATGAGTACTTAAAGTATTGAGTACTGGGAATTTGGTATTGAAATCCAAAATATAGGTACCTACTCAGTATCGAATGTATCATTTCAAATCTATGTATAACTGTTACAATATTGAATTGAGTTGTAACCAAAAGACCGTTATATTTTTATAAAAGTAATAACTCGGTTACTTATTTAAATAGGAAATGGTAGCTACTGAAGATACGTCATAACATATAATGTTGCTATTTCTCCTTGATGAGTATACTTGTGACTCAGATAACTGGTTAAACATATTACACTTATGTGCTTTCATTAATGAACTGTGCCTAGGTAATTAAAACAATTGCAATTCTTAGAATCATTATTTGAAAGCGAGTTCGCATATTGAGGTTTGTATTAGATAATATTTTACATAATTTATTTAACTGACCAATTTATGTGAAATCTCATAATACCAACAGATATCATAGGCTGTTCCAATGGTAAAAGTTTCTTACTAAAAGTAATTTGGCAAGTTTTCAGTGAATTTATGTAATCAGTACAATTCAATATCGATTGCATCTTGCAATCAGACTATAAAACTTGAAAATATTTTATGGTTTGATTTAATAATTAAAAAGCTTAATAATATTTAAATTCATATAACTTTGAATTTCCTTGCAGAAAGACAAGGTTGTGGTATTGAGTTACAAGAATATATACTGTCATTGCAAAGAACAATAGTAAGCTTTGTATGTTTTGGGCTTCACACCTGCATAAACAATTTCAGTAATGCCAGAGATATAATTCATGAATTTTGTTAAATTATAAAGAGAAGGTTGTGTTTATGAGGCACAATGTTTTAAAATGATGAAAACATTAAGAAAAAGAAGATACCGTCGTTGTAGGAAGCAAAGAATGAACTACATTCTGATAAATAACTTACTCTAATACACTGGGATTTATAAAATGTTATTTAATTTAACAAAACAATCATTTGTTTTATTTTAATTACATTTTTCATTAATACAAAATTACTATTTAATTTTTCTCTCCAAACTGTTGTCAATTAACATTGTACATATCAAGGCTGTAACTGTAGTCAAAACATGGCACCTACTAAGGGTAGTCGGAGTGGGGGTGGAGGTGGCTGTGCTAGTCACAGTGATAGAGCCTGGGCACCGGGTCGTGAACTGAGTCTATGGAATTTTGGAAACTCAATTTTTTTCAAATTAAATTTATTTATAAAAGTCACACCACAAATGAGACTAATAGAATAAGTATTTTCTGCTTTAGTCTTCATAGTAAACAGAAATTACCTCAATGCAAGGTAAAATTTGTAATCAAATTCTAGTGTATGTAGGTCACTTGGTATCTCTTGATAACAAACTTAGTATAATTATATCTATAAATTGTCATATTGTGAGAACATCTTTTACAAATGATATGCCAGAAATCATTACGCAAACATTTCAGGAATACATACTAAGTTGAATAAAAAACCTCTTAAAATTCTCAAATCCGTGTGTTAATTTTTTTAAATTTGCAGCGGGTTTATTTTGACGAGAATGTAATATTGAGATGGAATATGCATTAGCTGAGATTGCACTGACCATTTGGACTGTTTTACAATGGTACAAACAGTGCGAAAGAGCAATTTTGATTTAGACGATTACACTTGAAATTGTGCCAAGTGTTGAACGCATAGTTGCTGAACGCTTAGTCACTTACAAACAAATCGAGTAAACTTTAAAGATAAGTGCATGGACTGTAAATAAAGTTTTAATAGATATTGAACTAAAGAAAGTATGTACCTACTTTGTGCCAAATAATCTGACTGATGAGCAAAGAGTGATCGTCGAATGGTGCAAAAAAATTCTCATTAAGTTTATCCAGGGCCATCCATTGAAATTGTTTCAATTATTATGGGCGACGAAACATGGCTATTTAATTTTGATGTCTGTAAAAAATCTCAAAACCTATATGGTCGTTTGAAGGAGATGATTATCCAACTGCCGAGGCAAGTGCGTTTAAGTAAGAAGAGGATGATTGTCATTTTCTTTGGTCATCGGATTAATTAAAACAATTCTTTTGGAATTGTTTTAATTATTAATCAAGGTAATGATATAGCAAACTAGAATATTGAAATTTGTGTTCTTCTCAGTACGCTAAAAGAGGTGTTACTGAAGATTTAAATGTGCACTTGGTTGTTGCACCACTGGGTTCAGTAAACAACTGAGTTTTTCAAATTATCTGGAATCAGACTATTAGATCACCCTCCATATAGTCCAGATTTGGCATCCTGTGACCACAATATTTCCTATATGAAAAATCAGTTAAAAGGAGGCAAGTTTGCCTCTGATACAAAACTTTTAGCGGCTAAGGAAAAAGAATACATTTACGTCTCGTAAGACAAATGGAAAAGGAATGGTTGATGGATGAAGATGTTTTGAAAAACTAAAATATTTTAGTGGTTAGTCAACAAGACTTACAAATGACCTATGTATTTATTTTTTATAATAATATCTTACACTTTCATTTTAACCTCATAGTGTGTCATTTGTGTTGGAGATTACTGAAGGGGTCATTTGTCAGAATTTGAAGTGCGTTTTACTTTTTGACTTCTTGTTGATCTTGTTACATACTATAATTTGTATGATGATATGAAAAATTATTTTGGGAGTTTAAAAAAATATTTTATATTCAGTATCAATATAGTTACATGATAAATTTAATGTCGTCTTGTATTATGTCTATTTAATTAAACTATGTCTTGCTATAAAATTTCATCATGATTAGACTTAAACTGAATAAGTTATAATAATGTGATATATAGATGGACAGACAGACTGTGTTTATACAAATTATCTATTAAGTTTCTGTTTTTCGCCAGTTAGCAACGGAAATTTAAAAAGTAATGTGATAGTAAAAATATCTAGGTGTAAATAATGATTACATATACTTCAGGTTTTTAGTTTAAGTTTAGAAATGATAATGACAAAAATTAGTCTGAACAATATTGAAAAATTTTAGCGGGTCATTAACAATTTTTGATATCTAAAAACGTAAACATCACACAAACTCCAGGTCCTTGTTACGATAGTGGTAGAAGTTGTGAATATGCTAATGTTCAAGCAGGACACACATTACAACTGAAAACTAAACTGAAGTTGAAGAATCTATCTCTGTTAATGAGTTCTTTATAGATGCAATTTCATTGGTAAATTCATCTAAGGCACGCAATTTAAAATATGATGTAACTTGACCAGATGATATCTAAGATGCCTATGTCAAAACATTGTTCATTCCTAAATCAGTTTACATCAATTTCAAAATATGAGTTAAGCGTTTTCAAAAGATATTGAAGGTAACCAATTCCAAGATACTTAGACAAAAACAATTAAAAAAACAAGTTCCCTTATTTTTCATGTGGTATTTTTGATGATAGTAGTAATAAAAATTTAAGTCAAATTGCGATAACTGTAATTTTACCTAGAAGAAAACGATTTTATGATACTATTCCATGGAAATAGTTGCGAACAAAAAAAAAATTATATGAACTGGATGTAAATACAAATATATTTAAAAGGATATGATTTCGATAACATTTACAGATTTAGTGAAAGTCAACAAAATGGAAAGTAATTTTGAAAAGAATTTTGGATACTCTTCAGAAAGATAACAAAATGCTCAACAAGAGCCATTGAAACGTAAGGGTATGACGCAACGAGTTCATTGCTGGTTGCGATATTCTCAAAATAATACACCGTTCTTTCTGGTGAAAAACTTCTCAAAAATATATCAGTAAATGCTACACCTAATATTTTCGTAATGAGCAAATTGTTCTAATCCTTAGGTATATTTCCAAGAAAAAAATTTAATTTAGAGTTAAGAAACGTTTTATTGATTTCGTGAATTTCTCGAATAAAAAAGGTAAACGTATCGTAGAACAGTATTTTCAGCTCTACTATGGTTCAAAATACCTGCTGAAGACACATTAGCCAAGATATGACAATGGGACAAATATGTGTGGTAGAATGAACAAAATTAAAGTCAGAGGCAATCGGAGTTGCACTACTTCTCAGAATAAAAAAGGCCTCAACCGATCCAATTCAAGAATTCAAAGTTAATGTTGTATTCCTGGTTCTGAATTTCATAATGGCTGACTTGAAAGCATCAGTTTGAAGCTGCAAAAGCCATTTGCAACTTTTTTTCATGGATATTGAAATTTTCTAAAATGGAAGAATCGCTTGTAAACATAAAAATTTCTAATACATACAGTTGAAAAAGATTTCATACAAGAGGGTTTTCAATTTTAAAAACACAACTTTCCTTCCAGGGGGAAGGAAAGTTGTGTTTTTAAAATTTATTATAACAATGTTTTGCACGGCACTCGTCACTGTCTTTTCAGCAGAAAGATATTTTAGTAGATTAGCTAATTCTCCAAAAATGTGGCATAGATTTAAAACTGCCCAGAACGACCCAATAACTTGGTAGTTTTATTTCTTAAGAATGGCTCGGCTCAGGATGCCGGGTCCATGATTAATAGTACCTATATTAATACTAATTTCTATTATTTTGGACAGACTGTAACAATGTTTTAAGTGTTTCCTTCTAGAATGTGTATGGAAAACTAAAAATTTTAATTCATCAATTTATCGATAAAGGGCCAGATCAGATCCCACGAGATGTTGTTCAGTTGGTAATTAGAACTAGTAGTTTAGAATATTTTTTAGAAAATTATGATAATTTATTTTACTTTTTGAATACCTGTTATGTTACTACTATGATTCATTGGTACAAAAAGGGCTTTTTAATTTGTTGATTCACTTATTGCAAGTCAACATTGTAGAATATGAGTCAGTATTGGTGTTGCAAAAAATATACAAAGCTTGTTTCTATCCAGCTGCTAATCTTCTATATATTTAACATAAGATTGCATTATCTTATCTTTTTTTCTATGGTATTCATTCTCTCCATAGAAAACCTTTGCCAATATCATGTTTAGAAGAGGTGGCAGACGACACAAATAGAAGAGTCTCAATTTATATATTTAAACTAATAATTTTTGTAATACTCAATTTGTATTGCATTATTGCGTTGAATCAATATCCTGCCTGCTCTCTGATCATTAATAATCTGTTTAAAAAATTAAAGTCTACCATTATAATGCATATAATTGAACTATACAGTCACTGATATTCAATGCGACGATGGCGGGCTAATGCATATGCTATACCTTATGTAGTGTCATTTGTTGCTTTTCTTGGTGTGCTGTGCTGTAGCTAGTCAAACAAACTTACTAGATTTATGCCCAGCTATGTAGATTTTAGAGCTTAATGGCACAACACTTCAGCATTTCATAGGCCACAAATGATACATTATGTATTGGTATAGCACAATAATTACAATTAACCAGAGGTCTTGATAGCCCTTCAAATTAACTGTCTCATTTCATTGAACACAGGTGATTCTTTTGCTTGTAACTTAATATAGTTTTGCTATAGAAATCTTACTGTTATCTATGATTTAGTCAAATAAAAGCATCTCTACTATGTTCATAAAAAAATCAAAATTTGTTTATTTAAATATGAATAAAAATGTGAAGTATGTACACTGCCAAATAATTAGATTTGGATTGTATCAGTCATAATAATTTTTTGTTTATGGTCAAAATATTTGTCAAATATAATGACAACAAAAACAATTTTAAAGTAAGAGATTAGAAATACTATGAACATTTCCGAGTTATGATTTGGATTACTTTGATTTTCCGAAACAATTTTTATTCTCATTTTAAATTATTTTTTGCATTTAATGTTTCATCATAAAATAAAATTTAAATATAAAGTGATACCCAAATGGGTGATTTTCAGGGTTAATCTTTATTGATCTAAAGTCGGACATTTCACCACGCCGCACCGAAAGACTGGGCAAGTGTGATCTGAGGACACAAGCGTGTTCATCATAGTATGCCATGTGTGTGCTGTTTTACTATACGTAAATAGAGCAATGTTCCTTTACCGGATGGTGCTATTTATGTTTGAAAATGATTTTAATACATACATATAATGGGGATCTATGCTGTCAAAAATTTTAACTGTATACACTACTGAACATTTTTGTCTAATAGTAACTTGACTACTCAGCGTATGAAAGTAAATATAGTTGTGGTCAAGAATATTTTGACCCCATGTGTTCAAGAACATTTTTCAATTTAAATAAATGTTAATTTAATGTTATTTAGATTTTAAACAATTATGTTTTAGAAGTGAAACCTATTCCATATATTTCATTACCATTGATTCGTGTTCAATAATTTGCAGGTTTCCAAAAGATGAATATTCTGTAGTCTTATGAAATTCTATCAAATGACAAACTTAGGGTACAAGTTTAGTGAAAATATGAATTTCACAATCTTTTTTGCTTTTAAAGAAGAGAATATACATAAAATACAACATATTTAAAAAGTTCTGTCGCCTTTATTTTATTATAAAAAAATTTAAAAAAAAGTTACTACTCAACAAATACCACTTATAGTATTGCTAAAGCTTTTTTGCCTACACCAATTTAACCAATTTTAAAAAGCTAAATAATTGTGATGCCTCACTTAACAATTAACATCAGCAAAGATATTCAATTCTGTTTACCTAAAAATATTTGTGTTTTTATTACATTTTTGTTTGTGTTTCTTTTTTAATATAAATTCTGGTTTACATTCACAATCTTTTTTATTTATTTCATAAACAGGGAATTTTTCACTGTTGCTGAAGTATGTTTATTAACAATGAAAAATTAAAAAAAGTGAAACTAAAGATATATTTTTAAGGTTAGTGGAATATAATTTTTACGTTAACGTTAACAATATTAAGTACATCTCTCGCATTTAACTTTTATTAATATTTTTATTTATATATTTCTTAAGTGTGTAGTATATTATCATAAATTAAAATGGGAGTCTTTTTTACATGTCATTTCCTTTTCTAATAACTTTTTTATAATTATATATAATTTAAATGTGCTATTGTTTACGTATATTATTCCATTTAAAAAATAACAGTGAAATTCGCAATCAAGCATCTAGTTGGTGTTGATCAAATTGTTTACATTTTGTCTCATTTCATTCTGCGGCAACTAAAGATACTAGTATCAAACAATTTAATAGACATCAATAAAATCTGGGGTGCCTATGTGATTGTCGACGTCGTGGTGTGTTAGGTTGATCACAAGGCATACGGCCTTTGATGATGCAGGCACTGCGGGGCCCAGCTACGATCTCTAGCCGTTCGTCGAACAGGGCTGGATTGGTGTTATGGTTGGCTGTAAGAGATTACTCTCATAGCAATAAGTCCGCCATATGTATCAATTAGATACATTAAAATAGATAAATAAATGATTATACTCATTAAGTGACTATAGATTAATAACGTAATAAATAAAAGTAAATCTTCACTAATAATACATATTGATTTAGTAATCGTCCAATACCTACTGAATCTGTGAGGTTTGTAATCAACACCAGTATGTATTACATGTCCCTATGACATCAATAATGTTTGGCACTTTTCAAAAATGCAATTGCCGTCTTTACAATTCCCCATTTACTGTCTTCATTTGGTAACATATATAGTTACCACATTGCGTAGTCCAGACTATAGTACTGTTTATAGTGTTTGACTAAAATGCTTTAGTTGTATGTGTTATAAAAACACAATGATGCCATATCACACATCCTAAGACATACCAAATATAACAATTATAACAAAATAACATACAATCAAGGTTTAAATCCATTGAGATGTAGTTTTATGGAGACAGTTCAATAAAGAAAACTTCTATTAAGTATAAGTAGAACTATGAGGGTTCAGTATATACTAAATGTATATAAATATTTAGGGGTCACATATTTCTCTATTAAATTATTTATAAATATTATTTTTCACTTTACAAAAATATTGCCTAGTATGTTTTTCATAGGTGTATAAATATTGTGAATTTCTCAAAAAAATATGAAATTTATAGCCATTTTTGTAAATCCAGCATAACTTAGGTAAATTTTTAGTAAGATTTTTTGTAACTTTGGCAGTTTTAGGAATGGGGTGTCCGGTGACATGTCTTTGTAGGTATTTTCAGCATTATCTCTAGAAGTATTTTACATAAAATTCTCATAACAGTTCTCATAACTCTTTATAAACGCTTTTGCAAAAAAAACGGGCACTTATAGGGATAAACCATATCAGTTATTTTATTATTATTTGATGCATTTTATATGGCGATATGATGAGAATATTGTTATTTATTATTGAGATATTGTTTTTACCTACTTTAGTCATTAAAAATGCGAATAAATTAAAAAAACGACGTCTAGAAGTCCACAGGGGTATCGTTGCCAGGTCCTTTAGACGGTGGAACGGCTCACATTATACTGCTGAGATACATAACATTGGCTACAGCCTTCTTCAAGCAGCACAATAATTTTACTGGCTTTTATCGTTTTTTCAACCATACTGAGAACAGCAAACAGAAGTGAACTAATGCAGCAAACCGCAGAAATTTAATTAAAATTTATTCGTTAAAATAAAAAACGTAACAAATGAAAAACAACTTAATAAGAGTTGGATTTCATTTACCGCCAAAAACTACATTTTTGTCAGTAAAAGAGAATTTTCATTCGAAATAATAAATTTCAAATTTAGAACATTTTTATGTGCCAGAATACACTATACCTGCCAGTAACAATTACAATTGATACAACCTCTTAATAAATAATATATTGTTAATATGACAAAATCAAAACCGCCCATTTTTTATGCAAAAGAGTGTAATTTGCTCTTTAATATGATACCCCACACAATGCATGATTTTGACAAAAAAACAATGTTTTTCAGTACTCCATTTAGGGCCTTAGAAATTTATTTTTGAGTGGTAACTATGTGATATTTTAGTATTAACTTTGAGATATATTTAGGCTATTTTATTATTATAATGTCAAGTTTTTATGTCAAATAGTTTCTGAAAAAGAAAAAAAAAGGTTTACTAAGGCCTTTGCTGATGAACGAAAGCCTGAGCCGATCTATTATGATATAAAGATCTAAAATATGATGGGGAATCTGCTCAAAACCAATGATGAATTTTGATTTTCTAAGCAACACTAAATTATATGATGTATTATTCATACTCATTCGTCAATGGGTCCTAGTTGAAAGTATTTGTCTAACCAAATATCAATGATATTAGATTTTTATATATTCCATCTTATTTACGATGAGGACTGTTCTTATTTACAATGGACCAAGAGATTTGTTATTTAAATAACATGTTTTGTTTCTATCAACAGAATCAACTGATAACTATTACTAGAGTTAAAAAAAACCTTAAAAACAATGTAACAAATTTCTTTTTCTAAGTATGATTATATGATATTCGTTCAGTTATTTTTGACATTCACAATGCCAAAATATAATATAAAAAATAAAAGGCTAAAATATGAGAAGACTATAATTGTTATTAAATTAGTACTTGTATTGTTGACAGTAATAATTCTTATATGAAATATCAGTATATTTCAGTTTCATTCATAATTTTCTCAATTTATAAGGAATAATATGTTACAGGTCAGATTAATGAAACTATATCAACTAGGATAATAAGATCTTTCTTTAGTTTTGTGAAATTAATAAAATTTGAAGCTATTTATTTATGCATGGATATAAAGCTTTCACGAACTTAACATGTGAATACAAAATAATAGGAATCAAGAATTTGTACTGTAATCGTTATTTTAATAAACATTATAACTAACAGGATTATTTGGGTATAGGTGAATATATTTTTAACACATCATGCTCATTGACCTGTTATTTATGAATTAACATTTTCCCCTCAGTATGTATTGCTTAATTCTACAAAATCAAAGAAAGTTTATAATACAGCTTGTCATCAAATTGTTTAATCTTGCCCAAGGCCTACGAGAATAAAATAAACCACATTCACAGTGAAATGAATTAATTTTTTATTGAGACAAGTCACATTACCTAATAAACTTAATATTCTATACAGATACTTGTGATTTTATTTGACCAGTTAACCTTTTCATCGCAAAGCGATTATATCGATGACAAGCCCTCTACGCCACCAATCAAGATTGCAATTTAAGTAAACCGCCAATAACACATATCAAACATAAAAGTGCACTATTTTGATCAAATTAATGCACTGGGCCATAATTCAGTCGATTGTAAAATGTCAAAACTAAGTTGCGTATATATTTTTCACCAAATAAAATTTATAGAAGATATGAAAGTAAGTAATCGCTTAAGTGTTCGTTGGTTATTTTATGAAAAATAAGTCTTATGTTATTGCAGCAACGTGATATTGTTGCGTTATTAGATATTGTGACATGATTGTTATAAAATGAGCAACTTTTAGTAGTTTCTTTCAATGGCTAAGACAGTTTTATAACAGAGACTCAAAAAATATGTCGATACTATAAAAACATATTTTATTTTTCGCATATTCCTACAAAACGCAATAAGATATGTACTCAATACTTTAATAGTTGCATTGGAATAATACTAAATAAATTGTCAAAATAGTACATATTGAGAATACTATTTTTAAATAATTACTTCTCAATTTGTGACTTACGTCATTTTCATCCTAAACAGCATTCTGCATAGTGAAAACTATATTCGATCTTCCTGACGTACTATGATATCCCATACACAAACATGCCCACTCTTCAATCAGGGGATGGAATTTGCCGACGAAGGGTCTGTTACTTTTCACTCCAACATTTAACATTTTTTAAATTATTTAGATAAGAATTTGTAAAAAATATTGTGATAAATGTTTAAGAGTGCAGTTGGGAATAGAAAACACTACCCTCCTTACAATAACTCGGTCTACGGTTTTGTATAATTGTAAAATAATATTGCATAGCCAGAATGTATTCAATCAGAGGGGAGGGGGACACCATCCAATAAAACCCATTCTGATTAGAAATTAAAAATTTGGTTTCCTCCTCTTAAGTTCCATGGATATCCGATCTAGGTATGCAATAAACTGATGTTATTTGTATAAAATGGAACATTAAAGTTTTGCAGATTCAGCAGCACAAATTGGAAAAGTAACAATTTTTTTTCAGATTCATCTCAAAAATATAAGACGAAAATAGTCTATACATTTTTTATTTCGACTTTTATTATGGATAAAATAATTCATTTCTTAATAACATACTGATTCATTATCAACATTTTCTCATTCATGACTACATTTAGAATAGGATAAGATACGAAAAAAATTTATTGATTTTAAATGTTTTATTTTGTACTCGGGAACACACAAAAGCCTTGCTATTCCAATTTAACACCTGTATATTAAATTTACGCTTTACAATAGTAAAATAAACGATATTATTTCACTATGTGGTAGTTCCATTTTTGAGTCACTGCCATTTTATAATATGATTAAATATAAATCTTTTACTATGAAACTTATTATGAAATACAAAAGCACAATTCTTCTATTCGTTTAATATTTGTAATTTAATGACAGAATAAGCAACCAAATAAAAAATCTTAATTTTGCTATACGCAATTTTGCAAGGTGGATAAATTTCAGCTACATTAGTTATATTGTGGATTAATTCTGAACAAAACTTATATGATAAAAATGGTACAATCACTCAAATTTCAATATTAAATGAATTATTATTTTGCATTTATTAAAACAAAAATTGAATATGGATTAAAGAAGTTTTGAAATTTATTAATTTAACCATTCCATTATACACAAAATATATTTCTCTTCCAACATTACATGAAAGCAGCAATATATTCATGACAACAGCAAGCTGCTAAGACTGCGACATATAAAAAAATAATTGTGTGGTGTTGCATTTCTATTAACATTAGACCTAAGAGAATTAACTAAATTATTTATTTAAGACAGAGAAGTTCAATCGAAAGGATGAATTGAATAAGTTTGCAGTCTATACAATTAATAATTTAACTTTTGTTGATGATAGTTTATTTAATTGTTGCAGAACAGAACAAGTTTATTTGTTTGGGTTTTATGCGAGTTACAATTTCACACAACACAATTTTCTTTACTTATTATTCCTAAGTGTAAGTTTTTATTTTAATCTTGGGCAGCGACCGAATATACTTATGTCAAATCGACATTCTTTATTTTGAAACATTAATTATTATAAGATTCTGGCAATATTAATATTATCATACAGCTAATTGCAAGAAGTCACCAAATCATTCATTTGAAAAAAATGAGTATTTTCTAATCTGTTTGAAATGTTAAATTATTAGTCTATACAATTATTAGTTTTTTACATAAACTTAATAAATGGGTCATTCACTCGTAGCTTCATTCAAGAAGATATTTTTGTATATCATGTTTTTGATCATATTCAGGTAATATTTTAAATGAAAGTTGTGGACTTCTTTCACTGCAAAACTATTATTCGTTTTGTTCAATATCTTGGTGAAATAACTTCAGTATTTATTTATAATCTTTGGTAATTTTTAATAATCAATAATTTTCCAAAAACCTGAATAGATTTTTTGGATAATTGCTTTAAAGTAAAAATGTTGCTGTATTTTTATTCTACTGCTTCATATGAATTCTACGTTTCTCTTTTTAGTTTCACTGAATGTACAAAATGTATATAGTCAGGGAAACCGCAAATATTAATTTTTTTTACTTTTTTGTTATATTTGTGTGTCTTAAATAATATCACTGAGAGCTTGGTTTTGCGGCCAGATTACAGATGATTTTGTTTTATGATCTTTATTTGCTTCCAAAACCATGATAAACTGCGAAATCTTGACTATATAATGATGAATGAGATACTCGAGTGATATTATGAAGTAATAAAACAATGTAAATTTAAATAAAAGCTCGGTTAGCTAGGGGACCACACATTTTGGTTTACATAAAACGACACTGTCCCCCCCGCGACAAGCCATGTGATTAAAAACGTGTAAATGGATATAATATACGAGAAACTATTTTATTTTACTATTTGGGATAACAGTACAAGGCCCGAAATTTAATAATTTCGTTCAATAATGTAGCACAGCATATCAAGAGTTCTGGTGTTGCAAGTTATACATTTTGTCCGTGATTTCGTTATTGTAATAAAATCCCCAGGGTTATCGATATCATGCAGGAATGCCCAGGGTTGAAAGGGACCCTCGACGCGAACCAATAGGAATGTAGCATACAGATAGTCCAAATCGTTTTTCATTTAACGTCAGTTTCATATGGCCATTTTGCCGGCTGGGTATGTTTTTATTGTGTCTACTGGGAGACTGTAATTTTTTCATAAGTAATAGATCATTTAATCTAAAATTACTCTTACCATAAAGAAATATGTACTTTACGTGTACTTTGGGAAATTGTTGAATATATTCTATACCATAACCTCAAATAATATTAAAATGTCTCCTGGATAACCGGTCACTATTCTGGTGACTCAGGGGTCAATTTCGGTGATTCAGGAGACATTTGATGCAGTATTCATTAATACTTGTTTCCTTGTCATTTGTTTTAGTACATTCTTGTATAATTTATTTCAGTTTCACAGCGTTGACAGCTTCAGAAAAGCAAAGGTATATAGAAAAATTGAAACGTGATTCTTGAATTAATCAATGATTTAACCGCAAAGGAAAAACAGCGCTAGAATAATTTGGAAATTAAAGAGAGGTCAAAGGCAGTACAAAAGAAATGTCTAATATGTTATCGATATGCACCTAGTTCTCCTTCAATCATCCAACAACCTCTGCTACAACAACCACACTTCAGTGATGATGATAATAATGAGACTGAGCGAGCTTCTCCACATGTATTACTAGAATTAAAAAAATATTCAGGAAAACAGAGCAGAGGAAGAAAAAAGTGAAAAGAGATAGAACAAAATTGTATAGAAATAGAAAGCCAAAGAAATAATACTCGATGAAAAATTTCAATATAAGAAACTTACCAATGTAATTGAAGAAAAATATCAAAAAGTACGGGGAACGCAAAATAAAACCTTGTTAAAAATATAGTCGGAACTATAGATGGTCCAGGAAAAGAAGAATTATAGTCATTCACTGGGATTAAAATGTCAACTGAGAATATCTGTACCAGTGCAAAGAAATGTTACACATATCAAGATAAAAATAAAAGAATTTTTCATAAGAGATGTTGTATCAAGACCTACTGCTGGCAAAAAGGAGACAACAACTATGTCAAACAAGACCAAAGTCCAGAACTAATTCTTATTTGATAGCATGAAAATCTTATTTATGACTTTTAAACAAGAAAACCCAACCACTAAATGTTCTTACTATTATTTTACACAAAACTGACCAATCTTTATAGCGAAACCTTACTATATTTGATGATTTAGATAATGATGAAGTTAACCTTTTTACGACATGTAAAAGAGCAGTATTTCGATTAGATTGCAATGACTTATATTATTTATACCCACAGACGTTAAAGTTTTTCCAATGCCGACAATTATAAATAAGTGAGGTCAATTGTACTATGGTTTCAAAAGTCCCATCGACATATTTGAAAAGTGAATTTGCATTTGATTTAATCTCATTCTAAGAAATGACAGAATTATAAGTTTAATTTTCTACTTATTAAAGAAGTAATATTGAAAATTTGTTGTTTTTATAACATAAATGTTAAATGATGATTGTGTCTCTAGTTATCCGCATCCATTATAATTCATTTGTCATGTATAATGAACTGAAAACCCTCAAAACTGTGAATTTTCAGTTAATTATACATGATATTGTTGTAATTACAGATGTTCACAGTAAAGTCTAATCTTTTGCAAAATATGTTTGGAGCCATTAATTTAAAAAAGAAAAGCCAAAAAAATACTTAACATTAAATATAGTGATTTTCGAAAAAATACTGGCTAAAATGTTATGTTTGAATATGTGTGAAACATATATATTTATGAACTTAATAAAATAAAAAATATTACAACAAAATATCTTGATGTCATTTGAAAAAAATGGATACAGTTTATGATTACCCTGGAGACTAACCAAAATGTTATGCCCTCTATCTATGTCAAAACTGATATTAAGCGCCAGAAATGTCCACTGCATCGCCTTAAAATTTGAAATTCATGATATTCCACTTCTACCTATACACAATTACAGAAATTATATGAAAGTTTAATAAGTCATCAAAACATGCTTTTTAATACAAAAAAAAGTTGATTGATTGCCCATATACCTTCTTGGATATGCTGCAAGTTGTTTATCACTTTTAAATCTAAAACCTTTTAGGAAAATATTATCATGTGAATATAAAAAAATATTATACAGATCCTAAATCTCTTTTGGAGCTCATGAGGATGGGAACTGGCGACAGTCTCATTTGAATATTACATTCTTACTAAGCTTGTTAAGAAGAGGATATGATACAACCTATGTTGTTACAATATACGTCATGTCAAAAATGCGACTGAGTGAAATAAGGGATCGAAAGAATTTGCAGAACAACTGGGGCAGGTGCAACTAACGAAGCTGAGGACATCAAATGGTAGAACTGATCAAGACCAAATATACTTGCGGAAAATGAGCTTTTTTTTATAGAAAATTGTATTCTTCACAAGCATCGAAGCCTGCTAATCTTCTCCAGCTATGATCCACATGCAAAATTAGTACACTACTACACTGAAGGTATCCCTAATGTTAACATGAGTGAGATTGCAATTACTCTCAGACAACTTAAAAACAACAAGGCTTCAGGTGACGACGGCATTACTTCAGAATTCATCTAGAATTTTCAATCTAGAAGCAGGAGGGGCTCTGGTCCTCAAAAAATTGCAAGAATTGTTCAATGCCATTATTTTTAATAGAAAAGTGCCCAAGTTGTAGTGTATGGCGTAGTATGGTGTACTGTTCTTCAAAAAAGGAGACGACACACTTCTCAAGAACTATGAACTGATTTCACTCTTAGCCACAACTACAAGTTGTTCTGAAGAGTTATTACAAACCATTTCTCCCGAAAATTTGATGATTTCCAGTCTCCAGAACAAGCAGGACTTCGACAAGGCACATATATACATTATAGCACAGTCAACTAAATGTACACTTTTCTCTGGTTATACAGGAGACCAAAGAGTATAATCATTTGCTGTGTCTAGCTTTTGGAAACTACGAGAAAGCCTTCGACCCATTGAAACTTGAGCTATTCTGGATTCCCTGCAAGTGCCAATATGTTGCCAAGTCGATTAGCAATTTTAGATAGGAAAGGACCGGACAATAATATAAATGGTGACTTTATCTTACATTTGTGATTTGCACACAACATCATAATTCTGACAAACACACTACAGGAGTTGGCGAAGATGCTAACTGACTTGACAATTCATCCAAACGAGTGGACCACAGTATAAACCTGACCAAGACCTACAAGACTAGTGAACGTCATACAAGACGCAGATCATACAAGTCTAGTGAACATCAGTAATGTTAGAATTGAAGCTGTTCAAGAGTATGTCTACCTGGGACAAATGATTCAGCTGGATTGAAATAACTTCGACAAAGAAGTAGATTCGGACAGAAGATTCGGTGTTTTCGAAATTACGTCAATTAATCAGTCTTCTGTCTGGAATGAAATAGTTATGCTCGGGGTGTTTCTGAAGGATAAAATCCGAAATGAGGAAGTCCGAACTAGAACCAAAGTAGGTGACATAGCTTTTAACATCAGTAAACTGAAATGGCAGGCCATATTAACCGATGGGGTAGACGAGTTTTCGAATGGAGAGTACGAACTGAAGCATAGTTTGGGATGCCCCCCAGCTAGATGGATTGACAACCTAAAGAAGTCAGCGGGAAGTGGTTTGACATGGAAAGCGGCAGACTGTGTGTGGTGGAGTACCTTGGAAAAGCCTATGTCCAGCAATAGAGAGTCATTGGCTGATGATGATGATGAATATGAATCTTATATTGTAGAAGTGCACTTTTTATGAACTGTAGCTGTGAGTTGAAGATGATACTTCAACTTTACCAAGAAGATCATCATTGTCAACAGCCTGTCAACTCAATACAAGTATCATTGGAAATAATGTCTATAAAAGCCACCCTGCCACCAAAGGAGGCATGGTGATCGCAGTGCATAACTTGTCTTGTCAGTGCATAACTTGTCTCGGCACTACTGTCAGTTACTGGTATGTGACAATTTACCTACTCATGCACGAATTATTACAATGTTTACAAGCATCGCTTCAGTCCCGCTCGACAAAAAGCCAGGAATTAATCATGGAACCCTGTGGTGTGTTTCATCAAAGGTTGTAAGCGTGGGACCAACCCAACACTTTATGATGGTGAGTCCACATATACAATTATAAAAATGCTTACTGATTAACAAAAAATGACAAGTATGATTTTATTCAAAATCGCTGTATTCATATTTTAGAGCTTATAGCCCTAAAATATGAATACAGTGATTCTGAACAAAATCATACTTTGAGACTTTGCAGTAAGCTGATGACAAACAATTCTTTTATTGTATTTGATAGAACTATATAGAAAAACACAATTCAGTAGCATTTTCCTCGTAATATTTGTCAAAGGTAAATTAAATGAATATAGAAAAAACTTGGTAACAAAGGATCGAAACTATATTGGTGTAATTGTAAATCCATAAATTAATGAGACATACCATTTGCATGTCTTCAATATACAAATACTCTTCATAAGAAACAATATGTTTGCCAAAAAGCATTGTTGTACATTAATGTAACTTTATATAATAATTTTTCAAGTCAAAACTACATATCAGTTTTATTTTATCTTTAAACTTATTTTTCACCATTAACATTATTTGTATTAACATACTCTTAATTTAAATCTATAAAAAAATACAATAATACATATTATAATAAATATTCATTACCTTCATTCAATTTGTATTTTCATCAGTTTCTTTTTTAATGCTAAGGTTAAGTGGGACATCGTCATCAGAATCAAACGAGTCTTGGGTTTCAGTCTTTTGTACATCTGGGACACTCAAAGGTTTCTCATGGGGTTCCATATTTTGTTCTTCATGTGAATCCCTACACAAAAAGCCCACAAGTTCAGAAAGGGGAGAGTCTGCTTGCTGTCCTGAGGTTCGGCTATAATGAGAGGCACTATCACTATTGTAAAAGAGAACGTTATTATGCGGGTTGAGTATGGCATTGTTCATTATATCTAATAGACTATCACCATATGTAGGACTCATATTTTGGAATCTTTGTTCTGTCAGATTGTTTCCATTCTCAACAGGAGTTGTGTTTGAGCGCACTGGGCTGCTAACAACGTTCACAACACTTTTTAACTTACGCTTATCATGCTGCACTCGGTGATCTTCCCTCTTCTTGGATTCTTCCCCAGTACTCAATGTCCTACTTCGTCTAGCTTGCTGTATACCACTCGTTCCTGGTCGGTCTAAATCATATAATTCAGAATTTTCTGTAGGTCGTTCAAGAGATTTTGATAACTCTCGTTTGGGTACTTTACTAGATTTAATATCCTTTTTACTGCGAGCTTTCAATTTAGTTTTGATCTTTTCAAAATCACGCTGCTCCTTTTTCTTTTCACGATGTTCTCGCCTGCTGGATCTGGATTTTGAGGAACTTCGGTCAGTATGGTTCCGCTTTGATTTTTTCCTAGATCTTTCTTTGCCTACGGACTTTGCTTTCTTTCCTTTAGTTTTTTTAGATCGGTGTTTCCTTAAATGCCTGGCAGATTTCGTAATTTGAGATTTTGCTTTGTTTGTATCCTTTCCATGAGTAGATTTTGGTTGTTTTTTATTCCACCTGGACCCACATGAGGGAGGGGTGGAGTCACCCAAGCTCGACTCTGAGGATTCGGAGGACCAGCTGGATGCAGAAGTAGTTGAAGAGGTAGAAGCAGATGGTGTTGATGAACGACAAGAGCATGTAGACGAGTCTGTATCCGATTCAGATCGACGACGGGGTCTCTTTGCACGTGGTCGTCGCTTGCGTTTCTCACGTAACTCTGTAGATGGACTAAAATCACTATCCGACTCGAAGTCAGCAGACCGTTGTCTCTTCAGACTTAACTTCACAAGGGGTGTGCTAGATGAATGCTCTAGAGCTTCCTGCGGGCGAGAGGTGGATGCAGTTGGAGAGTTCTCCTGCAAAACTACATCACTATCTGACTCAAGGAGGTCAACAACTTCTGGGGTGCGGTCCTGTGGTGGTTTGATATAGCCAACTACAATTACTTCTGAGGAGGAATCGTCGCTATCCGAATGTGAGATGGTTTCTATGGCAATATCACCATCGAGACTCGGTGCCGCACCTTCAGCAAGAGTAGTAGAAGATGCAACTAAGGCAGAAGGTGTCGTACGGCGCGATGGTCCGGCTGATGACACCATGACAATGTCCGAGTCAGCACTATCATCTGAATCGGTGCTTGAGATGATCTCATCAACATAAGCTGCATCTCGTGCACCACCAGCAGCATATTGGACTGTGCGGTCATAACCTGTAACATCATATGGAGATGCAGCAAAACACTGGAGCTCATGTAGGAAGTGTTCCGTATGAACGCCAAGATAGGGCATGAGGGTGGCACGGAAGACAGGCGATACAATGGCGTGTGTAGGCAACAAATCTGTGATGCGCGCCACAACGTATGCAATGTGTGCATGATTATCATTGAGCAAAAAAGCCAGCTCCCTTGTCAACCAAGGTACCAATCGGTGAATAAGAGCTGGATTGTATCTGAAAACAGCAAAGTTAAAGATAACAATAAATAAAACTGTATGAACAAAACCTATGAATACAAATAACTGAACTTTAAGATTTATTAGTTTAAACAATTTAATAATTAATTCATAATTAATAGTGAATTCATTTGAAATAATGACAGCATAGAACTGAACTTGACCAGTATATTATGATCTAGATTACTATATGATGCCATGGAATGCGAAGACAACAAATCAGTGATGTGCATCGTAACATATGCAATATGAACTTGATTAGCATTGAGCAAAAAAGCCAGCTCTCTTAAGGCACCAATTGAGGAATAAGAGCTGGGTTATTTCTGAAAAGCCAAAATTTACAAATTAATATTGTAAATAATAATAATGTGAATAAAACCTACTCGTAAAAGTAACTAAACTTTAAGATTTTAAGAGTATAATGAAATAAAATTAAAAAATTCATATGCAAAGTTGTCAGCATGTTACCTAATTTAGAGTTAAATAAAAAACACACTAATGATTTAAAGCAATATTTTCTGATACTTCTACATTTTTATTTAGAGGTAAAATTTACATATCAAAAGAAAAAATGACTATAACACATACCTGAAAACCTCAGGTGTGCTCTGTCTATAGCGTCCAGTGACATCGAGCAGTGGTCTAGCCCACAGATTATGTCGGTAAACCGTTCTACGAAAGCTAGGTCGAGCACAGGTACGTGGACGACCGGGCGCCGCAGGCAAGGCATCTGCTACAAGCGGGTAACGCAAAAGCAAACGCTGGATAGCGATGCTCTCTCGACGATGAAGGGTGAGAGTTGTCCTGAAATATAGCATTTATACAAGGAGTAAGTGAATAAAGCATCAAGATATTATATTAATCAGACTTGGAGAAGGCTTTGTGAGATAGTAAAATTTCATTGCTTAAAATTTTATAACTTCTCTTTCTAAATACTCCAGTGTCCGAAATGAAAGTTTTCAATCAGTGTTTTGCCAGTGATGACATGTGAAACTGATAACTTTACTATTGACTTCATAAAAAACCTCCATGCACATAATGAGCTATGGAAATGTTGAGTTTCTATGAAATATGGTCTTTAATGTGGAGATCCTAAGGAGAACTAAGGTCACAAACATAGATCTATCTATCTGATCTAGACCACATAGCATGCAGGACTGATAACCATTGGGGAAGAAAGGTCCTGCAATGGTGACCATGTACCAGGAGACGCAGAGTGGTACAAGTCGATGACTTGTACCTTGTCCTTGTCACGATGATGACAAGGAAATCTAACACAAAGAATCTATGGAGAAGGCCCATCTTGAGCAGTGAACGTTTTCCAGATGATGATGCTTCATTCAAATAATAATAAACCATTTTTGCGGCTTGTTTTATTTGCAAAAATTTATCGAAAATTTTTTTTCTTTATTAATAATCTTTATATTTATGAAATTCAATGAACCTCTGATTGACTTCTCCTCTAATCGATTCCATACCGAATAAACCATGGCTGGAAATTCAATTCAATTTTAAATGTTGACAATAAAGCAATTTTTATTGTTAATGGTAATTATTTACTTCCCTGGAAGGTTCTGACTGTGTTCTAATAATTATTGTTGTGTTTAAGGAATATAAATACATAAACAAATCCTTCTTGTTTGAGGATCGACATTTTAGAAAAATGCAATTCATATTATACATATAGTGTATTTGGCTCAGATTTTGCTATCGGTATTAACTCTGAATAGGTATAAGAATTTTATTTAACTGATTTATAAATACAATCGTCCAATATATTAACACTTCCAGTGTGGGAGTATCTCAAAAAAAAGTTTGAACATTTCCTGAGGGTAGCAGCTGTAATAAGGGAAGCTACTTTCAGGAGCTGAACGACATCCCATTTATTTTATAATTGTTAAATTAATATTATTTACATTACTAGTCATAATAAGAAACAAATAATGATTTGTTGATATTTCAGCCATGGTCTATAGCAGTTTAATTATATATAGGATGTATTCACGCTAGATCTGACTCACATTTTATTACTTTGATATATTTTTAATCATTTAATTAATGATTATTTTCTATTTAACATTAACAAATAGGCAAATGTGTCTAAAATTCAGGTTGGTAATTTGGGTTTGTAGATCTTGTAATTTAATTCCACTCATGTAATTAGCATTCTGTAATAAGAGTGTGTTAAGATTATTTTTATAAATATACTTTCCTACCTACAAAAGTATGCAATAACATAATATAACCCAGAAAAACCTATTAAATATGAGTAGAAAGCACACTACGAGGATCTACTCTTAGGCATAAATAAAGGTTTAAAACATTTCCTATGTATCCCAATATTTCTTTTAAAATATTAATTATTATTTTTCGTCATGTAAATATATTGCCTAATATATCATAAGATTATTAAAAAAAAATCGGAATCCTCACAATGGGATATACTTTTCACAACCAACAGTGACACTTTTTTTACCAAAATGTAATATGTCAGATATCAAGTTTAATTTCAATTTTCTACTTTAAACATTTTCTCAGAAAAACAGCTGTGACAGACATATAGACAAGTGATTGTTTTTATAATGGTGTCATTTTTTCATGATGGAAGCAAAAATGTTTTTATGTTTGTTGGCACTTTAACATTCAAAATGATAAATCACAAAATTTTACGGAATTTAATTTTTTTAAATTTAATACTAAACACATTTTTTTAAAAAGATATTAGTCTACTACAAAAAACCATATGAAGCTCAGTATATGTGACAGAAGTGAAACTTCTTTGGCGATCTAAACCTCAATTTGTAAGTAAAGGGTAAAGAGAGAATATACTAAGTGTAGATCCATAGATTGCATTAAATTTGTATAAAAAGATTTTAATACAGCTAAATTAATAAAATGTCATTTCAAATCGACGTAAACATCTAATAGAATCTTCATACAAAATTACACAAACTAGCCACGATGCCAGTACCAGAACACGGCTAAATGCGGCTGAAGGGAGTCGGGAAGAATTGCCCCTATTGTAAATTATATTTACAACAGTGGCAATTCTTTGACTATATTTATTATATCGACAACTATATGTGCGGGTTCGATGCGAATTTATAATTAAATTAAATACATATGTTGTTAGTCTTGTAATAGATGAAGTACACGCAAAATTAGTAATAAATCAACCATAAATAGCTAATTGACAAAATTTTCAGTTTACTTTTGACACACATAAATGTAATAAAGCTGATAATTCACTTCTTATCTTGTTCTAATGTGTTCATCTATCTCGGGTGTTAGCTAAGTACCTATTTTCTTATTATTATTCTTATGATAGATTCATTACATTCAGATGTCACAACAAAACATTGCATCGAAAAGGTTGCATTAAATTTGACCTTCACATTTTACTCCCATCGCGCCTAAAGAAGTTTCACTTCAACAAGGAACATATAGTAACCATCACTTGAATACTAGTTTTTTATATTAAATAAAGTGTTCTTTTTCCTAAATAAATTGTCCTTTTTCTAAATATTGTTTTCCTTAATAACTGTTTCCCGTGACTTCGTACAATAAATATTTAATTATGATTAGGTTTGTGTGTTTTGCAACGTCATCATCATACAGGTATGTGTAGTTTAAAATGAGCATCCTACCTTCTCTTCTCCGCACTACAGATATTGCCTGCGTGCACACATCTCCGTGCACAGAACCTACTGTTAAGATCCAGCGTGCTCTTAGTGTGTTGTTGAAGTCGGAAACTCAGAGAATCTTATTTATTTATTTGTGTATAGTGTAGGATTCATAAAAAGTGAAGAACATATAAGATATAATTAGTAAGTATGCCTTTATTTTGTTATTTATTTAGCAGTGTGACACTTTAAACTGATGCTTCGTAAAAATAAAAACCAAATTTTACTTTTGTTTGTAGTCGGATAAACTATATATTTTTGTTTTTTACTCGCTAATCCCTTTCCTTGAAACCAAATCAAGAATGTCTTGAATAAAAAAATAATCTGCAATCAGCCATCAGAAAATTATCACTTTCGGATTTATAATAGTAAGGATTGTTATAAAATTTAGCATGTATGACTTTAGGTTAATGTTTATTTAGATCGTGTAAAGATTCGAGTCGCACACATTTCAGGAAATTGTGTCTAATTGATTCCTGAAATCTTTTTGGCATTTCTTACCATAACAAATCAATACATATTTATATGTATATATATATAAATACACGTTTTTTTTTATTATTTAGTAAAATAAAAAACCCTTATAAATTAATCATGGCCATCCATTTATCCGTCCTTCTGTCAAAATTTCACAGTTACTTCAGTTTTGGATCTATATGTATATGAAGTTTTCAAAGTGTATGTATCAGATATCAATTAATATGTTGTAAAAATTAAAAAAAAGATTTTAATGTATCTTCCTATACACGTAACGTGGAGGTCAAGAATTTTTTGTGTATTCTAACATATGTGGTGCAATTGTAAAGATCTTTTAAACTGAAATCAAACTTAATCATTTTTAAATCAAATTTGTGAAATATCTTCTGATTTACCAATTATGGATTTGCAAAGAAAAATTTCAATACTATATAGTATGTGTATTATTTCAAAAGTAAATCATAAATAAGCTTACATTTTTAAGCACATATTAACTCTTGCATTAGAATGTTAATTTATGCTAGACATACCTGTATCTAAATCTCGGTGGATCATTTAAAGGATCAAGATCTGTAACAATTTCTTCTGTTTGCCTCTGTTCAACAAGATATTCTTCATATTGATGATTTGATCTTACATTATGTATTATTGATTTGAATGTTTGTTTACACAAAGGGCATTCCGCTTTGATCTATAAAGATAACATTAATGAGCAGGTTAATCACAATAAAAACGCTTTAAATATCACATATTTAAAAGATTAATAATTGTGAAAAAATTAACATCTGTTCATGAATCAGTCTAGTCATTATTTATTTATAAAATTTAATATCATTTAACGTAAAATTCTGTTGCTCTCTTGTAGAGGTGCACAAAAGGTATCAGTAAAAAGAGTGATATATATCTTTTGATTGGAAATATATATATATCACTCATTTATATCTTTAGCTAAGTATCTCAGTACTCCGAGTTCTTAACGAAATTATTTATTACGCATACGTTGAACAATGGTCATACTATGTGGTGATTATGCACACACAGAACGTCTAAACATTATGCACTATTGTTTGAAAATAAAAATAAATTCTACAAGTGTCCACTAGATTTTGCTTAATACTTTGCAGGTTTAAGATTTAGGACGGTCAACTTAGATTTATATTATACATAAAATAACTTTAATGATAATTAAATAATTGCCTTCTAGTAGGTTTCATGAATTAAATAAATTTAACTCATGAAACCTACTAGAAGGTAATGACCCTAAAACGTAAAACTCATTGTCAGGGTAGAAACACAAAAACTAGATACAAATCTTATAGAAAATATTTGGAATTTAAGAAACTGTCATTATATGTTGTTGTTAAAATATTTATGTTGTCTGATATAAATGTTATTGAAGTAATGTGGAAAATATGGCAAAACTTATCACAAGTATGTGAAGAAGTTTGTCAGCAGAATGATTCTGGTGGTCTGTATTAGTTATCCCTCGAATCATATATCGAAGTTGGAGACACAATTTTATGGAACTGATCGTATTTGAACATTCTTTAAGATATTTTGTGTTTTTCTCAAAATTTTTTAACTTTTTTTTTTGAAGTGACAGGTAAGAAAATTCAGGTACTAATTATAAAAAAAATGTTAACAAAATTATTACAATCGTGCCTAATGTTTTTCCTTCAATGAGAATAACTATTGTTTAAAGGAACTTTAATTAGATGCAATTCAGTCAAAATATGACTGTTATTATAAAACAAATTATTATTTTGCTAAAACTAAAAAAATAAGAAGTAAATTTGTTACGTATATAATCATAAATATTCTTTATTCCCAATACAATTTGTGTCTATCACTTTAACAAGCAGAAGTAATAGATTTTTTACACATAAAATTTTATGATGAAATTTGTAAAAATTAGAAAGGAGTGTTATAAGTAGGAGTAGGTAGACTAACCGGGATAGGGCACATGGGTGAAGCACTCTGACTAAGTATCTTTTGTATTTGAGTAATTCCACACGCTATTCCTTTGTCAAATTTATTTGACAAAAACTGTACTTATACCTTTTAGAAGTCGCCATTTTGCCACAGACGTAAAAAGAAGACTATGCTTAACGATAGTGACAGTTGAATAAGTCCTAAAAGTTCAAGTTGTCCACGAGGATATATGTTCTTGATGGATCTTGACTTATTTAATACTTTTAACATATGGTTTTTTTAAATAAAAATTGCTTTTCAAATATTAAAAAAAAAACTTTTTTTACTTTTAAAACGTATACCCCTTAAAAAAATTATAAACAAGGCTCATTTTTTGGGTCTTGATAGTAGTAATCCCTTTTAAAAAAAAGCCTGTATATTATATACTAGTAAGTGTTGAATCTAAGACACAAAAAACACTTTATTATGCAGTCCTATAAACAATAAGAAATATTTTCAGACTTAATCAAACTCTGATAGGGCATATCAACATAAAACATTCAACATTACTCCTTATCTTATGGTTGGAGTTCGTATTATAAGATTAGAAGGTAACATGTCTTTTTATGCAGATGTAACTTGACATAAATATTTATATCATATATTTAATTAAACTAGTAATAAGTACTTTACAAGTTTAATCAGCGTTAACTGATTAAAAAAGCATAAGTCATTAATTGGGTTATTGTGAAAAATGTTAAAACATAGTTGCTTTTAATGCAGCTAATCGTATTCAAAACTAAATATAAAATGTCTTATTTGTTATGCCTAGTACAAAAATGAAGATTTATTGTATTGATAAAATGATAAAGTTTATCTAACATTGATTATACCCTTAAATTTGAAATTGTGTGTAGTTTTACATATTCACTATGTGAAATTTAAATGTTTTACGACTAAATTTGCTATCAATGCTAATCTTAACACTAGCCGACTGAAACTAAAACTAACCAAAATCAACAGTTAAAAATGCATCAAGATTTAAAAAAAATTATTAATTTATAGAATGAAATATTTCATTAGAATAAAGCAACATTAATAGAATAAATAGCGGAAAATAAGGTAGTTAAACTCATAACCTAAGATTCTTTGTGACTTATTCTCAAAGACAAAGCGCGGAAATTTACTTTTAAAAATGTAATGTACCTTGCTCCAAGTAAGTAAACAATTGAAACAAAACTGATGCAGGCATGAATCTGTGAAAGATTTGTTCTTGCATTGCCCGAGACAGATAGCGCAATCTGGTGGTGTAGAACCACGTCCCTCTTCAGGCAAATGAGGTGGTGTCGTATCTTCATCATCGTCTTTTATTGAATTGTTTATTCCTGCAGCACTATCATCTCGGGATGGAACTGGTAAAGCTTCCATTGTCGGCACTGTAAGTATAAAGGTCATATGTGTTTAATACGAAAATTTAAAAAAGCAGGAAATCTATTTATCTCTATGGAACAGTATGCTTGCAAAATATTATGTTACTATCAAATAAAAAAAAACATCATCATTAAATGTATCAAACTATATAACTTGATATAATCCTATCATAGCCACAATAACGTAAGTGTAAAAATGATATATGTAGTTTACATATTATAGAATTAGTCAAATAACAGACGTGAATAATTTTCTATTAAGAAAAATGTACCACTATCAAAACCTATTAACTACTATGCAAAAACAAAAAATATTTTTTTGATGGTTTAGGCCTACTAAGATTTTGTTAACTAGAGGCTTTATTGGCAATGTCAAAGGAAAAAAGATTATATAGACTCAGCATATATGCCTCAGTTTAAATGAATAGATAAATGTACTATGACAGTTCTACTAATTTAATTATAATTTAATTCAGTTTCAATTAATTTTCTCATTCAACCTTATATAACAGATGTATAAAATTGCTACTAATCAATACATACTATAAAACAAAATCCTCTGCTTCGTATGTTTATCTGTATGTAAGTGATTTTTTCAGCACCTACTGAACAGATTTAGTTCCTGTTTTCATTATAGAATAGATTATTTCAAAGGAAATCTTAAATGTATAACTTATGAATATTTTTTTAAAACTACCGCTCCTGTGATTATGGATGTTGATGAAGTCGAAAAATAAAGCGTTCAAAGAAGAGGAACCTTAGCAAGCGCTGCTTAAATCATTAGAGATATATGGAAATAATGTACAGTACAATTGTTTATCTAAAAAAGGTCTACATAAAAGTCTGCAACAGCATATTTTTTTCAATTGAATTTTCTAGAACTTAATGTGCCAAACTCTTAATTTTATGAAATTAAATTTTATAGTGATTTTCCTTGACTCATAGATTCAATTTCCCTTGTTAACTGTAGTTTTTCGAAGAAAAATAAAAATATTATAAAACACAGGTTTAAGAAATTTTCGTTAACCCATGTAAAACTAGGGGCAGTTTGCTAGTAAACCCTCTATAAACACTAAGGTAATTTAGGGTAATTGGAGCACCCCGATAAGATAGCCAATCAAAATATTTCAGTATATCTCTAATTGTCTCCAGTTAATACCTATCTTTTTCAATGTTTCTCAAAAAATAACATACGAGGTGTGATTTGAATGTTTTTGAAATGGATCCGCTACGGCTTAATTATTTGAAGGGCAGGTGCACGGAGGGTGGAGAGTGAGTCATTGCCTTGTCCTTAAACACCCTTTAACAGAAAAATGTATTTCCTTTATTCAGTTCGCTGTGGTAGCTGGTTGAGTGCGGGTCTGTTAGTGCTTGTTGCCGGATTCTGTCTGCGTTAAAATGGACATAAAACGGAGCAACGAGTTTGTGTGAAATTTTGTTTCAAAACTGATTACAGGTGACGAAACATGGGTATATGGATATGATCCGGAAACAAAAATGCAATCTTCGCAGTGGAAGACTCCAACTTCACCACAACCGAAAAAAGCATGGCAAAGTCGGTCGAAGGTGAAGACAATGTTAGTGATTGTTTTCGATTCTACCGGTATTGTGCATCATGAATTTACCCCTGGAGGACAGACAATTAACCAGGAATACTACAAACGTGTTCTTTAGCGTTTGCGTGAAAAGGTGCGAAAGAAAAGGCCTGCATTGTGGAAAGACAAGAGTTGGGTGCTACACCATGACAATGCTCCGGTATCGTGCCTTCTCCATCGTTGAATTTTTGACCGAATTCAAAATTCCTGTGCTCCCACAACCGCCATATTCCCCTGATTTGGCCCCTGCGGACTTCCACCTGTTTCCTAAACTTAAATGTTTACTGAAAGGGAAGCGATTTGACTCGATTGAAGACATCCAGGCAAATACGGAGAGCGTCCTTAACACACTTCAGGAAAAAAATTTCCAGGAATGTTTCCAAAAGTGGAAACACCGCTGGAGTCGGTGTGTTCAGTCAGAAGGAGACTACTTTGAAGAAGATGCATCACAGTAGCATGTAATTACCACCATTGCATTTGTTCAAATAAAAAAATCTGTTGAAATAATGAAATAGTGCACGAAATTATTTTGCAATTTTTATAAAATACAGTTAAAAAATGTGTTATTCAAGAAAGGTAATAACGCAAGAACTACCTGTGGCATTAGTCTTCTCTGAGTCACTGGGAAAGTTTTCATGGAAATCATCCAATCGCACTTCAAAAAGTATTGAGAACAGACCAGTTGTGAAAAGAAATATGGCTTTCAACCACCTAATGATGTATCAACCAAGATTTTTACATTTTGCCAATTCGTTGAGGAAATGATCCGATGTGGGAAACAGACTGTATAGTCGTTAGCGACTTTAAATCAACGTTTGATTGCATTCATTGGCTGGCATATTCATTCGGCACTTGTCTTCAAACCTTGTCTGCATTATCCAGGCGACGTTCTAATGCTGTCAAATCGCCTCTCCTCTTTAATATTGTTTTTGACTTAATTGTGCGGAATGTATTTCATGGAGAACGAGGAGTACAATTACGATGCAAAGGATTTGTTCTCAGACTTAATGTTTGCCGAAGATAGTGTAATTGTGGCCAATTCCGATGTTCAAACAACAGCCATCCTATATCAAATCTTCAGCATTGTTCAGTCATATGACTTGAGGATAAAAACATATAAAACGAAAATAATATCTACAGATGGTTTCAAGCAATCTTCTACTAGAAAGGAAACCAATTGGGACAGGTCCAGGAATTCATATACCTCGAATGAGTGAAGGAGAAGAAAGTGGCAGCTACAAACGAATTCTGCAAGAAGATAGGCTCGGTATTCAATAGCGTTTACTTTGCTCAAATTGTCCATTTGGAAACAAGGGAACATAACCCTCAAGACCAAGCACTGCCTATTACGAGCGCTGCCTATATGTATCTTGCCTATCCTTTACGAATCTGTAACCTGTATGTTGTTAAAGTCAGATCTAGAAAAACTCGGCATCTTTCAAATTGCCTTTGACAAATCCTTGGAGTGTCAGGATACAACAGAATCAGGAATGAAAAGTTTCAACTGGATTGTGAGAATCAGCTAACAATTGCCACCTAATCCAAAGATGGCAGCTATGTTTATCAAATGAAACTGGATCGGTTCTGGTTTACCACTTAAATTTCTCTGACAGGAAAGACTAATTGCCTGGAAAGTTCAACGCACAGCACCTAAGAAGACATGGATTGAATACATTGGCGAAGATCTTCAAAACCAACGGTTTACTCTGGAAAAGCCACAACCGTCACCAAAGATAGTCAACTGTAGAGAAAAATAGTTAATAAGATTCCGAACTGTGTGGCACCAATAGCGATATGTTGACTAAGGAATAGCTTTCTCCCACCGGTCGTCAGCTAGGGTTGAAAACGAAAAGAATTATAAGAAGCCTCTTTCTTGTTATGGGGATTCAGAATAGAAGTGGAAAGGTAAGTAATCCATCTGTAATCAGAAACCACAATGGCTCTATTTCTAAATTCTTGTTCTTTAAATTTTTGCCGTATCCGGCTTCCAAGAAAAATTGTACTGTCATGTATGCTATATCTTCAGTGAATCACAAGGTCTCTTAATAAAATGATAGTAAATTAAGGCTCTCAACACACATCTTTTAGCTCATTGGCTGAATAAAATTGGTAAGAATAAAATTTAATAAGTTTATTTCTCTGAGTAATAAGAGCTTAGTAGATAAGGTAAAACTGTAGATACATGTAATAAATATGGCATAGAATAGGCTGTGATGGCAACGATCAAAGGTTATCATGGTTGTATCAGATGCCAGAATTATTTATTATTTATGTAGTGTTTCAGTTAATTTCAATTATTTAACATTATCACTTAAATTGTGATGCACCAGACTATTTTTATGCAATCAATTTCTCTAATTACATTTCGAAAGCCATGTATTTGTCGAAATTTTCTTATAACATTCTGCTGCTCATCGCTTGATTGGGGCTTTTTTTTAATGATTAAGATCACCGGGTAAATCGTCGTCGCCCTGGTGTATTGGGTTGATCACAAGGCATACGGCCTTTGACGGTGCGGCGCACCATGGGCACTCGGGTTCAATTCCCGGCCGCTCGTCGAGCAGGCCTGGACTGAGGTTATGGTTGGCTGTAAGAGATTGCTCTCGTAGCAATAAGTTCGCCAAATGTATCAATTGGATACAGTAAGGTAGATAAATAAATCGATTGCAAAGCTGTGACAAATATTTTTGATTTATTGTGGGCTCAATCCGTGACTATGACAGAATTATTCTTTAATCTAAAAAAATAACACAATATATTGTACAAAATAACGTACACACCTTTGATAATGGATATTTTTCAGAGAAACAAAATTATATTAATAAAATATATAGAAACATTCCATCAATAAACTTCACTTCACTGTAAATTAAAATAAAATAGTAAAAAGAAAAATCAACAGGTTGGTACCTCATTTCATCTCCACTTTAAGGCAGCCAATACTTGTAATTCACAGCTTACAGTTCCATGACATCTTTTGAAAAGTTATCTTTAACAAGTACTATAATTCATTTTTCATACACACAGTTAACTAAACTTGTATTTCTTTCTTGTATACAAGCGTCTTGTAACGGACCAGAAGCCATAGCTTCAATTTGTTCAAGACATGCCTATATCTTTCAATATATTGTGTAGAAACTAAAACGGTACGTAAGTTTGGAGGCTCTTTTACCCCATCACTCTTATATTATCCAATTACCCTTTTTTTGTAACTGACAATTTTTCATTGATGATTGTTTTCTCATAGAACTCCAGTCACTAGCTATAAACGAAGTGCTAAATTACGTTGTTATATTGTTTGATTTTCACAAATGCTTTAGTTTACGGCAGCTAGGCAAAAAGAATAAAATGTTTTTATGAAATTTATTTACACTTCGTAAATAAATTTCATAAGTAGTAAGTTAGTGATGAACATTACAATTTTATTTCAACAAATCCTATACTATTAAACGAGCAATTCTTGTATGTATATTTATATGTAAATGATTTCTTGGAAATGGCTCTAATGATTTTGATGAAATTTGATACATTTATTACTAGGGTGATTATATTCAATAATGTCGAAGATGAGTCATATTGGTTAATTATTGTGGAAATGGCAGCCATTTAAAAGTTTCAAAATTACTATGAACATTATAACTATGACTTAATAACTTTTGAATGGATAAACATAGGAGAACAGGCGGGGAAGGGGAGAGGGAGGCGAGGAGGAAGGAAAAGGTGAGGGGAAGGAGAAGAGAAAGTTGAAGGGGAGGCGGAGGGCGGGGAGGAAAGTGGAAGGGGAAAGGGTAGGGGAAGAGCCATCCTCTTCCCCTACCCTTTCCCCTTCCAAAGGAAGGAAGCGGAAGGGGAGACGGAGGGGCACGGAGGGAAGGGAAAGAGGAAGTGGATGGGGAAGGAAATGTGAAGGGGTAGGGGAAGGAGAAGAGGAAGGAAAAGATAGGGTTGTGGGTGTTTGGGGGAGGGGAAGGGGAAGAAGAACCACTTTGATGATAATTTTAGACGATTCTATTGAGATTCAAAGCACATCTAACAAAACCATAAAACAAGCTATTTCGTGTTCCTACGGGAAACTTGAAATACACCGAGCAAAGCTCGGTATTCCAGATACCATAACTTTAATTAAGTAATTTTCTTTCTTCCATTGCAAAATTAATATACACAACCTGAATAAAAAATTATAGATTATTTTAGCTATTACCCATTATTATATGGATACCTAGTATACCTCTTTTAAATAGCTTGTGACCTAATGAATGTATTAAACTTGTGTAAATATTGTCAGTAGATATGGGTTTTTAGCTCAGTTTCATACATTTCTTTAGGTTAGGACAAATATATGCAAATAAATACATATTTAGCTGTTGGAAATTAAATATTTAATGGTCTTTTAAAAACATTTAGGACTATACCAACATCTGGCCTCACATACAAGCTAACATCTGGAGTTTAAAATTGTACAAATTTAACGTTAACATAAAAAGGATATTAACTTTTCTACATTTAGGCTGTCTTTATATTTCAGATATGTTAATATCTTTATTTTGACTTTATATGTCAGATATGTTTACACATTTGAAGGACAAATATATGTAATACAATATTTAGGTTGTTTAGAAATGGCCACTGTTTCAGGGAAAATGGTTTATCCTGTTTACCATCCCAGACTGAGGGATTTCCATTTACAGGAAATAGTATTATTAACAAACATGTTTTCTAACTCTCTCATAGCTGGAGTAATTGCAAATCTTCATGACTGTGCTCATAATAAACATTTTCAAACAAAAGGTATTTTTTCAGATTGTCTTTTATAAAATACTTCGTACAGTTAGTGACTTGAAAACAATGTACGTGTGTAGAAAGATTATGACATGAATAGTAGAAGATAAAATATTGTAGAATAAAATAAATAAAATTTATTGTAAAATATGATGCAAATAAACGTCCAAATAACCAGTTTATTCTTTTATATAAAATAGGCAATATAGTAGGTATTAAAAAATATATAGTATTAAGCCCAGACCTCGGTGATGGAATTTTATAAATGAAAGACAAGTGCATAAAATTTTATTTCCCTTTCAGTAAGACAAAATTTCATAGTTTGTTGTATTAAAGACTATAAAAAACAGTTAAGTTCGTTTTTTGAAATAAATTACATAAAATATTAACACAAGAGAAGTAAAAAGAATATGTGGCCATGTCAAAATAATTTATAACTCAAAACTAAATAAACAGGCTAATATGAATATTTTCTAACTTCTAATGTTAAATCCTAACTTGACTTATCTTTTGTGCGATTATTATAATGAAGGTGACAACCGAAAGTAATTTTTTATTAAGGAAAAAATTATGAACTCAACAGAATTATCTCTTGATTGAAAGAGTCTATTCGCCAACACAACATGTAGCATGCTGCAGGAGAAAATGATAATTTCGTTTAATTTATGAATTGTTATTTAAATCTAATTATTGTTAAATATAATTAACCATAAAGTTAGTGTTATTAATATATTCCTGATGCTTGTGGTCATTATATTAGTATATATTTAGTATCAATCATATAAAGAAAAAGCATAATATCAAAGGAAATATGGGATTTATGTTGTTGTTTAACAAATTTGATATCTAAATGGAAATAGCAGCTAATTTATACCAACCTGGAGACAATATTTCATTTGGTTACTAAACTTGTACTTGTATTCTTAATATAACTTCTATTATAACCTGTACACATAACAAAGTATTGTTCACAAAGTATTCATTCACACCCACGTGCAAAATATTGATAACACATTCTAGCAGGCAATGTGCCAATAAACGAGTGTTCCGCAGTAGCAGGATAGAAATATATTTTGTAGAATTTTTACATTTCTAAACATTGTTAGTTATTATTGGGAGGAAAATTAACAACATGGAAAAGGAGTTCTAGTGAAAGTTCAACTAGTGTAATTGCTTTTTGTCCACTATAAAGTACAAATTGTTTTTATAAATACACTGAAATTTGCCTCCATTATACTTACAAAATTGATATAAAAATAATACAGACCAATTATATAGGCAATATAATACCAATGATATATAGTTATAAAGAAAGGAATATGCATAGGTTCGATGTGGTTTAAAAAGTATGTATTTGAAATGCTGTGATCATCTGAATGCCCCATTTTTGCTCTGTTAAATTACATCTTGTGCAAATACAAAATAGTCAAATGAAGTGAAAGAGGATTTGAAACAGGAGATATAAAAATGTTATTATATCATCAATAATCTACTGAAATATACATGGAAATTTAATTAAAGATAACATTAAACAATTTTTATCATTTTTATTCAACTATCATTGAATTAACACTATTCTAGAATTAACCCTTTGCACGCAAAACCTTTTTGGTCCATACCATATTTCCCCATGGAAATCAACAACTAATGATTTCTTTAAAACAAGAAGAATTAATTATTACAAGAAATTATTTATTAAAACACCTAAATTATTTTTGACCAGTGACTCTCATCACCTCTAGAGTGCAAAGGGTTAACTTTTATCAAAACAACATCTTATCTACAAGATTATTTTTTATATTCAAATAGGTTAGGAACAAAAAGGTGTTCATAACACCAATATTGTACAGAAACTGTTCTTTCATATAAAATATTAAACATGATAGTAACAAAGATTTAATACATGCTACTTGGTGAAAAATGAACACAAAACAGAAATGGAATATATGCATCCATTTAATTTAGTGTTTGTGATTTATATGACAAGTTGAACATAAAATGCGATTAATGTTTTCTGTCAAAAAAAACAATAAAAACTACTCAAAAACACAATAAAGCAAAAGTACTTTCTTTAATAGTAAAAATCTTTCTACCTTTTGTTTTAAAATTACATTTGATTAAATTAAGATTTGATTAAATGTAACTCTTTCAACTTTTAACATGCCCTAAAAACAAGCACATCAAATTATCTACTGAATGGAAGATAATACTGTACATATGTCATTACTAGGATGGTATCAGCAATGAGGAATTTGATGGCTCGCCAATATTGTAAGCTCTAAGTCAAAAATGATCTACTATAACCTGATATGTTCAATTTTTAAAATCACACTTAATTTTTTATAAGCATTCCTAAAATTCTATCAAGTTTTCACGTTCTATACTTTCTTATGTTGGTAAATTGGAGGGAGAGTCAAATATGAACCAAACTCTTTTTACCGCTTATTAGGAGAAATGAGAAGCGCAATTTCGTATATGTTGGATAGAGATGTCAAATGGAGTGGAGACCACCAGCCTGATTAGTTATCAGTAGCATCATGTTTGAGCAAGAAATATACAAATCAACTGAGTAACACATTATCATTAAATTTTTGTCATAAGAGGATGTAAAACCTGTCAAAATTTTACATTGACTGACTGCACAGTTCATTTTTCATTTCATGTTTCACATGTGCTCAAAAATAGATTCACGCATGACATCTCCGGACAAGGATCATAAAAAAAGAATATTCATGCAATCCATAAGCTTATTAATGGTGACCAGTACTTTACAGTACATGAAATTGCTGTAGAGATTGTACTACCATACTGGAGTGATCAATCAATAATTTCGGATGACTGAGGTTACCGAAATTTGTCATTAAGTTAGGTTTTTCACCTCCTAATGGAAGATCAGAAAGGAAACTGTCTTGAAGTGTGAATGGATTTTAACATATTTGAGAATGAAGCAGAGTGGTATTATTTTTTTCATTTTGTCACCTGTGATGAGAAGTGAGTGAATCATTACAACCTGGAAGCAAATAAAAGTAATAATGGGGCCACAACCTGGATAAGCAGCAATTTGACAACCAAGACCTGTTTTTTGCAGGGAGAGTTTTCGCAACTGTTTTTTGCTATTGCAAAAGCATACTGCTCATTGACGGGCGAATTAAAAAAGCGAAACTTTGGCCCAAGAAAAATTGGGAAAAATTCATTAAGAATCCTGCTTATATTTCAGATTTGTGCTAAAGTGACTACCACATATTTGGGCTATTCAACAAAGAATTGGAAAGACATCATGTTGACAACGAACAAGCTGTGAAATGATTGTTTTTAATGTGTAAATATGAAGTGTTCATCATTTTTTACTATACACTGACTTAAAAAAATATTCCGTTTTGGACTCTACCATCATTTTAATGAAAAATTATCATTAAAAATGATATTCAATAATATTTTTAGGTGTGATTTTAATTCTTAGTTTACTTATAAAATAAAATAAAAGAGATAGCTTACAAGATCAAGTTAATGTTTATTCAAGTACCAGAAAGTTTTTGATTGCACGGATAAAAACATACTATACAGTCCTCAATTCTACTCGCACATTCCTCTTCCTTATCTTGCAAATGCAAGTTCACTTCAAACATACGAGTTACACAGTTCTTTACTATTAGCAAAGATCTTTGCTAATAGCCCACCTGAAGATGTAATACAACGAAACCTAGGTCGTGGTAAAGAACTTAAAGAAAGTAGAAATAATAATACATCATGTAATTTCATTTAATTGTGAATAATGAATTTCTACAAAATTAACGCCAAATATATTCAATATTCAAAACCTATGTTATTTACAATTTTGATAAACACATAGTCCCATGAAAACTGTGTATTTTATGATATTTACAAATGACATGAAGGTTTTTCGTTGGGGAAGCAATATAAATCAATACAGTCATAGAGTTGAGTAATAGAGTTTAATACAATTAATATAAATATATGAACAACAGTACGCTACAACACACTTCAATTGAGTATGTATATATTTTAAACAGACAAGGTATTATTTACTGCATACTACACTTCTCTAAATCATCCTTTTACAGTTGACTATTGACCCCTTGCTCGCAGAAAAGTTTAGTGATACTGTGTTATGGCACTCCTCCCAAAACAATACTGAAGTCGAATTGGTGGCCTCTTTCCACTACCCAAATTTTTCTGTTGCTTACCGGAAACATCTAACATACAATCTTGTCAATGTTGAGGCTCCAGCCTGCTTCTCGGACTGTCGTCAAAAGAGATGTTGCAATGTTTGATTGCATGATACAGAATTTTTTTATATGAACAAATGTAATTTAATTATAATTTGTTTAAATTAAAAATCCTCCCTCGAAAATCTATGCCCCTTTTGAATATACAGTCTTTTATATTTTTTGAAGCTTTGTTTTTATTTCATTATAAAAACTAGAATAGATATCATTGTCATCAATCTTTATGCTTTACATTTTGCAATCCTGCAACTGTAATACGCATGCATTAATTAGGGTCTTCTGCAATCTTCATAAAGATACTACAGTCTACATTAAAGGCTTCGTTAAAGATAATGTTCTTTCAATCGTACATGTTTCCAAATTCTATAGCAATAGTTGTTTCTCGTTCTAAACTTTTGAAAAGTATTTTGCTTAATTATAAAACACCCACTTAAAAAAAATATCTATGGGTTTTTCTCATATAAATTACCCATGCAAGGTTCTAATAGTTTCTTTATAATACAATAAAGACTTTGAATGGATTGAGTGTAAACATACCATTGCAGTGTATGTATATTGTCAGCAAATTACAAAAATATCAAAGTGTTGATTTGGAAGTGATATGAAATGTAATGATTTTTAACCGAATATAATATCTGTTGCCGAGGAAATATCAAAAGTTAGACATTGATGACAAATTATATTAACTCTGTGTGACAAGGAAACAGTGAAAAAAAAACAGTTCAAGATACAGAAACAAACTCAAAGAATCATCTAACCATTGTGTACCATTATTATTTTATGCTCAATTGACCTATTTATTTATATAATAACTACCTTTATAAATAAATGAGAGAGTCCTCACAGTTCTCTTATTTGCATCAAGACAATTTGTTAATCTATAAAATACTGTTAAAATAGTTGCAATAAATGCAATCATAACATGCAAGTAATGACTCGCCAGAACTACGAAAATGAAGGCAATTTCTTGTTTACTGTTTTGTTTGGTTCACTGTTTTTTACAGTATAGATATAGTTGGATAAATTGTATACAGTATAGTATAGTTATAAATTTTCACTGCAATAAGCTCAATATCAATAGGAACAGAATCTACTGCTGTTTGTTTTTTATTGCAGAAATGGGAAAGGAACATCCTATGCCAATTGAAGGTCAATTTATTTCTTTAGTTATTTTCGGTACACCTTATTAGTTTGATTTTGACAGACCACTAAAATTATCCTGAATTATCTGCAGAGAGTGATGACTTTTAACTCCAACTCATATTTTCTATTAAGTTTTTATTACATGGTCCATGAACATCTCTATTAATTTACACGGTACCTTGTCAAATCTATCCTAATTTTAAATCACTTATTTGAATTTCACAAGAGATTAAATTTGTTGACAAGAGATTAAATTTTCAGAAACGTCGTATATATGGTCCAATAACATTTATCATTAAAGCTTTTAATTTAAATTATCGGGTAGAAATTTTTTTATTAATTTTTACTTGATTGGAATAATATCTTATATATATAATGGCAATACATTGAAGATCTTCAGTGGTTAACTCTTACTTCTTAGAAGAATTTTGAATCGACTTATTTGTATCATTTTCAGTACATTTTTTGTTTGTCTGATTGTATGTGGTTTCTATGTCAGTCCAACCTTTATTTTCAACAGAAAACATATTACTCCATATTGAACACAATACTTTGAAGTTAGAGTTAGGTTTACTTTTTTAAATAAAAAAAATGACTGCTAACATAAGAACAGCAACATCAGGAAATCATTAGATGTAGTTAGACACATTTTAAAATCATAACTTTGTTCAGCAAGGGGTGACGAGGGGGCGAGACACACTGTATAATCAACAGCAGCAGTCCTGGCATACGTAGTAGGAGACATAGAGTTGTTAGAGAAAGAATATTCAAAATACATAAACAGCACAGCCTTCAAAGAATTTCCTTAGTTGGGCTTGGAGGTGGGGATTCATATCATCGATGTAAAAATAAATCTATCTCTCAATTTTAAGGACCCAAGAGGTTCTGAAAGTGTGGAAAATGATGAAGAAGATATACAGTGGGTCTGGCAAAAGCATGCGAGGAATGGTGCAGATTGGTGTGATGTGTGGTGCAGGCCAAATTCTCCATGGACTATAGTGCCAATGACATGATATATAAGAGGAACTTGTATTATAAAAAATATTTTATTTTATTTTCAAACATTTGCAGAAAGGGTAAAAAACATGCACTGTCAGTCATAAATAGTCTTGACTTTATTCAGTTCAAATTGGATCGCTCGAGACAGAGGCTCTAAGTGCAGACCGTCCAGGCCAAACCTGAATTTATGGGAAGCCTACTTACGCAACGCAAAAACTGTTTTAAGAGTCTTTATTACGCTATACTATGTTTACTGTTCCAAGAGTTGCAATAAATGATGTTTATGTTAATTTAGAGACCCATTTAGCAGTGTTGTAAAAACAAAGATATGGATGTCAACTTAAAAATTCTGTAATCTCTATATTCAGAGTATTCAGATTATACTTAAATACCAAGTATATATGTAATTTTCGCCGTGCTAAAAGGAAATTACATAATCATTCCACTATTGGCATATGACAGACGTTAAAAAATGAAGAATGCAAAAATTCAAAATAGAAGCTGGAAATTGATATTTTTTTAAAAACATGTATTACACATAACTTAATTTTTTATAGTTCATAGGTAGCAATGGAAAAAACTTAATAACAAAATTATGACAACCTGGAAGTCTCAGTCTCCACGTAAAAATCAATTAAGAAAGTAATGGTAAAAATAAATTAAAAATAGTGTCAATTTATTTATAGGTCATAAGTATTAAATGAGGATAAATTAAACATTTTTTTAAATGTGTATATCTCTAACAGTAATAATTTTATGTATGGGTTTCCATGACATTTAATTACACTGGATGGCATTACTAAACCATGAGATTTGACAATTGTTAAAACACCTAATATTACTCTGCACCTAAGGTTTCATTACCTAAAGTAAAATGTTGAAATTTTATTATCGTAGCAAATTTTCACAGTGAAACTATGAATGAGAACGCCATAAAGCATGAGCTAAAGACTAAGGTGGTAAAGTTTGTGGCATGAAGGGGAACTTATTAAAAAGTAAAGATAACCTTAACTTAAACTTTTAAGTTTTGTTTATTTTCTTCAATACTAATTGTGTAACTTTTTATAAGTTAAATGATCACAATAAAAATTATAATCATAACTTTAAAAGTAGTCACACACCATACTATACTATACTATACTACATTACATGCAGTACAATAGTTTGAAGAAAACTCACAAATAGATTAAACCGATATGTAATTTTGATATTGTTGCTGCATAGCTTTGTTAGCTCATAGCAACAATACCAAAATTAAGTAAACAATAGTAAAAACAAAATTGATCATATTTTTGGTTAAAATTAACAAATAAAAGATTAATTTTGTCATACTCTCATCACAGTATTACCGTCTAACAATGGAACCATTAGTATAAGGCTATCCACCATGACATTAAACTTATGTCAAAATTATATATGGCACAAATTTCATATAAATTATATGTATACAATACTAGAAAAGTTCAATCATCTGCTATACCATATGTGAAAAAAGACAGGTCTTGAGGCAAAATTTGCTAATATGGAATTTATTAATTTTTTTTAAAGTAGCAGATAATTAGACCAATTCTGACTAAAAAAGGAGCAAACAACTTATTAAGTATCTGAAATAAGTAGATATGCATCTGAAATAGGTAGATAATCTGAATAAGAAGTAATATATGTAATAAAGAGGAATGAAGGATCCAAACCATATATATGAAGCTGAAAATGCTGCGCAAGAAGCCATAAATTATGACTAATTACAACACAAGATGGATTTTCATTTACATTAAATTATATGGAAAGTATGGGAGAAGTTCTAAAGAATATTCAATATTCCTGGCAAAAACACAACCATTTGTAGCAGTGAATGTTCTCATGTCCTGGTAGAACAACGAGCAGATAGTTCTGTCAGGATACAACAACCCTCCCAAGACTAGATATATGTGATCACATGTTAGTTTTTATAATCATGTAAAGGGTATGAGGCAAATTTGAAGATTAAAAATAAACCTATTATTCTCCTTGAAAATTCATTTCATAAATCTCTTAAATATTTGATTACCGAAATACAGTTTATTTTATAAATTTGATGAAACAACTGTTGTTTATTCATGTTTTTTTTTATTACTGAAAGTGAGTGGAAACTAAATAAGTAAACTACTCCATAATATAACATATGATGGAGAGGTTGTATGATATAGCGGTGAATACAATTTATACATATAGTATGAATAAATTGCGATTAATATTATATTGTTACATATAGAGTACACTTCAATTAATTTTTTTTAACAGATTAGATGTCAACCATACTGCATTATCTTATGCAAAGAAATTGGATTGTATTTGTTGTAATTGAACTTATATAGGTGACAGATATATGTTACAAAGAAATTACAAATTTTTTCTTAATAGCATTACACTTTCTTATGAAATGATTCCAAGTAATTAGTAAATTGAATTACTTGGTTGAAAATCAAGAGACATATATAAGAACACCATAATAGATATTCACCTATTATGGTGTTCTTATTTTGCTTATTATCCTATATTTTTGTTACGTCTTTTACACTTATGCAAGGTCAGTAATGTATTATCAATCATTGAATCGTATAAATATAACGATGTGATTAAGTGAATTCGTAAAATTGGAAAAATTGTAATGTTTAATGGTGAATATTTATACAATTAAAAATAACAAATTTCTAATAACAAATTTTCCTTAAATATCTAATAACGTAGTAAATTGTTTATAAATTAAATACTTTAAAACTCATTTAAATATGAAACACAACTATTATGTACATACATAAAACGTTAAAAAATTGCTGACAAAAACTTAATATATGCCTACTCACCTTCCTGCCGACAGATCTGGTAGACAATACAATGGGATTTTCATAAGAATATTTCACAAAAGTTCACTGGAACTATCAAGTTTGCACATTTATACATAACGAAATATTTATCACTGTGACAGCGTGTATCAATAACACAAAAATGGCTTCATTGTAATGTCACGTTAGGTATTTGAAATAGGACAAAGATTTTTACAACATTAAACATTTAAAGATGCATAGTGTAGTATTTTACCAACCTAATTAGCTAGTCAATAGTCTAATCAGGTTCGAAAATGTAATGAAAAAGTAGATTAATCGAGAAGCAAATAGGTAATGAATGTAAGCAGTGCGAAAACTATAGATAAATTTGTATTGAATCACAGAGTATTGAATGACATAAAGCTTCCCACAACTCTCAGTCATAAGTCTATTATAGCTCTATGCTACACGACTTTATGCTATTCTGTGACTTTATGTATCTACAAAGACCCATGAACAGATACGGTAGAACAGATGCAAAGACCTATATATTCTATGGGTACATTTCTAGATTATAAAGTTAATCTGTGGGTACATTAATATACCAAACTATACCATTTATAACAATTGATTATAAACATAAATAAAAATGTAGTGTACTATTGATTCTATAATATATTTGGGTCAGGTTTATATATAGTATTTTGTCTGTGTAAGGATTTATCGTAACAATTATTAATTTTTATAATACCTGTCTATTAATTTTGAAAATAAATCATTATTTAATATTGCATGTTGTGGAAAAAATGCAGATCATCATCATCATCATCATCATATATATTAATACGCTAAGGTTAAGATGTTACTCTCCCTTTTTAGAAAAAACCTCAGAACTAATCCACATAAATTATATATCATTTTATAGATAATTGCTTGCTCTACCGGCATCCACAACTAAAAAATGTATTATTGCTATTGTTTTTGCAAATTAATTAATTATTAAAATTGTATACACAAAACAGCAATACTGCCATCTAACGGCTCAACGTCAATATGATTGACGGTCGGTAAAATTTTTGTTTAATTTCAAATCCACTCACGTATAAATAAAGTGGCGCTTTAACTCAATGCTTTTGATACTTGCGCCTCTATATGTCAATTTTAGTAAAATATTTGTCTGATCTGTCATCTGAGCTTCATAATGGAATAAATAATGCGAAGACTTCGCACGGGTCACGCTAGTCTTATATAATTTTTTTTAAATTTATAATGAATGAACTTTTCAAAAGATCATAATAATCGTAGCTGGTGTATAATTAATATAAGTTGCTGGGATAATTATTTGATTAATTGTTATAAAATCCTCAATTTTTTTTGTTGACTGTTTGTTCTGACTTTTTTTCAATTCAGCCGGTAGTTTTTCATGAAAATTATGTATTTATGTAGCTAGCAACACTAGGACGATATTGTCAAAGTTTTGATTTCTGGATTGTTGTTATCTAACATATAAAATTTTGTGATATGTCGCAAATATTAAAAAAGGTAGTATAGTATGACTTTAAAATGTTATAAATTTCACATAGACATATTTTCAATATTATGTTATATTTCAGTCTACTGGCCTAACGGGGTTAGCTGTTGCTATCAATCCTCATCATACGTTGGGTGTATTATACAGTAAGATTTTAAGAACATTGCAGAAAATGCCTGAGACGGCAGCTTATAGAAAACATACAGAGGAATTAATAAAGGAACGTGCTGGTATTCTTAAAAATGTATGTCTTTTAACTGTGCATTTAGAAAAATTCTTTTTATCACCAACGAAAATTTCACCGTTTATAGGTTATTACGATCATGACTACATATTTTTTAATTCAATAAATTATTTTTTAAGCATAAAAGAATTCATTTAGGGATAGAAAAAAGAATGAAATTTTTATTGGTGCTAAATTATATTAATGCTACATATTCATTAAACATAGTTAATAAACAATTATATTTCCGACATTTGATGATTGCTTCTAATACAATTTAATGTAGGAAGATATTTTGCCATAACAATTTGGACGTTCTTAAATTTTAAAACAAATATTTGCAATAAAATTAATGAGTAAAGATAATAATTAAAATAGTTATTATCACCCCAACACATAACTGCATTGTATATAATGTATTGGGCTGATATGGAAAAAAAAGTACATTTAAATAATATGGAAATATCAAAAGATTTGCATTGAATCCATTGAGCATATTAGATTTTTATGTATTAGTTTCATTGCATCTTCGTTCATAATGTTGAAAAAAACTTTTATGTGGTTATTGTCAAAAAGGGTTATAGCAATAAAAAATAACATAAAAAATTATTGGATTTTTTAAAATTTCATCATTACGATTTAGAGAATTATTATTTTAACAAGAATTTTTATTTTAATGAGAATAAAGACCTGTGCAAAATATATAAGATAATTTATTTATTTCATTGTAATATTTTTAAATGGATATGTTTATTTGTAGAAGAATTGCTTATATATTTTTATTTGAATTTATTTAACATACACGAGTAACACAATAAAGTGACAGATAATACAAAGTTGAAATTTTGGATTTAACATGAATAATAATTGAGATTCAAATTTTAACAGGATCTCCTTCATATGAACAATTGTCATTACATATTTCTACTTACGTAAATATTAGGTGAAAATGTGCACAAGAATAATCTAATTATGTCTGTCGTATCATAATTTGACTATAGCGGGATAACAAGCAACAATGGCCTGCCACATTGAATATCCTATCTTCTTGCTTCTTTCACTGACAAAATCCTTCTCATTTTGAAGTTTCTGTCTGACTGTTATGATTAAAGTAGTGTTTTACATAATATGTACTAAATTTTGTATCTTATCAGCCATATCAACTAACACCTATGAATATTGACCAGTGCTTATCCCTTGCATTGGAAAGTTCCTGGGTAACATTTATACCTAAGGATGGTACTGTGGTATGGTTGCACGGAGATGCATGTTGTTTGTTATTCGCGGACAATGTGAAGTTTTTTATAGTTGTTAAGGATACAACTGATGGCAAATGGTGATGTAAGCATGACATCAGGGCCATCATTGTGTGGAGCGCAGCAAGCAGCTTATAGCTTAAATAAAGAAATATTCAATAGTGAGTTACAGTCTAGCACACACTCCTATTAAATATGAATGTATGGTCATGGGCTATCGTCATAATTTTTGTTCAGATTTAATCTATAAATTTAAATTTTGTTGGGCAATCAATATTTTATCATTACGAATAGATTATCTGTAGTGTTTGATATGTAAATAAATAACTAGCACATTTTCTCATAACTTTCTTATCATTCATTTTTCTGAACAAATCATTCCAACAGAAATTTCTTCATTTTTAGAATAACAATTTTTTCCATTATCCTCATTTGGTACTTTATCATGTCAAATGTTTATCTAAATATTCCACAGAAATCTTATTTTAACCGCATTCGTCTTACTTTTGTCATTCGTACTTAATTCCTTATTCTCTCTCTTTCAGAATTGTCAAAAAGATTATGAATGGAATATCCATCCATTATTCAGTCATTCTTTTACCTCTTTCAAATTTCATGCAATACTTATTGCATTTTGTAATGAAATTAATGGAGAATTTCATCCTGTACAATTATATTTTGTCGTATATAGAATATGAGATTCTAAACAAAGAAGGATACTGTACCAGTGTAGAACATATAAAGTGAGGCCAACTTGGTCTAAAACCATTTTCACGAAAAAAGTGTCGATTAGTAACATGATGCCAAAACCTTATGTTATTTGTTGAAATTACTATCCACCACCAGAGTATGTACATTATTTGCCTTGAGTACCATTACATTACAAGAAAAAATATTCTCTATGTAACAAAAGATAATTGTTTTTCATCTCTTCTGAAGTAACTCTCCCAGACACATTAGTTCATCATCTGTGGATATATTTATGACTTGTCATACTCCATTCTCCTTTCATTTTTGATGTGAAACATCTAATCTTGCATTTTGATGGGACTTAAAATGTTCTGATGGTACGTCGCATCTTGCCATTCAGCTAGCTTCGTGTCTTGTCCTCTCTTTCCGGATTAATTCAGTGAGCTTTGCGTCTTGTTGTCTTTTCCGACTTAATTTGGTCAGTTTCGTAGCTTGTCAGCTCTTTCCAACTTTGCGCTTTTCTTCTTACTACACTACATACATTTACTTTGCGGGCATTTTAATGTATCGACATTTTTTCTTATTTACTAACGTTTACAACTTTACTCGTTTATATTGGTGTGTCGTATTAAAATGTCTTAATATGTTAAAAGTGTTTATAAATTTAAAATAGGGATTACAGTGATAGTGAAAAAAAATTACATTTTTCACATTTGTCAAGCTGGCACAATTTTTTTTTGTATGAAATGCTTTACCAGATTTAGTAATATTTCATTAGATAATTTTGTCAGTATCATTCAGTAGGCACTACTAATACAACATTGTATATATCAGTTTTAAAATTTGTTTGTGTTCCATTCAGAGTTTTGCCAATTAATTTTATTTATGCTAGTCTTATAGCTTAACATCTTATGATGTTAAGCTTGATGACCCACCACATATTGACAATTTTTCATTTTTTTGTTTTTTTTTTGTTCATAATTCTTTCCAATTTGTCATATCATAAATCATCTTAAGATTAAGGTCTTTCTTCCCGTTCTGTGTTTATGATGGTCTTGTCCGAGAAAACTTGCACTTTCGTCCTTTTGCATAAATCTTGCTATTACACCTTATCATATTTGTGTCTAGTTATTTTGCCAATTATAATTTTACTCTATACTTTATAACCCACACAAGTTAATGTGTATCTCCTGTTTTATGGTTCAATGATGATTTAGATGGAATATTTATAAAACTGCTCCTAACCGTCAGTAGACTTTTTCATTTTTCAATCATTTAACAATTCTTTCCTTTGCTTGATCGTACCATTTTCAGCTGACGTACCCTCATAATAATGATCTGTTCATTTTATTCTGTTAGTATACAATAGAATATTAAAAAGCATTGAAAGTTCTTAGCAAGGCAATATGTTTTTAGAAAAGATTCTTTTTTGCTTGTATTATATTTGTACCCTGGAACACGGTACCAAATTCATAAATTATGATAGCATGACTTGATAGTTTAATAATAATATAAAATACATTCATTAGTATTATATTTTATGCAGGCTAGTTTTATATATCTTCTTTTATTTATAAATTGTAAATCTAAGTTTGCTTTATTTGGAATCGCTACCTACTCTCATTCTCACTGACTGTGCTTCCTCATCACTGTAGTCTCCGAATATCTTACCCTTTGACTGTCATTAATTTCGTTCGCTATCTACTTATTTATGCAATAAAAAATTTGAACGTACAGACCACCTTCAAGTTAAACTTACTAATTTTTTTAGTCTAAAGCCCATACAATGAAATTTTATCTGTGCGTATATGCCGGTTAAAATTGACAGATAATGATGGTGCTTATATTACTGAGATAGATTTGATTCATTACATATAAAAAAATAAAAATTTATGACCTGAGATGTTTATTTGTTGTCAGCCTAGTATCATTTCTCTTTCTTTTACAGAATAAGAATATAATTGATATAGAAAGCAAAATAGGATGCGGGCAAGCAGAGGAACTAATTGTACAAGCTGAGAATGAATTAAATTTGGCACGAAAAATGCTGAATTGGAAACCCTGGGAGCCCCTTATATCCAAACCACCAAAAGGACAGTGGGACTGGCCACCAACGAAGTAGTCGAAATACTCGATTTTGTTTCAAACATTTATTTGTTAATCAGCATAATGAATAAAATTAAATACAATATTCTAGTGACATTATGTTCGAAAATAATACATACTTACAATATAATAAAATATAGTTACAATTATTATATTGGCTTTTACTACATAAATAAATCTGTATACTTACTAAATCAAAAATTACAATGTGGAGTTGAAATTTAAAAATAGCAAATATTGTTATGGTTTTTATCATCTTTATTTTAGCAGTGATTGTGCCGCCATGACTTCTTTTTCATGGGTAATGACATTTAAAGTGCATTTAAATCATTTGGATCCAGTAAAAGTAAAAATTTAATGTATAATATTTTTAATACCTGTTCAAAGACATAATGGTAAAATCACCATATTTTCACATCAGGACGAAGTACTTTGCATGTTGCTAAAAACATTAATATACTGGTTAATCATCTAATGTCTAACAATTATTTTTACTATTGTAAAGGTTACCAAAAATCACGCTTCATAAACAGTTTATTAAATCAAAGTATTTCACAAAAAGGAGATGGAAGTGGAATAAGGGTTAAATTTATTCATATACTTTAAACAATAGTAAGTTGTAATAAAACTTAGCAGAAAACTTATATTAATTACACACAGTGAGCATTTAAAACATGTAATTAAGAATAATTTCCATTTGTGGTTTTTAAATCAACAATCAAATGATTTTCATATAAATTTAAACACTATGAATGCAAATTCATATTAACACATTCCCTGAGAATTCTGCTACCCCAAAATATACCTAAAAATGGACCCCGTTAGTTACTGCTATTATGAAATAAAGAATGAACTATACATTTGAATTTACCTCCAAGAACAGTTCTTAAAAAATTCACAAGGCACAGGTTCTACTTATGTCATATGATGCACGAGTGAACAAGCAACTGGGTGAATGTCATCGTATGAAATCAGCATGTATACAAAATGTTTTCGAGATTGAAAGAATTGCAGAAAAAATGATAATGCAAGTGAAATTACATTTATAGCAAAATACTATGGAAATATCTATTGATTTACCTTTAGTGGGTGATAAAATTGTCGAATGAAAAACAGATTAGACCTCTGCATTTGAAAGTTCTTCATTAATCAAACTTCACTATCTTCAAATTCAAAAGCCAGTATGTTTTTTAGTAAAATTTTATATAAAATGAGTAAAATATAATTTTAATATAGTTGATGTAAAATATAGGTTTTATTACTCAGTACTAAGTATATAAACTACAAAGAAGTAAGTTTTTTGAGTGTGATGTCAATAGTGCCCTGAAAATTATAATAAAAAAGCTAAAATTATAATTTCTATAGGCACCATGCAAAATACCATTAATGCTTGTTAAGTGATAAATAAATTAACATTTGCGTACAGTAGTATTATTTTTTTTCATGAAGTCCCTATGGTACATATTGTAATCAACAAAGAAAATATTTATAATGCCTAAGTATGGTATAATGTGTTCTGTAACAGTATTTTCATTAAACAATTAGTTTTATAAATATGTTATCATATTCACTTGTAACATTATTTCTTTGCATCACTACATTCCGTCACAAGTATTTAAAAGTCTGTGTTTCAATGTAAATATTGCTGCTTTCTTTCAAAATCAATTCTTTTTCATCAAATTTAAAATAATTAACATTCAATTTTCATAATCGAATGGCTTCATTTCAGTATATTCGTTTATTCTTGATATTCAAAGATAATTAACTTTTTTGGCCAGAAATTTTCATTATTTTTGAGAATTCTGTCACATAAATGTATGTAGTTTTTTAACTTCCCTCATAATTTTTCATATTTTCTGATTAATGGTTGAAAACTGTATTTTATCTATTATTTAAAAACAAAAATATTGCACTGACATTGATAGATAAATAAGCAAAAGTTCTTATTTCTATGGTATTGTGAATGTTTTTCAGTGACATCTGTTCCTCGTGACATCTGGCTCTTAGACTAATGCTTTTACTTAGAAGTTTTTTTTGTAGTTTTAAGAGTACAATAAAAATCTGTTTCGATACATCTGCTGTGAGATATATGAAAATCTTATAAGCTTATATGAAAATTCCTCTAACAGATTCCTTACTTTTTGCTCTTAATGAAAACTATCATGGTTAAAAGAAATCCTAAATAATACAAATATCAATTCCAATAGGTAATATTATAAAGTAACTTATATTACATGTATAAAATTGGCCCATCATATAATCAGTACAATGTTCTTTGTAATTTTTGAATACTGATAGAGTCTTATTTAAGTCTCGGGTCAAATCATGATGTTACCACTCATTTTATCTTTCACAATGTTATGTTTCCTTGGGCAAGCACTATTGAATTAACAACCATTGTTGACTTAATAAAATTATATTTTCTTAAACACGTCATTGCTATTAAATATTTTGTTAGTCTACGTTATATCTATTTTACCAATCAATTTTTTTTTGCAAACATTACAAATATATATTATTTGCTTGGTGAAAAGTGTGTAGTTAAACATATGCATTATTAGCCATGTACTATATTAATAGAACCAGAACCACATTTAAAAACTTAATAAAAATGTTGCTTCCATTTGTTTATATTGGAAACAAATGAAAGCATATATTTATTTCTTGCCAAAAATAAAAAGCAATAAGTCCACTGCTTATTTGTTTTTTGAAACAAATAAATGTTATGATTTCACAGATGGTTAATTCTTGAAAATATTAGTACTTCTTGCAAAAATATTGGCGCAAAATATTTCTAATTGTTTCTTCAATGATAACTTTCATATATGACTTTGTAAACTTATATTTTCTTCGAAAACAGTTTCTGTAAATAGTATAAAATTTTATTTGGATGTAGTTCTGGCTCATAAAATAACACCTTTCACCTTTCACATAATCACCTTTACGTATATTTTATAAAAAGGAAAACAATAATATTTCAGTACAACTGTGTAGCATTTATATTTACAAATGCTAAGACCATCTGTATCGATTAAATAATACGGCTTTCAATATTTCAATTCTTCTTAAGTACTACCTTTATAAACAAATTTTTTTATCACAAATTAATTTAATATGGGTATTATCTTATAGTATATAAGGTCATAATATATATATAATTATAAATGCAACATAAGGGACACAATAACAATTTTCCCAGACAATCAATTTAAATACACTAAAATCTCACTTACTGTAAAATGTCAATTTTCTTGGACAGATTAAATTTACATATCTAAATATTCAATTTACCACAACCAAATCTTAAAATAAAATAGCTAATTCTAATATTCACTCAATGAAGGTAACAAACGAGTCCTCATGTGGGTGATAAGGATTAATCTTAACGCTATAATAATTGCCAACATTTTAAAGTCATATAACACATTGGTTTTAGTTCAGGTGTTTTTCTAAAATAAGATTTATCGTTTCAGATTAATAATCAAATAATACGATTTGTAACTTAGTGGTAAAACTTCTCAGATCATAAACTCGCACTCAAGTTAAGTAACAATTATTAGGAGTTAGGAAGAGAAAAATATTTTTTGATGTAGATAGAAATTAAAAAATAAAATCTATCCTTTACTACAGTGATTATGTCAATCAACAATAAATAGATTCTCAAATCTATCTTTATAAAATGGTGGACAGCACAACATTCACAGTTCAGGTTATTTTATTGACAGAAAAGTAGAACAGTTGGTATACCTATTCCAATCTGACTGCTTTTAACTGACTGATTGACAAAAAATCCTTCGCAATTGAACAATATTCAAACGCAAGAGAACCTAATTAAATATGTATTGTTTGTATCAAATATGAAGAAAGGGAAATTTTAATGATATTAGAGAGCACAAACAACAAAAAATATTTTTTAAAATGAAAATTAAGTATATGAAAGATATTTACAAATTAAAATAAATTTTTTTTTAAATTTTGACTTTATAAACAAAACAGTTAAGCAAAAATTTCCTTGAGGCACATCTGGCGTAAAGAAGAACAAAGATTCAAGTGAGAGCAAAAATTTAAATGGCAAATGAAATTCCTATAATTGCCCTTCTTACATAACAGAAACCTTTAGGATGTCAGTTAATTGATAGCTTAGTGGCCTTTAGACAATGGGTTATTATTACGGAAGATATAGTGGCTATCTATGGGAATATTGTTCTTAGCCTTAACCTGTTCGTAACCTTAATTTCTATCATGATCTAAGTCTGCTTTATCCACTCATAAAAAAATGCTTCATAAAATATTTCTCTACAAACTGGACTTATTTTCAAACATTTATTACAATATAAGTAATGTGAAATTGTAGCTTGATGATAAATGTCAGTATGGCAAAATGAAAATCTCATATAACTGAAGATATTGGAAAATTAAAAAAAATTCATTACAAAATAACTTCATCAATTGTATAAGATATCACAATCAAAATATTTTGACACTTGGTTACATTGTACACAATTTTCTTAATTGTAAATTAACATTCATAAATAACATTTTTAGGAATAGATTTAAGAAAACTTACATAACAACATTAATAAAATAATTTATAATTATTTCGCAGCATATAAATGCAGGTCAATACACTTGATGTTAAAAGAAAAATGTGGGTTGCAGATTTGTAAATTAAAGTTTATTTCCAGTAGTAAATCTATAAATAATGCTATAAAGATTGTTCGGACAATAGTTATATCTTTGGCATGTGCATTATAGATTTATATATGTTCTTTGTATATCTTATATATAAATTATAATTAGCTTGTATCAATGGTTGTCATTAGGACTATTAACTTTAATTTTTATGTATGTATATCAAATCTCTTCTGGACTTTTATTGCAATAATAATTTAATATTAAAATATGACACAAACTAGTCGTTAAAAATTTTTCTATGAAACAATAGGTAATAAAGGAAATGAAAATAAAGATAAATAATAACATTGTGATTTGCCTAGAAATAATAATTTGTGGAATAGTTTATAACATAATTTGGGAAGACATTATGGTTTTATATATCTACTATTGCATTATACAAATAGCAGTGATTGAATAAGAATATTGATAGTAAAGTCTTACCGTTAACATTGGAATATAAACTTTAAACATATTTGGTGAGATCCATTTTCTTTGCATAATATCTTCCTATATTAATATAACATACAATCTATATTCACATAAATGTATAATAAATGTAATTACAATTGTTTATATTTGGAAAACATGATATCAAAAGGTGGTATAACTTGTGGAGTATACAGTAAAACCCTCTTAATACGATTTCTCGCATAATACACCATTTTACATCAGTCCCTGCAACTTGAGGCATGTTTTCATACATTCTTTCACGCTTAATACGATTCATCATCGATGTTTAATATGCCATCCGTGCAGTGCACGCGTATTATTTCATGTGGCAGCGGCCAGCAACTAACTGAGCGAGTGGTTACCAGCGAGAGCGCTCGCTCACGTCCCCGCACGCCCCGCCATGCTGTTCCACCCATGTTATCATGCGCCTTGCCGCCTGCAGTCGTTTTCTAGATTCATTTGTTGACTTACGTGTTGTGTCACTTGCCCTGCATTCGTTTTCTATCATTTGTTTACTTACGTATTGTATCTACTTTTGTTAAAAAATGACTACAATTAAGTAAAAAACATTGTCACTTCAAGAAAAAGTGAAGATATTGAGAGTTTTTGATGAAAGGTCACAGACAAAAAATCAAATACAGGTGCTGAGCTTCATTTAACCGTTTCTATGTTACGTACCATTTTAAAGAATAGAAAAAAGCAAAAGGTAGGAAAGTTTGATAAATTAGAGAAAGTTTTAGTGGAATGGCTTCATCAAGCACGAGCTTTAAAATTACCCATAAGTGGCCCCATACCGTCAAATCAATGGGGAATGGGGAAACGGTGGCACAAAAAGATTGGTACATGGATAGCAACACTTCCTGAATTGTTGCAAAATTATGAACTGTTACACATTTTTAACGCAGACTAATTCGGTTTATGCCAGATAATCCTGTTTTCAAGGGAAAAACTTGGCGTGGTGGCAAAGCAAGTACAGAGAGATTGACTGTCCTTGCCTGTGCCAATTCTGGTGGGTCGGAAAAGTTACGTTTGTTAGTGATAGGTGAGGTGAAAAATCTACGTTGTTTCAAAAATTATAAGATCCCTCCCTGTAACATATGGTGCACAATCTTGAGCTTGAATGACCGGCCTTTGTTTCATCGACTGGTTAAAAGCTTTAGATGATCACTTCCAGATTAAACGTAGACGTATAATTCTTTTCATTGACAAGCAAGTTGCAACCGATGGATCAGGGCATTATAAAGGTCCTTAAACAAGGTTACAGAACATGACCAATACATCACTATTTTAAAGAAATGGAAGACCCTGGTAGCAAACGACTCCTGACTGTGCATGATGCGATCCTAAACATTGCAGCGGCATAGGAAGCAATTAAGCCTAAAACCATACAAAATTGTTTCAAGAAAGTAGGTTTCAGAAATAACGAAGTTGACGTCATATTGGAAGAAGAAAAAGAACCCGTGATACTGCAGGGTTTTCCCAGATATTCTTCCATTGATGACAATGTTGCGCCTTACGAATTCCAATCAATTGAAGATCTTATTGAAGACGTGAATAATACACAAAAAAAGGCACTAAATGGGATGATGATGAAGAGGAGTCAACTCAGATTTTGTCAAACGCCCAGGCCTTATCAGCAATTAACAATTTAAGGTGCTATGTAGCTTCTTTGGGTGAAAGCAAAGACGCATTGCAATATTTTGAAAATCTTGATAAGGATAATTGATAAGGCATCAAAATCTTTTTATCAAACCAAAATCAGTGATTTTAAGTAACGTAATTATAAATAATAATACACTATGATATAACGTAATTTAAAAATACAGACATAACATTATAATAACTTTCTAACAACTTTATAAATATATAATTCAATAATTACACGAAATTAGTACATAATAAGTTTCACTTTCCCTATTCTGTAGCTTTCTCGCTTAAGACACGTTTTTGGCTGGTTCCCTTTGAAATCATCTTAAACGGGTTTTACTATACTTGAATATAAATTGAAAATTAGTTTATTGTCCAAAGAGCTAAGAGAATAGTGTATATTTTATCAGTCATCAGGTGGTTCAATTTTTATGACAAACAAAAGGATTATATAAATACAAATGGTATAACTTTTATAATAATACTCATTCCAACAGGAAAAGCCTGGTTTTAAATAGATTTTCTAAATGATAGGTAGTGTAAAACAATAAATTATTGTATAATAATTGTATCTATGTAAACCTATAACAGAGTACTTATTGTTGTGTGGAGTAAATTAAAAAAAAACGAGCATATCAGTAAAATCCTAAATGTAAAAAATAGTAATATTTTCTTTTATATAAACTGAAATAAGTAACCCAAATTGAAAACCATTGATCAAGCTAGTGTACGACTGTAGTAAAACACAAATTTAATGTAATTATGTAGACGTAACACCTTTCCTCGCTACTAACAGGTTTAGAACTGGATGCTTTTTTATGTAACTAACTGCCTTTTTGTGAGTAACCATTGTGAAATCATATCCATTGCACTGTAATATTTTATCATGCATTCTTAGGCCTGATTTTGCTGCTGGACTGCCTTCATGGACTTCTGTTACATATATGCCCTGAAAAGTATATTTTATAAATATTGAATTTAATTTCTTTACCTTTTATCAACAATTAGTAAGCAGCGATTATGTTATGATACTTTGCTTATAAGAAAGACATAGCCAAGGGGGGATAAGGTTTGGTCCTCCTGAAATTTTTTGTTAGTGGTAAGAATGAATACATTATAGATAACTACAAGTATGTCCCTATAATAAAAAAAATTAAAAACTAAATTTGGGTTCCGTTTTTTTATACCTGTCTTTATTTAATATTACAATAAATGAAGTAAGACTATTTTTTGACCATGGCTTTGCTTTGTTGAAATTGTTGAGGCTTAACTATTCTATAGATAGATTTGAAGAACCAACATTGATAGTGTAGCTAAGAGGAAAATCACAATATGAACAATAGAAAATCACAATAAAAAACCGTGATACTGAACAATATATTTTCCAATATATACTGGTTATTGTTGTCAGCACTACATTTAGAATTTTTTCTATAAGGGCCTGCATATTTCACAGAAAATACATCATTTATGTGGTTATACCACAAAGGTTATTACTATTTAAAATAACCAATAAAATAAACGATTTACGTACCGTTTCAAAGGGTTGTGCAATATTAGCATATATTTAATACGATCACATGAGCGGTTAAAGTGACAACAGTTTGAATTCTAAATGCATTATGAATTTCTTTCAAACAGTGAGGAAAATAAATATTATAAAAACTGGTTTAGTGTTTTGAGAATATAAAAGTGTAATTACTTTGGCCACTTCTATAAAATATTGAAAACTGGGAATTAATTTCGGGGACATATTGATGCAATTTTAAAAATACTATCAAATGATATATCGGATATTGTTTGCAATTAAATTCAAAGAATAATTAATATCTGTTTTAAAAGTGAGCCCATACATATTGTTTCAGCATAATTAGGAAGACATTATGGTTTTATGCATCTACTAGTGTATCAATACAAATATCGGCGATATTAAGGTAAGAATTAAGATTCTATTAGATATCAAATATATTTGTTCTATGAAATTTTATTATTAGATATCAAATATATTTGTTCTATGTAACATGAAGCTTAGAAAGCTCCTCATCTGTTATTCGTTGTAAGCTTATTTAATTACATTGATATTCCACAGAGTATTTTCAACATACACATTATGTATAAAGTTAGTTATCTTCTTTAATAAGCTTGGACATATTAAATATTACACACAGGAATAGTTTGTTACTTAGATATACTTAGTACTCACGTTATCAGTGTAACCTTGAGGACTTTTTCTGAAGTCTTGGTCAATACCACCGCCTATTTTGAATCCACACTTCATAACTTCTCTACCCTCGGGATCCACACCAGCCTCCTTGTGGAGTGTTATTGGTATCTAGAAGGGCAATAAGTAATTGATTAGAAGTTGAGTTTGGTATTAAAATAATTGTTATACCATTGTTTATCTCTAAATGGGCGGGGTACAAACACTTAAACATTCCATTGCCGTTCCGGCTTGATGCTGAAATGCCATTTTCGCCATCTTGATGTGGTTGCAAGTAATTCACTAGTTAGTAATAAGTAATTCAATAATGAATAATCAGTAAAATGAGTATAAAACACTTTTCTGTTTTTTTCCTGATCTATTTTGCACATTTGTTAATGTTGTTTGACAATGACATCTGTCTTGACAATTGACGTAAATTTGTCTATGTTGATTTTAGTTTTCGTAATGCTATCTCAGTCTATGACTTTGAATATGGAAACTAAAGGACATGCCTTTGTTTATTATGTAACGTATTCATTATACAAATATGATACAGACCTTAGTAGCAGTAATAAAGTATTTTTGCCCCTTTTTTCTTAAGCAAAAATACTAGGACAAGAAGAACTAAACAATTTTTGTCCGCACTAAAGTGGAAACACTTTGAAAAGTGACGTCATTAAAATAATCCTGCGGCCAATTTTTAGATAAGCGGTCATTTTATTTTCTTCTCTTGTCTCTGGTTTCAGATGTCAGAGAGAGATATTTAGTTGCGTGTTCTAGTAAAATAAATTTACCAAAAAACGTTTGTTTAGTGTATTTTAAAGATTGTTTGAGTGCTGCAAGTGTCGACAAATTATATGTGAAAATGCCCAAGTGTGTGGTAAAGGTTATGGTTCCAAAAAATCGGCCTAATGTCTCGCTTCATAGGTTAGTATCAAAAATGTTAATTTTGTATATTAATTTGCTGTCTAAGCAAGTTTTGGCTAAAGTTGGAGAAACTTCATTTTAAAGTAAAGGCATGTACATTATTATTTTGGTTGATGTATTTGCCGAAATTTCAATTTGCCATTTTTAATAACGATTTGTGGAACTAGTAAACTATTAACTAAATGAAAGAAAATTGGTAAAAAATTAAGTACCTGCCAATTTTAGGGCTTGCTCAAGATGATTTTATTTAAAAGTGATTTGAAAAAGTTTCCAAACAAAATATGATTTTCCAAGGCCTTTCTTAGTAACACTAAATACTAAATTTGCACAAAAAAATAAAAATATTAAAATGCGCAAAGAAGATCGCGTAAAAAGAGGTTATGATGTTTGATAACAAACTGACTGGCGTTTCTTCATAGAAAATACATATATCAAATACATTTTTTATAATGAAATAATCAAGTCCGGGCCCTAATTTTTGAAATTCTTCGTTTTTTTATGTATATTCTTTCATTAAAAACCAAAAAATACGGGAAATTCGCATTTTCGTTAAACCAGAGTTATACCTGATTTGCTTACGATTTACATAATGACGTTCTTCATCAACTTTAAATATCGATACTTTATTTGACACGTGACAATCAATCACCGTAAAATAGAATATTTACAAAATGCACTTTGTCGTAGACATGTGACATGAACTTTATACTTAGCGAGAGATAGAGTATTGTAATCTTATTTTCGTATCATGGCAGACCCCTTGCAACAGATACGAAAAAAAATCATTTCTAATCAAAGCCAAACCATCAACTTTCACCGTATTGTTTATTTAGTACCTATATTATTGATTATTTCAGGTTTCCAAAAATGAATCTCTTAAGGAGAGAGTGGCTGGATTTCATTGTTCAAGAAAATTTTAATCTTGGAATAAAAGAAACTTTTGTTTGTTCTTTGCATTTTGAAGACACCTACTTCAATCAAACTCTTGATATAGTTAAATTACGTTCAATCAGCACCAACTTTCTTTGTTTTGGTATGCAATACAAATATAATTATTTTATTATTGATTTTGCTATTTAGTATAAAAAAATGGTTAATACTTAATTGTAATGTCACATTTTATATATTATAAGCAAACAAGGCCATCCTATCTACGACAATAGATAATAATCAGCCACAACCTTTGGAATTGGCAATTACCTACCTTGTGATTAATACAAATAGTTGAATTGTAAATTAACATTTATCTTCTTAACTGAGCCAGCTTCCCTGCTTAAACTCTTCCACTTTATCCGATCATGTGCATCCTCTGTATATTATACATTTGTATCTCTTTATCACGTTGGGCTTAATTTATAATGATTTATTATATATGGCTAATACACATTGTGATTTTTTTTTATTTCTCCCCTGTTTAAACCTATCATTTTTTTTGTTTATTTATTTATTTATAAACTTTTATGTGTAGTACATATGGCGGACTTATTGCTACATGAGCAATCTCCTCCAGTCAACCATAACAATTTGTATGCATATTTTGTTGGTAGACAGTAAGAGAGTTTATCATGTATGTTATTATTTGTGTTATTGAATTAATTTTATTTATTAATATTTTTAGACTAAAATAGTAACTTGGCCTGTGGGGTAACAAAATGCGGATTGTTCTGCATCAATCTCTTAGATATTTTAATGGAACCTCAACCAGAGATTATCTTTATTGGTATTTTATTTTTATTTACCTACATAACTTTCATTTCACTTTTAAAATAGATATTAATAATTAGAACTGCTAATGACGAAAAAAACCTGTCAGATTTTAAGGCAGTATGCAGCCATCTTAGCTTAAAAGAGAGCTGCAGTGCCATATATTACTATAAGTTTTATTATCTATTTTATGTTTATAAATATATAATAAGAACTGTTTAATAAACTTTAAGTTATTAAGCCAATGATAACATTTGAAAATGTTGCATATTTTTTTCGACGTTTATTGTATTTCATCTGGGTTAGAGCAAAATAATTTTAATATTTGTTGTATTTTATTTTCAGGCCTAATTAGAAGCTAAACCAGTTAGGAAATTAGTAGAGAAATGCAATAACCAGCGGAAAAAATCAAAAGATTAAATGCAAAATGTCGAACACAAGTTAAGAAGATAGCCAATATCACTTCCATAAATCAGGATTTAAGGAATGAGAAATTTATTAATGCTGTAACTTCGTTATAAACATCTGTGACATTTTAAAGTTCAAATATTATGAGAAAAAATTAACTGAAAAAGTGTGATTTATGAACTATTTGAATAAAATTGTTTTATTTAAGAATGAATAAAAATTATAAAAAAAAAATTTCTGCATTGTATGTTGATGCATATCGCCTATATCACTTACAAGTGATTTTCCAGGTTCAATAAGATTAAAAATGCTATCAGAGTAGTGACTATTGACAGACCATAACCTTCTGCTGACACATCCAACGACGTTCGTTATATATTATATATAGTTTGTGTATATAATATAAATAATAGACATGCTCTGTTAATATAGTAATAGCTAGCCATATATGTTAATATAGTAATAGCTAGCATAGCTAATCTAAATTTAATGATGCATATTAAATATTAGTGAAACCTGTACAGATTGAGTAGACTTGTGTGCAGAAAATACACACTCTTAATATTTTATTAATACAGATTATGTCGGCATTCGTTGGTAAGTATGTTAGGCTTAAGAACATAGTATTGATAATATTTTCAAAATTTTTGTCATTGTGACCAGCACTATGCTATAGGTGGAGTTGCTTTGTGGGCAGAGTCACCACCATTTGGCACGTTGTCCACCCAGTTATGGCATGTCCTTTAGTTTCCATAGTCAAAGGTCCATGACAAATATTATACCAACAGAACACACTTGTACCTGTATGGTACATATTATTTTCATTAGCAACAAATCTAGAATCTAAGCGATTTAATTATATTAAATATGAAATATTAAAACAATAGAGCAAATAAAACTCTTTTCATCTAGTTTAATTATTCGAATTACATAGCGAAGGAAAATGCTTGTGAACGAAAATGCCTCTAAGAAGTGCTTTAACCAAAAAATTTAAATAAATATAATTTAATTACCCTTGCACTTATCAAATTTCATTAAATGCCTATTGTATATTTCATTGCATGCATCAATTGCGATGTACTTGTTATTGTTAAATTTAAAGAAGAAAATAAGACATTTACAAAAAACATCACATTTCTTCAATAACGTACTACTGTTCAATACTATTACCAAGCAAAGCGTGTTTAAATGTTTGTTACTTAATGACACTTGACCAGTTACAAAGATATTTATTTATATTGGTATAGAGATATTTATTTACATTGGTATAGACTTTATTCAAATTAATATATAGGTCATTTTTTGAACAGAGAGATAGCATAATTCTTCTAAAACTCTATTGTTTTTATTCAATAATAAATGTTTAGTAATGTAACATATCAACAGATGATGAAGCTTGTATATTGATGTGAAACATCTAATGGCAAGAGAGGAGTTAAAATGTTCTGTTGGGAAGACACAACTTGCCATTTGGTCAGCTTTATATATTGCCAGCTCATTCTGACTTAATTCTCCATTTGGACATCTTCGTATTACATTAATATGTCTTAAAACATTAAACGTGTTATATACACATTATTATCATGTTCAGGTGCAAAAATGACTTTTATGTAGTAGATTATATTTGGAGTTTGTATATGTAGACTATTTAAATAATGCAATTAGTATTGCCCGCAGAACATTCGTTGAAATGTTACTCCCTTCTAACAGTAAAAGTGTTAGGACTAAGTAATAAACAACATTTTTTTAAATATGAAGGAATTTTATTTGAGAAATTTTGAAATAAATATAATACTGATGTTAATATCTCAAATAATAAACTAAAATATGCTAAAATAAATCAAAGTTCCGTTCATTAATCGGCCATTATAGATACGCCTAGTTGTTTACGTAGAGTATCTTCTAATTTGGCTAAAGACAAACTCTCATTCCATGTCATTTTGGGGCTCTCCAACAAACCTTTAAAGTAAACAAAATTTTATTTTCAAATAATTATGAAATTGTAATTAAAAGTAATCATGCTTATAATAAAAATGTTATAATTAAAAGTAATCATGCTTATAATAAAAATGTTATAATTAAAAGTAATCATGCTTATAATAAAAATGTAATAATAACTGTACCCAGTAAAATATCTTTATAAGTTAATAAGGTATTTCAGTGTTTTGAAGTTCACATAAAATAAAGGCTCTTCATCGTTCACTTATAAATCATAAAATCTAAAGGAAATGCAGTTGTATAAAATTTGTACAGTTGAAACATTTTTCCTAATATAAAAGTAGCAAATATAATTAAATATTAAAATATCTGATATATATCACCTGTATCAAAGTATTAAACATAGATTATGAAGAAAACCAAGAAAAATAACCCTTTTGAATTATATTATTGTGACACTTCCTTTAAATAATATTACACATAAAGTCAGCATGATATATAATTATCAAAGCATGTATAACTTGCTTATAATCATCATTTATAGAGATTTAAGATTGTACAAAACTAATAATAATTTGCCTGCAAAAGTATCCTTAACTGCTATGATGTCACAGTGGCTTATTTATTTTGATGGAAAAGGCAATTTTTACTGGGAGTTCATTTTCCCAATTTAAAAGCTCTCAGGTAAAATAATTTCTGGAATATTCTTTTTTAAACCCCTTAGAAAATGGTTGGCATCACCTGTTGCAATTTTTAGTTAATTTAATTAAAAATCAATTATTGTAATTGGTTTCGTCCTCCCACTATCCTTTGTGGGGGATAGATAGAATTTTCTTAACTACAATGTTTCTTTTAGTTTATCAGGAAGGAATATCTGTACTGAGTTTCATTCAAATAGCTTTTCGGAAGTTTTAGGTTTCTAAATGTTTTAAACATTTTCTGTCATATTTATCTTTTTCCAGAGATAGAGATGAGGAGGAGAGGCCTATCTCTTTTTCACTGATTTGTGAAATCCTGACATTGCATGTAATTTGATATATATCTTGACATATTTTGTAATAATTGTTCCTGGGGATAAAGAGATAGAACATATGTCGCATTCTGAAAATTCTATTAATATTACAGAAAATCTGAATTCTGTTAGCTTTCACCCCTTATTTGGAGGTAAAGGAATTGGGTGGCAATAGACACTCATAAAATTTGTTACTAGGGGATAGAAAGTTTGGGAAATTTGGAAGGAATTAGTAGGAAAATTGTAGGAAATTGTAATTAATATATACCCATAGGTACATATGTGCATAGAGGTGTTGGTTAAGTGGTTTTTTTCAAGGATTTTTTCCTGGATTCCTCTTTTGAATATAAGATGAAAATGATATACATTTTTTGATTTCGGCCGTCATTACGGATACTCAATCGTAATTATGTTCAAATATTCATTATTATAAACAAAAATCGTCATGAAAAAAAAACACACGAGAAAAAAAATAATTAAAATTAAAATAGAAATCTTAATTTAAAATAGAAACATTTTTTAATTGGTAGTATCGGTCAATTTTCAAAACCAAATAAAAGGTTTGCTATGTTGTGTCGTGTATTGCTTTGATGTGACCGCACGGTGTTCAAAGTGTGCACATTGTAGGGCAGTTAACCTATGAGTCAACATTGAAATTGTGTATTTCGAGAATGATTGGATGAGATAGGAAAACATTTGATTAACTAAAATTGTCTGATTTTATTATCAAGAACCCATGAATGCCAGTTTGTTGTATCAATTTAATAACATCTCTATATACATATATACCTTGAATTTTATACATAACTAGCGATAATTTTGCATGTAATTAAGAAACAATTTTGTTGTTTTTTTTCTTATATGTTGCTCTGGGTATATACTATTACCATACCAATTTCATCAAAATCTGTACAGTAGATTTTGCGTGATACCCGTGCAAATAAACACAAAAATAGACAAAAATTCTAAAAACTTTCTGGCTTCTATTATCATTCTATAAACTAAATCAATCACTTTTTTAAAATATTTTCAATGTACAGAATTGACTCATTACAATTTTATTACAGGTATAGATGACGGTATACAATTTTATTACAGGTTAAGATTTTTTCTCGTATTTATTTTGAAAGTATTTTTCTCTTATCGTAACATACATTTCACCAACAATTTTTATGAGGTTTTTATTGTTTCATAATCAAGTTAAATTAAATATTTTTATGAATATCCTTTTCATCCCAAGTAATAATACTGTTAAAAAATATTGTAATGAGTATTTAAATAGATACAGTATAATACTTCCATGTTAGGTGCAGATACCTCATCAGCAATTTGCATGAAACAGATATTCATTTTCCATTGTTTAGATTTCGCTTATATAGACTAAAATTGTAGAATTGTCTGTTTATTCATTCGCGCATTACACAAGAATTACTGAAAGGATTTTAACGAGGTTTTCACTGTTGGATTTTATAGGGTTTGTTTCATAGCAATCTACTGACTAAAAAAGAGTAACTGAAACTTATTTTTTATAGATGGCGTTATTGTTATGTTTATTAATCTTACAGTTAATTATATATTGCATATGAAATTGGAGGTATAGCTAGTATTTAATAATTGTAAAAAAAAACCCTTTTTATCCTAACACATTCTCACAACATTATTTAGCGGTTCTATGGTATCATATGGAAAGTTATTGATTGCTTCATACAAGGTTTATTTTTTAACTGTGGCTAATGAGTTTTAACAATTTAAAAAGGAACTAGACTTCTTTTGAATGGTTTGTCACATTCAAATGAAATTTGAGAAAAAAATTTAAAGAATATATATCCATTTATAAATAATATTTATTCAAATATCTCGCTTTGTTTTAAATGGTATTTTATTTTTCTGGAATATGGTGAATACAAGCGAAAGGAAATGTATGCAATCGCGAGGAATATTTTGTTTCAAAATGTTTTGGGGAGACGAAAATCGCTTTTAATTATTTTGGGATTTTTTGACTGGTTGATCACTAGTATAATCGATGGAAAAATGTTAATAGAAGTTCTTAATTTTATCGTGTATGATTGGACAATTCAATGAAATTCTCGTTTCATTTTTACGATTGACCAAAATTTTAACGCGGTTTCTGCTTTAAAATCAAGGAATCTCTTATAAATTGAGGTTTTAGCCATTAATAACCTTTATTTTTGACTCAGATTTTTTAATTGATTGAATTGTTGACTTGTTTATGCCTTACGTACGAATGAGTCAAGCAAGGATTACTCTTTTCATCACGTAACTTATTAAGGATTTCGACTTTTATTTTTGAAGCATTCACTTTTCAGACTTTTAATTAACTTACCTTATATGTTTGACATCACAATTTAAAATTTCTGAATGCATATGTTTCAATCTGAATACTTGACCATATTTCCAGAATTTATGATTAGTGCATGAGTGAAAGTGTGAGTGAATTGTAATTGAATTTCAGAATGTGTCAAAAAATTATGATTTATGAAAAGTTGTCTGCCACAAAAATTTAATAATTTATAATCTTATTCATATTGCTAAGTAAAACACCTTTACATCACTTTTAATCAATTTTTTTATCGCATCTTCTACAACGATGTTATAGAAATGTAGTTTTAAATTTTCATTAATGTGCTATATATGCTTTGTGCCATCTTATTCCAGTTATTCGAAACAGTTATCCTTGCTTGCAGTCATTTACTGTTTTGATTTGTGATAAAAATTATTTATTTAAATTTATAAAATCAGTCAATCTAGATGTTTTTTTTTTAATCAGATCTGCTTACATATCAGGTTATGGGATTATCTTAAAAAATCTGTAATTTTATTCTATTATATTAACTTTTGTATTAACTATTTTAAAAAACAGCAACTACTGTTTTTATTAACAGTTTTAGTTTTTTAAGATACCTCAAAAAGTAAAAGTGAGAATCCTTTATCTGTGACATCTCTGTATTTTTAATAAAAATGAGTGTTATTAACATGTAGGTAGCAATAATGTCATTTTGGAGTTTAGATCAAATATTGTATTATTATTTACAATTATGTAATATAAATTAATAAATGACGAAAACAGTGTGTTGAACACATTCTTTATAAATTTTTACATTCCATAAACAATTCGAAATGCTTATATTGTTAACTTCATTTTTTAAAAGGTAGCAAAATACAGATAAACACATTACAAGAATAATAAGTTGCCTGTTAAAATAATATAAATAAGTGTGTATCACATGAAAATCATGGAAAATGGTCAAAAATCTGTCAGTTATCATTTAACAAACGATAAGAAATTAGGGGGATACCTTCATTAATAGATTTTCTGCATTCTTGAGCTTCGTAGCTAAGACCGGCACTATTGAAAAAGTTAAACCTATGTTTGCCTCGTGGTAATGTCCATTCTGTAATATTTGCCGGAGATGTTTGTAATACTGTTGGGCACCAAAACTGTTCCAGCTGTTACAAATCAAAGTAATTGTTATTCAAAAACTTACCAGTCACTAAATTCTAACTCAAAAAATGCAAGTCCGAGATATGTTAGTAAATGATTCAAATATTTAAGTATGACAACCAAATAGTTATAGGTGAGTGAATATTTACTTTCAGGGCTAGTTGAGTTTTACTTGTCTTTTATATGTAAAAAACAGTATATAGTGCAAGGAAATTGTAATTAATCAACATTAATTGCAATTTCCATGTATTTTTCAGTTACAACCATACTTTTATAACGGACCTTTTCTACCTGAAAATGAAAATGTGCAGTGGAAGTGTAATCAGAACAGTGTATCATAAATGTTTTTATGCTATGAAATCAATTTCTCATAAATGCTTGCATTATGTAATTTCATATAGCTATATAAATGAGAATCTGTGTTTTCTTTTCTACTTAATAATTATTGAAACAATAAAAATTTATTACAATTTGCCTTTGAAGGCTGCTTTCACTTTGTGAATGTAGATTTCAGAGATGTAATTTAGGACAATATTAATTCAAGGTAAAATATATTGTAAAAAATAATGCAAATCAAAATGTTATGCAATGGTGAATTTATTTTGGATACAAAAATCCCCGAGTGCATATTAAATTATTCTGTCATCTCATTTTTTAATTGCCAATGGATAGGTGATACAGAGTGATTGGTAATAGAATTCAATCATTTTTGCAAATACTGTTATGGAATGATTCTTCTCCACATTTTGTTATCAAAAGGCCAAATTTCTTTTTCAAAGTTTTTTTTAATAGGTTCGTACACAGTGCATCTTTTAATTTTAGTAAATGAAGTTATTTTGTTGTGATGACTAGATAAAGAAATACAAATTTTGTTCCATTTACTAAAATATGTCATACTTACAGTTATTTTTCCTTTTGACCCAATAACCTCAGCTTCATTGTTTAGCATAATTCTAGTGTGTGTCATAAGTGTTGCAATTTTGCCTCCGGGATAAGTCAGCACACACGACATGGACTCATCCACACCTAGTTTATTAGTGTGACCACCACAGACAATGCTTGTAGGTTCTTCCTTGAAAATCATTTGGGCAAATTGTAGCATGTATACACCTAGATCCATGATTACTCCTCCTCCTAAGTCCTTCATTCTGGGAAATTTGTATTATGTTTTAAGTGATAAATAAATATTATTGGTAGATATAATATTACTATTGAGAGTATGTGGCAATAATACTTATTTTAAGATAACTATCTTAGTTGCCAAGATATTATGTTATTTAGTCTTACGCGACATTATTGGTCGAAATAATATTATTGAGAGTAGATGGAAATAATACTTATTATAAGAAAATTATCTTAGTTACCAATGAAAATACAAGTGATCAGAATTCATCAATTAAACCTTTATACAACACGAAACCTTTGTTAGTGCTGGGTGTACCACAGCAGAACTTGCAATAACAATTTTCTATAAATAATTGCTCTTTTTATCTTTTTGAACTAATATTTAAATTGGTTAATATTTTTTAAGTACGCTATTTAGCTGATGCACAATTTCAAAAATATTGTAAAGTCTTTGGGAGATTTCACTTACAATTGGTTGAAGGTTTCAAACTAAAATTCTTCAATAATTTTATACATCTCCTACTTTATATTTGTGAAGTCTTTCCAATAAAGTATTTGTAATTTATGTGCTTCTAATTTCATTTTCTAGTTAAAAACTAAGCTATTCATTTTTCTTCAAACATTGTAATTAAAGAAGAATTTCTGTTTTCCATTTTCAATGACTTAATTATTTATTATATTTATTAAGTACTACTCACAATGTTCTTTCTGTATCTGAAATTTCTACGCCAAATTGTACATTTACTTGATATATTTCTCCCAAGCCTCCTGATCGAATATGTTCATCCAATGCTTCATAGGCAGGAAAGAACCTTGACCACATACCTTCCATTAAGAATAATTTCTTTTCTTTAGCCAAGTTAATTAATCTCTCTGTTTGATTGTAGCTCATACATAGGGGCTTCTCACATAAAACATGTTTACCATTCTCGAGCATGAGTTTTGAAATTTGATAATGTTGTTGATTTATGACACTAACAAAGACAATATCTGTAATCATTTAAGGAACATTTAAAAAGAATAAAATATAATAGTTATATATTGGGGGAATAATTTTTAAAAGAATAAAGTACCAACTCAACCAAAATAATTGAACATTTTATAATCTTATTTAATACAAGCTTCAAAAGTTACAATTGCAAATAATAATTTACATTATCATAAGTGATGCAAATATTTATAATTATGTAAATAGGGGCATATATTAATATGATTCCTTAATTTATTCCTTTTACATTATACATAGACTATTAGAAACTTTTTCAGATGTGTATAAATTTAAGCTATACGCAATAAGGTAGATTAAATTTTTTTACAAAATACTGCAATATTGGAAATATCAGTCATAATGATGCAGTTCTGCTGCAGTGGGTTGTGCCAAAACGAAATAATATTTCTTCGGAATTACAGTTCGTTTTTGCCTTGCTGGAAATTACTTTTTTTAATTATAACAAACATTTTTGCTTGTTTTTGACTTCATTATATTGTAATAACCAACGCGTAAATTATATAAATTACAATACAATGTGTAAATTATACCTAATTTCCACGTAGATTTTAATAAATCCATCTAGGGTTAATGATGTGCAAAGAAGAGAATCATATGTATATCTGCAGTGTTGCACTGCCAATATCTTTATAAAGAAAAGTAGATTTAAAGAATATGGAAAAACTTTTTTCAATGAATATCACAGTCAAACACTGATTCAACTTACTGTAAATAAAACACTAACAAATATGGAGAAAAAGTGCCATATTGGGTTGGGTAATAAGTTTTTAAGTCCGATTTGTTCTTATACAAAAATATTTTAAAATTTAACTCAAAGAGATTTTTATCGAAGACTCGCCACCTGATAGACAGTGACAATATACCATCAGTGTAAAAATCTGGTGACTTAGAATGAAAAAAACTTAACAAGATGTATTTAAAGTTCTTCTATATTATTGAATTTTTTATTGTGTGCGTGATTGCTTAGAGCTCCAAATAATTCATATTCAAATAGCGCAAGCTCGGATGAATATGGTGGATGTATTAGCTGAACCCAGTCCATCTCCTGTAATTTTGTCATCAGTATATTTTGCAGACAACACTAGACCGCTAATGTTGTGTTAGCGAAAAGAAACTCTGTGCTGTTGATTGCTTAGATTTTTAGCTAGCGGATCAAATTGCTGACAGTAATTCACCGTACCTTGATATTCCACTAGTATCTCGGCAATGTTTTCCTTATAGTGAAATCAGGTTATGGTACTGAAACTCTTGTTTGTCCTTTGACATATTGTATGTATGATTACGGTATGTTAATTACGTCTCATCACCGGTTACTAATTGCTTCAACCAATTGAAGTTATGTTTTAATGTGAATTATTGGAGTCCATACCTCGATTGGAACAAATTAACATTGATTTAAGGTTCTTGAAGGCTTGGCGCTAATTGTTATTAACTAATAGTGCTTCGGCCTATTTTATAATAAAATATTCTGAAACTTTCGAGAACCTTTTGAGAAATCTCGTGAAAACAAACTTTTAGTCAACCCAAACCATATATATATATATAAATAGGAATTGATGAAGGGAGCTGAAATTGTTAGTGGTGATAAAGCTTGAACCCTTAAGTATAATTCGAAAAGCAATATGCTGAAAACAAAACTTTTAAAAATAACGATAGTGTTAACAAGAAAGTGGTGTGCAAAAATTTATATCATTTGTCACGCTATAGAAAAGTTGTTTTCTATATTGTAAGTTTTTTATGTCAACTCATTCTTTGTGTTTCATTTTCATTTCTGATACTTTCATATTATACAGAATAATATGCAAAATCTGCTTTTTTAAAGATTTGAAGAAGCAGTATTCACGGTAGTCTGTTTAAATGAATTAAACTTACCTTCTATAATTTGAAAAACTATAATACTTAAAGTAAACATCTTGAAATTTTTAAACTGACCTATGTGATTTAAATTTATCGTTTAATTTATCTATGACCTTTTTAATAATGAAATTTTTATGTTTGACTTCCTAAAAGATTAAATTCAGTTTGTATTGGTCTAAATGCTTTAATTATTACAAAGCTCCTATCATCTTTTAATATGAATGACGTTTTTATGGAACAATACAATTATTAGAAAGGAAAAATTATTGTGATGATAACAGAAAGCAATAGACCTATAGATTGGTCAGCAGCTAGAGCTTCAAAACCTTCATAGGCGACAGGAACCTTGTGCAATGTTGCCAAGTTATGTGTTTTATCCAGGTCTTTTCCAGCCACTGCTATAACTCGATGTTCTGTACTTGGCAATGTTCCTAGTGCTGTTAAGAAATCATGAGATATCATACCAACTCCAGCTATTCCCCATCGCAGCGCCATCTGTTGAATTATAATAGAAATTTAAGAAACCTCAATAATTTTTTTTCAAGATGAGCAATATGTCAAACTTCTTTCGTCATTATTTGTGGTAGTTATTTTATTAATGAGGTATGTTTAATATAATATAATTCAAATTTTATAAGGTATGTACAGAATTGAAAACAAGTGTCTTCTTTGAATAAAAATTTTTCAGAATTTTTTTTTCACGAAACTTCAGGTATATTTAATTTGATATGGAATTTGTTTAACGTTAATATAGAATATGTGCTACGAAAACTAAGATTAAGTCAATATTTTTAACATCTTAATCTAAACACTTTCAAATATCTTCTGCCTGAAGTTACAAAAAGAGAAATATAATTTTAAGGAGCGATGTTAATGATGACCTTGAATGAATGTGATAGATACACATATTACGATTTGAAATTAGGATTATTTTCAGTTCTTATTTATTGTTATAGGATAGTTAATAAGAAAAATAACAATAATTCTTGGTAATTAGCTTACCTTATTTTGAGTGTCCGATGTGCAAATGTAAATAAAATTAAATGTATTTATCCTTCAGTTTTGTACTGATGAATTCAAGCGATCATTGAAATAAACCTAAATCAATTTTACCTGAGTAACGTACAAAACAACACCTTTTGTTTTACCACAGCAACAAAGTATCTCTTTATTTCAAGGATTTAACTCAAACTTGATTTAAAATTCAGTCACTTATGTCACAAATGAACCATACAACTTCAAAATTAATCTTTACAAGCAAAGAAATAAGTATTCAAGGTCAACACTGAGTATAAAACATATTTTTTTCTAATTATTCACAATACTTCAGTTGGTTAGCAAAAAATTCTTTAATTCAATGCTACCTAAAGTTACTACACTTTGTCTTCCTACTTACAATCTACAGATATTTGAATAGTAAGCAAATGTTTATATCTCTGCTTATCAATGGCACTTAGTCTTTTAAGATAAAATTTCAAGTTTATCTGATTATCCATTGTTAAATTAAAAAGAGTCCTGCACCTAATCTATATCTTAACAGCTTAAGTACTTTGTTTAAAATTAATAATTTGTAATTTGAAACTAAAATTTAATATCTCTATCTGAACTTTATATTGTTATAAATAAAGAAATTAATAGGTTTGCGCAATAATTTTATTTTGATTATTTTCTTTTTAATGAAAAAGTGTTCAAAAAATTTAATTGCATCTACCCACAGGTATAAATTATTTGTTTAGATTTAAAATGTATATAACATTTAAATAAAGTTTTCTAGGTTATCTTTGTGTTATGTAAGTAGTCAATGTAATTAAAAAATTGTGACTTAAATGTACCTAACCACATTTAGAATACAACAAATAATTTACATTTTATGAAATTGTTATACAGTGAAATATAAGAATCTCTATACTTGAATTTTGCTCAATTTTACAATTGAGCATAACATTTATGCTATTTGTCAAGAAAAGTTAGTTTTAATAGTAATTTTCCTTTTATTTCAATATCAATATAATTTATTTCAATGTCTAGTTATCTCAGTCATCACTCATTTATTTGATAATTTTAATTACATATACTATCGAAGGTTGATATTTTTATGTCATACCTGCATTTGGAATTTATTTTATTAGTATAAAAGGAAAGTATATATTTTGAATTGAGTCTTCTAAAGTCTCTTTTTAAAATAGTAACTTATGGTCAGTATAAAATAAATAAAAAAAAATGGGATGATTCCAATCAAATATACACATTTATTATCACAGAACTTCATCAAAGTATAACTTTTTTTGGGGAAATTCATCAATATGAAACATTATTACTATTGATCTTTACATTATTAATTATATTTATTTTCTATAAGAAATATTATTGCTATTAAGTGAAATTCTGACGATATACAGTTATTGGAAATTATGTATTTTAAAAAAGTCAATTTATAAATATGAAAAAATGATCCAATAACAATAATTTCAATTTGAGTAGCACTTTCACTGGTTATTAAGGTAGTTTACTTTTATTTTGTTTAAATTAAACTCTTTATTTATTTAAGTATACAGGTAGCTATATTTTTACTTATTTTGATTAATGCACAAACCTCATATTTTATTAGAAATGTTTTAAATTAGTCTCATTACAACACACAGAAGTTTAAGCAAACATTTCAAAACTGAAACGAGTAACCGTGCCTATTACTATGCTAATATCATCTGCAAGCACATTATGTAAGTAGCTTCCCATTCATGTATGGTCAAGTGGTCAGCATAGTCAATTACATATTTATTATCATGATGACTACATGTGGCAATGATTAATAAAAATATTTTCATAGCATTGTGTCTCTTATATAACATTGCTATCCAACATAATAAAGAGTTCAATTGAAATTGTGATTGATTACATGGCTTCATACATTAATCATGATTGTAAGATTTTGAAGTTTTCTACTGAGTAGAGAGAATTGATGTTTAATGGTAAATTTGCATGATGTGTAAAGGTATAACATTCATTTTTTCTACTAAATTAGGATAGACAATTTAGTAGAAAAAATGATTATGGAAAAATAGAGCTGTGTTTTTGCTCATAGGTACTTTGTCTTCTTTATCCTACATACAGTCCTTAATCATTAGTATTATTAATATAATCATTAGTATTATTTTATGTACAGTTAGTATATATATATAGTATATACTAACTGTACATAAAATAATAAGTATTATTAATAAGTATTTATTTTCTTATTAATAATAAGTATTTATTTTCTGCACATATTTCACTTGTAAAGATTTAATTTTTTTATTTCAGGTATCAGGATTTTCATTCAGTTAAATACATTAATTGAATTTGAGTAATGCATTTAGTATTAATTTTGAAAATTATATAAAGTTTTTTATGCTCATTTTCTTTCCAGTTAAGTTGAAAATAATTTTTTCCTGATAAGTTGAAAATAATTTTGTGATGGTTTATTGGTCTGGCAAGAATTTTTTTAGATTTCTTCTAAAAATATAAGAAAAAGTATAACATTTTTTGATTTGTGCCTTTATTATTGAGAAATAATTTATTTTTCAATTACAAAATATTTTTTATTTTTAACATTTTCTATAATTAAAACCTCCATAACGTAAACCTCCATAACGTTTTATCATAAATAAAACCTCCACGAAAAAAAAAGATAAAAAAATACTGCTTTACCAGTACAGTAACTTTTTCTTTCTCTAAACGCTTTATATTTTTAAAGATACATCACGATACACTGTGCGTGTGCACTGAAGAATGAGCGTTAACTCATATATTTACCTTAACATGAATATACCCCATTTTGAGAACAACATATGATGCAAAAACATTTTACTGATTAAAATCGTCTTATTTTGTATTCACGAACAAATAAAAGCTGGCTTGTTATAGCTATTTAACAGCAGTCAGTATATAAAATAATTTAGTCCGTATATAAAGTTACTATATACCTAATATACAATTATAATTTTCAAAAGGCAAAATTATTGTGGTTTTCATTTAAGAAAATATGGCAATAGTTTCGATTAAAATGTGAAAAATATAATAATCATTAGAGTTCTAAATATAAAATTACGAAGTTAAGTAATATTTCAGATAAAATTGATCAAACACATGAATATTTTGTTTGCGATTTTTTAACTTTATCTGATAAATGTATATATATAAATTTTATTTCCCAAGATAGTAGATAATGTCAGTTTATCATATATTGTTTATTGTAGTAGCAGCACAATTTTTTAATATAGGATTGATATATAAGGTGTCATCACATCTAAATAAAGTGGCCAACAAAGTTCTGCTTTTGATTACATTATATAATATATGAGGTTGTGCAGTTTAATCAACAGTCAGTTATAATCAACAGCTGACAGCATACAGGCTGAGAGTAAACATCTAACAAAATATATACAAATGTTGATTTCCTTCATTACAAGCACTTTTACCAATTATCGAAATTCATAATGGATAGCACTGGCTACTGTAGGTATACCTATGTTGAAGCAACATGACTATATTGCCTGGGTAGTTCATTTTCATAGGTATAGTTAGAAGATAGCTAAATGTTTTTGTTTGGTTTCAGAATAATCGATAGAACATAACTCTCCAATGATTGATCATTGATTGTCTTTGAAATTATGTAAATATTAGACAAGAAACGAACAACATTTTGATTTTGAAATTATGTTACAGATGCTGCTTTGTGTTAAATCAGTTGTCACAATTGACAAAGATCTATTTAGGATCTAAAAATGTAGTTTTATTTACTAAATTGAGCAAATTTTAAAATTTTACTGGCAGAAATGAATGGAATGACTAATTAATGTGAAAAGTGGACAAACCCCGCTGTGACAAGAGTGAAACAACACAAGTAAAACAATTTTATAAATTCTGTTCAAACAACTTTGGAATTATCATAATAAAAAGGAATTTTTCAGTTTGTCAGCAACATCATAAAAAAGATGGCATTACTGACAAACTGAAAAATTCCTTTTTATTATGATAATTCTAAATTTTTTACCTACCATCACGTTAACAAATGTATTCAGATGTTGATTTTATGTTTTATGACAGATTCAATGCTTATGTTAGATATACAAACAAAAGAAAATTAACATCTTTTGAAGGACAAGGTTATAGATTGTAGATGTTTCTATAAATATATATGTGTGTAATAATTTAATAGTAAAATTTAATAGTTTTTTCCTGTGTGTGAAGTTAGTCACCTTAGTGGAAAAATCCATTTATTTAACACTGCATAAGAATTTCCAGGGTATATGAATATATACATAGAGGTTATAGCATATATGTAAATATATTACATTTTTTGTGTGTGTAGATATATATATATAGATATATATATATATATATATATATATATGTAAATATATAAGTCCATATTATATAGTATACTTAAAATTATGTAATTAGAATGAAATTGTCTTATGATAATATCACAAAATAAGAAATGTTCACCCTTACACAACCAGTTGAGTAAGAGCACGCACAGTTCATTCTTAGCATAAATTACATGTAAATATTAGAGTAGTCTGTGCATTTTTCATGGCACCATTGTGGCATTTTGAACATTCAATTCAATCCTCTGCAATAAATTCTTAACGTCAACGCATTTTCTATTCTTGTGGAAGATATTTGTATTTTTCTTATGTTTAACAATGTTTCGCTTTACATTTTTTTTCAATTTTACTATTTCCATTACCTTTATAGATTGTTCAAGGTTTATTTTCTTAACTTTGGTTTTTTTCTACAATCTTATTTTTAAGTTTAATCTTATTTTGGATTAGTTCCGTTTTCTTGTCAATGAATATTTTGCTTGGGATTTTGGTAATGTTGAAATAATATTGAGCCTCATGTAGTCTGGATCCTTCAAACGTCTTGGGATCTCCACATTAGTTTCAAGTATGAAAATATTGTTTCCTTTCTAGCAGTGTAGGTAGTCATCTGTACAGAATTTCCTTCAGACAAGAACAGTTCGATAGTATTTGCTTTTAAGTATATTTTCTAGTAACTACAGTAATTGCAGATTCATGCATTACAGAAGAATTTACTTTATTCGGTTCAGTTTTTGTCACTTGTGTTTCTGCAACAACTTCAGAGTTGTTTTCATCATTATCATTTTTTCAAATGCATTTGACTTAGATGGGTCGTCATCAAGACGTAGTGATAGCTAAAAAGTCAGTATTACTATATATTATTACTATATACTGTGTGAATATAAGGCTAAATACCTATGGTCTTCAAGATTTCAGCGTACATGCCATAGTAGCTGCGTTTGATATGCTAGAGGGAAAATTGTAGCCATCTAGAATACTGCGATTACTTGTCCTGGGTGGTTACAAAGCCCTTTTTTCTCAATCGTCAGTGTAGTACTTTTTAAATCTTGTGGCTACTATATGGTTGCAAAATCAAGGCAATAATATAATTGTTACAATCCACACTATTAGTAGTTGTATAGGAGTGATTGTCCAGTACTAGTAATACAGGTTTTTTGGTTGTTTTGGCTTGATCTTTATAATATGTCAGTCATGTTACAATGGTTTGAAAATGAAACTATGTCTATAGAACTGGCTGGTGCATTATCAAGAAATTCTGGCTTCAACCCCTTCAGCCTGAAATGAAGGTTGCTGTGATGAAATTATTTGTAGAGTTTATGGCGTCCACAATGATGACATTAGTGCTTCTTTCGGCTCTGGATATTTTATCATTAACACAGTTTTGATCATACAGTAAATGTAATAAAATTAAATTCATTGTGGAATATTTTTTAGTCTACTGTGATTGAGAATGTATACTTAGGCTTAGAATTGTTATTGTTTATATAAATGGACAAATAATCCAATGTATGAAGATAAAGGTGTAAGTAAAGAATTATTGTTATTGAATATAATACAATTTCTCTATTATTATTACAGGTTATTTTACAATGTAGGAATAGCGAACAATTTACATTCACAAACTCTAACATGCTTCTGTGGAGCTATCAGCCTGATATATTTATCTGTAGAACTTTAAGAAAAAAATTATTCCATATATCCCATTAACACCACAGACAATAACGGTTTGTCTTATTAAGTATAACTGAAATAGGAAAATATTATCACATCTTCTATAAAGAAATATTTGAGATACTTGCTCATCAAAAATTGTTTTGAAACAGTTTTTGTTTTGAAGACAATTGGCATTGGTTTATTTTATTTTTATTATTAGTCACACCTTTCCTGACACCTTCATCTCACACTGAATTGATATAATTAGTTATGACGTACCATATTTGTGCCAATGCAGTACTCCACAAGTGTCTCCCTGCTGCATGGCTATCCTTTCAGTATTCATTGGGTGTTTTCAATTTTTCACTATAATTAATTTACTATAATTGTTTTACAAAATTACAATTATGTTGCACTAAATATATTGCATTATAATTGTAAATATGACTCATAATTTCGAAATTGCATTTATTTTTTGTGTCATAGTAATTATGCAACATCACAGAAACCTGTGCGATTTCATATAAATTGTGCAATATCACGGTGCTGTGTCATATAAATTATGCAACATCACAGTAACCAGGGTTTCACACTTATTGTATGCTTATATGTCAGACTAATGTGACTACAAAAATTTTTTCTAGGTTTGACAAACTGTCCAATTGAATTTGCTACAATTATTTATTTATGATGAACATATAAGACATAGGAGCCAGATCACATCCACAAAATTTTACTCATCCAAGTTTTTAAAAAAGTTTGAAACCTCAATTCATTAGCTTTTATTTCGTACTAGCAATTTTGTTAGCTCTTTGTGCGGAAAAAGTGCCATTTTACGCCTTTTTAGATCTTAAAATATTTTCTCTCATGTTCTAGAGTTGTGGTTCCTAACTTTTTCAAACTACCTACTCCTATGACCTGCAAGGGAAACTAATTTTACCCCCCCTTCAAAATGTCATCCAATAAAACAATTCACACCATATAAATAGTTTTTTATTAATCATGTTTCTTACAATTTTAATATCGGTAAGTACTTCATAAGTAATTAAAATGTAACCTTCAATAATAGTCAAACTTAATATAACTTAATTTGTTGGTGTTGTTTTGTATTTGCAAGTTTTTTTATGTTAGGTTTGGTTTTACTCAAAGCACATCTCAAATCATATTCCACATTGAAACTGATTTAGGCTTTTGTTTTTAGTGTTACTAAAGTTAAAAAACCATTTTTACATCTATAAGTGGTACTAACATTCTTAGAGCTCTGTTAGCTGTAATAGGTTATTCAGTATCAACTTTTTGCCAAAATGTACCAAGGTCATGATTTTGAAAATCCACTTTGTAAGTGCTATCTTTGAATAGTCCAAGATATTATACCTTTGCTGCAACATCTTCGTCTCTAAAAATTTGATCATTAGTAGAAAATGGTCTTAACATACAAGAGTTGGACTGACGATTATCCATGTCCGGGAAATATTGCTTCAGTGAGTCCATAAGTGCTGATACATGTTGAACTATGAAACTTTCAAATGTGAATTTTTTAGGTTCGTCATTTACCAATTGCTAACACAGATTCTGTGTAAACATCCACTTGAACTTGAACTCTGCATTGGTAAAGTTCCATTTACGCAACTTTATCCTGCGCTATCAAAATATTCGTCATATTTCCTTATAAATGCAAACTATTAATTTCACTGAAAAAATCTGTAAGATAAGCCAGCATTTTGACAAATGTTTTATCTTTTTAAAAAATAATCCTATCCCTTCACGACGCTCATAAACTTGTTTAAAACTTTCCCTCTTGACAACCGTTATATCTCTGTGTGGTAAAAAAGAGCATTCAATTTGGAACCAATTTCATTGCATAAAACTTTGAATAATCTGGAATTTAACTCAACATGCTTAGTAAATCTTGTGGAAGTGTCTTAACAGCCAAAGTGTAGCAGTGTATCAGGCAATAATAAGATAACACTTGAGGAGCAGCTGTTTCACGAGTGCTTGAAATCCAGAATGAATACCCATTATGGAAGGTGCCCCATTTGTACAAACGCCAACCAACTTTAACCAGTCCAATCCATTTTCCTCAATAATCAGTTTTAGTATTTCAGATATGTCTTCGCTGCGAGTAGTGATGGGCGAAGACTTGCAGAACAAGTATTCCTCTTTTACCTAATCATCTTGAATATACCAACAAATATCAGTAATTGTGAATACGAAGCTACATCGGTTGACTCGTCTCAATTGCAGCACAAACGTAAAATTTTCTTTAATTTCAGAAACAACAGTTACCAGAATATTGTTACTCAGCTCTAAAATACGACTTTGAACTGTTGTATTGGAGATTTTTTTATTTGTTTAATCTCAGCCACGTGTTGCTCACTAAGAATGAGCGACACATCACACAAACAAGGTTTAATTAGATCCTCTCCTATATTGTGTGGTTTTTTGTTCATAGCAATGCAATAAGAAATTTGATATGAAGCTTGAAGACACGATTCGAATTGAGTTGTGAAGGCTTCAGAACATTCTCTTTTCTCTTAAAAAAATTGGTATTTTTGGTTTACCTGCAACTCCTTATGAACTTTCTCGACATGTCCTTTAAATTTGCTTGGTTTCATGCTCTTTGCACTAAGAACTTTATTACATATAACTACTGAGGTTTTCCTTTATACCAATTCTTTATACCTTTTCTTTATACAAGATTTGAATCCCCAATGCAGAAATGCATCTTTATACAAGCACTTTTTTCCATATGTAGAAGCCATTGTACCTAAACAATCATAAAACACTTTTATGTAGTATACTGACAGATAGAAAAATATATAAAAGTAAGTAGGTAACCTATTTATTCATAACCAAAATTCACTTCGGGTCTCTTACCCTTCGGAGTAAGTATCAATTCGTAACAATATTCAAAAAACATAATAAAATCAAGTGATAATTATAATTTTTCGTACTTATCTACAAAAATATAGACACACTTTATAGAACGGGTGTAGTATCTTGTTTTTAGAATAGTTTGATACTCATTAGGTAGGTATTAAATGTAAGCTTGAAGTGCATGCAATTTCTTCTTGTGGTAAGAGAAACGAAACGTGGGCATTCATGCTCTAATTAACTAGACAGAGTCGCACGCACGGGTGGCGCACAGCTACCAGAAAGGGGTAGAGAACACAGTGATTGTGTCGTGTTTTATGAAATGCATGTAACGATGGCCGAACTAAGGACAGGCAAGTGACGATTGGCTGCAGGAGTAATCTTTGCATAGTAATAGGTACTATTCTTTGCTATTAGGTACTACCACTGCAGAATAGGTGTATTGCCACCACAGGGGTAATTACTCCCAAGTTCGGAACCTCTGCCCTAGAGTTTGACAAATAGCTTGGTAATATAGTTACTATTATATTAATATAGATGAGCTATTAAATTAAACTAATTTTTTATAACATACCGTAATGACCAAGTGTCAGTCATTTACAATATATTGACCCAAGTCTCTTAGGCATAAAACTGAAGTTAAATTGAAAGCCATTCAATGATTTGTGTATGGTACATACACACAGACATGGCCTTGTTACCATTCTATTATGTGCAAAATTGTTATGCTTGTTTGATCCCTCAAAATTATTTTACAAAAACCAGATCTTGAATCTTATGTTTGTGTTTTGTTCATTTCTAATTGTACATCCCCTACTCTTGAGAACTATTTGTGTTGCATTGCAAATATTAATTAAAATTGTAACAAATAAAAAATTTACTCAACAGTCTAGTAATTATGTTGTTAATTATTATAATTACAACTAGGCACTACAACTATGTATAATCACAACTATCATATCAGACAGCATTCAGAGATTCAGTCTTTGAAGAATTTCCAGTTTCTAATTTTAAATTTTCCTATTATTCTCCCACTTTCCTCTATTATCTATCCACTGCATCTAGTATTCTCAGTATTTCACCATCTATTTTATATTATATTCCCTTCCATAGCAACATTTTGTTGGCGGATAAATTTTTTCTTTTATGTGTTCCAGAGCATAAAATATTTCATTGCCTTTATCCAGCCACCCACACTTTTTGTTTTTTTCATAGACAATTTTAAGGAACTTTTTTCTTATTTTACTAGGAATTTAATTATTTTATTAGAGAAATGTTCTTTTTTATATGCAAGTTTCTTGTGCCATAAGAAGAGGACAAACACAAATTTTTCATTGTTATATATTGTACCTGGCTTGTTGGCATTACCGTTTGTTAACGTATAATCATTCATTGCAGTTTTGTAGTAAGTTCTAAATAGATCGACGGTTGTCTTATTCAATGGTTGGAGCATATGGTTAGTATGAGGAACCAGTTTAACATATGTATCGACCTTATGATTGTCTTTGAGCAGAATATGTATTAAGAGATTCCTTTGATGGTCTTGTATGCGTAAGAAAATAATTAAAGAATTGCAATAATTCTTTATAAGACCTTTGTAAGGGTTTGCACATTGAAGCATTGAAGGGATAAAACTATCACCAGGATTGATAGCAGCGGTTACGATAACATTGGTTTCTCTTTCTGAATTTGTTATTGCTCCAATATGCTTTAATTTCAGAGGATTTAACATTTTTAATCACAATTATGTATTGAGAAATTTTTTATGTGCTACCACTTTTCTAAAGCTTTTTTCATATTTTTGAACGTTAATAACACATTATATTTATCAAAACTTGTAGAATGACCCAAGCTTGTTGGTAAAAAAATATAAAAGTGAAATTATACTTATGAATTTTGCTTTAAACAGCCTCATTCAATACTTACCTGCTATTCTACCTTGGTCTTAACTTTCAGAATATGTAATATTAATTGATTTTGCAAATTTATAATACTATAGATGTAATATATTTAATCTTTGGCTAATAACATCAGACTTCTTAATGTTAATCTATATTGTAGCTGAAGAGTTTCTTCTAGTAGCAAGAATTCTTTAATATCTGAAGACATTTTGTTGGCTCATAAGTTTAAAGTTTGAATCAGATTGCTTATTAGAGGTAGGATCATTTTTTCTTTTCAAATGTCGCTTAGCATAATCTTTAGTAGAATATAGGTTTTAGCTGTGCTGTAGGCTGTTTTCATCTTTAATAACTTAACTACCTCCTTTATTTTCTCATAATTCGATAGTGGTTTTATATTTTCAGTCTTACTTTGTGGCATTTTTCTATATTGGAAATAGTTAAAAGAGAAATAATTTTATTAGACAAAAAAATATTCATTTCTTAGTCTATATTCAATGTAGATAGATATATCTGTCAAAAGTTTAAATTTAGAGCACATCACAATAATAAAAGCTCATTGTTTCCATTTTTGTGTTATATCACAAAAGTTTGATCATTTATATTTTTGTCCATCAATAGCTACCCATATTATATTTTTTGGAGGGTAAGATTTTAGCAAACAATAGTTCAAAAGCATAAAAGCAGAATATTTATATGGGAAAAGACGTGCATATGCCTTACTTAAATATATTATACCATGGACCTAACCATAGATAATACATTTTTTATGTCCATAGTAAAACACACTTATAGATCAGAAACTGAAAACTTTTTGCTACTGAATTGTAATGCTAATTGTTTCTATCAGATTCAAGATTTGATCAGAAAAATTTACTTCTCAAGAATTTTTTGGGATGCAAAATCCTGAGTTGTAAATGGTATTAATACCAAATACTTTAGACACTAATACATGTAGCATGCACAGAAAGTTGGCAACACACAACACTAGCGCCGCTTGTAGTGTTAATTGATCATTGAATTTTTGACAGCTGAAATATGGAGAAAACATGAAGTAATATTTGCTATTTCTGATTTAATTTTATGTGCAGTTAATAATTTTATGGCTAGTTTATGAGTGTTGAAACTATAAGCTTTAATGCGAGAAATATTCATCTTATCTATGTGAATGGTTATTTGTCTAATATTGAAGGTTTAAAGTTGCTATGGAATAGCCTGAAGGATAATTACAGTTTTAAATTTTTATTCACCCGCTGAATAACTCAAGATTGTATTAGAAATTTTCTCTCTATTATCAGTTAGAATATGGTAATAATGTTAATACAGACAGTGCAAAATTTAAATGGAACGAGGTGTCGTTAATGAACTGCTTTAATTATGGCCTGACAGTAATAGTGATGTGGACATGTGTGAATTTTTATTAGAGAAAGATGAAATATTGAACCAGTTAAAAAAATGCTGAGTACTATATATTTGGTTGGGAATGTATCTAGTACATTCTAATATAAACTGTGTCGGAATGTATTGTATTCTTTAGGTAACAATTATGACCTTTTGAATACGCAAAAAGAGTTCTGAGTCTCCTAGGCTTTGTTTTCCTAATTGAAAGGTAAAAAACTCTGCTGAGATTGCAACCAAGATTTTCCTTTAAATGTCAAACTCTCCATAGAGAATAAACAATTATGATGTAAGATTATATTTAAATTCAGAAATGTCACAGACTGAAAATAATACATTTTTTTGCAGTAGTGGCCCCGAATTCTAACCACCTTGAATTTTTTCTTTTGAATGTTAAATGATTTAGCTTATGAAATATTGGTGAACTACTGTTCGCTTTGTCCAGGTAAACCTGCAATGACATTGACCGGCCGATGTTTTCTATGGGTGCGGTGGTTTGAGGCAGTACTTCAGTATTCGAAGTATTGTTACTTGTACGTTGTTCAGCTAAATTCAGCAATTTTTTCTTTTTTTGATACAATTTACATCTCTCAGCATTCGTTAACTTTTTCATTTGAGATACAGGTGGTGCTAGTTGCATCATACCACTTGCACTCGGCTGCTGCAACACTTTTTCTATAAACATGCCAACATTCTACAATGTTGCTCATATGTGCAGTTTTTTCATTTTATTTGATACATTCTTTTCTACCCTTTAAAACATTCATTGCTATAGCACTATTAACCGTTAGAGTGCCGACGAGTGCCATTGTGCTCGTGCGTAACTACAATATAAAAAGGATCCAGGAAAAGAAAATTTTTAACCCATAATGTCGGAATACGAAAATAATTTGAGTGAAAATTATCATTTTTCAAGTTGTGAAGAAAGCTATAGTGAGAGTGACATTGTGGTGCACTCACAATTTGGCGTAATGCAAATTTTGAGTGATAGTGATAATAGTGACGATAACAATTATTTTGCTGATACGGAGGATGGACTGCGAAAATATGATGGGACCTTGATTTCAGTATTCGTTATAATTTTTATTCACTTTTTATATTTCCATAATTTTCTTTGTATTTTATTATCCATGTACAAGTTTTTATCAAGAAAACACCGAAAAAATTATTAAAATTGGATAATTTTTGGAAGAGATACAATTTTTTTTCTAGACAAGGGTAAATGTCATGAAAAACAAAAGATTTGCATTTTTAAGTATATATGAGTAAAAAACCATGGCACTAAAACGGTTAAACAGAATGTTTTTAATGTATTCACACATGCGTACAATTTTCGGAAAAAACAATCATAATTATGATGAGTCATCACTGATGATGTTATTACTTGAATTTTTTTAAAATTTTTATCATTACTGGGTAAGGTCATCCTCGCGATACACTTATGTGGCACTGTATTCGGCCAAATGTCAGCTGACTATGAAACTCATATGCAATGTTACAATTTTACGTCACTCACCGCCACCCGTGCCGGAGTAGAAAGACAAGGTTCTTTTTCAATAACAAATTTATCTTATGTTGATATTAAACCATTTTATTTATGAGAAAATGGTTTAATATCAGCTTATTTTCAGGAAATAAAGTTAAGAGACATTTTATATTTTTAAAGACGACGGCAATGTAATTTTCAATGTTATTATCCCCAGATGGGAGATTAATTTTAGTAGAGAGAGTAACAATTTTTTTTATTATTTTGATTATGAATGATAATATTATGTGGCATATAGACTTTACTAGCAATTGTAATAGACCTAGCTGAAACATGAGACTATCACTTTAAATAAAACTTAATAATGGGTAAACTACGAGAACACGAATGAGGAGAAACAAGAAGATTTAATGGTTCTTTAAATTTCTTAAAAAATGTTTACCTTTAGTCTATGCTTCATAAAATGAAAATACCTCTAGGGCAATAATAAGGAATTTTGGCTGAATGTGTAAGCACGGAGCTGCAGTGGCCTGTTTTGTGTTGGTCTAGTAGTCAAAGGTTCTTTTTTGTTTGTATTAAAAACTTTTTCCAGAATATAAACATTTAAAATATTCAAAATTATTTTAACTTGCTAAATATTTTGTACTGTCGCTGAAGGTTGATTTTTAATTGTTCTGACGTTACATGTACAATGAGTTACCCCAAGTTCAGGTCTGTTTGTATATCATACCTTAGCATTGTCTGACAATAACTGCAAAACTTTTTCATTGTCGGTTTTTTGGTATATTTCGCGGTAAGTAATTTCATAATATTGGTTGAAATTTCTTCTAGTTTTTATAAACTTTATTACGTCTGAAATCTGAGTCAGAGCCATGTTACATGCTCTGAATTCGATTAATAATTTGATCTTGAGTTTTCGTGAGTTTCGCAAAATACTATTTTTCAAAATAGAAGATACAAGTAAAACATCTGAAGATATTGTTCATGAAACATCTAAACTTGATGATAAATTAAATTAAAAATAGACTTTCAGCAGTAGTACAAAATATTTAGTTACTCATAATATGTAATATATTGAATATTTACGTACAAAAATTCTTTAAATATTTATATTTTGAAAACAAATTTTCATAAAATTATAGGAAAAAGTAAAATATTGAGAAATTATTTTTTCCAGTATAAAATCAATAAAATGGTATTTATATTTCCTTCAATAATCATTTATTACAATAATGGTTTTAAAATCAAATACAAAAAAACTATTGGGCGAGATCAAAGTCACACCAACTGCACAGCACGCTGCGTCATGGAGTCTGGACGCTAGTGTTTGCAATTAAGAAATATATGAATTTTGACTGACTCGATTTTCATGCAAAGTATGATGATAAATTAAATTAAAAATAGATCATCACAAAATATTTAGTTACTCAAAATATGTAAATATTGAATATTTATGAAGAAAAATTCTTGAAATGTTTATATTTTGAATGCAAATTTTCATAAAATTGTAGGACAAATAAAATATTGAGAAATTATTTTTTCCAGTATAGCAGCAATAAAATGGTATTTATATTTTTTTCAATAAACATTCATTACAATAATGATTTTAAAATCTAACACAAAAAACTATTGGGCGAGATCAAAATCGAGACCAACTGCATTGGATGCTACATTACGGAGTCTGGGTGCTAACGTTTGCAATTAAGAAATATATAAATTTTGACAGACTTGATTTTCATGTAAAATAAAAGTTGTTGCATAAAATACTTTCAACTCCTTACTTGGGTTTACGACCCCACAATATATTTAAAAAGCAACCAAATCCTCAATTCCCAAGACTGTTACTGCCCTTAATAATGATAGAAATCTCATATACTAGCAACACGATTACATATAGATAATAATGAGCCAGATGAAATCTCACTTATTGCTAGTTCAAAGAAATATGGCAATGACTAGGGTCAAGTCATCCAACCAACGGATTACAATTATTAATGCGGTGGGACTGGAAACACATTTAATTCAAATTACATGTTGCTCACTAGTAGTGGTTTGTATCTCCTCACATTATATTCCTCGAAAAGTGAGATGATGAGGTGATGTATCAGCAAATAAGTGCTATGTCGTACACTGTCGCTAGCTACTTTGCTTTGATGGGAGGAATATAAGGCATACACGGAAAGTTGCTATGCTTGCCTCACTGCAATTCATGTTTAATTGGTTCGTATACTTCTTCAGATGTCTGATGCTTTCGAGACGAATAGGCTCGAAAACGAGTATGTAAACTTATTCGGGTGTATTCGGTATATAGACGAATATATAAACATGTCTTTTTGTGGTCGTTTTCGTGCACAAATTATTCGGTAAATTTTTCGCCGATAATCTAAATGAGATTAATGAAGAAATATTGAAAGGGTAATTTACGTTTTACACTGGAAGCTAAAACGTAAATTATATTGGAAGATATAAACGTAAATGATATTGGAAGATATAAACGTAAAGGACACAGGTACAATATTAATTTTACCAAGTACAATTTGAACATTCCCACTAAAAAAAAAATAAAACTTGATAATGAATAGTATTAGTTGTAATAATAACTAACATCTTAAACTAGGCATTTAGGATTACTTTAATTTTGGAACTGGATGACAATTTAAATAAAAGAAATTTTTTTTAATGCATTGATTTCTTTGATCTTTGTTTATACTTTTGGTCCGTGTTTACTTTATTTTAAAAACTGTTAGATATTTAGAAAAAAAAAGCTATTATTCTATTTCATAATACTTGTTTTCAATTATATCATCGAATTTTGTTTCTGAAAAATGGTAAAAAATAATGTCATAGTATTTTGGCACAATGTGTTTTCAAGTATGGGGTTTGCTTTTCTGAAGTTAAAAAATATCTCTAGAAAAAATATTTTGACCAATGACAACACTTGGGTATGCCTTTGGAGAAGCGTACAAAATAAGCAAAATATTGATTAAATAGTGTTTAGAAAAAGCTTGATTAAATTTTATTTTTGAATGCTATCAATGAACTACACATGAAAGCAATTTATCCAAACTAGTGAGCAGAGGGAATGATACTGGATAGCTGCCACTTGACGGCATCTGCCTGCTTTGAAAATTATCATGTACAATATCCATTCCGATATGTGTAAAATTCACAAAGTTAATTTTTTCTCTTAAATTTAGTATGATATATAATGGAGATTTTCAAGAGCAAAAAATCAATATTTTCAACAATGCCACCAGGCATGATCCTCTAACACCATATTTGTCAATAGATTTGAAATTTTTTGTCTTAAAGATTTCTATCTGTTAAGAGTTAGATAAAACATACAAAGAGACAATTTTTTTTAAAAAACATGGAAATTGTTCTAAATTTTAGGTAAAAATTATTTTCAGGTTTTCAAAAGAATTTGCAGTTGTATTGTTGTAACAATACATAATATGTATACAAAAAAGAAGTAATTAAACAGGAATGAAAATATATATTTTAGATATTTAAAATTTTTTTTCATAATTAAGCATCCACATCAAAGCTTGCTCCAATTTGGGTTCGTATTGTATCTTCTAATTTCGCCAATAGCAAACTGGTATTGAGCGGAACCTTCGGAGATTCCTTCAATCCTGGAAAGAGTTGATTAAATGGAATATTGAATTATTTATTAAAAATAGAGGTTTCATAAGTCTAAGGTATATAATCTAAAATAAGTTTCATTAAGTTGTTACACAGCCAATAGACTAAGTCGAGACAGATGAAAGTAGAAGAGTTGTTGTATGGAGGGGAAGAACTCTACAGAATAATATAGCAGGTACTTTAGCGTGCCTTAGTAAGTAAATGGCTACATTCGTAGGTTGCTACGAGAGTATTTTGAGCAAATGGTCAGAGGATCAGTGAAAAGTGAGTTAAGCAGCATTTCATGATATAGCTATGTAGAAGTAGTGTAAGTGTTTATGAGGAGGAAAATAAAAGATTTCAGGGTTATTGATCATTTTCTAGACAACCATACCTTGACAGCAGAGGACGTACAATTAGGAATATTTTAAAAAAATATTACAACATGCGTAAAACATACTGTATGAAAGATGTATAATGTGATAACTATTAAGGATTATTTCTTGATGGCTATGCCATTTTTAAACCAAGATTGCTATAAAAATAACACAACTGAGTGAAATAAAATATAGAATTGCGATTGAGCCAATGTTGTCCTCTCTGTCAAAACCTTGTCTCGTGCATGGCCTTTGATGGGATATGCAAGGTCTATTATTCCAGACTATTGTAAAACACCATGTAACAGTTAATTAGTGCTTCATAATTCTGTAAGCATACTTGACAATAGATTAAAATTTATTTATTTTGTTACATTTTCCATTACACTTTAACTAAAGAAAGTAGATCATGTGTACAAAACATAGAATTAAAAGTGGTAAAATGATATAAAATTAATAAAAAAAAAAACAATAAATATATTAACTGGAAAAACATGCAAGAAGAAAATAGAAATCAAAGCTGAAAAGGAGTTAAGACGGCATATTTCAATGATGCTTTATAAAATTTCAGTTCATGTATTTTATAATTTAATAGCAATAACAGTAAATGAATTCATTATGCTGTTAAATTACCTCTAAAGAGAAAGGTATTATGTTTGAGATAAAGGTATAGGTGCCGTTGGCAATAAAGAGTGTCTCAGATTTTATGTCTGAGCTAAAGTATGGTTTAATAAATTAATTTCTGTAGCATGAAATAAAAAAAAACATATTGTTATAAAAAGTATTCAATGAGATGTATACGGATTTAAATATTTCAAGTCATATTCATATTTGCTCTACGAGAATAATGTTAGAAACATCTAGTATGATCCCAATTTTAATATGCAGTTAAATACGCAGTCCTTTGCTCAAGAATAGGTATTAATATAGTTTCATCTATTATTTCACATTTCAGTTTTATGTGATAAAGTTCGACAGCTGTAAGCAATAGAAGAAGCGGCACCTTATAGTTGTAAAAAAAAATAAAATAGAAAAAGGTTTTTACTGATGAATTTATGAGGTTATATGTTTTTCATATGTCGTTTACAGTGTCGCATAGAGTGTTATAATATATAAATTAGTCAAATTTTTAATACGCATTTTAATATTTTTAAAACGCCTTAAAGTAATAGCTCTAAAACTCGATAGATTTTAAATATATGTATAATAAATTAGTTATAGCATAAGATCAGAAATTCTGGAAATAAATTTAGTTCTCTAAATCGACATCATAATTAGAAAGAATAAATGGACTAAAGTAATTATAGCAAATGTATTTCAAAACACTATTTTCACTGAGAGCCTGGTAAGATTGATGTACACTTTTAATTGATTTTCAGCTTGAAATTCCAAAAATAATTCTCAGATGTGGCTAAAGTGATGAGATTCCCACTTTAGAATGAATAATATTGTGAGTTGTCATTAAGATCGGTGGTTGGCAGTTTTCTATTTGGATTGTAGCAAGTTACTATGGAGGTAAATACAAAATTACAATATTTTTTGATTTTTCATATGGTTCACAAATAACTTTAATGGAAGGATCAGTGTCTTATTGCAGTTTGCAGTAATACAAAAATAGTCAGATTTCAGGAATATTTTTGATTTCCACATTTCTTTCTGCGTTAAGACCTACAAACAGCCAGTGAAGAACAACATTCAAAATCTTTGAAGAAGTAAGCACATACATATGAACTTTGATATGATACTTCATAGTACACTGAAGTAATTAAAGCACTGGAACACACAACACAAATTCCCTTGAAATTTGCACCCCTCCATTCATAGACCAAGTAATGTTTGACGATCAACTTCTGTTATCCTTAACAAACTTCTGTATGCTTTTTGGCTAGTATTGATAGTTCTTACCTTAAATGCGTACATAACATCCTTAAAAATGTTACGATGTTCTCTTTGTCAATGCTGCATTCAAGTTTGCTATACCTCTTTCATGGTCTTTTTTAGTGGTTTAACCAATTGCTTGTGAAATTTATTTATAGTTCTCCTCTTTTTTACTGCTTTAACCACTTCTTCATGAATATTGATTTCCATATGTCTTGCAGACCACTATATAGTTCATTTTAGATAGTTCATTTTCACAAAAACCCTGTCCCATTCTTTTGCATTATTTTGTGAATTTTTCAATGGTTGTGTCATACCAAGCAACGCAACAGTGTCACCAGTGTTGCATCATGGGCCACATTCTCTCCATCTAATAAGATCTTCACCTCAGTTTCTGAGTAACCAACTATATAAAACATTGCTGGTGTATTGGTTCGAGTGGTCAATTGACTTTTTAACTGTCATGAAGTAAATATTAACATGATTCCTCAATTTAAGTTAATTATTTTTGACTTCTTCAAAATTAACACTCGTAAATAAAAGGTATCAAGTTTTCTTATTCTGTCTTAAGAATTGAAGAAATAAGATATTCTATTAAAGGAAGTTCAAATACCTCAGGAACATACCTGACTGTATACACCTCCTTACTTCTTCCGCTTCGTAAGACAGGCCTCCACTGTTTCCAAAATTGAGAGGTAGAGATGTTATAGGAACAGGGTACTCATGCCATTTGCCATCAACAGTTTGTATTTTTTCTGGGCACCAGAATGGGGCATCAATCTGAAAAATAAAATATATGATTACGGAAAAAACATGAATATTATAAAAAGATGTAGCACATGTTATTTTACAGGATTTTGTACTTTTACATTTGGCATAATCTTACTAAATAATTGTCAATTACATTTTATCAACTATTACAGTTCATGTGTTTGACTTTATTGGGTTTCGAGATACGGACTTACGGACTTGGGTTTCGAGAAACCGTTGATCTTGGCACTCACTATACTAAATCAACAATTTTTTATGTAACTATGAATCACTTTCAACCTTAAAATTTGGTATATAGGTAGTATCATGAATGTACATAATTAAGGTATTTAATTTGGCGTGAAACTGGTAAAATTATAAATAGTCTCCTCCTTAGTATCAAAATTAAAGACAGTTTTAACTCTGTCTTTTATAAATTTTTAATTACAAACTTGATACAGAAAATGAAATTGGTAAAATTTCAAGTGCTTTTAATGTTAGCTGAATAGTCTAATGAGAATTAAGCACATTTTTCATACAAGTTTTTTCAGTAGGATATAATTATACATTGTTTAGTGAATAATAAATTCACAATTAAATAAAACTACGTGATGTAGTATTATTTCTACTTCCTTTAATTTCTTTACCACGACCTAGGTTTCGTTGTATTACAACATATTCAGGTGGGATATTAGCAATGAATCCCACCCACCTGAAGATGTTTTAATACAACGAAACCTAGGTCGTGGTAAAGAAATTAAAGAAAGTAGAAATCATAATAAATACTACATCACGTAGTTTAATTTAATTGTGAATAATGAATTTCTACAAAATTAACACCAAATATATTGAATAATAAATTACTAACACAAGTAAAATTTTTACTTTAAATCAGTTAGAACCTTTTATAAGTAGATTAAAGCAAACTTACAGTGACAGTACCTTTGGTGCCCACCACTTTCGCTACATTCGCCAGCTGTATTTTTGAATGAGTGGACACTACAGCCACTCTATTCTTAGAGTACGTAAGAATTGTTGAAGTATTCTGGTCGACTCCATTTTCATTCAAAAAACCAGCAGAAATCACGTTGATGGGTTCTTCTTCAAATACAAATTGAGCAAATTGAAGAACATACACACCGAGATCTAAGACAGTGCCACCACCTTGTTCTTTTTTGCTGTAATAAAAACAATCATGAAAACTAATAAAACTGTGGATTAATTTTTTAATCATTAAAGGTATAAAAAGAATCTGAAAAATATAAGCTATAAGATGACATAATGGGTTTAATAAGTCTGTGTGGTTTTACTTGAGTAAATAAAATTTTTAATTCATAGTGTATTCTATTGTTTATAGTATCCTTTCACTTTTGTTTCACATTTTAAAATCTTTTTATTGTTTTGCTCAATAGCTCCACATTTAAAGTATTTCTGGTTTTTGACAGTAAAAAGGGATATAAGTGGTGTTAATGATATCCTTAAAATCAAAATACTGTCCTGAATACACTGAATTTTGAACAGAATGAAAAATTAATGAATGAATAAGAGGATGTGACAAAATAGCTGTAAAAATGTGTACGGTTGAAGAGCGCTCTGATAAACATGACAAAATTGTGATTTATCAATTTTGAACTAGAATGCATCTGAATTACTTGATGTACATATGAAAGTTATAGAATATAATACATTTTCAACAACTTACTATATTTTGAATGTATAGAATTTATCATAGGTATGTATTTAGTTCTAATTTCTGTTAGCTTCATTACATAGGTGACTGTTACAATTTGGATGTACAGTGAATTTAAGAGCCATTTTTGGCTCATTTTTGTGCAGCAGTGGCAAGGCTAAAGAAAAATAATGTGAAAAATATAAATATTGCAATGTAAGGATATATAAGGTGTTGCTAGTAAAAGTGATGTAAACAAATGCACTAGCCAGTTATGTCAGTTGATATAAGGTAACATGAAGAGTTATGTTCGTAAAGTTTGTGCATCACTTTTGTGCAAAATTTTTGAAATTTTTTTAATAGTTTATAGCTATGAAATGACGCAATATTAACTTTATAATTACTTAACCGATCATTACAAAATATTCCCCACGTATGGGCTATATTACGGACTACCATATTTATGTCTAAAATCGAGCAAGTTATTAGGAAATAAAAGTCCAGTGTGTTTATGTGGACATATGACTCATCACTAGAGTTTTCTTCTATTTCATCGGTTATTTCTGCATCAGTTAATATCTCAACAAAGGCCAATTTATCATTGCTTTTGCTTTCACTGTAAATTTTCTTGAAGATTGTGTCTTATATATTATTGTATACACATTTGTGTGATTTCTTTTTTGTTTGAGTGTGTATACTAGTGAGATGGTCCCATATAATAATATGGTGATGATCTGATGATGTTTAGAAATGGACAATGGGACACTTATGTTAGTAAAATAACTGTGATTCAAGAATTATTAGCTACTGGTAGTTGTTACTTTGCAAAATAACTTCATCACCGATCAGGTCAGGGCTTGATGATAGGTCTGGATATGGATAGTAGTAAATCAATTGTTACTAAAGATATTTACTATCCGTAGTTGTTACTTTGCTAAGATTGTCACTTAAACACATAGGTATATTTGGGGATCATGAATTTTTTCGTTTTTTTGAGCAAAATGGATAGTGCTTGTTTATTAAAATGGCACTTTTTTAAACTGAACAACTTTTGCTATGGATCTAAATTAGAAGTTGCAATAAAGACGCTATTTTGGTTTTAGGTTCCCTTCACAGAGATAAATTTCTCAAAATATCTTAATTAAAAATCAGTCTTTTAATAAGAATATAGGCTTTCCCATACCAGTATATGTGTGTTGTAATATATGTATTATAATTGTCTACGTCTTTGCATTTCAGCTAATGCTTTATTGTTGTATGGTCTATTTAATAAGTTTTATGGTTCAAAGTCACATAATGCCACACTTTCTAAATTTGTAACACAATTTTTGCAAAATTCTTTTTGCCGCGATCAATCACTGCCCTCTCTAATGTCATCCCTTGCACTGTTTGGGGACTCTCACTGCCCAATTAAGTATGAAAGGTGGCATTTGCCTTTCTACATCGCTGTAACCTTTATTACCTTGGAATGTAGCACATGTAGGGGCAATTGACACTAATGCTTTCTAGTTACATCATCGAATCATACAAACACAATACAGTTAGATCATCGAATTGCACCAACACAGATTCAGGCAGTTCCCTGGCCACTAGTTGGTTACGACAAAGTGCTGCCCATTTTATATTTCTACCAACCCCACAGCCCTATTGACTAAACCATCTGAGATCATTATATTTCTATTCATATATCTCGTCTGTAAAATTTCCAATAAGACTTAAGTGCCATTTTTGACATAAGATCTCTAATTGCGTAATAAGTTCTTCCAACTGTAAATTATTTAACAAATCAACAGGTTCAATGCCAGATTCTTGCCAGATATTTATGGCCCATTCGCATATTAACCATGGCTGTTCAAAACCATGGCGGCCGCCAATGATCTTTCACAGATTACAATTGTATAATATAACGAAATAACAATATATTGACACAACCAAATAATAAGTTATTATTTCTCCTTTCCAACCTTAAATGTATATGCCAGAAACTTCGTTATGAATCCATCAAAATTTCATCAATTACTAGCTACTAAATAAAATGCCATATCCGCCTCTGCCTCATTGATCTCTCTCTAGTAATTTATACGACACTGTGTTGCTGTTTTTAATGGACAATGTGAAAACTGAATGGAAAATACTACCGCATATTTGTCTTACAGCAATGCCGATGAGAGACGCTATTTCAACAAACACAAGTTGAAATAACAAGTCTATACATGCTTTACAATCAATTTCAACAAGAAAGATTTGTCACCATCAGCCTCTCCCATTATAAACAATAATAATGGACGGTAGGTTGTATTGTGTTGTGGATTTTTTTCGATAAATTCGTCTGGCATTACTGTAAGGTTATTTAAGTTCTCATTATCATCATTGTCATTGTATAAGTCAGCTTGATCGTCTGCATATATATTCACTGGTTCTCTTTCTGCTCCATCATAGTGCTAACTCCGCCCTTGACGGTCCCAAGCCCGTATGAAAAAGGAGGGTTGGTTGCTGCAGGAAAGACCAAACCAACCGTAAAAGGTCAACGTCGAGTATCCGGCGACAGTTAACTAACCCGATCGTATAACAGCGAAGGTAGGAAATTACCTATGCAACCCGCAACCTCGCTTCCACTTTCCTAAGCGAAATCGGGGGCCTTAGCTTAGCCGCCCGGGCCAAGAGGTAAAAAGCCTCCATAAAAACTCACCCCAATCTTACGATGGAAAACGCGTCAAGAGGATGAATGACTGATGGGTTATCAGCCGAGAGCGTCAACCTCAATGGACCTGGCTCACATTGTTGCATAGTGCCTTCACATGGGAATGGGCATTACCGTAGTGTGCGACCTGTTTTAATCGACCCTAGTCGTGGGAACCGCATGGATAATAAAGAAAAAGAAAAACCTCTCTCTTCACAACCTGGAAAAACCCAAAATAACATATTAACTCAACAGATCTTCCACAAATCTTTCTTTAACAAGACAAGAACAGTCACTGAACAATCTCGATAACGTCATGCCAGCTGATATAGATTTGGAAACGCTTACAGCAATTGATGGCGATCAATGGAGAACAGTGCCTCAAAGGAAAAGACAACGTGAAAGCCCTGAAATTAACAAAGTCCAAAAACAAAAGAAACTTAACACCTACTGGCTAAGCCAACCTATACCAATCTCTAATAGATTCTCTGACCTAAGCGATGACATGCAAATAGCACAAACCAAAGATACCGTTAAAAAACCTGCTAAAGTTTGGCCCTTATATATTGACCGGGTCAGTAATATCCAACCATTACTAAAAATGCTTGATGAGATAGCAGCAGATAACTATGAATTAAAAGTACTTCGTAACGACCAGGTTAGAATTCAGCCCAAGTCTACCGAATCATATACACAAAAATGGTTAAAAACCTGCAAGAGAAAAACACACAATTCTATACTTACAGACCCAAGCAAGACCGATGTTTCAAGGTAGTATTCAAAAATCTTCACCCCACTATAGATATAGACGAAATAAAAGCTGAACTATTAATGCAAGGACATAAAGTTACGAATATTTGGAATGTCAAACAAAGGATTACTAAAAAATTATTACCGATGCACTTCATAGAAGTAGAATCCAATAGCAATAATAAATATATCTACAACATCCAAAGTCTTTTGCACTGTAGAGTTATCTTTGAACCACCAAGACCCAAACGGGATATTCCACAATGTAGCAATTGCCAACAATATGGACACACAAAAAAATACTGCTTTAGGAAACCCAAATGTATAAAATGCACTGGAGACCATGCATCATCAAAATACGAACGTAAAGAAAGAACAGATTCCATAAAATGTATACTTTGCGATGGCAACCATCCTGCTAACTATAAGGGCTACGCAGTATATAAGGAGCTCCAGAAAATTAAATATCCTACTCAACCAGCAAAATATCGACAAATAACGCGTCCCATACATCACCCAAGCCATACAGAAACTACTACTAGGCAACAAGACCAACCATCATACAAGCAAGCATTAATGTCCAATAAATTCCTATACCCACCCCCACCTGCGAGCAAGCAGAGCCCAAATGAATCAACCGAAGTCCAAACAAACAACAATGATATGAAAGCAATCATGAACACTATGACTCAATTAATGTAACAACTAACCACAATGACAAATCTCCTAATGGAAATCGTGACGAAACTGAAAAATTCTGTTCATTAAAAATAGCCCATTGGCATTCCAAAGGGCTCTCATGCTTTCACAACTTGTTCTAGAAGTAGAGACATTTTTAAAAATAAACAAAATTGACATCCTGCTAGTGTCTGAAACACATTTCACCATACCATGCATCCAGATTGTACGGCCCACGGAGGATCCGGAATTCTTATTAAGAGGAACATAAAACATCATAAGGTCGAACCATTTACAACTCCTAAGATACCAGCCACAAGTGTTATTGTTGAGGATTGGCGGGGTCACCTGACCGTCACTGCACTGTATTCTCCCCCAAAACATGTGATCAAAAAAGAAGATTACATCAACTTCTTCAAAACCCTAGGACCAAGGTTTATAGCAGGTGGAGATTATAACTCCAAAAACACTCAATGGGGCTCGCGACTAACAACCCCTAAAGGACTCCAATTACAGGCCGCTATAAATGACCTACACCTGGATACAATATCGAATGGGGAACCAACTTACTGGCCTACTGACCAAAAAAGTCCCAGACTTGGTAGACTTTGGTGTTGTAAAGGGGATTCCTAAAAAATTGTTTCAAATGCACTTCCCTACAAAATCTCTCATCAGATCATAGTGTAGTCCTGCTAGAGGTTTCTCAGAAATTCACATGTGTTAAACCCATAGCAAGGTTGCACGAGTGTAGGACCAATTGGGATATGTTCTGTTCCATAGTAGAATCTAAGATTACTACCAACCTGCCCCTTAAAACAGAAAGGGATATCATGGCAGCCGTTGAACATTTCAACGAATGCGTCCAAAAGGCTGATTGGGATAGCACTCCAGCTACTAAGAAGCACATAGAACCAGAATGCTCGAAGACCATTCGTGAACTAGTAGCAGAAAAGAGACAGGCTCGTAAATTATGGCAAATCACTAGATACAACAGAGATAAAAAACAGCTAAACTACCTAACAGCTAAATTTAAAAAACTAACTCAAACAGAAAGGAACGAAAATGTACAGAACCATCTACGTAATCTGGATGCCACGGCTGCTAGTGACTATTCCCTTTGGAAAGCAACCCAAAGACTCAAAAGACCCACTGCTTCCAATCCGCTGATACACAGAAGGGACGGTTCCTGGGCAAGAAGCGACTTGGAGAAGGGTGAAGCTTTTGCCTCTCATCTAGCTAATGTCTTTCTACCAAACCCATCGAAAACCAATAATGAAGAACTCACTGACTTCCTTGGTTAACCTTACCAACTTGACCTGCCAATTGAAAGGATTAAGATGTGTGAGGTCATAGAAACAATTAAAAACCTAAAACAGAATAAGGCCCCTGGATACGATTTGATTACTGCAAAAATACTCCGCGAATTACCTGAAATAGCAATACGCTTCTTGACGCACCTATTCAACTGCATACTGACTAGAGGCATCTTCCCACCGCAATGGAAAGTAGCCGAAATTAAAATGATACTTAAACCTGGTAAAGTGCCTGAAGATACATCGTCCTACAGACCGATCAGCTTACTGCCTGTATTGTCAAAAGTTATGGAAGTACTTTTCTTAAAGCGACTAAATACCGTAATAGCAGAAAATAAGATCATATCTGACCACCAATTTGGTTTTAGAAAAAATCATGGTACTATTGAATAGGTGCATAGACTAGTGGAAGAAATACATAAGGCTTTCGGAAACAAGAAATATTGCTATGCAGCATTTCTAGACATATCCCAGGCCTTTGATAGAATTTGGCACAAAGTTTTATTATACAAAATAAAAAAACAACTCCCAATAAACTATTATATTTTCCTAAAATCATATCTTGCTGACAGATTTTTTTACATGGTCTTCACTGCAGACTTGCCTACTGATGACGGCGTCGTAATTGGTACTTTTGCTGATGACACAGCGGCCTTAACTGCCCATGATGAACTAGCACAAGCAAGTAACATGCTACAGCGCTCTCTAAACAACATCACTGAATGGCTAACTACCTGGCGGATAAAAGCAAACGAAACCAAGTCAGTACAAGTGACCTTTACGACCCAGAGGTTTCAATCCAAAATGCTGAGGATAATCACAGACTCTCCATGGTTTGTAACAAACCAACAGTTACACCACGACCTTGAAATCAGAACAGTCCAAGAAGAGTTGAAACACTCAATGAAATCCTACAGGAATAGATTAGAAAACCATCCAAACATACTGACTATGCACTTAATGAATAACATTTCAACATTCAAAAGGCTAAAAAGAAAGTCCCCTAGAGATTTATCGGAATAGTTAAACATAAAGGGCGCAAGTCGCGGGACTGACTGTACTTTAAGACAAATTACGTAAATTCATTCATAACCTTATGCTAAATGTTCACACGAAACAGATTGCATTAATAACATTTATAAAAAAAAAAAAATCATAGTGCATTAACCATATTTAGAGCTACAGCCTGAGCAAGAGCCTGTTGAATAACAACTTTGGCATGAGCAAATTGTTCCATTGATTGGTTTTGGTTAAGAAGCCTTATAATATAAGAATTATATAACATTATATAATACGTCATCAAGTAGATAACAAGCTCCAGGTGTCTCACCCTCCTTCATTTGATCGCTTTCAGAGCAAAATGGTATGTGCAGTACTATCAAATAGTAATAAAGCCATTTTGAACAATGTTTAATGTAAAATTCTTGTATTATCGCACAAAGTGATGTCGCACACCTCACTGTGTGGACCGCTTGCTCACAAAGCTTACTGCCACCACCATCTTCTGTCCATGTAAAATTGGATACATTTTCATACAATACACAAAACTCAGCCGAACTTAATTCCTGGAGATGGTCGGATCTTACCTGGTACCTGTTGAAGATATTATTAAAGACAGAGGCTTCACCATTGTCGAAACGTTGAAGTCTGTACCGTTGATTAGCCACACAGCTGTTGACAAAGACGGTTTTTCTTGAGCTAAATTTAAGCTGTAAATGGTAAAGGCGATAAGCTGCTTCTAGTACACTCACTCACTTCTGCTTCATTTCTCTTAAGCACGCAACCTCGCCCATAGTTTGTCAAGGTTTCATCATTTTATTTTCTCCCTTATAGATAGAGGAAATTCAAATTGGCATGATCTGTTATTTCGATCATGTTCAGCCAGTTAAGGTCATCGCATTAAAACGTGGCAATCCATGTGGGTGCACCAAGCGTTCATACCATGGGGAAAAGTCCTGCGCAACTACGTTTTCAGTATGAGGCAGAACCTCAAATATTTCTCGGAAATATACTCTTCTTGAGGAATATTATCGATTTCATTTTTGCTTATTGCTATAGAACAGAAAAACATGCAAAACAGAAACACATGCCTTTGCTTTAAAATACTCAACTACAGTTAATATATGTAACAAAATATGTAATCAACCCTTTGAACCCTTCATTATCCATGCTTGAAAGTAATCTAGGACTGTAATAGGTATGTCTCTTGCTTCACCAAAACCATTTTTTTCCATCAGGATATAATATTTATCAACATAATTCCTCCATCCTCCTTTCCCTTTCTGTATTTAAGGGTAGTTCAGTTATCTCATATATATCGGTATAGGCAGTCTACACTCATGCTGCTCAAAAGGTTTTTGATGCTTACAAAAAATGTTATAGTCTCGCATGGCAGTTAAATGAACTTTGTGAGCCTCGGGCATTTCTAGAGTATGCAAATGGTTGTTTCGAGCTGCATTTTTTTAAGATGAACATTTCTTTTCTCTAAATTTTTTTTAGACAAGTGTCACCTTTTTTAGGTCTACTCATGGTAAATGGGTACTTAGATAATACTTTATGAACAATATGAACTACTACACAATATGGTTATACTAACACTGAAAAGGACTAGATAAAAAATATTATTAAAAAAAACGATTTTAAAAAACAAAAATAACAAACAATTGTGCATTTCTTTAAAAATAATAAGCCATTATACAGCAAAAAATAATAATAATTTTGTACCCATAATATTGTTGAATTAAATAATACTACTCTAAAATTACTAATGGAAGAATTAATTAATTTCCAAAAAAAATATTTTAATTAAGAAATCAAAAATATGTTTAACAAATACACTAATAAAAAAAATAATGAGATTGAACTCTCTATACTCCTACTATAACAAAAATAGACAGCTAAGCAACTAACTAAGATTATGAAATTACCTAAAACCACAGAGACACGTTCATAAAATATGCGCTTCGAATGACCACTCTCAATGGCCGACTTTAAAAAAAGTTGGTACTAAAAAGTAAAAAATAATTAACTGAAAATAGGTAGCTACTTATTCACAATAAATAACTAAATTACTTATTTTTAAAGTTGGTGCCAGTATGTCGATCAGCTTTACTTAATTTATAATTTAAATTTAAAACTTTAACTTCTAAGGTACACAGTACAAAATAATTTCATGAAGGGTGTATTTATAATACGAAATTTTCAGTCTTTATTTGTATAACAATCTATACATGTCACGGATCACCTTGTGACTAGAAAGTATAATAATATTTATTAAAAAGAATTAGAAACTAAATTAGATTACAAATAATGACCATATTTCTAAGTTAAAAGTAAATAAATAAATTTTCAACGTGAAGTATGTAAGTATAAAATATAAAGATTTCGAGAGGTAATGAAATTTCTTGTTAAACTTACATCAATCTATCAACATCGGCAATCGGTAGACCCATTGTAGCCTCAACATATAATACTTCTCCTAGATTCCCAGATTCAATTTCTTCCTTCAATTTAGCATATACAGGAAACATTCTGGACCAAATAGCTTCCATGAAGAAAAGATTCTTAGCATGAGCAATTTCGACTAATTCTTTAGCTTGTTTTAAATTAAAGCATAAAGCCTTTTCACATAAGACATTTTTTCCATGCTCAAACAATAATTTTACATGATCATAATGTTGAGAAATCAGCGATCCTACATAAGCCACATCTAAAACATTAAGATAATTAAAAAATTAAATTACACACGAAAAAATTTAAACGATCATATTAATATTTTTTGGAACAAATGCAGTTTAGCATTAATGAAAATTTCACCTTTTTTTTCTTTCTTATATGAAATAATACAGGTCCATATAAAACATTGTTTTCAATAGTTTTGAGACGCTGCTTACTATTTATTTTATAAAAATGTGTTGTGCTTGTATAGTGAAATATTTGTTAAATTTGTTTGAATTAAAAGCTGTTTTGTGTCACTAAACATGAACCCGAATTAACAAATTATAACAAATCCAAGACATCAAAAATATAGATATAGATAAAAAAATTTGGTTAAAAAATGTTTTACAGCCTTTGTCGGCAGCAATAGCATTATTTCAATTGCTTTTTTTTACTAAAATAATCATACATGTTGATAGGAAAATTTTATTTTGCTGTTTTAATATTCTTTTTGATTAAACATTCGTCCAACAAAAAAATTAAGATTAATGGTATCAAATTACTCAATGTGAATTTTAGGTAAAATATTGTACAAACCAATATCACTTTTAGCTAATTCTTCATAAGATCCGTAAGCGTTTGGAATATTATGAAGTTTCGCAAACTCTTCAGCTCTGTTCAAATCTTTGGCTGCAACAGCTTTCACCTCATGCAGTCCTGCTGGTAGAGTGTTAATGCTGGCAACGAAATCGTGGCTGATTTTTCCGGCGCTTAGAATACCCCATCTTAACGGTGCCATCTAAATGGGTTATATTTAAACAAAATAATAATTAATAAAGATAGTTGGCTGTCCAGCAGAATCATATGCTGTGTTCACCGTCATTCATCATTCATAAAACATCGTTTTGACAGTTGACATTTGGTATATGGTCTTTTTGAAACACGTTCCAAAACTCTTAAAAATTTACACGTCTGTGCTGACACCCGATTTCCTGTCGAGTTTTTAAGGGGTGTTTGGTTTATTTTGTTGACATTTAATAGGCAAAATTAAATTATTATTTCCCATTTAATTCTTCCACTGCTGGTAAAAAATACCCCTTTTCCTTTTTCTCATTTTTAAATAAATATGGGCTTCAACTTGTGAAGCATTATGTTAAGCGAAATGTCCACTAGCAATAAAACTTGCGGAAGTTGATTTGCGCAAGCGACTTCTAACGTGTAAATGCTCGCGCAAGTGGTTTCTGCAAGTTTTAGTGTCTTGTCGAACTTGACGAATTACGAATTCCATGTATACACAATTGCATACACAATTGTTTTATCCTTGCAGTAAGCGCTTGCGTCTTTATTTTGTACACACAATAAAGTTTGTAGTTTTTAGGGCAAGTTCAGTTTTTCCTACTGGATACACTTGATACATTAATTGTACGTGTAAAATTTTGAATTAGTATCTTCAACATGAGCAAGAAAAAAGTATGGTTCCATGAAGATACGGTGAAACTCATATCTTTATTCAAGATTAATCCCCAATTGAGCGTTGAGCTCATTAGAGCGTTTAGCAGAAGAATTCAATACTACAGTTGTTGAAATCAATCGGTAGCTATGTAACCTCAAAACACAATTTGGCCAAGAGGTTAAAAAACAAAATAAACAAAAAGTGGCCAAAGTACTGATGAAGTATATAAGTCGAAGTGGAATATTAAGAGTATTATGAAGTATATAAGTCGAAGTGGGATTCGTAAGTTTACGTCAGGAACTTATACACTTATAGAGATTCTATGGTGAGTGCGGAAATGATACAATATATTTATATTTAGATTTATTTCGATTCAACGTATGAGTTTAATTATAAGAATAATTTAAATTTTAGTGTATTGCCAATTTATTTCGCATTATGGAGATACGAAATAATCTTTGAAGTTTTCTCTTACTTGTTTAGCGTCAGCACCAGTATTGTATGCTTGTGTTGGTTGTAGAACAGTTAAATAATGTATATCATTATTCCCATGTGACAAAGAAGGTAAATGGCTGGCTGTCCTCGAAATCCATAGGGTTTCATCAAATATGGCTTCAAAGGCATCGTCTGCTACAATGGCGAACGGTACCATAATATTACTTCCTGGTAAAGTTCTAGCAGTAGATAAATTCAATGCTCTCGATAAATCACATTGATTGAACACTCCAGCATCAGAACTTCTTCCGTTGCAGCCAACATATAAATAATTGATTTTATAATGTGCATCCACCAATATTAAGAGGACAATGCTATGGAAGCCTTTATAATTGAAATAATTACTATCACCATCTGTAGGTACCAGTATCCGAATATACTTCCCATTCACATGCAGTGTGGATAATTCACCTATGCAGTGTGGATAATTCCAGTTAACTTCAAATCCTTCAGCAGTTTTTAGTCATTCTTCTTATGATGTTGGTATCTGAAACAGTTAAAAATTAAAGTATTTTGTATTATTGCAGACTGAATCTATAGACGTGAAAGATTTTACAGATTTTGACAGCTACTGTGCCGAAGTGACTTAAAAGAAGTTCTACCATAGTAAATAACAGTAACATAAGTAAAGCTGCAAAAGATTAAATACACCTGATGATGAATTTAAAATTTTTAGAGACTTTGTGGCGAGTGAATTAAGAAACATGCATTACGTAAAAACCAGAGGAGAATTGAAACACCTAATTCAACATCACATATAACTTCGATAGAAAAAGACGACAATAAATATCTGTAGAACCTGCATATAACAGCAGGTCCCAGTCATGCATAATTTTCGACAGTAGATGAACACAATAACTCGGTCATTATAGATGTAAATGATCTTATTGATTTACCATTAAATATTTTATCTTCAGCCGACGATAGCAAGACAACATGCGAGAACTATGCGTGAGGTCGTACATACAGGGATTCGGAAAAGATATGACAGGAAATCAAACGAATCACCTGAAATAAATGATATATAATTGATTATTCATACCCTTTTGATTCATTTAATAAAAACATTTTAAAATAAGCTTGTATTTTACTAACCTGTAGCTAAATATTGTAAAGTCACCATAAGACGAAGATACGCATTTGAGTATCTTGTCTTTGAATATCACAGCGAATCAAATTGAGCAAAATATTGAAGGTGGCTTCAGTCATTCTTAGGAAGTTTTTTAATTGCATGGGATCTTCGCTTTGGAATTCTCTTAATAATTGATACCCTTTTGATTCATTTAATAAAAACATTTTAAAATAAGCTTGTATTTTACTAACCTGTAGCTAAATATTGTAAAGTCACCATAAGACGAAGATACGCATTTGAGTATCTTGTCTTTGAATATCACAGCGAATCAAATTGAGCAAAATATTGAAGGTGGCTTCAGTCATTCTTAGGAAGTTTTTTAATTGCATGGGATCTTCGCTTTGGAATTCTCTTAATAATTGATTTTGAAGACCTATATCATTACGTCTCAATATCCAATCTCATACCCACATCTTATGTTTTTATTGTTGCAAATTAATAACATTTGAATTTACCATATTTTTAATAAAGGTTATATTTCGAACCAAAATAACTTTTTTCTTGATGGAATGGAGATTGCTTTGTGGTGGTTACATTTAAAGAGGTTGAAATGAGATATAAATATATCCGAAATTAAGTTATTGTTGTTTCAAAAGATCTAAGTCTGTGAAAGATACAGTAAAAACCAAAAAACAATTTTTTTTAAATAGTTTAATAGGAATATTATGTACCATAAATTTTTTATAAATGCCTAAATGTGTACGGAACCCTCGTAGTGCGAGTTCTACTTGAGCTCGAAAGGTTTTTTAATTTTAATTAATATAACAAGTAAGTTAACTAACTTGTACAACAATATTTAACATATGTGCAACACATGCTAAATGATACCATCTATATCATGCACAGCACCACATTTATGTTTGCCACATTGTCTGTAAGACCTTATCATAAATTTCCCATTCTCTGGCGGCTCTCTTAAGTTTGACATTAACATTCTCCTCATTATCATCGTCACTATTTAAAACATGAAAGGAGGCTGGATTTCCCACGAATCAGAGATAAAATGAGCTGTTACAGCCACATAACTTTCACCAGCACATGACTTTCAACTGTCTATGGTTACAATACGTATTTAGCAGTTTCTAACTGTAATTTAAAATTTAAGCAACTTCAGCATACAACCATAACAATAATGCAGTACTAATGTTTTCTAGCCGATATTACAGATGTTGGCTCCAAGAAATTCATTAGTTCTTTAAAATCAATATCTGCGACAACAGAAAATAACTATCTTTTACAATTACTTTCGAAAAATGATCAGACACAAAATATATGCTCAGATAGAGTGGTACCATTTAACCGTGGTAGTTCAGGGGTCATTGCTTTTGGTGTTGGATAAATTATTTATTTCCATACATTCAACAGATTGAATGTTATGTATAATGATGGCTGAAATAACTAAATATGTTTTGAAGTGTTTCAATAACTAAGCTAAATGGGACTAAAATTTATATTAAACAAGATGCTATTTGTTGGGCGATGTTTAGACACTAATGTTTCTTTATCTTTGAAGTTCAACCCTTTTTTATTGAGTAGAAAGTTTCACATATATTGCATTTTGCTTTTCCGTCTGAATCATAACTAAAATATACCAACACATTGGTCTTTTAGATCTATCCAGCTTAAAAAAAATATTTTATAAAAGTATAAAGTGGGGGGAAAATGGTGCTAGGCCTCGGTGGGGCATAGTTATGCTAGTAGGTATGTACCTAGAAAAAGCTGAGTTAGAGCCGGTAGCGTACGCCTAAGTGTGCAAGATTAGGCTATCAGACGCACATCATAAAGTCCTATCTTACACGTCCTCGCCACTGTCAAACTGCCGCTGCAGTCTGGTAGTGGACTCACTTATATGAGTCGTCCCATTCCCCGGGCAATGTCCTGGTCAACAACGAGTCTTGCACAACACATCTACCTCGTGACCTTGATAGCAAACTAAGAAGGGTGAAGGCGAGTCATCGGCGCCTTAAAACCGATAAATCTAGCTAAGGGAGACAACCCTGACAAAAAAACCAGTGTGCAGCCCGAAAGGGTTGCCCCAGCACCGTAAGCCTGTGGTCATGTTTTGCAGGAACGGGAGTCTGAGCTTCGCCACTTGGACTACGAGGACGGTAACCTCTTCAAAAATCCCCTAATCCTACGGTGCGGGGTGCGCCAAAAGGATGTGTGACTGGCAGGTGGCCAGCCGCTAGCGACTAACCTTGACAGCCTAGGCGAACTGTCATTGTATAACTGCCTTCTCCGTGGGAATGGGCGTCACCCCAGGAGCGACAGCTTTTATCGACCCCACTCGTGGGACCAATATGAATGATCTAAATACAAACCAATACCACCATGGGAGTAGGCAACCGGGCTCCTGTGTTAGTGAATGCTACTGGCAGCAATAAAAAATATATTCAGCAGGCATTTCATTCTAGCCTCTTCATTGACAGACCAAGATCTGCTTCAGTGAGTGATCTAACCAATCTCCACTCTGGAATGAACACTGAAAATGAAACTCCCTCTCAGGAAAACCTACCTGCTACACCATCGTGGCAAAGGGTCCCGAAATCAAAAAATCCCACAAAAAAAAGGAAAGCCGCTGGCAGCCCATAACCAGAGGCTACTAAAACTACCAACAGATTCAGCGGTTTAGCTGTTGATTTGACAGAAGATGAACAGGGTTCCTTACCAACGAAACCCAATAAACCTCCTCCAATTATTCTCTATGGAGTAGAAGATATTAATAAGCTCACAACAATACTGGAAACTGCTGCGGATAGAGGTCAATTTACATACAGAATAGTGACTAGAAATCAGCTGAGAATAACTAGCAAAGATATAGAGGTTTACAAAAAACTCATTGCTGTGGTAAGGGAAAATGGACTAATTGGTCACACCTTTAACAGGAAAGATGATACATGCTATAGGCTCATCATCAGGAATCTTCACCCGTCAACACCAATAACCGCCATAAAAGAAGAAATAGAAGCCACTGGTAACCAAATCACAGGCGAAATTATTAACGCTAAATATGGTCCTGATAAAATCCCTACTTCAACCTTCTTTGTCAACCTAAACTCCGGACCTAATAACATTGCGGCCAAGAGCCTTAAGTATATATACCACCAATCCATCGTAATGGAAGATCCAAAGAAGAAAAAATCTGTAGTGCAATGCCAGAGATGCCAGCAATATGGACACACCAAAAACTATTGCCTGCGCCCATACAGATGTGTGAAATGTGGACAGTCGCACAAAACATCGGAGTGTACTAAACGCGATCGTAATACCCCAGCCCAGTGTGCCTTTTGTAACGGTCCCCACCCTGCTAATTATAAGGGATGTGAGGTATACAAAGAAATACTACTTAGACGTACTCGGAAGATCGTGCCTAAAAGTAACTTTATGGACAGAAAAGCTCAAACACCAAACAACTTGAATATCAACAACATTGAACCTGGAGACGACAAAAAGACTACTAAAAAGTCATATGCTAAAGTACTACAAACGACAAATGCTAACTCCATCAGTAGCACGCAATTCACACACAACACAAAAGAGTCACTCTCTTTAGAAGAAATACTCTTAAAACAAACTGAGAAGTTTGATATCATACTCCAACCAAGGGGCACTCTAATGAGTCTCATAGTCAAACTTGTAGATAAACTATCAAAATAGGTACAACTCTACATATAGCTGCTTGGAACATAAATGGTTTAGCTCCAAACAAAAATGATGCAGAGATTCTAATGACAGAAAACAAGCTTGATGTATTGCTAATTTCAGAAGCACACTGTACACCTGCATCATGTGTTAAGTTCGCAAACCACAATTGTTACCATACTTCCCACCCCGATGGAACTAGCCATGCTGGAACTGCAGTAATAGTAAAAAAATCTATTAAACATCATCTACTTCCTAGCTACAGACATGATTACCTCCAGGCAACCACAATAGCGGTCGAAGATAAACATGGGTACTTGATTTTCTCGGCAATATACTGTCCACCAAAACACAAAGTAAGCGAAGCAATGTTCTCTCATTTTTTCAGTACGCTTGGTAACCGTTTTGTAGTGGGCGGCGACTGGAACGCTAAACACACGTGCTGGGCCTCAAGACTAACAACAACTCGAGGCCGGCAACTCAAATCAAGTATTTCCAGTAATAACTTGACTACTGCCACAACAGCCGAGCCAACATACTGGCCGAGTGACCCGAATAAAATTCCTGACCTACTGGATTTTTTTGTGGCTAAAGGACTTTCAAAATACAACATCAAGGCAGAATCATGCTATGACAGCTCCTCAGACCACACACCTGTCATGTTAACCATAAGCACGAAGTTAATAGAAGTCACAAGGCCAGAAACATTGTACAACAAAAAAACTGACTGGGAATCATTTAGGGACTACGTTGAAGAACATCTACAGCTAAAAGTAGCTCTAAAAACACCAGAGGAAGTGGAAAACGCTACAACACATATTACAACACTGATACAAGAAGCATGTTGGATTAATACTCCTCCACTCGACCCCCAGGTTATACCAACGAACTATCCCATACAAATAAAAAGCGCAGTCCTACATAAGAGACGTCTTCGTAGAATCTGGCATCAAAGCAGACTAACAGAAGACAAGAAGAATTTAAATAGTGCTTGTAAAACCCTAAAGGAAATGCTACAGGCTTGGCGTGATGATACTCTACAGACACAGCTTGAATCATTGACTGCTTATGAGGACACTAATTACTCACTATGGAAATTCACTAAGAACTACGATAGACCTCAGATAGCTAAACCACCCCTAACTATGAACTCGAAGTGGGCCAGAACACCCCAAGAAAAGGCAGACGCTTTTGCCGAACACCTGTCAAGAATTTTCTGTCCTAACGACAAGAACGACCAACAATTTGAAGACCATATAGACCAAAATTTAAGTCAAGCTCATCAGATGTCACTACCACCTGCTCCCATAACATTTTCAGAGGTCTGTAGGGTTATCAAAAACCTTAAAGACAAAAAATTGCCTGGCTTTGACTTAATTACGAAGGAGATATTGAAGCAGCTTCCAAAAAAGGCAGTGATATTTCTTACGACGTTATTCAATGGTATCCTTAGAGTGCAACATATCCCACAACAATGGAAAATGTCACAAATTCTGATGATTCATAAACCAGGAAAACCACCCAACAATGTAACCTCATATAGGCCAATTAGCCTATTACCTATTGTGTCGAAAGTCTTCGAGAAACTTCTCTTAAACAGAATACTTCTCATACTTGAAAAAGAACAATAATTCAGATCACTACATTCCACTACGAAGCAAGTTCATAGAGTTACTGAGAAAATAAGGAAATCCCTGGAAAACAAAGAGTATTGTTCCTCAGTTTTTCTCGACATCCAACAAGCCTTCGATCGAGTGTGGCATAAGGGATTACTATTTAAAATAAAAAGATACTTGTCACACAGCCTCTATCCACTACTACACTCCTACCTGACAGAACGCTGGTACCAAGTGAAAGAGGCTGAAGCCACTTCCGAGTTCTATGAAGTCAAAGCGGGCGTTCCCCAAGGATCAGTCTTGGAACCTTTATTGTATACCTTGTATACGTGTGACCTACCGAGCACAGAGGGCACAATAACTGCGACATTTGCTGATGACACGGCGATTCTGGCAAGCAGTAAGAATGCTAATGAAGCCTCAGAAATATTGCAAACTGGCCTTGACAAAATAACAAATTGGCTCCACAAATGGCGCATCAAGGCAAGCGGTGCTAAGTCCGTCCATGTCACCTTCACTTTGTGGAAGGGCAACTGTCCAGCTGTGAAACTGGAGAACAACATACTTCCCCAACGAGACAGCGTAAAATACCTTGGCCTACACCTTGACCGACGTTTAACCTGGCGCCAACACATAAAAACAAAGAGAGATGAGCTTAAGATAAGGTACAACAACCTTTTATGGCTCCTAGGAAGGCATAATAAACTATCTCTAAACAACAAGCTACTCATCTACAAAGCCATCTTAAAACCAGTTTGGCTACATGGCGTTCAGTTATGGGGAAGTGCCAGTAACTCAAACATTGCCATACTGCAACGAATGCAAAATATGATACTGCGCTCAATCTCGAATGTCCCATGGTACATCACTAACATGGAAATACATGAACAGTTGGGTATGAACACTGTGAAATCGGAGTTTACACAAATGACAGAAAGATACAGAGAGAGGTTGGAAAACCACCCAAACAAACTCGCAACAGAACTACTTACTCGTAGTTATCAGAAGCGCCTCAAAAGAAAGGATGTCCTAATCTCCTGATTACGAGTAGATGCTCTCATTGGAGGGCCACTCTACCTGACCTATCGCCCACAAAACATCCGCTAAAAGCAAATGCTGATTGCAGATTATAATAGAGAAAAAAAAAAAAAAATGTTCAATTTTTACTATTTCAGCTAATATATTGACGCTATATAAATTAATCGTTGTTACACTTATAACACACTTAAAGAAAAATTAGTTCCGGTGTACCAATTTAAACTACTACTAGTTTACTCACAATTTTATCTATTAATAAATCTTGATTATGTGTTAGTAAATAATAGAAACACGAGTCACAGGTAATTAATAAGACGATAAAACAATATATGCAATTCACATGAATAGTGAATCACAGTTTGTCTTAACGACTACCGAGAGATCCAATCAAATGTGCAGTGTGTTGTATAAAAATCCATGTATATTTACAATATGAAATGTTTACAATATTTCATCATTTCGTACAACAGTTAATAATGAATGAAAGCGCCTAATGTTATCTCTTTGAAATGCATATGCATACTGATCCGAAACAAAATCAAAGTTACAATTAAGTACTTGAATACCTATGAATACTCGTACAAAAGTAACTAATATATATAATCCTACTCTATTCTATTACAAATACCGAGTCACGATAATAAATAATAATTAAGTGACTATATAAACCTAGTCACATTTCTTTAGTTATATCATAACAGTATCTATATTAATCATCATAATGATGATTAATACTTATGTAACTAATAATAATTAGTGTATTTGAAGTTGTATGAGTTTTTCACTATATTAATATAGTGAAAAACTTACATAATTTATTATTTTAACACAAATGGAGTAAAAATAAAAAGGGCAGTTATAAAAATAAAGTTGAGTTACTAATTAAAACGGGCTCAATAGAAAACTATTTAAATTAAATGTAAACATCTATTTAATGAAAATATATTATGTAAACATCGAGTCTAAAGTCTTGAATTTTTATATATGTGAGATAATTTTTAGTATGACCAAAACAATATCATCATTATCTCAGTTATGCGCTTAACTCATAATAATATTATAAATCCAATATACGTTTACTTTGTTTATTATTCGTAAATGTTTTTATGTTTATTATTCGTAAATTTGAATAAAACATGTTCGGAAATTGCTATGAACATATATTTGAAACATTTTTTATCTTATCTTAACAGCAGATAAGAAATCTTGTCTGGATTATGAGGATTGGTCTTTTATTGTAATCTTAAACATTGTCATAATAATTGCAATTGCAGATAAGTACATTTTTTTCTGTTTCATTAGATTTTGGATTCGATATGGTTTGTCTATTGATTATTAAATGCAACATCTATGACATAAATTACACATCATAAAAAGGCGAACCTATTCGTCTTGTTCTATTTCTTCTCACAGCACTATCTAAAAATATAGAGTTGTTAATAGAAAAATTGTAAACTATCAGTTTATGCATAAGATATTTAAGGGAAAATTGTCAATGTAACATTTAGATAAACATAAAAAATAATATTGATAAATAAGAGGTAGAGTGTTGAAGTAGGTTTGGATGCCAAATATAATTATTATTCAAATTTAGATTGGAACTCCTGATAGGATGGTGGATAAATTGACGAAAATATGTTGCATTTGTTGAGAGATATTTAAAGTGGTACATCATTTATATTTCAAATTGCATGAGCATATTTGAGACTAAGAACAGATACATCCACTTAAGTCGCTTAAATTGGTTTGATAAGTGACCTCATAAAGAACGTGGCACTTATTAATACATTCTATCTAAATGGAAATTTTCAATCTGTTATATATAGACTGTGTCAATTTCTATGACTTAGTGTTGCTTACAATAAATAAACCACCACACCATGGTGGTGTCGTGATATTTCTAATTATTTTATGATAAACTCCAATCCTGATCACACTTACTTAAGATTCTTAGTTTCTACATTGGATATGTTAAAAGATGACCAGTACATATTACATTTAATAATTGTAACAAAGCAAATGTATGTCCATACTCGTTGAGTGATATTTTGTTTGTAAATTTTTTATTGGACGTTGAGTCAATTCAAGTGGAGTGCTTTATGAGAAATGTCTATTCATAATTATGAGGAAACGGCAGGTATTGAAGAAATTGGAGGGTTCTATTTCAAATATAGTAAGTAATAATTTACATTGATAGTAATTAACAAAGAGAATATATTTTTATCTTGTAAAAGTCAAATTTAATTGAATTATAATGAAATAATTTGATGACAATATTTACAATAAAAAACAAAGAAAAAAAATTTTTTTATACATCTTCGAAGTGTTTATGAAACAAGTCCATCTAGTTCTGGCAAGGAATGAGAAGCAGTCGTACAAGTTGTGAATATCACCAATATTATCAGAGCCGGAGTTTGTTAGTTTGATGTTTATTAAATAATGATTTATTTAATATACTTCAAACTCACAAACTCTCAGGTGTGTAAGATTTTAATTGATCGTTTAAAGCAGTTTCCATTATCCTTATAGTAAAAACTACATCCAAAAATAAACATATTTTAGTAATTTATATCTGAAATACCAAATAAAGGAAAATGTTGACAAATAAAGAGTATATATTACTTTAAAGAAGTTTAGTAAATAGTAATTAGATCAATATGGAAAAATGTTCTTAAATGTGTTTATAAAATTAATATTTACATTTTTTTATACATTTTGCATCTTCTGGTATAATAGTAACTTTAATTATTACATTTCTTTTAGAGTTGGATAAACTTATTTTCTCCATCACCATGTTTTAGAGTTTGAATAAATTGCATCAAATTGGCCAACGACTATATTGACTCTTTTTCAATAGGGCGCTCACCGTGAGCTTGAAATTGTCGGAAATGCATTGTGATTAATGACGTTTTTGTCATGACCACAACAACTGCTTTTTCAAGTGGAACGCACCCATAGATATCTTCTCGGAATATTTTTTAGCATTTTTCGTATTCAGTAATCTCATAATGTGGAATCACAGCAAAAAATATTCCAATGAATAAACATTAAAATAAATTATTTAAAACGTGACGTGGACTGCTTATTAGTTTATAGTATTTTGTTTTTTGTTTATTTATGACATTTTATTTAATTATGCTAATTTATTATCCTGATTTAGTATTTTTAAAAAAAAATGATGTGTATAATACCTTTGTATGTATGTACATATGTATGATTTATTAATACGAGACTATTTAGAAGTAATTCAATACTTTTTTAGTATCCCGCTATAAATAAATAAATTAATAAAAGTGTAAAAAATATAAGTATAAAAAAGAGTACTTAACAATAAGAAAAATTTTATTACATACCTTGTACAGCGGTCGAAGCAATTCAAGGAAATAAAAAGAAATTGGATTCAAAATTGAATTAAAATGTGTTATTGAGAGTAGTACTTAACACACTAGAAAATGCAAAATGTTTCAACTTAATAATATTAGGTAATATACATATGTAAGAAACCTTATCAAATATGTGATAAACTTTGCTTTGATAAAAAATGTCACGAAAAAAAATATTTATCAATATATCTCAATGTAGAATATATTTCAATATTTACAGATTACGCTAAATGTGCTAATATGTTTGGGCTTTTATAAAACTGAATACGTATATACTGCCGTCCAAAAGGCTCGGGTTACTTTAATAGTTTTGGTTACTTAAAAAAAGATATAGTCCTATTTTGTGTAGTGTTCTCCCAGTTTTTCTTTTAAAACTGCCATATATCCACTGTTGATGACGGGTCACACACAGTGATCACATACATTTCTGTCTGGCTCTTTCTACAGTAGTTCGATTGAGGTTCTGAGGTGACCATATTATATTTTGTAATACAACTTTAGTCTGTTTTTTCTCTCTTCTTTGTATGTTGCTGTAAAATGAATTAATCACCTTTTAATCTTAAATAATAGCTGCTTCTGAGGATAAATTTTTTTTATATTCTTTATTTTTCATGATATTGTTGATTTGCACTAGATATTCTGTTCTATGGCCTAAGAAACAGACTCAAAACCATCATGGAGTTATCTGTCTGTTATCAATCTGATAATATGTTTTCTTTAGCACCACATGTTACTAAAGAAAACATATTATCAGATTGTATAGACAACTACCAAGCGTGTGTATATTCTCCTTTTTATATACAATACAAATTAAACAAGATAGAAGTAACTTTACTTAAATTTAAAATTAAAAAAATGAATCATGTGATATACATACACATATTTCAATAAACAAAAATAAACCTTTGACTTTGGGGAATGTAAAAGAATAAATAAAGAACTCAGAATAAGGAAGTCAGAAAAAAATAATAATTATACTACTTTGTTAACTCATGCACTGTGCTTATTGATGTTTTGGAATAATGTACAAATTGCATCCGAACTTAATAAACTCACAAAAAATGTTATCTTAATATTCTACACTTTATTTTTGCAAATTATTGCCTAAGCAAAAGATTTTCATAGGTGGCCTCAAATTGGCCGTGTATGTGTGTGCGTGTATACATATATATGTGTAAATGGATATGTATATATATATATATATATATATATATATATATATATATATATATATAATTGGGTTTGCAGCGTGGCTCTTACCAAGTGGAAGGGAAAAATAGGAATGTGTGCACGTCGTAGAACTATGGCAAATTAGAACAACGTCAGCAGTTAATTTTCACAACTCACTCTATGGATGACAGGAGATTGTTTTACATTATGCCACTGATTATGATTTTTAAGTATTTTCAATAATACTAAAGATATATTCTTTTATAGTTTCGCGACACTGGGCAACCCCTATAACTTACTTTGACCAAGATGTAAGATTTACAGATAGTGAGCCTTGGCAATATTTTTAAATGAAATGTTATTGATGAGATTACAGACCATTGGATCAAAGTGGAACTACTCTTCTTGTAACGTTCGGAATTTTTTAGGTTAATGTGTCAAAATTAGTTTGTACAGAAACAAAATTATAAACACAAGTATCTAGATTAATTAGTAGCACATTGAACTCCTGGCATAACTTATAAAAGCGAATTTTAATCCAGAAGGAGGAGGATCTATATGGTTCAGATGCATTTTGAGTTTGCAGGCAATGAAAATCAGCCATGAGTTAAGTTGTATTGGGGATTAATTAATAGAAACCTTTGCTACTGAGAAATCTAAAGGTACAGGGAGACAGTTGATGAAATTTTGGGTAAATTGGTACTTTGCTAAACTTTGGGGACAGAAGCCAGGTATGAGGTTTCTCTCTGGTGACTTTTAAAAACTTGAACACAACATTTTGTACCTTTTCACATTGTATAGAATAAAGAGTTGTCCTAAGGAGCTTGGATATAATGGTTTATTTTACTTAAATACAATTATCAAAGTTCAATTAAAATTAATTATAATTCAGGAGAAAATAAAGTGACTGATGAAAAGTAATTGCTTTCAGAGATAGAGGCAGATGGAGAAGTAGAAGTTGTGTTTGCCTAGTAATTCATCAAAGGACAGGTTGAAGATAGAAATATTTAATAGAAGTGAAAATTGCCTATTGCTTTTAAAACCCTTCTTTTGAGGGACATTGTAAAAAAGTTGTTATGAGTTTACTAAATTCAACCATTTGCTTGATTCTGAATATTATTACAGTGAGCATTGGTCTTCAAAATATATATAGGATTATGGAGCACATTTTATCTTGACATATTTTTATCTTTTCATTTTGAAGAGAAGTTAAACCTAGACTTACTGTCATTTTTTGTTAGTAAATTATATATAGTTTTATCAAAGGTTTTAGTTTTGTTCAAGGTCCCAAAAATAGACACCTTTTGTGTCTATTTTATTTTCTTAATTTTTAACTTTATTTAATATAAAAACAAATTTGAAATTTTTGATAATAGAAAATTTATGAAAAATACATATAAAAAGTAGTAATGTCATTTCTCAAAATAATAGCTGCTGTACTGCACATTTCAAGCATACTTTCAAACGATTTGGCATAAGTTATATTTTAGAAAAATGATTGCTTCTAAGTTATTTTTATTTGAAGTAAATATAATAATGAATCACTTCTAAAGTTTACATGTTTAAAAATGAACTGTTAATTTGGCAAAGTTACTTATGTTTTACTTACTTTATCCAAAATCAACAAATAATAACCATAGATTGAATTAAGGAAGAATGATTTACTTTTACCGTTGGTTAACCTTTTCAGTGCGGATGACGTTACTATAGTTTTGCATGACTGTATAGTAATGTCATCGGCATTGAATGTGTTAAATAAATTGAGGATAATTTTGTTTTAATAACAAAAAAGTGAGTTACCAACTTTGCACATGAGATGATAATAAGAGGCTTAAAATAATTGTGGGATATTTCCTAAGATTTCTTATCAAATTAAAAATAAGTTATGCAATAATTATGAAGTTCTTTGATAGCATTTATAGTTTTTTATGCTGATAGATATATGTAATTAAAGATAATTATCTGACAGATAATAAATATTGTAATATACAATATTACACATAAACACTGATATGTTATTATGTAAGTTATGGATTAATTATGTTCTTTGTTATGCAACTAGCTAGTGAATTAAATAGCTTGATGAACAAGAATTAAGAGATTTTTTTATTTGGCATATTCAGTAGTGTGATACAAATGTGGCGTGTGTCGTCATCGCGGTATTTTAGGTTGGTCACAAGGTGATGGCTTCGCGTATTGTGGGGACCCGGTTGTTCTGGTTGGCTGTGAGAGATTACTTTAGTAGGAATAAGTCTGCCATATGTATTAATTGTATACCTAAATAAATATGTTTTGTTGTAAGTACAACTGCATTTCACCAAAGTTTTCCCTTTTATTGCTTCTAATAATAATTTTAAGAAAGTTACTAGGGAAGTGCCGAAACATGAATTTCATAGAATAACTGAAAAAGAACATTATTCATCATTGTGCTTGCTGAATAGTGAATGTCTTATGGGTTAAAGTAAGTGGGTTCCGCCTTTCCTGACTTTATTAGGGAGTCAAATTTTATATTTCTTTTCTTTCTCATTTTTTTCTTAATGGGAAGATTTTGTGCCCTATTTCGTCGCAAAAGTCATATTCTTCATAACTTCTGTACTACAGGCATACAGAAGACAGGAACTATTCGTTTTAAATAAATATACAATAGTCATTATGTTGCTAAAGAAGCTATATAAATTCTCTTTATCTGTATTTTACAAATATGTGCTCTCTGTAAATATGAAAAGAAAGGATAAACATTTTGAAATTGAATAAATCTCGTCATAACTTCATAATAACTTTTGAATAATATAGAGAACAAGAATAGAGAAGGGTCATTAGAAATTGAAGAGTGTGAAATTAAATACAAATAGAAAAAATGTATTTAGCAGTGTTTTGATATGCCACATTAAGACAATAAGTGCTCTTATACAAAAGTTGTAAATGAAAGCAGCACATCAGAAAGGCAATGTGTTTAACACTTTGCTTTTCTTTACCTCTGATCAAAACCTCTCAACAATTACGAAACTTGTGTAATTTATAATTATTTTAAACTTTTACTTTGATCAGAGGTAAACTTTGATATTATCTTTTTAGATCGGTAGTTGCGCTAACCTATTAATCTTCCAAGCTATCAATTGCAATCTTTTAAATTGTAAACTTTTCATTTTTCAGATTCACCAGGATCCATTATATGTATTGGATAAAGTTTTGTAAGCCGTATTTGTATATTTTAGTGGACTGACAATGCAAAGCTCTTTTACCTGTGCATGGTCAATGTTATCTATGTAGTCAGTGTCATAAGTATATTTGCCCTCATTTTATTTTTATTGATAACGTAATAATGTTGTTTTCATAAATGTTTTTGATGTTAATTTCTACTAGCCTGAAGAGTTTAAAAATATTGTTAGCCATATTTTTCGTGTTTAATTGATCATTACTTTATTCAAATTAACTAAGTAAAGGCATAGTCCCTGTGATGAAATTTCATGCACAATAAAAGTATTTGCTGTGCTTACTTTTCTTTGATCTAATATGCTATATCTAATAGTGATCTAGTATGCTAAATGATAGATTTGTATGCCAATATTTATTTATTTCTTTCTACACTAGATAATAGATTCACTAAATATTTTTCCAACTCCTTAACCTATCCACTTACTTTACTTTTCCTATTCCCGATGGAAGATTCTCCCATTACTTTCTCGTGGTTTCCATCGAGCAATAGCACAAATTTGATACATTTAAGCAATAATGAAATCATATGTGTGTTGTTGGCCAAGTGTGAAAAACAATTTTAACTATTCAAGTTCTGTCACTTTTTTTAAAATTTGATGTAGAACCATACCTCAACATCGATACCATAAACTCAACATTAATAATTACAATTCATATCATCATATTGTAATAGCTGAGATTAGTAATAGTTCAAAACTTTCAATATAGTGATAAAGTTAGTTATGAATGTAAGATTCTTGAGTTTGGAACTTATTATTTGTAAGTGTAAAATTCAAGGAGAAATTTCAAAAATTCTATATATCTCAATTTCAATACAAAACATTATAATTGAACGAAAAATTTTGAACTTGATAAAAGAATAACCCTTTCCTGACAAATGTTCTAATATAAACATTTTTACGAACACTGGTGGAAACACTTCTAAATAATCAAATATATACTGTAATAATTGTAAAAATATAAACCCGAATTGATAACTTTACCAAAATTGGAAAATAAATTTCTTCCATTGAGAAGAAATATACACCACAGAATACGGAATAACATCCTATATGTATTGTCCCTGTGTATGTATTTTTTATTTTCAGCTCTACAGTAAAGTACATCTAAAAACTATTAGGTTGCAAGTTTGTACGTTTCCAGATTATAATCTACCTTAACAGTATTAAAGTCAGAGAAACCTTGAAGCATGCTTTTGAAGTCACTTGAGAATCCAAATATAGTTTTGAAATTATTACCTTTTACAATACTATAGTTGTAAAACCTCAGCTATGCTCTGTAAAATTTTAATTATAAAAATGAAAATATAGATTGAAAATATATTTCATTTTTTAATAAAAATTTATAAAAACGAAAATATTTTTTAACTTATAAATTTAATAAATTTGAATTCAATGTGTCATAACGCCACCTATGGGTGATAATTTTTCCTAGACAGCGCCATCTACCTTGGCGTTGGTAATAATCAAAGCCTGTGAGTCAGCTTCCTGTTGTCCATACAAAATTACGACTAATTTTTAGTATGGGTTAGTATGCGTGATATCTATTCTGTACTTGGCTGCCTTACTAATTGCATTTATGATATGGCCATATATTCAAATTTGGCTTCACTTATCAAGTTACGATTCATTTTGAGGTTTTATTATTAGTGATTACATTAGGTAATTACATTTAATGTCAAAAAAAGATATAAATAATATAAATCAAAAGAGAAAAATAAAGTAATTTTAAAAACTGGAAACATTAATGTGATTATTATGAATATTTAAATTAATCTGGGATTCGTTTAAACTTTACAATTAGAAAATACTTCCTTTATTATTTAAGAAAACAACGTTTGCAATATTTATAAGTACTAGTAGCTATTGTTTACTGGTACTAACTAAAAACATGTAGTGAAATAATACTAAAATATCTGGATTGGTATCTTATCGTAATGACCATATTACCACGAATTATTCTATTAGTAATAGCGTCGGCCTCGTTTTAAGGTATCCATGGGGTCAAATGGGTATAGTAAAAAATTTCAATGTCCTCGATACGTTAAAAAGTTTAATTCAATGAATGTGACACCTGCTGTCAAATTGACATTCTAACCCATAGATATACTAAATTCTAACCTAAATTGTGTTGAATTTTAGTTTAATATTACATAGCATAATGTCTTTTGTTATAATAAAATATTGTGTTCGTCAAGGTAACAGTTTTATAGTGGGTAAAAATAGTGTATGTTTAGTATCTCAAGTTCACAATATCTTTAAGAAATATTTTAGCGATAAATCTGACAAGAATACTGAATTAAGTTCCAGTACTATTCTTATGCAAGATGGGCTTATTGTTCAAGAATTACCAGTGATAGTAAAAAAAGTGACAGATATATTTGTTCCATATGAAAATAAAATTTTATCACAAGATGCCCAATCGTCGCTAGAAGCGGATAAGTATAAGTTGGTTTACGATGAATTTCAAACTTGCCCCTCAATCAAAGAAGTATTATCACTGTTATCGAAATGTGGCAAAATAACACCGAATATAGCATTAGCAGCAGTTGAACGTATATTTAAATTGGATAAAGAAGCAAATAATGAAATATCACACAATAATGCTAGCGAATACGCTAGAGAAATGGCAAAAGGAGCAATCGTTGAGAAATTGATAACATTAGTATTGAAGGCCGAAGACTCCAGAGTAATATTAAATGCTTTCAAAATATTTTCCTCGTTGGATGACCAAATGAAATTTAAATTTTGCGATGAACTTCTTGTCAGAGTAACTGATAACAAGTTGAACATAGAGGATTTATGTGAGTTTATCAAATTTTTATCGAAACAGAAAAATGTTCCTATGTTTAATGAAAGTATAGATAAATTATGGGTAGGGTTTTCTGAAAAAATTATTACTGAAAAAAATATAGTTCAAGTTTACGGTATACTGCCATATTTGAATAAAAGTAGAAGGATTATCTTGAATATGGTGGAAAAAAGGCTATTTATAGTTTGGTGGAAATTATCAAATGAAAATGTTCACGAGCTTATGGATATATGCTGTAAAAATAAAGTTGGTTCGGTGAGATCTACATCTGTCTTTAGCCGTTGGATGAATTTGAATATTCATACTTTTGATGAAGAGGTTTTATTAGAATTAGTCACGAAATTTACACAATTAAACTATAATGATACTCAAATTGAGAAGGCTTTGGAAAGATATGTGAAAATAAAAGGTATAAAAATAAATAACCACTCACTAATAGTTGCTATTTTAAACCATTGTGTTACATTTCGAGTGAGAAATAATCATATAATGAATGGCTGTGCGGAATATTTTATGGCTAAAGGACCAAACTTGCCAGCGATATTCTTGAAATCCTTTTTATACCCATTTGGCTTTTTGTATTATCAACCGCAGAATGGAGTACGTTTTTGGGAAATCTTGGAAAAGGTGTTTGATGAAAAGTTTTTAAAATTGGATGTTGAAGATGTATTAGATATAATGCTATCTTGTATATATTTGAATAAGTATCCACTAAATTTTGTTAATAAGGTTTTTAACCCTCGATTCTTGGACAGGATAAACTCGTCTCCTAATGTTAATAAATTGCGAACAAAATTGAAGTTAATTGATACTGCCATGTCTTTAGAGAGTAAAGCATACAAAGGTCCACTTCTACCTAAAGATCACTGGGCTAAATCATTATTAGTTGATGGTAGAATAAAACGCATAACTAATAACATAAGAGAAACTTTAGAACATTTGGCTGGTGGAGCTGATTGTATTTCTTTTTCTGTCATTGTTCCATACTTATTTACCACAGAATTATACATTGTGGATGTGTTGCTACACCCGCAGGGTCTCGGTAGCAGTATTCTTAACCTTAATTTAAAGGTGGATAGAAATATAGCAGTGGCAGTGTTAATACATCCACCTGAACATTATTGTTCTACAAAGGAGGAACTTGTTGGCACACAAAATATGCGAAAGCGACATTTGAAGGCAGTGGGTATGAAAGTAGTGGACCTAGATTATGATATGTTAACAAGACTTCAGATGCATAGGGTTGAACTTAAGAAATATATAGCAAAATGTTTAAAAAATGCGGAACCTTCATTATGAAAGCTTGTTTTTAATGATGCTCGTAAAAGATCAGCAGAGTATAAAGGAAAGTACAAAGTGTATTGGTAAGATCAGTGGAGTTAATATATCCACAAAAGTAGGGTATCCATAATTTTGTAATAATAATATGCATCCAATTGTGAGTTTAATATTACGACGTATAAGCTGTGACAAGATGATTCAGCAGTTGATTAATTATAAGTAAAAACTGTAAGAGATAACTGAGTTTATATAACTATATCAATTAGTTTGAGTTGTGTTACCAATGTGAATAAAAAAAAATAAATGTATATATATATATATATATATATATATATATATATATATATATACATTTATTTTATATATATATAAAGCCAAATAAATTTTTGTTGATTTTAAACTTTTAAATTTTTATGTAGGATAGTGCTGGATCTGAATCTAATAACACTTGGAGCAAACTGACAATTTGGTATCATTTTGCAATTTCAGAATGTATATGTAATTTTTGAACTTGGTTTTTTCATTATGAAATGTGTAAACAGAATTAAATCAATCAGGATGTGATTGTGCATATTGCTGGTTATACTGTAATAAGTATGTTTTGTAAGATAATATAATTTCTGTAAGGTAAATTCTGCAGAAAAAAATTGGTTAGGTAATTCATAGTTCATTAAATAATTTGACTTATATTCAGATATTTATAGATTTTTCTAACAAAAAGTAGAATAATTATGGAAATGATAATTGTATCATTATAAAATGTGACATTTATGTTTGATAAATAAGTGAAAATTCTTTATAGTTCTTTATACAAAACTTTAGTTCTTTTTTTTAGTTAAAATTTGACATTTTTGTTTGATAAATAAGTGAAATTCTTTACAGTTCTTTATACAAAACTTGAGTTCTTTTTTGGAAACACGAAAGAATAAGTACACTAGGTTTCAAGAAAAATTAAAAATAAACGCAACAAGACAAATATTATTCGTACAACCTACTTATAGATGTAAATAAATATTTCTTTAATAGTATTGTCAAATGTTACTGTAATGTAGTATTATCAACAATATATAAAAGTTATGTGACTAGACTATTTTGCAATTGACATTTGGCAGAAAGAAAAGAAATTTAAATATTCTCTATATTTTTCTCAATATATGTGTAGTGGAAGCAGATTATAGTAGGGTTATTCCAGTGATACTGTTTTCATTGTAAACTGTAAGTTTGATGAATTAAGGTGGTTATAGTTCAAAGTTATAAGTATGCAAAGTAAGGTATTTTTAGTTTGTTGATTTATTTACTATGAATCTGAATTGATATCTATATATGTGTTAACCCTTTCGCTGCCAGCTGCGCACATGTGCAGATTAGATTGATTTTGTTTTTATTACTCAGTTTGCAGCTGGCGGAGCGCTTGGTGTATTGTTTATTAAGTTGGCAGCGAAAGGATTAACCCATGACGAGGTATAATCAATTTCTATTAGGTACATCTAAGATTTTAGCCATATGAAAGCTCCAATTGATTGACACAAAAATGTTACCTAAAAAGCTATACCGAAATTATGAGGCAATCCACAATAAATGAATTAGGCAATTTATGCACTTGGCCAGTGTCTCGATAAATATTCTGTTTATATTAACATTTTCAGTAATTTATTTCCTGTATTGCGTTATTATAAATTTTCTTTAATAATAATTCAGAAGTGATGATAAAATCTTCCCTATCCCGATTTAAAAAGTACCAAGCAGAAAAAATTTAAAAAGTACTTGATATTGATAATTGTAACTAAAATAATAGTTTAAACCCTAATATAATTGCACTTATTTACAAATACAATAAATGATAAAATCTTTTTAATAAATTGCAACGGTCCATAAAATGTAACTCGCTTCACCTTTGTTTAAATATACTTTTTTGGCTCCTCGGGTTTGACTCTCAGGTGCGTCCATTAGATCCGGCACCTACATAGACTATCTACTTTATTAATGGAAAATTTAGATAGTATTATAATTAGACTGTTGGTAATTTTATGATGAGCTTATGTGCTTGTTATATCTTTCTAGTCTTAAATAATGTAAGATATTGTCTATTTGCATAACATCTATAATGTTTGGCAAAATTATTTTGTAAATGATTAAATGTTTTATCTGAAAATATATGTCTTTTTGGTAATTTTCCATAACTTCTTCTGACTTAGAGAGGTGAGAAAATATTTTTGTGTTGTCAATATTGTAAAATTATTGATACCGACAAAAGTTCCATTATATGTTTGGCATGATATTTTGAAAGTCAATATTACTTAATGAATAGCGTTAATTAGAGCAATCAACTTACATTCTGAACTAAGCCTTTAGTTTTATACAGCACAGATATATTCAACTTACAACAACCATATTTCAAAGACACTTATTGAAATATGGGAGGTCTAGTTATTAGTAGTAAGATGCAGCCAATATGCATAACATGCGGCAACAGTTAGAGAGCAGCAAATGATATTGATATCGGCCTATTTTAAAACATTGTATACGGGAAATGTATTTATATATTTTACATTGAGTGGTATTTACAATGGTGAATTATGTTTGTACCTTTAAGAATAATGGTAATCTATTCAACAGTGTAGGCACAAATCTCTGCTTTACACATATCTTTGCTTCGTCACGCATTCAGTGCGATACTAGCAATCGGAAAGTGTACACACTCCACAAAATCGTTGTAATTTTAATCAAAGTGACATTATTTTGAGAGAGACATGAGCCAATTTGACGACAAAAGTGATGTTGATCATTTATCGGAATGTGTGTTGATCATTTATCGGATCTTTTGTGTGATAGTGATATTGAAGGTCATTCAGAATTAGAAAGTGACAATGAAAGTGACGGTGAAGATATCTCTCTATCTACAAATTTTACTCGCAGAACTATATTTTCAAGTTCTGATGGAAGTGAATCCTGATGGACAGTCCCGCAAAACTATCAAATAGCGAGATATTCATAGCGACATATTCATCGATATTCATCATATATCAATCGCAGAAATGAAGAAATTGTTGGGTCTAATAATTTTGATGGGACAAGTTTGCAAAGATAAGCGTGATGATAATTAGTCAACAGACTTGTGCTTGGAAACGCCATTTTTTTTTCAAAATCACGTCAAGGGATAGATTTCGACAAATTTGGGCAGTTTGGCACTTCAATAACAATGAAGATATTACAGAAGAATCGGGGAGATTAGTGAAAGTCAAGCCTAAAATCAATTATTTTTCTGATAAAACAAACCAAAAAGGAACTTATGTGTCGAATGATTGAAATCGGAATTTTTAGATGTTATGATTGAAATTGGAATTATAATAATACATATTTTATTATTTTTATTTCAATTTCCAGTGAGTTTTTCAGTATTTGTCTGTTTAAAATTTAAGAAAAATAATTTAGTATACATTTTATAGGAAATCATAAAAAGTTTAATTGAAAAAAAATATGTAAAACTAAAGTTATTGTAATTTTATTGAACGTTGCCATTTGCGTAAAAAATTAGCAAAAATGGCCCGCACTTTTATTTCAATTTCCAGTGAGTTTTTCAGTATTTGTCTGTTTAAAATTTAAGAAAAATTATTCAGTGTACATTTTATAGTAAATCACAAAAGTTTCATTGAAAAAAAATATTTAAAACTAAAGTTGCCGTAATTTTACTGAATGTTGCCATTTGTGCAAAAAATTAGCCAATATGGGCCCGTGCTTTTATTTCAATTTCCAGAGTTTTCCAGTATTTGTCTGTTTATAATTTAAGAAAAATAATTCAGTATACATTTTATAGTCAATCACAAAAAGTTTCATTGAAAAAAAATATGTAAAACTAAAGTTATCGTAATTTTACTGAATGTTGCCATTTGCACAAAAAATTAGCAAAAATGGCCCGCACCACCTGTTAGTGTGTGATAAAAACTACCCGCAAACAATGTGTTAAAATTGTCTAAAGCTTTCTTTTAAAATTAAATTTTATTATTGTGTTCTACTTAAATGTTATTGATATTATTGAGCGAACTTCTTTGGAAATAAATTTGCTTACAGTTATGCGGCTTGCCATCCGTTAACTAATTATATTAAAATTTAAGACTATTCAGCAGGGGAGTCGATGAATGAAGAGAATTTGGCTCAAAATTCAATATAATTAGTGGTGCTTGCTGTGTTGCCACAATCTAGTACTTATATAGAAGATATAAGGTATTGTGGGTGGTACTAAAAAGGTCAGTGCTACCGACATCAGGGAATCAGTAGAGAACAAGATGATTGTAGATGTTTTTGGGAATAAAGGCATTGATGGTACAATACCTTGCGACAAGTGTTAACGGCACTCCATAAAAAGTCATAAATACAGCGTGAGGACTATCAAGTGTTGCTAGTTTGTTATTGGCTGCATCTTTGAAACAAAAATATAAAATAAAATATAATAGCATAAATCCAATGTCATCTTCTCTGTAAAAGCTTCATTTAATGTATGGCTTCTGAGGAGATGTGCATAGTATATTTGTTGATCTCTACCAAATTATTGAACGATTCCATATATCTAGTGCACTCTAAAGCATCAAATAACAGTTGATGTCGGTTACTTCTTTATAATCGTGTGGGCTATTTGTTCTCCTGCCCATTCCCACATGTTTATACAGTTTGTGTGTGTGTCCCGCTATCTACATGGCAGAGGTTTTATTAATTTTCTACCGAACAGTTTGAGGTACCAAGATGAAAGAAAGTGCAGATTGTGTTCCGATGCATTCTCTATACAGAGATATTTGTCATTTCTATAAATGAAATTAGTAATTGCTTCAGAAATAGCAAGTTCCTGTTATACGCTGATGATCTTTAGATATTATCTATAAATTTATATATATAGCTCAACGCATACTGCAGTACCAACAAAATACACTTAAGTTAACGTAAGTGCAAATCGATTATTTTTCCAAAAATGAGATTGTCTATTCCCATCTCTACAATATTGATGGTATTTCATTGGAGTCTCTTCATGATATATGTGATCTTGGGGCTGTTTTTGATTCTAAATTATACTTTAACACTCACGTGGAGCAAATTACCACACAGGCCTATACATGGTTTCGTGCTGTGTTTCGTGTTGAGGACTGCCAAACTCTTCAGGGAGATGAGAATGTATCGTATATCGATCGAACAAATGCTGTGTAAAGACACAGCCTACCTATTCTGATATGATTGAGCGAGTACAAAGGCGGTATATATGCACATCGCAATACCGTTTTAATGTGCCAAAAACCGACTATGCTAAGGTAATTTTGCTGTTTAAATACAGCACACTACACAACAGGCGTGTTGAAATGGATTTCCAGAATATTGTTTAATGGTCAATCTGTTAATAAAACATCAATTAATGTTAACTATAAATATCCGTAATCTCATTGATAATTGTTATATAGTTGATTATAATTTGTGTTATCCTATTCAATTCTTATCATGATTATTTTTATTTGTTTTTATATTTTTACAATTAAAATATTTCTGTTATTTTCTGTATTGTTATTGTTATTATAATTATTATTTTTATTATAACACACAAACATAGAAACAATGTAGAAACATAGAACCTGGCCTAAATACCATAGAAATAAAGAATATATAATTTATTTACCACACAAGAGTGAAGATTGAAGATCCAAGGAAGTCCAATGAAATCCCTCAGTGTACTAGATGGCAACAATATGGACACACAAAAAACAACTACATGCGTCCCTACCGGTGCGTTAAATGCGCAAAAGGACACAAAACACTCTGCTTTGGTGACGATAAGTAATAAGTTTAGTACTTTGTAGGCTGATAAGTCTACAAAGAAATATGAGCACGAAAAATGACTCAGTGAGTTAACAATAAAACAACATCAGCTTTAAGAAATGATAACAAGCTGGATGATATGATGGAGCAGGCATCATATTTAGAAGAATTCCCGCCACTCAAGACACAGAAGTATGCTACACTAATTACAAATAACATGGAATTTACTAACACATACAATCCTTACAATACCATGACGTATTCCAGAGCTGCTGGACACAGGGAAAGAAGAACAGAGAACATACAGCCTCGGCCAACAAATTTGGTTGAAGAAATTGTTATCAAGCAATCGGAGAAAATGGCTCAGCTCCTAAGAAACTGAGTTGTTCCACAAACACAGCAAAATTGACATCCTGTTAACTTCGGAGAGGCATTTGACTGACGAAAGAGTGATTAAAATTAAGGAATATAATGTATATTATTCTAACCACCCCGACGGAACGTCACATAGAGGAGCTGCAATCATAATTAAGGAAAGTATAAAACAGCACTCCACATTTAAATACCCATTTCTGCAAGCTGTGGTAATAGCAGTAGATGACTGGCAAGGAACACTTACTGTTGCTGCCGTGTACTATCCACCTTCACATAGAATGAATGAACAAATGTTTACTGACTTCTTTTACACACTTGGGTGTAGATTCATCAGCGGAGGAGGTTGGAATGCTAAAAATACCTACTGGGGCTCTAGGCTACAATGACAGGAAGTCGAGAGCTAAATAAAGTGAAAGATTAAAACTTACTCAATGCTCTTTCTACAGGGGAACCAACTTACTGGCCTATAGTCCACAACAAAACTCTTGATCTTATTGACTTCTTCATTGCTAAACGAATGTTGGAAATCTACACAAAAATGGAATCGTGTTTGGATGGCACCTCTGACCACATACCCGTAATTTGCACGCTAACTACCACTGTTATCTGGAGGGAACCACCTGAGATTCTATATTACAACAAATCCAATTGGGAGTCTTTTCGGGACTACATTGTCAAAAATACGAACCTGTTAATGCCCCTCAAAACAGAGGACGACATAGAGAATACCGCTTGCTATGCCACTAATCTAATTCAAAAAGTAGCATGGTTATCTACTCCATACTTTAATTACAAACAAAAGATCCAAGATACTACCTTGGAAATACGAAAGATGATAGCTTCGAAGAGGAGGCTAAGATGTCAGTGGCAAACAAGTAGAAATTGGCAGGACAAAAAGACACTCTACAATGCACAGAAAAATTTGAAGCAGATGCTTAGAGAAAATGAGAACAACACCCTACAAGACAAGCTAAAGGATCTATCTCCACACAAAGCTGAAGATTACTCCCTTTGGAAGATGACTAAAACCCTGAACAGGTCAAAAGAACATATTCCTCCTCTGAGACAACCAAACGACAATTGGTCAAGAAAACCATCAGATAAAGCAGATTTATTTGCTCAGTTTCTTAAAGAGCTGATTAAATCTAATGAGCCAGATCCTATGTACCCTGGAAAAGAGATTGACAATGTTCTAAACAGTGACCAACAAATGTTGCTATCACTAAAGTTAGTAACACCAACAGAAGTCAGAAAATCTATACTCTGACTAAGGACAAAAAAGGCATCAGTATTTGACCTTATAACGGCAGAGATACTCAAAAAGCTACCAAGGAAAGGGATAGTTTTTCTAACGATCCTATTCAATGCAGCTCTAAGATTGCAATATTTTCCACTTCTATGGAACATGTCTTATAAATATGGTTACTAAACCTGAAAAGCCTCCTATAGAAGTTGCCTCATATAGACCAGTAAGTCTTCTCCCTGTGTTATTTGAGAAACTTATCTTGAAACGTCTCCACCCTATACTTGAGGAACAAAAGGTTGTACCATGTCATCAGTTTAGATTCTGCACCCACCATGCCAGTATAGAGCCAATTCATTAAGTGGCTCACACTATCCGCCAAACATTAGAAAGGAATACTGTTTTGATGTGTTTCTGAATATGCAGCAGGCTTTTGACCGTGTGTGGCATAAGGACCTCCTGTACAAATTAAAAGTGTGCTTACCAAACACTCTCTATATGATTCTTAGGTGATACCTGCAGGACCGTATATTTCAGGTCAGTGGCGGATTTACCAGCAGGCTGAGTAGGCTGAAGAGGCCTTTAGGGGGCGGCAAATTCGGCCCCAAAAATTTTTTTTTCTTACAGAAATAAAAAATTACCTACTTAAATGTTATTAGGTTTCACTGCTTAATTTGTCAAAGTGGGGTATTGGACGTTTGTCAATCTGCTGATACTTTTTTATACTACGTATTTGCGGTGCGGTAACGAATGACATGACCATTTGCTGAGTGTCTAGCCGAAATGACGTCGCGGGCGCACGAGCACAGGGCGCAGGCGGGTCGTCGCAGGGGGCTCCTTTGTGCATAGAGTCAGAACTTATGAACAATATTTCATACGACGATTTAATTTACGATTTTGCGAATATAAAATCGTGCAAAAAGGTAATTTAAAACTTTTATATTTTAATTGATTTTATTATCATCATCAAGCGGATTCTTAATACATAATTTAATAGGAATATTGTTTTAAACTGTAAGTCCAATAAAAAATAATTCCAATAAATTTTTGTAGAGAAATTATTCAACATTTGGTTTCTTATTTTACTTGAAAACTAGAAATTCAGAAGAGTAGATTGAGAAGAATTAAGATATTGTTGCCAAGAAATATTAAAATTCCGAAGAGTTAATATATTGTTGCAAGGAAGTATTAAAACCTGCCAATATTGTTTAGAAGAACTAGAGATAGAATGTTTGCAGTTAACGCAATATTTATAAATGGTTTATATTACTGAAAACGATAAAACTACTATGTATCATTTTATTAGAGTAGAGAAAATCGACAACATATTTCCAAATATTATAGCAGTAATAATCTTCTTATGCATGACGGTAGCCAATTGTAGGGGAGAATGTTCTTTCCCAAAAATTAAAAAAAGGGTGAGTAATTGAATAGGAAATACAATGCTTTAAAAACATTGAGTAGTTTGCCGCTGAAGCGTAAAAGTAATTAATGATTTTGTAAATCAAAAACTTAAAAAGGGAAATATAATTATAATTATTTAAAACATGTTTACAACTTTTTAAATATTAAAAATGAAATTTTATTAAAATGTATTGCTTTTTTTCTCTTGTTAATTTAAAGTAGTTCAAGAAATAACTTTTGTCAAAATGCCCCCATATCTAAAAGTGCAATGGGTAAAGGCGGCACTGCAATCAGAATATGACAACTAAAACATTTATCACATTTGTAAACAATTACAATCTTGAAATTCAATTGATTTACCCACGTCTTGTTTCCACGCATAAGGTCGTGTCAGAAGATACTTGGGTGCAACTTCTGTGTACAAGTGGCAGATTTGAATGTTTGAAAAATTCTAAAAAAAAAACTACACCTCTAATTCAAAGTAGGTTTATTTTAACTTTATAACAACAAATGCGGATTTAATTTTTTAAAAACCACGTTTTCCAAATGGCGGCCATCGAGTCTGACACACTCTTTGAGTCTAGTACGCATGTTTTCAAAAACGCGTTTGCAGAGCGACTGGGGTATCCTACTGACTTCGGCTCAAATATTTTCTTTAAGTTGTGTCACAGTGTTCGGATTTGTTTTGTAAACAAAGGATTTTAAGTATCCCCATAAGAAAAAGCCCCCTGCGCCCCTCTTATGTGTTGCGTTCAGAAACTATGTTTGTTCAAACTTTGAAATCTGCCACTGGACACCTTGTATAACCGAATCCATAGTATGTCAAATAGAAGTACAATTTTTCAGGATTCCAAAATATGAAACTCAGTAAGTATTGGTTGTAGCATTATTTTTTATTACGAAACAATATAAGAAAGTATTTTGAAATTCTGTCAATGTGGACATTTATACCTGTATATTATGTTTAAACCAGAAATTATAACACAATTTCTCTTTCGTTTGCAGGGCAATGGATTGGTTGAGACTATGTCGCCGAGAAGAATGGGCAGTTGGATTACAAAAGCACAGTTACAGAGTTTGCGAGAATAATTTTATAATTCAAGAATTTAGAACTATTTCATCTAGGAAATTGTTACAAGTGAATGCAAAGATGAGTCAAAATTTGCCAGCGTCAACCGAAGATGTTACAATGACAGTGTTGGAACCAGATGTGTGGGAATAATTGAGAGACTAGCCGAGTACCAGTTAAGATGCAGTGGCAGCAAAGTCAGCTATTTCTGTAAAGGAATATCCAAGATAATTTAAATTATTTTAATGTCTAATACAATCAGTAAAATTGTTCATAGTTTAGATGAGATTTGAACTTATACTCAAGGAATTGTACTGACCAGGCTGCATTTTTAACATTAATCATATATAAAATATATTTAAACTATTGATATAACTGGTTGCAATTTGATTGAATACTTAATATTAGGCTTACAGACAAATATCTTCACTTTATTTTGATGCAAGTTCTCATTCACTGGGATACAGATAAACACTAATCCCTTCACTAAATAATGTATCTTACAGTTTACATTTCCAATTTCAACGATAACTGATATGACTAATGTGAGATAAATTAAGTCTATTTTATGTTAGTCGCTCAATGTTCGGAGTCATCATGTTATGTGAAAACAGTAACATAGGTTTTTACTGCATGTCAGAAATAATCACCACTACCAATTTATATCCAAATATTACATATATTTGTGAATTGTTTATGATTATAGGAGAATATATTTCTGGGAGCAGCTTTTACCAGAGTCAGCGTTTCACAGACAGGCATCCAACAAAAACTAAGGAGTTCTAGATTTGTTAAAAAATATGTGCGCTAAAGAAGACCATTGAACTGCTGAGGTGCAAAATAAGAAGATTGGGAAAACGTAAGCAGTATGGTAAATCGAAAAGTATAAAAATTTCTAAAATAAAATATGTGTTGAAACTTATTTTACTAAAAGACTCGTACGTTTTTTGATCATCAATTAAGAAATTATTTTTGAAGGAAAAACGCAGCGGTATATGATTAAAAAATGAAAGAGATTTGTATGAACTTGTATCATAATTCTCCAAAAGGTCATAAAAATTTGGCTGCCATTTTACAATTACCATCAGTTAGAAGTATACGTCATTGGAGTTATAATTTTCCGGTTAAAGCAGGGATAAACAATTTTATATTGGACGCCTTAAGCGAACAATTTTGTAATAAATCAGATGATAGTAATTATGATGATAGTTGATTAGTTTGCTATTTTATGAAATTAGTATTAAAGAAAGTTTTCAATATGATTTAAAAGATTAGGATTTGTAGATAATGGTTGTAGTGAAGTTGAAGCTACAAGAACAAATGTAGCTTCAACTTCAATATTAGTATGAATGATTATCCAATTATTATTAAATTTTACATTAACATGAAAATACATTGATCTCTTTGAAACTTAAATAGAATCAAAGAAAATAAAGTAGTTGGAAAAGAAAAACAATAATTACGAAACTTGGGTAACTTAGTACTTTGATCAGAGATAAACTTTGATATTATCACTTTAGATTTGTACTTGTGCTAGCCTATTAATCTTCTAATCTATTAATTGCAATCTATTAAAGTGCACTAAAAATTTTTGTTTAAAAACTTTTTCCAATATTTATTTATTTCTTTCTACACTAGAACATAGATTCACTAGATATTTTTCCAACTCCTTAATCTATCTACTTCCTTTTCATTTCCTATTCCCGGAAGATACTCCCACCTCCTTTACATGATTTTCATCGAGCAATAGCACAAATTTGATACAGTTAAGCAATAATGTAATTACATGTGTGTTGTTGGCCAAATGTGTGGTACAATTTTAACTATTCAAGTTCTGTGAAATTTTTTTTTAAATTTGATATAGAACAATCTACTGATTTTACATTGATAATTACAATTCATATAATAGGCAATCTGTACAAAAATTTATTTTAAAAAATTTATTGTAAGCTGAGATTAGAAATAACTTAAACTTTTAATTTGTGATAAAGTTAATTATGAATATAAAATGCTTAAGTTTTGAAGTTATTATTTGTAAATGTAAAATTCAACGAGAAATGTTAAAAACTCCGTCTACGTCAATTTCAATACAAAACATTGTGATTGAACGAAAAATTTTGAACTTGATAAAAGAATAACCCTTTCCTGAGAATTATTTTAATGTAAACATTTTTACAAACACGGGTCGAACAGTCCTAACTAATAAAATATGTACTGTAATAATTGTAAAAATACAAACTTGAATTGACAACTATACCAAAATTTAGTAATAAATTTTTTCCATTGAGACATGCCAAGAAATATACACCACAGAATACGCAATAATATCCATATATATTGTCCTTGTGTATGATAGTCTTTATTTTCCCTTCTTCAGTAGTCCTCTACTACATCCATAAACTATTAAGGACACAGCGCTCCAAGCTATATAATTTACCTGAACAGCGTTAAAGTCAGTGAAATCTTGAAGCATGCTTTTGAAGTCACTTGAGAATCCAAATATATTTGTAAACTAATTACCTTTTAGAATACTATAATTGTAAATTTTCAGATATATGTTTTTAAAATTTTAATTATTTTAAAGTTTTACTAAAAATTTATGAAAATAAAAATATTTTTTCATATATTTTAATAGGCTTTTAAATTTAATAAATTTGACTTCAATGTTGTGTCATAATGCCATCTATGGGTGATGTTTCTTCCTGGACAGCGCCATCTGGTGAATTAATTGGCTTCCTGTTGTCCATACAAAATTACAACCACTTTTTTAGTTTGGGTTAGTATGCGTAATGTCCATTTTGTACTTTATGTTCTGTGAATTTTCTTTTCTTTCATTATTAATTAATATTCTTTGGATATATTTAAAATATTTTTAAAACTTTTGTCTTGAGATCAACGGTAAAGCAGCCAAAATAGTGTTTTAATTAAAAAAATTGTTAAATCAATTTTATATTAATGCCTCATATTAATATAAAATTGTTTTAAAATTATTTAAAAAGAGCTCAATATGGTTTGTAAACAAAAAGAAATTGCTTTTATACCATATATTGCATAGTTGTTGCAGTAATTTAAGGAAATAAGAATAATTTTTCTTAAAAAATTAATAAAGCCAAAAATTAATGATTTGACAATCTTATTTGATATTTTCAAGTATTGAAACAACATCATATGATACTTATATCCATGTAAACATATACAATATAGATTTGGATTGATACAAACTTACTGGTGACTGATTAAATGGATTGCATCAATAATCACATTGAGCTATCAGCTAAGCAAAATTATTAAAACTGTTTATAATATAGTATTTGGTATGTTTACTTGGTAGTTGGGAATTGGGCAATATATATTAAATAATATGATATTATATGTTATGACATCAGGTTATGATCATGACATCATATGTAAGGTTACTAAATATGTGATAAACTTTATGATACCTAAGTAGTTTTAAATGAAGAAAGTTATAATAGAAAAAAAAAATTTTTTAGACAATATTTATAAAAATGTTATATAACGAGATTTTTGTAATGTGATATCTTTTGTAATTTTCAACCAAACCAAACATTTTCATTTCACCAAAATTAATGGTTTCATAAATTATCTCGTAAACTACCAACTTTACGTGATGGACATTTACCTACAAATAAAAATGAAACTTTTTGAATTTTCTATAAAAAAACCTTTTGATTTTTTTCATAAAATTTATAGTTTGCGAGTAAAATGGCTAACAGCCTTAGGAATTTGGCAAACACAAAAATGAGAAAAGAGAAGAATAAGTTGAGATTGAATACTTTATAACTAAAATATTAAATTACAATTTTTTAATTTAAAATAGTTGATATTTCATTCAATCATTCCTTTTAATTTTCAATTAAATGGCTGTTTGTACTGCTACTTTTACACAGTCAAATACTGCAGATTTTAAAATTTATTTCAAATGTTTATTAAAAGTATTTTTTGAATGATTAGATCATAAATTATTTGCTTGAAAAGAAATGTTTTAAAAATATGTAGTATATTTTACAATATAAAACACGCTTATCGAAACATGATTAGCACATTTATAATTTATTTAGCAAAAGCTAGAAAATAAAAATCCTTGTAATTATTTTGAAAATACAGATTTTACAAAGAAATCTTTCATATAAAATTAATTAAAAGATTATTATTTTTTCCACAAAAAAGATCTATTGAATTTTCTTCATAAAACCAGCCTTTCCCAAGATATTAGCCAAAACGCGTTTATGAAGATGGTGGCTAACGTACAGCCCTTGCCTCCAAACCCCTATGCACTATCATCTTGGAATTATAGCAGGAATGAATCTAACGACTTTAATACAAATAAAGTCGAAGGGGGGAAATAACTAACTTGACATGAGCATTTTAAAGAATTTTATATGGCACATGATGGATTTATTTGCTGTCTATGAGTGTGGTAGTGGGGAACTCGAAATCCTTTTTACACAAAACATGTATCTTTTTATTAATGAGTTTACTTCTAAAATTATTTTGGACCATCATAGCCCATTTTGCAAAAGTGTTTACTAACCGAAAAGCAAATATTTTTTTTGTTCCTAGTTTGTAAATTTGTAGGTACATCTACTCATGTCACTTCTTAATGTCGATCATACGGTAACAATATTGTATTCCAACTTATTAAATATGGATTCTTATATCAGCTGAAATTTCTCTAAAGACTATGTGTCACTTTATCATCTTCTGTTTGAAATTGATTGGTAGCAATTTATATATAACCAATAAAGTAAACATCACTGTCGACTATTTTGATTACCAGGTTTATTCCTGCATTAATCCGCATGTTCATTCAAAAACATTAAGACCTCTAAATATACAGTATCCAGTCTCTTAAATACAATTAAACAACATTATATATATATATATATATATATATATATATATATATATATTTATATATATATATCTAATATAGATGCAAACTTGAAAGAAAACTGTAAATTGTTTTAGTTATACATTAATACCCAGAAAGCTAGTCGCAGACATTGTTTCATGAAATGGCAATATCACTGGTTGTCTGTCGGCGGTTGAAACTTTCGCGGAACACTTCTAGTAGGTTTACAGTCCAAATATTCTTTCATTGTCTTTGCATTGGTGGCGTTTTGTTGCTGTGGCGGACATGACGTTGATTTCATGCATATTAGTAATAGCAATTTAGCACTTGCTTTCTCTAAGCTGAAGAGATCAGTAGGACTTGAGGGTTTACCCAGATATACTTAGAGTTTGCATTAATATTTTCTTTGAACCTTTAAAACATTTCATTGATATGGTTTAGTTAACTGGTGTCTATCCCTTACGATGGAAAATTACTTGGATAAAACCCATACCTAAGAGTGGAACCACTTTCAAAGTAACAAACTTTTGTCCGATTGCAATCCTCTTTGTGCAGGCTTCTTATTTGATTTCACTTTACATTGCAATGTCTATTTGAGCTACAGAAGTGAGATTTGTGACGAGCAACATGAATTTCATATTGGATATTGGACAGTTGCAAATTTCGTATGGTTTATTATTCATGTTTCCTATGATGTTGAAATCTGTTTTTGCGTTGATGCTGCTTTTGATCATATGGATAGTGACATCCTATGAAATCATCTCGGCGAAGCCGGTTTCTCTTTATATGTCTTGTTGACAGATAGCAATACATACGAGTAGGTAACTTCATGTTTGATTCCTATTTCAAGCGATCAGTGCCTTTACTGTTCACTATACTGTTAAATAATATCGGAAATATGGTTGATACTTAATATTGCCTTCTATTTGCGGATGACGTGAAGATTTCTCAGATTTTACAAATATAGCAGATTACAAGTTGCTGCAAGCTGATATCGATGCTGTTCACGAGTAGAGTGTTGCAAGCTGTCTGTGATTCAATTCAATAAATACTTTGTGATGAATTATGGTCAAACGCATGCTTCTCTCGAGTATATATAAACCATTGGTGGGACGCCCTTATGCCGATGAACCGAAGTAGTATCTAGGAGTTCATTTTAATTTGCGCTAGACTTGTTGTGATCACAAACCGGATGTGGCGAAAAAGTTTTTCTGAAGGGCTTGGATGTGTTTTGTGTAATGCTAGAGGCTTCTGGTGTGTTTCCTCAATTAACCTATTATATGTGGCTTTAGTAATAAGCAAGTTAGAAACCAGCTTTATTATTTGGAGCCTACATAAATCTAACTACAGCCTAATGATTGAACATGTCCAAAAAATGTTGCTATGATATTTGTTTATGAAACAATATGGTTAGTTTCCTTTTATATTTTCTACTGACTTCTTTTTGGATATGCAGGTTACCATATGTCGCAGCATAGAAGAAAAGTATCTTTGTTAAAATTGACTTTTTTAGTGGTATGTGGAAAGATTTTATGTCCTGATTTATTGAAAAAACTTGTGCTCTTTCTACCTGATAACTACCTACCCTCGCATAATCATAATTTTTTTGCTACACTAGCATCTAGAACTGAGTTATATTGAAATTCCATTTTCCCACGGTATGCAATTTGCTCAACCACCTGATTATTGTTGCACCGGAGTGTGATGAGTGAGAATAAAGTTTTTGAACTGCAAATTTTTCTGTTATAGTTCTTGAAATGTACAGATATAAAACTGTAATCTTTTTCCTTAACTGTATGTAAGTAAATATATATATATATATATATATATATATATATAAAATAAATAACATTTAGAAAACATTTGTGTAATCCCACCCACACTTTTCACTTTGTCACTATAGGCAAACCTAAGTAATTTAATTTTAAGCTTTTGTATAGAAGACATAAATAAATCTCATTGTAACTTCTTGTGTCTCAGTATTTATAAAATACTGAGAAAGAAAAATAGGGAAATTTACAAGAAATTAAAAAGGAGAATGAAAATAAATACAAACACCATTTTATTTATTAGTGTTTTTATATACTATATTAATTTATTATAATTTGCAAGTAGTTGTCAATATCAAGAATCATATTTGAAAAACATAATATTTCCTTAAGACACTAAGAACACCAATGAAAATAGGCCCACTTTTTATATCAGATCATACAGAGTTGATTTGGGCTTCAAAAATATTGCTAATTTTTTGATCGTGTTATTAATACTTGTAGCATGTTTAAACCTATGGGATACTGAAAATACTTACAAAAATAATTTTTAAAATGTGCTGTCAAAATCATTATTTCCTTTTCACTCCAGTTTATTATTAAATATATAATTATTATATAATTTTTATCTCATGGTCAATAAGATTATTAACAGTTTCATGGTTTAAAATGAGTTTCATAGTCTTAATATCTGCATTTTCATTGCTATGTATTAATATTTATGAAAGGGCTTAGTTTTATAACTATGGCTACTCTACAGATTCCTTTAAATATAAGAAGCATTAGGAAAATTGTTTACTAATTTATTTTGTTTTTACATAATTTGTCTGTGCCATTTTATGTTATATTTACCAAATGCTGGCTTGCTTAATTATTGAGCTAATACTCATCAGAATCAAGATGAAATTGTTGTGGTTTTTATACAATTGTGTCAGTAACGGTGCATTACTGAGTTGCATATTGTGGTTATGGACATATGGTACACAATAAATTTATAAGACATATATCACTAAATTTCTTTTAGGCTATTTACCTAATCATTTGACAGGGAGTTGTGCTAAGACAGCTAAGTTTAGAAATAGTATTGTCTCAGGGCCTTTTTATTACTACCCGTGTTGTATCTGTACTTGATACTAATCAAATGGTCAACGTAATAACATGTTGTTACATTCTTTGCACGCTCCACTTTTCAGCAATAGACCCTAATCAAAGTGTCGGATCAACATGCCATCTTGTATTCTCAGCAGTTGCAGCTTGTATAGATAAATACATAGAAACACAGCTGAATCAACAAGCTGTCATGGAGCGTGGAGCTCGCTGACATCTATTTAGGTGACATCATCTCTTTTTAGGCTAATAATTGTTTTTGTATAAATAGCCAAGCATACAAATATAAAATCCATTCATGTTTTACTCACTGAATTGGCGTTTAATTCTACCGAAATCCCTCTTTACAATGGTGATCCCACGCAAGAACACCATTCGGAGGACAAATTTCTTGTCAGCAACCCAACAGACAATATGAAAAAAAATACCAATATAAAGATACTGAATCTCTGCTCGACGACATTGCACTGATAGAACCTGATGTGATAGAAATACGTCACGTTGTTAGCATTTTCAATTCAAATGTTATTGACAATGAGTTCCTGCTGAATTAGAAATAGAAGCTCTCATTCATGATCACAGAATTCAAGTCAAGAATGGAATATAAATACAAACATCGCTGTAACTTTATTCTTATCGATTAACATTCCATAATTCGTCGAAATCCCACTACATTTACCAATAATCGTCGAGGCCATGAACTCCACCAGACTCACCAAAAAAATTCACTACGAAGCTGGAAACATTAAACTAAACAGAATGTTGTTGGCTGAATTCAGCATTCATTAGAAATCTCTAAAAAATATATCTATTCTAAAAAACATCCATCGTTTGGACCCATGAAGCAAATGAAATATTCGAAGTATTTAAAGCTAGCTATAAAGCAAAGATTTACATGCACATCAATCACATAATGTGCCCATCGCACTGTTGACTGATGCATCCAATCTGCTAGACGGTACCATACAACAACAATATATCTACATAAAATTTCTACCACATATTTATTTCTTGAAAAAAAAGTATCTACAATTGAGAACACCTGGCTTTATACATGGTATTGAAGCATTTCAGGAAGATGTTCGAAGGCCGTGAGTTCATTATTTTTATAAATCACAAACCACTTACCTTTACGCTCAACAATCAGTGCTGTGTGGAAACAATATTAAAACCATCATTTTTGACTGTGGGAAAATAACTGAAGCGCAAGACAATACCATGTTCTTATTGCTAGTCTAACAAAGTAACATATTACTTTAGCTAGTTATATTATCTTACTCTTGATTAAGAGTCATATTGCAAAACTTCAATTCAGCACATTGGTCCTTATATACCTGAATCGTATCATTACACTGCATTCAAATCTGTCCATAACATAAGCCATTCTGTTACAAGAGTGACTCACAAGATGGTTATCCAAAAATTTTTCTTCAAAAACCTTCATATGTATAGATATCACAAACTAGTCCAAAACATGTTTATTTTGCCAGGAAAGCAAGATATAAGGATATACCATGAGAAGCATTTCAAGTTTCCTTCCAGTTCTCCGATTTCAATATATATATTTCAATATTGTTGTGCCATAACCTAGTACACCAAATGGAGATCAATTCTTTGTTATGAATATTGATTGAATTACAAGACCATCTGAAGTGATACATACCGATAAGATCACTGTCAAATCAGTAGCAAAAATAACCTTTGAAAACTGGATATCAAATTTCGATGTCCTACAATACTGACTAGCAATCAAGGATGTCAGTTCATCAACTTTGCAAATTGCCAGTGTATCAAGAAAACACAAAAAATGCCTTGTCACCTGCAGGGCAATGGAATCATCAAACGGCAGTGCCGTAGAACCTTACTAAGTTGAGTTCAAGCTGGAATAGATAAATAATATAGACATATGAACAATCTGCCATACTCCTCGGTTTACGACACGTCTAATTCACAGACAGTAAGTGTCACTGAAGTTAAGATTGCTATAACTTAAGATTGCACGGTGAATTTCTGACTACAGTTAAAACTAAACGAGACGCAGTGGGCAACAAATACATATAAAAAGGTGAAAAAAAAACCCAATAAAGTCATTTATACCTACGCAACCTCATTCAAGATATTTAACTATCTTCATGCATCAGGGCCTCTTGCATTGTAAACATCTATTCATATGTAAGGATGCAGTTAAGAAGCACTAGACTAGAGCACTGCAGTGTGATACTTATCATCCAACTATCACATAGACAAGCAATCATCTCATTTGAAATCGACCTGAAAAATAGTCTGAAACCTACACATGCAATGAATGTAATTGTCGTCATGAGATACTCATCAAAACTTACCTTCAATCAATAATATATCTTGTAGCAAGATAACTAACTTTCTGGATAATAAGATATTTACTGCTTCATGCTCCTCAGCACTCAAGATGTCACATACTGGGCACACAATTTGGTCACCAGCATGTTTCGTTTGAGGGGGAGTACTGTAGCTATACTTTTAGGAACCATACCAGCAATCCAATAATGAAAATACAAAGAAAATATTTTTGAAAATAACAATTTACTTATCCGCCCCTCTGTTTTGTCCACCTCCGAGAAATGGTTAGCTGTTGCTAGCCAGTATATATGAACGTATAGCGACATGGTCAAATCGACAAGCTGATGTGGAATGCGTAAGCATGGAGCTTGGTGACATCTGCTCAGCATGGCGATAGGTGGCAGAAAGGGCTAGCACATTCAACATGGGTATCACTACACATCAACCTTTTACTCTTTTTTGTCTCCATTTTTATATACCCATCTGCTTTGAGACTAAACATTTTTTTTGTATAAAAATACACTTTTGTAAATAAAATCAGTCCCTATTCTTCTTATTGAATCAGAGTTTTACTTTACCAAACTCCCTCTTCACACTGCTAAACTAGTTATACCATAATGTAAATACAATTTGGATACCAGCTAAAGAACAAGGTAGGATAAATCAAACTTTAAACATACAAGAGATTTTTTTGACTATAACAGTTAGCCTTTGTTGATGAGATAAATATGGTAAAGAATCAGTCAACCTAATGTAGGAAACAAAATTGGTGAAAAAATGATCCAATGCATGTCAGGAGACGCACAAAGTCGTCATATGTTTAATAATTGCTTATATTTCTTGAAATTGTCGATACAAGTTAAGCTAAATGGAACTTCAATTTCATTTTAAAAGACTTACCCAATGATACCCTACTCATTGGGATGCAAAAAAATGTCATGCTCCCACCTAAAATGTTTAAATCACAAAATGAAATTGAAATAGATGACGGTGTGTTTAATTTGCTTCACAGTAACCTAAAAGGCAAAATATCAACTGAAAAAAGTAATGAAACTAGTAAGCTTTTAATGACATTATTTTAGGGGTACAGTTGGGGTACCGACAGATAGATGAGTCTGACAACAAGGCAGTTAAAATAATTTACATATAACATTGACCAGTTAATAATTAAATTATAATGCTATTATGTTGTACAGATGGTATAACTAAATTAATTTAAACTTCTCAAAAACTGGTAAATATTCATTAGTCAACATTTACACTTTTGGATGGCGGAACATTCATATTAGCCACTTGCCATAAAACTTAAATGACTATTATATATTGACAAAAATATGGTGAACATACTTGATTCATGTATTTGAATAGAGTGCGCATTTATGTCATTCAAAATTACGGAAATAAGAATTTTTCATTGCATGCTTTGCAATAATGGGGTGGTATTTTTTTTAGGACATGGATAAAACACAATTTTCAAATATTTATTAACTATATATGAAAAAATTATAAGTAAAATGGAACACTTAAATATTGTGACAGAATTTAATTCTCAAATAGAAATTTACATTTCTGGCCAAAGTCATTAATTTCAAAGATAAATATCTTGTTGAAATGAAATTCTCAAATGAAGTTTTTATAAATTATAATTGCTAGAAAAGATTTTATTTTGAAAGACAATAGCAAATTTTCACAATGCAACAGGCTTTGATATAAATGACTTATATGTAAGTGACAGAAAATAGCAAATATCATTAAATGTGATGATGTTATGTTACTATTGAAATATGATCCCATCAAAAACATTTCATGTTGTCAAGACTACTTTTAAAAAGTAAGTAAATCTACATATTGGTTAAAAATGTATAATTACTTATGGCTTGGCTGTATTGCAGAATTATAAAGGTATGTAACTTTAGTTTTTTTGTAAATACTTAAATCATCAATAGCACACTGCACAAAAATCTCCTATTACGTACAGAGTGAGTTGTGAAGATACAAACTGTTGACGATATGCTAATTTGCCATGATTCTATGACACAGCCAAGTCCTATAGTTTTCTTTAATCAAGATGTACACTTACTTACAGCTTCACTCTACATGACAAATGGCTTTCACGTCGCTCACTTGTAAAATTTCCAACTTAATATTCACAGTTTTGCTGCCACTCCCTCGCCCTGCTCCGGCACCATGGCTGTGCACTCGTTATGTTTAAATTAGATAACCACTTGTATCATCTCATTAGCATAAAAATGACTGTCATATAGCGATTCCCTCCGTAAATAATATTAATTTTTACATATGCCTATATTTAGTGCATTATTTTTTATTATAGCAATAGTAAGCTATAACTCTGAGAAATGTAATAATCGTTTAGATGGTAAGGTTAGATAAAATAATAAACTGAGAAACTTTTGATATAAAAAAAAAATTTTGAAATATTTGTAATTTATGTACTTTCATATCTGTTCTGGAAACAAAAGTTCACAGCAGCCATAGCGACCAGAAATCTATGTTGAATAAAAGATGAAGAAATGGAGAGTGATCGTACAGTACAATGATGGTTTAGTTTATTAAGTGAAAATTTAATTTATGTGAACCGTGTCTTGGATGCCAACAGTGTGGTTGGTAAGATAGAAGTTGTCGTCACTGGTTAATGTTACAAGATAAGTTGTCAGTGAGCACTGATCAATTGTTGAGAGTATTTGGTCATTCTAAAAGCATTATGTATTGACATCTCTTGACTTTGGGTAAGGTGAATAAAAGTTGTCAAAGTGTATCATTTGCATTAAGTGATAGGTAGAATTGAAGTATTCTGACAGCTACTTCATCTTTTGAAAGTTTTGTCAAATGTATTGTCACATGTAAGAAAAAATGGATCTGCTATCATAATGCAAATATGTAAAAATAATGTCTAAATGTCAACTAATCAATCCAGGGCCTAAAAATGAATGTTTCTATACTAAAGCCCTTTTATATGTTTTGTGGATTTATAAAGGCTAGTTTTATTAAGAGTTGATGCCTAGTGAGCTATTAATGGCAGGCTAAATGGTAAATAATTATAAAAAATACATATATAAATAGTTCCACCTTGATCATAAATTAGTTTTGTTATAAGGTAAGGACCTGGTATTAATGCGAAAAAGATAAAAGAAAAAATTAAGAACTGGATGCTTTCGAACTCGTGCCAACTCTGTATTCGGGTCTTATTTTACGTCTTCAGATTATTTACCTATTAGGTCTATAGTATAATCATATTGTGGGAGAATTTTTTAATTTCTTTCAAGAAATTGAAAATATCATCGAAGAGTTTTTGAGTAAAAAATAAGAATTAGTTGAATCAAGATATTAAAGAATTGACTGGCAGATAGACTAAGGTCATAGAAAATGATGTGTTTTGTTTTAAATATTACACGTTTTGTTTTTAAGTTTTCCATTTCATAAATTTTTACTATAATTCGATGTCATTTAAGGACAATTTCTAAAATATACTAATAATTTTAAGACTATGAACAAATGTAAACACATAGGGAACAAGATAATTTGTAATGATAACAAAACTAAGCCTAAATATAACTTTATAACTGTAAAGGTGTGTATATAAATATACACTGTTTTAATAATAAATGGACTACCGTTTTAAATGGGTTGCCAGCATATTATTTACTTGAACGAAAGCATATTTTTTATTGGAATTGCCAAGTGAAGATTTACAATAATGATTTTAATGAGCAGGTATCATTAGGGTTAGAAATTGGGTCTCTGTTGTTTAAGGCACCCTTTTTTATTTTTGGACACTTTGATTATGCTTTTACAATTTATGAATTGTGGTTTAAGATTACTTAAAGATGAAGATATCCATAGAAATTATAATGGACAAAATATTTGTTATACAGGTGGGGCTAAATCATTATAAATTTAGTAACGTCTGTATATTTGAAAAGTAATAGTTCAAAATAAAGAGTACAAAATAAAAAAATTACATGTAATTAAATTTTTTCATTCCACATTTTGTTTCCGAGATAGATTATATTAACTAAATGATTAAGTACTTGTCGAGTTTGTGTATTGGTTTTCCGTATTTTTTTCCCAAATTCTTCAGCATATTGAACTTCAGCAATATTTAGTTGGGTTTCCATTCATGTTTCACTTTTTTAGTAATAAAGTGACCATATCTATCACAATTGTAAACTTGAAGCTATTTCCAATGACCTATCATTACTTGCTGTATAATGTTTAATTTGCCCTACAAGTGTATTTAGTACTTCTGTATGCAGAATAAGAAATAATATGAGATTAATTACCATTTTTTACTGCGTGGCCTTGAAATTGTTGGGTTAACTCAGAAATACTTGTTGTCTTAGACGTTTAGCTCGGTAAGTGTAGCATTGTCGATAAAAAAAAGCTACACTGTCATGATTTTGGGAGACACAGCTACTATTCACAATCCTATATCATCAATAATTTGTGTTCCTTTAAAAAAAGCAATGAAACACTAATCTAACAATGCAATAAAACAGATGTAACCACAGATAAAGTATTAAACTACAATTCAAAATTATAATAATATAGAAAGGGTTAATTTTGCACTAACTAGAGGTTGAAACATTATGTTAGGAATTAAGCACGTACAAAACAAATGAAATCAATATAAATTCTTTTTTCTTCATATGTGTGATACATTCTTTATAAAGGAACAAATTATATTTTCAGTTAAAAACTTGTTGATGTATAAATCAATAAGATTGAGCGCTGTGTCCATTGTTGTGGCATCTAAGATATAGGTGCCGTATCGCATATTGATGATTTACAAATCGACCCTTTAGTGGAAATCAAATATTAAGCAATATAAATATTATTTGACAAAAAAATATTGATTATGAGGCTAATTCATTATTTAAATATTTTTTCATGGAATTTTATTTATTATAATAAATTATTTAAGTGTAATTATGATTAAGAAGACATTTAAAAATAAAAGTTGTTCTTTTATTAAAACGTAAATTAATTCTCTGTAATAAAATTTTAAATTAAAGTATGTTATATTTTTAAGAGGAATTTAAATGGAATTAAAAAAAAAAATCTTATACCAATTAACCAACAATCCACATAATCTTAATACTTTATATATTTAAATAAAGATTTGGTCTTACCCTTTTAAGTAAATAATAATATTCTAACTATGGATGGATGCATGTTCCTTACTACATAATTCTATGATTCCTACACAAAATTTAGCACATAAATAAATTATAACCAGTATTAATATATTTTATTTCAAAATCTGAAGGGATAGCATCCATTATTTATGATGTTCTTTATGTCAACATCAAAAAAGCAAGAATGGGAAACTATCTCATAAATTCTACGTCTGCAAGTCATAAATAGAAGTTATGAATAGAAGCCTAGGGTGATAGTAAACAGTATTATATTAATTCTAGTTGAAATGTGTTGTGTCATGACACTAGTCAGTTAGATTTTAAAAAGAAAAACTTTAGATTATCATTTGACATGTCAAATGATAATCTAAAGTTTTTCTTTTTAAAATCTAACTGACTAGTGAAATAATGGGGTTTGAAAAATGAAATATTTGGGAATGGGTTCATTAAAGATTGTAGATTAACTTAAGGGCATAATATTTTTAGACAATGGGGATGTTGTGGTAAAATTATTCCAGAGGGCACCAGTGGTGGCTCTGATATCTATACTAATATATAAAGTGGGAAACTTTGTTTGTCTGTCTTAATGCAGTATGAGCAGGTTTAATGAATAAATTTGTTTTCATCTTTAAAGGTTCAACTTATCGCAGGTTTATAATAATAAAACAAGATCTATTATTACATTATGGTTTTATTTATCTTAACATTTATTATAACTTTCCTTAAAATTTAAACACGCATTCTAATAATAATCTGAAGTAGTATATAGGTTCTTCATACTACGTAATAATGTAATTATGTACTTATTATATATATATATATATATATATATATATACATACATATATATATATATATATATATATATATATATATATATATATATATATATATGTATAAATACATATAAATAGTAATTTTATTTAACATAACAGAGCCCATTTATTTGCTTTGTTTAGGTTGTTTATTATGTATGAATGCACTTTTTACATTTGTGCTTTTTATATAATAAATTATAATTTCTCATTTAGTCTCTACTTTTCTGTTTAAGGATGGAAAACAGGCTGCAGTTTTTTCCTATTTTAGTAAATATTCTTTGCACATTATGGTGGAAAGGGATTAAAGAATAGTTTTAATTAAGTGATAAATGGGCTATGTTTAGCAAATTCTCGATTAGGTTAACAATTTGTAAGATTATTGAAATTATTTAATTAAGTGTTCATTTTTGTAAACTGAATATCAATTGAAATTATTATTACGAAACGAAAGTTACACAAATCCGTAATCTATAAATTTTTTTCCTAAGTGCACAGTAATTTATAAATAATCTATATTATTATTGGTGATGTATTTCTAACTTTAGTGGTTTTAGTCTAGTGATTTACACAAACTAGAGAATTATAGTATCTATTTATTTAATATTGTAAATATATTTATTATGAATATATTTGGAAATAATAAATTAAACAACTTTAAGCTGTTTGTACCAGCTAGTTATATTGTTTCAAAATACTTTAATTTAAAATTCCATACATGTGGTTGTTGTTCATTGAAATAAAATAAAATAATATGAATATTGCAATTAAAAATATGTACTGATTAAATCTAAGTTTGTTTGGCACAAGAGTATCCATTAATTCTTAATAAGGTATCATCTAGGACAAAAATATTCTTAATCTATTAATTAGGACACGAGATTCCGAATTGAAATTCATGTTGGTACTTGAAGATGTAAGGAGAAATATTTATTTAGATGGGTAATTGTTCATATTTTAATTTCACAAAAAAATTTCTAGGTGCGTCTCTTTTAATAAATTTATACTTGTCAGAAAATATTTAAACCACTTGATTTACTTTTTCGTACGTTTAATTATAACTTCATACTCAATGAGGTTAGGAAAATAAATTGGAATTGTAGTTACGTTATCATGTCTTTTTGGTTTAAATAATTATATGACTCCAGACCTATAAAGCATTTTACACAAATTAAAATTGATTCAGTGGATATCGCCCTATTCCATGAAGGGTGCGGCAAAAAATTAAAATTTTGTGTTTTTAACAAATCAGTCATTACCAAAAGAAATTTTATATTGAGCTAATGCACATATTTTGTAATATGCCACAATTCAAAACTATGGAAAGAAATATTTTGAAAAGTTTCAATTGTAATATTGCTAATAAAATATGCATGCTGACAAAGTCATGGGAAAAATCTAGTTCATTAAATAAAAATAGATATTGATAAAGTGATACTGAATTTGTAAAATTTTATCTTCCATTGTATGATAGCAAATTAAATAATAATAATATAAAATGATTATATTATTGTTTTTTAATTTCCTATCTATATTTTAAAAACAGGTGACCAATCTTGATATTGATATAGGGTTTTGTGATTAATATGTTCGACTAATATCTTTTGCAGTATTTTATTTCTTTGTAAATACATGAAAATATTTAATGATTACAGACAAAATTAGTGCAAAAAAAAATATTAACACAACTCCTACAGAGCGATATCTTCAATAGTGAAATTCAGATACTATTTAGTAATTATTTTACTATGTTTTTTTGTACCTTCGATGTTAACATCATATTAATAATATTTAATTAATAGTTATCTGCTAAAATGTATTTCCAATAATATTTATTGATAGGTAAATTATAAATATTAATTATATGCATTTATATTGAAATTGTTTATTTCAATTGATAAATGACTGGAATACGTAACAGATTTTCAGGATTGTTTGAATGCGTACTTGTAAAGTGAGGGTGAGAATCATTTGTTAGATACCACCCGTAGTATCTAAGAAGTTATTTTTTATACACATTATCTAACCACTCACTATTGTCTTTAAAGATTAAATATAGTATACACTAAGTAAATCACAATAACAAGTTATTATCTTAAAATATATAATATTATGAAAGATTGAATGTGGACGATTGAAGTTCAATGTCAGTTTTTTTAAAAATAAGGGAGAATGCATATTATTTCATGTATCTGCTGAGCAGTTAATCCTTTTAAAGCATCGAACGTCACATCAATATCAGCACAGTAGATCCGTTGGTATTACTATTGTTTTTCACTTATCAAAATTTAAATATTTTATTTAGAAGTCAGATGAATTCATATTTAGTTGGTATCTTCACATTTCTTTTAATTATGGGTCAGAAGTAAGTTCCAGTTTAATGGATAAATAATATTTATGTATTAATTTTGGCCATTTTTAGTAAGAATATTAGTGTTAAAATTCATGTAGGTATAATACTAAAATGTTCTGTCTGAAAAGCATAGAGTGTGAAACAAACGTTTCACATTTTACGTTACCAGAAAGTTTCTTAGTAAATTTCAAAGTTAATAATATAAACGTACATATATATTTGATATATTTTTAAGTAACAGAGGTACGATGTGAATTCAGAATATATTCTAAGGAACAAGCTCAATCATAGTTCTAATAAAATAGTAATTAAATTTTACTTATAATACATACTATATTTTGGAATTCTATCACAATATTAATATAATGAATGTAATAAAACTATCACTTTTTAGTATAAATGAATTTGTAATTCAATAAATTCTAGAATTTGACAACGATAATACATGCACTAATTATTTCAATAGTCATATTATAATATGAATAATCTATGAGCTACTCCTATGTCATTCATGCTAAATACATACTTTTTAAAATCTGGTAACATTAAGATACATAAAAAATAATTATCTGGCAGTTTCAAAGTTATTAGATAATGCCACAGGGCAGTATAACATATTTTGATGGAAATATATAGACAGTGTACAAGAATATAGCAAAATACGAAAGATTTAATAGGTTGTGTTGCTGAAGTTACATTTATCTTCCAGTTCCAATTGTAAAGTTAAAGTCTATGAATGATTAATTATATTTGGATTTAAATCTGTATTTTGTATGATATTCTTTGTTTTCATACATGTACATTTTTATATATGTATATATATATATATATATATATATATATATATATACACACACTCACACACACACAGGTGTGTGTTTGAATATGTATATAAATTTTTCAAGTTAGCATATTATATTTTAAACACGAGTCTATTAAATTTAATGGAAAATGTATATTTCAATTGGATTCTTTTGACTAACACATTTAGTTTAATGTCATTTACTTTATCATTCATAAAGTTACAAATGATTAGGGTACAATGAAAAGAATATACATTAATTTTAATCGAATTTTAAGCCAGATGTAAAATGAAATTTTAATTGTTTTTTTTTACTTTTTGTAAATTTGTGCTTCATGATATATTAATTGTGAAATTAATGTTAAAAACTATCATTTGAATCAGTCTATTTTCTCATTGTATTTTACAACACTTTGGATTTATATAGTCAGTGGTTGTTAATGGAACTGTACCGGTGATTGAAGTATATTTCAAATAAATTTGAATAACACCATTAATTCAGCAACACTTATAGATATATTCTAAACCAAATCACAGTAAATTACAATAAGCTTTCTTCTAATCAATTTAGTAAAATATGATATACTTGTGAACGTTTTAGAATAACATTTTTTTCTTTAACATTATTTTTCATAAGGCAAAAAAACAAGCGATATGGTACACAATGTCATCATTATGTAAGTTGTACTTACTAATAATTAATAAAGTTATTATCTATATAAAGTTAAATTATGATCGATTCACGATACATACTTGAGCATTGAGTTAATGAAAGGAAATTTTAAATATGGATTTCAAAATCTTTTTCGGTTTGGTAGTTCCATTCTGATGGCCACACTGAAATATTATATTGTTCTATGTACTTTAAGAATTATTCAAAAAGCTTATTATTTGTTTAAGCAATCATTGTGTGAATAACAATAAAATTGTTCATTTATTGAATGACCGTGTCGCCGTTGAACTATACCCATATTCAACACTTCTAAGCATGTTTGAGACGTGACATACACACACACACAATGTAAAGGCACAGTGTGACCAGTTACTACTTGGTGTTAACCACACAATAATATTATATTGTTATCACTGGGTTCAAATTTAATGGCGTTTTACCTACAAATATTATCAATAGATTCACTATTATTTAAATTCTTTGGTTGGTATCAAATTTCTTCATAGTTTAGTTTGCTTGTTAAACTGTACTTAAGTTTTCTTAAATGGAATTTCAGTAAATACTCGATTATGAGTTTAACATATGAAAACATTAGTAAATGATGTAACTGAATAACTTTTTTACATTGGCAACATTAATTCAGTTAATCTACTATTTAAATTATTTTCTGTTTACAAAACATTTAAAAACAATTTGATATCCATATGAATCTATTTATGAAGTCTCATTGGTTTATACTGAATAACAAATGGTTAAAATGAATAATAGACTTTTTGGTAAAGGCAGTTACTGGCGCAATATTTATTTATTAAAAGAATTATATGAAAATACTGAATCTACCTGATTGAAATATTCTTTGTTTACTGATTTAAACTCACAGTAATGACACTGACAGCATAGTTGTGCAAGTGTGTACCTACTTACGCAGTATATGATACTAACGAGGAAAATACAGTGAGACAAGACAACATTGTCCATAGCTAAACATATGACTACATCATAAGACAATAATCAGAGGACAATTGGTCCAAGGTATAAAAATGGGCTACCTACACTATACAAAGTTTTCTGTCACCATTATCTTGTTTTAATCTGAATAAGCTAATCATATTGAATAATACATGTCGAAGTGTATATGTAACATATGTAACATGTAAAATATGCCGCAAAAATTTATTTTGAACTTAAATCCAAAGTTTATTGTTATTTAAGAGGCAAACAATAAAGCTTTTGCAAAAAATGATAGAAAATATGGGTATCTCAGACTTAACTAATATGGAATAAAGGAAAAATAAAAATATATTATCGGCGTCACTCTGCTTAAGTGGTGTTCAAGTTATTTAATCTACATCCACATGCATAGTCTAAATTTTTTCGAAGCCAAAATTCCAATTCTTTCATACAGATGATTTTAATGATTTCTGTGGCATCCAGTTCCTTAACAAAAACTTATTTTATCATTTTTGGATATTCCATTTTCCACAACATTCATTGCAATTTTTTCATTTTATTGAATATCATGGGTATTACGGAGCTATCCTGATGACCAATTTTAATATACCACGATTTGGAAACAAGTGTTGTCTTGAGCTAGAGAATCTATTCATGAAGTATGTGACAAAGTATACTGTCTTGTTCAGACTACTGTCTTCATGTGAATGCTCCATAAGTGTCATTTATGGGTTCGACTATCCATAGCAGAAAAATATTTCTCAAAAAGAGTACTAATACCTCTACTTGAATAAATATAGCAATTAGATTTTTGTTATATATATGAGATATCCACGACCACAACTATATCTGGCACATTAGGTGGATATTTTACTATATATCTGATTTCTGTTCCAAATATGAGCTACGTTAGACATATCAAAAGAATTTCTAAAGCTTAAGTATGTCAAATGTTATATAATTTGATTGAACAATAGTTTTAATAACTTGTTTATTTTTTGATAATTATAAATTATCAAATTCATACTAATTACTGTTTAATATACATCTTATTTAAAATTTTTGGATAAAAGAAAGTAGTTTAGAGATCTGACTAACCTAAAACTTATTTATCCGATAGAAAGGGTCAAAAATAAATTTTATTCTTATGTTTTATACATCAATCCAATTATATAGCTAAATAGTTTCTATATAATGATTTCAATTATATATAGGTACTATATATAAAGCTATTTGGATTAATGTGCAAAATGAAGTTTAAAAACTATAAACGAGAAGTGATAAGCTCAGTCACTGTCCCCTTAGCTGTAACTTTCATTTACTTTACAAAATATAAAACGTAAAACATTAAAAATAACAATATAATAATTATAACTAATAAAATAGAACTAACAAATAAACTGTTAACATAATCAGCCACTCAGTTCAACTTCTCTATAAACATTTCTAATCTTCAGTAATCCAACAATGTCAACTTGATCTTTCTTATTTAATCTGCAATTAATATACTTGCTTTTTCTTTAAGTAATTATAACATGTGATTTGCGAAAAATTATTCACTTAAACATAATTTGAATAACAACTTAACTGTGAACTTCCTTAACAATAAAAAAGTAATTGCATACTAGAAATATTATAACTAATTGAACATCATAAACATACTTGTTTTTCAATTTGTTATATTTATGAATCGAAATACTAATTAATTCAGCTATGATAAAATTATGTTTAAGCAGTAAGTCGGTAGCTCATATTGCAGAGAATATTACAAAAATATCAAAACTGCAAACAATAAACTCTGAAACTTTAAAACGCAACAAACTGTGTAATATAGTTTGTAAATTTCATTCTATTGTTATTTAAAATTTTAACATTGAATCCAAAATGATTTTCCATCTGTTCGTTTGTATTCCTCAAAATGCGTTTATGGACAGCATGATTATTGCAATCAAGGTAAATCTTTCAATTTCAGTTTAACAAAATATATTCAACCGATAAAGCTATTTAACTGATATAGTCATATCATATACACTCAAACATTAGAACTTATTATTCTCTTTTTAGCTTTCTTGTAGTCAAGTAAAAAACTTACAAAATTCGACATTATAATTATACAGTTGCAAATTTTTTAAATAGGTTATCTTGATGAAAAGGATTTTCACTTTTCCCCGAATATTTGTTTTCGTTTGTGAGACATGTAGAGGGATATTATTTAAATGGATTTTTTAAAATATGAACATGAAAATATAAAATTATGTGCATTAATGACGCTTCCATCTTATCACGACTAGAATAAACTGAAAGTATACTCATATTTTAAACAATTGTTTGATTATTGCTTTTGAATAGATTTTCCTTAAATAACACATACTTATAAGAACGTTGGATTACATGAAGATATCAATACTATACACAAACATCACATCATTGCATAAAGGCACACTTAGCAAATTGTTTTAGTCATGTTATGAGTGGGACCTGGGTAAGTGTGTTACAACAAAAGAAAATTAATTGTCTACTCAACAAAGGTAAAACTACTCATTAATTGTTCTTTATATCATAATTAATAGGCCTATTTTTCACCATCGAAACAAGGTTATACTAAAGATTCAATATCCAAAAACTCTGTTCAAACCTTCAAATTTTACAATCCAAAAAACAAATCAGTCCTATGTTTTGTTACATTCCCATTTCAATTATTTTGACAATTCAAAGGATATCTATTTTACGATATTAAATGCACTTTTACATTCAAAATATAAATCAATATTTATGGTTAAATAGTGTAACTACAAATTGAACTTAATGTTACTTTCAAAATTTCATTTCTACCAATAACTTACAATTTAATAAGAAAATCTCATTTTACGATTTGAATTGAGACAATTCTTAAAGAAGTTACGTCTTTGTATCTTGGCACAATAATAATATTGCGAAGGTACAATGTCTAAAATAATAATAAGATTGTTCAACTTAAAAAAATAATGAAGCATCAGAACAGAGATTCGGGTTATGATTATCTTAATTTCGAATGACGATTTTAAAAAATTTGGCATATTGCATAACTTCTAATTTTAGTATCATATCATTCCTCATAATACGCTTATACAAAATAGATGAAAATAGAAACGATCATATCGTAAAGAATATTTTAAAAAGAAACACTAGAAACAATAGACAAATTTGTAAAAACGCATTATTTAACTACAAATAATGTTAATAAACCTAATAAACACTAAAAAATATTTTCTTACAACATAACAATATAATAGTATATTTATAGAATAGATACATACATGTTTATATACATATATAAATTTCTCTATTCAACAACTAAGTAATTAACAATATAAATTCAACATACCACTTACTTGAAAAAAAAATTTAACACAATTTTTATAAATTTTTTTGAGCCTAGCTCAGTAACATTTTGTTCTGGGTTATGAAATGTAAACAAGAAATGTAGTAACCAGAATAATACATATATATACACATATATGTATGCACACACATATATATATATATATATATATATATATATATATATATATATATATATATATATATATATATATATGCACTTCACATATACTAATATTAAATAGACAAATATATATGATACATATTACAGACACATATAAAAACAACTTGTCTTAGTTGGCAGTCTTCGAAGTAAAATTATATTCAATAATGTCACCAAATGTGCTGCTATCATTCCTTTTCACAAACAATACAGATATCACCACGAAATAAAAGTACATTTAAGTTAAACTTTGAAGATTGTTCACTAAACATAGTTTTTGTTACCAATCACAAAATTTTGACATAAGTTGGTATGCTTCAGATAGACAAGAAGACTTGCACAAAAATTTTTAAAAAGTATTGCCAATCTATGAAATTATAGAAAATTCACGAGTATATTGTAATAACTTCTCGACCTCCACCGCGAACCATGAGAACTCGCTCAAGGCCTTCAGTGAGTACCTCTAAGAATTCCATATCTGCAAATATTATCGGAAAGTTAATTAAAAATATATATGCTATATAGTTCTGTGTGTAACATTAATCATGTTGTATTTAATAGCCAGAAATTACACCTATGTACTTTCTTAAGTGCACAAAAATCATAAATGTTTCCATAGTGCTACATGATATGTTAAGAAATTCTAACTTTATATTCCATGAGGTTATAACTATTATGAATCGGGAACCATTTCATTTAAAATGTAACATATATTAAATGTACTAATAATAGAGAGGATGGTTATTATTATATACTACTTGTTATATCTTATAAAAGTGAGGTCTTTGTATTACGAATGACTGAATATTTGTTTGTCATGTAACTTTTAATGATCTCAGATTTGATTTCAGAGTTATTAGATCACAGGTGGCAAAAAGTAATAAAACAGATATTTCTTGTAAGTAATGTACATATTTTGATACTTATAATCTATTATTTTCTAAACTTTCACAGGTACACTATTAGTGTTAAGTACCAATATCTAGGATGTTGACTTTTTTGTCACACAAATTGTGTTATACCTGAAATTTTTTATTATTGCAATCTCTTTTGTAGACAATATTGATAATAAGAAAACATTATAATTAAAAGACAAATCAGTAGTCATACGATTGCAATTTATATAAAAACATCAGTTCTGAGAGAAGATACTTACAATTTGATTCCCTTTCTATTTTGGTATCTCGGGGTGGACCAGGTAGGTTAAGTATGACAAGTTGTGCATCATGTGAACGCGATACAATCACTTCATTCAATTTTACAGCAGTGTGCATACGGCGTACTGTTCCTTCATCCCTATAATCAGGGAGTTTTATTTTTATAAGCGCATTACAATTTCAATAAACAATTCAATGTAATTTTTTACTACCTGTCAATCATTCAGAAAGGTTATTGAGGGTTTCCTTTCTTCGAAAAGGGGATTTGGATAAAATTTGATTTCCGGAATTTTATTGTTTATTTTCATAATTACTTTAACCGTTGTCATTACTTTTTGATATTGGACAAGCTCTGGTATCAAAGATATTTAAAAATGGTGCAAAATAAATAAATTAATTAAAAATATTTTTAATTTCAATGTTAATATTCATAGTTTCATTTAGTTTGTATTACATCTAATGGATAGTTTTTACTATCTTACAGTATCCTTGTTTTTATTAGGGAGGGTACTTTCAAAATTTAAGCTATGTTTCATACTAAAATATAAATAAATATTTTTAGAAATTTGTAAATATATTTATAATCCATTCAATTTCAAGATGGAATGTTTACAATTGAATTTGACAGTTAAAATATGGTTGGCACAAATATAATATTCGATCAGCTGATGACTATTTATAAAATTTATTACATTATTCCTGGTCCATTATTATAGTAAAAATTGACAACCCACCCATTTTTTTTGCGAAATTAGCAGGCGTTTCAAATATTTTGTGAAAATAATCAAGATCTCGGCGCTGTAAAAATCTAGACCATATATGCTATTTTACATTTTATAAGGCGTTAGAGTGAGACAGCTACAACGTGTCAGCTTACTCTGCTATATTTCTAGATTTGATTACCTTATATACAGGTATAGTTATGGTATATTTGGCGTATAGATAATTAAACAAACATTGTGACATATCTCGTTTTCTCTTCAAGTAAGTGTTGGTACTAAAATATTTTCCATTATAGCCTACAAATTGTATATGTACTTAAGGATAATGTTTTTATAATAACTGAGTTTTTACTCTTATTTCGATGTATATTTTCGATGATTATTCTTAATATTAGACATATTTATATCAAAAACATTAAAAAAGCTTTAATGTTAGTATCCGTTTTAAGTTGGCCGCTCATATAAGGTCACTTAATTTCTGGGTCATTTTTCATCTTCCTTTGCATTTTTTGTTACTTTTTTCTTTTTTCTCGTATAAGTTTTTCTTTACCGTTTCTTGTTTTTTCATTTCCTTGCCATAATTTATAAACAATTCATTGTAGCTAATCTTCTGTTTTTTCAGTTTCGTAGTCATTTTCACCGCATTCCACGCAGCATATATATTATCTTCGGGACCGAAATTTTCACCGGCTAATTCTATCGTTTCTTCTTCCTGAGAACTTGAATGTAAATTCATTTTTTGCTTTTTAATATCAGGATTTTTCTTCCTAATCTTATTATTTTTACTTTCTCTTTCCTTTTTTTCACTAATATAATCTAGGGATGCGAGTACCTTTGCTATTTGCTACGACAGTTTCTGAACGCTAGTAAGCAGTTCTACAACTGGGTACATATCAATCAGATACTTTGAAGGCGGGGCTTTTTGTGAGCATCCTCGTTAGATCTTTATGTTAAAGACCCGGTTGGTGGTAGTTCTCTTTGAACCCGTTCAGACGTAGAATCCTCAAGTATCATTGAAATCTCTTCAATAACTCTGTCATTTTTAAGATTATCAGATATGTAAGCATAATCTGGAAAGATTAATCCGGAATTTAAACTTAGCGCCATTTATGAATTTGTTATTCCATTTGACATTATGTTATCGACAGGTTATTATATTCAACAAAAAAACATAATAAATTTAAAAAATATTAACATTGCAATATCAAATATCAAAGTACTAAAAATATCTCGGGTAAATTGAAACTTTGAAGTTTAAAAACACTTTTTGATTTTTTTTCCATAAAAAAATGTATACAGCGATCGAGCAGCAATCGCTCACCAAACTTAGCTCACGACATATAGAGCTGACAGAAAAAAATTTCGGTTGGTCATTTCATTGAATAGGACATATAATATTGAATTACTCTACGCTAATACCGGGAAACTCAGCCTTGATTGTATTTGTATATATTATAGTGCATTCGCAGTCATTCCTTATGACGCATTTTAATAGTCGTACAAAAAGAAAACGCAATATGAGCGGCATAGTGTACTAAGTGGAAAATAATATAATAATTGACTTATTATTCTGAAAAGAAAACATATATCTACGTTTATGTTTCGTACAAGTAGTTTAAAAAATAAAATATTTATGTCAATGGCTGCGGGAAATGTACTGTTTACCTCATCTCAAAATCTTCGACAAATAATTAAATATTTATTTCATACCAACATACCTATATTAATTTTTATACTACTGAAATAATCTGAAAAATATTTGAATAGAAGAGAAGAAATGTAATACCCATTTTTATAGTTAATACACCTTGAGACTTAGTTAATAATATTATTTTGACACCGTACTTTTGTTCGACTTTCAAAAAATCATCAGTTTATCAGATAAAAATGCCGATTTGTGCTTATGAATTTTGCCAGACAATAAATTTTATTCTCCTTTCGGATATGTACGAGTATATCTGGTAAAACTAACTTATTAGTCTTTAGTTTGAGGACAACCAATGCGGGTTCGTATTATTATCTATCTGTCCGCCTGTTGCACAAACATGAAACCTAACAATTGTATTGAAGTGGCCATATATAAATTTACGTAGGACTAAAAAATCTTAATTAATCCGAGCGCACAGCTAGCATAACTATTTGCGACATTCATTATTTATATGTTCACAAGGGACACACTTCTTGTCCAAAGGTATTTAGATTCAGGAGATCAATTATATTTTTTTGTTTACTATATGCCCACGTATGGCAACTTATTTATATAATGTATATTCAATGCTTGCGTGCAACACTTATCAACGTAATGACAACATTTAATTAAACGCCTATTTCTATCGAAATTTTTGGTATTATTTTATTATATGTCTTTTTTATGTAATACTTTTAAATTGTTCGAAACACTTCACCTGAATTTCTCATAAATATAAAATATAATCTATATAATATAAGTAACGTATGTACACAGTGTAAATGTGCACACTAATAAAAAAAAATTTTAATCACAAATAGTAAATAAATCCAAAATAAACTACTAACGTGAATGTAAGAAAAAGGTTTGCAATACCTGAAATGTCAAAAGTGATTGTATGTAAACATTCCATCTTGAAATTGAATGGACTTATAAGTGGTTTATTAAGTGTTAATAAAAATGATACAGTTTGGAAAAATGTTTGTTCACGTTTCAAATTAACAAAGTGAATCTATACCAGAAGTTTCAAAATATTTGAGTACTCATGAAAAGCAATATTCATCACATATTTGTTTTATTAATGTAGACTTAGATAAACTTACGGTGTTATACTTGAAGACCGTTTGTCTCTGGATCCATCATTTCCTGCAGCATCCGCTTTGACAGCCAAATCCACCTTTCCATCGCTCAGCGGTGGTGACATTGCTCCGTCACACTGTGATGATTCATCAGGCGAATCCCACATTGAATCGATTATGTGCAACAAACTACTACGAAAATCTTCCTACGTTATCAATTTTGTAACCATTCGTGGTAGAGTTTTCCAAAGTTTTTTTTCCAAATGATATCCGTGCGAACAATTTCATTGTTTGCAATTGATTTAACGTTGCACATGATCAATTCGAGGCGAATAAAACACGGGATGTCATATATTATTTATATGGTGTTAAAATAAGTTTTTACATAACAAACAGCATTCAGTGAACACTTATCATATTTTTATAGCCACTATTTAAAGATGAATGAATAGATAAAACTCAAATATAAACTATAAATGCACTGAAATAAATGGTTGAAAACTATTCAAACATATGAGACCACCGTGTGTAAATTCGCTAATGTCAAAAGAAATAGAAACGTAAAATTAATAAGAAAGGAAATCTATATGAAAGGAAATTAAATGAAAGGCATGCAACTGTAGTGACTGTACGAAAAATGAACAAGTGATGTATGAAATAAAAATATGCCTTCGGACAGATGCAAATATGGTTTGCATCTTTTGTACTGAAACAAAATTTGGTAGCGACATTGAATGTTTTTTTACCAACAATTTTATGCTCTTGAAACAGCACAGACTTTAATCACATACAATATTTCACACAATGTTAATTGTAGAAATTTCCACCAGATTTTGTTCTATGTGATGGAGGCCAAATCATGCATTTTGGACCACCATCTATAATCGTAAAATAACTATATAATATTGTTATACTTAATTATGAAGTAAGATAATATATGTTTGTTTTGGGGCATTTTAATCAATTCAAAATTATTTGGATCAGCTCATAAATGCCAATTAGTATTTTAACTTTGGTATATCAGAAAACATTGAAATTAAAATGGTTGGATTTTTGTTTTTCTGTACTTTTGAAAATAACATGTATTTTTAATTAAGATTGTGATCTACAGCTATTATATTTACTTAATGAATGGAAAAAAATCTTAATATACTTGTATATTTATACAAAAATTTATTCAGTGCAGGTTGGGATTCACATGCTAAGTGTTCAATATTAATATTAAAACATGTAATTTTAAAATATTGCTTTGATTATTATTTATTAAATATTATCAGCAAGATAACAGAACATTTTTGCCATTCTTTTATCAAATCGATGTACTTAAAAAAATATTGTCCATGTTATTATTTTAAATTGTTTAATCAAGAACTTTCACCAGACAGGCTATATAATTTTGTTTTATTTTATTTATTTTTCATTTCGAGTATGAAATATTAAAATAACAGACAAGAGGTTTTTTCTTCTTAAACAAGTAAATTTTCTTAAGCTAGTATTATGTTAATCTTTATTTTAAAAATGAACCAGATAATTAAGTTTGTTTTTAAATGGATAAATATTTTTCACTAAATAAGTGTCCCCATTTTTTTTCTGAATATCTATATTTAATATTGGTTACCCTTAATTTAGGAAAATTTAATAAACTTAAAGTATCTTTTGTCTTTCTTTTATTAACAATAATCTCAGGCGAATTCTTTTATGATGATATTACTTCTAGGGTTTCAGTAACACTTCCATTTCACATATTAAGAATATATATATAAATAACTGGTAATGAGTTATTTGTCAATTAATATGTTGAACTGCAAATTTTAATTTCTGACTTCTCATAGTTCTAATATGAATAATGTTTTATATTTCTTAAAATCCCAATAGATATTATTATGTTAACATATTTGAATTGACATTACCTGTTCTTCCTCTTTCTTTTCTTCATTCGGTCCATTTGTTAGAGGTGGTGATGGTGGGGCATCTTGTAAATTATTGGCTGATCCATTGGGATTTCCACCATGATTACTGTTAGGACTATTTGTGCCATCTTTATTTCCAGGTTCTGCAAATCGTACTTTGGTGGCTGTTTTTACATCAGCATGGTGGTGGTCAACAATAGCTTGCACCTGGAACATTGGGACGTAATATTAGATATTGACTTGTATCTTAGATGAATCTCAACACTAACAGTTAGATATACAAAATAGGGAATTCTTGAAAAGTTTTTACCTGTTATATAAATACTATGCTCGTTCATATGTAGGTACAAAAATATAAAGGACACACATAGCCTGACATTGAGATAAAAAAGCAGAGTATTATGTTTCTTGATGAGTAAAGCATTAGGTAAATAAATTCATTCAAAAATTTAAAAATATATGTAGATGAAGATTACAACGATAAATAAGCAGTATTTTGTTAAATATTTGATAGCAATCTAGTGTAGTGGATAAATATTTTTTGTTCATATTTAATAAATAAACAAGTTTCCTAACGCGTCCTGTATTGGGAAACTTGTGCTTACTGTTGCCTTGGTAAAGGAATGTGGGGAGACAATGGTGGCTTAAAATCACTTCAGCATTCGCAAGAGAATTTATGACAATCACTTTGAAAACTAGGTTCTAAGCTATGAAGTACTTAGTAGTTGCATATATAGGCTGTCATGGAGATGATATGTACCTTTATATTAATATATTAATTTATAAATAAATAAGGTAATAGTATTTATATATACTTTAACTCTTTGAAGCATAGTGGAATTACTGTATTACCACTTTTTGAATAGGAAATTAAATTGTGAGGAAGGTAAGCATTAAATGGTTAAATTGCAGGAAATCCTTTTTTCTTGTAAATTAATTTCATGCTTCAAAGGATTAAACGTCACATGCAATTGATGTCACTGCTTGATATTATATTTTACTGCTTGTGACATGTGTTGCGGCTATTGTTGAAATTTAAGATTTCATCTAATAGTGTAACATAGGTAAGTCAGAGGTACTATAAAAAATTGATAAATAGAAGAATTCATATTATAAGCAATATATACATAGTATACAAATATTTAGCAAAGTGATAAGAGGTGAAAAGAAATTCTGATTGATGTATTTTACAGAATCAAGCGGACAAACATGCTATAATAAGTCAATGATGAAGTGATGCTGAAAATTGTAATTAGAAAAAATATTTAAAAGTAAAATCAACTTAAGCAAAAACCCTGATCAAAATAAAACTATAAAATTTGCATGGAAATGAGGGAAACTAATATAATTTACGATGAAAATAAAATTTAAAATGCTTAAATTTTAAATTTTTATTTTCTATTGTTTTTACCAGTGGTAACTTTTCTTCAGCATTAGGTTCATGATAGTCCACCAGTGATTGCATCTGCAAGATTTCGAATGTTTAGAACAGAATCTGTTGGGTGTTTATACTTTAACTTGCTACCAAAAACAATGACATTCTAAGACTGCGAATATAACTTATAACCAGTAACTTTACTTTTTTAAGTCATTTTATTCATTATTAAAAGTATTCATATTTAAAGCTTTTACGCAATGACAATTTTTCTCCTAGCTTTCATCATTGTATTAGATACAATTTAAAAACTTAACATTCAGCAAAATTTGTGTTGATTTAGTTGATATTAAGAATATTCAACAATAAAGATGACATTTTTTTACTTTATAAAACCAGTGTAAGCTTAATTTGCTTTGATAGTTAAGATAAAAGTTAGAAGCTGGATAGAAATAGTTATATTATTATTGTATCCCATAACTTCGTTATTGGTAGCCATTTGACATAATTTTACACCACATCCCTGCGGTTATAGAATATATTTATTTTTGCGTGAAGTCATTTTAAATGTTTAATTTCAGTGTTACAATGACGGTAGAAATTAATATGATAAAGTAAATATTATACTGTGAAATATTAACTCAACTTTTTTTGGTCATGGTTATAGTGTTTACAACACTAAGCTGCAATTATTACTAGTGATATCCTTATATATTGGTTTTAATAAGACATAATTAAACAGTGAAAGCATAATTCAACACTATATTCAAAGCATATATTACAACCCTTGATGGCCTCAGAATTGCCACAAAAGCTCCTCTTTAATAAAAGTGCATAAAGGATGCCGTGAAAACTTTGTGTTAGTAGTCAGTGTAAAACATGAGTTTTAAATGAATATTACTGATTATATCTTCTTTTGTTTATGTCTTATACTCCAAGCATAGTATATACAGTGAGATTGCTTGGTACTTGTGTAATAGGTGTCAAGGTTAGGTAGAAGTAAATAAATATGTAGATATTTACGAGAGAATTTAGTTTTATGTTAAATTAATTTTAATTTATTTAGCATCATTAATTCAGATGTTAAATTAAATTTATAAAAATAATTTACGTTAATAGTACTTAAGAATTTGTATATGCTTACCACACCCAGTGTCTCTCTTTTATTCAATCGTAGTTCCCTAAGCATCTGGTTGCGCTGTTCCATCATCAGAGTTCGTTCATATGTATATGCCGAGATATCACTATCAACCTGAAGCAGTATTACGATTAGTTTGAAATACAATTTGGACAGGAATTGTTACTAAGTATTTAATGTACAATACTTACCATTTCGACAACTTCAACTTCTGCTTCAATTCTTAAGTGGTATAAGAACATTTTCAAATCTTTCTTCATTTGAATGGAATTATCTTCCATTTGAGCAACAGTAAAAATTCTCATTTTGCAGTTCTTCCAGGTGCGATGCTGGCGCAGGAGGAAAGGCAAGAGCATAAGCAAACCTCCATCATGGACTACCCACCATACATCAATATTGCCAACAACCTAAAATTGCGTAATTTATATTCCATAAAGTATTTTTTTTAACAATAGTAAATCTTTAAAATTGGATATCTGATTGTTAAATAACTGTTATGTCTGTGTTGTGTTTAATGTAGAAAAAGGATAAACAATAGCTCATGCCACATGTAAAATACAATGTTTGTTCAACATACTATATTATTTTATAAGGAGATGACATTGTGCAATTATTGCAATTACCAGAAATGTTTATGTTAAGCCTAAATAACTTCCTTTTCCTATAAAAACTCGCCTGAGTTTTTCAAGTATAAAAACACAAAATATTTATTTCTATAAAATTAATTTATTTTATTTAAAGAAGTGTCCTAAAATTTATCTTATTTCCTTGACACTGTATTATGTCTCTTTTCTGTCAATCAGTATTCATTATATTTTAAGGAGATTTATTAATGGTTTTTTATGCCCCACAAATATTTCAGTAATTTAAACATGATGATTATTTTGTGGAACATATTATTATTTATATTTTCTTGTGAGGTATAAATAGACAAAATAAATGATAATAACTGGAAAGCAGTAAATTGGTAATAAAAACGACTGAAATTGAAGTATTAAATAATAACTTATTAAGTATTCAATATATTTAAAATTCGCTTTATCTGTAAGTGAAGTTTGGAAATAATAAATAAAACACGAAAGACATTTTCTAAAGTGAAATTGAAAAATTATTAGTTATACATTTTTCATCAGATATATTATATGTGAGATTTTGAATAAGTTATACAGTGCACGCTCCTTATTGGTGATGTAAAGATTAGTAGGTATGTTAGATATGTTTATTTATTGATTAATATTTCATTATTTTTTTATTTTCCCTGTATTTGTGGTGCACTATTTACTTTTAAAATTACTTAATTGAACAATCCTGCCATATCCCATATAATCATAAATAAATTCCTGAAGTATATATTTGGTATCTGATTAATTTGTTTTCATGTTTATGGTAAAGCGATAATTATTATGTTCATCGCAATATTAACATCATTACTTTTTCTTTATAGTCTCAATATCATTAATTTGAAAAAGGGATCTTTTTAAATAACAAATTAATTGTCAACTAATTTAAAGTTTACATAAATATATAAATTTATTAACTGCAATTGTTACATACTTTTACATTAGAATCTGGGAAGAAGTTGATCCCTTTGGGTACTAGCATGGCCATCCTAGCTGCTGCCACACAACGTACAGTATGTAAGAATGTGTGCCAGGTTCGCTCATCTTCTGATTGTCTCCAGCCATAGGGCCAGCCCACAATTACTGCATTAGGTTTCATGCCGCCAAGACCAGTTGTTTGAACCCTGAAGTTTGACATAGATATTAATATATGACTTTTTGTCCACCTCCTTTACTGTTTATGTTACTAGCAAACTTCATTAATACTATCATACTTTCCTAGCACATTACGTTTAAAAAACGTTTAAAATTGACTGAAGTCATAAACTGCTGGAGCTTTGAATCTAAAATTAATAAACATTTAAACCTTAAAGCATTTTACCAAAAAGTTGTATTGTTTAAGCTATCTAGAATGCCAATTTATTAATGATACATTGCAGGAATGAGACACTATAATTTTAAATTATCCATTTCTACCGTTTCTCAGTAGATAGGAAAATTAGTAAATACTATGGTTTGTATCTAAAAATTATATGATTTCATTACAGTGGAGTCTTTTATAAGTAATAATGATTGGACCAACTAATTTTTAATAGCTTATATTTTTCTGATTCTTCCAGTCAGTGTTTGTGTAAAGATTTGGCACTATCATTCAAGATAAATTTCGTTTTTTTAAACACATTTTACGATTATAGTTGAGGCAATGTAAGAGGAGAGAATGGAACTTTTGTAGAGTTTGAGCAACAGTAAAAATTCTCATTTTGCAGTTCTTCCAGGTGCAATGCTAACTTAAGAGAACTTCATAATTTATGAGAATTTACCTTATGCGAGATTTTATTTTATTAGTTCAATGTCAAAAAAAAATTCTACTGTTATTTTTATTATTCTTACATAATACATGTAAACCCTAGAGAAAGCAGAGTAATGGAAAGCTGGTTTCAATTAAAACCACAGATTATATTATAGGATAAATAAATATGTGGAAAATTAAGTGTTAATTAAGAATTACATTCTTGTACAATGTAGTTATCTATTTTTATGTAGTTATCTATTCAATATATTTAGTTACAAATGATCTTAAAATTGATTTAGTATGCAGTAACTGATCATAAGCCCTAAGGACCGATATTGGCTCTGATACAAACCTACCCTTTTGGCCCTTTTAGATCGCACCTAAGACGAGTTAAATGTGTTAATAAAAGAGTTTAAAATTTCACTAATACTATTTATTTGGGACCAAACATTTAAATATTTCATAGACAAGTTCTTTTTTAAATCATTATATATAAAAAGTGGCGCAATCCTAATAATTGAAGATTTGTTTAATTAACAAAGCTTTTCTTCGTCATGGATACTTACAAATGACTTAACCCATCAGGTATACTATGGGATACCAGTACGTCACAAAAGCCTTTGACTCTTTCCTCTTCCATAGTCTTCCGGAGGTTTTGTTTGGCTGCTGCTGCTTCACTAGCGAGCCTAGTGTAGTCACCGCCCACTACCGACACGCATATTGTCAAGCCCTTTCCTGAAAATTTAATTTAAATAAATTATTAACAAATGCAAAGGAATAAAAACAAACTGTAAAAACCACTGGCAATCTATGTAAATGAATGTATCCTTGTCAATACTTGAAAATTGAGATTTATGAGTAGTGGCTAAGTATAAAATGAAAGAGCATAAAAATATGATCAAAATAAAGCTGAAAGTGCGCATCTATTAACAAATTTTCTTTCACTCCACTATCTATTTTTATCCTTCTTTTAATTCTTCTGAACATATCGAATTTCTGTTCCCTTAATTTTCTTCTCTACCTTTTTGCTTATAAAATATGGTTTATGTTAATATACAGTGTTGGTATGATTAATTCACTGTTTACCTATGTTTTTTTCTATGATTTTAAATTCCTCACTATATTCATTAATTCATGTTTATTCTAACTTTTACAATTATGTCTTAAATTGAAGTCAAGTATAAAAAATGACAAAAGGGCTTGTAGCAATGTAAATGGTATTATTTGAAGTGGTTTCATTAAATTTAAAACACAAATGAGAGGGATGCTGTTTGTTTCACGTACCTGCTTTTAATTGTGATGCAAATGCAAAGAGTTTAGGATATTTCGGAACAAGGTCGCCTGTTAATTTAGAGAGAATAAGGATTTGTGGCCGCCAGTTCTTCGTGTGAGGTGGACCTTCCTCCAATCGTAACAAGGAATATCTGGCTGCTGAGAGAGCTAAACCACGAATACCATCACCCCATTCTTTTTCAGCACTGAAAAAATATAAAAAACATGTTTTTCTTATTTGCTTTGTCATTTTATTAGGTTTAACTGGTGACGTAATTTTTTTTTGTTTGCACAGTAGGATTGAGGTTTATGAGCATTACAGAGAACATTTTAAATTTAATTATATAGCTTCCCTTCAATTTATTATGGATATTTTTTAATTATTTTATTGAGGTGGATTAGGTCATAGCTAAATAATAGGAGTCAACTTGGGAGTATCAAAGGTCATCTTTCTGCACCCGTAACAATCACCTCCCGGGGTACCACAAGAGTCGCATTTGGGACCCCTTCTCTTTGTAATATTCATTAACGATCTGATACAACTACTTAGATGTCTCTGTTTACTCAATGCAGATGATTTAAGATCTCCACTACTTTAAATGACGTTATAGACTGTCTAAACTTACAACAAAGCAACAATGTTGACAAGTGCTTTATTATCTCCTTTACTACACTATAAAATAAACTTTGTTTAGCTGCATGTTGGGCGGCTCAACACTACAATGTAAATTTGTTGTTCAGGATCTCGGGGTTTACTTTCATGGAAAACTAACATTCCGTTCTCGCTTTGATTATGTTGTCCAAGAATGTACCCAACTTTTAACATTCATGTCTCGTTCCACTAAGGAATTTAAAAACCATTACACTTTTACATACTAATTTTGTTCACAATTAGAAGAATATGAGTCATTTATTTGGTCTCCATACTACAAATCAGAAAGTGAGAAAATTGAAAAAATTACAAAAGAGTTTCTTGAGTATTCTTTGATAAAGACTTCATCTTGATCGAGAATATAGATCCTATGAAATCCAAAGGTTCAATTAGTCATCACTTGCTGGAGAAAAAGGGCCAATCCATTATTTATATACAAAATCATTGCATTTACAAGTTGACTGTCTCTTCCCTCTTTACTAAACTTTAACAACTGATTCAGATCCCGTAAACTTTCACCAAGATTATTTGTTCCCTAAGTTTATGACAATATTTTCATAAACTTTTTATAAACCCAGAACTCGAATATGTCGAATGCATAATGATAATGTTTCTGAACAAGCCTCTTTGGACATTTTTGAATGGAAATCATTCACATTTAAAAAGGAAATACGGAATATATTTTTTTTTAATTAATAGTTCAACTAAATTAGTATTAATTATAAATTCAGTGTGTATAATATAAGATAAATTCTAAGTCAAAACTAACATTACTAATTGATCCACATATCATGTAATAAATTCACTAACACAAGTATCCCTTGAAAATGTAGGTATATGTAAATGGTTATAATAACCATTTTGTGAACATATAATCAGAGATATTGTCTAGTTTTACACTCTGAACCTTTTATGATACACTTATGAGATTGTAACTAATTTTATGAGCTTTTATGTTATAAGTACAGAAGGAACCTCTTTTTGGATATATTAAGAAAAAAATAGTTTTTTTTCAATCAATTATCGAAACAGCAAATAAAAATATTTCAACTTACCCTCGGTATTCAATATATTTGTATATCAAACCAGCCATACCCATTGCGAGAAGTGCATAGAACCATGAAGTCATAAACATTATAGCAATGCACAAAGATAGACCAGCCAGTGACAAAGACCTTAAAATAAGTAATTCCAAATGTAACTTTTTGGGATCAAAGTGTCTTTAAATGTATTATTACTGACGCATCAGATTTACGATATTTAATTATCAATACACTCATTCTATTCATAATCAAAATTTTCATTGCCTGCTCTAAAATAACTCAGTGCTACTGAGTGCTCAACAAAATGCCCTATTATCATTTAAGAGCACTGTTTTAGTATCCATAAATGCTTTCCATAAATTTGCTAATGATAATTTTAAATACTAATTATTTAACTATTCACTGACCACCCTGGCTTTGTTTGGCGTCATTGTAGACAGTGCTAAAGATAAATAAATAAGATTATTTCAAAGACAGTTTTATACATAATAGCATCAAAAAATATTGGTAAGGTTAATGAGATAATGAAAGGAAACACTTACTATAATTGATCAAATACTGTGCATTAAACAGTATGTGGTATTTCCCTATATTTTTAACATAGTCTGTAAAGTAGTTAGAATGAATCAGAAATTACCCAAACTATATAGGAATTAAGATTTACTTAACATATTCCCTATACCTCTGTAATTAGGTATTCTGGAAACTGGAAAATATTAAGCACCATTTTTATCCGTGTGAGGTTGACTAGAATATCTTGCTTCTGCAGCAATAAGATATCCAGATGTGTTTGCAATTTTTTGAACTAACTTTATAAATAACTAAATAAATAATAACGAAGAAGATAGAGAATTATCAGTCAACATCTTCCACTTGAATTTTACTATATCTAAATATTTACTGTTTACTAATTTTTAGGCTTTCATGGTGCAAAAATTTATACATAATTTATATTAATTTTTCTAAGAAATAAGTGAAATTTGCATCAAAATTGGTTTACTTACATTTTTTATTGATTAATTTTTGTAGACAGGCAGAAAAATCAAAGCCATGTGATGATTTAAGTTTTATAATTTGCTTTATACAATATTTTCAAACACTTATTAAGAATATCTGTTTTTCATATCAGGTAACAATAAGTTGATTAGACTTAATAGTTAGTAGGTATGTAATATAAAATACAAATCATACCAGTGATAAAATTTGAAACGCGGTCTCCAGTTTGGTGTGCGTAAAAGCGTTTGAAGAGCACATGCGAGGTTCACAAATCCGTAACACATCAAGAAGAACATGGATAGCAATGGAGCGAGGATATCAACATTTCCGAGCAGAATTCCACATTGACAGATGGCCATGGTCAGGAGTAAGGCTCTGTATGAATTTATAAATTATATTTTATTTAATATTTCAATTGAAAATTTCAAATAAAAATATTTAAATTTTTATTTTGGGGGTCGAATAAGGTGAAAAAACAGTTACATGACAGTTAAAATAATATTTGTTTTCAATGCTTATCATGTGGGGGTATCAGATGAAAGCTAGTTAAGCACAAATTCAAAAATATATAATTGGTTTTTTCCGGTAATTTTTTTAACACTTCCAAAAAACTGTCAAAAATTGCTGTGCCTCCTGCACTATCTCTAAAAGTATAACTCAAAAAAATCTGAAAACATTCATTGACACAGGAGTGTTGATTGAATGAAAATTATGAGGTTTGCACAAACTTTGTTTTGCTGTCTGATACCCTTTTTGATACAAATGGTATAAAATTGTAGAATCAAAAGAAACTTCTCTATCACTAAGAATATTCAATTTGGTCCTATTTTAAAAAAAATCTTTTTTTGTTACTTAACGAGAGTCAGCTTCATAATAATATTAAAAATTGATGCCATGAAGGGTATTAAAAAAAGCCAATAATTAATGTTAGAAATGTTATGGAATAAATCTTAACACATTAACAATTTTATTAATTAACGAAATGTTAGAAAAATATGGTCATCTCATTCTCTACGTTATTGTTTTCCTTTTTTGACATCTTTATTTAGATAAAGAAGATGTTATGGAGTTGAAAGCAAAAGCTACAGTTTTTAGTGTTCTAAACAAATGTTCTAAAAAAAACTTTACGACTAGCACATACATTTTTCACGGTACACCATAGAACATATTTTCAAAAACAACTGATCATACGGAACACTAATTGGGCAAGTATGACTTGCATTTAAATGGTTTTTAATTAATAATTATTTGACTTATAAGTTCTTACAAACATATGATAGCAATTTAATTAAATAATTTTAGTCTCATAACTCAGTCAAATAAAAATTAACATTTGACATGATCTTTTGTAAAGAAACATTTCTGCAGATTTCTGTTTTATGTTTCTCCATAATTTCCGTCTTGTATTGCTTATGTATAATTCTATGCTATATTTAACTTACCTAGTAGGTTCCCCTCTACTTGATGATACTGCAAATGGTGCTAAGAATGGAATGATTCCGTCTTTTGCAATAGCCTGTAGAAGTCTTGGCGCACCGGTAAGCGACTGCAATCCAGCTCCGAGAGTGGATAGGAAGGAGCCAATTAAAATCACCCATTGATTTGGCCACGCAATGTTGGCTACAACAAGTTTACCTCCAATAGATTGCCCAAATCTGAAAAACAATTTGTAATCAGCATCAAAGAATTTCAATGACTGTTATTGGATATGTTCAGGAGATTAAAAAGTATGCAAACTACTTTGTTATTTCTGTTTGCTGACAAATTTGTAGTATGGGAAATTGCTTATTTGCTTAATGATAATTGTCAATATTTTAATGGTTAAAAGTCTTCTTTAACTTTTAAAAGATAATATTAACAATTTTGAACCGTTAACTTTTCTTTTAAAAGTTAAAATTATATCATATTTTTAATATCATTTAATTTCATTTATAATTTTTTCATTTTATTCTAAGTGATCATTATTAAATGTTACATATGTTATTAGTCACAGCATAGAAATGCAGCAATCATAAAATTAGAGTTATGAATTGTTAATGATTAGGAACAAATATAAAATGTTTGACCTATTTGTAACGTGTCAGAAAACATAGGCCCTTTAGGAATAAATTATTAATCCAAATAGGTAAACCTGCTTGGTATGATGAATAGCAACATGCTTTATAAAGATACATTCCATTTTTTAATCCAATGAGCCCCGAGTTTCTTGTTTTCCTCAATATTTATAGACCTTTGGTGAATTTTCATATTTGTAATGTTTAGTTATTGTTAAGAGCCTCATTTGAAAAAATTCCATAAATAAAAATTTATGAATTTTAGCAATGTATTAATTTTTTTGTTTGTCAAGTCGGTACGCGACTCCCTATTTAGTGTGCCTTTTACGCATTTTAAAAATTATAAAAACCTAATTTTTTACGCACAATCACAAAACTTTGTTGGAAAGAGAGAGTCCGTTAAAGGCTGAAAGGAGAAAATTTCCTTTAAGGGAATTATGTCTGTGTAAAGTTTTCTAATAATTACGGGAAAATAATTTCTGATAATAAATTTTAGTTAATTTCATATTTTTAGAAATAGTTATTTATAAATATAATAAGAAAAATTGTAACAGAGTGAATTCGGTATATTAAACATATTTAAAAAAAGTGATTGATTTAGTGTACAGTCAGCCAGAAATTTTTTTTAGAATTTTTGTCCGTCATATTGTTTTGTTAATTTGTACGGGCATCACGCAAAATCTACTGGGCGGATATTGATTAAATTTGGTATGGTAATAGTATATACCCAGGAGCAACATATAAGAGAGAGAGGGAGAAAAAAATTCCTAATTATATTAGAACGAAGTCGTAGGCGCAGCTAGTGCACTATAATGTTAATATTTCCATTTGAAATTTGAGTTCGAATTTTATGTGAAGTCAGATACAAGATATGTACAATTTGTTTATAAACGCAAAAGGGCCTATGCCGGTAGAACTTTGAATGTCATGACGACCGTTAAATTCATTGTTACAGTAAATAAAATAATTAAAAGATTCGACTTAAGAGGATTAAGTTTATGTTTTATCGTATCTAAAAGATATTAAAATAGGATAAAAATACCCCGTAAACCTTTGTAAACTGCTTTCTAACTGGCCAATAATATGTAAATAAATGAAATCGCTAAAGAAAAATGTAATTTCTAGCAGTAGTTATCAGTCATGTAAAAATTTAAATCGTACATATAAAATATTCTTTTTCTTATTCAGTAACACGATTTTACAATATTTGTTTATTAAGAAAGATATATTTTTTATATACAATTCATAAAAAATGGAAGAAATATTCACGGCATTCGCAAAATTTGGTAACTCCAAGAGCGACGGTAAAACCATTACGTTATCGAACGCCGACAAGTGGATGAAGCAGGCCGGAATCATCGATGGAAAAAAAATCACCACGACCGATACGGGAATTTGCTTCAACAAATTTAAGAAGAAAACCTTGACTTGCCAGGAGTTCTTGGCCTACGTTGAAGAGTTAGCGAAAGATAAGAAAGTGAGCGTTGATGAGTTGAAAGGCAAACTGATGAAGTGCGCAGTGCCTGGTACAACAGCCACGACTGTGGCAGATAAGGCAGGTGTCGTATCTCGGATGACAGATACGTCGAAATACACAGGAACTCACAAACAAAGATTTGACGAAGAAGGTAAAGGTAAAGGAATTGCCGGTCGGGAAGATGTCGCCGATACATCAGGATATGTTGCAGCATACAAAGGAAAGGATACCTATGATAAAACTCATTAACTGATAATAGAAATTATTCATTTCTGTTTCATGAATAATATTTAAAAAAGATAACCAAAATTAAATACCAAATCTTGCCATTTATAGTTTTCTTTTCGTTGACTATACACTGTGCCACACAGCCTATACCTAAGTATTGAATTTTGTAGAACGACACGAAAAGTAGCACCGGCCTCTACCGACATATAGTAAGTTCTTGACTTTGTGTAAATAGGTTTGCCAGTTCAAAAACTTAAGCGTCACGAAAACAGGAAAATTATAAAATGTAAAGTATGATACAAACAAAAGTACAGTTTTACAAATATGTATAATAACGTAAGGTAAATTTACGCATCCGCCCATTATAAGGATTTTTAAAAATATTCAAGGTAATGCCGGCCTAGGGAATTCGATTCCAACCGGTTAGCAATTTTGCAACAAAATATATTTAGAGTTAGAACACTGTTACTTTATAATAATTCTTTGACAAAATAGCAAACATTTTAGAATGTCAAGGCACATGGCGAATTTATACAAGCTGAATTCCAGGAAACGGCGAATAGAAGGAACATCGAGCGAGCAGATTTCATAGGAAGTAACGTGAGGACAAAGCGTATAGATCCTATCTGGTCTAATTTAAACGCAGACCTTACCGACGTCGATTCTCCAGATATTGATATGAGGACTAGTATCGGTCGGGTTAGAACCAATGTAGACATTACTAACGATGATCTACCAGACGTATATGATATGAGTGCTAGAGTTTGCAATCTACCGTTCGTTAGATTTGTTAGGGGGCGAACAATAGTGAATGTTGGTTGATTTTTTTTCCTGATTTTATGGGTCTTAATCAACAGACGTATTAATGTTAAAAACTAATAGCCGTAACCTGTCAGGGGCGGCTACATCATTTTGTTACTCTACATGAGTGGCTACTTTATTTTTACTATAAAAAGTGGATCTTTAAAAAGGATCTGCCCACATCACTTTTAAAGTTCCTTTTTTATAGTAAAAATAATCAAACATAATCATTCAGGCAGAGCAACAAAATAAAAAAAACCGTCGAGATTAAGGACATCCTATCCACAAAGTTTTATAAACCTAGAAATTGAGAAATTAAATATAAAAATATTACTTCGGAAAAACGTTATTTTATATGAATAAAAGATATTTAATCGATGGAGGGATCTGGTCAATCAGAGGATCGAATGCTTCATGAGAAAGCCTTGCTGAAAGAGGAAAATCTATTAATAAAATGGCATTATACTAGTTTGAATTTTAAAAATGGTACTATACATTCGGGTTTCGATTTTTGTGTCGGTAATTCGTATATGGAAGCAGAAATCGTGGTCATCCGAAACGGACTTGACGTCAGACTGTACTAGCAAAAGTGAAAAGTATCGGTAGGAAGTGAAGCAAAAAATAATGCACAGGTTCGTGACGAAGCACCGTGTACTTCCTTTGGCTTCATCAAAGTGACACAGGATATGAAGAAGAACGCTTGGATGAACCGCTGAGCTCGGGTTGAGATATGTTGATAGGGGTTAATGTTAAAAAAACTAGCAGCGATTTTAGTTACGCAGGAACATACGGATAAGTATAAAACAACGAAAAATAAAATGATTCTTAATACCACATTAAAATAATTGTTATGGTAATCTAATGCTTCATTTGTATTGGTGTGGATGCGGTTATACTTTGATAAATAATCTTTAATTTGATTAGTTAAAGTTTTATCAATGGATACTTAAATTTAAAGTTCAGGATATGCGATTTTATGTTTGAGCGATTATAGCTTTTTAAATTTTAATTTTAATTTTCTATTTAACTGTAACAGAGAACTATCAATTTGTCCAGTTATTCTTTAATAAAACGCGTGCGAATTGATAAATAGGCAGTAAGTACTGCGGGATTGCCCTTGATTTGTTTTCTGCTCTATAAACTGCTTCAGTAACGCGATTATGTAATTCCTTGGTAATTCACCATTTTTTCCATGGTTTTCACAAATTTTTTCATCAAGCCCATTTTTATATGAAGGAGTGGATATAAAATATTATCTGGTTCAACAAGACGAAGATTGTACACACTTTTCTGACTAGGTATGTAGTCAGTTCTTTTAGCCCACTCTTTTTGTATATGGTGTTTGCCTCGAGTTCTGCTGTCTCATTCACAAATAAAACAATAAAATTTTGTGTAACCGCTTTGCATGCCTAGTAACATCCTAACAACGTTTAAGTCAGCACATATCTTCCAAGAATGTTCGGTGTACTGTATTTTCTGTAGTAGATATTTGAGGTTTTCATAGGTTTCTTTAACACGAACTCCATGTGCAATAGGTATAGATGGAAATTCATTTTCACTATGTAATAAAACCGCTTTCAAATTTATTTTCGATGAATCAATAAATAGTCTCCACTGGTCTGGTGTAGTACGTAGAAAACATTTTTGTCATGAGGCTGTGCACATTTTCATAATGGACTAGATGATTTTCCTTTTCAAAGAAATCTACTACACTATTATGCCGTTTCCGGTAAACATTAACTCTTGTGTCTGGATGCAGTAAATTCCATCGATAGAAGCTAAAAGCTCTGATATATCTTCTGGCAAATCAAGATCACGAATCAGATCATTTAGTTCACTTTGAGTTATCAAGTGTGGTGCCGTGGTTGGCAGTTCGTAGTCGTCATCGTCAAGATCGGTATGATCAGAAGCGAAAATATCATCATCATTTTCCAAACCAAGACTACCATGAGAAGTTGAGAGTTCTTCAGTAAAGTGTCCAGACACAGAACAAAATAAATCTGGTGAATTTATACACTTTCTTGACACTATTTTAAACGATTGAATGCAAAAATAAAGCAACATAGTGAGACGTGTACGACTTAATAACCTAAATGCAAAGTAATAAAAAATAGCCAAAAATTGACGGTACTTTACTTAATCAAAACAACAGCTGTCATAGCTATTAAAGAAAATGTGGGTAGTTTAATATAATATACTCAAAGCACGGATACATAACAATTAGGTACAACATACGACATCCAAAATGTAAAAAAATACAATTTTTGAAGTGAACAACTGAACATTTTTGGGTATTTTTCTTAAATGTCGTGTTTTCCAAATCAGACCAGACAGAATCTTTTAAATACTTTTCTAAGGATAGATATTCTTATTAATAGAAACCAAAATATATAAGTTTTATTCCAGAGTAAAAACCATGGTTGACCAGTGTTAATATTAATAGACACTATGCAAGGGACAGAAGTGGTAGGATTACAGCTAATTAAAAAAAAAACAATTGTTTTTTTTTCAAATTGAAATGCAATTGTGGAGGAATGGTAAAACTAATGCAATTTTACAGTGGAAATATTATAATTTTTCAAGAATTTCTTGCATTGTTGAAGTTTTTGAAAAATTGTAATATTCCCATAAAAGTACAATTGTCACTAATATTTACTATTTTATAAGTAAACTGATTGAATTTTGCATTTAACTTTTATTCTACCAATAGTCGTTTCTAAATTGTGTATTAGCAATACTGTCACGGGTAGAGAGGGAAATTACATGGCGTTAGTTTCGTAACGGTCATTTCGTCATTTGTACCATACATAAACGTACTAGTAAATAAAAAACAATAAAATTCAGTGAATGTTTTCTGCAGGTTGTGTTATGTCTTGAATTAGTCGTAATATTACAGTTTATAAAGAATATTTTTTTAATTTATTGGTTACAAATTATTTGAAGTTAATCTGTAAATTACTTGGCTTGCAGTCAATTTAAATGCGCTATATCATAAACAGCAGCTTATAGCGGTGTTAGCGATGCCTCTAGAGTCAGACAATTTTCTGCCATGCTTCATGGGGATATTGCGCAGTATACTCAAAGATTTTCTTTTGTCGATGTCAGCTTTTCAACGTCAATTTAAATTTTATAATTGAGATTGAAGGGTTTGATGTGTGGTTGAGTGAGCAGTAGCCTATATAGCGATATCTAGTTTTGTCAAAAGCGAAGCCTGGTACAAATTTTATTGAAATGCTATTGTTGAATTTGTAATGAAATCAAAATCGTTTTTAATTTTAGTGAAAATTTAGTAATTAGATTTCGATATAAATAAGTGTAAAGATTTTACCTTTACGTATATACTAGTAAGGGTTTTACTCACTTGTCACGCAGTAGAAGGTTGTCGACTGTGCCAGCGAATAAAATGACGGAGCTCAGGTAAACGGTAGAGGTGGTGAGAATGGCACATATTGTTCCGATGGGAATACTCTTCTGAGCATCAGCCAAGTCGCCGGAACGATTCGATCCAGCCATGATACCTGTGCAAAACAATTCTATGTTAGCTCTGTTTGAAATGGTCGGTTACCATTTTTAGGGATGCCGCAGGCGAATGGGCGAAAAACGGAACCCTTATATTTTGGTCATCTCTGTCTCTTACACTGTTCGTCCGTATTTCACAGTATAACTTTTTCAATTTAAATCGGATCATAATGATTTTTTTTGGAAATACGTAGATTAATTATGCCAATACGATGAAGTAGTTATAATTTTATGGGCTTCCCTTTTTAACAAACATGTCACAGAAAAAGTGTCTCCAAAAGTCAAAAAGTGTGCTCTAAATTTTTAATTAGGCAGGTGAAAAATCAGTGACAGACTTTCCACCGATTTACCGCATAAGTTAAGATGTGCGCATCGTCGACTAAATGTTTGCCGTTTCGGTCTGGCGAAAAATTAAAGGGGTATGTAATAATTAAAGGGGTACATGGGAAACGAAACTTTGATTCTGTTTTACAAAATATATCTAATGATACTCTACTCGATAGAATCTGTGAAGAAAGTTCCCTCCCGATTCATATGAATGAACGATTTATATTTCACAAGAAAACCTTAAAAGTATGAAACGATAAACGAAACTTTGATTTTATTTTAAACACCTATCTAATGATATTCTACTTGATGGGATGCGTGAAAAAAACTTACCTCCCTTTTGTATTTATGAAAATCTACAATTTCACAAAAAAGCTTGAAAATGGAAAAAAGGGTAAACGAAACTTCGATTTCACTCTAAAACACCTACATATCTAGGGATACCATATTTGATGAGGTTTGGGAAAAGTTTGCCCCCTTTTTAAATGTATGTAGGTTTAATATTTCTCACAAAAAAGCTTAAAAGTAAAAAGTGGTAAACAAAACCTAAATTTTATTCTAATAGAACTATATTGGGTGTGGTACTTGATGGGGTGTGTTAAAAAAATCCCTCTCGTTTTAGAGACAATTTGTATCTTGATATATATACATTGAGAACTCCATAAAATATATACTTATATAGATAAAATTTTCTCAAAGTATTTAAAGAAGAACGCGAAATTTGGCATAGTTATAGGGAGTGGTGGGTCAATTAAAGTTGTGAAGTAAAAATATATTCATTTTAATTTTGATATAGGATGGATGGTATTAAATGTGTTTGGGGGTAATATATAAAGAATAAAATTTTAAGGCCGTCAAACAAAAGCTTATCCAAGCATAGTATCAAAAATATTACATTAGTTTTTTTTCTGTAAATGTTTTAACTCTGTACCGAAAAGCACCCAAAAATCTTTGTTACGTCACCCGATTTCCGAAAGCATAGATTAACAAAATATGAATAAATTCAGGAGTATTGGAAATAAAGTGTAAATTGAATGAAAATTATGAGGTGTCCGTTAGCTTTAACATTTTTTTAAAACATTTTTTAGGGTTTTGTACCCCGAAAGGAAAAACACCTCTTGTGTCTGTTAGTCTCTCCGTCAGCCGTTTTTGTCATCTTATTAACTCGCAAATTTCTTAACAGGCATCTAAAACTCAGAAATATTCGATTAGAAATTTTTGGGTACAAGTATTCAAAAACAAAAATTATACCATGTACAGTGTGATAAAAAGGGTAGGTAGTTATAATTGTCTCAGACATATTTTTACATTGATTTAGATTTTATATCTTCAGAGATATACCGAAAAATGTGTAATAAACATATATTTCCCCTTTTTTTAAATATATTCTCACCGAAACTAATCCACCTAAAATTATGAACAAATAAGGGGTTTTAGAAGTCCACATAAAGCTTGTAGGAAAATTATAGCGATGTTTCTATATTTTATAATTTTAAGTATGCATAATATTTTTGTCTGTGAAAATTATAGTTTTTCCGATTTTCCGATATCCGATTTTCTCAAAAATTATGCGACAAAGAAACTTAAAAGTTGGCATATCAATACATTTTATTAACCCGCACATTTTGCTATTTTTTAAAAATATTCATACAACAATTAAGGAGGGGGTAAATAAAGATATTAATTTTTTTTCACATTGTATATCATTTTGAGTATTACTACGAAGAATAAAAAAAATATTTGTCATAATTTTAAATTGCATATTTAAAAAGATATTCCGAAAACCATGCGATAATAGAGTATTACACCCCTTGATTTCCGAAATTTCTTAGTTGATAATCATGAAAAAAATTGATTACTTGATATCTTGTCAGAAGAAACAGGAAAGAAGCATCTTGCAGAAAAACTACAGCGATTATCTTAAATAATATAATTGCTATCTGAGAAAATAGATTTAAAATACATAAATTTTTTATTCATGTTTAAATGTGTTATTTTTCAGCACCGTTTATTTTAGTCGAGATAAATGCCATGAAGTTCCTGTATCGACGTTGATTTCATATTCATTGTGCATTTCTCAAGTTACTTTTTAAATATTTCCCCTAAGATCAAAGAGAAAATCATTAAAAAGTTAAATTCACAGTGCTATGATCAGTCGTAAAATAGTATTTACGCACGCGACTTTAATAATTGACCAAGAAAAGTGCTCTAGTCTTTTAGATTAGCAAATCTAAGTTCTATATAAATAAAATAGTATTCACATATTATTATTGCTTAAATTAGTTGACTTAAGAAAATTGTTCTTGTCTTCTAGATAAACAGTTTTAACATTTTTATATGCCTGAAAATGTTCGTTTATTTGCGATAGGGTTATCTATCTTTTGAAATGGTAAAGAAATTAGTATCAACATTTTTTTACATCACTCGTGTATTGATTCCGGCAAATACTTAATCTTTATTCATATCAAATGATGGGTACTTCTTTTAAATTTCCTTAATTAACAAGTGTCATTTTCGTGTATATTGCAAATAAAGATTAGACAGATTCTTCGGTAAAGTATTAATAATCTACGATCATAGCGAGAGATAAACGTAAATGTGATCAAATAATCATGGTATATATATATTCAGATATGTGATTATAATATGTACCTATTTATAACAAAGAAACCAACCAGTAACAGAAGGGAAGAATATTCCGATGAGTATGGTGAAGCTGGTAGTTATGTCAGCATAAATCTGATTGTGGGTTGGTCGTTCCATCTGCTCGATGTGCTCGGGCTCCTTACCGTAGGCGATGAATTGACCCAAGTGCAGGAAGGAATCAGCCAGGTTGTCGAAGAAAACACCACTGGCGAGACCCTGTGCAAACAGTAGCTTAAAGTTAAATTAAGGAAATAGAAGACCGTGATGAGCAGTATTTTATGTAATAATTACTTTTGCGTTATCCTTGAAGGGATATCTATATTTTGATAATGTAATCGTTAACATTTCCTTAGCTTTATTAGTTGTAAACTTGAAAATGTAGTATTTTTCACAATAACTTGATTTTTCATAGTATTGCAGGTATCTTATCCGATAAAGAAAATATTCATCACATTTGATCATTTGAATAGCTCATCAAAAATTTGATTATGACTATACATTTGTAAAAGATCTAAATTTGTCTATGGTATTTGACATATCCTAATCTTTTTGAAGGTAGAAAATTAATGAGGCCAATACAACAGACAGTCAATTTGTGAGGGTCTCTTTTTGTAGGACACGGTTGTACACAGGTTGGCCAACTTTTCTGTTTTATCTCGTAAAAAGGCTGCATAGGTCACAGGAAGTAACCTTCTCACAACTGCCTTGGTGGGAATAGTGATATATTATTTTTTTAGTTTCCAGTCTTACCGGAATCGTTTACCAGTTCCAGTTACGTGATAATACATATGAAAACAACCCTTATATCATAAGTTTTTAATGTTTGTACAAAAGGATAGTTGACTGCTCCTATATTTGCTGTTTTCAGTAAGATACCATGAAAACATAGGTTAATTAAAAATTAGTATTGAAAAAATGATAAAACTTAATTAATCATGAAGCGAGTGTGGCGATCGAGTGTGGTGAGCGAGCGATGTAGCAGGGATTGAGCTGGTATAGGTATCTACCTCTCGTAGAATACAGTGGGTATTATTATTAATTCAGTATTGCCCTGTTTGTTTAAACTCATGTTTCAAAAATGTTTCTCCTTCTCGTCAGCTTTAAATTAAGATTTATGAAATAAAAAAAATTAAATACCGTATTATGGGCGCAATTATATGTTCGATTAAAAGTTCGGCTATATTTTGAAATAAACTGTTCCGCGTACAACAATATTGACAATTTGTACAACGGCTTGTAAAAAATTACTTGCCTATAAATTCAATAAGGATTGTAAATCTGAAATACTCAGAGAATTATCAGAAAATACTGGAAAATGTCATGGCATTTATACCTTAATACCCTTGATGATGCTGACATTGTGAGCAGTGAAGTACGGGTCGCAAGTGTTGTTTGGGCAGAAGGTTTGGTAGAGCGGGCCGTTCACGTCCTTAGTGCAGTTCTCGATTATGATGTCTTTCAAGAGCCTCTTACCGAGGACACACATGCTGCGGAACGAAAATTTATATTGATTTATTCATATTGCAGTTACTATTTGAAAGTGCTGAAAAAATTAATAGTTTCTGGCATGGAATACTAGGTAATAGTTGTAGCTTTTTTTGAAAGTTGCCATAAAATTACAGTACGTGCCATTTGTAATTATATAAGTTGACAGTATTTTAGTATAATGAATTTGACCTTGAAATAAGTGTTATTTTGAATTATAATTCTGATCTTTTCGAAATCGTGTTTTGATAAAAATACCTTTTTGGTAACATAGAATCTTTTGTGACGAAGTTTTTTTAATATTCTTTTAGTTAATGAAGGAAGAACTTTAGTGTTAAATGTAACAAAATAAACCGTACAAATCACACCGCGACGTAGGAAATTTCACGCGGTTATAACGAGCAAAGCGATTATTTTTTTGTTGATCCCTTTATTGATAATTTTCTGAGTAATCCCGACTGCAGTGAAAATTGCCGGATTGTAAGAATTTAAGTCTGATCTAGAAAATCAATGAAAATTTGCTTTCTTATTGCGATTTCAGGATTAGATACTTTAAAGCCGAAACGTGGCTAATTTCGGTTGTAGATAAGGTATGTGGCAAATTTAGATTGTAGACAAGGTGTCTCCTACAAAATGGGAAAGTAGCTTCGTTTCCTACTGCTTGGAGTTTTGAAATATGTAGGTAGAGCATGTTGAATTGCGAGATAAATATAAAATTGAAGACCAAGAAAGCGAAGTTAAGAATGCCAGTCGATCAGAAAAATGTGTTATATTTAGTTTATAATTGAAATTTAATTACTTTTAAATTATTTTCTATAGTTATTATGAATCAGCATTCAATTGTCAAGAAAAAGAAAACCAGAATCCATTTCTAGTACACATATTGATCGTAATGTCATATTATTATATGTATATAAAATGACATTATTGTCAGATTCGATTGAACCATTCTTAATATTTGTATTTAAAGATAATTTCGGAGTCTCTTTTCAACTTTTCTCTAATTAAAATACGCTAATTACGTTTAGAGTCTTATTTATGATATTCAGATTAATACAAACTAGCAAAAATATAATAAGAAATATAGGTTTTTAATTTTAAATTTAGAGTAGTGTAAAAATGATTCCAATACGGTTTAATACTAGGTTTTATGAACATGAACGAGTAAATGGCTAAATATAAATTTGTACATTTAATAATTTTCATAAATTTGTATATAAATTAATTTATTCTTTAAAAACTAAAGCATTAGTTTCTAAAGGTTAAATTCATTTATACCAGTTCGACACGACGTGCGTTTATGATTTGTACGTATAGTGATGGGAAAAATATCGATGTTAGAGCGCCTTACAATTCTAGCATTTTTACCATATTCTCCGATCTTGTTACTACAATCAATCTGTCTATGCGTGTTAGCTATTTTGGTGTACGGTTATGTTTAGCAAAGTCGATAAAAAATAAATAAAGAGTCAAAGTTGATTGATTGCAATATTGTATCAAAAAGATTTAATTTGTATTCATGACGAATACTTGGTATATTTGTAATATTTAATCAAAATTCTGATTGTTGGTTATATTCTGCAATCCATGTTGATTTCATACACATATAAATTTAAAAGTTGTTAGCACGTTCCTACATATATCTATAATTAATTTATATATATATATATATATATATATATATATATATATATATATATAATTTATGATTGAAAATTATATTTTAGTTAGTTATATTCTTTAGCACGGCACGCTACTTTTTTCCCTTGTAATATTTTTTAGAAATATTGGGTTGATTAAAAAGTATTTATTTATTTATTTATTTATTAACTTTTATGTATAGTACATATGGCGGACTTATTGCTACATGAGCAATCTCTTCCAGTCAACCATAACAATTTGTATTGAAATTTAGTTGGTAGACTAAGAGATTTTACAATGAAAATTAATAATAGCTCATTAGACAAAAAAAATACAAAAGTAAATTAAAAAAGAAAATAAAATATTGACATGATTTAGGATGGGAAAGACAGGAAAGACAGGAAAGGGCGAGGACACAAAGGAAAAGGTTTCAGGAGATGCAGGACTTTTTCACTCGATCTTTGAAAATATTTAAAGACGTGATTTTCCTGATGTCAGGATCCAGGTGATTCCAAATTTTTGCTGCTTGGACAGTGAAGGATTTTTCATAAGTGGTAGAGGTATGTTTAGGAATAAGTAGGGTGTGTGAACTTTCAGATCGCAGCCTAAGGCCGTGAGCAGACAAATCTTTAAATTTGCCACTAAGATAATTTGGGCTATGAGGATTTTTTTAATATGTTAAAAAGAAGTGTAAGTATGTGAAGTTGGCGTCGATCACGGATTTTCAGCCATTTGAGAAGTGACCTGTATTCAGAAAGGTGATTATATTTTCTGAGGCCGAAGATATACCGAATGCATAAATTTTGAAGACGTTCCAACTTGGACAAATATTCTTCATTAAGATCAGGATAACACACGTCTCCATAATCGATTAATGGTAATAAAAGTGTTTGACAAAGGTAGATTTTCGTTTTAGTCGGTAGACAATTTTGAAGACGTTTCAAAGAGTGTATCCTGTTGAAAACACGACGACTAACATCATTTACGTGAGGCCGCCAATTAAGATTTTGATCGATCAGTAGGCCCAGGTTTTTAACAGTTGACATGTATGGTATTATTGTACTATTTAGCACTAATTTCGGTAAACTAAGTAGGTTTACTTTAGAAGTCAGTCTTTGACTACCGATGATGATAGCTTGTGACTTACTTGGGTTAACCAAAAGACCCATTTCATGAGCCCACTGACCAATTGAAGCGAGATCTCGATTAAGGATGTCGATGGTTTTTGATAGGGAATGGAGGTTCGAGTGCGCATAGATTTGTAGGTCATCAGCATAGAGATGATAAGTGCTAGAAATGTTTTTAACAATATCATCAATAAACACTGAGAAGAGGAGAGGAGAGTGAACTCCACCTTGAGGTACACCAGCTGTAAGATCAGTCCACTCGGAATACGTATCTGAAAACTTAACACATTGCCTGCGTCCATGAAGATATGAACTAAACCACTCAAGTGAATGTTGGGATATATTAAGATATTTCAAGCGGGCAAGAAGTATATCGAAGTCAACAGAATTGAACGCACTGCTGAAATCAAGAAGCACAAGGACAGTGACTTGTGTATTGTATATATAGTATATCATCAGTAACCTTAACAAGGGCAGTTGAGGTACTGTGGCCAGCTTTAAAGCCAGATTGAAGTGGATTTAGAGACTTATGGGCATTGAAGAAAGTAACAAGTTGACCATGAACAATACGTTCAAAGACGATATATAGATAGAAGCGGTAGGATAGATATGGGACGAAAATCCTTGGGTTGCGTAGGTAATAAAATTTTAGGTACAGGTACAATATAGGCTTTTTTCCATTTCAAAGGGAAGACAGCAGATTTCAAAGAGGTATTATAAATATCAGCGATGACCGGAGCCACGATATCTATTATTGGTTTAAGAGCATTAATATTTAAGCCATCAAATCCCATGGATTTCGATTTTATCGCAAGAAGATTAGCTTTAACTTCGGACTCACAGGTATCCCTTAGCGTAAATTGATGTTCATTAGAAACGGACGAAGACGAGATACCGTTCATAGTTGCAGACTTAACAGCTGGTTTAAGTACCGTGGGTGGCTTAAAAAAATGTGAATTTAACTGGTCGATATCCAATCGCCAGCTCTCCGAAGTGGTAAAAGATTTTCCAATGCCTAGAGTATCCAAAAACTTCCAAATATTATTAGGAGTACAATCACGTATTGATGCAGAAATATAGTGTTTTTTGGCATTTCGATACATTTGAGAACATTTATTTCTAAGCACTCTAAAATTCTCCCAGTGATTTGGGCTGGGATCAGTCTTATACTTAGTTTTAACGTGATCACGTTTGGCCATCATTTTTCTAATAGAATCGTTTAGCCAAGGTGCAGCTCTTCGTTTAATTTTGACGAGTTTTAGGGGAGTATATTTATCAAGCAGTTTAGTGATAAAACTATTGAAAACAGTGAGTTTTTCATCAACAGAGTGATTCATCGCAATTATATCCCAGTTAAGAGATCTGGCATCCTCAAGAAAAGATGGTAGGTCAATACGACTAAAGTCACGGAGGAATATGCTCTTTGAAGAGGCTTTAGGGCTTTAGAGGATTTAGGGACGAGTCCGAGATTTTTCCAGAAAGGTTTTCAAAAGGTTCAGAATATTTTATTGTAACTTGTAAATAAACCGAAATGCTCTCTGTTAACGACAATCAAGTTTAAAATAATTTAATTTATAACCATGAGAGATAATTTATATATCTATAATTAATTTATATTTATATATATATATATATATATATACATATATATATATATATATATATATATATATATATATATATAATTTATGATCAAAAATCTACATTTTAGTTAGTTATATTCAGCAATCCACGTTGTTTTCATATAGCTCTAAAATTTAAAATTTTATATACTAAGTATTTTTTAGCACGGTACGCCAGTTATTTCACTTGTAATTTGTTTTCGAAGTATTAAGTTAGTTAAATAATATTTAGCGACAAGACTGAGACTTTTCTAGAAAGGCTGTCGAAAGTTTCAAAATCTTTTATTATAATCTATAAACAGGTCCAAGCGCTCTAATAATGAAAATTAGCGTCAACCTCTCTCTCTCCCTCTCAATATCAAGTACGGATTCTTTTAAATAAATTCCGCTTGGGTCATGATACGAAGATAGTCGCAAATAATAGAGCCAATAGTGTCCTACAGGTTGGCAAAAATTTGGTTCAATAAATTCTATGATCTTGAAGAGGAGTCAAGTTCCGGATACCCTCTTGAATTAGATGAGATCCTTGACTGACTACTCGTGAATTGAGTGAGGAGTTAGATTGTAGTCATGGCACAATAGTGACGCATTTAAATAAATTAAGAATAGTTTTAAAATACAATACTTGGGTTACTCCCTACGAGCAAGTTGGCGTTAACATAGAATATGATTATAGTATTAACATAAATTTGGTATAAACATAGAATATGATTATTAATAAATACTTTTTCTGGCAGTAAGTATTGACACTAATGACATTAGTAAAGTCATCATCAAGTCTAATACCTTCTAATACATAAAAATGTAAATCCCGACCGTTAAGAGTGTAACGCAGCGATTTCCAGTTATTTTCTCCATCATCATAGTCATTATTCCCTCCTACGTTCGATTGAAAGTAAAAAGATAGCTTCATAGACTCAGCCTTGCAGGGTGCGCATATATCAAGAGCAGTTCGTCGGTCAAGTGTCTAATTAACATATAAAAACAGCGCTCACAATTGCCGAATTGTCTCTGACAATGCGACTGAGCATCCGTTAACAGCCTGTCCGAAAGGAAATTACCCACGTTTGCTGTAAGGGACAGGGCCATAAAAGTTTATTATGCCAAAAAGTGTATATGTCTTTGTTTCAGTTAATTGTTGGACTATTAATCGCATGTTGTTAATAGGTTTAATTAACCGCGCGGCTAATGGCTGTTAGTTTATGGACTTGGCTCAACTTTTAACCTCCGGGCGTGATAAACGGATACTTAATTACGAGCCGTTATTTTAGTTTCGCAGCATCCTTTACGCTCGTTGGTATTGCGGCACTAAAGTATAAATCTTCTTCGTTCGAATTATTGTCTATTTTACTATGTGTGGGTTTATGTCTATTGCTATTCTAATAGATTGTGAATCTATCCTTTACGTATCGATATTACGAAAGATTTAAACAAGTCCAGTAATCATTATTAAATGCACGATACCTGCTTTGGCAACTGAGTGCCTCAACCTTTATCTCATTGGTCAAAGGCAGGTTGATAAAAGAAGGTACAAAATGGCCACCAGAAAATATGACATATGAAAGGATTGATATTGAGCGGTAGATAGAAAGTGCTTGTACTTAAAGGATGTTGTCATGCTATACAGGATATTTTATCAAACTACGTACATGATTCAATATAAAAAGTGGACACGGGATTCTTATCTCCATGGAAGTTGATGAGTGAGGAGTGATGAAATCATGAATCCTAAAATCTTTATAAAAAATAACAAAGAAAGTTTGAATGAGTATGTAATAGCTTGAATATTAGAAGGAAATAAGTGATGACTTATAAGAACACAGCCGTCTATCGTGTATGTATATCTGTAACACAGCCGTCTATCGTGTATGTAAATCTGTTTGCGGCCATGTTCATAAAAGTAGAACTTGCATAAATATTAAATATCTGTTAAAGTTCCAGTTTTTGTGTAACCTCTCAATGTTTTGTTTTCTGAATTATATATATCTATATTATTTTCGAAATATTATATTTCTCGCAATATTATTATAATTTGAATAAAATGAAGAGAGTTCTGAAGAGCAAATTTCGTTTCGAAGAGGGTTTCAAAAAAGTGCCAGGCTTCGCAGTTTGCGAACGCTTCGAGAGTGTTTCGGTAAGTATCTTGAAAAAAAATTTCTTTCCAAATTTCATCATTGTTCATGTGAGGAAATCCACAGACCATTAGTAAATGTCAAAAATTTATTCGTAAATTAAAAAAAAAATTAAATGATAACGTCAAATGGGTTTTTACTTTCGATCCAATTTATTTACCATCATGAAATGCACAAATGGATTTGAATTATTTGAAACTACTCCCTCCCCAGAAAAAGATAGTCGTATAAAAATTACGGTAAAAGGGATCAAGTTCTTCTTTAAAAAGTTATATGTAAAAAGTAGAGAGATGAAAGCATGCCTGTTCTTGCATGGCTCTGTTAGAGAAGTGTAGATCAGTGGGGTAGAGCTTTGCGACTAGATTTATTGAATATACATATATTATTATTTAATATTATGTGTATGATATGAAAATTTCAATTTGTAATTATCACAATATTGAAATTTTCATATCATACACATAATATTAAATATCTATTAAAGTTCCAGTTTTTGTGTAAAAATTAACCGATTGCTTTCTCCGATTGTTTGTGCAAAATTAACCGATTGCTTTTTATAGTGTAAAAATTAACCGATTGCTTTCTCACAGATAAAATTCTGTTCAAGAAATCTGTAATTTTTTGGGTCATCAATCACCAATTTCCCAGTCAGTTGAAAAACTAAATCTGTTTTTAAAAGCTAAAGTGTTAGCTTTAAAATCAAGTTGCTATCGTAATTATGAAAATTTGTGAGTAACAAGAATATTAATATGAATACGTGAAGAAATCGCTACTAAGTATGATACACGTATACAACCACATAAACTTTCTACATATTAATATAAACTTTATTTTTGTTTCTATTCTATAATTTCTAGATTTTTGAGAATGTACCAAATTGTAAGTTTCTAGCTCTTTTGGAAGTGATGTATTGATTGGTTTTGATGCTGTGTCATTGAGTGACTGAGCAAATAAACTATGAAATTGACTATTTTTGAGGTCAAATATCTCTGAAATGGTTAAAGGTACAAACTAGAGCAACAACTCCCATTAGGACAATAGCCACAAATAAAACATTTTAATTACATATTTTCCTTAATGTTTCTGAACAAAAGAAAATATACTATTACCTTAAATAAAACAAATAAAAACAAGAAAACAAAAAAAGGTTCAGGTCTTTCTCTGTTCAATCCGCCAGACTGGAATCAATTGAATTTAGACACCAGGAACTAGCCCTCTATAAATGTTTTTAAGGGTAGTGAGGAAAACTTCTACCTCTTGTAATTCCTATTACCTCGTTATACCATCTCGCTTGCCACTCCATACCATATATATATTTGTAATTTTATAATTCATTTTTTAATTGTTTTTCAATTGTATTGTAATTCAATTTTTAATTGTTTTTTTTTTCTAAATGACGTTTATTCTTGCTTTGAAAAATGTTTAATAACGTAGATTCTTACATTTTTTTATAGTTTTTATATATAGGACGTTGCTCGTTTAGCGTCGAGTGCGTTAAAGCTATGTGTGTCTATGTTTATATTAACGTGTATAAATTGTTACATATAAGGTCAATGTATGGGTGTATGATCTTTATAGACTTACAATTTTACCTTCAAGTTTTCCAAACCTACTCACTTGAAATAAATATAAAGTAGGTGGCAATAATCACCCCAAAGTTCGAAAAAGGCCAATCAACATCAGATACTTGGCTGTAAATAAATAACTGTCCAACTATGGACTGCCATGTATTTATGTCAATGATTCATAATTTAACATATTTAATTTAGCTCAGCAGATATTTTATGCTTACGGGCATAAAATAAAACCCATTTTTTATGGTAGAAACCCATGTAAAGTCCTATGGCTTATGACCTCAAATTGCGAAATACTGTCTCCCGAAAAAAAGTTGTATAATGGAGAAATGAGCTCATAACGGATAACGTCGCGGGATGTAAGTTTATTCCTGCGCTCCGAGGCTCCGTCGGAAGATGAATACATATTGGCGGTGCCATTTGGCGCAGCCGGCGCTCGCCTCGTCGCTGTAATTGAAGAATCTACGCCGGTGTTGGGGAACGTCATGTAGGTGATTCGGGAACGAGACCTGCGCGAGGCTTGTGTTATATTTTCAAATATGGTAAGACGATAGTAGACGCCTCCTTATGGTAAATAAAGATCTTTAGATTTATGTCGAATCGATATCCGACAAAGCAACGTTTGGTTTGTGCCAAGCGTTATTACTTATGTTACGCATAATTTATTGACGACGTTATTAAAATATAATTGTTGGTTTCTTTTGATATGAGCATTATATGTTTTTATGATTGATATTCGATACATGTCGCAATTAATATTTACGCCATATTACTGTAATTACATGAAAAGGAAAACCATGTTGATATAATTGATGTAATAAAGCCTCCTTTAAAAATGAGCGAAAAGTGATTAAGAATTAAATAAAATTAATTCCTTCATAATTCGGTTTTTTAACAATTTTCTTTAAAATGTATTTTTCACGTGGATGAAAATATTAGAGAAACATGAGCTAAGAGTCTAGAATAATTTTGAAAATGTTCAAATGATACATATAGACAATCCAACATTTATAGGCTTCAAAGATCAGAAGCGTTATTTTTGTGATTTATGCTTCATTATTACTGTTTCCATCTTATTATTGTATAGTAAATTTAATTGTAATATAGTATTTAATATGAAAAAAAGTTAATTTAATAATTTCAACTTTTTGAATTTTTCACGACCATTTCATTGTAAATTAAAATTAGACTTGACAAGGTATAATTTAATTTATTAACTCCGCAACGAATAATTTGTTACGTTCCTTTTCAGGATAATATTTCAACAGTTGGGACGTCTCTACGGTATTAGAGGCCGGGTAATTCACAAAACCGAAGGCCCAAATAATTCAGTTTGTTTACATTTCCTTTAAATTTGATGATTACACCAACCTTTTTGCGTTTAGTTTAAAAATACAACATATTTTTTGAACTACTTGTGCTTCAGTTTATTTTTAAAGTAATTTAATCAAACATCAAAATTATTTAATTTTTAATAGTAAATTTTTAACTTCAAACTCTATATTTTGAAGTGAAAATTCTTCTACTATGATAGTGCAAAATTCGTATGTTGAGAAATGAGAATGGTGAATGAATGAAATTTATAATAACGTATATTTTCTGGCACAAGTTCTTTACATTTTTAATAAATTACTAATATTATTAATATTTTCCTTTTTTTTGTAGAATAATATTGAACAAATAAGTTTATCTTATAAAGTATGTGACGGCACTCTTTTTAAATTATTTTTTGTTAAGAGGTCCTTGGCAAAAAAAGATTTAAAAATATTGTCTTTCTCTGAAATGTTTCTAAAATGTTTAAGATTTTTTATTGATTTATATTTATTGCTATAAATGGCGAAGTTACAATCAATAAATTACAATAAAAAAATATAATCTTTACTTCGACACTCGGAAAGTATGTTAATATGTATGCATGCGATACTTGCAAGTATCTTAATATGTATGTATTATATACGTATGACACTTGGAAGTATCTTAATGTGTATGTATAATGTTAGATTATAAAAAACTTGTAGGTTGATAGCTCCTATTATTCTATATAGATGGACTTAAAAAGATTAATTTTATACTGATCCCGATCTGGAATCGTAGCTGGAGTCTCCACATTCTATTATATTATGTATTCCTATTAATCAATCTAGGTAAACGAATAGTTTTACTAGTTTTGTGTGAGTAAACAAACTACACCCTGGTAAACGAAACATATATTGATAAAAAGCCAACACGGTAGCGGTAGCTTTAAAAGTCGTCTCATCAAATGTTTATGTTCTTGGGTGATGCATATCAGTTATTTTATATTATAATTAGTATTATATAAATGACTATAACTAATTTCGTAGTCAAACTAAGATATATGGGATTTCGTTGCCCATCCATATTTCTTACAATTTTAAATTTTGCAAATTCATTCTTAAGGTGTGTATTTTTCATTAATGTTTTGCAGAATTAGTAACAAAACAATTCTTAATACATCTCCTTGCACAAAGGTGGGAGCGAAAATTGTTTTCGAGTGGGGATTCATCGGAAAAGTTTTTGAAATGAAAACCAGATTTCTGGCTCATTTTTTATTTCAAAGTTCAGTTTCCGCAATATTAAGCTTCCAAATGATTTGTGACGTGTTCCTCCGGTAACTTTTCATTGGTGTAAAAAAAAATTAAAAATTTGATCGTAGTGCATAATGAAAACCTTTATTTATAATTATTTTGGTTATTAATAAGTTAGTATTAATAATTTCGTTTTGTGTAATGGTTACTTTGGGGGTTCCAGTTTCAACTGGAACCCCCAAGGAGCAAGACGATGTGGCCGACCAAGAAAGACCTGGCAGAGAACGGTCCAGGAAGAAGCAAAGACAGCTGGAAAGAACTGGAGAGAGGTTAAGCAACTGGCCGCTGACTGCAACAAATGGAGAAATTTTACGTCTACCCTATGCTCCGACCGGAGCGACAGGAACTGATGACGATGATGAATGGTTACATTATGTATTGCGATATGCTCTTGTCTAGTTTTTCGTTAATATTTTTTCAACATGCCTAATGTGTCATAATTGTTTATCACTTAGAAACAAACTAATCTCGTATACTTTTATTATACAGGGTGTCCAGTGGCAGATTTCAATCTTTGAGAAATTAAAAAAAAAAACTACACCTCTAATACAAAGTAGGTTTATTTTAACTTTATAACAACAAATGCGGATTTCATTTTTTAAAAACCACGTTTTCCAAATGGCGGCTATCGAGTCTGACACACTCTTCGAGTCTAGCACGCATGTTTTCAAAAACGCGTTTGCAGAGCGACTGTGGTATCCTACTGACTTCGGCTCGAATATTTTCTTTAAGTTGTGTCACAGTGCTCGGATTTGTTTTGTAAAGAACGGATTTTAGGTATCCCCATAAGAAAAAGTCACATGGGCTTAAATCGGGTGACCTAGGTGGCCACGGTACGGTACCGTTTCGGGATATGTTTTTTTCTGGAAATAACTGCCACACTGCATTCATGGATACATTAGCAGTGTGAGCTGTGGCCCCGTCCTGCTTGAACCATGTGTTTTGGTTGAAGGATGGACTATTCTGTAGTTCTACTCTGAAAACGTCATTTAACATCTGGGCATATCTCTCCGAATTCACAGTTACACTTTGGCCACGTTGATTTTCAAAGAAATAAGGTCCTATGATTGCGGGTGCAGATATGGCACACCAGACTGTTACTTTAGGCTTATGTAAAGGCTCTTGATGCATTTGTCTTGGGTTGTGGACATCCCAGTAACGAAAGTTCTGCTTATTCACATATTCTCCAATGTGAAAGTGAGCTTCGTCACTAAAGAATATGTTGCCCATCCGGGTAGCAGTACGAAATCTCAACAACATAACCTCCGCGTAAGTTTTTCTTAATTCAAAGTCAGAATCGTGTAAATCTTGAACAATTTGTATTTTATATGGATGGAACTCGAGCTTTTTTCGCATTATTACCTGTAAAGTTGATTTCGGAATTCCCAATATCGATGAACGTGTACGCAGTGATAAACGGGGATTTTCAACGACAGAAACCATAACACGCTCGACATTTTCATCCGTGGCTACCAATGGTGTAGGTCCTGGCCTGGGCCTATTTAATGTTGATCCTGTAGCTCTGAACTTTGCTACCCATGATTATATGAGGTTGATCAATGGTCTATCTCGTAATCGACGAATACTGTAACGATTATTAAATTGACGGCGTGCTACAGACAGCGAAAATCCACTCGAAATGTACGCCTCGACGGCAAAAGCGCGGTGCTCTCCACTCCACTGTTTCATGGCTACTAAAACATCCGCACCGCTTGCGCTTCTAACGACGCCTCCCGCGCCACTCTTATGTGTTGCGTTCAGAAACTATGTTTGTTCAAACTTTTAAATCTGCCACTGGACATCCTGTACATAACATTTTTTATTTTGTAGTTGGGTAAAAATAGTATCCTGAATGGGATGTTAGCTCATTCTTATTTGATTAATCGTTTGTTTGAATATTATAAAACATCTGATTTCATACCCATGTTAAAAATTCTGTATTCCGTTAGGAAGCGGGAAACACACCTGTAGAAGATTTTTTCCAAGTTCCTCAAATGCGTACATTTTTAATGCATAAAAAATAGTGCACAATTTTTTTGATTGCTCTCTAAGTAAACCAGTTGAAAAGATGTAGAAATTTCCGCAAATCTGAGTGACCTAAAATTAAACTATATAATCAAACATATCTAATTTATTTTAAGGCATATTTAAAGTTCATGTATTCTTACGGTATCTCTATGAACACTTTAATATCTTTCTAAAACTAGCAATTACGAATAGAACTATAGTTCTTAAAACCGTGCAATCACACTTAATTATTTTTCTTCAATTACCTAATAAACCTTTTAATTATTTCATAGGTTTATTACTCATCAGATGTAGCCAGTAAAAATCAAATTACGGATATGCATATGAAATCGGCACGAAATCATCATCTGTATAGCCAAGCTTTGAATGATGTTAATTCGCTCGCATCATCATCTTCAAAGATAAACAAGGAGACCGGAAGGGTACGGTAGCTGTAGGCGGTCTAAGACGAAGTGAATGCGGCTCACCCGTGTGCTAGAAATGCTCGCTCGCAACAATGCATCCGGCCATCCATCAAACGCTTTCAATGCATCCGACCATTTTTCACAACACCGTTTCCAACGGACGTCATTCCGGCGCAGGCTGCCTTATTGACTACTGTAGATATCTCAGCGCTCTTAACAATGAATGCGTTTGCTCATCACGAATGGAATGAAGAATCATAATCAACGGGATTATTGTTTTATGAAAGCGTTTTTAGCAGAGAATGGAGTGTGCAAATTGTTCTCAATTTTCGTGTAACGTAGCAATTATGTATTACTAACGTGTACTTATGCACAAGATATAAGTATTATATATAAACAGAACTAAGTACTGAAAGATATGAAGGAAAGAAAAGTGTGAAAATCAAAATATAATTACTTGAAAAACTAATATGTAAGGTTCCGGTCCCTCAGCAAACACTTTTCTTCCTGGCATAAGCCGTAATGAAAATAAGGCGACATCTAAGTCTTTTGACTTTTTGAAATTTTATGAATACTTTATAAAAAAGAGATAACGAAACAGATAATTATTTTTTATTTTCGGTTTTGAATTATTTCTGAATACGATTTAGGAATGTAAAAATTCGACGATTCTCATAATTAATCTCTGTCAAACATTGTATTTCTCATTAAAGCATGTAATTAGAAAAAGGAATTGAATATATCGTCCCAGACATTCTGGAGTAAGATAAGTTTTTTTTGTAAGTAATCTATATTTTTAAAACGATTCTTTAAAAACAGTGATAGCTAAAGAGACGAAAGTAGGAGTTAAAATGAATCGAGTTAGTTCATGCATAAAACGATGAACCGTTTTAAATTGGACGGCTGATTTTAACGAAAAACTGTGTAGGTAAATGTATTCCACTCTCAGAATCCTCAACAGAATTTCATAAATTTTGTACTCGTAGTTTCTCGTCAAATTTGATTGTCTGTACTCCTCTCTCGGAGGACACGCGGGAGACATCAAAGACATTCCTCCCCAAGGACACGCGTCTCGCTCGCATTGTGGCTTCGCATGGTACGAACTGTGAAGTGGAAAGGGTTGGGAGCTTTGAAATGAATAGAATTGTATCTGCAACATTTCCTGTATAGAGATACGATGTGGGATTGTAATCCTGGGTAAGGGTATATATCTATCTTTTGTTTATGTATTGAAGGGAGCTTCTATATACATTTAGTGTGTGTACCAAATATATTAATAAATTACACAGGTTTGAGATGAAAAATTTCTTTTTAATACTTTCATATAAAACATATTTAGATGCCAATGAGACACTTCACAGACCGAATAAAAAATACATATACACATATATATCTATATATTGCTTTTAATATAACTCTTTTAAAATCATTAAAACATATCAGTACTTTGTTAGGGTATTCATTCATCAATTATTCTATAGCCTATATTCCTATTTTGTAGTTTATGATATCCCCAATAATTTACTCGTAGTATAATCAACCATAGAGTTTTTTAAGCAGACTACGTACGCCATTAAGAGTGATAGACGCACATGTAGGATGTTAAGATTGTATTTTTTTTATTATTAACTATGGATTCTCGGCCTTGCAAAAATAGTCAAAATGTATTTTGTTACATATGCGGATAATATACAATGAACGATAATATAAAAAAGAACAACAAAAGTTAAACAGAGGATAAATGTAACATACTTCGTAAAAAAATGCGTATTATGTTTACTTCGGAATTAGGTTGGATCACCAAGATAAACAGTGGGTTCCACATAAAGTACAGTTTTTTGTTGAAGTATTGAAATAGTGAATTTAAGGCAAATCAAAATCATTGCCATTTGATATTCCTATATTATGGGAGCAAACAAATCATAGTGATGATTGTTACTTTCGTTTGAGTAATATGATAGGATATAATTCCAAAAACCGCGCCAAAATCCTATGTCCTAATGTTTAGTCAATAACAAGCCAGTTCTACCTGGTTTATTCATAACTATAAGCATATATCCAACTAAGAATGAGAATGCATTTATTACTAAATTCATGTGGGCCTGGTTTATTCATAACTATTACTACTAAGAATGGGAATGCATTATCACTAATTCGATATGCATTTATCACTAAATTCAGAGCGTAGCTATATACCAAGCAGTGGTGAAACTTTCAATCTAATGAATGATCATCGACCTTTAAAACAGAAGGGGCTAAATGATCTAGGATTAGCTAAAGATGCAGTGGAAATTTTCGATTTTGGTCTAAAACAAAATTACATTTTATTAGTATCGAAGCAGGGAAAAATAAATTGTACAGTATTCCAAGAAAGAGGATAATTTATTGTTTTGTCGTGATATTGGCGGTTTAATACATGAATTTGATATCGAATATAATACACAAGAATGGTGACTTTTAAAAGATTCTTTGAAAAGAATCTTGAAAGCTGTTCTCTTATATATCGGCAATAAAGTTGCATCAATAGCTGTAGTTCATTCAGTTTAACTTGATGAAACTTACGCAAACTTAAAAAAAATTTAGAGAAAATAAAATAAACAAAACTTAATGGTTAATGTGTGCTGATATGAAAATCGTATACAATCATATACATGTTACACTTTTGTGACGGATAGCAGAGTACAGAATTAAAATTGGGAAAAATTTGATTAACCAAATAGAAATAAAAACCAGAAGTTGGAATAAAGAAGGTCATTTACTCGAATTAGGTAGATCCCGATCGAAAAAGTATTGTTTCCACCACTTCGCATAAAACTTGGTTTCATTAAACAGTTTGCAAAAGGCATTACCACTAGATGGAAATCTATGTTCATCTTTTTCTAATTTATTTAACGCAAAATTAAAGAGGGGCGTATTCACGGGATCTGACATCAAGAAAATAATCAAGGATGCAGACTTTGAAAAAGTAAAAGCAAACTTACAAAATGCATGGCATAGCATTGAAAATGTCGTTTTCAAGTTTTTAGGTAACATAAAAGATCTTAATTAAAAACAATGATCAAGAAATGTTAAACAACTCTATGAACTTAGGATGTAATATGAGTCCGAAAGTTCAGATTTTGAATTCGCACAGTGACTGTTTCTCAAAAAAATGTAGGCAACTACAGTGAGAAATAAGGCGAATGGTTTTATCAAGATGTAAAAAATATCAAAAGAAGGTATAAAGGTCGTTGGGACGAAAATATGATGGCCTACTATTGTTGGATGATGAACAGAGATGAAGTTAAAATTCATAAACGGAAATCGAGCAAACGTAGTTTTTCCCAAAAAACATAATATTGTTTTGTATGTAATTATTTATTGAGTAAATAAAACTTTGAACAATAGTGAGGATAATTCTATTTAATTTTTGTTTTGCATCATTTTTATTCAAATATCGTGTCATCTGAAATGTGACGTAGTATCTGGTAAAGGTGACGTAGTATATATGAATAGTAGTATCATATGAATATCATTTTATATTACTTTCAAGACGATTATAACGAATATTAAAACTTCAATAAAAAATTAAAAAATAAACTTAATTTCATAAACGTGTGTTATTAGCATTCTATTACGGAAAGGAAGCTGTTAAATGTAAGTGGCTTCATTTAAATAAAGGAAATTTTAGATTCTTTTAATTAATATCTAATGGCTTATATGCACTAATGGTTTACACTGATAAGTTATTATTCAAAGAAATAGACAGTGTAGTATGAGAAGTGATCACTAAGTGGTTTTTTAAGCATTTGGATTGTTTCATTAAAGAGACAAAAATTCTCAGGGTGGTATTCAATGTTTTTGGCAGCAATTAAATTAACATGAATAGTAAAATAAAATAATTTATTTGATTCTTTAATCCCAAAGCGGCTGAACAAAACATAACCGGGGGGTAGATAAAATATATGTTAAGTGCAAACATTGTTTTGTGGTAAAATTATTGAACGGCCTGTAACGTAAGGGTAGTTAGATAATTAGATCGGCACTTCTCGACATTTGGTAAAATAGGTAAAAAACAAGTAAAATGTCTTTTTTTATTAGTTATATATAATTAGTTTCCATTTTAACAGCTGCCTATGTTAAATAAAAATAAACCAATAAGTAGAGTAGAACTCACATACACGTTATTTGTCTTTTCATGAGTATCATTCTTCTGTAAACGCCGTAAGTGACGGGATTTATTAAATTCTTGTATTAGAAATGAATAGCCGATATTCACTTTCAAAAGCCATTTTTGGATAAATTTTTAGGCCATTTCTTTAATAAATATTTATTATTGTAACTATTGTTTTTGAACTTCTTATGATGTGGCGTTAAACCAATTGTAGCAAACTTCATATCAGATTGAGAATTCATACTTAAGAAGTTAACAACGCATGACATTAATTTTATACAACGTTTGTCAGTGCATACATTCCGGAATGCGCTGCCAGTATTAAATGTACTTTTTGTCCTTTACAAATCATAGTTCAGTTACTTTTCTTTTTTATTACATATAATGTTTTGTATTAGGTTAAATGAAGCAAAATGAAACTATAGTAGAAGTTTTATTTCTTTTGTGTGATGAAAGAAGTACTATATTTTTTTATTTTCATCTAAGAATTTTGTTGATAATTGTATGACGGTTGTGTTCACTTGCGGTCTATTTGGGAACTGATGGCACGAGTTCATTCGCATGGTTATGTTTGATATTGTCCACATGTATAAGACATATGTGTTACATTCAATTCACAACAAATAAATAAAATAAATATTTAATTTCATTTCATCTTTTATTTGACAAGTATAACCGTTTGATTAACGACGCCACTGCGAATTGTGCAACATATTAATAGTTTTTTTTTATCATAAAAATGATTCGAGGCAAAAGGCAGAGACGCAACATTTTATAATTACGAATTAAATTTAAAAATGGAGAGTATAATTAAAAAATTCATTAAAATTAAAAAAACATTCTTTGGATTTGACAATGTCACTAAAAATATCGCAAAATTTTCACATATATGTAAAGCATTGTTCTGAAGAATACTAAAAATAATTTAAACGTTTAGTTTAGGGATGTGACATAGATATAAAAAAATATCCTAGTATTCAAATAAACTAATTCAAGAGATTAAACAAATGGTTTTAATTATTTTGAATTTTTAATAATAGATACATAATATAATAAGTATTACGACAAAAAAAATTAATGATGTATTTTTAGAGCGACATGAGGTTTATTAAAGAACTGTAAGCGTCAAAAAATTCATTTCGAATTTTTTATGGATTTTGAATTTGTGACATTGCCGGAAGCCGGAAACGAAGCTCTAAAAGTGTCAGTGCATGTAAATGTGTGTATGTGCGTATGCGTGATCGTTGTTCAATCTAGAAATGCATAAATTTAATTAGTTAGTGAAGCTTAAATATTGCTTTTGTTCAAATTCTCTGCCTTTAGTCTCTTTGAGTAATGAATGATGGATAGTAATGAATGATGGGAGAATATTGAAAATAATATTCTTTTCGTAAATGGTATGACGATTTTTCTAAAACTTGGTACTCTAATATATAGTAACTAGTATAATCAGATGTAAGAAAATGAATAAAATGGAAAATAGTAACCCATTCTGTTTTATTTTTCCCTAAAAGATCCATGAAAAAAGTCAAACTCGGTTTATTAAGGGAGCAGTTCTGGTAATTCTGCTATACTTTCATATTTTGATAGTATATTGTCATTTAAATAATAATTTGCTATTGGTTAATTCTGGAAATTTCACATAATTTCTTGCAACATATAAATATTAATACAACATTGATACTGCCAAAACTTCCAACGATGTTTTGCAACATGTTTTGGATTTAAGCTATGTCTTAAGAGACCTAACTACTACCTAACTTCGACGTACGATGTTAACTATTTTCTAAAATTTGTTTTTTTTTTACAAAATATTCGGGTGTGTACATTAATAATAAAAAAAAATTTTTAGAAAAAACGAAAAATTTTTCGTGGCGTGTATTGTCGATGCGTTTTAGACTTCAGTCAAATTTGTTTAACTATACGTCTAGTGCCAAAATTTTCATGATAGGCGGCATAAAAAACTAATTCGAAAGTATATTCCTGCAAACAGATCATATTATCTAATCGAGTAAAAACTTAACTTAGCTAAACAATTGATTCGTTCAAGTATCATCTTTTACTATTGATGGTTATTTCGCAGTATAAATGTAATAAAAGCTCCAACCAACCGTTCTGTTAATGGATATCGCCAAATACGCTGCAATATGTGACTATGGGATAGATTAAAACTAGAACCGCTGAACGGAGTGCCGAGGGCAACAGTTTCGTTTCACTATTGATTTCACATTCGCGCCGGCAGGCGGTGGCGGTCCCGCCGGTACCTACTGCGCTACGGGATATGCGAGGCGGGGTTGCCTGCTTTAAACTTTAATTACAATATTGTATGTAGTTTTTTGTTTGAGTGCGTAAATGTATTTAATATTTAAAGGTATATTAAATTAATATTATTTTACAAGTGTTAGTTATTAATTTGGACTGACATGTTTTTACACTTGTTCAATTAATAACTAATTCTTGTTAAATAATTACAGTATTAAATGAGGTCATACAAATATAGAAAACTAGGACGTGTCTTCTATTTGGAGAAGGATTTTTAAATGACGTAAAAGGGGTTAAACGGAGGGGTCGATGGTTCTACATTAAGGCATGGGCGTGGATTTTCATAAAGAATATTGAGAGATATACGATTTTCAATCGAATCCAAAAAGTCGCAGACATGGTATTTTAGGGAGTATAAATAGTAGGTTTATACATTGTATTTGCATATTTCCCTATTTTGAACGATATTCGAATCCGTTCATTTAAAACCACTTTTTCAACGTTTATAATAAAAAGCAACATTGACGACAAAACCTGGTGTGAGTTACGTGCGAGTTTGTCGTAAATACCAACGGAAACTATTTCTTCAATTCTTTCGACTTCCGTTCTATTGTAGAAATAAATACTGTCAAGATGGAAAAATCATCGCTCCTTCAAAAAATAATTTCTGACTGAATTAAAGTTTATACTTAATTTCTCGTGACTTAAAGCGAATAAATAAGGTACTGTACTGCGCTAGTAACTAATAAAGTTATATTACACGAATAATGCAAGCAAATTAATAGGCGGCTGTTACAATTAAATGACTTCGAGGCGAGCTCGAAGCGATGTCGAGCGCGTTTGTCGCCAGTGCACGTCGCCCGTAACGAGCGCTTCGCCCGACTGAGGTGAAATTAAACGCCTTTGTCGCCGAGCCAGCATGTGATGTCCATTTGGATAACGAGACCCGTTCCTTCTCTCTCCTCTACGAACGGAGGATTTATGTTGCTGCTACGATTGGTCATGTATTTGGTTCAGTAGCCTATATACGAGTATGTATATTGGGCATGTGAAAGGAAGAGGACCAACAAGGAATGTCTGCTCGCTGTTTCAAATGCGCGGGTTTACGTTACGTTTTCCATTGCTTTTCGTTAACTGAACAAATATATAGAGCTAAGCTTATGGTTAAATAGATCGAATCGAGTAATACCCCTTCAGAAATAGTGAACAAGTGTTTGTTACTTATGCATTTTATTTATACAGAGGATATTAGTCTTTACGAATATATAGGTTGATTTAACTTATTTTTCTGAGTAATGAAAAGAAAGAAAAAAATATTTAATAAGCTAATTTTTTTAGTTCTTCGTATTCAGAATAATTTAACGAAGGTATTCAGAAAAATGTCTATGTATCCATAACGAAAATTTGCGTCGGTCGATTTTATTAATGATATTTAACTTTAAAAAAGGGTTTTGTTATAGTTTTTAAAGTTTCAATTTTCTGAGAAAAGTAGGACTTGATGTAATCAATTTATCAAAGGGATTTTATTCACCAACATTTTAAGTTCAGAACAATGAGAGGAATCAGCTATGTAAAAATATGTTGTAACGTAAAATACATCTATACCTATACAGGATACGAGATATACTTAAATTGGTCCAGTAAGCCGGCTTCTATGAATTTCTGAACACAAAACAAGATGATTATCTTATCTCATCCCATTTTTGACATACACTATTTCTATGTTACTATAAAGGTTAACCATCCTACATTGCCACTAAGATATAAGAGCCAATTGTTTTTTTTAAGTATAAACTGAGTCGTCACGTTCGGGCCAGCGAGTATATTGACTTAATTACAGACGTGAAATGTAAAAAGTTTATTTTTGATTCGCGGTGTTAATTTCAGGGAGTAAATTGGGAAATTAAGATTGTTGTCTCCCATCCTTATCAACAAAAGAACTGTTTAGAAAAATAAAAAAAAAATATGAACTTCAGGAATTAAGAAAAATTGAAGCGAGGTTAACTGTTATACATGATTTAATTCTTTATTTCCTTATGACAGTTGAACCATTGGTTTTAGAGAAAAAGTTTCCCCACATGAAATATTTCTCATGATGCACGGAAAAAATTTGCCCTAACAAATTCTTAATTTGCTTTAATTGTAACGTTCTCCATTCAGCTCATTGCATACACGATGTGATGTAACATTGGTGCAGTCGGCGATGATCAGGGCGGCAGATGTGCATTTTTTAGGAAATAATTGGATTAAATTACTATTAATATTTAAGTGGAGACTGATGGCAAGGAACACTAATTAATGCTTGTACATGACTGATTTTCTAAGTAATAATGGTCAGCGGATTTATTACACCTAAATTAGTAACATGTAAAGTAGAACGAAATCTTGATAATCCATAAATAATAGTACATTTAAATATGGAAAAAACGAAATTGATTTTGGAACTGGCTATTAAATTAAATCAATTTTTGCTTTCATTATATTATTTTGTGAGCACGCTAGTATATTTTGTGATTCTGGAGACATCTTGAGGTTATTTCGTTACGAGAATAGTAATTTCGCAATTGTAAGTGATTTGTGTTTATGTAGTCTATCGAAACTTACACAGTTTTAATATCTCTCTACTTATAGGAAATAAAAACCATCCAGAGTTTAACTCAATAAGTATTAATATTTGGTTTATATATTCGGTTGGCAACTAATAAATCTGTCATCTTAGTTCATGTGTGTCAGCTCATGTCATGAATCAAAGAGAATATTTCCATTTTTGCCAAAGTTTCTATTGCAGTGTTAGAGTACGAGACTTGCTTTGCCAGATAACGTATACCAAGGTTTTGTTTTACTCGCCGAAACTAACAGAGGAAGAAATGTCGCGCTCTTTACATATCTTATCATAGATGCTCGAGATGTTTTCATAATATTTCAGGCAAGACTGGAAAATTGTGATGTGTTTATTATTTTCTAACTTAATATGATTCGTCTCTTGCAATGTGCATTAGTTTATATTATGTTTATTATCTGGCTTATTTGTGTTGATGCTGAAGAATGCATATACGTATATTAATCACTGGACGCAAACTGTTATATTTTAAATAAATAATTCCATTTTAATGTCGTAAAATTTACATATTGCTTGATATTCGGCGTCCACAAGTGGTACAGTTATGAAATTGCATTAAATTTTAAATTACATTTACGATTAAATGAGACAATCTTTATTGCAAAGCTGTCACGTTAATAAATTGTGCTAAATGATATGCAGTAAACGTTGATGGCTGGAAACGCCTGTCCAAAATAGGGTGGCTATGAGAGGAGTTGAAAGTGATACTAAAGAAATAATGTATACAAATATATTTATTCGTATTTATTTATATCGACAGTATTTTTTCAAGATAGATGAATAAGTACTAATGAAGCCAGGATAACGTTATTTTTAAGGACTTCTTAATTTCCAAACATTTTTATAAATTTATTTTGAATTACTTACTAAATTCTCCTATATAACTGCTTCATTTTACTACTTAATTATGCACGTTTATATATTGAGGAGCACGTATAAATTACTAAAATACAACCTTTTAATTACGTGCAGAACTTGCACCACGAGAGATTCGTACTCACTTAGGTATTTAAATAAATTTAAGAGAAAACGATATTTTCTGTTAAAATATATACAAATATTAATACGTAATTTTTCACAATATAAATATATTGCCTAGAATATCTTTCATAGGCGTTAAAATATCGAGATTTTCTCAAAAAACTAGCACAATAAGAATCACTATTATAGTTTCCAGTAACTTTTAGATAAATTCCTAGCGAGGCCATCTTCTTCTTAATCTAAATTTTAACAGTAACAGAGAGGAAGAAGAGGGGCATAGAGCCATCGATATAATTTTTAGGTAAACTTTAGATTGACTATCGATATCCCTTAGCTTCAAAATTTGCTGCTGGTCACCCTACTCAGAAAAGGCGCGTCATGTGCTACGGCGCAGTAGGCAGTCATAAAAGTAAATGTGTCCACCCGAGCAATTCAATTACAGCTCCGGCTACAGTCGATAGTAATTTCATATCTATCCAGTGTGCTCTGGAGTCGCGCGCACCGGACGCACGTAGTTGGTGGATCGATAGTCCATTATGGTGCGTTCGGTGTGTATGCATTGCTTGACCATATGATGATGTCCTCTAATGATAGACGATTTTTTTTCATTATGGTACGTTTTCTATGATGTTGCTTATCACGGGCTAAAACAAATTTATATTACATTGTCTTTGATTTGACGTAAAATTCCAAATTGAAATATACTTTGTTGTGAACCATGTTTCTAAATCAGTTAGCCATTTGTTTTTATATCGTTTATTTCTGTTTAGAATTCATCGCAAACAATTAGAAATTCGCATTCTTTTCGAGTAAGCAATTGCATTGAAATTGCATGCCACATGCACTACGCATGTGGCACGCAATTTTAATGATGTATGCATGCAATTCAATGCGCCTCTTTTGCGAATTTCGATCTCATGAACGAGTCCAGCGGGACGCGAGCCCAGAGATAAAGGTTAATGATGATATTATATACTAATACACTTAAGATTCTGCACGTATGGAGGGATCCTGTACTAAAATCATTGACTTTTATTGTGAATAACCTATGGCTAGATATCAAGCAAAATAGGATGTGAATAGCACGTAGTTATAACACATGGGTAAACATGGCAACTACGTCAAAGATTGCAATAATGTTGAAGAAGCACACAAACAAACAAGTAAGGCCAACCAATAGCTTTAGCCATTGTACGGCAAAACAAGAGAGCAGACACGATCACTGGAGCAGGAGTTGGAACAGCTACCGATTCGTCAACCGCAAACCTGCCGGATTTTGTGTCAAATTATTTCTATTTTCTTTGAGATTTTAATAATTGCTTTTAATATACATTAATTCAATATTTTACTTTTTAAATTCAATTTTATAAGACTAAAAGTAAACTCCCATAAGTTAGCGGAAATAATGTTCAAAAAATTTATAAATTCATTCAAAAATTTATAAATTTCAGTAGTTTTTTACAGCACCGGCGGAAATTGAACACCATTAAAACAATAAAAAAACTTGGACAAGTGTATCGTTGATAAGTATAAACGTTAAATAATTTGTATTTTAAAAATATTTTAAAATACATTAAATTGTAAAGGTATTTATTAAGTGAACACATTTTAATTCATCATTTAAGAGTACATTCCTTTTGTTACCTACTGTAAAATTTGCAAAATAATAGATAATTTATTTTTATATATTACAGGATTAATAGGAATAATATATTATTATTATAATAGGAATATATCAATAATATGTTTGTGTAAAAAATTTCAACTCGATTCGATCAATTCTTTTTACATGTTGAATATAAAATTGACAAAGATATTTTTCATTCGTATTATTATTTAATATTTTTATTTGCAACACTTTATTCTCAATAGTAAGGTACTTATGTTCCAGGTTCAATCAGGTATTTTATGTCCCACAAAAACAATTTCTCGTAATCAATGTAAAACAATAAATGTAAAATAAACATATATATATATATATATATATATATGTATATAACATGTTAAAGATACGACGTTGATCAAAGATAAATAAAAATAAACAAGCGACATGTCAAGTCGAGAAAGGATATAGGGTAAGATGTATGCCTAGGGGAAGGATTTGGATCTGTAAGACTACGTTGCTTAATGCGACTTTAGAGGATTTTTGAATGCAAATTCTGTGTAGGAATTAAATAACGTAAAAAAATAATTTGAAGCGAAAGTTTTGTAAGTTAAGTGAGAAGAAAATAAAATTATGTAACATTTATGGTATGGGCAGTATAGATAATTTATCTTCTTTTTTAATTCTTCGTAAATTGTATTTGTTGTATTTCTATTATTTGTTACTTAAGGGAAAAATTGCTATTAAATTACATCTATGGTTGTCTCCTAATAACGACACTAAGGAGAGATTTTAGAAGGATTGGAGAGAATTTGCTCAAAAAATAACTTTTACGGTGATTTTCTAAAACAAATAATTAAATTATAAAGCTAAAAATATAATTTTTGGAAATTTTGCATATGATATTTTTGGGTTGCCATAAAATATGATAAAAGGTTATTAAGTGTTTATCCATAATAATTTAATAAAAACTATTGATAAACAAGATTATTAAATATAAAATTTTTTTCTTTCGATTTGCCATCGAGTAATTTAATGAAATATGAAGAATTTATATTTTAATCTTTACGTCTACAATTCAATGACACCTGGTATTTAGTCAGTTAGGTAGATGTTTAGTAAACATCTACCTAACTACCCGGCTGACTAAATAGTGAAGTCAGTGCCCATCAGTACGCAATTGTAATGCCACGACTTTACTAGTATAAAGAAAAACTACTTAATCATGATACACAATCTAGAGTTAAAAATGAACTTGATCATGAGATGTATGACTATATGATATAAAGAACTTCAAAATGAAAATGAGATATAAAAACCTTTATACCTCAATATCAAAATGTTCCCCATTTACTTTTATGGTTTGTAAGACTAAAGAATTTTTCTATAATTATTTTCAATGAGACATAAAAATGAAGACTTACTGTAACTTATCGTTCCCGTTGAAGTTGACGAATATACCCACGTACACCGCCAAGATGGAGAGCAGGACGCAGGCGAGTGCTACGGTCGCGAATTTGTTGACGAACTTCACGCCGATGAAGACGATGGTGCCCATAACTAGCAGTAGGCCCGTTCCGTACACTCGGAAGTTATTGTACATGGCCTCCGCATCCTTCGTGAAGTCGCCGAATATAGACAGTGTCGGTGCCATGTACGTCTGCGAGGTAAGAATTAGACATAGTTTACAAAAAAATTCCTGAAATTTTTTTTCTCACACATTTTTCGGTAAATGAAATTACAGAAGATTAAAAATATTAGAACACGTGGAGAGGTGACTGCGGAATATGTCCTTTAGTTTACGCTTCTTTAGAAATTTTGAATCAATTTGTTTCAGTCTTCGTTTAGATGTTTTGAACTTGTATACAGTTAACATAGGCCTTAAAAATATATATGCAGGTATTTATTATTGATATTTTAAAATAAATATTTAACTTATTTGTGGTAATGGGTTTAACCATGATGATATGTCCCATATACATGAATAGGCGCATAAATATATGTTCCATGTTATAAAAGAAGCTCATATATAAAAATAATTTTTTGCCATTGGCTTCGTTCGTGAGGACTATTCAGTTTATTCAATCATTCATGACCACGAGATATCTAGTCAATAATTCGGTATTTTACTCAAACTCTAAGCAATAAAAATCCAATAAAATTATCCAAAAATATAGATTCGAAATACATGGTTACCTTAATTCCACCCTTTTAAAATATTGTTCAGGGCCACTATTTGAGTAATTTCCCAAGTATTTTCAAATTAAAAAAAAACTATTTTTATGTCTTTAACTGGTTGTATCTCAAACTATTGAAATTATTAATGGGATACATCACATATACTATTAATGTTACGAAAATAGTTCGATCATCAGTTAAAAGAAGTTAAATGAACTATAAGACTGATATTTTGAAGTATGTGCATCAGATATTTTGGAAAAAGTTAAGTCAGATATTGCTCCACTTTCGATTTTTTTAAATATACTGTCTCTCCTTTCTAAATCTTATTGCAAAGATGATAAACTTTAATTTGCGGCGCAATAAAATGATAAACAGAATTCTCCTGGAATATTCATAAACATATCTTTCATATTTTAACATTTACTACTTTCTATTCCTTTAAGTTATCTCTGATTGGGGTATGTTGTTTATGTATGACAGAGGAAAATTGTGTGAGTAGCAAGCAAGTAGGTTTTCGGATTCCAATAACGCCTAGACGTTGATTTACTTTTAACCTATTAGATGTTTCATCATCAGCAGCAATTTTTAAAGTGTCTAGCGTAATAACCATAGTGAAATGACATTTGATTTGATTTGAATGAGATATTTTTAAATGTTATTCATAGTTACGAGGGAAAATTATGAGTAGGTAACACAAAAAGTTTTTGACGTTAACCTGGAACCGCTTTTGGGGTAATAAAACGAATTATGATTTTTAAACGAATTTTTTCATAAACCAAGTAACGAGTTAAATATTTAACTCTTGCTTCTCTTCTCTTGCTTCTCTTCTCTTCATTACTTGGTTTGTAAAAACATATCTAGCCAAGGAACTATGAGAGAAAGACAAATAGAAACGCATCGAATTTGATATAATTGTTGTAGATCCTTACACTCATCACATTATTAAAAATGTAAAAAAATATAAAACGGTCTCAGAAGACTATTTAATTAAATTCCAAAGTTATTATAATCATGTTTTAATAACCCAATCTTGAGATCATTTTGAATAATTTAGTGAGAGGTTGTGTAAATATAGGTAGAAAGCATAATTGTAATTTATACCAAAAATTATGATTTTTTTCAGATAATTTTATATCGTTGGTAATACCTAGTTACATAAAATATATAATTTTGTTTGAAGTACTCCCAAACAGAAACGTTTTCGTTCGTGTGTCTAGTTTTTTTGTTTGTTTCGTTGTTTGTAAGAAAACTAGGTTGAAAAAGATTTTCATAATCGCACATTTTTTTAATTAACTCAAGGATGGTTCACGGTAAAAAACCAAAAATTATTAATTATTTTCTTATAATACTGTCTCGTAGCTATAAACAAAATGTTGAAGATATCTCTCGGGATCGTTTCATTACACTTATTACGCTAGACGGTTTATAATTCCAATGTTGATTTGTTATAATGCATAAGAAAAGTTACGTATGTTAGTCGCGGTTAAAATTAACTGACTCGTCTAAGTTTGTTACTTAATTATATGTATGGTTTCAGTTACTCAATGTGGCTAATGTGGCAATAACCAGTTTCGTTTTCAAACATAAGACAACAGATAACTTGCAAATGAATGTAGCTGTGTAAATTAACAGCTAATATTTCGAGATGTGATGTTTGTTTCAATGTATTTTAATTATAACGTATCATATTCCTTTCATAACTAGAAAAAATGACAAAGGCGTTTAAACGTACCAATATACATTTATGAACCCCTGTACCCCATTGTGCGATAGGTATTTGTCAAGCTTAAACAAAAGCGTTCCGATATTAGTCGAACACTGACGAAGCGCGATCTAGGATAAGTCGCAATAGTGCTGCGGTTGCTTATTATCCGTTTTTTTATGTATATGAATCATAAAAGATTATTTGATGTGACATATATGATTGCTATTAATTAATTTTTAAATTTTATTAAAAACTTGTAGTCATTTGTTAATAAAAATACACAATGTGCAATTGGTGTGAACGAAAATTGTGTGAACATTGTTTCTAATTTTGTTTAAATGACAAAAAAGCTTCCCGATTAGGGAGATAAGAAAGTAGTAATGATCAGTTGTAGTTATTTCCTTTTTACATGAAATGTTGCCAAATTTAAGTAGATAGAAAAATTAATATTCAATGTAACGTAGATATTATGTTTTATTCATGATTTCAAGTAAATCATATAAAACAGTTAAATGTTTTAAACTATGTTCATCGACTTTATTGATATTCTGTATGGGTATTGAAAAATTCATAATTTTGTATATGTACTAGAATCCACTTAAGACGTTCTCGTTTAATATGATTTTCAGCTTAATAAGCTCTCTGACCTAAATTTCATGTAATGTATTCTACTTACCACGATTCTTCATCTTTCTTGTAACACCAAAGCGGCACAATGCAATAACCCATTTAAGATCAATGATCGTGACCAATTTAATTCCATTAAAAATATAATTACCTTCAATTGTTTAACAAAATTATGCGCTAAATAACTTTGGTTTCTCGCATAACAATTTTTCCTATTTAATACGCTATTTTCGTATGGTCACGTGAAAATCGTATTAATCTACGTTTCACTATATTTTGGATCATACTATTGCATACTTATTCATTTGTATATTAATAACGTTCATCTCAACATTTCTCAGCGCGTTGACGTGTGCGATACTGATATTAGACTATTTTGCTTGAAATGTGACACGCTAATATACAACGGAATCTCTAATGCAATGTAATTATTCCCATTTGTAGTATTGCAACACAACCCTGAATTCATTTCGCGCTCATCCATCACTGGTCCTTCAAACTTGAACAGTATTGGTTGACGGCTCACAAATAGTGATTATTTCATTTGAGAGAGATTTTTCGCATTAGAGATTTACCTCACAATAGAGGAAAATTTTAATGTGGCATAATTTGCAGGTTTACAAGGTGATAATGAATCGGAAATAACATCAATACACGACATATTTTGGAATTTAGTTAAATAGTCTTCTAAGACAATTTTATATTTCTCTACGTTTTTAATAACGTGATGAGTGTAAAAATCTGTTGGTGTTATTAACTATCGAGAGATTTTTATAAATGTTGGGCGATCCATACAAAACGAAGAAATATTTTAAAATTTTTCTCACTTTTCATAGATTCTAAGGACTCTTCTTATTCTTGAATGTTTTTGCGTTCAACATCCCTGCTGAATCTGGATATTTTTTAAAGAAAACACCTGTAAATCGTGCCAACTTTGAATTTCTAGTAATTCGTATTGCGGACGATTTCCGTAAATATGATTACCAATATAGGCTGTTCTACGGTCTTTCTTAAAATCTATTACGGCCATTGTGTCATTCGTAGCTTAGACGGACGTAAACATTCAATTAATTAACTTACCTGAGCGCCAAAATCGGGGTTCTCCGTGCTTTTATTAATTTCGTCCAAGCTTTCAACTTACGTTAAAGGCAAATTTTCCATTACTTTGTATCATTCCTATTATTAATTATGTTTTGTATTTCCATCGTAAAATATGAAAGACAGTCGTTATTAAAACCGTCGAGTATTCTCGACAATGAATTGGAAAGCGGGCCGATCGTAAAGTACTATCAGATATCGTTTTTATTGTCGGCCTAATTATGAAAAGTTACTACTTCCTGCAATGCGAGAGGAATTTAATTAATTTGAGAAAAAAACGCTGTTATAACAGTCGTTACTGGTGGACGTTTGAAATTAAAAGTCAATGATTGTTAATGATGTTTGTTTACTGTAATTGAGTTTGGGGCGTTGTGGGTGTCGGTGATAGAATTTTAAAAATAATATGGTGTGGTCAAAAGACGAACGATTGGCTTATTAAAGGAAACTTCAAATTTACTCAGGAGGTTCTATTCTGGTTCTGTCAGGATACTGGTTATAGATCTGTGCTAATATTCCGAATTTCTTTTGTTTGTTAGAACTCTCAAAACTGGCACGTATTTTTTTTCAAACTTACACGAGAATAAAACATTTTTTTAAGAAGCAATTCGCCAAAAAACGGGGAACAAAATACGGCAGGTAGTAAAATGATAAATATCTTTAAATGTTTATATTATTGTACTCTACTTTTTGATTTTTACATCTGTATACTTGGGAACAGGAAAACTCCCCCCCACTTCCCGAAACCAAATTCTGAATTTGTGCCTGTCTCTGTTTTTATACTGACGAGTTGGAGATATTTTTAAGGATTACGCATCAGCGATCTAATTGAAAGACCTGTTAATATCTTATAATGGAGTTGGGGCAATAACTTACAGTTTAAAGTAAATGAGTTCACTATGTTGTGTATGATTATAAAGTTTCAGTGTAACTATAGAAAATTATCATTTATTTATGGGTAACTATAGAAATGTTGTATCGAAATTGTCATTTAGCATATTATTTTTTCTAGTGTATTGTTATTCACAATACATTAGAGAAGATAATATTTTGATTTTTGCACTTGAGAATTTGAGTAGATGCCACGTATATCGGTTATGCGATGCAAAATATATACATGTTTAAGGAAAGAGTCAAGTGCCAACTTGACTGTATTTCCTTAAACATGTACACATTTTGCGGCATTTGTAGTCAGGGGTACATAACCGATATACGTGGCATCAACTCAAAATCTATTCAGAAATCCAGTAGTAAATATTGTTTTGAAAATGTGGAATGACGTAATTTTATGAGGTATTTGACATTAGGTTTCTCGACTCATGGGTCGATTTCTGCTTTTTTAATAGTTTCTACAAGTTCTGTCTACTGTTTAGTATGATGGTATATTTTCATCCACTTTGTTATTTACTCGAATATCGAACATAGAGAAATACTCATTTTCTCGGTAAGCATTATTTTTTGTTTAAGTCTATATGGGGATACGGTGTCATATTTTTAAGTATTTTACAGTTTATATCAAATTACATATTTAAGATAATTTTCCCATAACCAACCGGTCGAGGTCGTATTTGAAACCTAACTTGCATATTTGCAATTCATAATTTACTTTCACGTTCGTATTCAGGGCCCTGTCCCTCAAATTGACAGGGCCCTGAAAACGAACGTGAAAGTAAATTATGAATTGCAAATATGCAAGTTAGGTTTCAAATACGACCTCGACCGGTTGGTTATGGGAAAATTATGAAACAAAATGAACTCTTATATGATGAGTCGTGTATCCATGACTTTCTACTTATTACATTCATTTTTTCAAAAATATTATGACGCCGAAATTTTAAACTCGGTGTAGTAATAAAGCATATTGATATGCATATATTTCAATAGTTTATAACAATTAAAAATATTTATTTAAAAATAATAAGACGTGCAAATCGAGTTTTAATTTTTTTTAAATTAAATGTATCGCCTATTAATTAAAAGAGAAAATAAGAATTTCAAACGTATTTTTTTTAAAAGTTATATGTAAGGTAATTCTAGAGAAATTATTCTTTCCTATATCTTCGAAATTATTATAGTTTATGCGCAATACTAGGCAATATATTTACATATTTAAAAGTGATATTAATATTTGCAAATCATTTAATAGAAATGTGTGAAAACTAAACCAAAGTTTCTAAATCTTGTAGTTTTCTGAGAAATTTACCATATTTTATGCGCAATATTAGGCAACATATTTAAAAATGATATTAATATTTGCAAATAATTTATGTTTCTATGCGCCTAAGTGCGTACGGTACTCTTGCAGTTCGGATTCTATTTATTCATAACAAGTTTTATGTTTTAATTGTTTGATCACTTTTGTTACTGAATTATTAGTAACATGAAAATATATTTATGCTGAGCAATAAACATGGAAATTAATTTGATTAGAAAATTTGTAACCCAGTGAAAATGTGGAGATTAAGGAGTAGATGAAAATTGTCAAAATTGTAAATAATATTAATAACGATTAAATATAGTGGAATATCGCAGGTGCTGTCAACTTTTTTTTGTGGATGTTACTGTAATCAAACTACCAAATTGAAAGGTATTCATGTACGTATGATTTTATTAATACAATATCAAAATACATAGGAAATCGTATAAATTTCCTGTTTTGTAATTTGTATAAAAATTTCTACATTTTACCGTATGTCCGCACTAGCTGTTTGCTAACGATAATATTGATCTATAAAGGTATTCAGCACAGTGTTTTCCAGACGAATGTGGCTTGGCAACGTCGCTCACGTATTTTCGTGTATAGCTTTTAGTATTGTAGTTGAAGCATATTTCTTTGCTATTTATAAGTTTTAAAACAAAATAATTGTTCGAGTAAGTTGAATTTTTAATCCTGCACTGCCTCATTTTAACGTAACTATTTTAGAAAGGAGGCTTTGCAGAGATGATAAAAGTAAAGCGAGTCGAGTAAGGGAGGAAATATCAAACTAATGTTAAAAATATTATTAAAAAATCTGGGACAACATATCACTCCTATAATAACCTATAAAATTTACAAAATAGCTTTTGCAATGGAAATTAAGAAGCAATGAAAAAAAACATGTTTATTTTTCACGAATAATAGGAATTTAATATAAATATCCCATAACTTTTCGTCCCCTGAGGGTCAGAATATTGTAAAATTCTTTCTTACTTTACGTCACTAACGGATTATACATCTTAAATTTCATGCTTGTAGGGGTGTTTGGATTCGGCTTTGAGTGTTCAGTCGCGACTTTTTCATATCCAATATAGATTTACAGGAATCCTTAATAACACAAAAATTATATTATTTATCCACAACTTGCGATTCGTAATGTTATTTTAGACGAAATTCGTAAAATAAGATATTAAGCAAAATTTATAATTAATGATAGTGATTCAAACGTCTTATTTATAATTATTGATAGTGATTCATACGTCTTTAATGTGAGCTATTTTGGACTTCAATTTAATCAAAATTACATTACAGAAATTAAAGTGCCAAAATCCCACGTAGGCAAATAGCTTGGTCCTATTTATTTTTTTGCTACATTTTTCTCATATTGAAATTATGTCACGTAAGCGGCTCTAAACGGCGGTAAGGAGATGTAGCATTACACAGGAGTCGCTACGAGCAACTGATCTAACCTTGAGACGGCGGAGTTCCTTGGTTATCCTTGAGATTTTTGTTGACGACTTTAGTGTGTTATTTTATTTAGTGCATTTTATATTCGAGACAAAATGGATGTATTGATAAAGTTACTCTTTGAAATAAAGATCCTCTCTGGGTATAATAAAGAATAGTATCCATTTAAAATACGTAATAGGTATATAATGAGTTTTTTGTGCAAATACTTTTTAAGAACGTAGATTCTAGAGATCGAAATCAATACGAATTAAATAGTAATAAGATTTTTTTTTTTCAAAATCTTTTATTTTAAAAACGAAACCTGTACGGTGGATGTAATACAATTAGGGTGGTCATATCTAAATTTTGTTGATTATGAATCGTATTTAATTTGTGATTTATATTTCGAATTTAACCGTTTGTGTAGGCGTGTTCCTTTTAGATCTCTTTGTTCCTTCGTTGCAGGTTTATATATCCGCTATAGGCGGCACAATTTAATTTAGCTGTTTATTCGATCATATATGTGTTATAGATCTTTTTATTTTCAATACATTTTTCCCAACGAGCTATTCGATGTTTGAGGGTTTGCATTTCCTTTAGATTTGTTGTCATTGTCTATATTACGTGAATCCAAAGACGATGTGCCTTGAATTCATGCTCTGTGCAAATTTACCTTCATACGTAGTATATGAAAATAATTATTTATTAATAATTATATGTTTATAACTAGTTTCATATAGGAGTTGAGTATCTTAAACGCCGAAGATTATCGAACACTGCGATGTTTAACTATTATACGGCGCGGTTCCATTCACAAAAGTGCTAAATAAAAATATTGTATAGAGCCAACAGTGAGTCTACCGTAGTCTGTATAGTACTATATATATATATATATATATATATATATATATATATATATATATATATATATATATATATATATACACATATATATATATATATATATATATATATATATATATATATATATATATATATATATATATATACACGGAGTCCGGGAATAAATGTCGAACAAAGAAAGACGCTATTCGTTGGCTATAAAAGAATAAATTTTCGTTGAAATAACATGTAAAACAAACCTTTTTTTTAATTGAGTGAAAAAAATATTACACATAACTCTTTTTAACACACTCAATACTTGCCCGGCGTGCGGCTTTTACCCACAGTGGTGATGTCTTTGCAGTTGTTCGTGGGTTATTCCCCCGAGCAACGCTGAACAATATGCGCAAGTATCGTGTGGACGAAAAAGATGACAAATAATTATGAATATTATTTTCAATTTTCTGAAAAAAAGTCATCCTTCAAATTTTATTTCAACATCAATCAACTATTTTTCAGTCAAAGGTTTCGGTGCTTATTCCCGGTACTTATTCTCGGACACCGTGTATATGTACACATACACACTCACACACACGCACACACACACACACACACACATATGTATATATATATATATATATATATATGTATATATATATATATATATATATATATATATATATATATATATATATATATATATATATATATATATACACATAATATACACACACACACATATTTATATGTGTGTATAAGAAAGCCCTTTTTTGAAGAGACATTGAACATGTTATAAAGTAGCTTGAATGTCGGAAAATATAAAAAAAATCTTAGCAAGTACCAGACTTGTGAAACAGTAATCGATTGCAAAGATGTTTTTTCGAAAAGGTATTTTATCGTAGTAATGTGATTATTCTATGTTAAAGCTATACTGGTTTTTATTTTATTTTATTTCTCAGTTTATTCCATATTTTTAATATAACGATGTAAGCATTAAACAACACATTCTTTAGTTATAATACTAATTCATAAGAATTATTAAAGTTATCTCTAATATTTGGCTGACTGTATATATATTTATTGCGTACTGAAAAGAAAATATGGCTTTAATTATGTTATGAAAATGGATACATTACGCTGGGGAATACACATATTTAATGTTCATTCTTGAAGAAAAATTTACATAAAGGCAGTTTCATGTCAGCCTTTAGGATATAATAACGGTTTAATGTCGTGGTTTTCGTGAGTTTAATTTATATGGCATTATTTAAGGACGTAACTTAGTTATTTGTAATTTTAAATGAATTTAATATTTCTCGTAAAAATCATGCCGTCAGTAAAAAATCATCAAAGTAAGATTTTATTTTTTGCAATTACAGTAAATGTCAATCCCATCAAAAACATGAATGTGGTGAGATGGCACGAGTTCTCTTTAAATAATCATATTACTTTAAAAAAGATTTGAAATCAAAATAACCGTCAAGTTCTCAAGTATCTTTTTTATGCGGAATTAGAATAAACTTCAAATTTAAAATATACGTATAAAAATGAAAGGCTGAGATTTTCCTTCAAATTTGCTTTAAAAGCAAGAAAGCATTATAGAGTTTCGGGATTCCACAAAAATTGGGAGATCCAAAGATTTGAAACACTTTCTGTGTTTTCAAATCTTTGGATCTCCCAATTTTTCACTTATATTTGGTCTAGGCTTTTTTCGCGTAGCTTTTTCGTTCATTTATATTATCTGCTTTAGGCTATTTACTCATATTCATATAGGCATGTCTTTTCGATTTCATTTTACGGCTGTTTTAATTATATCTACGGTTTTCGATCTTTAGATATGTATACTGTCCATCAGAAATGTTTCCAACTATCCTAATTTTTATATATTTTAAGGTATTTATTCTAAATTGAAAATTTCGATATTAGTTCCCATATATATTATACCAGATTTCAGTCTCAGTTTCAGTTCCCATATATATTATACCAGATTTCAGTCTTCTTTATACAAGTACACATCAATGTTGAAGGTGATGAAGTTTGTTAAGCAATTATCCTAGAATGATATTTTAGACAGTCTCCATAGTTAGTTAGCATATCTCTCCGTAGTATAGTAGAGGCGATAGCGAGTGTATTCTGCCGACATTATTAACCTATGGTTGCCCATTAAGAAATTAGTTGATTACTAGATCCGAGTCTTTTACAGTTTAAGAGATCGGGAGAACTGTAGAAATAGTTGTGGTAGATAAGCGATAGTGATAGTAGAAATTAGATTTCTACCATAAATAACAATAGAATGAGACTTCGTAGGATTTACTAGAAGGCCATATTAGGAGCCCATTGATCGATCATACTTAAATCCGTGTCCAAGAAATTAATAGCGTTAGAAGTTTTACTAAGGTCAATATGTGTAAATATCATCCATATGTATATAAGAGATACATGCAGTGGAGGTTTTTAACGATAGAATCAAGAAACGCGTGACTTTTCTACGCCCAGATTTCCAAGGAATTTCTAAATATTAATAAGAGAACGTTTTTTAATGGAAATAAAAATGAAATGTTTTTTAGCATTTCTACATATTTGTGAACATTTACTTCTAAGTACTTTAAAGGTTAATTCTACCCATACTTAAGTGACTTCGTATTTGTTTATATTTTTACTAGGGGTGAATGAGGCTTTAACTGTAATAGTATTTGAGGTGTAGATTAAAATTAGGTTTGCCTTTTTTCGATGGAATATAGATACCCTAACGAATGGATACCCTAAGGGACTTGAAATTTAATAGTTAGTACTAACGTAGTAACAAATTAAGTATGTGGGCTTAAGTATTGATGAATACTAGAAATAGCAGTTACTGTTATATTCATTTAATTTAATATTCAAGTTAAGATATATGCTTATATATATATATATATACGTATGTATGCTTATACATACATACGTATATATATATATATATTTATTTATATATATATATATTTATTTATATTTGTCAATATCGCTCTTTGATTCATCATGAAAATCTTCAGAGCTAAAGAATATATAGTACGTCAATTGATAGACGGCATACACACGTAATGTAGTTCGATCGATTTGTTTAAAATTACAAAGTTAGGAAATGAACCTTATTCAGACTGACAATGGAGAAGGAAGGCAATACAATTTGGTTGCCGTTCCTGACAATATTCCGCAGTTTATCTACTTTGGAGCTAGATGTGTATAGGTCAGTGTTAAAATCAAACATAATGAGCGTGTCAGAATAAGAAGAAACGTAGGTATAAATAATGTTTTCCAAATCACTCAAATAGCAGACAACTGGGAGAGAGTACGATGTGACCAGTAAGAACTGAAATCCGTGAAAGACATTTCGAAGAAGAGGAAATCCATAGGGGACGAGCTTCAGTAGGAGATTATTTAATGATTTTGAAGTGGAAATCAGCTTGAAGTTATATAGTGACTCCTCCACCACGCCTCTCGACGTAATTATTGAGGAACAGGGTATAACTAGGAAGTAGAAACAAAATTGAGGGAAGATTTGGTTTCAATCAAGACTCACTAAAAAGACATGCATATAGCGGAAGATTCTCAAAACTAGCTATAAAACCAGAATAGTGGGCAGATATACTTTGTGTATTCAGATGGCAAAAATTCAGATTTATGTATACTAGAAATTATGAGATATAAAAGAAAAAAATATGAGATTTAATATTTAAAAGAAAACAGGTTATAAATATTAAGTTATTTTTTTGGATCTGGTGCGTGGTGCGTTTTCCCGTTTTGCATTGTTGTTGTCTGGCAAAGGCAGAAGGCAGTGGTTCACTTAGTCCAGATATTCGCGACACGTTACAGCCTCTTTATACCCATTAGGCAATATAATAATTTCTTGTTAATCCCTGGTCGAGCAGTTATTTTGATTCACAAGTGTACGTGCCTCAATAGTTGTCTGGCTCAGATTAGCGACACCGTGATAAGCACGGTACACACGTTTTAGCAGTTTTTTCTGTATCCAAACTAAATGACGGTTTTCGTGACGGGAAAACTTGATAACAATGAGACGATGCTTTTGAACGCTGTACATTGGCGGTGCCAAAGTGATAGCAGCCCTATAGTTTATTATCACTTACGAAAGAGCATCCCAGCTTACCGACAATGATTCTGAGAGCAGCAGCGGAAAGTGAGATCCCATTGTCCTCCTTGATATTGTAGATTAGCAGAGTGTTCCATCCACTTCTTGTCCTAGCTCCTGATTCCAAAATTCTAGATCAGTGGAATTTGATAAAGGTTACGAAACTCCGCAAACTTAAAGGAAAGCGTTTCAGGCGTTGGGGTTCGTGCTGCGGTTGTGAGACGCAGTATGTTCGGTTATCCCTGGAAGTGTTCTAATTCGACCGTATATACCTCCGTAATCCGTTTGGCTGCAGAGTTCATGTTGATGGTAAGTTGCATAATGCATAATTTGGACGATAAAGCATTTGACGATTAAGCAATAACAAAAATTAACGATTAAAATATATATGACTTGTAAAAAGTGAACAAATAAATTATTTTGAATATAAATAACATAGTGTAGTATTTTGAAAAAGTTACTTAAAAATATTTTGTTAAATGATTTTTATTGAAAAAGCTGATAAACTACGGATAGCAAACAAACGGGACTATCTATCCACAATAATATTAATCTACGACCTATTTTATCTATATGCAAAACTTATTTGAATTCTGTTGCGCCGTTTAAGCGTCAAGAAAAAACAAATAAACAGCCAACCTTTCACTCTCGTTATATTAGTAGGAAAAATTTTGATCGTTTGGATATATAAGTTGAATTTTTGAATATAAAAATCTCTCTATTTCTTATAACATAAAGCAAACTAAACGTATGGCCAGCATTTCCATGAAGTTTTTTCTTCTGCATTCATTAATATAATTTTTTGTTTAATCTAATGATTTAGGATAAGGGATATTAATTTCTGAGAGCAGATTTTTCTTTATTTTGCTTTAATCAAAGGAATTACGTTATCGGAAATTTATTAAATCCATTCGGATTTACACTGTGTGAGATTCGGCGTGGCTTGACGCCAGGCAATAAAGAAGCAGGAAATAAACACGGAGCCAACTAAGCGTAACGTATGAGCATCGTAATGATACGCGAGAGCCATTCGCTCTAATACCTTTCGCAAACAGCAATAACTCAATTTGTTCGCAACCGTCTTTCCTTCTGATATCTTTAGGCCTTTATAACTTCTGAACTTATATCTCTTGGTATTACGTCTAATGTAAGTATATAGCCGATATCATATGAACGAATATTATATAAGCTTATATGAGGATATTGCAGAAAATGTATGGTTACGACATTGTGTAAATGGACATGTTATGCTGAGGAATATTCAATGTGATCGATAAAATTCTTAAAGTAAAAAATTGCACGTAATTAAATTTGTTAGTAATATAAGACCGTTATTTGAGGTTTATAATTTCGTTAATTTTGTTTTTATAGGCTTGATTTGAATGCCATTATTTGTTAGAGTTTTTTTTTTGAAGACAGATGTTATTTCATCAAACTGGTCTTTACTCCGTATTGATAAACACGCTAATATGAAAACACACAAAGACGCAGGTAGAAAATTGTTTCTTTTAATTTTGAAAAAGACAAACGTACTGTGTTTGTTGCCAAAATATTCAGGTGCAAAATTATGCTTGGCTCTTTTTGGATTATTTAACCATCGAGATTTAATGAATTAGTTAAGGGTACCACAACTTACATTATTGTTAAAATGACGTGTTTAAAAATTTATCCGTCTAAAGGATTAAACGGCATATGGTCATAAGTACGTTTTTTATTCTGTTCTATCTTTCTGAAGTTGATGCAAAATACCAGTTAGATTTGGCATATAGTCACAGACTGGTAAGTGCTGCCTTTGTAGATAGCCTAGCTTTGTCTTATACGGGTATATTTTTATTGTATATTAATATGGTGTATAAGCCAATAAATAAGTAGTAATAGCATTACTATAATTTTTTCTCACTAAACGAATTTACTTTTATAAAGTTGTCACTTTTGCTTTTAAATTGGTTTGACATGGTCGACATTTTACTTGTAATTATCGTTTTCCTCGGTTTTTATCAATGATTGCATTCTGCTGCCGACGAATAATTCATATACAATAAAGTTTTATATTTCATGTACGCTCTTCGCATGTTATCGTCAATATTTCAATAAAGTATAGTTTCTTTACGAATTTTTTGATAAACATTACAACATAAACAACGAAACATTCCATATGTTTCGTTAACAGGGAAAAGTTCCAAGAAATATTCTACGAATGTCGTCTATCTAACCAAACCTAACCTAACTTACGTAATTACCGACGAAAATTATTTAAAAGTTATAAATTTTTATCGTCATTAAAGAAAGTTCGTGTAGGTACTGTGATGTTTTTGTATTATCCTGATGCGAATAAGCTTTCCCCACTAATCGTTAATTACACAAGTACCCACTCGTTATCATCCAATATACATACAAACTTAGTACATTAATAAAGTCGATTTACATTTTAAGAATTTTAAATCAAAGCGGATAAAGTAAAGTGTCTGATTTTGCACTGCATTCATAAAATTTTGATATTTTTTAAATATTTTCTCAAGCGTGCAAAAAAATTTAACTTAATAGACTTTCAAATTGAAAACTAATTGCCATAGTTTCAGCTTGCTACGAGCAACGTTTTTCTAAAAATCAGTGTACAAAGATGTGCCGATAGTGAAATAACGCATACAAACGGTGCGAAACAGCGTACTAACATAAATGTGCTTCGACTTTCGGTAACGGTGCAGCCTGCCGAAGGCGTCCAGCAACTTACGAGCAGGTACAGTTGCACAAAAAAGGTAAATTCACTACGATTTCGCGGTCCTGTGTGCTGTCTTTTCCGTATAACAGTTTTCGAAATATTTTTCAATCTCTCCTTGGAGTGGTCCACAATAAATCTGATTCAAGTTTCAAGTTGGTTAAAAGGGTTATAGGTTTAGAATCTGTATATAAGAGACATAGAAATCTTATCGAAAAGTAATTTGTTTCAAACTTTTGTAAACTGCGAAGGAAATATCACAAATTTTTAGTTTATTCTTTCTATCAGAAAAACATATCGTTGTTAAAAAAGTATTCCACGCATTATGAATTTTTCGTGAAAAGTTTCATAGTATTCATTATTTCTACATTTTTATTCTATTTTTCCTTCGCCTTAGTAAAATTTAAGTAAAGACCATATTTTATGTCGAAGTATTTTGAGATTGGGACACGAAAGACATCAAAGTGTCATCAAAAAGAGTTTCATTCAAAAAATTGTGGAATACGAAATAAAGTTTCAAAGTAATCAATATTTATATATATTTTTTAAACTGATATTTTCGTATGTGCAGATTTAACTATTAACCGTTTTCGATAAAATCATTATCAGTAAGTTCTTTGAAATTTTATGAATACGTGCAAGATAATGATGAAAAGTTTTGCTTGGCAAAATGAAACCAGACAACTTTTCTGCTTAAGAAGAAATGATAATTTCTTCGACTTTTCTTCCATTTTTCATCACCCAAGCCAAACTGGGACACGTCGCTAGTAAATACATAAAAGACGAGGACAACACGAGTCGCAGACAAGATTTATGATCCGCTCTAGAAATAAAAATATGCACCCCAACCGCCCTCAAGTCTAATAAAGACGTCGAGTATCGGTTTATCTTTACGTGGATCCGGCTAGACGCAGAGACGCGAGACGAACATTAATACGGCGAAGTGGACGTCCATAAAAGCCGCACAGAAAGGTACATATAAGAAATATCAATACTGTAATATTTTTATATCGGCTTACTTTACATGGAATGCTACTTACGGGAATATCATATTTGGGCTCAATATTTATTGGAGGGAATACGATGAAAGAGAACCTTTGTGTATTTATAAGGAGTAGTAAGCCAATAACCGCGCTCTGGCTCTGGAGAGTTGAGCGACGAAAAGGTGCAGTATGGTCTATGGAAACTTTATACGTGAACGCAGGTTTTCGATAGCGCAGGATAATCTCCAGAGATTGACCGTGTGGGTAATAATTGAGACATGTCATTATAATTTAATTACCGTAGATATTTTATTTACTTTTCAAAAATGAGCCTTGTTTGAGTTATTTTGAAACTATTCATATCTAACATTATTTTTCTTAAAGAAAAGTAGTTTTCATAGCTTAGTCGTTTTCAAATAAGTCATTTTTAAGCCCAGTTTTATAAAGTGTGTATGTGAGGTAGATTAGACGATTTCAACAAGTGACTAACGTTATATCATCCACGATTGCGTTTATGTTAAAAAATAATATTAAATTGAGAATAGAAATGTATAGATAAATTTCTACTTCTTAAATTAAATTATTTCAATAGAACACTTTTTTAAACTGTTCATTTCTTTAAACAGAAACGTATAGATAAACATTTACTTCTTAAATTACTTACATTATTTTAATACAACACTTTTTTAAACTATTTATCTATTGTATTCTTTTTAAAAAAAAAAATTTTTGCGTAGTCATTTTAAAATGGGTTACTCTAAGGTCAGTTATTTAAAAAAATATATGTATGCGACGAAGATTATACGATTTAAACAAGTTTATAAAGTGTATACTATCATAACAATCTCGTACTATCCATTTAAGTGGTAGTTGAATGGTATACTCAGTCTTGGAGACTAAATTTGTAATTTGTTATAATTTTAAAATATAAACTATATGTTACATTTTCTAAAAATTTTAGGACTTTATATATTTTTTTACGTTGAATATTGTTGAAAGAATAAAACACCTTCTCTTTTTTAATTCATATATCAGAATACTCCACCACCTTGAATAGACTGCCCAGGCTTACGTTAACAGCGAAGCGGCTTTAAAGCCCCTACCGTTTGTATGCATGATAACAAAAGATGCTACATTTTTTGTTATTATGACTACTTCTTTTTACATGCACATAATCATTTGTACTTTTACATTTACCACGAAAGCTATCCGGCAATTATTTGTTACGATATAATTAAGTACCAATCTCTCATATCAGTAACATTGTTGTTTTTTTCATTTAAATTTTTTGGTAGCACTGGTTTATTACCACAGGAATTACAGAAATATCTCGATGCTAATTCTGATTCGGAAGTGAAGAAAAAAGAGTACCAGCTACCTAGTGACGATAATTAGATTGATGTCATCGAAGAGAAAAATCGTCTTGTTTTATTTTTAGTTATTGCGAGGATGAAATGTCTTGCTTCAAGCAAAATCTGTGATCAAATAAAGAAGAAAGAACTGTCTACTCTCATCAGTAAGGTGAATGCAGAGAAATAAAAAAAAAGTTTATGACGGGTTTCAATTTTCATGGTTTGATTATCACACTATAGATAAAATCAAAAAGATATTGATCAGCTGTGTTTAAAAAAGAACAATGGTGGGTGGTTATTAAATAACATCATGGCCATCTTTTATAGATTCTGCATTTTTTTAGATTTCTGACTATACTACGCATATATGTTTTGATGGTGCAAGCGTTTGTCAGAGAATTGTCCCAAATGATTAGTTAGCACTTATACGAGAAGTGTTGGAGGTATGGGATTTGATACTTGTGAACAAATTGTTTATTTTCTAAATCGACATTTGGTAACTGGTATCAAGATTTGGATTGAATGTGAAATCGGCCATTGCTGAAAAACTGAAATTTACCTTAGGAAGGAGGGATTCACAAGAGCCGAATGCCTTAGACAAAGTGCAGTCAAATAATATTGAGGAACCAGGATGCGTAATTTGCCTATGACAATTTTTTTACAAGTGTAAATCTAGCTTAAGATCTAATAGTAGTTCGTGAACCAGAAAACCTATAGGCAAATTATCTCTTAAGTTTGTGACTTCGAAAGGACAAATAGTTTACCCAACTTTATTTGGATTTCAACTTGACTTGATGATATTGTCATATGCTCCCAACAAAAATAAAGTCGTTATCCTTACGAGCTTTCTGTATGCTCAGCCAATAATATCTTCACTACCGAATAAACAACCGGATATTACATTGGCACGTCAAGGAAAAAAATGGAAACATTTTAAGATCACTCATGTTTCCGTCCGGTATCCTTCTGTCTGCCAGTTACAGCCGTATTTCTCAGAAATAGTTTTCTATTTTGCTTAGAAGAGAGATAAAGCATACTAATTTCCATGTATCTGAATAGTTAACGTTCAAAAATTAATATGGTAATTATAGAGAGGCAACTGAATTACTCGACATATCTTTTTAATTTCTTTTATAATGTGGGCCAAAAATTTAAAAGCAGTTTCGACAAAAATTTATAATCATTCCGAAATAATTTATTTTACAATTTTATGTCAGATATAAGAGTTTTAGAGATATAATTGAATATTTCCACAAAAATACACGTGTTATTCATGACAATTTTAAGTTAGTGAAAAATATAATAAGCAACATATATACATGGTGAAAAATAATATAAATATTCGTAAATAGTTTAACGGGAATGCTGTAAATCCATAAATATTTACATGTGCCTAAGCATGTACGAAATTCTCGTAATGTGGGTTCTATGTGTATTTGACAGATTTATTATTTCAACGAAAATGTACGTAATCTTATTTTTGCTTTTATGTATAGAATAACTATACAATATTTTCATCTACTATACTATAATCTGGTATAAGGTAATATTTATCGATTTAATAGTCGTTGGTTTAATTGTTATTAGGTGATTTAACGATAAACAAACAAAGAGATTTTCGCATCTATGCTGAGACAGTTTCAAAATATACAGGAATTCCTCGTACTTACGGCATATAAGCTTCTAGAAATATGCGACGTAAGTTGAATCGACGTAAGTCGAAACACATTTTTTTATACATTTCCATGTAATATTCAGGTGTTAGGTTCTACAAAGGTTTTTATTAAAAATAAATCTATATTTAATATCAAAGAAAAATGCTGTGATGCTGAAAGTAGGTACGTAAAACATATATCTATTAAAATAACAATGATTTTTAGTACATACTGTTAGATTATTGCTTTCAATTAAGTGATTTTATCGTAATTGAAAAAAATATATATATACGAGTAAGAAGCAAAATAAATTAGATCTTCGGCTTGAAGGACGCATAAATGTTTTTTTTTGTTTTTTTTTCTTGTTATCATAACGGTCTCGGCATTATTAATTTTGTTGTTAACATTAAGACTTCTGTCTAACTTAGTTTCATTTTCCTCAAAATCTTATTACATTCTCCAAATTGCAAAAGCTTCTGAAAGTTTTTTCTAAATTTTCAGAAGCTTAATAAAATAATTTAATAAATCTTTAATATAATCAATTTTGGGCAACTGGTTGGCCAAATCAAAAATGTTGGTTGTAATCTCATTCATATTTTGCTGATCTGTGGTTGAAGAACATTCAGATTACTCAAAGAAGTGTGGATACAATTTTTTCAAACTCCTTTCAGAGACATTTTTGGGTTTTACCCCTTTCCATGATGCAGCAATATTTTTTATACCCTGCAAGATATTGTAATCATTCCAAAAATCTCTCAGTTCCATACCATCATCTTCATTCGCCTTCACTGCCTGTCAAAATGTTCTGATGTAGGTCTGATATAATTATTCTCGATCCGTTGGTTGCAACAAAGATGTAGAAATATAGTCTTTATTTGGGGATCAATAAAGGATAGGCCCGGGAGCATTGTCTAGGAGGAATAAAACTGCATGAGCCAAATTATTTTTAAAACAGTACTCTTTTACGTCAGGTATGAAATGTTTAATAAATCATTTTTTAATTTTTTTCAGACTTATCAACAAAAGATAATTTGAAATCGCCTTCAAAATTTGATCCCAATAAGAGCAATTAAATGTTTCTTTGCTAATATCCCGCCTTAAGATGTTGTAATACAACGAAACCTATGTCGTGGTAAAGAACTTAAAGAAAGTAGAAATATTAATAATACATCACGTAGTTTCATTTAATTGTGGATAATGATTTTCTACAAAATTAACGCCAAATATATTCAATACCCAATAATAGCGTTAAGCGATCTTTAGCTAGAGCATAGACTTCTCTTCTTGCGATATAAATGTGCGGGTGGGCATTTTCTTCCAAAACAAACCGGTTTAATCCACGTTGAAAATTTGTTTCAGCGAAAAGTCCTCGCTTTTAATGATTTCTTTTAATATGCTGGGAAAACTCTGAGCAGCCACATAATCGCCACTAGCGGCCTCTTCTTGAACTCGAATTTATTGCAGTGAATTTCTCGTTTTAAACCGTATGAACTATTTGCGACTAGCAGAAAAATCTTTTGTATCTTCATGGCTATTTTCGCTATAATTGTTTTGCAGGGCTTTGATACTGAGGGCCTTATTTTAACCGGTTGCTGAGTTTGGTCTTGAATCCAAGCGTATAACAGTTCTTCCATTTCAGAAATTAAAGCGTTATATTCACGTATGATAGAGGAACGGAATTTAGATCTGTATCATGTAGTCTATCTTTGTTTGTCATTATTGTCTGTACAGTAGTATGCGATAAATTAAGTTCAAGTCCAATTAATGAAGTGAAAAAACCGCGATATTTGGGTTTTAAAATTTTAAATTTAACATCTACCCAACTTTTTTCATCGCTTCATTATTACTGTTTCTTTTATTTGTTATTAATTTTAGCTGCAGTTATTTCACGATATTCAAAATATCGTATAATGAAACTAAATTATAAGAAACATTTTCGGTTCAACTCTCAAAATCCTATAATTTTTCAAAACTCTGTTATGGATAGAAATATAGTTAGTGACGTTACCATATAAATTAAACGCACATAGATTTTATCCTTAGTGGTCACATGCACCAAAATCATACCGATTGCCATTAAAACGCTTATCGAGGTCATAAATTAGAGACACAGGGCAATTACGACGATGGGCGCACATTTCGAAGGGTAACAAATGTAATTTATTAAAATGATATACGTAGCACCTCTCGAAAATTGCTAATTTTGCGATGAAATGTTAGTTTAGGTGGCCTGAATGTCGAATTGCTAGTAATTAAACGTTTTAAAGCATATTTTAGAGGTGGATTTCGTTAATTTTCTTATTGTTTAATTGTCTAATTAAACTAAAAACGCTGATCATAAAAATGACGATATTTTATTTATGAAACAATATAACTTTTCAAAAGAGACTGTTTCATGAAAATTAGTAATATTAATATCAAATACGTACATTATTTGGCTACAACGTATGTGTAATGTATGATGTGGATAATTAATGAGGTTTTACTCTTCCTATTTGGTATTTGATGTTCGTCTATCGAAAATATATTTCGTTTTTCATTATGCATAGCTTGATATCTATGATTAATTATTTAATAATTTACCTTTTAGCAGCAAGGCTCGTTATTTTTAAAGGAATGAATATTTGAAGAGTCTATAGTGATAATAGTAAATATATTATAATACCGCTGTCTTCTTATGATACTCTATAGAGACGATTTTCTATTATTGCATTTGCTTGATAGCACTAAAGTTTTATTTCATTATTTGTCATGGTTATATCGGTTGGTTAAAGGTTTAACGGTTTACATTGAAGAGGCAAGACCGTCTAGCCAGTATAAGGCGAGCTTACTGGAGATGCCTTAGATAATAATTTATATAGGTATTATGAGGTCAGCTTAGTGGGCAAGTGAAATTGGCGGGGAGGAGAAAGATAATCGTTCGCTCTTGATTGTGATATCGTTACATTCGTAATTAAGAACAAAACTAACAAATTATTTATTTGTGTTTCGAATTATATGTATCTCATATAGAGAAGTGATAAAAAGTGTCACTTTCGCTGCTTGCCATCAAAATCGCTATGGTTTCTTCATTAGAGGGGAGTTGGTAGCTACATGGTTAACGTTAATATGCTCGTTAGTTATTGAGTATGATTCATAATACAGATTTTAGAAATTGTTTCTGATTAGGAAAAATATTGTCAAATCCGTTGTCGATATTAAGAGAAACCTCCGTTAAAATTGCTACAAACTCTCTACAGACTTAATAAGTTCATAATTTTGCAACATTTTTCATAAAATTCAAGTGCATTGTGACTTTAGCGAAAAGATAAAAACATAGTTTTGAGCATATGGTCAATCTTATTAGATTTAGTGTTTTTTTTAATAATTTTCTTAGACTCAGATTTATTTTCAAATATTACGTGAAAAGATCGACGATCGACCTCTTCGTCACTTTACTGATCACATTAAATAGCGAAGGATTGTTGTATTATGTTAAGTTATTATAAGGTGATTGAATTGTGCTTTATAAGTAACGTAACGATATTGGTTGAAAATTGTAATAATTCAAAATGATGATATTTTATTTTAATTTTTTTATAATGATTGTATGAGAATAATTTATTTTCGATATCAATTAAATTTGTTAAACTTAATTTCATAATTCCTCACACAGGCCGCCACCTGTGTATGACATTTACGACTTGACGTTTTGTCAAATGATTAATAGTTCCAATGTTCTTTTTTTTCTTCTGTATGGCTTTCTAATGTTTAAGTGCCAACAACAATGTATTATTTTTGTAAGGGATAGAACATTCTCGAAGGAATTTCTGTTGCATTCCTTTTTTAAATAATAAAATTGTCCTTTGTTTTTACGCGCTCTTTTAGCAAAATTTTCCATTCGGTCTTTTCGAAACCTTCTACAAGTATACATTGTTAATTATTTTTTCTGTTGCTTTCGAGTTCTCAACGGGCATGGATAATAACTATATATCCTAGCCGCAAAGTTACTTTTAAGTATTAAAGTGCGAGGATCCTTAATTGTATATCCAAGCAGTAAAGTCCTGTGATCAGTTACTTTTAAACTATTGAAGTGCGAGGATTTTTAATTATATAGCCTAGCAGTAAGTTCTGTGAACAGTTGCTTTAAACTCCTAATAGGCTAGGGTAATTATTGAATACCGTAGTTGCAAAATATCAGTTTCTTTGAACTCTTAAAGAGCATGAACAATCTACACATCTTAGCTTTGGCAAAACTTTAATTTTAAATCGGACTGTACTATGGAACATTAATTCGAGAAAGTTCTATATCCTAATTTAAAGTATAAGAAGATTAATATGATGTGTATTATAAATAAAGAATGAAACTGGTCCTGATTTTTTATTCGGAAGACACATTTAAAAGGTTTTCTCCAATTTAAATCACATCGTGAATTATCATGCGGACCAACGACGATCGATCTTCGTATCGGGACTACTCGACGATCAGCTTTGAGTCGAGATTCTACATCATCATCTTCAGGGACCCATCTGGTGGAGCAGCAAAGGACTTCTACAACCATTTTGTTCCCTTAAGGTCAGTGAATGCTAATTTTTCATACAGATGCCGAATTTTCGTTTGTCGTAAAACATAAAGAATTGAGATTCATTATTTTATTAAACTCAATTTCATTTTTTAAATATTCATTTTTAAAAATTAATTATTATTTACAAAGATTAATTTGTTAAAATATTTTTACTTCATAATTCATTTAACTTGATAATATAATTCATCATTCCATTAAGATATTCTGTCAGATTTGATTTTTTTTTTAATTTTAATTTTTCTTATGGCATTCTGCTATTTATACGCAATTCGCCATAACAGATATAAAAGACAAATTCTGTATAAAGAATTAATTGATTATTTCAAATAATATAAACATACATTAAAAAGTTTAAAATTTTAACGAACGTGAAAAAGTACCAAGTTTTTGTGGTACTTTTTAGCAAAGTTTAAAAAATTTTTTATCGAAAACTTTACCAAGTTTGTATCCTCTATTAAGCTTGCAACTGAACATTTCATAAGGACAAAGTAAATTATATTGTCAATTTAATATTGAAATTTCAATTCGGAAATTTTTTTATACTTCGCAGGTATTTAATTGAAGCGCAAATTTATTTATTAAAATCGGGTATTTTGATATACCTACTAAGCGTAAAAAACTTCAAGCGTAAAAAAGCCAACTTTTTAGATGAGTTTGCACCACTTTCTTATTTCTCCTATTATATACATGTATAATATTACATGTGTGCGAAATATCAAAGTTCTAAGTATATTGGAAGTAATCGATAGGTTTCCATGATTTATCAATGAGTCGGTGTCAAAATAAATAATGTTCAGAAGTATGTATAAAATTCTGGATACTTTGTGAAGTTGTTTTATTTGTCAGAGAATATTAATTCTGGATTTCAATTATTTCGTTATTTAGAAGGGTGAACATGGTCTCGAATGGTTTGTGTACGTGCACGCCCAGCGCGTAGCGGCTTTTACGATAACTTGACCTGTGCACTGCCGTGCGTTTAGATTTTGAAAAAGAAGAAAGAGGTTTAGATAGGGCAAAAACGATATACAAATTTATATAAGAATAAAACACTTTTTTAGTAAAACAACTTCTTTTAAATACGGATAAACATATAAAATAATTTATTAATTTAAGAAAAAGTTGTACAGTGGTTACAATTTTATATAATTGTCATGTAGATTTTATACAAGTTATTAAAATTAATCTTTTAAAGTCTACCAATTACCTCTTTTTATTTGAACTCGACTTTTAATTTTTCCAAAGATAGTAATATTTTTTTCAAAATGTGCAGATCAATTTTTTAAACCGAATCATCTTTAATTGTAAGTCAAATATTTATTTCATTATTCAACCGAAACGCAGATGGTTTTTAGTTTTTACATTTCCATAACCGTATTTAAAAAAATAATTGAAATACACTCATTTTAATTAATTTTGAAATTCCTAATACGTTATTAATTGTTTTATTTTTCTTTAAAACAAATGTCAATAAAATCAATTGATTTAAGAGCATACTATTCTAGAAGTGCAAATAAATTTTGCCAACATTCCGATATCAAGTCACAATTTTCCGATATTAAGTCAAATACAAAATTAGTATTTTTCAAAGCACGTATCATTAATTTATATAAAGTAATGTCTATGGGCAATCAGTAACTAATGTTGTTTTGTATGTTGGTAATATGAGGTTGGAGATCACTTAAAATGTTTTATGACTAATAGATAAGGAAAAGACGCGTGTTCAAAGTGAGTCTGTAAATGCAAATGACATGTACTATTTGTCTAGCCATCTAATTTCATCCCTTGAAGATGCGGATTGCTTTCATTTACGAAACTAAAATATTCGATATTAAACTCTGTCGCTAGTGGCAACTGTTAATTAACATATTTGTAAATCGCTATGAAGTTAAATAAGTATTTTAATTTATTGTAATAATTTTAATTACCCTGATGTACTTGAATAAGCCTTACACTGAAATACTTGAACCGGTTGTACTAAATTGGCTCCTTTTCATTTATAAAAAAATATCTATAGTTCTAATCTGGTTTTAAACAGTGGTGAGGATAGATCATTTGTAGGTTTCAATATGAATTTCGAACTTGATTTAGACTTCGAGTGATAATTCCTCTACGAAATGACTTACAAACTCGTGCTGTTTTGACAGAACGGCATAATTGCAGCTCGAGTATTTACACCAATAAGTTAGGCGGATTTCAAATTATTTTCACCATAGTTGTAGAAAACATTTTAAAAGTTAGATTATGTAAATTTGCTTACTTTTAATATAGTAAATTTATCGTACTCTTGTAGCGTATGGTTTGCACCAGAGAGGTACGATATTTCCCTATTTATCGATATCTTGGATAGATCGGGAGTGCAATTACATTGAATTGTTACGGTTTGTTTCTCTAAAAATCGTATCGATCGATCGACTATGGAATCAAATATTTTGAATATATTCAACTGTTAATTTATTATTTACTTCGAATAAAATAATGAACACACAGTGTACATATGGAAAAGTACATGATATAAATATAGTAGATAATTAATTAAAAATATAACAATTTTTGAACGATAATTTAACTGCTTTCTCTGTTGTTGATAGACTTTTTTAATATTTCTGAAAAAAAGTTTTCGGCAATTGCTTTTTATAACGAATAAAAAATATAACATATTGCAATCTTTCAATTTTAGGTTTTATAATAATAATAGTCTTATTATACAGAAATTTGAGAATTTAGTTCGGTTAATTGTGCGACTTGGTTATATTATTATTCTAAAATATCAAAGTAACTTATGATGTTTTATAGATACTGGAAGTATCGAATGGGGTCAAACACTAGTTTAAACCATAGTGTATAAAAAAATGAAGACAAAGGTAAATAAAAATCCAATGTAAATGTAAATCATTCCCCTGTTGTCTAATAAGATCGATGTATAATTAAAGGTATGGAACAGTAGTATAGCAGCTTATATTTTATATTCGGGACGCCCGGTAGCACGCATGACCTGTTTTCAATTAATTGAAGCCGGTAATTTGCATTACATCCAATGGGCGGAGTAGGTAAAGCAAGCGTTGGACCGGATGCCGAAGGCCGGTAAAGTTTCCAGTAAATCAAGGGTCTAAACCTGGAGCGGCCACCCGCTTCGGCTACTCCATATGAATTTGTAAATTCAGTGGAGTCATTATTTCAATGTCTTATTTCGTGGAGAAAGACTGAGGTTTAATGGTGTTTTTAGGATTATGATAAATAACCTTATTGTGGTATAAGTTTTGTAACGAGGTAACGTTTTGTGATTGCTTTTAAAAATTATTTAGTAAATATTTAGTATATGAAGGGTGAATTATATCAATGAGAATGAATGAAGCATTCATTTATTTATTATTTTTATGCGCGCCTTATAATGAAATAAAACTGTGCACAATTTAAAAGTACATAATAAATATAGAAAATCCTTTTTTATGTCATATATCAATTTTATTTACTTTTTCTCTTTACTTATCGCATTTTTAAATATGACAAACCTTCATTCAAAGCAAAGGAAGTTAAACAATTAGTTTTTTTTTTAAGTTAAACAATAACGTATTGCTGAAGATTGCAAAAAGATTGCTGAAGGAGTTAAACATATAGATGAATAAATAGTTTCTGTAATAAAAAATAATAGCTGCATTAATAAATACTTATAAAATTCGCCTGGCTTTGATAGAATGGCAGGAAGGAAACAATAGTGATAACAGAGCGAGCGAAATTGGTAGAAGTACTGTTTTTAAGACGATCTTCTAAAGCTTGTATAAATAATGTATTTTGTTATTGGGGATAATATCATAATTTGATGGTGTAAGCAGAGAAGGAATAACTCAAAAGTATAAACAACATTTAAGAATGAGGAATAGAATATAAACATAACTATTTCATTTAAGATTATTTTTATGGTGATATTATCACAATTTGATGATGTAAATAAATAAGGAATGCTTTAAATGGATTAAAAACATTTAAAAATGGAGAACAGGATATTAACTGGTAGTGAGTGAACTTAGGAGAGGTAATGTTTAATTTGGCAATATCAATAGAGAAAGAACACCTTAAAATAACAAACAGCATTAGGAGTGTGCCTAAGTTTTCAGAACGTAGACCAAAGTCGTTACTATACCGCGAGTCTGGCACCGAAGTATAAAATTCGTCATTTGAAGTAAGAGTGAGTTTAACATTTATTTTGAGAATGAAAATCGATCATTGTAAGTAAATACCCTTATTAAAACTGAAATTATATTATAGTCCATTCCGAGTTTATTATTAGTGACATACAGTACACACTGAGAAATTGGTACATAATATATGAAGCAAGTGAAATTTACGATAAATTTTACTAACTTAATTTTATTAGCAAATAACACTGTCAAACAAACATGAATCAAAATAATTTCTTAAGTTTTAAGTCTAATTAAAATAGTCACGAATTTAGATTGTATTTAATAATTAGCATATAGAAAGTAACTGTTTTGGGAAATAGCCAAATGTTCTATAGATTTTCATTGGATTACTATTGGATATGATTTAAATGTAGAATCTAAATTGTGAGAATATTCAGCACTTGGAGACAATTAATAATTAGGGACGATGACCGCAATTTAGACATGGCAAGGTAGAGAAGTGAATAGATTCAATTATTGAGAATACTTCTCAAGGGAGCCTGAGGGTCCGACCTGATTCAGTCTGCCCACTTGTTATTAATTTATAGTCGCCTAAATTTGGGGCAGCCGGCTTTATATCCGGTCAATAAGTTCTAATTTAAATTGTTAAAGTGGTGGAACTTCCGTCAAGTATGCAAACATCGGTCAAACATAAATAAGATAATAGGATTCTGAACCGTTGGTGAATTTTTTCAATTTGGAAATTTGATAAGATGTTGTTTCGATAATTTTGTTATTCGGTACTGATACTTTTACCAAAACCTTCTTAGTATTATGTCAACATACATTTGCAAATAAGAGATTTAGGTTGAATTAAAGTCAGTTTTTAAATATTTCTGACATAATCTTACGTATTTTATTTTTTTTTTGATAAATGAATATATTTCAGATTTGCTAATAGAGTTACAGGAACAGAGATTAAAGGTGGATTTAGTATAACATAAAAAATATATATTTGCGTTTTTGTGAGTTCTGTCGGTGTCACATTACGTAGTTTTAGGTTTCCTGAATTTGATTTCAAATTATTTGTATTTGGTGGAAATATACAGGATATATTCACTAGTTTATATAATTATTTTCAATCAATTGATTAAACTGTTTTGTAGAGTAAAAATTTAAAAAAATACTTTGATGAAATTTAAAGAGATGGACACAGATCTCTAGATCATTCAATGATTTTACATTACAGGAATATGTCTAAAAATAATTTATATAGAAACGATGGCAAAAATAGTTTATATAGAGCAATGGTTATATAGAAATAAGAAAAGCATATCTTCGTTAAACTCCCGTAATTTTGTACTATTTTAAACGTATTACATCAAACGTTTTGTATTATATGAAACGTAATCATATTTTTTAGTATTTTTCTAGGTGAGAATTATAAGTTTCCACCAAAAACTTTTTGAAGAATTTATAGTTTCTGCGTATAACATCGTATGAAAAAAAGAAATCATTAACTCTGGTAACGATAAAAGGACCTGTAAGGATGAAATTCATATACTTTTACTAGCGAGTAAAAATAAATCGTTTACTTTGAACTCTCAAATGTCGCTGATTGTAATATTTGATTTTCCCCCATGCTTCTGTCTTCATTAAGCGCTTTGATAATACCTTAAAATTGTTGTAATAAGTGAAGCTAGGTATATAAGTATACTAATATATGCATCAGCAACATGAGTGGTAAATCGTCGGTTATTCAGGTTATTTTGGGTATGGTGCAATTTCTTAAAAAGAAATCTTGATTTGAGACAAATATTTTAACTGATATTTTATAAACATCTGGCTCCATAAACAATATTTATATGCAGACATGCGATTAATTATTATTTTAACATAACTATATAGACAACAATATTATATAGAAAGAGACTTAATTTCTATATACATTAAATATTTTATTGTACATTTAGGTTTTTATATCTCGATTTTTTAAAGCAAAACTGAGTCACCGTGAAGTAAATATCGACGGAGGTTCACTACCATTAGTTGTTGTGTCATTAAATTTCCGTTAGTTGATTTTTATAGCATTAAAGTAGTACTTAATCTGGAGTTTTCTTTGCGTTTATATTGTTGAAGATCTTGATACCAATAAAAGGAAATTGGTAACTTACCAGCACGATCTCGACGGCGCCGACGATGTACATGGCGGCAGCGAGAGTGGTGCCCGTGTAAAAGAGCATTCCGACGGCGCCGCCGCACTCGGGGCCGAGTGAGCGTGATATCATGAAGTAGGAGCCGCCGGCCGGCACCACACCGTTGGTCGCAATCGCCGACATCGATATCGCCGTCAGCATCGTCTGTTGGAATGTAACGGTCGTAATTTATTGCGGTTTATCCTATTATGATGTGTAGGGTAAATTGAAGAGACAAGAGAAAAGGGGAACAGCAGTTATGTTAAAATAGAAGACGAAAATAAAAGGAGGGAGGTAGAAATGACTTTTTAAGAAGTTTCTTTATATTATACTAAAAATGATTGGGTTGTAGTGATTATGTGCCTATAAAGGATCATATATTAGTCATACTATTTATTTTATTTCATTCATAAAATATTAGACTGCACAAAAATATTTTGAATCCTATATTCAAATTAAAATTATGACAAACATTTGGGTTAATCTAACGAATGATACGTTAAAAAAATAGAGAAAAAAGTAACTAACAACCTAACATTATATTTTTCATATAATTTTTCCTATTATCAAATTTCGTCTATTTTTTTTAAAAATGATTTCGTAAAATAGGGGGTAAATTTATTATCAGAAAAATTTTTACTTTCCTTGAAACTAATAGCTTGATAAAGTAAATCCTTAATAAGATTTAGTATCTTTTTAAAATTGGTTAACCTTCATTTAATATGTTTGTTTTTAATTTTAATACAACACGTCTAAGTGATTTATCGTAAAAATATTATAATTGTCTTGTACTTTCTTTTTCTTTTGTTCATATATACGTTGAGTAGTTCAAACGTTATGTGATAAACAGAAACGAAAGGTTCGTTATTAGATTTTGTTTTTTTTCTCATAACACCGAAATATTTCCAATTTGGTTTTAACTTTATAACATGCTGATTCCATTATTTTTAAAACATGTTCTAATTTTCCTTATATTTAATAAGGTAAAATAGAACATGCATTAGAAATAATAGAAGTAGTATGTTGTCTTTTTGTCTGTCATATCTTAAAAAGGATCAAATTTGCTGTAAATATATATTGTGAGAAATTAGTGCTGAATTTCATCAAAACTATTAGATCATGAAAACTATTAGAAATCATGAAAACTATTAGAGGAATAGTAACGGTGCCGAGTTAATAATTTATTTTGTGACGATCTTTGTTAAAAGAAAACTTTGCTTCCTAACAACGATAATTAAACTTAATTAATGATAATTAAGATTAAACTTGTTACTTTACCCTGCCTACCTGTTATATTTCCAACATTCAATGTTATCAATTGCTAATTACAATGTTACTATATATCACAGCTAAGAACAAAAATATGCTGACTACATAAAAACAATCAACTCACCGCGCAACAGCACGTGAGCACAATAAGGAAACCCTGAACGGCGCCCGCAGTGCCCACGACCCACGTCAGTCGAATGAACAGGATGACGCCGAAGATGTTCTGTATGCAGGGCAGGAAGACGCCGATGAGGGTACCCATGCGGGGAGCGGGGGCAGGAGCACGCGCATCGGGGTCCCCGTCCGCCGCCGTCGGGATCGTATTGCTGTAGTTCGCCAGAGAGCCGATGAGGGTCGAGATCTTGGGCCGGTCCTCCATCTCCTCCTGCCCGAGAATGAATTAAATATGAGCGCTAAATATGTTTAGTTTAAAAATATCAAGTACCGAGTTGTTACTGTGGTATATACTATGTAAGGGCTTTTGATTCATACGGTCTATTGATAATTATAGGAAACTTAGTCTAGGTATAATGTATTTAATGGTGTTGGAATAACTGCTAGAAGGAATAGTAGTTAAGTCAATAGTAGGTGTGAAGCAGTATCACTAGTTTTAACTAGAAAAACTGTATTTCGGTAATTTTACTGCACATCTGCGAAGTACAGTAAATAAGTATCGATGTAATCGTATTCATGTAGTAGATCGTAATTTTTAATCATTTTCATTCCCTGATGACCTACAGGATTTCTCGTATCAGGGTTTAGATTTTTAACGAATTTTTAATAACAATGAAGTTCTTAGAGGTAAGAAAATGTGTTCACATTTTCTTTTTCTTTTAGAACATTTCACATTTTCATTTTCTTTTTAGAATTGCATCTAATATAGTTATATAACTTTAAGAGCGGTTTTCTCTATAGATAATACTAAACAATTAATAATATATTTTATTCTAATGAAAGATAAAGCACCGTATATCTTACACTAGAGTGACAAATATGTTTCGTTACTGCTATTTTTCTGGTGCATCACCTGATGCCAACCTTTAATAATTAAGACAGCAGCATAATTGAAATGTTATGTTAGTATTTTACGGGTGTGGTAACGTATTTAGTAGGTACATATTGAGAAAGTTTCCTTTACGTAGTCTAGTATTTCAATGAATCGTCCCATCATAACACTCTATAATTTATTCTTAAAAAGAAATAATTGAAACGTCAATTATTAATTCCTAAGAATTTTCGTAATGCCTGTTTTGTTAAAAATGACAATTTTATAAATAAAAGTCTCAACTTATTAGCGTTTTAAATATAAATTATGACATCAGTTTGCATAATTGTACCCTTTATTTAAAATAATACAATTAATTAATCAGTAAAAAGGTCAAACTTACTCAAGCAGCTTTCTAAAATTAATTGACGACACGGTTTACAATTTTTTATTTTAGTTTGATTCGTCAAGTTCAATATGAACATAAAATCTGGAGTTCACTATTCCCCATAATATTTTCTGTATTATGGAAATTTACAAATATTATAAAAACGTAGAAATGGTCTGTCTGTACTCTGAAGGTGTTTACGAAAAAAAAAGATTTAGGGCAACGTAAAAAAATTAATAGAAGACAATAATATTGTTTTTTGAAATTTTCGTCAGTTTATGTACACATCACGTAAAAAATAAGTCACATTTAGTATTATCGCAATCGACTCACCCAATCTGAAGATATGAAAATGTAATGTTTTTAAAAATTAATTCACTTTGCATTAATACAACAACAACAAAGAAGTGCCTAGCTATACGCGTAAATAATTTATTTATGTATGGGACTAGATGTCGCTACTCGTGTTTTAAATCGAGCAATGAAACTTTCCATCCGGACATGCGGGAAGGGTAGGTGCTTAAGTAAGCAACCCAAAAGCGAGCAGTATATTAAGGCAGTCGTCGTTATCAGCCATCTTCCGCACCTCATATCTGTAGGTTTATTTATTAATTCATCTATTATGCAAGAACAGCTAAAGGGATTTCGATGAAATTGTCACTGTTGGGGTTGGTGGATTCAGTTGGGTTTAAATAACAATAAATATAAATAACATATAACATATAGGATATGTTTCACTGATAAACTACTATAAAGAATGGTAATTTGTCATTTTAGTGCAAAGCACACTTACTAATTTTTTTAATTATCGTAACAGATGGTGTTACGTGCATCAATCTCGTAGTTAACTTAAAATTATTTTCTAAAGGTCCACGAGAAGGAAGTCGCGGGCATAGCTAGTTATATGTAAGTATGGGTTGTTACTCGACTTAATGTGTTTTGAAAACCGATCAAAATATTAACTATTAAAATAAGTGTTGATTATTGATTTTAATATTCAGATGCCGTTTGGCAATTTATTATGTACTAAAACATTGTATTCTTTTGATTTTTATTCGAGAACAAAATCATACAATTTCACACAATTTCAGAATACCGTCTTCAAAATACAGCAACACCTTAATTGTTTTTAAATATTTGATTGTTTATTCCAAGTAATGTGTTGGGAGCTACTTGGACACTTCTCTCAACTGAAACTATTGTTTATAAAAATTGTCGCTTGCTCTAATGTATATTTTTAGAATATACTATAAGTGTCCATGGTTTCACTCGTGCGAAATTCAGAACAAGAAAATTACTACAATTTTCTTTTCTCATATGTTGCTCTTGGGTGTAAACAATTACCATACTAAATTTTATCAAAATACGTCCAGTAGATTTTGCGTGATTGACGAACAAATTAACGTACGGACAGACAAACAAAAATTCCAAAAATAAGTTTTCTGGCTCTACCATTCTTTAGACCAAATCAATCACTCTTTTTAAAATATTTTCTGAATAATATTGAAAATATTTTTTGAATTTATTAATAGTACAGATTATTTGGGAAGAATTAATTATTAAGTATATCCATATGATCCCAAAATGTTAATTGAAAAAAAAAATTACAAGAACCAGTCTGAAGATTAAAAATATTTTGTTATTTAATTATATTTTTTTAAAAACTGATCACTGTGTGGAGAGACGGCCGATCGTGAAGTTTATTACAATCGTCAAATGTTATTAACATAGTTTTTCAGATAATCCTCCAGAATTTACAGTCTAGTTGCATGTATAATGATAGACACTACAAATTGAATAGCATCGATTTCCTTGAATTATGGCCAAGTAAATCGTCAAGGAATTGCTTTTAATTAATTGTACTGATAGAATATATCTCCTTCAGGTGTTTTTGTGTGCATTACAAATCCTTTTGGAATTATATTAATTTTTGTTATAGAATTGTAACAAAGAATTAGAATTGTAACTCACATGAATACAATTGAGTTAACAAAAATTATAGAGGGTTGTTTTACTTAGCTAGCGCTAAATTGAAATATTTTAGTAGACTCTAAGCATAACATTCTCATTAAAATACTCTTCGGAAAACTCGCATAGGGAATAGCACCAGGGATCATTAGTTTACATATTGAAGTAGCGCGCACCTGCCGTGCGTCCTTTGTTTTTGGAGCGAAGTGCCTACGTAATGGCGGGAGCCTAATGCATTGTAGGCGTAGCGCCCAAACTTTGTGTTAAAAGTTAAATTATGTTGTAACTTTTATTATCCTAATCATGTTTAGCGTTAATTCGTGGATTGTTTTTTTTTTGAAGTTAAGTTTGTTGACGGCGCGCAGCTTGAAAAGCTTGATCGAATTTTGTTTGTCAGTTCGAATTTCGTTTTACAATGATGACGGTAGTTACAGAAAGTTAATATTTCTGAAATTATTTATAGATAAGAATATCTTAACATACAATATGAAATAAACAATAGACATTTGTTGTTTCTTCTGACATGTAATTTTTTTTATAATTAATACCGGAAAAATATTTCTAACTATATTATTAATGTAAACGTTAAATTTTGAATATTATTAAGAATATTTTGAATATTACGTAAGCGGCTAATAAGACGAGTATAAAATTGAAAAAAAAAACTGAAGCTTGAATAAAATTATTTAATTAAAAAAGAAAATACAAGATCAAGAATAATTCTTTTTGTTTGGAAATCATGACAATTTTCGAAAATATCTAAAATGTAATAATGAAAATATTTAAATCCAGAACTTGACTAAAATAAACATCGGTTTTTAACTTTGTAGTAGTTTTTAGTACTCCAACACTTTCCGTAGATCAGTTTTACCTAGTAATTAGTATTTTAATATACAAATATAAGTCTACCATCAAAGAAAAAAATAATGTTGAATGTGATATTAAAAATTACAGTTATGATCGATGTTAGTTTCGTAACATACTTGGTGAAGATAATTTCAATCGCATGGTATGAATGTTTCAATCACGATATTTCATAAATTACGCTGCAAGTTTTATTATATATATGTGTATTGCTGTGTTCATCAGGCTTAGTAGAATGACTACTTTTAATAGGACACTTGTAAGATATGTAATATTATCAGCTACCTGATTATTTCGATTTTAATATCGTTTTGTTTATTTGCTTCTTCCATTTATTCTGAGTTCCATTATCTATTTGAAGTAAACTTCTTTACGCACGCTTGACTTGGGAGTAAGCTGGTGAATGCTTGACGAGAGCGTTACGAAAAGTGGGATCGGGCGAGGCGAACGGAAGTTGAGAGGGAGATACAAGTTAGTGAAGATAGAAAGAGAGAGAGTTACGTTTCGTATATTACTGTAGGGACAAGAGAGAGAGGTGCTAGCACACATTTTCTTTCTCTCTTCCTCTCATAGCCAGCGCATGAAATATATATATATATATATATATATATATATATATATATATATATGCGAGTTTGCTAGCGTTACGCGGACGGTGATTTTTTTGTAATTTCATTTCGTTCTTGAAAAATTTCATAAATTATTATTTTGTTCAATACATTAAATATTCTACGTTTAAAGTGAATAAAATTGTAAATTCATTTTAAAGTTCATATTTTGCCAATTTGAAGTTTTACTTCAGTCGTGTGGTCTAAAGTACACTCGTTCTTTTTATTTAGTTTCAAATTCATTCTAAATCATTTAATTTTTTAAATATACTTATTATATAAAGACATAATACGCCTAAGGTAGCTAACTCGACAATTGAGATTGAAGGTTGATACCCAGTCGCTTGTTTGTTGGTTACGATTATGTCACTAATTTTTATTGAGTTTTTGTTGTCCAAACTAATATGTCCAATAAAGGCCAGTATTCCGTAAATAGTAGAACGTTTAAATGCTAGACAAGACAGTAGCGTGCAGTGTCTTTTGGGAAGGGCAAACTGTGAAGGGAAGGACATATAAAAAATTATAGAGATATATACACACGCGCGCAAGCGTCTGCGCCCGCGACCTCTCCTGATAGTCCTGAAAACGGCATTGAAGGTATAATAGATTGAAAATGTGTTTCAATAATTGAATCGCAGGTATTAAAAAAACAATAAACTCTCTACAAAATTACCCCGACTTACTGCACTATGACTTTAATCGTGACCATGAAAAACTAATTCTTGCTTACCTAAAAATATAATAATGGCTATTAACCTTTTTCAATTATTTGTGTTTCTATGTCATTATATTTCCGATTCGCAATAGCCAGTTGCCCCTCTATACAAATTTCTATACGCGAAGAGCTAAAATTTTGTGGTTTTACTATGCACGATAAACGTTTTTCAGAATTTGCATATTTTTTACCAGAATTTGTGGAATCATCCAGATTATCAAAACCACCTTTATTCCATTTACTATATTCAGTTCCGAATAATAAACAAGGCAAGCAAATAATTTTATTTAAAACGTGACTTCTGATTAGCCACCAATACTAATCTGGATATTACCGAAGGTAGTCTTATCTAGCAAGCTTCCGCTTGCTTTTAGATTATGAACTGACGCTGCGAATTGAAGTAGTAAATTTTAATTTCGTTTGGAACATTTATGATTCGAGAAGTTTTTGTAATTTGACACAATATAGGAAAGAAGTTTGTACATTTTATCTAAAATTCCGACCTTACTTAAAATTTCCGTTTACAAATATTAATATAATTTTTAAAATGTAAAATTGTCAAAAACTATGAGATCTAGAATTACGGCTATAGTATTCCTAAAAGCGCTGTTATTTTTATAATTATAGGTTTAATAGTTTCAGATAAAATACATAGTTTTTCTTTGTTTTTAATGTCTTTGGAAGAATATCAGTTAATATTATTGAAATCCTTATTTATAATTAATATCTTCAATCGATATCCCATAAGATCCATGAGATTATAAGTCTTGCGTAAAATTTCCGTGTAAATGTTTATGTGATGAGATATATGTTTTATCGCTATGCAAATTTCCAGATTTCTATGTTATATGAAGTCTGAGAAAGCACTATGACAGAAAGAGGGCCGGTTACGCGAGTGACTAAAGAAGGACCCCGATCATCCTTTTGAGGTACTCTAAAAATTGTATTTTGACACAAAAAATCTCAAACAATGGCGCTTACAATTCTACTTTTGTAATTTCAGTGTCATAATTGTGTTGTGTTTCTAGGTGTGAGGATCCATGCTATAATAGGCGTATTTTTGCAAGGAATAAATTATTTATTGTTGTTCGAAATTCTATTACGTAGGTTAAAGTTTTCCTTTAGACCTCTTTTCGGTTTTTTGTTAGTTTTTCGCAAATAATGCCTTCGTCTCAGTGAGTGGCATGATGTAAGTTTTTCTGATACGACCACGTACACGGTGCGCCTGCATTTCACAAGTAAGCTGGAAAATTTCAATTAGGTTGATTCGAGACTATCAAGAAAGGTCTTTTATTGAATGTTTTGATTCTGGAAAAGTGTGTGAGCTGACACTTGATTTCATAATTTCACTGGTCATAGGGAAAAGCGAAGCGAACTGAGAGTTTAGTAAATATTGGAATATATGCCAACCGTTGTCAATGTAAATTTAGTATTACGGCCAGTAATTACAATATTCAATTGTCTGGATCTTGAGAAACCAAGTTGTGTAGTTGTTATAAGCAATGCTCTTTATAATACCGTGAAAAAAAACCTTAATTAAACAGCCTCATGTAATGGCGTTCCGACTTGTACCTTTTATTGCAGTTATTATTATTGCATCAGTTTTCTCGAAGGATAATTTATTGTTAAAGCGGTATTGATTTTTTAAAACTTTTTTACAAAAACAAATCGAAATGACTTCCAATAATCAGCGAATGAGAAGAATATTGGAAAATAAAAAAAAATAACCAAAATAAAAGGTATTCAGTTGGCATTTTTGCGGGAAAACATCGGTTCTAAACATAAATAAATTTGTAAAATACTGCTAGAGATTTTTATAATTAATTCACACTGGGAGTATATCCTGACATATAATATACACAAGCAAATACAGTCGATGGAGAAACTCGTCCTTTTTGAAGCTGGTTAAAAATGTATTAATACGTTTAGAATATTTTTCCTTTTTCCAAGAATGATTAGATCAATAGGAAAAAAATGACATTTGGTTCGAGCACTGATCAAGTGAAGGGTTCTCGGGTATTATCTCTTCACTGGATATCCAAACTTAATCCATTGGCATATTTATTTAGTCGTCCTTCTTAATGGTCCAATTCGAACCCGTACCGCGGCCAATGTTTAATATCTTCTTTCCGCAACATTTGTTTTATGTTCATCCCCCGCATTCCTCTTAATCTGTATTACCCGAGCTACTTTTACGTTTGTTATCGTAAAAAATACAATGGCCAATCTCGCTGCGTAAATATTGCGAGTACTTTGCGTTTTCAGCTTAATTTGTGTTGCTGTGCTTAACAAAAGTAAATACTCGGTAATAAAAATGTACTAAGGCCTGTTTTAGTCGAGAAACTCCAAGTATAAATAGTAAAAACTTAAAAAGGTATAACTAAATAAACTTGGAAGTTTAAGAAAGAAATAGGTAGAAATTGTTCGTATCTCGAAATTGATTAAGACGCTAAGCAGTCATAATCTAGATTAGTAATGACAGGCGGTGTTTTAAGCCAAAGTAATTCTAAAAAGTATCGTAATATAGGCTGAAGTTCATGAAAATTATGAGAGTATTTCGTCTAAATTATTTTTAAATTTATTTCAACTTATGCGACCTGTTTATAGATTTTTATTATTGAAATAATAATGAAAAAAACTTGAGAGATGTCATCCGGATGGAACGAAGTTTCTTTCAATTAATTAGTGAAGGAATTGTAATAAAATTTTATTTCTTTTAAGTTATAATAATAATTATTGTTATTATTTTTTATTATTTATTATGTACAAAAAACCTGTATACCCTCAACAAAAATAATCGTCGCGACACCACACTGTTCAATGCGAAATAGAAAGACGAAACGAAACTAACTGGCTTGCTTTCTATGAGAGAGGGAGAGACAGACAGAGAAAAACGCGCACGCCGCACGGCTTGCAGCGCGCCCGCTAGCAACTATAGCAAAAAGTGTCGTTACAACTTTTGGTCTTAATTTTTTCCGTCTAGCCCCCTTTCGCAACGCGCGATAAGGAACTTCGTTCCAAAAATTATACATATTAAATGGGTTAACACAATCACTCTTCAAGTGACTCCGGTCAATCTGCTGTGTTTTTAAATGTCAACTACTGAGATGTATATTGATTAGTATGCTTTGTCAAATATCATGTTTTAATAATAAACAATTTCTGAATGTTTTAGGACGTTTTTCGAAATATTTTTAGAAATATCTTACAAAAAACTCTAACATACACATTTGGAATCATTATCGATTTTTCCATTAATACCTCAAAAGGTTATGAAAATAAAAAATATCCTATGTACGTGACTGATCTTATAAGCAGTTCATTTTTTCTTTAAGAGGATGCTTACAATTTAATCTACAATTTACAGAAAAAGGTTTTTTCTTTTTATTATTATTTTTATTTCTTTTTCACTTTTGATTATTATTTCCATTTCTGAGTGATACTGTAGCAAACTAATATGTTATGTACCTTATATATTTAATTTTATTTCTAATGTATTGGTCTACACAATAATGTAAACTGAAATGTTTGTGATGTATGATAGAGGTTGCTGGTACCATAATCTAATAAAAGCTAAATATTGAAGTACACATCAAAAGTAATGAAAATAATGTTCTTGTAATTTTTTATAATATTGACTAATGTTTAAATATTGAAGGAGATTAAGAGCACTAGTCTTTCAAAAATTTTAATACATTTTGATGACATTCATAATTACATCGTTATAATTCATGTGTGCTTTTATAAATTTTCAGTAATGTTGAAAACATTGCCTTCATAAATTAAATATGATACAGACGGAGTGTGATCCAAAAGTAATGATGAAAGGCTATTTATTATTCGTTGAATCTAAAGAAACATATATGATTTTATATCGTTGTACTTAAATAGTAAATACAACAATCACACAAATCATATAAATAGCGTTTAATTAATTGGAATTATATCACTTGCATATAAGTAGTCTAAGTGACAACACGAAAATGGAGAAAAAAGAAGATAGGTCGGTGTTGAGTGCTTCTTTTTGAAGAAAATATTTACGAAGGAGGTACACGCCCCAGATGTTTTCAATACCGGTAAACTCTTCTTTGCTATATTCCAGAACCGTAAATTGGCGCAAAAAGTTTAACCTGGGCAGAATTTCGGTTGTAAACGAGCATTAGCAGGAACCTCCAGTCACACTCTTCAGCAAAGGCTATGTCAAAAAAGTTCAGGACTTAGTATTGGAAGATCAAAATATCACCATTGAACATTTAGTTGAGGTCGCAACACTCTTAACGATATCATTCAAAGGATCCTTGCTACTGAAAGTATATGAAAAAATGCCGAAAATATTAATGGATGATCAAAAGGAGAGGCTATTCGATATTTCAAAATCTTATCTAGAAATCAATCAAGCAAAGAAAAAAGCTTGACATGACTATGGACGAAACCTAGTTTGATCATTTGTATGGGAGAACGAGAGAGAGAGAGAGAGAGAGAGAGCATGGAGAAATTGAAAGAGCATTGTCATTACCCTCATCCAAGAAATTCTAGGTCAAAAGCTTAACTTGTTTTGGGTCGTTATATATAATGAAAATTAAAGAAAGATCATTTAGATTGCGGTGTTCACTTGACTCGGAAATATAATCGTACTTCTTATGACTAGAGACGTACAAATTTTCATAACATGTTGATTTATACAAATATTTTTTTTTCGTAACAGGGAAATAAATAATTTGAATATAGGTTGATTTATGATCGAGCATTACGTATCATGCTTGGTAGAAGTCACAGTTTAAAACCGTCTCGTTGATTCAAGTTACTATTATCAAAAAGTTTTACCCAAGCACGTTGTTCACGTTATATCCACAGAGTTATATGGTTGTATACATTGTATGCACAGAAGATCACAGCTTTTAAATAAATTTCACATTAATGTATTCCGGTGAAACACAAATTAAGAAAAAAAAATGTAAATTTATTCTCATTTGTTCCTTTTCATTTTTCCTCCTTGATGCCGCGTAAAGTATTACAATTTACGACAAATGTTTCATTAGTTGCTATTGATTGATTGTGGCTTTTATTTTTGTGCGAGAAAGAGAAAAAAAAGAAATAGGAGTTTCATCTTCATTTTCATGGTTGGAGGCGGGGTAGAAGATTTGGGCGCCATTTAGAATATTTTGAATATCATGAAATTTATAATGAATTACAATTAATAAATTTATATAAAATTTTATTGTTCGTCAAATAGTACGGAGTGATAATCTAACTTTGAATAGTTAGATTATCACTCCGTACTATACGAAAGGACGGATGATTTAAAAAAAATAATAAATATGAATGTTGTAATGTAAGTTTGAAACAGCTTTTATCTGCAATAAAGAAAACACGACGTGAAGATATTTCGCAGTACAATTATCTACAGTATATCTTTTTTATGACATACCAAATAGGGAATAAATTAAAAAAAAAACAATAGCAAACAATAACAAAATATCACGAAAAATATAAGAGTTAGGATACAGACCTATCCACAGTAGACCTTTTTCGCTTTCTAAGACCTGTCTTACACGTCCAATCTGGCATTAGTCTATTTCATCAATCCGGTCGTGAGTAAAACAAGGGATAGTAGTACAATTAAAGCTAATATATTAATAACTAATTAACGTATAAACTTTTTAAATCTTGCCTCTGGTTTTATTTTTCTATTATAAATATTTAATAACTTTACTAAAGCCCTATTTTCTTTATGTAGTTGTGGTGTTTTTTCCAGAGAAATGTCTCAAAATGTCTATAAGGTCTTTCTTAGCCTCTAATGGTGGTGATAAAGGGTCAACGTTGTACAATTCTTTTGCCATATGAGTGAAGACTGACTCGACACTGGTGGAACGACACTACACGATTATTCTATTGTCAATCCACATGAAACTGGCGAAAAATATCAAACTATTTAAATATTTGTTATTCCGATTCATTAGTCCATCAGATAATATATTAGACTAGATTGACGTTCAGTGTGTTCAGAGTGATGAAATGGACTGATGGCACACCAAGCGTGTAATACTCGGCTAAGAATACGCGACACTATATTTGTTATCTTTTCACCGCAACTCTTATTGAAACTTTACATTTTTGTGAACATCTTCAGAACCCTTTGAGATAGTGAGGTGAAATAAAGTCCTTATTGTAACTAGATATACTTTCTGTAACGGATAATTGGGTCTGTTCTACAAATATCAAGTAGCATTAAATTTGTTTTAACGACTCTTTCACTGTTCGATGCTTTGAATAGTTCTGCCTTGATTGGGACTGATTGGTCATTCTTTTTGCCTATATTGGCATTGAATGGTGAATCCAAATATTGCTTGGCTTCACCATTTAGTCCCAATGCCTTACCGTGAAATGAAGAAATAAAATTAAAAAAAATTTCTTAAGGATATTTCATATTATTTGCAATTAAATCAAAAGAAAATATTGTTTTTCTTGATTATTAGGAGGATTTCCGAAAAAATACAGATTTTCTTTTACCCGAATAAATTAAATTAATAAAATGTTAATTTAGCCCCTTAAGGAAATTTTTCACATCACTTTTATTATAGAAATATAATCATTACGAAGATTCAATGTAAATATACACATAGTAATGAGATTTGCTAATATGTTTATATATAGAATTAGAAAAAAATTAAGTGCATGCCGCAAATATTAGAAAGGTCCATGGTCAACTAAGAATTTTTAATTGAATTTGTTGAATTGTGCGATTTATTTGATGTGGAGTTGCTTGATTAAGATAAGCCACAATTTAAAAAAAATAGAGTAAAACTAGGGTGGAGCAAAACATCGATAGCGCTTTTTATTGACATTTACAATATTGAATATATTTGGGGTTAATTTTGTAGAAATTCATTATTCACAATTAAATGAAACTACCTGATGTAGTATTATTTCTACTTTCTTTAAGTTCTTTACCACGACCTAGGCTTCGTTGTATTACAACATATTCAGGTGGGCTATTAGCAAAGATTAACTCTTGGGAACATTCAACAGCATTTATATGTTTCAAATACAATAGCGGAAGCCGGGTTTGTGTGGGTTTTCCCACTACTTATGTTAGTAAGTTTATTGTAGGGGAGCGGTGTAGGTTTTATTATATTTCCGAGAGTTATACGACATACCAGTATTTTAGTGAGGGTAATAAATTCAATTGTTATTATTATATGAGGTTGTACAATTCAAATGTTCCGGTGTATGTAATAAAATTAAATGGAAGTTATTCTCAGTAATATATTTATACAAAAGCAAGGGTATCTGAAAGTTAGAACAAGGTTATACCTCTAATTCTACATATCTTCCGTTTTATTTATTCATATATTTATTCAGTATCAAAAAAAAAATACCATTTACAATGTTTTCTTTACCCGTACAGTCGCTGGAAATTAGTTATTAGTGGGTGAGTCATACTCGTAAAGGTTAAAAACTGAATGTGTCTAAAAGAACATGTAGATATTTGTAAACAATGGTATATCATTAGGCGATTGATAGTGGTTATTAGATCAATGGACGAATATTAATATTTCAAATTGTGGATTTTTTTAAAATCCTGAATTTGAATGCAGAGATGAACGTTAAACATGCCCAAATGCAACTGTATAAGCACAGATCATAATTATATACATTATGGGTATGGGTTGTTTTAAACTTTGCATTACTAATACAGTCTTACTTTCTTATAAAATTTGCGTTTTAAAAAGATATAACAAGGTGCATGCGTATAAAAAGTCTTGTTTAAAAGGCCACGGTTTTGAGTGAAACAACGTGTATTAATTTGAATTTCAATAGAAATAAAATTATATTAATACTCGCTAAAGAATATATGTGACACTTGTTAAATGTTCAAAAAGCATTACGAATCTCATAGTTTCAACTTTGCTCACAGCTCGCTGTATCTACACGGAGAGATCGGCCGCCCTCAAATGGCCGGTTCAGCGGCTGCAGTGGGCGGCGCCCTAAATTATTCACGGGCCATTAACAGTCTCACAGGACCTCTTGTCCGTGAAACAAATTGACATATACGAATAAAGAAGCAAAAAGGAGATACGAATATCTTGTTAGAGATGCTAGCTCGCGCGAGGGGTCACTCGAAAGGCTTTTGTCGGTGGAAAAAGGTTATTTGGGCTAATGTCGGGAATATATTTTTTTATTAAGACGTAGCTTGAAGTTTAGAAAATGGTTATCGATGCATGCAGCGTTGGGAAGGCAATACGGGCTTTGTAAATTGTATTACTGTTTGCGAGCTAGCGAAATGTCTTGTATGAGAATATTACGATCTTTTTTTTTAAATGTGGCAATTTAAATAAAAATAATGAGAATAATTATAATTGCACGACAGTAGGAGCTCTGCATCGAAAATTGTGTTACAGATGTCATTGTCGAATCTTATTTTTTATATCGCATTAATATTTATCTTTTTGATATTGAAATATACACAATTAAGTTCTTATTTAGAGAAGTAATCGCTCTAATTAATTATTTATTCGAGTGACGGCTTAAATGCTCTTAAAGTAAATAAATTTTAAGGTCTCGTAGTGCAACAAAGAACCTTTATAACCTCATTATGTTATTACGCTCACCCGATCGTCCATTTGCCACAGTCTCAAATTTTTTTTAGTTTTTTGAATTAAAAAAAAATAATGATAATTTTATTTTTTTTACTAGACGTACTTTTTACTCATTTTGTTGAACACCTTTGAGGCTATGTGTCTTGAAATGTTAAACTATATCTTACACGATATCTAAAACTAAAACAAAAATACGAATACTTCATTTGAATCCTCTATTAACACGTAAAATTTAAAGTTCCTACATCAAACGATTCCTGAAAAAATTGGTTGCGACAGGCATACAGAAAGTTGGACATGTGAGTGATCTTATAAGAGTTCTGTTTTCCCTTTTGAAGTAGGGAAACCTTAAAAACGAAATTATTGAGAATTATATTAAAAAAATTACTATACGAGTACATGATTAATATTTACACAAAAGCAAATAAATTAAGAGCAGTTGTGTTCTTTTTTCGCTCAGGCAAAATCGGAACGAGCATCTAATATTAAGACATTTAAAGTTTAGAAAGTCGAGATTGATTTTTAATTAAAGTTATAATTATTTCTATTATAAAACAAGACTGTTACGGGTTTTGCGTATAGTTTAGTTTGTAGAAAATGCAATACTGAAATCGAATTCGAATATTAGAGCAGTGTGCCCGGGAGCTTGACATTAACACAAATATATGGACTCCACTCAATAATAATTAATACCCAAGTTTGAATGGTAGATATTACCCCTTTATTCGTCGGCCGTGACGTCAATTATCCCCACATTACTAAATATTCGCTGGACGTTGCGCGGAAAATTGCCAAGTCAGTAATAACTTAGGGGCGGAAACAAAAAGATGCATTACTCGAAAAATTTTGTCCTTTGGTAAATTTATATATTCTTCGGGTTCATTTAACGTGACGTGAATATTTTAAGGATATTTTGTTGAATCAAGTGTTGGTTTAATATTTGAGAAATTCTTATACCTTTTGGAGATTTTACAGGACGTCGTAAGCATTACGGTTTCCGCCATATTTTATTTTATTCTGCTAAGTCACGGCGCATAATGAATATAAGGCTGATTGAGTCCTCAAATATATTTTTTATAAGTCCATAAATCGGGCGCTTTTAATAATCAACCTTCAAGCGTGACAGACTGATTAAAATACTGACGTCCAGTCAGAACATGAAATTTGGAAGATACGATTTTAGGATTCATCCGTCAAAGAAACGGTTTTTGTAATTCTCATTCGTGAGGAAAGTTTTCTTTAGGGTGTTTGGTCATGTTTCGAAAGTCACGCGGACCAATTCTGTAGTAAAAGCTTTAATGTAAAAATAAAAAATAGCACAAGTAACTTATTTTTGGTATAGTTTCTTCACTAACTAGTTAATCTATATTTATGAACATCAATAAAACAAAATGGAATGAAACATAAATGCAATTTCTCCTTTAAGATGTGGCGGTAATTTGTTATTATCTATTATATTAGGGAGTAAAATATTTAATTTATTAAAAAAATGTAATGCACGTTTCTGTTTTTCACCTTTATAATTAAATATTAGAATAGAATGTGAATACTTATGAGACAATAAGCCTCTAAAATCATTTGAAACTGCATGTCTGCCTATGAGAAGTATTTATTTTCAAAAATTATCGTTGTAATTACACAAAAAATAGTTTAGAAGAATCCAAGATGTTTTTTTCAATTTGAAGAATCAAATTATCACATTACGTAGCAGAATGATCGCGGACAAATAAATACATACGGACAACCAAATTTATAGGTATTTCAGACGTTTGTGAATAAAGGGACTAACTTTTTTATAGGATCATAAGTTTATTGCAAACAGTATATTTAAATTTTTCCAAATATTGTAAATATCAAATTAATTTAAAAACTCAAATATATCACTGAAATTTATGTATTAAGCAAAAATATTTTCTTATGAAAAGTTTAATGGACTCACGACTCATTTGACAATTAAAATTTTAGTCCAGTAACACTCAATAGAAAAACTAATATGCCATTGTAAACCGTTTTAAATATTGAAGAACATTACTTATAAATATATTATTATTCGAACAGAAAGGCATCAATATTTAGTGATTTCATTAACGTGCAATAATTATTAAATAACGACTAATTGCAAGTGAACATCTAAATGAAACGAACCATTTTAACATTGCAACGGTGCGTTTCAGTCAAACGTTCGAAGCGGTACATACATGTACACGGTACCTATATTAACGTTAATACAATCTGATAATAAATTACGTCATTTTAAAAGCATTTTAAATTAGAAGATATTCAGTTTTATTTTATATAACACATAAAGTACTTAAAGAATTTATTTTAAGTAATTTTATTTCTTCAATATGTGTTTAATGATCACATTATATCACGGGGCTATTTTTTGAAAATATTTAGCTGCCTTTTTAAATTTCGTAATATAATAAGTCACAAATGTATCAAAAATGGATTACATGTTTTAACAATTTACCTTTCGTGTTGATTGTACTTTTCGTTTGAAAATTCGTCTTTTGTTTGGATATTTTTCCTTGACTTTGTATGTCATCGTCTGCCAGTTTATCGCGCTTACCAAGAAAAGAAATAAGAAAACGAAGGAAGAAATTGTAGCAAAAATTGACAAGACGCGGTGGCGTTGCCTTGTATAAATATTAAGCAACGTCGCGGCAGTAAACATGAAATTCGCGTAGCAGCCTGTGAGGGAGGGGGGTAGAGGCACCGTGTCGATTTCGCTGCAGGCACACTCAGCGCCTCCCCGGAGAGGCGGATTAAAATTTCACCGTGGCCTTCGCGTAGCGGCGCAACGGCACTCAGAAACCGGCGAGCTATCGCGGCCTAACTTATCGCAAAATGTGTTGGTAGCAACGCTGCAAAGCAAAGAGGCCTCGCATTTGCGGCAATCGACATATCGAACATTAAATACCGAAATCAAGTAATAATCTTTATTTATCTTGATATAATAAAGTTGATAAAATATACACTTTATATGACATAAAAACCAATCAAATGTGAGTCAGACTCGTGCACGTATCACCAAACGATATTAAATTCATAAGTTTGTATTTCCCAAAAACACTGAACACTAAAGGTATTGCTGCGGTCGTACCGAAAATATCACGTATCCTAAAAACTATGCAACATTTATTTTCAGAAAGTTTATTTTAAGTTCTACTGCTTTCATTTTTTTCAGAAATTTACACGTTAGTTGGGGTGATACATTTTTTAAGACTTTAAAAGTGCATATCTCACCAACTATTGACTAAATAAAAAAGTTATTTTGGAACCTCTATACAATTTGTCAAAACCTATCTAACGATAAACCCCACATGCTATGTGCACTGGATATTTTTTTCAACTCTCAATTACGTATATGGAGTGCCACCCCTAATATTATTTTTTCACTATTTCAGTGCATAGCGGTTAATAGAAGACACCTATCATCCATCAATTCATCATCTATCATCAACAATTTCATCGATATAGCGCCAATGGCTTCTGAGTAAAATGGCTGTAATATACGTACAGACAGACAGATGGACAGACGGACGGGATGAAATTATAAGGCTTCCGTTTTTGCCATTTGGCTACGGAACCCTAAAAACGGCTTTTGCGATTATAATAACTTTAAAACTTTAAACTTTTAGAACGAAAGAATGAAATATATTTTTATATCATTTTCATGTTGTCATATTGGTTAGTTCAAACTGAAAAAAAATATTTTAAATAATTTTATACAAATAACCAATATTTTGATGGAGGTTTTTTGGTCGATAGCTATAAACATATAAGGGTTTATAACTATCGATAATCAATAAGGTCCTTTCCTGAGATACTGTTTTCGTACAATGATGGACACATTTAAATAGTCTGTCTTATTTTGATTATTTATTGTTTTCTGCGACTAATGCTGTTCGAGTCTGATAATGTAATGACAGTTTTATGACAGGCTCTTTGAGTTTGGTTACTTTATCGTTAAGAAGGAGAAATCTAATAATTTTTTATTTGAATATAATTTATATATATTATTTTAATATATTTTATTATATAGATTAATTAAAGAAAATAAGTCAAATAATCAGGTTCTTAAACTAATTAGCATGTTATTAATCGATAGCTTACCGCAGTCTTGGGAAAATTAGAAAGTAAATTTAGAAATTCAAGCTGTACTGTCTTTTGTGATGGAAATGTTATATGCTATTTGTAAAATAGCATAAATTTTTTTGTAATTCAGGTTATTTGATAGATTTCTATTAAAACTTAAGCAGAGATTTATACATGTGAAAGTATCATAAGGTAATTATGGAAAATAATATTATATTAATTTTTAAGTCTTAATAACTTTCATATATATATATATATATATATATATATATATATATATATATATATATATATATATATATATATATATATATATATATAATAAAAAGTTGTAGGTAGTCTATGGCAAATTTTGGGTGAAAGCTAAATGTATAATTATCATGGAAATCTACGCAATACACCTTAAGTTTAAACAACAGATATATAAATAATCTGTTTCAAAATTGATTTTTCTGTTTTAGTTTTTATAATTCTTATCTTCTATAAAGGGATTGTATATATATTATATGATATTACATTGTATGTTAATTATACAGAAAATAATAATTTAACCAAGTATTAATAATTCGATATAATTTAATAATTTAAATGGTACAGGGGAAATATTTGAATATTCTCAAAAGTGAAGTAGGTAGTTTTATCGTTATTGGAATTTAGTTTATGCGACTAAAGGAAAGGTTTTCAAAGATAAAAATGGAAGTTTCGTAAAGAGAGAAGTGCAGAAAATAATCCTAGTAGCAAGTTGAGTGGAGTTCTCGGAAAACTTCAAAGTTTTCCGCTGAAATTGGCTACATTCTCTACTGAGCTTGCCACTAGGATTTGATAGAAATCCTCCGTTTGCTTTTTGCGGAAGCATCGTTGAGGGCCGGATGTTCTTTCTCGAATGTTACAAGAGATTTATGTAGGTACATATTTCATTTTTCTAGTACGTATAAAATATTGCGGAGAAAAGAATATATGGAATGAGGTTAATGAATTATTTGATGTATGTGATATGTACATAAATAACAAATTTAATAAGTCTAATGCCATATGTGTAGGATTATTTCAAAGGATTTGCAAAAATAATTTATTTAAGCGACACATGTTTCTTTTATAAAACTTAGTTGACGGTACATATATTAATTTTTGCTAGTTATCTTTTATTTAGAAATGTTATATTATTTTTTACATTTTTATAGGGACAATTTTTCTGAATAAAAGTAGGAAAGAGATATTAAACATTTTAAAAAAATATTTTCCTAATTAAACCATTTTTACGTTTCCCCCTTCATAATAATGTGATAATTCAGAAATGTAATGACATTTTAAAGTTTTATTTTCCTTTAGATTTTGTGATAAAAATTCGCAATTTTTTATCGAATTTCGTACTTTGAAGGCGATTATCTCGGAAAAGGTAAAGTTTTTTCGTATTCACCAGAAACAGTTTATGTTCAGAATGTTCACAATAATAAGTAAGCCTAGTGAAAATATGTTGTTTGGAAAATACATATATTATTACGTATGTATTTAAAGTATGTTGTTTTAATAAGGAAATACTTCAAGTAATTGAGATAATTTAATATATTTACTTCAGGGTAACATAAATACTTGATTCCAGAAATAATGTTATCCATTACCGGATCCGGAATTATAATAACATCGAAAGTTTGATTTAATTCCCTTCGGTCGCCCGAAAGGATTAGGTCGTGAAATCTCGCGCGTTTCGAATTCGGCGTCCGCGATGGAAGTAGGCTTTCTCTCTAAGCCGGCAGGCAACCGAGCTCGATGAGATCTGTACGCGAGTATATTGCTTACATTTTTACCCCTATATCTGCGCTTCTACGTAGACATGTCGCTGCCCACTCTCTGCGTAGCTGTGTTATTATCCGTTCGAGTGTTACTTCGAGGAGTTCGCCGTCTCTTGGGAGACGATTAATCTCATCGCTGGCCTGTCTGGTCAGGGTTCTTACTAGTTTTACTAAATCGTAGTATTTTCCATTTAGCTGATATCGTTTATTTGAAGATTTCTTCGATATTATATAAAAGTATTTGTAATAAAATATACCGTAGTAGCTACCCTGTTAACACTATGAAATATTTCAGTTGTACTTGTTGCCCGTTGGTTGATATATGCTCTGTATATTATGATATGTAATATTGACCGATCATTATTTTTTATATTAACATTTGTATTGGTATGTCATCTTTTAACATAAATTTTCTCCAATGACTCAATATGGCTCAATATTTCATAACTTTTATAGGCTTAATATTTTCATAATTTGGTGAATATCAAATTCTTCAGTATTATTGGAAAGTATAATTTCCTTAAAATGTCATAGTTGTTGAGCTCGATCTATTTTGATTATACTTATGTTTTAAATAACAGGTTTTTTTATTATATCAATCAATTTTGAAATCTAAAAAAATTATAATTGGGTACTCTGAAGTTACATGAAAAAAAGTATATCAGAAAATAATTTTGCCGTTAATTTAGAAATGATTTTATCAACAGTGCAAAAATGTTTTAATTTTTCTTCTAAGTTTTTACTCCGAAAATCACAATATTATATCTAATTAGATATTAATTGATTCAAATCACACAACAGAATTTTCAGATAGTTTTTACTTAACAACTGTAAATTTCATGGCAAATATTTATTTTATTGATTTGAATAAATATCAATATAAAATATAAACAAATTTCACGTCATTAAAATATTTTTCTCATTAGAAAGAAATTACTATATATATCTAATGATATATTACGCAGAGTTAAATCCGAGAATTTATCATAAGTACGTAACACTTTTGACATTTATAAAAATTCTTACACTCGTTATCCACACAACGTAATATTAAAGATACGTTCACGTAACAAGTTAATAAATATTAAATAACGGCACGGTGTTTCCCTTCTTTTTTTAACGTCACGCTTTCCAGCAATAAAAGATGAAAATATTTAATAAGACGCAGCTGTTTCTTGTCGTAAAACCGTCTGGAATTCTAAATATGTACGAGTGTATACACCAGCAACAAATTTATTCACATATTTCGTTTTGACGAAGTTTCAAACCGTTTTCCTAGAATTTTTAAGATTTTCATTTAATTTATGTTATGAATGTATGTTAACAAAGCTTTATGGTACTATAAAATTTCCGTGCCAAATCACGCAGTGAATTTTTAGCAAACGTTTTATTTCGCAGGTCAAAATAGAGAAATTGTGTACGTATATGTTTATATGAGTTTTGCTTACAAGATTGTCCGTTTGATGGTTTTTTATCTTAAACTTTTTGCATAAAGAGTCTGATATTGATATGGTTTTCCTTAGATGAACCGATTTTGTAGTAGAAGTCGTGACACACGTCGAACAATTTACTTTTGTAGAACATATTGAGTAGAGTGCAAAGATCAGAATTTACATTATCAGTGAAATTGGTAATATTTATAATAAATAAGTTTTAAGTCACACGCATCAAAGTAGGTAACAACTATGAAAAAGACTTCTTTCGAACAGTGTTTAAATCATTTAAGCGGCGTGACAACACCTAGATATAGTTTATAGTTATATCTTAACAGTTTTATTTGTGATATTTGTAAAAATATTTGTTAAAAAAGAAATAAATTCTAAAATTGTATCAAAATACAGACGGTAATTTTAATTATGCAGTCGTATGTGAGATTAAATATTGAATGTCGATTAAGCTTATGAAGATTTTGTTATAATCAATGTTGTTTTTTATGATTATATAGCAAGTTTCAATGCTTTATTAAAATCTCAGTAAATCGTTTATGTCAAGTGTTTGTTAATAAAATTGGTGCTTGCTTGACAAATATTGCTCATGTTTGTCAAGCAAGCTTGTCGATTCATTTAATCATTTCCTATACAGGTAGACTAAGTAATGGTGAAGGAACATCACACAGTCATGTCTGAATACGTCATCCCTTTATTTTAATATTAGTGTATCGACGTTTCGCCGTGTATGGCCTGTTTTACAATTGACTATAACATTTTAAAGAGGTTTATACTATGCAGATGATTCAGTTAAAAAAAATGTAAATTAGTCGGATTTCCTGGTTAAAATATATCAATTAAAAGCTTTGGAATGCTCTGCGATATAAAAATGTACTTAATGAGACCATTGCTTGTAAAGGTCATTAGGTCTTTCTTACAATAAATAGTTTCGGGAAAGATAGCACGCGTGCCGCAAAATACGTCCTTGTATTACACCATTGTTGAGAAACAATATATTTCGAATAAGCAGAGCGACCGTCCGTCTTACGTGGTGCCCTCTACGGTACTTTCACTGAACAAGTTAAGACGTTGTTAACTAAAATCAGTTTTGACGCATACCTCATTATTATAGGGGTGCTTGAGCGCTGTTGACTTAATTTGGTTATCCAAGTCGGGCCGTAGAGGGCGAAGTACCTGGTTCTTACAATTTAATTAGTCGTTGCGTTGCAATTATTTGAAAGTTAATTAAATTACATTATTGTGTATTATTAATAAACGCTTGTTTAGATAAGATGGCAAGTTTAATTTTGAATGCTTACCTTCGCTAAGCTAGGCATTGTTAGGAATGAATTTGCGCCTTTTGTACGAAGTAGGTAGCATATTTATTTATAGCTGATTTGAGTAAAAAAATGTTATATTGGTTACTTAGAATATATTTATGAAAATAACTCTAATAAAAACACCAGGGACAAACTAAGACTAACGTGGGGAGAGTTGTCCACGATATATTTGAAAATTTTGTCCATAAATTGTTAGTACATACCCATAGAAATAGTCATTATAATGGAATAAAATAATTAATAATTACATGGAAAACAATTATAGATTTGTAATGAAAATTGTCTTGTCGACTGGGACAATAAATTTATTTTTTTAGAATTTTCGACAAAAGTTCAAATCGTAATTTTTATTTACATATATATTATATATTTTCGTTAACAAACGAAAATAACGAATTCTCAACGAATTCTCTTTGGCTTCATTGGAGAATAAAATTTTAAATTTAAACAAATATAATATTTTCTTCTTTTCAAATCCTCTCTAAGACTTTTGACAGCTGTGAAAAATTTGGACAACATATTTACGAAACGTATTTAGGATACATTTAAACCCCGTGTCTTTGCAATGCTGTTCAAGGGTATTTAACAAGTCTTCAAAGATTTATCGATTACGAATAGAACTCGATGAGGGTTTCGTATACATTTAAGCATTTATAAACAATCAAGGGAACAACAGTATTTCCACTAAACTATTTATAAATATTAATTTTTAAAAACGTAAATATTTTGCCTGCTACCATATTTTGTAGCATTTCTTTATTCATTTGAGTATCGTTTAGCCTACCTTCATGCATTTTGATAATATCATAACGAGATGACAACGAGGATATTTCCCATATAAAGAATATAGAAACATATGAATTGATCTTCTGTTTAAGACAAAAAACATTGTATATACGTAAAGTTTATGTATAAGTTTATATATACATAAATTAATATTTTTGAAGAAAAGAAACTGAGACTTAACGAAACAAAAAACAAATTAGAAGCAGTAATCTTAGTACCTTAATTGTAAGGAGTTTTGACCTATCACAGTAAAAATTTAATATTGTTCTAAAGATTGATTTTTTTCTTACTGGGTAACACAGACTGTGTTTAGTGTTACCTCCTCTAGCTGTAAAAACTGCCTGCATCTGTATGTGTGGTTTGTACTTTGTGGCACTAGGTTCTATTCTTCGGTTAATGCTTTTGAAGTCCCTGGTGCCGGATTTATTTGCTTAATTTGTTTTTTCAGCGTATCCCAAATTAGATTAAGGTCTAGTGAGCGTGCTACCTAATTTAAAATTTTAATTCTGACCTCAGTGAGCTGCGAATCGATAGCTGTAGTGTGAGGTCGAGCATTATTCATTTAAATAAAATCAACTTCATTGTATGGGCCAAAAGGCGTCACAATCTGTTCCAAAATGTCTTTTACGTGTTTTGCCGCAGTCGGTGATCCCTTTTCTACGATGTGTAGCTCCGTACATTCTCCTAAGGAAATACCGCCCCATAGCATTACTGACTCTCCATCATAAGATTCTCTTCCAACAATGTTTCACTGAGTGTATTTTTCTCCTGATCGTTTCCATCTTTACCTTCCATCATCTGACTCAAGATAGAATCTGAACTGCTTAGTAAAGAGTACCTTTGCCCAAGCATCATCAACCTGATTTCGGTGCTAACGAGTAAAGTTGGACTGAGCCACTCGATAACTTGTGGTGAGTAAAGTTCCTCTGTCGGGCAAACATGCTCCTATTCCACTCGACTTAAGTCTTAATCGTTTTGGTGCTAACTATCACTTGTCGAACTTCCTGGAGATTGGTGCTTACTTCGGAAGAAGTCGAAACGCGGTTTCTAAGACACTGCTTACAATAAATCTGTCACTATGTTTGTTGTTACCCCTCCTTGTTAGCTCTCTCTATTGTAACGCTTTTGCGACCTTGCCTTTTACTTAGAAATTCATAATGTTTGAGTCGCTTCATTTTAAGTGTAACTACTTTCAATTAAAGACACTTGAGCAACACTGCGATCCGACATTATCACTTAAATTTATTAAAAGAAGTCCCCTTAACAAAATGATAATAAATTTGTGGGAAAAACAATAAAAACAAAGTGTTTGTTGCAAAATTTCTTACATTACTCAATATTGAATATTGTTTTTTGAATTATTAGATAACAAGAAAAAAACAAATTAAAGTCGTAAATAAAATTCGATTGATATCCTTCCTTTTCATATTACGTATACTAGTATAGGTGGCCAGTGCGAAATTAGAAAAAAAATTATGTTATTCTACTTTCTTGTGTTCCTTTAAATATGTTCATGAGTTCATAACTATTGTACGATTCGATAGGGGGCGCCGTATTCGTTAAATTCGTTATTTATGAACCAAATTGACTAATATCCACAATATATATCAGTTTATTTACAAAAAAGAAAATCACAAAATCTGAATCGATAGGTGTTACTGTGTTTAAAGGGCAGAACAACTTCTGTTGGGCTAGCTAGTATATTAATATATAAACATTATAACCAAATTACAACTCAATTAAAATATGACAAAATTTTAAATTCAATTACAAATATGACAAAATTTAAATCCAATTATAACTCAATTAAAATATGACAAAATTCGCTCTCGGGACAACTTCATTACTTCAAAGAACTGCGAATATTGAATAATTTTGAAAAAGAATTGAAATAATCTCTCTTGCACAATGGCTTAATGTTGGTCATCTATTTAGTATCGCACCTTCAAAAACTCAGTTCATTAAGTCGGTTTGACAGCTGAGCGGTAAATCACTTTCTGTTTAGTGTTTTTCTATTTGCAAGACAGTCAGATCATTTCTAAATTATCATGCTTCGGTGTTTTATTAGCTTTGTTTCCTTATTCACAATTTATAATTTATTTTTTTAAGTGGACGAAATTATGTTCTGTAAGTTGAAGTGTCGCATTTGAGTGTCTGTAAGTTGGAGTGAGTTCACCTGACAGCGAAGAATAATAGAGAAAATTCTATAAGGAACGGACCAAAAAATAAATATGAATAGAGTTTATGGAGTTATTTTAATGTCAAACGTCTAATGGCGCATTTGGATGGGAGTTAAAACATTCTGATGACACATCGCGACGTGTCATTCGGTCAGCTTCGCGTCTTGTCGGCTATCAGTATTATAAAGATATATTTTCAAAAGATTGTTAAGAAATATTTCCATGATAAATTATTTCATAAAAATAAAATAATAAAATGAAATTAAAATTCTATTATTTACAATTATCTGAATATTTGTGTTTTCGTTTTTCATTCGTTTAAATAAAAATATTCAGTATAAAAAAAGTGAGCCGTCACGGGACGCCAGGCAGATGTAAAACATCGTGTTCGTACAAGTAATATGTATAAAAGACAAGATTATTACAACCTGAAAATTTGGTTAGAATCTGGACATGGAAATTGAAGACATATCATATAATTCCGCAACAAACCATATAATTCCGCGAAGAACGCAAGTACCGAGATAGAGTTTCGACGAAGCAGATCTATCTAAAAGAAAGTAGATTATCTAAAAAGAAACCTAAATGTGCTTTTTAGTAAAATCAGGGTGTAATGATAGAGCCAGAATGTGGTGACAGAAACTTTTAAATAATTAGGAGTAAACTCATCGAGTTTGGACTCATTTGACTTGTTTTGACGTAGCAAGAAAGTAATAGGCTAAATAGGTAGGTACTACCAGTGTACCTCCTCCCTAAACCTAAATTGAAGACCTGCTCTTTTTAAATGAATATAGCGGGTTTCAAACAGAGACACCATCATTGAACTCCGAGTTTCAACTTCTCAGTTTTGACGTTGCGGGGGTACTGTCTGCCTAAACTGGGAGACTTGAAGATTTGCTGTTATGAATTAGGACTGTGGGTCTTAAACAGAAAGTCTGATATTGAACTCCGGGTTGCAATTCTTCAATCCTGCTGCTGTAGAATTACTGTTTGCCTAAATCGTAAGAATTGAGGATCTGCCTTTTTTAAATTAGTATTACGAGTCTCAAACAGAGCCTTTACTATTAAATTCCGGGTACCAACTCCTAAATCTTGGCGCCATGCGGTTTATCTGTTTAAACTATGAGAACTGGGTCTCAAACAGATATTCTGTGATTAAACTACGGATACTTACTACTTAGTTTTCACGCTGCGAGATACTGCTCGCTTAAATCATGAGACTCAAACCGAGACTCAGTCATTGAACTCTGACTCCATTTTCTCAACCTGATGCTGCAATGGGACAGTCTGTTTTCTGTATTTTGTATATGTAATGACGAGTATATGCTCAGTATTAATCTACCAATTTGTATGATTCTTTTTTTATTTGAATAGCACATTAGACCACGGGAATTGAGGGTACAAAAAATAATTCCTCAACAATGTACAGCTAATGATAATTTAATAATAAACTCTCCAAAGACGCATAAATTTGTCCTTTAGTAAGATCAGGGTACAATGATGAAGTCGTTGGAGGTGGCGGCAGGAACTTTAAAATGATGAAGAGTAAACTCATCGAATATGGACTCACTTCACTTGTGTTCATGTAAGCAAGAAAATAATAAAGTAAATAGGCGTTTCACATCAAAAATAAAGTATTACGAATTTCTTACATTATATACGTTACTTTATACCCTTATATACACGTATATACGTGTATATAAAGGTATAAAGTAACTGACGTATTATTTGGTAGATAAATACGTAAGAAAGCACAGGTATGCTAGAGATTTTTGGAGTCGATGCCAAGTAACAAGTTGCACTCGTGTGTGTGTGTGTGGGTGTATATGTACTTGAAGAGCGTGAAGCGTCGGTTTGACACCGATTCCAAAAATCTCTAGTGGAAATTAGTTTGGTTGTAAATTTATTACGTTCGGAAACTATATTTTACCACAAAAGTTCAAACGGGATACTCGTATTTTCATCATTTTAAACTTTTAAGTGCTCTTCTTATTCGGTGGTCATTTCAAGTCGGTTTAATTTTTTTGTAGAAATATTTCGTTTATAAATATTATGTCTAATATACATACTTCTAACGCCATAACATTATTCTTAATGTTATGGCGTTTCTTTTTAAATCGATTAAAAATGAAGACTTGATTTTAATTTTATGGATTAAAAGTAAATAAATCGGAATAAGGTATTTGATTATTTAATCCAGTATACCGCACGATCAGTTAAGGTGATCTACGTATATTGAAATTTGCGCGTTTGAGGGTTCACAAAATCAAATTTAAAAAATAGCTCGATTGTGTAAGTCATCTTACATGAGTATATTGCAGGTTTCAAATAACATAAAGCAAAGTTGCGCGAATATTTTCGAGAACCTTGTTATACCATGATTATTACACTAGTACATTTCAAATCGGGCAGCCTAACTATTACCCTCCTTTGCCTCGGGTATCGCATCGAGCAGCAAACAAACTTGTTAATGAATGCTATTGATTTATACGTCGGTATAACCTACAGGAAACTTCGGTGGAGTTGCAACTAAGCCGCTTACTTTGCGGGTATTAAATGGAATTCCGTGTGCCGACGTTAACACTCTCGGTCAGGCTGTAGACGACGCGGGTTCTATTTCCTATTTATCGAGGCGCGTTTGTTTGCAAAGTTATTTTAAAGGGGAATTTAAGTTTGTCTGCGTGCGACAGGTGGCATCTGGTTGTGTTTGCAGGAGATGAATAATGTTTGGTTAAGATGTTTGTTGTTTAAGCTCGGTTCGGGTGATAGAGCAGAAGTTAGGCTGCTGCGGTTTTTACTTTGTTTTTAGATTATTCTATTAAGAAACCCATAATATTTAAGAATTATATATAATTTCAGATCATTCTATTAGAAAATGAGTTTCATGTTTCTTGCGCAATATTCTTGTTATATATCTTATATATAACAAACCAGCGTCCATCTGTGTGATAGGGGGCGTGCGGGTGCGATAATGCGTTTTCGCGTGTGTTCACGTGGATATGTAACAATTTATTGACAGTTTATTATCACAGTATGTTAAAAAATTAAATTTGAATTTCTTTACTAGATTAAGGTATTTTTTACTTCTAAAAAATATTTAATTTAGTAATGTGATCATATTAGTTATTAGTAACTACAGTATTATCATTATTTATTTGATTTTACCTACGGGAATAGATAACCCCCACAGGGGCACCCCATGCAGAAGGAAAATATTTCCAGACAGAATGAAAACATTGGTTTGAAAATGTGAAACGAAGCACAAAGTTTTCTGCGCGAAGTGTAGGTAGTATTGCTATTATTATGACAAAGTTATAATTCTGTCATTACTTTTTGGGCTATAGTCCCTTTTTGAATTGAAGGACATAAATAGGTAACTAATTTATACTATTCCCTAGAGTTCAATGAGAGTACTGTGATTAGAAGAATACAAAGTAATTCCCAAAACTACTAGATGAGTGAATAGAAATATATTTTTTATTCAACAATATATTTATATTTACATATTAGTGGTTATCACACTGAAGTGTGTGTGCATGTGTTTTTTCTAAGGGGTGAATAGTGTAATATAACGAAGAGAGCAGGCAGAATTACTTGTGTTATGATAAAATAACGATACGTTTTAATTCATGTTAAATATATGTATGTATATATATATATATATATATATATATATATATATATATATATGTATATATATATATTGTGAGATCCCTAGAATGGAAAGAAATCGGACAATTGATTCAATTACACTGGTGTATAACAAAACTGTCTTTTACATTAACTGTTACCATACCTGTAGTTAACACGCTAAATCAGATATGGATTTAAAAGTAATAAGTTAGCTCTTGTTTTTAGTTTTTACCACATTTAAGAAGATATACGGCTAGTTCAATACTCATCATCTCTTTTTAATATGAAAAAATATTTAGTGGTTTACCAGCGTTATATGTTTGATTATGTCTTCATTTCATATGTTTAATGCCGGCTGTGTTATGCTTACCATTTGTAACGCGAAGTTTTAATAGTTTTGTTTATTTTTAATATAATTTCAGTGTAAAAATTATTATTTTGAAAATCTTACGTGATTGCGTAAATAGTGGAGACAATTTTTGCAACGTTTGTTTTAATGTGACACTACGTAGTCAAAGATGTTCAGTAATTCAGCATTTAGAAAGTGCCTACTTTCATTATTTCGGAATTAAAAACGAGGAGAATCTTGAGTTCCACATTGTATTTGTAATAATCGTTCTCCTAAATTGCTCAGGTGGCTATACGAAAAAGATATTCACTACTTTTCGGTCATCACATGATATAGAAGGAACCTCCAAATCATCTAGATGACTGTTGCTTTTGCTTGACACCTTCAATTCACCCACGTATATGGAAAAAAAAGAAACGAAGCGTTGTGTACCTTGAGGTAGCATCAGTAAAGCGATTAGTATCACACGGGGTCATATTTGATTGTCTATTCTCGAACCTCCTGAAAAAAACAGGATACGGATGTAGTAATGAAAGTTGGCTATAATAAGCTTTTTACAAAGTTTCGAGTTCTTGACTGAAAATATTGATTCTGACAAACTTTATAGTACTCTTTTCCCATGATAAGCTCAGCGACCTTAAAAGAGGTTTAAATTTACCAAAATATAAAGCAGAATTACTAGGCAGAATTAGTATTTAAGTCTTAATGACTTAAATAATAAAATTTACTACAACCGAGTGTCAAAATTAGTTTATGTGGAAATCTCCAAATAAAACTTGATGATATACTAGCTTGTGGCTTGCTATAGTATAAATGGTTTAATGAACGCTTTGAAGATTGAATACAATCCACAGGAGCGGTGACCCTTCACAGACTCCTCAAAGTTGAGTTTAAAAGCTGTTTTCCTCTACAACGGCAATACACAACTTTAGATTCCATTAGATATGTTATGCGATGCATACTAATGAAACATGAAATTAATTTTAGACTACCTCAAGGCACCAGTAGTATATATGTGAACATCTAAAAGTTATTGCTTTATTGTTGTGTTTGTAAATGGATTATACAAAATACTGTTGTTTCTTATGCAAATGGAACCACTGAGCTAGATCTTTACATTATTTATGAAAAAAATTGACTCCAAGACAAAATCTGTGCCTGGGCGAAAAGAACTTCAAGCAAGAACTCCAACATTTTTTTCTTCCACCATTACATATTACATTGGGTCTAATGAAAATTTTCGTAAAGGCTCTTAACAAAGACGGATCAGCTTTCAAGTATCTGAGAAGTAAACTTTTGCGACTAAGCGAGACTGAAATAAAAGACTCTTCATCAGTTCTAAAATGCTTCGAAAAAAAGGCACAGGAATCTTTTAGAGCAATCGTTTATAGCTTTTTAGTTAAAATAAGAACTGACTACGAAGGGCTTGTAAACAACCTTCTACAAAAGATCCAGGAGCTGTGTTGCAATATATCGATAAAATCTATTGTTTCCATTTTTATCTCTTTTTTTTCTTGTAAACTGTGTTGAGTGAGATCTTCATCAAGACATATCTAAAATGCAAAAAATATATCAGGGATGATGGGACAGATCAATGTTAGCGGACTACTGCGGAAACTTAAGTAGCATGCCCCTGAAATCGAATATTAAAGGCAAGTAAAAAAGAAGAATTTTTGACTAATGTTAAGTTTAATGTATTGATATTGCCTATAATTCTCAGTTTTATGTAAAGAGGTAAAAAAAAACTAAATAAATGAATGTTTTTTTTCTAAATGAATTGTTTATACTTTTTAATATTTCCCTTTAAATCATAATTGTTCATACCAATGGTTGGTATGAACAATTATGATTTTGAAACGAACTTTAATTTTTTTGTATATACCTTTCCTGAGGTCTATATTTTAGAATAAGTAAAAGATGGAACATTTATTTAAAAAGCAAAAAACACTTTAATATTGCATACCTGTGTTATCAGTTCAAAAATTTTCTCAATTTTCAAAGTAAACATAGCCACTAATATTATTTTTGAAACACACATTACAATTTCTGCTTTGGTTCTTTGATAGTTTAAAACTATTAGATAAACAAAGACGAATTTGTGCGTTATAGGAGACAATTAATAATCTTAACGAAAATTAATTTGGCATTCTTAAATAAAATGAATACTTTGTTATTTTACAAGGTTGATTCCGTTTTTTGTTTAATTAATAAAAAGAAATAAATAAATAATAAATATAAAAAACGGGTAAATATTTAAAAAACAGCTAAAAATGTAAATTCATATTCATTTTAGTTTTTCCTATCCAGAATAACGCCATGTATTAAATCTATAACGATTATTGTGGAAAATACCTCATGTCATCACTTCGCGAATCATCAGCTGGTAATATTAATGATATCTAATTATGAAAAAGTGTTTTCTGATGGTACTCAATGTTTTTTTCTGGGATTAATAGAATTTGATGTAATAAATGTATCGAAGTCACTTTATAAGACCAAACATATTTTTTTTTAAATTTTGAACTTTGAAGGCTCAGAAATAGGTTTCTCCACATTAATCCAAACTATTTTAGGTTCAGAATGATGAAAAGAATCAGCGCTATGAAGAAATGTGTAAGGAAAAATGAAAAATACCCAGTTATATTAAAAGTCACAATTTATACACACACAATTTATAACAAATATGATTTATTAATAAATTTTATAAATGCGAAAAAAAAATGTAGTCTTAAAACGAAGTTAATATTATAAATAAGCCAGTAACAATTTTTTTTAATTAGAAATCAACTTCATTTATATATATATATATATATATATATATATATATATATATATATATATATATATATATATATATAGATATATAAAACTACTAACTCGATTCATATGGAGTTTTTATAAAAATATAGGGAATGTGAATTGACTAAACGCACAAATGTGTAAAATATATATAATCGCAAAGTTTTCAAAAATTACATATTACTACTTTGTTAAATATGTTTAGAAGACAGGCAGATAGATATGATGAAGTTATAAGGCTCCTCGTTTGCTACGGAATTCTAAAAAGAGCAATGACTAAATTTCTATCGGTATAAAATTACATTCAACAATACTAAGAGATAATTTACATTTAACTATGATAGGATTTAACCCTAATGTAAAGGTCAAACAAATATCTTTACACAAAAACTAGGTAAATCGTGATATTTTAACGTATACATTTATTTTACGTCTAACTGGGCATATTATTCTATAAATTGTCTTATGTGAAATAGTCATTTCTGTGCGGGTCTTTGAAAACAAGCACAAAAAGTACGGTGTCAATTCTCCACAGATTACACGTGAAAAGTACATTTATCTCGATTATTCTGATGTGTAGTGCTGTCTTAAGGAATAGAACACATTACCATTGTTCTAAATACACTTTCTTGACAATACAATAGGCAAATCCACAATAGCTAAAGACAGCGAATACAATTTCCCCGTTAATACATGCCCCTCATACGTTCCAAAAAAAGCGGTTCTTACGTTTTTTATTTCGTTACTTTTTCGAACACATAACGCTGCTGTTGTACATCATCTCACTCTCCCTCACCTTTCTTCGTCTACATAGTATAATATGTCTATAGGCCTATAGGCACCGACATAGTAAACACTTACCTTTATAGGGTATCCCGTAAAAAAAGGAACTCTTATAGCTTTGCATATTCGTCTGTCAATTAGTATGTAGTACAATACAAAAAAAAATTGTGCGTGTCAGCTCCGACGTGTGTCATACTCCGTCATTGTGATTACGCTATAAGAAAATGCCAAATAAACGTATTGATATCTCACTCTAAAGATGCGAAGAAATGTTGCGCGGAGAGGCAACCTGACGGTTAGTCATTATAAATCTTCATACCGGGCGCTATATATGAAAATCGATTCTTAAGGAGTAAACTCTAAAAATAATGATTATAGGGATACATAAAAAATTAATGCCATTTTTTTCTGCAAAGTTTCAAGTAATGTCCAGAGATACAGACATCAACGTAATCTTACTTTACAACTGTATGCATTTGCTGGTATTTTAGATAATTATGTAGAAAAGACCTACCCGTAAATTTCTACCCGAATATTGTCGGAATGTGCTACTACTATAAACATATTAAGTATTTAGATATACGATTTATATTAATCAGATTACACTAATCAAGTGTTATTAGATATGTTTAATGAAACTAATCCCAAAATAGTCTTTTAAAGTTAATGATAGCCTTTAGGCGAAGTTGAACTCCATATTTAACACATAGGAAATACAATAATATAAATTTAGTTATGCAGATATCAAGGAGACGAGGAGTAATTATTTAAAAGATTAATGTAAAACCTTTAAATCAATCACACATTCTATTAAAATAAATATGCATTTCTGCTGTGGATTTTTAAAAATATTAATGAATATGACAATATTGCAAACATATATATATATATATATATATATATATATATATATATATATATACATATATATATATATATATATATATATATATATATATATATATATGATTTTACATATCACTAATATCGATATATCTTCACCGCACTGACACAAAACGAACATATATGTCAAGATATGTTAAAGAAAAGAAACATGCCTTTATACCTGACAGACTGTCAACACATTGATTAAATTGATCGCAATACTTTGACAAGTTCATTGCTACAACATATTAATTTATGCTAATTACATTACAGTAATACTTGAGTAACAGAATAATCGTCTGCGTCAGTTACAGTTATAGTTGAAGTACAATTATAAACGGGCCAACACAGCGCTGGCGTATAATTGATTGGTCTCGATCAATTATACTGCGGCATAATAAGGCGGGCGCTCGGACGGAGGTCGAGAGGTTCTCGAAAGCGAGGTCGGACGTGACCGCCTCTGCGTCCCTCGAGTGCACTCTTAAGCGCCCACCACCTTGTATCGTTTCAATGCCACGTCACAATTTTCATTACGGACTGGGAGACGTTATATTTTAATTGTCGTGTGTTAGCTTCAGAAAACATTTTAATAAAAAGACCAAACCTTGTAATATTTTGGATCGAAATACTAATTGAATTAATATTCTGAGATGTATTTACCCTTCGTAGTTGTCTAGTTTTATATAAAGTGAGAAGGCGTAAAAAATGAAAAACTTTGAATAATAAGAGTTACTTTCTGTTCTACTCAGTTCTATATTTTCTTTTACATCAGTAATTTAACAATATAATGAGTTTGTCTTTTGAATATTTTATATCTCTTATCTTTTACTTTAATGATTAATTTTGCTTATCTTTAATTGAAAATTTCTTAATGGCGCTATAATGGGGTCCCAGCAGATTCATTATAAAACAAAATTACAAAAAAATAGTTGAAAGTATTTCTTGAATTCACTTAATAAAAAATTAGGTGTGAAAGAATATAACATTTTTACAGTTACATTGCATATAATTTCTCGTGACACGAAAGCTTGTAATATGTTTTCTGTAATATTGCAACAAATTATTTTGTCGTTGGACTTATATTATTAGGTTCATTACGCACTAGTCATAATCGCAGAATTACCATGCCCTACCATCGCTGTATATTTTGCTTGAGAAATAATATATTGCGCTTGATGAAAATGCGTATGGTCTATTATTTGACACAAAAGTGGAGAGTTTTTAGAAAATTGTTAGAGGAATTTCGGAGAAAAACGAAATGTTCAATTCTGTTTCTATATATAAATATGCATGTAATAAATATTGGAGATATTTATAAAAAATAACCAAATAGTAAATTTTGTCCAAGTCGGTTATTCGTTAAGGCGTTAAACCATGCTAAGTATATACAAATATACAAAGACAATTTTTAAATTTAAAGTTTTTCGTGTTCAATTAATATTTTAAACCGGTTCCAATCAAAATCGTAACGTCGATTTTTTAACGAATGCAATACTTTGCTTAATCTTTATGTCATTTGAAAATAAACCTCTCAAATTAAGAATTTCCTCTTTTTATTTAAAGTATATAAAAATAATTATTTGTAGATGTAAGTAAACATAGTGACAATTGTTTCTTTAGCAAATGGAAAGGGTTTACGCTCCTAAAAGCCTTCTACCATATATTTATGAAACTTTAAGAAGCTGGTGCAAAGCTTCAAGACAGTTAACTTTTCCATGTACTAACGAAACAGTTATTATTACCATTACATTTACAACAACAGAGGTTTTTATCATATAATAAAATTGTATATATATATATATATATATATATATGTATATATATATATATATATATATATATGTTTTTTTTTTTAAATAATATTGTATTATATATTCTGTTTTTCAATTTCTAGGTAGACATCGCTCGTGTGAATTTTGAACCTTTGATATTATTGTCTGTGCTATAAAGTTACAAATTTCCACAATATTTTTGGAAGTACCATAAACGAATACCGCAAATGAATCAATCATAACTTAATAAACTACTCCTCATTGTGCTGAAAGAATTGAATTCAGGAAATAAATGACGGTAAATTGTAATAAAGAGAACCAGAGTTTGTGGAATAGATTGCCAAGCACTTGTTGGCTTAACGCACATAGTTTCCAGCGAGAATGCTTGCGGAATGTAGCAAAATGGAGAGAGCCTTAATTAAAGAGACTGGGTCGAGGCCCGTCGGCGGATTCTTTCTGAATTTGCGTAGATTGTAAATAAACGAGAGCACCGGAGGCCATGTGCTAATCTGCAAGTCAGCTTTGGGATTGTATTTTTATATTACGTTCTAGCCTGGATAACAGTCGTTGTCTGTTGAAAGGATTGTGATTATGAACAGTGTTACGTGTACTGGTAGCAATCTACAGTCGTTCTCTGTTGAAAGGCTTGTGATTATAAATAGTGTTACCTGTACTAGTAGTAATCTACATTCGTTCTCTGTTGAAAGGTCTGTGATTATAAACAGTGTTTCCTGTACTAGTAGCTATCTATAGCCATTCTCTGTTGAAAGGCTTGGGATTATAAACAGTGTTATCTGTACTAGTAGCAATCTACAGTCGTTCTCTGTTGAAAGGCTTGTGATTCTAAACAGTGTTACCTGTACTAGTAGCCATCTACAGCCGTCATCTGTCGAAAGGCTTGTGATTATAAACAGTGTTACCTGTACTAGTAGCAATCTATAGCTGTTTTCTGTTGAAAGGCTTGTGATCGTAACAGTGTTACCTGTACTAGTAGCAATCTACAGCCGTTCTCTGTTGAAATACTTGTGATTGTTGACAGCGTTATCTGTGCTAGTAGCAATCTATATTCGCTTAACGCAGCTTTGCGCTACCTTTTATCAGAGTACGAAAAGCAGTCATTCTGGACCCGCTTAATTTATTTGACCATAAGGCCCTTTGCTTTCCAGTTACTGCTTTACATTTTCCTAAATATAATTTTACGTGAATAAGATTTGGGACATTTATATGTCAGTGAATTAAAAAATATTAACTCAATTTATAAAGTTCTCCTGATATTCTATAAAGTGTAAAATTTTGTTGTGGTAATAAAAACTTCCACTTATTTAATCATATTTGTGATAAAATTGACAAGAATAAATTGAGAGCTAAGTAAAAAATAAACACTTTATTTAATATAGAGATAGACTTGATTTATCAAAAAACTTAAAATTAATTAGTAGATTTAGTAGTAAATAGTAATTAGTAGTAGATTTCGAAAATTTCGTGGTATCATTCTAATTCATCTTCAAGCATATAATTAATATTTGTAAGTACATAGGGGCTTCTGAAAGCTATTTAGTGACAGTATATTACAAAATATCATAAAATTCTAATTAACTTTTTTTCAAATTATGAAAAACATAATTATTTTTTAAGAGAATGTAGTCAGTATATCCGAAAAAAATAATTACCATTTACGTTATTTCTTTACATAATTACTTTATAAAATCATTTAAATCTCCATCGGTAGTTGATGTGTTTTTATTACAGTATATCTAATTTCATGTAAGCAAACTTCGATCATGATGAGTCAAATGTTGTCTAAGAACCCACATACCTCTGTATAGGTTCACTTGTTTATTTTAATTTAACTGCCACCCGACTATGCGAAAAACAATTTTCTATTCTAAAGGAAACTAAAATAAACGTTTTTCATTGCACTGCATTTTTGCACTGCAATTAATCAGTGAACTTGCAAAAATAATTTCGCGTCAATGGAAATTCGATGTTTGTTGGGAAATGTTGTATTCTCAGGAATAACGGAGAAAATTCTGAAATTCCTTCCTGGCGGTAATAACGTAGGTATGAAAATAATAGATAATAAAAATGGAAATGCTCTGTACAACTATCCCCAGAGCTGACGCAAATGGCGCTTATATTTTTTACAGTGAATAAATAGTGTCTCATGAATTATTGGCCGCATTCAATTTTTTACAGGTAATGTAGCGATTCAGCTCTAACTGTTGCGATTTAATTTGGTTTCGTGATCATCCATAAATATGTAAAAAAATTAAATTATTATTCCTTGCAGATATGCAGCCTACGCGCATATCTCATGTTTAATATTATAACTAGAAATTTAACTAGATTTATAATTTTGTTTAGTAGTTATTAAATTATTAATTTGTTGAAGTTGAAACTAATTGGTAAAAATTTAAGTGACAGTTTGGTGTTAATAATTTCACAGAATTGTAGGAAATAATAAATAATCATGCAAAGTAACTTTATTGTGGTTTTCAACGTGGTAAAATAAACTGTTTGGTAACAAGCTAAAATAAAGTTTTTGTTCCAATCCCTTTCTTGATGAGGCATTGATGTCAAAGTTTTTAATACTCGCTCAATAATTTTAATTTTAATTTTGGATACGCTAACTCATTATTAGCTTTCAAAACTGAAAATATTCTATATCTCTTTTATCTTACTTATTTTAACCCAAAAAGTACTCAAATAATTTAGCAAGATGACGCATAAAAATTAATTTAAGAAAACAAGTAAATTAAATTGTCTCTTAATGTTAATACACCATAATTGGAATGGATTTTGCTGACTAAATTGAAAAAAAATTTAAAATTTAAGGTAAATACTGATCTGCCTCGCTGAAGCGACTGAAAATTTCATTCAGTTAATGTTTGTGTGTTTAAAAAAACTAATTGCGTAATTAAATTGTGCTATAAATGAGAATAATAAACCAAATATTGACAGTCATTTATGGAGAAAAATTAAAGTAATATTGTAATATTTGTTAATTTTTAGTAATTTTAATTAAGTTCTTTAAACGTATAAAATTTGAAGAATATTTTTTTCTTATTTCACACACTTTTATTTATTTATTTATTTATGCACTTATAAATTCGTTGCTCAGTTTACAGCTTGTTGTCAATACGTCGATCAAGTTATTGGGAAACAAAAAAGACAAACAATTGCAAAAATCAATGATTAACTAATATAAATGCGAATATAAATTGAACATGGTGAAAGAACACGGTGAACATGGTGACACGGTTGCATAGATCACAACCGTGTAATTACAGTTGTGATCTACTCAAATACTGCACGATCTTGACTTTAAAGGTGCGAATTGGATAACAGTTAAGATGGAGCTATGAATCTAATACCACTGTAAGTAAATTAAGAGCGCGGATAATCCAGGAACTCAAACGTATGTGGTTTCGCGAATAACAAAACCGGTATAAGAAAGTATACTAATCTCACAATGATGGATTGTCAAGATAATCTGTCAACATTTTAAACAAATACAGAGCTAGGTGCAACCCTCTTCTTAATTGCAGAGATATTTAACCCTGTCTAAAATTCAAAATGTGGTTGTATATCAGGATGGGGCCATAGTTTTTCAAATAAAGAAATCGAATAAATATTTTTGCATTTTCTCCAACATAAGAATATAAGTTAGCTCATATGGAGACCATATAAGTGAATTCGTTTCCAATTTGCTACGAACGAGAGAATCGTGTATAAACTTAATACTCAGAGTTGTGGAATTCCCAGGAGCGTCGTGAAAAATCCAAGTATCTTAAATACTGTCTTACATTTAGGATTAAAATTATTATCAATAACGTAATGAGAAGCGGTTATCCCAAACAACTGTCACAGATGTCCCAAACATTGGATACACAAAGTCATTTTATTTATATTCAAAACTAAATATATTGAGTAAGCCACTTCTCATCGCCAGTTACTAACTGATTCAGCCAGTCGAAGTTACGTTTCAATGTCAATAACTGTTGACAAGTATCAACTCTGCACTGAAGGTGACATGATGACATCGTGGGGTATCCACACCCCGTATTTAGAAACTTTTCCCAATTCGTGCAAACGTGTTTCTATGATACCTTGACTGCAATGTAGCTCATCTGCCAGTTGACGAGTCGTCAGTCGAGGATCTTCTTCAATTAGGCGTCATAATCGTTGAATGTCCAATTCAACTGGACGTCTGGTACGGGGTTCGTCCTCAAGGTTGTGGTCCTCATTCCTGACCTCTTTGAACCAAAAAAATTATGTTGTGTAAGATACCGTGGACTCCCCCATCGCTTGATGTTAGTTGTGGCAGTCTTTGCAACGTGACCAAGATGAAATTCGTAAAGTAATAGAATCCGAATTTAAATCCATTATCTTTTATGTAATTCACTTAAAGCTTCTGCGCTGACTGTTGTGAACTGACTACACTTTGGCTTATTTACACCCTACAGTAAAACCTTCTAGAAGTTTCGAGAATCTTTTTAGAAAAGTCCCGAAGTTGTGGCTAATAACTTACTAGCCAATCTAATATATTTACAACCAATGTCATTTTACTAAATACTAAATAGATACGTTATTTCCTTGTAAAACAGACGAAAGATGTTATTTAGGATATAGTACATAAATACTGTGAAATCCTATACACATTAAAATATTGGAAAACGTGTGTAAATAAGATACAGTAGTGATTATGAACATTTCTTAGTTATATTTTAGGTAATGTATATGAATTATATTGCATTATTGTGAGGTAAATCGGATTAGTCTGATAGATAATGAGATAAGTTCATAATCAAACAATAGAAGTAAGTAACGTCACTCAAAAATAGAAAAAGCATAATGTCTACAACGTTAAAAATGATTTTATGTTGTTATATGTATAAGTGATATATTATATTAAATTAATTCTTCCTATATAATCTCCTAAATAAAAATTATTTTTTCCTATATTGATATGTTATGAGTGTAATAAAAAATCAAAAAACTAATTAACCTAACGAAGGTTATATAAGGTAAACTGAAAAATGGAATTATTTTGCATGAAAAACAAAATTATAAAAAAAGAAATTCTGATAGCTTATTTTAGTTTATTATTACCATTTTAGTTAGTGGTATATTATATAATAATATGATAAACAAAAGTTTTTTAAGGAAGATATAACTATGGCCCCTGTTTCAACAATAGATACGCGAAAATGATTATGTATAATGATAAAAATGATTATGTATTATGATAATTAAATAACATAAACTGATAAATAAAACTTATTTTGTTTCTTGTTATTTCCGTTTTGCCTTTTGATGGACAGAACCCAGAAAAGAAAATTGACACAATTATAGATAAATAATGTAGACTTATTATTTTTTGAACGTTTATTATGTATAATAAACATTTTAAGATAATCATAGTTAATCCTAATTAAGAAAATATTTGTAACCATAATAATAAATGTAAGTGGCAGTGAATATATGGTGTTTCAATTTTATTATATTTTTATGATTAATACTTAATGGGTCTTAAAGTTGTGCTTGTTCTTGATAAGTGCTTTTATCACTATAAAAGAAAAAGTGAAAAAATAATTAAAAAAATGTTCCCGCGCAAACAAAATCAGCCAGGTGTGAAATTATTAAAATCAATTAATATAATATAATAATCGCGACCGGAAATTTTCTTTATAAATATGTTGTTTTTAAAGTATATTCTTTTATTTAATAACTCCATTTAATATCCAATATTCATTGGTGTTACACTTTCTTAAGCTTTCACATTTAACTAATCTTTTAAAAATTCATTGTGTCTTAATTTTATTTTCTTAATATTCATAACTCGTAATCCCTCTGTCATCTGCTGACGTGCCGCAATGTTGCCGTCTTATATAATTACATTCTCTTTCGCTGCTATGACATCAGTATTACGGATTTTTTTGTTCATTTTAAGAAATAGAAAATAAGGTATTTTTGAAACTTAATTTTAATTTAACAATTTCCGAAACTTTTCCAAAAGCTCAAACTCTCCAAAGCGGTAAACGGTGAGAACTAGGTGTGACGATTAGATTCCTGAGAAACGATTTAGATTCAGTTTCATTGTTTCTTCCTATAAATATATACGATGTGATTGATGATACATGCTGACTCCAGACTTACCGAGTAAAGATACAGGTTGGTGTCGTATCCGGACATTTTCTCCTTGTTGCCTGGCAAGCCATGTTCGTCGTTTCCGTCTGCTGAAATAAAAAAATAGGAGTATGAGAATAATTCAATAATAGCGATCGTTTCTGTAAACGCCGATTCATATTGCATTTAAAAAGAGGATATCCATAATTTTAATGCAGTATTTTTCGTATTTATAAGAACCGATACCGAAGATTATAATAATGTTTTGTTTTATTCTAATACAATCGTCCAGCATGTAGCATGAACAGAGCTAATATCGTGAGCAGAAGATAAAAGGTATAAAATGGTATGACTAAAAATATAATGATACGAAAAGAAATGAAATGAGATGTAGACAAGAGAATAGTGTAATCGTAATTGTAATTATTTTTATTAGTTAATGCTTAAAAATAATTAATTAAAAAATTGCAAAAATAAAGTGCCATTTTGGTAATTGGTATTAAGATAATTATGAAGAACTAAAATGTACAATTTTAATTTATCTATTTAATTTTTATAGATAATATGGTATATAATACTAAATGTAAATGATTCTTTTTAAAATAAAGCATACAATTTTATCTCTGAAGTGATGTGTAATTTTAAACCTATTGTTATGTAAAAAATACTTTTCAAAACCGGTGGACACATTCATCGAAGATAATTAAGAAATTTTCACCTGAAAGAATACATCAAAAATAATTACTGCGCCTAAACATTAAATAGTGATTGCCTGAATTTCTGAGAGAAATAATAAAAGTTCTTGATTCGAAATCAATTCGACGAATCGAACGTAACGTCTTCCGTTCCATTATTCAACAGCTCCCAGTGCGTCACAATATTCTGGTTGGCCGACATGACGGCACGGGCTGTGTCGATGTCGATATCCACTATTAATAAGGGCCAGAGATAAAACCAGTAAATTGACAGTCTCCTAATGGCGATTCTATTTTACGCCGATCTGTCACTGCCGATTTCGGCCTTGCGAGATATTGAGTGCGGGTAGCGGTGAAGCTTAAGCAAAATCGACATAAATTTGCTCTAAGGTTACAAGCCTAATAAGTGCTAATAAATTATTAGTAGTAATGCCTATATATGTGTTATGTGTAGGCTTACTTTTGTGCGCGGACATTTTGATTTCATTCGAACCACTTTTTAAAAACTATATTTTATTTAAACTATAATTAAAATATTAAACGGGGATTCTTATGGAGTATAAGAAATATGAACCTAAAAATAATTATATTACTTAATTCGCTTCCTCTTAAATTACCACATAAATATTTTAAAGTGTTAGGCTACTGCGAGATATGCGGGTTAATATGATCCATTAATATATATATATATATATATATATATATATATATATATATAAATATATATATATATATATATATATATATATATATATATATATATATATATATATATATATATATTTAATATTATATTTGAAGATTCAACGTTAAACGGTTTTTGAGGAAATCGGTTATGTCTGGCAGACAGATTGACACGTGAGTGATGTCATAAGAGTGTCTTTCCGTTTAGGATATGGAACCCCTAGAATAATATATTGAAATTAATGAAGGTAAAAACTATTAAATTGTTTATTTGCATATATTGCGCAGATTAAAACTCAAAGTTATTCATTCGAATACAGATATTATTTTAAATTATTTACTTATCATTAAATTATTGATATTTGGGAAACGCTTATATAATTTAGAAAGCTGCATTGATTTAATATAGGTGATTATTAAAATTATCATTATTTTAAAAATCTCAAATTTTATCATAACTTAGTTATGATAAAATTTGAGATTTTTAAGTGCTAGATAAATTTTCTTTAGACTAGATTTTGCGATAGAGATAATTTCAATGGATGTGCAACTACTTTTAGGTACTACACCATTCTCGATAATTGCTTTAAGATAATATAATCGAGTTTGCCTTTTGCTCATAGCAAAATTACGTCACTTACGTTGTTATACCTTTATTTGGAAAGTCTTGTCTCTATCTCTAGAAATGGTGCCTCCTTTACTTAGGTTTTAATAGATGAATTATTCATCGTGTTTACGAGGTAGAAATGGCATTTCAAACTGTTGTTACATATCTGAGTATCAGCAAACCTTTTCTTAAGTGTAACAAGTAACGTAGTATGTCAAAAGCAAAATGGACGCCATGGCGTTTACAGAAATGCTTTATTATTTAAGTGTCTTTGTAATTTACTGCATAAGGCAAAAACGAAAGCAGTGTTCGAGCTAAAAACAATCAAATATATTCGAAACACGTACGCAATGCGGAACGAACAGCGCAAATATAATTATACTTGTAGCTATTGTGAGTGGGAGCCATTAAAATCCTTCGCTGTAACGTGCGAAAAGACAGCCACCTGATCTACCGCTTAGCGTCTAGTATTACGCCCGGTGTTACGGTACGATTAACGCGTAAGACAGTAGCAACATTTGAATTTAACGTGCTATTAGACGTAACCGTGTCACGTTAGATATAAATGAAAGCCTAATATAATTGTAACCAATTAGTTATAGCCGTATAGTTCGAGTGTGGAGGCTTTTTGAGATTGCGTAGGGTGGGTTTTAAGATCTAAAACTGACTTTATTTGTCTCTATTTATTTTGAAGTTTGATATAAGGTCTAGATCAATACGTATTTTTGCTATATGTTATATATTGAATTAAGGATCTTTTGGGGTTCCGGAAGTCTGCAGGAAAAGAACCTTGTTAATTTGATGATTGTGTTTATTTCGCATTTTATTTTTATAAAAACTATGTTCTCATGAGGTTGAAAAGTTGGCTGGCAATCCATTTCGGAGCCTCATAATTCATTGTTACTTCTAGTTTATGAAATCTAAAAATTGAAAAAACATATTAAAGAAAGCATAGCGTTTGTATCTAGTTTTTACTACGAAGTGGCTATTTTTGTATTAGCCTCTTTCTTACACATTATTTTTTGTTTGACGTTGAATTTAAAATACGTATATATATATTTATATATATACATATATATATATATATATATATATATATACATATATATATATGTATATATTATACGTTGTAAATCGCTCAAACGTGGTTTCCTGTACTTAGGTAATATTAGTAAATTTCATATGGTCAACCTAGAAATCTGACAAAGCCATCAGATCTTCGTACACATAATCCTCATTAGTCTCCTTATAGAGTTCTGAGCTAGCCTGTGAACCATAGTCCGTAACTGATCCTCTGTGTAGTAGTGACACAGCAGCAAAAGATGGTTTGCTATTTTGCGCATCTCCATCATCATTGACATGCCACTCTGTTGATTGGTGGAGTGGATAACTCCATCCTGAACAGAGTAGCTCTCGATCAATTGCTTGTATTTCCTTTGTTGCTCATAGACATGGCGCGTGATACAGTATGATCTGTCTTACGAGGTAGGTCGCAAAACACACCACATTTCAGGTAGATCGCAAAACACATCACATTAAATGGCTTCACGATACGTTTGGCTTGAGAAATCTGGCTCTACTCGAAGAGAGATATAATAAATAGCCATTGAAATCTAAACAGTATATCGACAATATGAGAATGTTGCATTTGACGAAATAAAATCGTAGTAAAAATACAATAGTATAAACAATAAATGTCAAAATCCAAATTAACTTTCCAAGCTTTGTGGAAAACGAGGTAAAATGTTATTTGAGGTAATTTACTGAATGTTATTAGTACGCATAAGTATATCATCCTAACTATTTTGGTGTCACATAATTGTATTTTTATGTATAAGCATATAGATACTTTATTAGATGTATAGAAAATCGCAGACGTATAAATTACATACTGTACCCAAAATAAAAGGTTGACGAAGGAAGAAATAAAATTGTTTGCATGACATGAAAATTAACTTTTATGAATATTGTGAAACCCATTTACTCCATTAACACGGGACCTTAATTAAGTAAATCTGCATATACGAGTATTTAATTTTTTTGTGTAACAGTAAAACATCAGGCAAAATTTTGGTCTTTATGAAGGTTGCTATTTGCATAATTGTGTGTGACACTAACATTTCGACGTGATCATGGTAGAGGATTTTGTTGTGAGGTTTTAAATTTTTCATAAAATCTTTCCAGATTTTTTAAATCTTTTGTTTTTCTTTTTATTTTTAGTCTACATGATAATTTACTGAACAAAAAAAAATATTTTTCATAAATTGTTATATACATAATATTTGAAAAGTAATTTAAAAAAAAATTAAAGGCAATCTAGGAACTGATTTGAGAATCTGATTAGAATTGAGGTAACGACGTTACTAAAAGTGAAAAATTAAAAAGTGACAATTAAACAAAGAAAAATATATTTTAATAGAATAACACTATTTCATTCAATCAAACTTAAAAGTCGTGTATCGATCAGTCTTTCGATCTTGTGTCTTCTCCAAAAAGGTACTTCTGTAAATATGAGGATTAGATGTATGAGAAATCCTATGTAAGGAGGGGCTATTTTGTGTTAAAAAGCTCAATTTTTTTATTGAATTAAAAAGCTCAATTGTTTTATTGGTGCTGAAATATAATTAATACCTAAAAAGTTATGGAGAAATATACTTCTTTCAAGAAAAATAACCACTTGTTGAATATTAACCGCTTGTTGAATAGTTTAATAAAAATAATTAACAAGTGGTCGATGTTTTCTTTAGATATGATAACCGATATAAAAAGCTCGTTATGAACAAACAACGTTAATAAAATATTTTCGCAGTATTTTTTGTTGTTTTTTGTTACTATACATTTAATTATTCATCATTATAATCAACTTTTTAAATGTATATTATAAATAAGTTTTAAGAGTAAATTGGTAAGAGTAAAATTTATACAAGTGTGTTGAGTAGCAATCAAAGAAAAATAGGATAAAATTATAAGTAAGCATACCAATACTGTCTTTCATATTTAATTACAGAGGCAGAGTATGTATAATATTTCACGAACGGAACTCGAAAATGAAAAATGGCATTTTAAACCTCGCTTTTAATTTGAAAGACTTATTCAATAGTATCTCATTTAAAGAGACGTGTCAATAAATTTTCGCTCTCACTAAGTTTTTTAAGAAATTTTTCAATTAAATATTTTTTTAAAGATTTTCCTACATATTCATTGAGAACTTAACATAAGTTGTTAGCGATGTAAATATTTTAATTTCTGTTATGAATTATACGTTGAAGTATAAAATATGAAAAGAACGAACGAAAGAATGTCAAAAATAATCAGTCACGTTATCTGCGTTATTATGTGAATTCGATGTCACATGTACTTTTTTGTGGATATGGTTTTATTATTTAACCAGCTCGGAGCGTGAGTTTTCTGGCCATATTTCGTAACCAAATCACTTTTAACATAAAAATGCAAATCGAACGCTGTCAAATATATTTTGCATTAACGCTAAATGCAATGGACCATTTATGTGTTATAATATATTATAAAATATCTCACCTCATTATTGGGGCTATTAAATCTGCTGTGTGTTCTTACTCACATTTTAGACGAGAGACAAAACCATGACATTTTTATGTACAATTTGTATAGGATATTCTTTTTCCAAAATTGTATATATTAAACTACGCATTTCAGTATTTCTTTAATGTTTGTAGAATTTTCCATAACTTGCGACAGCAAATAATTGTAAAATTTAAAATTCACATAAAAATGTACAAATACACATAATGGGTTCTGGAGGTGCAGCTACAGAGATTACCTCTTTTATAAATTATATTCTCTTAAATATGTTTATTAGCATAGATGTAATCCGTAAACGGCACAGTTAAATTTTTGAGTTAAAAAAACCAAATGAAAAAAAACGACAAGAGTAATTGTCGAATATCAAATTTCATTCAGATCAGTCTATTAGTTTAGGTGCTAGACTATTGTATGAATACGTACATGTACACTTTTCTGCCGATGTACTTGGTTCCCATCGAAAGCTCAATTTTAAATTTATATATATATATATATATATATATATATATATATATATATATATATATATATGCATGTACATATATATATATATATATATATATATATATATGTACATATATATATATATACATATATATATATATATATATATATATATACATATATATATATATATATATATATATATGTGTATCATTATTCAGGTTGCCCAAAAGCATTAATTATTAACTCACGGATAGTAGTTTTTTTACAATTGCTCTTTTTTTTCACTGCTCGATGTCGTGTAAGTGGAAAGTCGCATCTTCGGCTAGATAGAATAATAATTCTGCACACTAAAACAAACAATGTTAAATCGTTAAATTGTTTAGATAGTCATCCAAGTGTGAGCGATTATATATCCCTATATCCCCTTTGCATTGAAGCTATTTCACAGATGAAAAATATGTTTGAAAGTAAACGTATTGAACGCCGTATTGAACTTAATAATGAGAAGGCTAGGGCTAGATATTTTGGTTAACTGCAAACGCTGATGAATATAGTCTGAGAATATTATACCTTTCGCCCCACAGAGATAGACTGCTACAGAAGTGTATTATATGGCTTCCGAGTAAGGGGGCAATTTGAATTTTAAATTACTCATCTTTTTTTTCATTATAGTCCGTACACAATTCTCGACTTCCAAACTTCAAACATTTTCCCTCTGTAATTAAGTACAAACTAAAATTTGAAGCACTAAATACTCGGAAGAGTTGAGCTGGAATGAAATTCGTGTTAATCATTAGTTTTAAATGAAATAGATATTATCGCTTGCGAGTATATTATAAATCGGAAATGTTTATAAGGTAAAATTTCAAACAATATTTATTATATTAACAGATATAAAAAAATATACAAGAGAATTATTTTTACATAATATACCTAGATCATAATTTTAAACTCAGTGTACAACTATTAAACTAATAAACATTTGGTTTTTTAATTTTTTTTTAAATTACGGTATAAAATTATTTAATAATAAATGTGGTAAAGAACAATAATTAAAAAATATAAATTATTTAGCTTCCAACAGTAAGTTACTAAGAATAAGAAGTGATGAAGGACATATTTTTAATAGTCTCAGAAGAAATAAACAAGGCGTTTTTAGATCAAACTTGTTGCATTATATTATTGTATATTCCAGTACCAAGCTTCCTAGGTTACAATTATTTAGGTTCCAAGTTACAATTATTGATTAATTTAATATTTTCTAACTAAAAAGCACCGTTGTTTTATACTCAATTATAAATCCAAATATGCAAGGTTTAAAATATACGTTCATAGGTTTTCGTCCGGCTAAAAATATCATATAAATATTTTATTGATTGCATTATGTATTTAATTGAATCAAAGAATTCATGATACGCGTTCAGTAATATTTGTAATTTTATTCAATGTTTATATTGTTTTTTCTTTGAAGATGTAGTTTGGATGTTTATATTGTTTTTTCTTTGAAGATGTAGTTTGGATGTTTATATTGTAATTTCTTTGAACATGTAGTTTGGATGTTTATATTGTTTTTTCTTTGTAGATGTAGTTTGGATGTTTATATTGTTTTTTCTTTGAAGATGTAGTTTGGATGTTTATATTGTTTTTTATTTGAAGATGTAGTTTGGATGTTTATATTGTAATTTCTTTGAAGATGTAGTTTGGATGTTTATATTGTTTTTTCTTTGAAGATGTAGTTTCGATGTTTATATTGTTTTTTCTTTGAGATATAGTTTGGATGTTTATATTGTTTTTTCTTTGAAGATGTAGTTTGGATGTTTATATTGTTTTTTCTTTGAAGATGTAGTTTGGATGTTTATATTGTAATTTCTTTGAAGATGTAGTTTGGATGTTTATATTGTAATTTTTTTGAAGATGCAGTTTGGATGTTTATATTGTAATTTCTTTGAAGATGTAGTTTGGATGTTTATATTGTTTTTTCTTTGAAGATTACATTCTTATTACTGTGTCAAAAACACAGTTAATAAGGTTTCGGAATAACGAATAACGAATCCTTAAAAAAGATGATAGCAAATGGAATGTTTGCGAAAATAATACGATTATGGAAAAACTGTGCAACGTATTGCTATTGTAATTGAATTACATACACAAATACATGTTGGTGGATAAAATGAATGAATATATAGAAAAGACGGTGTGATATCAGTAATAACTTTAGATGCATAAATGCATATACGAGAGGACAAGTGAGGAGATGAATAAGGTGAAAGATGTACACCAAGACTTTATATCCTACTCGTTTATCCAGTTTAGACGAAAGTTGTCCTATAAAGTATAGATGGATACATTTTAGTCACATTCAATATTAACTAATTATATAGATATTGTTATAATTATTTTGGAATAAATCGACTTTATTAATTTCAGTAACAGGGTTTATTTTATAATTTTGTCTTATCCGACTCTCTTTCGTAGTCTTACAGATTCTATAGCGTTAGATTTAAGCGCAGGATATTTCATAAGTAGATCTCAATTAATATATAATAAAATATTAAAAAAAGAAACGATAAATGTACTTGCACAAGAGAAATATTAAGCTTTAAAGTAATTCGCAATGTGTGTACCTGCTTTTAAATAATTTCTATTTATTAGCCAGGGATTGGAAGTTTTAATTGACAACAATTTTTTTTAACTTTAATTTGTATTATCTACATTTCAAGCATGCAACGAACGACACACACTCGGCAGTTTTTTGTAGTAAAAGCCTACAATATAATTAAAATTAATTAAATTCGTGTAGCCATGCATAATTCGTGTAGCTCAACAGTCACGCTGGATAAAATTCACGCTCCCAAAAGAATTTATACGCCCAGGTCGAATTCAAACCTCGCTAAATCCGATTCAATCGCCCAAAAAGTTAACAAAGCAGAATTGAACAGCTTAATTGAAACTAATAGCTACGTAGCACGGCCCATCCATTCAACAGTCCAACTTGGCGAAAACTGCTCCATCGAGCCATACGTGATCAGACTGCCAATACCCACGGAAGCAATTAACCCAAACGGCTACGCCGGCATTACTTATTTATGCGCGTGGACAAGGCAAACATCGTCAGACTTGAGCTGTGTGCTTAATTATAATTTATGTTGTTTACGAAAGCTTCATTTAATTTGTATCGTCCGTCTATTTCGGATGAATACGTCTGGCGCATTTTTCTCTTTCATTGCCAATGACGTATTATATATTCAATACATTGTTTGGGTACAATAGTGATCGTCTGCGTCATAGGACGCTCTTCAAATTAACTGACAGTGTGTAACTGATAAAATGGCGCCTGGCTTTCACGCGATGTGCAGTTTGGGGAACGTATTTCCTGGGAATGACTCTTTATGATGCTCAAGAATTTTTATTACAGACTACCAAAAATACTTTTAAGTTTTATGATTTCTAATAAAAAAATATTTGTTGTTCATATGAAGAATTGACTGTATTGATGTGACGAGTACTTAGAGTAACTAGACGTTATAAGCAGGTATAATTTTTACGTTTTAAAACACAGAGTAATGTAAAAAAGGAAATTAAAATAAATATTTTTTTGTTTTATATGTTATTTACTTAATATTTTTTTACGTTATATAAGCAAAATTTGAAATTAATATACTTATTATATTAATTTATCAGTTGCGTTTTATTTATATTTTAAAGCTGTAAACATTTCTCATTTGATAATTGTATAATTTTTACATTTGAAATATAAAGTAATTTATGAGAGTAGTTCATTCTAAACATTAATATATTTTTGGCTATTGTAAAGAATTATTTGCAAAACATGATATTTAGAAGTGAATTGCTTTTACTTTACAGGCTTTAAATTTGGTGAAATTGACATTTTTTATATGTGTTTAAGCGGCATTGTTTTTTTTTAATAATACTGTTCACATTACGCCCGCTTGGAATTAATATTTAAATATATATTTTTATTTTTAGAGTGCTCTACACGGTATCAAAATAAAATAATTACTTAATTTTTGTTCATATTTTAATTTGAGCGAAAGAAGATAATGAACATTTAGATTTACTTTTATTTTATTTGATAAAAATCCTAAAATCACTAATATGTCCATTAATCCATATAGTCCATTCTATATTTATTCTTTGCTTTTATAACTGTATAAACTTATAAAGATATCATTATTTCAAAAAAAATGTTTATAGATGCTTCCGAAACATAAGTTATATAGTATGTTTCATTCATAGTATCCAAAAATGTTCGAGGAACTGAAATATATTTGTACAAGCACTTGGATATCAAAAGTTACGAATGATTCGAATTGAGAACTTATTCCTTTTTTTAGTACTTAACTTAAAATTATCTCAATTTATAATGTGAATACTTACGATCAGACTAACTGATTCGTTAAAGTACCTGCTTTATCAAGTTAAAGAAGCAAGACGGAATCCCATTACAATTCCCAGAGGTGTTGTGAAAGTATTTTACGATTCCTGGATTAGTAGCACATCCCGTCGTAGATAAAGTATGTTGCGTTCTACGTGGCCCCGTAGCACGTAAACACGGGCCACAAAGTCTACGGCGTAGCTAATAATGTTTCTTTGTTGTGTTTAGCTCTCGACGTAGCCACTCGCCTTATCTCTTTGAGAACTTTGCCTGGGGATCATGCGAGTAAGCATTTGGCTAAGCTTTGTACATTTGGTAACGTGAGATTTGAACATTGAATATTGTAAGGTGAGTGAGAATTTATGTGAATATGTGAAGAATTGTACATTGAGAGATTTAGCATTGAGTACTAAAGTTAATGCTTTTCATACATTTGAGGTATTTTGATGCTAGTTTATTTTGTTTGTCATACAAATTAAATGATTTCTAATAGTGTGAAGAAATAATAAAAAGGAAATTAAAAATATCTAAAAAGAAACTCTCCAATGAATTTGATTGCAAATATGACGATTGTATATATATATATATATATATATATATATATATATATATATGTGTGTGTGTGTGTGTGTGTGTGGTAAGTCGGTTAGTATTTATTTATCGTTTACAAATAAAAGTTACATAATTAAATAAAATGCAATTATGTGGCAGTAAGTTGTAACATCATTAAGAAGGTTTCATCTCTTTTCATTTATATTGTAAACCATATATTTTCCTGATAATTTACATTTCTACCTTCAAAAATTAATTTTATGTCACCTATCATCATTCTTAAAATTAAACTTTTCTATATTCACTGTGTACCCTGCCAGTTCTTATATTTTAATTTTCATGTTATTTGCAGCTAAATTTAGGACTTTTATATTACTTGAAGCTAAATTTGCAACTTGTGTTCTTATTTTAATATTAATGTCAAAAACAGCAAATATCAACTTAGGTTCCAGTCAGAGTGGAAATGATAGTTTGCTACTTTGTTAAAACAATTTGCTAAAGCGTTTTAAAATATCCAGAGCAAACTATAGAGCCAAACGATATCCATTGAAATTCATAAAAACTATAAATGTTTGCCTTTTAATTAAGTCTAAATATACACAATAGATTGGCTCTAACGACTCAATCTATTGTAGCAAAACTCGAATGCAAATATCTACTTAATATGCGATGTGATTTGCATATATCATACATCAACACGCTTCCACATCTAAAACTGACTTCAAATAAAAACATATCACCGCACACGAGCATCGAGTGGGAGCATCTAATCCCCGAACAAGAAGCATCGCGGTTCCATGTCATTAGCAAAACTTAACGAGCATTAAGCCGTCCCACGTCTCGGCTTTGAGACTTCAAAGCGAGCTTTTAACCCTGTGCAAAGGAGACGTATCAATTTGTTTTTGTTATGCTGAAGTGTATAATGTTCGGATAATTTCAGTGAAATTAGTTACGTATGAATGTTTGTTTATTTAATGAGGCGTCTTCTATTATTTAACATGGTTCATAGCGCTGAAATGATAAATTTTTATAGGTGGTAACCCTGTACGGGTCATGTAATCTTATTGTGTATTATTTCTACTTTCTTTAATTTCTTTACCACGACCTAGGTTTCGTTGTATGACAACGTCTTCAGGTGGGATATTAGCAAAGAATATCTTCAGGTGGGATATTAGCATTCTTTGCTAATATCCCACCTGAAGATGTTGTAATACAACGAAACCTATGTAGTGGTAAAGAAATTAAAGAAAGTAGAAATAATATTACATCACGTAGTTTCATTTAATTGTGAATAATGAATTTCTACAAAATTAATGCCAAATATATTCAACAGGTTTAAATAGAAAAGTCAGGTTCATTGAAATATTTATAGCCGGTTATAAGAATAGAAGGAACATACTTTGGATATTTTATCTTCAGATATACTTTTTGGCACTTTTAAAATCCTCAATTCGAGAATAGTAAAAGAGACGTTTTTTCCCCATTGGTACAAATATGCTTCAGCAAAAGTGAATTTTTCACTGCTTTCTTTTCTTAAATCAAACGGATACTCACAAAAACCACATTTTTAACCTTTATAAAGGCCGTTTACGATAAATTTATCGTTTACGATAATATATATATATATATATATATATATATATATATATATATATATATATTTAAATAATAACAAAACAGGCAAATTAAGCCGAAAAAACTGTGCCAAGTGATTTGTTGCATTAACATAACATGTCAACAATCTTTTTAAATATATTTTTTTGCAAAATAAATCATGAACGAACATTGTGACTTATCAAAAGAAGCTTTAGTATACGTCATACGTAATTTAATAAAGAAACACAGTTCACCTATGCTTAAAAGCATTGGTTTCCTCGTTATTTGATTCCTGTATTGAAAGTTTTGAAGTAAATCAATAGCAAGTTGTAAGCACAAATTTATTTCACGAAGTTTTATCTAACATTTTATCGGAAGTTTCATGTTTGTCTACTTTTCATGTATTTTTATACACATAGTGGGAGGAAAATGAAAATGATGAGTTTATTGTGAAAAGATTATGAAGAAAGTGCTATATACCACGTAGATTTTCTTTGTTGAACTTTTGTTCAACTCACTTTAACCAGATTAATAGATTTATATACATGATTAAAATATATGATCAACGAAGTTCTTTTACAGTCAGTTAAAATAAATATTTTAGTTGAGCTTAACGATTCAAAATGTATATTTGAACACAATAACAATTTTTATAGAAAATATAAAAGTTTACAATTGACAAGAAACTTAACAGAAACAATGATGAAATAACGTTTAATTTACTTATTCCCAATTATTTTTAATTATCTAAATACATTAATTGGACATGAAAACTTTATCGTGGACCCGAATTTCTAAATTGTAGTTTCATAAATTTCTGAATAAATTTATCGGCTTTTCAGTTAACTAATTCCTCATAAGTGTAAATTAGTTGGTTTGAATGACTTTGGTTTGTGAACTTTGTGTCCTATTTCAATAAACGGGGTGGACTTAATTCTAATACTATTAGAATATACTCTTTAAATATTTCCGATTATGAAAAAGTTTTTACGATTTATGAAAGTTTTTTCTTTCCTTATTATTCTTGACACCCTTCTATTACATCCTCGTCTTTTTTTTTTAAATTTAGAAACGCTGAAACAGTTTACTTTAATTTCGTGAAAATCTTTGGTAGGTTTCCATAAAACTCATTTTTCTATAAATCAATTGTGGGTGGCTAGAAAATATTTCTCTATTAACAATAATTTAATTAAACGTAATTAATATCTAGGATCAATTTTTCCATTCATTTACTGTGTTTTCCCTATTGGTATGTATCTACTAGAAAAGTATATTCGCTTGAAAACAAATTTTTTAACTCAGCTGAAATTAGGTATACTTTGGTAACGTAAACCTTAATATTTCTCATGTTTTCAAAATAAATATTGATGACATATATTATTTGTATGACTTGACCAAAACTATCAAGCAAATTTTCCTCCGTTAATTAAAAAACAGTTTGTAAGTATACTTTATTCGTTTACTGCTCAATTTCAATCCTATAAATATTTAGAAGAGACATTATAATTCTCTTTAAAACATTTTTAAATTTAAATTAAGAATGTTGATTAAAAAATCCGAGTAAAAAAGGCCGAACTTTATGGAGTAAAATAAATTAAAAATGAATAAAACTGTCAAACGACAAAGGAGAGAATGCGAAAAAAGTATTTTATTTCGCCACAGTAATAAAATGTTTATTGTTCTTCCTTTACGGAGCGCGATGTTTGGCAGGCCGTTTGCTCGGCGCCAATTTCATTTGTACTGACCAACGGAATGAAGTGTTCAAGTGGAGTTCTTGCGTCAATCAGGATTTGGTAGTTCTGTAGTTGTTTGGGAGGATTAAGGAAAATGATTAATTTTCGTATCAGTCTCGTTGAGAGGGCGTCTAATTGTCTCTATTCGATTTTATACTAAACATTATACATGCCGTTCATGTATTTTTATAATTGTATAGGTTTTATTTGACTAGAAAAATATCTGAAAAGCGTTTTGGAAGAATAATACTTCGTATGGTAATTACTCAATATTACTATGGTATAATATACAAAAACAACCAAAGGTTATTTTCAAGTTCTTTGAATTGAACGTCTTTTACATTGTGATTTATGAAACGCTGAGAAGTAATTTCTTGGCGTTTCATCGGCGCATATGACACTATTTTAATGCCATTCATTGGTAAATTTACAAATTATCTATTAAAAATATTTTGAAAGGACGAACATGTGAATGATGACAACGTGAATGACAAATTTTTTGTAAATTATCGTTTCATTTGTAAACACTATAAAAAAACGATAACTTGTTGTACCTTTTAAATGTTATAATATTTAAATTCTTATCTGCAATTAATAAAAAATAATATTTTTATTACTATTAAATTTTTGAGATAGGCAGTGTCATCTTAATACGTAATAACGGTCACCTAAATGTTTAATTATTTCAGCATAAATGCAACTTATTTTATTAAATCTTATGTTTTAGTAACATTTAATGAAATAAAATGATACGTCGTATAAATTTCCAATTTATCATAAAGCCTATGTCGTATAAACTATTAAATTAAATTCACGAACTTACTTCAAATTATTTGAGATCATGGTTATTTATGGTACAGGTGAATTAAAATGTGCAAATTAAAAAAAATAGAATTGAACCTTTACATAAATGGTGAATCCGTCTATTCTATGTTTACACTCTAATAGACATTCATTGAAGAGATAATATTTTCTTAATTATATGTGTATTTTGTTCATATGATTTAAAATTTCGTGGAACCGAATTTTAAATTAGCTTACTTTTCATTGAGAACGAATTAAGGTCCAGCAATAACATTTATGTACTTCAACATTAAATATACAATATTAATTTAATTCAGTATTAAATATTCGAAAATTATCATATTTATTTTGACCAATTAATATTTTGGACGACAATTGAGCGTCGTATACTTTCATTGAGAACGAATATGTTCCAGCAATAACATTTATGTACCTCAACATTAAATATTCAATATTAATTTAATTCAATATTGAATTATCATCTTTATTTCGACCAATTAATATTTTGGACGGCAATTGAGCGTCGTATTGGCACATCATAGCGCGAATTATGAGTTGTTGTACGGAAAGTGACTTCTTAAAGAAACCCAAGTTTTAAACTCAGTATAAAAACATATTAGTGACTTTATTTATAGGTGCACTTATAAGTATGACTTATTATGACTTACTGATTACAACTAAGGGATTGCTTTTGAATGGTGCCTTCAGGCGGTATATAAGGCGTCCGTCGTCCATTGTCAAGTTCTCCTCCGGTCTGCTGGGTTTGCTTATTTGTGGGAGTTATGGGTGGCTTTTGTATGATTATCAACGTGGTCGATTGTTGTTCTTAAGCATAAATCATACCGTGAATTCGGAGTTCCGCTAATTCATTTGTTATATTGTGAGTTCTGTTAATTCGTTCGATTTCATATTTTCCTCCGATCTGCTGTGTTAGCTTGCTTATGAGAATTATCGCTAGATTTTGTAAGATCAGCATTGTAGCTAACTGTTGTCGTTAAGCACAATTCACACCATGAGATATATCAACTCGCGCTCTTATTAACCACTCAACTTTGTAGCTTTGGTAGAAGATCGTGTGAAGGTATAGATAGTGATATATATATATATATATATATATATATATATATATATATATATATATATTATGTATAATGTTTCTTAAAGACTTTATTTAATAGTAGGTGGAAGTAGATGACAGAACAGGGAAGTAACTAATAATCATACATACCAATTATGTTACTGACCGTGTATATCAAAAGATAATGAGTAGCATAATATACCTATTAATATTAACTCTTTAATTATATTGGGCCTACAAAATTACTATAAAATTGCTCTTCGCAGATAAAATATGAGAGGGAAAAATATTTATTTTATAGTATTATAATTTATTTTATATTAAGTGGGAAAAGAGTGTCTTCGAGGGAAATCTTTAATATTAATAGGTATATTATGCTACTCATTATCTTTTGATATACATGGTTAGCAACGTAATTGCTAGCTGTGAGCTAATTTCAATTACTTGCTGCTAGCTAGAGAACAAAAATCTCTTCAAATTTAAGATTTATATATGGAAATATTTTTGGTAGACGCGGCCGGTGTTGTCCAAAGTGAGACGCTTCACTGTTAATTAAAAGAAATGCACCTGCATTAGCACTTCATTGTTGACTTTCAATTAAACAGCTTTTATTTCTGAAATTACTGTTAAGAACATGTATTTTATGAGCCAATTTCAGCTACGTAGGCCACATTGACGTAGAACGTCAAAAACGCGCCATGTATTATTAGTGATTAATTATTTTTAAGCGATTAAGTGATTAATTTTCTAAACAACATACGCGTTTTACTATACCTTGTGATTTTTCATAATCAAAATAATTTTCTCCGTATGGTAGTTCCAACAGGGTCGATCGATATTATATAATAAAAGTCAACGAAACAAACACTAATATAAAATTGACGATATTATAATCAGTTGAATAGTAATGCGATATGTTTACATTTGAAGTTAATTAGTTCATATAGTTTAAGTATTTGAATTATGTGATACTGAGCTCTTATGACTATCATTAAAAGAATTCAAATATCATTATAAGAATTCAAGTATATATCGGTCGTACAAAGGCCAGATGCACGGCATCCACAAGGCTAGTACCAAATTCACGATGCTGCAATATATTGAACAGTAATACGATGCATATCGCATAGATTAAGTAATTCTTACTCAGATGTTGATCATTGGAATAGTCGAGCGTATTGTTACAGAGTTGACTCGATCGTACTTATAAAATTCAGTATAAAATTCCAGACGTAACAATCTATGGATATCTATATATAGTAATGCGATAGGCCTGATTATAAACATTCATTTACTAATACAGCTTAAGAATTTGATACTCGATTTTCAAACTAGCCATGAAAAGGGCCAAAGTATGATTTCATGTCCCAACAGATCGTTCTTAGAAGATTCAGGATACAGTTCACGGTGTTGCATTCTATAAGACAGTAACGCTATAGACAATGTAACGTATATTCTCTTTTGATGAATCCTTTTTATTTCGTCCCCATTACATTCGTGTCAGTGATACCGAATTGCTTCCGGAAACTGAGTCTGAAAAATATTGATTCCGCTTCGCGCATCAACATTTGAGGTTGTGAGAACAAAATAAATAATCCGATAAATGAAACGGTAACAGGGCAAGAAACAGTTTCACGCCGTAATATCCGATTAAATCTATCAATTTAATTGCCATTCACACGCACAACATTCACATCGTTAAACCAAAATAGACAGACCGACCGCCGGTTTGAACCACCTAACACAGAGGGTCCACACACTTGCCTGTCGCGACGGATAATGCGGCGGGGGTTTCATTAAAATCCTCCCTCTGAATCGGTTCACATTAATCACAGGACTTGTTGTTGATTAATTGATAAAGGACTGTTGCCGCCGACTGAGTTCCAGCTATGGCGGTGCGTTTAATTGTTAAGTTGTATAAATATGTTAGTGTGGACTAAATATTATAGTGAATGTATGTTGGTGCGTTTAGAGAATCGCACATATATTCTGATTTTAGAATGTTTATGGCAATTCAATTGGTTTAATTCGTTTTCTTTTTAATGGTGGAAACATTTATGGGAACGGTTTGTAATCATATTATTGCTACACTAATAGTTGAGTTAAGAACTTGGCATTTAGATAATACATTAGTTTATAGACACTACCACGTATTTTCAGGTTTTTTTCTAAGCACCACAAAAATTAGAATAACTTAATAATCGCGAAGTGAATTTAGCTTTATTTCACCGACTTCTTAACGAGTCATTGCTGCGTTAAGTACTGGAGTTTGTATTTGGAAGTAGTGGGTTCGAAACTCGGAATAATTTTTCTTTTAAATAAAATAAAATTAATTTATTCTTTAGACTGAATTCTGATTTTAAACATAGTTAAGGAAAACAAAACATTGATTTTTTCCTTTAAAACTATTAAGCAAATGGACAGATTTTACATTTATAAAGTTTCCAAAGTTAACTATTAGGTTCAAGTAGCTGCATTAGTACAAGTAAAAAATTATATAATTTGATTAGTCTAGTAATAAACCTTTTATCTGAAGTGATATCGTGATTAGGTAAATAGTTGTAATTAAGTATAACAATTTATTAATAAAATGTAAAATTCTATTCACAAAATCTGATAACGAAATATTATAAATAATTCTAAAATTAAAGTTACTCAAAAATTTAGGTCTCTAAATAGAGTGACCTATTTAAGCTGTTTTTGATATTTTTTAAGATGGCAACTTCGAGGACATCGAAATGAAATTCGGTTGATTTGCAAGCCGAGTAACGGTATTATATGGCTACTTTCGTTAAAATCAAAGTTAAACATATTTTGCTCAAAATTCATGTACTAGAGCGTATTTCAGATTATTTGTGTTTTTTGGGGCGTCTTATTTGAAAAAAATAGTGTTACAGAAAATTAGGTCGGTGGACCGTCAAATATGGTTTCCAATTTTGTTACAGAATTTATACAGATTTGTTTTCGAAATAGGAAATCAAATACAATTTCCATTTAAAATTTGACAAAAATTTATTAACTACTTTTTAAGTTATATGATTTCAATGATTTCGGGTGTGTTTTTAAATATTATAAATAATATACTCGCTACATTAACAGCTGGAGCATGCATTTATTATTTTAGGAGTTGTGATCAATTTATATATATTTACAATACGAAGGTGATATATACAGACTATCATAGGATCCTTAAAGTACTACTCAGATTAAACGGACTAACGTTTTAAGGAAGTGTATAGAACTACTAGTTCTATACACTTCCACGTACCATTAGCTAATATATTTTCTGTTACAAACTTTTTACTTGTAAAGCGATATGGAAGTTAATTATTTAGTTTTCTATATTCTTCACTTATTTAGTTTTTTACGTTCTTTGCTTTGTTTTTTATATTCTACTTGTACGCGCTAATGTGTATCCACATTGCTAATTTCATATTTTAAGAAGTCATTATATGGCGAAAAATATGAATAAAATGAATTTTAAAATAATAAAGTAGACCGGCTTTTGTTTCTGCAGATGGTCGTAGAGGAATGGAAATTTCGGTTGATACAGCACTGTGTTTTAGGTGGCAATAAATTTTTGTTTAATTGTCCAAAAATTAAAAAAATTAGACAATTTTAATAACTTCATAATATTTTACATTTTTATTTGTCATAATAATGCCATGGTTACTACCATTGTTAGATAGTACGAGTATTTATATGCTCTACCCGGCCCTCAAAGGAACATCGCATCGAGATCTGTACGAGCGTACAAGTTAAGCTGCTCACGAGTCGACACAAGTATCCTCCGTCGGACTATAATTCACTTGGAAATGTATAAATTTGGTGGAATTGTCGAGCGGGCAGAGTTTGCGTTTGACAGGGAGCGTCGCGAAGTTGGGTCGCGATTGGGCCGGGCTCTCATTTGGTATTCAGTTCAGTCTCTTGGCGGGGGCGCGATTTCCCACTCAATACTCGTAATAGTTGGCAGTCAGGACGCGGGCGTCTGTTCTTACGGTAATGATTATTGACAGGAGTTGATGCTGATTCATAAGCTAGTGGGCGCGGCCATTTTTCAAGGTAACATATTTCGACGATGCCAACATTTGGTAATTATACAATCTGGTAATGACGTTTGTTAGTCATTAATTCGGTTTGTTGAATACGTTTCAGTAGCTGTATCTGTGTGATCGGAAGTAAGGAAGAAATGCATAAGTTGACCAAAACAGTTAAAACTAGCAAATCGAATATCATTTGTTATTAAACATGAATTTGAAGTGAAGTTGAATATCTATTATAGACATTGAAAATGAATTTGAAGTTTGGAACATAATATGGTACTACTTTCATAAAGCAGTATATGCGCTTTCTTTAACATAAAAATAGAAAAAAGTTAACCTTTCAGTTCATTTGTTATGTAATATTTCTATTTCATACTTGGTTGCGAAATTACTTGAACATCTGCTATAAAATACTGTTTTAATTCCGTAATATAATAATTTAATCAAAGAAACTTAGAGGGAATTTGGACTTCTATAATTTTCAAGTTGATAAAATTAAAATAATTCGGAGAGAGTTTAAATATCCAAGAAATTGTGTTTTAGTAAAATGTTATTGAGATCATTTTTAACTGGCTGATCAATTCTAAAATATCAAAACAGATACTATATGGACTAGAAAAAGTATTCGATCTAAGAGAAAAGTAAGTAACTATATAACTATAATTACATATTTCCATCACAAAGAGAGGCTCGTATCGAAATGAAGTTTTTTTATTATTTGCGTGAGTATATAAGTGTAAAAAATAATTATTCTATGAATAAATAAAGAAAAAAAATAAATCACAGAATTTATTAAATCACAGCCATTTTGCGACGCATTTTGACAATAGCACAGGCTACTTAAATCTATGGCATAGACAAGAAAAACTTCAGAAAAGTAAAGTACAATGAAGTTGTTTGTATTAGAAAGAGATAGCAATATGCAAACCCTAGAATTAATGGTTTATTATGCAAAAGGCATAACGAGTTGCTTCAGCGCTGCTTCTTTTCTTTCGTGTAGGCAATCAAGCTATGAATAACTATGTTCGTTTCATTAATTTTGCTATATTGCAGGCATATGTAGCGCCTTTCTAATGGGTAAGGAAAATGTAAGAATGGTGAAGTGTAAACAGATGGTGTTGAATATAAATGATAATATTTTAGTAATCTAAGAGTGGAAAATGTCTTTTTATTTCATTCGTTACTTTACGTGTATTAAAACATGCTCTTTTTAATGTTGAATTTACTCAAATCTTAAAAATTATGTTAAAAATTAAATAAAAGAAACTTATTTATAATTAAAATTTAAAAATATATTTTTGTATATATATATATACATATATATATATATATATATATATATATATATATATATATATATATATATATATATATATTAAATTATTTCTCTATATTTGATGAGAAATGAATCCATAATTTATATTCGCTTTTATTTTGAGGAGACATGTCCCCCTGGAGACAAAAATAATCCGTCAAATTGTTGGATACGAAAAGAATTTATCACATATCACAGGAGATAACGAATTTCCCCGTCGGGCGGGGGAATTGAGTTTGAATTAAATAAAAAAATATTGCAGTTTTACGTTTGTTAGATGACTCAAAAAAAGGAAGTCTTTTCAATTATTAACAATTTTTGTGGCAATATTATTGAACGTTTGCTGGAAGTATTTCGATTGAATTGGAATTATTGGTTCTTTTGGGTTTGAATTATTAAATAATTATGAGCAATAAGCGTTATTATATACGAACAGAAATATCGGACTGGATGTTAAAGGTCTGGTAAACCGAAGGCTCAGGCAGTGGCTGACAGATACTGAAGCGCGACACCACCAGCAAAAGTAGGTGGAGAGATTTAGGGGAGATTTATGTTTAGTATGGGATCTAAATAAGTTGACGATGAGGATGATAACAAATTTGTACCCGTTTATTTCCTACTTTGATGCGTGTCAAGAAAATGATAACGAAAGATAACGTGAAGTAGCAAATTAGGTTTGAAATAATTTCTTTCATCCGTTTAATATCTAAGAGTTTTTAGGTATTATTTTTAAAATGTTGTTTCTAGAAAATTCTGAAAATAGAGACACCAAGAAGCCAATTTTTTGTCCGTTTCATGTTGACATATAATTTTAATCTAAAAATGCCACTTGTTTTACAATTTTTCGGTATAAATGTCTTAAATATCATATTGTCACTGCATGTAATCTATTGTAAGTATGATTATATTATACTAAATCTTTTAATTATTTTATAATTTTTAAATGTCCGTTTGTCCTTACGTTTTGTGTCTACAAGTATTTTCAAAGTATTAATCGTGCAAATAATAAATATAATTAATTTGCTTTCACAGCGGATCAACAAGGAAAAATGTTATTGAAATAAAATCCATTAATAGCCATTTCTCCAAATTATTATAGAATTTGTTGTCATGAGTTACATATTGCTAGCATCTAGCTTTTTAGAGAACTGATGAATGATTATACGGTAAACGTAAGAACTACGATTTATGATTTTTTAAATTTAGGGTTTAACAATGATAATAATTAACGGTGCTCAACTATTATCAAGATAGAGAAATTCTTGCGCTATTACGATGGCAGTTGTCAAGCCTAGATATGTAGGTTGCCCTAAAGTTCCACGTAAAGTACTTGAAGCTGACTAAGAAATATTAGCTGAAATTACAATTAAAGTTATTATTCTTTATGTACACACAATCTCACATGTATACACACACACACACACACACACACACACACACACACACACATATATATATATATATATATATATATAAACATATATATTTAAATTTGTATAAACTGTTACAACATTTGAAAAGAGACTGATATAGTATAACATCCACACGAGTCAAGTTGTTAAGTAGAAGAAGGTTATGACAACTATATGTTTGTCATAACCTTCTTCTACTAAGTAATTGTAACACACCGTAATTTGTCTCTGACCTTTATCTGTTTTCAACGTAAATGCGAAATGCTAAAGCTGATTGGGTTTATACAGAACATATACGTTTAATATGTATTTGGATGTCAACGAGTAAAGAGAGTTTTAAAGGAATAAGCGAAGTAGGGACTAAATGCGACCACCTTTAGTTATTTCTGTATTCGTTAGCGAAAATATCTGGGTCTGTGAAGGAGGCTTGTGGCTCATTAAATGATTTGACGAGCGCTCGTAAAGGTCGTAGTCAATTAGTTAAATCGAATCTTTTAGTAACCTCAACGACGTAAAGTCGCTGGCGAATGAATTTATATCTCATTGATATAAAGAAGTAGTTTTGTCTGTTGCTATAGAGACTGTTTCCATGCGCTCCCCACAGTAGCCTCTGAGAATTTTTTTTGTATTCCACATACACTATTTTACACTTTAATAATCAAAAACTCCCCGTCGTTTACTGTCAAAGTTTTTGATTATTCAAGCGTAAATTATTGGAATAAAAGTTTTAGATAAACTATAATCAGTATGTATACTATAAACAGTATTTATACAATAATCAGTTTATGAGCAAATAATTATGGGTTGTTTATAAAAAGAGGGGAGATCAATAAAATACAAATTGAACAAGACATGACGAGATCTTCATGCTGGAGCTCTATCTTAGATGTTATGATACGAATAAATTCGTTCGGTGCTAAATATAATGATCTAAGATGAATAAAAATAAGGCGTTTTCAGAAATTCGTGCTCTCCTCAAACTGTATAGAAGATATATTTTCAAGTGACCCCAAAGTCTACTTATTATATGAAACCCAGGGAGGTATGTTCTATTAATCCTTAAAATGTTGCAGCGGGTTTCACTTCACCTTTTTGTGAATACTCAATAGATTTTTTTTACATTATAACCATAAATAATAGTGAAATAAGTCTATTGTTGTCTATTTTTAGAGTTCGGTAAATATAAGGGGTCCAAGTGATATCCTATGGCTATTCTTTTATATGTAGTTTAGTAGAAACAACTGCCAATAAAATTTTCAATGCTATTCACTAACATTGTATTATTTCATTTATGTAGTTATTTGTTGAAATTAAATCAGATCTAAAGTGAAAAAAATGTATTATTGGTTTATTGTTATGGTTACTGGAAACATTTTTTTCTGAACTAAATGTAGTGTACATTTACTTTGAGAACAATACGTAATTAATTTATTTTAGTTAGATTTATATAGAGTTCTATTATGTACAAAAATATAAACAAAAGTAAAGTACAGGTATATTAATGTATTTAAATGAATACTTTGAGAACAATACGTAATTAATATTGTTTTAGTTAGATTTATATAGTGTTCTATTATGTACAAAAATATAAACAAAAGTAAAGTACAGGTATATTAATGTATTTAAATGAATACTTTGAGAACAATACGTAATTAATATGGTTTTATTTAGATTTATATAGTATTCTATTATTTCAAAAAATATAAACAAAAGTAAAGTACAGGTATATTAATGTATTTAAATGAATACTTTGAGAATAATACGTAATTAATATGGTTTTAGTTAGATTTATATGGTATTATATTATATACAAAAAATATAAACAAAAGTAAAGTAAAGGTATATTCATGTATTTAAATGAAAATAAAAACAATACGTGGTGACAGGAGTATTTAATTGATGGTGCAACGCTATGATTATTCAGTCCACACCAATAATCTAGCTTGATTGTTTCTTTTTACAGATTTTAACTTACAAGTCTATAAAACCCATTCAAGATAGAACGAACATGTTAGTTTCATATAGTTTGATGTAACTATTCTAAAATTAGGATATTCGAAGAAAAGGAAAAATAACGTGAATCGACTTAATAACTTAGTACTCTTTTAAAGTTCACCGGGATCTGAAATCATCACGCCTTTCAAAAGGTCAACATTTTATTGTTCATATATCAACAGATACTATCATATGTCGAAAGATGATATAATTACTCCTTAAGAAAAAAAAATGGTGCGTGTACTCATGTACGCACGTTAGAAGTTATACTTCTTCGGCATAATAAAAGGATAACTTTATTTAGTACGCAAATAATTAATGGAAGTAAAATAATAAAAGGACTTATAAATAGGGTTGGTAAAATCTTAATTCACTCACATAATTACATTTTAGATAATTTATAATACAAATAAATACGTACCGAAATTTAACCTCACTTAAATAAATACACTAAAAATGTATTTTAAAAAGCTTATAAGCACTCTTGCTATCACGAATATTCACAAAAATTAAATGTTTTTTATTATATGATATATTAAATTTTTAAAAAATTAAATTTAATAAAAAATATTGTTTCAAAGCACATACTAACTTAAATTTGTATGAATATAAAATACGTGTTGTGTATTTAAAAATACCTCTATAACTATTATGAATATAGTATCAGTCCCTACACGCATGTCTAGTGAGCGATTTCATCCTGTCGATTTTTATTGCATCGTGTGCGCGAATCGTAAACTTTCATTCTCATATTTTTTTTCATAACGTGCCCAAAGAACACGTCATGTATATATAATTAAAAACAAAAAAACAACAATACTTACTCATTTAGGCAGAAGAGATTTTTTTATTTAATCATATATATATATATATATATATATATATATATATATATATATATATATATATATATATATATCGGTATAAGTAATATCAGGAAATGGCAGATATTTACAAACTTGGCTATCCAATTTAAACATTTTCAATATTTTTAAATAATTTAATCAATTACTAACAAAATTACGAGTAACTATCCAGCAACACCCGACAGAGCTAGTGTGAAATGTTTAATGAAACTATAATAATTACAAACTCAAAGGTCTGCTCGCAGAAAAAGGTCGCCGTTGCCACCCCCGGGTGCGAATGTCAAGGGTTGCGCTCCCAGGCTACGGTGTCCTTTGTATGGCTGTTAGAGTCTAGCTGTCGGCACAGAAGTAATTAAATTAGATCCCAGCTCGTTCTGCCGCAGCCCTGTACGCGCATTCCGTTTTGATTGTAAACATTTCTTCTTGATATTTTACACTGTACGAGTGGAAGGGTAGTTGGCTTTTTGGCCTGTTTGAATTTGCGTGGAGTAGATTTTTTATTTTATAATACCGTTATTGGGCAGGTTAAGATGGTTTAATAATAGTTAATCAAAATTTATACACAGAAAATTCATTAAATTTAATTTAGGAATAACTTGAAACATTTTAGGCGTAAAATATTTAAATATTTAAGTTTTCGCCTAGTACATTAGTTTATCATGTATAAATACATGACGATCTTATCTAGATAAGGTCGTCATGTATTTGAATATATTTATAATACTCCTGATATGTTCATCCTAGTATAATCATCTAAATATATCACGCTCTCTTCTATTCCTACCTTTGCGAGAGATTATGAGATATCTAAATTATTGCCTCAGGTATTTTATATCGAAAACGAAGGAGATAGTTATATATATAACAAACTTATTAAGATAATATGCATGAACAATTTTTAAACGAACGTGCTCAGTAAGCACAATTTTTAAGACTCTGTCAATTATTTTTGCATTAAGTGATTTAAGAATTTTGACTGGGATTTAGGAGACATTAATAAAAATCAAAATTTTATTTAAGTTCAATTAAAATTCTTTAGTCCTCGGTGGTGAGTGAATAAACGTTTCGTTCTTACTTTAGATTTATGGGAAAGTCTTAAATTATTATATTTACGTTGCAGTACATCAGTTGAGATCAATTCTAAAGTATATACATGGAAAATTATAAGCAAATGAATTCAAAATTTCAAAAATGATGAGGTTGTGACAGAATGTACACGTGACGAATTTATAAGGGGCTATCGTATGGCTACCGATAGACAGAAGTTTTCTGAAAAAGAAAAAAATTCCTTTGTTTTAGTTTTTTTTGAATCTTTTAATACCACTGTAAAAATCGAAAGATCATTGTATTATGCAAATTATATCTATAAAAAAATTTGGTCATCGCTGTCGGATGATGCATTAAATATTTTGCGTTTTTCTTAACGTAGTATTATAAAAAAAAATGATTTAATTTCCTTCTCAGGTACCCGAATACTTCCTATATTTATGGTACTTATGTGTTCAGTAATAGCAAATTTATTATAATACTTACCAATGAAAATAATAAGAATTTATTGATTTGTTAATTAAAGTCGTTGGAGAAGTTGACCCATAAATTCGACCCTGATTTAAATCAAGTAAAGATTTATTAGAAGACCAAGATTACTACTTTGCCCAGTTTAGTAAAAACAAGTCTCGGGTCTCGAAATTCCCGGGAATTTCAAGATCAACTTCGAATCTCGAAGTCATAAAATTGAGTCCCAGGACTTTGATGTTTATCGAGACTGGATGCTTTAGTACCCAATATGTACGAGTTGATTAGTCAAGTAGTAAGATAATTTCTCAAGTAGAAATAGACATATTAAAAATTTATTCTTGCTCAAATCATTGTATTATTACGCTTTTCATGAAAGAACTTCATTATCTGACAGATGATTCTAAGCATATTCATTTTTCATTTACGTTGTATCAGTACAATTGGAATTGGATATGAAAACAATTGGATTACGAAAATAGCTTAGCAGTCATTTCCGCAGGTTGCTCGCATGCGAGCAATTATAAAAAGCGAGTAGGAATATAGCATTTATTATTTTCCTTTGTTTTTCTCATTTGTCGAAATGTTATTCTGCCGCTCAATCCTGTTCAGTAATCCGATACAATTAATAGTTCTGAAATGTGAATAAAACGCCATTTGATTCAGGGCGGGCGGCTGATATTAATTCGGTATGATTCACGTTTATAGTCTGTAGTATGTGATTTGTGATTCATTTATAAGCGAATGTAAGTTTTTAGCAAGCGTTTAAGAGACTGTAAGAGAAATTAAATTAGTTGTTTTGGAAGATATAAACTTGTTCATTACAAGGAGCAAATTGCGGTTACGTCTTAATCGAAGGCAGTTTTCTGGGCAAGTGATTTTTATATTTACATAGTATAAGAAATACATACAGTGTAACCTTTATTGCGAATAACACAATTTTTTAATTTCATATTCACTAAAATTCGATGTATAGAATGTATGTATAGAAGATTGGGGCAGTTTTTTTTATATTTTTTTATTAAAAACTAATCGCAAATGATGATATAGATATACTTTTCGTCATAGGCTTCGTCCTTTGATTATTCGTTATTTATTTCCGTTTGAGACTAAAACAAAGAAAATATTGCATAACAATTTGGTCATCCATTAAGAACTTTAAAACTTTTTTTTGGTTTACTCTTGTTTTTTTTACTGTTATATTATAAATATTCGGAGTATTGTTTAATTTTTTTGGATTTAATTATTCTTAAACATAATTTGAGACTAGAGATTTTGACGAAATTCGCTAATAAGTACTATACTCGTATATAAATAGGTGTAACAGATAAATAAATATGTGTAACAAAAAAAACATTGTCATTTTATTCATTATATCGCGAAAGCTATGTGTATGTATTTAAACTACATGTATGCTGTATAAACTTTTATTATATCACTTTTTTATTTTTAGTTTTGCTACAAATTGTTGACTATTTTTGGACACCTTCTCCTATACATGGATCTACATTTGCCGAAGATCTATTTCCTCATTACCGATTCATTAAATCTATAGTCAATTACTTCTAATTTGTAATATGCTTCATGGATGTTCGTATAAAGGTACGAATAACAAGATCGTCGCGACATTGTACATTTATTTTGTCTTGTATGGAGTAGAATATTTTCTTTAAAATATGTTTCACAAATATTCTAAATAAATATAAAATACGAATAGATCAGTTCTAGGGCAGATATTGGTGTCTAGTTCTGCTATAAAAAAACATTGTACTGATAGACTTTAGGAGACTAACCGCATTATAATTTGCATAAAATGTTTACGGATTGGTATGGTTTATTAATCTGTGTTCAAATTAATAAAACAACATAATTCTGGTCGAAAAGCTAGCACAATGGGAATCCCTTGTTTATTGTTTTAAACATAATTTATTCGAGTTGGTTGCTTGTTTGTTCAGATCCGAGGGAATTCTAAATGGCAGTTAGTTCCGCAGCATTTGTTTGTTTGTTTAACAAGACGACCGTTATCAAAATAATTGTAAGTTTAACTGTGGTGCTGTGTTGCTCTTTATAATACAGCGGAACCATCTGAATGTACTTTGTTTAATGGTAAGTTTATCTTTAGTATTTATTTACTTTGAAAGGTTCTTTTCGTAAAATGAAAACGTTTTTCTGACGTAATTGGTTTTATGGGTAAATTTTAAGAATTTGAACAGACTTTCATTTGATATGTATTTTGTATAGATTTTATTGGGTATTGTTTTGAACACTGTACCAATAAGAAATGTTTTGCCTAACATACAGTTTTTGTGATGGAACTGTAATGGAATATGTACGTAAGTCCTAATCCTCCCGTAAGTTTCGTAAGTCCTATATTATAGTTTTCCTATATTATTCGAGATTTTCAGATATTGCATTGTCGGTTCGTAAATGAAGTAAAAATACATGTCGAAGGATTAAATATGAATGTTTAATCTGTCGTAAGATTAATATTATATTATTAATTGGAATAACACAAAATGTTGCTTCCGCGTTTTTTTTTGTTTTTTTTTTATAAATATACAGAGATAATTCGATGAAACATGTTGTATTAATACGATAAGAAAGGTTATCACCGAACGTTAAAATAAAATAACAGCTATAAGTGTAAACTGCCGAATATACAAACACCGGTTATACACGAAAGTGAATCTATTTACACACCAAAGTGGCACTGAAAATTAATATGACGGCGTCAAAGTTTACTTTATCCTTATTATTTTCCAGTTGCTGTCCGTGACTTCATATGTGGGGTAGTTTTTCGATTCCACATTTGAAGTCACGGGGAACTGATAAATAATAAAGAATAAATACTTTGTCTTAAAAAGTATGTTTCCACATTTGTTTTTGTAATTTAATATAATTTTACTATGCATTTCATATCAAGTCCTGTTTTTAATATATGTTTTAATACTGAAGAATTCCTAAATTTATATACAGAATGTACGATAATCTGGATAAGGTCAGTGACATTGAAACAATTGTTTTCAGAAAGTCCTTTTTTCCATAATGTTTTTTGTTGTCTTCTCGTATATTCATAAAAGAAACTCAGATTTTTTTAAAGTTACATTATGTTTATATTCTATGCTTAGTCTTTTGTACACATTATTTATATATATATATATATATATATATATATATGTGTTTATATATATATATATATATATATATATGTATATATATATATATATATATATATATATATATATATATGTATATATATATATATATATATATATATAAATATATATATACATATATATAGAAAGGACTAAGCACAAAATGTACAGTTTTAAATTTATAATCCGCTTATTCAAATATCGACTTTGAAATTAACAGATCCACCTTTCGCGTTGAGTTTCCACGTTATTATTTCCGGAGACTTAAAACACTTCTTCCACAGAGGATTGGCTGCTATAAAATAGGTTTATGGGGTTAAACTTGTATTTAATCAAGCGGAACATTGGTAGTGGTTCCATCCTATTTATAGTAAGTTTTTTGGTGAAAATTTGTATGTATATGTTGAACGAAATCTCGTTATTGGCAAACTACGTGATGTAGAGGACACTTATATGTCGGAAAAATCATCTGTTTTACCCTTCAGAGAATCATTGTAAATGTACATATTCTGTGTTAAAGATGATCAATTTGTTTTCATCTTTATTAAAAACTGATAGCTTCCTAGAAAATGTATTGTCTTCCTGGTAACCCTCGTTAATGCAACCTTCAGAACAAAACATGTCCCTGCTATTTGGAAAATATCCGAGGTAGTTATGATCCATAAACCCGGTAAACCAGTCAACGATGCATCCTCACACCGTCCTGTTAGCTTAACTCCAGTTCTAAGCAAATTGTGGGAAAAAATAATCCTTACTAGGATACATGCATACCTAGATATCAATCACGTCATACCAGATCATCAGTTCGGGTTTCGCAAGCAACATTCGACCCTAGAACAAGTACACAGAGTCTATCGTACTATACGAGACTGTTTGGAAAATAAAGAATATTGTTCTGCTGCTTTCCTGGATATCCAACAGGCATTCGATCGGGTCTGGCACAAAGGGTTACAGTGCAAAATAAAGCAAGCACTTCCACACTCTTTCTACCCCTTGATGGATTCTTACCTTAGAGACAGAATGTTTCGAGTAAAACACCGTGACGCCAGGTCTTCCTTGTATAGTTGCCACGCAGGAGTACCCCAGGGATCGGTACTCGGTCCAGTGCTTTACAACATCTTCACGAATGACTTACCCCAGACACCTAATATTACAGTAGCAACATATGCTAACGATGCTGCATTTCTCGCATGTAATAGCAGTTCAGAAGAGGCAAGTAAATTGCTGCAGGCACAACTCGATGACACAAATAAATGGTTGAACAAATGGCGTATAAGAGCTAGTGCCCAAAAATCTCACCACATCACGTTCACTCTGAGACGTGCAACTTGTCCTGCAGTCAACTTAGGTACCAACACCTTACCGCAATCGTCCTGCGTCAAATACCTGGGGTTTCATCTGGACCGAAGGATGACATGGAAAGACCACATCAAAAATAAGTGTAACGAAATCAATTTTCGATTTAGAAATTTGCTATGGCTTCTAGGAAGACAGTCAGCACTATCCCTAAGCAACAAACTAAGAGTATACTGCTCCGTAATAAAACCCATTTGGACATATGGGATTCAACTGTGGTCATCGGCCAGTAATTCGAACATACTCTGCCTACAAAGAGCCAAAAACAATATACTTAGGGTCATATCAGGTGCACCATGGTACTCCCGCAATTCGGAAATCCACGAATACCTACAAATTTCAACCATCGTAGACGAAGCAAAACGCTACACAGCCACATACAAAGATCGTCTGACATTCCATCCTAACCCACTTTCGCACATGCTGTTGCAGCCCAACTCGATAAAGAGACTCAAGAGAGCTGACGTGCTTCCTAATTAGAGCGATTAAGGGCACTGGCCCTATATTCGCCCAAACAAGATACATACCACAACCTACCTGCTTATAGTACTAATGACTGATCGCAGGATACAAACAGAAAAAAAAAACTGATTCGGAATAAATATATAACATTTAAAATTACAATTTCAATCACTGAAATAATTCACGACCACTTGGCAGTAGCGGTTATGTAAAAAGTAATATGAAAACACATTTTGACTTTGTATCTGTTACTAAAGACACTTAAAAGACACCTTTTCAATTTTACGTTAGTATTTTGGAAAATAGAGAGGTAATTTAGTTTGAGAATAAATGTATGATGAAATGGATTCAAGAAACAAAATCCGGGAAAAAAAAATAGACGAGATTATTAGTTCTCAAATTTAAAAATTACGTAAAAGTATCCATTAAGTTTATAAATACGTATTATGTATAATTTATACATGAATGGTTTATGTAATTTTATATTCAGAATATTATCTTAAATTGGATTATTAAATTTTCATTAACTTTGAATAGGCCTTCCCACTCTTAATGATTGTTAAAAAGTTCATTCCGATTTCAAAAGCTCATTAATATTTTTAAAAAACTTCATTACGCTTTTTTATCCAGCATATCTTTATAACCGACTGTTTTATACGATGCTTTTATTAATTAGCTATTCATAAGTCTGGTAATAATTAACTACCTTTATCCACGCTTTAATTTCTAAACTTTATCAGATCTTTACAAAGTTACGTTACTTCTTTTTAGATCTGAATTTGAAGTAATATTTTTATTCTTACCTTGCTGCTTTTTTAAGTTTCGATGCTGTTAAAGTGCATACCAATATTTTCATAAAATAAAAAAAACCGTTAAGTGAGAGTAGAACTCACCTTAAGAGGATTTCATATAAAAGTGTAAATATACAAGGGTTCATAATTTTTTTATTAAATTTCAATATTATTTTTACTATATATACGTTCTTCCCAATTCATACTGCACAGGCATATGAAAAATAAATAGTTGCTTATCTCTTTAATTAATTAATGAAAACTGGTGGAATAACTTATGCATTTAAGTACTTACTAAACATCGGCATATTGATTTTCTTTTAATTTTTTCGTATACGTGGGTAAAACGTTGGAAGAGGAAGAGGTAAGGTAAAGCGCTTTGGGGATTCGTATCTCGCGAAGAAGAGCCCGTATCATACAATATTATTAGACATTTTAGATTATATTTTAAAATACCTATTTAATGATAACCCATTCGACTAGGTTTACGAGAAAAATATTTTTCATCCCTAAATTCCATAGATGCATAGGAAAATCCAAAAATTGTTTTTCTTTATTTCTATAGTTTCGTGTATTTAAGTACACTTTTATGTAAAAATTCAATCACTATAGGTTTTAAATTTAAGGAGTTACGATTTAAACAATTGTGAGTTATGATTTTAGCATACGTACGGATTGACGGACAAATACAATACTAATAGAGAAATACATGACGAAATTGTAAGGATTTCTTTTTATCACTTATCTAAGGAACCCTGAAAGAGGAATTGGAATGCCCATAAGAAACATTTCAACTCTTAACTTAATTGAATACTGTGATGAAAATATAGAAAATTACGGGGCTGTGATCTAAACTTCACAATTAATGAAATATAAAAATATTTGGGAAGCAAGTCCGTTCGTTTGTTGATTTGTTATAGAGAGTAATTGGAGTGCAGGTGTAATGTAATGAATAGAAAGAGAAACACGACTAGCGAGGTTTCTGATTGTTAAGTTTGCGGAGCTAAAAACTATAATAACAAATTTTAGATGAATATATCGGTGATTTATTATTAGAATACTTTTACCGATTAAAAACTAACCTAACCAGCTAAGGCAAAGTCCGACAAAAGACGGTTCCATTATAGGAATATATTATAACTAGCTGACCCGTGCGAAGTCTTCGCACTATATCGCCATCTAGCGTGTTCCAAGTATACAATTTTGCTAAGATATTTGATGTGTCGCCCACAGATGGCGCTCATGCCAATTGTTATAAAAATTAATTTTTTTATTAACAAAAATATTTTTTTCGAATTTTTTTATATTTTTCGCCCAAAGTAGAAAACATAAGCTTTAAGTGGGTATTTTTTTTATTTTTTTTGGTGCAGTAGTTAAAGTGATCGAGCCGCTCGACCAAAAACACCTTTTAGAAATAATATATTTAGATTACGTGGGACGCTGGTCCCAAGGTAAATAACGACTATAATTATTAGGGTCGGGGCACATTCGGGTCTCGAGGCAGCTCGTTATCGGAGTCCGAGCGAGACAAAGAGCTCCCGTGGCGTCCTCGAATTTATTTATTGCGATTCGAATAAAGGGAATTGCGTTGGATAATTTTATTATCTGGTTACAAGTGCTCGGTGGGCGCAGACCTGAATAGTTGGCTGCAGTTGGGAATGATTTGCAAACTTGTCATTTATAAAATTTAGTTTTCGCTGCGAACAGCCGTCGCGCATTGTTTTAACGTAAGTCGTTTTTATGCAGCGTATGCAGGTGGAAATTTGACAGCTTATTTATATGTATGTTTATCTGGGTTGAATTCCTTCAATATTAACTAAAGTATTAATAAAGAAAATATTGTTGTCTTAATTTTAATCAGAGATCTGCTTTGTCTACATGTACTTGTTCGCGAATCAATACTCCGCGATCTACTGAGGAAAATTTAATTTCTATTTTATTATATTTCTCTATTTCAAAACTTCTTTATTTTTAATGTTTAAAATATTGTCAAATCTAGACTAATATATCTTTTTTAATTGTGTCTAGCCGAATGGAAAAGTTTTTTAGAACTTTTATCTAAACAAAAATTTAAATCTTAAGACAAAACTCTGATAATAAAATTAAGATTTCCTTTTATAAATTAGGTTGAGAATTTTCAAAGAGAATTTCTTCGATTTGTTTATATTCAAGACTCAAGTGTTCCGATTAATTATGCATCTAATCTTCTTATATTTACTGGTAATATATTAAATGCATGTGGAATATCTATTCTGTAGTAAAAGTTTTAGATTCTTAAAGAAAGATTTAAAAATATATCGATATCATTTATTTAAAAATAATCTATCAAGCACGAGTGGAAATCGCACTACGAAGATCCCGTACACATTTAGAGACATTTATAAGCATTTAATGGTACATAATTTTTCTATTAAACTATTTACAATATTTTAATTTTTTAGAACAAAAATATATTGCCTACACCATCTTTGCAGGCGTATTTTTAAAAAAAATATTTTTTATGTGATTTTATTACAAAGTATATTATTACAAGTTTTTTTCTTTTACTTATGCTGTGAGAACTTGCTTCTGGCCAACATGAAGTACCCTGTAGGTTTTGATTTATTTGCGAGTCTTAAAATATGCGGCCCAAATGGTCGTATTTTTATAATTTTTCTCGGTTGCGTTGATATAAAAACTTGATTTTACAGCTACAAGGGACCGTAGAATTTGAATTAATTTGACTTAAGAATTTGATGTAAATTTCAACTTGATACTTCCACGGGTTCCTGAGAAAAGAGGGTCTTGACAGACCGACAGGCGGACAATGAAGTAAGCCAACGAGGGTTTCATTTTTCATTTTGAGGTAAGGAACCCTAAAAACAACGAGAAAGAAAGATTTTCAATTAAAAATTCGATAGATATTTATACTAATTAGAAAAAAAATATATTAACGAGAAAAACGTAACGGTTAATCGCTATTAATTTTGTCAATATTCTGGTCTTTCGTCTGATTCATCGATAACTATTTTGTAAACCAATTTTTGGTCTTTAATTTTCTCATCTCGTCCAAGGTGGGATAGTATTTAAAAAGAAAAGCATTTCCAATTAAAGTCTGAATTCACTTATACTTTGATGTATTCGAAGTGAGCTTATCATTTTTTGAGTAATAGGTTTATTGTTTATAACGTTATTACCTCAAGTAATGTTATTTATTTATAAAAGTGTATATAAATATTATTTAAAGGTAAAAAAAGTATGTACGCAAATAAGAACAGGGAAGAGGGAACAGAATAAGGAATGAGATATAGAAAAGATTGTGATCCCTTTCATATCACCTTAGATAATGTGATTTTAGCTTACTTTTGAACATTAATCATGAGAGTGCACTTGCATATTTTAATTAACTCTACGATCTGATCATATGGAGGACGGTGTTGCTGTCGGATCAAGAAAATATTCCAGTATTTGGAGTGCATTTCAAGATATTATTTCGGTAGATATTGGTATAGATTGCAAATATCAAAACGTATAAGAATTTTTAAAGATATTTATGTGAAACTACAACTTTGACAATAAAAGAATTAATTTATTCTATCGAGAAATTTGAATAAAACGTCTTAAATGTGAATACAATTTGAATTAAGTAAGAAGATTTCTCTGTAGAGAATAAACTACTGTATAATTAGCTAGACAGAAATCGAATAAAAGTTAGTTAACCAAGTTTATGACAATTGCCAATTCCAACTCCTGTTCGTTTAAGCTTTACCTAAAAAGAAATTGTTTCGAAAGAAATCATTGGCGAATCACAAAAAAAAAAATTTTTTATATGTGAAAATTTCGTCAAGTTTCAGTGGAATAATTATAGTCAAGTATTTAGTTAAATAATTACAACCGCTTCTTTTACGATAAGTTCAGAATAAGTAATTGCTGTAAGGAATAAAATGTAGTAATTGCTGTATAATACTTACGTGACCCTAGTAATGGAACGTATGTATTATTTAGCCGGTTAATCAACAGGGCGTGCGTACCACATAAATAATTAACTCTTAATTTTATTGGATAATGTCTACAAAAGGAAAAAAACGAGTGTGCTTTAAACCACACGACTGAAGTAAAACTTCAAATTCACAAAATATGAACGTTAAAATGAATTTACAATTTTATTCACTTTAAAAGTAGAATATTTAATGTATTGAACAAAATCATAATTTATAAAATTGTTCAAGAACGAAATGAAATTACAAAATAATAAAAAAAAAAGACAATACGCTTGCACTGTGTCTTAGATATACGAAACATAACTGGCTATGAGAGAAAGAGATAAAGAAAATGTGTGCTCGCAACTCTCTCTCTTGTCCCTACAGTAATATATGAAACGTAACTCTCTCTCTTTCTGTTTTCACTAACTTATTTCTCCCTCTCAACTTCCGTTCGCCTCGCCCGATCACATTCTTCGTAATGCTCTCGTCACGCATTCACCAGCTTACTCCCCAAGTCAAGCGCGCGTAAAGAAGTTTTACTTCAAAAAAAAGGAAAGCAGATTTAATTTGATCTATTGTAGAATTATACCTGTAATAGAAAGCGGTGATGTTTTAGGGATCATCTGAACGGTCTGTATGCAGTTTGTAAAGGGCGAATTGAAATTCAAAGTGTGTGTATTTTAACTTAAACTTTGGTATTGTTTATATATTACTTACATACTTTCCTGTCTCGTCAGGACCTATCAAAAAATTCTATACCTTACAATCGTTGCATGACGAATTTTCTCTCTCTACTGATATTTATATTGAAATCATGAAGAGGAAATGGGTGTATGTATGTTTGTCATAAGCATATTTATAATAGTAGAAATGACATATCATTTCGATTAAATTTTCCTTAAAATATTCCATGTACTTTCCCAAGTAACATGAGACGGTACGTATTTATAACGTAAATACTTGGATATAATAAAGGTTCTTATAATTATGTTTTTAATATAATCGATCTTAATTTCTTCAAGATGTTCTTCAACAATTATAAAAAACTTTATGCGACTAATTTTATTTATTTGGCAACCGGAATTTAAAGGATATTTAATTATAATATATTTTGCATGAATGTAATATATAAATATAATAAAATTGTAATGGAGCGAATTCTGCACATGGAAAACATTTTCGAAATTGTGATTAATTTAGTGTATTGAATGATAGTAGAAGTCAGAAAACCTGTTTTTATAATTTCTGTCTGTCTGTCTGTGTGTTAATTTGTTTTCAATTACGCGAAACCTACACGGAATTCTACTACTTCGTTAAAATTTATATGTGGTACGGTATGATTATAGTTCACATTCTTAAGCAACACAAAAAATTATTTAATTAAAATTTTTATCTAGATATAAATTTTATAAGATATACAATTTTGAGACTTGGTGGATATTACGATATTGGTACTGCCAACACCATCTATTAGGGCGTTTAGTTAACGTTACGCTCATAGATCCAGAAGAGAACAAAAAAAATGTAAGAAAAGACCAACAAAATCCTAATAACTTTTTTTATACCGAGTTTCACGCGACCGAAGTAGCGTCGGCATAGCTAGTTGATAATAATTCTCAAGAGTCAGAGTCAAAATCAAAGAGATATTTTAAATTATTGTTAAGATGTTTTACATAAAATAATTGTAGGAACTAATCAAGAAAAGGTCATTATAAAATAAAAAGGATTTTTAAATTCATGATTACCTTTTATATTTTGATTTCTTTTGCACGATATTATTCTATTTAACATTGAATTGAATTACAATTGATAGTTAATTTTTAGAAAACTTTGAAGCTGTTTAACGAAGGTTTTAACAAACGTTTCTTTTTCTTTTTTCTGCAATGTCTCTTTATTCATGTTGTCATTAACTATTTAAATAGCCTTATTAAACGAAAGTTATGGCTCCATTAAAAGTAAGTCAGATTTCCGTTTATCTAAACTTATATGTAAATTTGAGTTAGAAAAAATAATGATAATAATTTTAAATACGAAACCATAACGATTTCCGAATAAAAATTAATTTTTTTAAATATTACATTTTTTATCCACAAACCTTCTCATTTTATATCCATCGACGTACCTTGTGTACAAACGAATTACTAAATTAAAGCACGGAATAATTAAGCGTTCCGTTCCGGGAAAATACACCTAAAATACTTTTCTTCGAATTTATCGTTTTGCGTACTCTTTGTACTGGCGCCGAGCCCCGTTTCCAGGAAATAGTTTCGTCAACGCCGCGGAGATTTAGACTCGAGTCTGCCTTTGTATTTGCATCCGTTTCCTATGCCAGGACTTCGTATCTGTTCGCAGCGAACTTTGCAAAGCATCAAGTTCGCGTTTCGTTCGTAATCACGATTGCAGTCGGCACGGTCCCGTTGCGTAAACGGCGATATAATTGCGAAAGTTTTCAACGTGAGCTTTGGAGTTTGTGCCCCTACGCATATACATTTACATACACATATACACACATGTACATGAATTTATATGAGGTAATCATTCTGGAATATTGCATACACATTATGAGGGTTGTATTAAAAACTTGATAAATTATTGTAAGTATTCTCCTTTTTAATGCGCTTGTATTGTCTGGACCTGTGACTTCCTAACATTGTAAGCAAATATTTCGACTCACATTTAATCCATTTCTAATTGCAGTATCTGTTTGAGACTGCAACTTATGCAATTTTGATGACAGTATTATAACATGGTACCATCGAGCTGATACAATGATGGCTAATAGTAAACCGATCGAGGCTAATGGCTTCTCAATAGTTAATAGTAAATCGATCGAGTTTTGGTTTGATTTACTTGTTTCAAAAGGTCCTTTGGTTATATTTTGAAATCGGGAGAATCTGATGATAGAGAAAGAGGCGGATAGAAGGGGGCGGAGAGGGAGGCGGATTGAACTTCTCAATGGCTAATAGTAAATTCATCGAGTTTGTGTTTATTTGATTCGGTTCAGTGAGTCTTTTGGTTGCATATCGTAATCCGGATGGTTTGCTAATAAATGAGTAAGGTACTTACGGGAATTTTTCGATATCTAACTGTAACCCCATCAAATTTGGCTCGTTAGATTTGTCTTAATGAGTCTTTTGATTGCGAAAGCGTGTTTATTACTTTTGGAAAACTACATTTTCATATTTAGAAGTGACGGTAAAACGTGCTAAGTGCTGGGCATAAGCTTTAAGTCTATTATATTTTCTGACCACCTGTTTAATGAGTTTTCTTTGCACACTTACTTGTTGGTCTTTCCTTTTTTCAATTTTATTTGAGAAACACAATTTGTTTGTATATCTATAGTTCTGATAAACAATCTTCATTGCGTTAATGGGTATTAACACAATAAAAACTGCATATATTTTGGTTTTTCATATCTATTTATCAATCATTGCGCGATTTTTCAAAGATATTGCCCCTTTATCGACTAGTAACCATAGGTATATCAATCCCACAGCATCAAATTTGTTTACTTGTTGATGGGACAACTTTATGTCCACAGACGTTCTCCCTTGGGGCCGTAACGGTTACGTTTTTCCTCACAGTTGTGATGCGTGGTTTATATTAAATGTATTTTTTAGTCCACCGCTCGTGTCCATTTTTATCCACCGTTCTGTTAGTGGGTAAATTCACAATTTTCGTAAGCGTAAATAAAATAGCACATCTGGTTGTTTTTGGTTCAACGAAGTTTAGAACCGTTCTGTCAGTGGGTAAATTCACAATTTTCGTAAACGTAAATAAAATAGAACATCTGGTTATTTTTGGTTCGAAGAAGATTAGAACCTTCTGTCAGTGGGTAAATTCATAATTTTCGTAAACATAAATAAAATAATGCAGCTAGTAATTTCTGGTTCGAACAAGATTAGAACCGTTTTGTCAGTGGGTAAATTCACAGTTTTCGTAAGCGTAAATAAAATAGCGCAGCTAGTCATTTTTGGTTTAAATAAGATTAGAACCGTCGTGTCAGTAGGTAAATTCACAATTTTCGTAAGCGTAAATAAAATAGTGCAGCTAGTAATTTTTGGTTTAAATAAGATTAGAACCGTCGTGTCAGTGGGTAAATTCACAATTTTCGTAAGCGTAAATAAAATAGCGCAGCTAGTAATTTTTGGTTCGAACAGGATTAGAATTGTATTTGCGTGGTTTCGCGGTCAAGTTATACATACTTCGCGGTCAAGTACGTGTTATACGTCAGGTTAAAGTTTTTATAATAAACGTAAGTGCATATAAAAATAAGTAAAAATAACGCATTTAAATAAAAGTTATATTTATGTAATTCTTATCACTGGTAATATTTCAGCAGGGATGATTATTATTAGTAAGTAATATTGTTTTAATAATGATAAAAATAATCAAAGGTGATAACCTTATATTGAAAGGGTTAAACTTGAGATTATTATTATTATTTAATTCATCCTGCAAAGAAAACACAAGGAAACGTGTTACGAATTTTAAAGCATTTCAAATTTATAAGAAAATTTTCAATGTGAAACTCATTGAAAATTTATGATTTTAGCTGGGTGAAATCACGCTCGAAACGGTTTCCTCTGTGATGGATATCGGTGTAATTATGGACAATTATATCACGTTTCACAGTCGTATCATTGAGAACTGTCAGAAAGCATATAGAGTACTAGAAATTGTTAAACGGCATTCCCACCAATTTTATGACATCGTGTGTATCCTAACTTTATGTAACTGTTTAGTTCGCAGTACCTACTTAGACATGGTGGCAGTATGCTGATGTATTTTTATGTCTTCACGTAAAACGAAATAAATATAATTGCATATTATCATATCAATTTTTATATTTTTTTTACATTACCTTTATATTTTTTTAATGCAAAAGTTCATATGAACATAGAACGTACTTAAATACCGACTCTCATTTGGACATTACATTTTTCTAAATGTAAGTCACGTTTCCCCTTGCCACAATGCTTTTATATTTGGGACGAATTTACAAAATATCATAACAAATGCTAACACATTAAACACCGCACATATATTTATATGTATATATATAGATGTACAGAGGTGTGGTAAACCTTTTGCGTTACATTATTTTTTAGAAGGAATGTTTGTATCAGTGATGGAACTCGGTAACATTATATATTAATTTAATGATATTTTCAAAATATAAACCACTTTTTGCAATATATGTCTTAATTACTATTGATTTTTCAGTCTATTAATTAATCTACTGGTTATTGTTTGTTTAAATTAGGTAAATGTATTTTTGGAAATAGAGATTTTTAAATGTAATTTTGATTGAAAATTAGTAAATGGTACGATGACGCAAGAGAGAGTTCTATACTCGACTGTAAAACTATTTTTAAAATATCCCTTAAAGGAGCTGTTTCGAAATAATAACCATGAATATGTGGTTCTAAATTTTTAAATGGTGTTTTGAGAAAGGAACTTATATTTACAGAATGTTATCGAAAGTGATTTATGATTAAGAGATCCTACGATATAATTGATAATATGATAAGTTCAGAATTTTTTCAAATCCTACATTGGGAGTTATGTCTAATCAAAATGTAGTCAAGTTACTAAACGAATACAGTCGACAGTTTTCTAGAGGTTACTATATTAAAAATCAGAAAAGCAATGAATGATAAATAATTTATCTTAAACATATTATATAAAAAAAACTAGTAACATTTATATAAAGAGACCGACTATTATGATGAAATAAGTGACATTCTGTTAAAGTTTCCATTACATTTATTAATCCTCAGAAGAATCCTCTGAAAAACGTAAAAGTGAGAATTTAAATTCGGTTTCGTTTGAAAAAAAGTATACATTCGGCCGCTTAATGATTAAGAGACTATTCTGGAAAAATATTACGAATCTACGTTATTTCTCAAGTTAAAATTGATTATTGAAAGATTTGATTTAAATTTCATTCACATTTGATATTACTTTTTATATTAATGATGTTATCTAAATTATTGGCCATTTGCAGGAAGATTCGCCTACTGAATATTCCTAATATTTGGAATTACTTTATTTTTAATTGTTGCGAATGAATTAGACCAGAAAATTAATTTTGTTATTAATTATGTTAATTACAAATAATGAGAAAAATAGTATTTTTACAAATATTTATGGTTTTATTCCGCTTGTTATCTCTGTTTATTTATCGGCTTTAATGTCGATTAAAGCGAAGAACGCTGTAGACGCGGTCACAGAGTATATGCGAGTGGATTCGCAGGTATAATTTGCTGTAAAATGAGTAGCAAAAAATAACTTTTCCTGAATCGCTTGTTTAGTTTCTGTTTAATATAAATACAAAGATATATTTTAAAGCCATAAATTTGGGCAACAAAATTTAATTAACGAAATTAATCTAGAATATATTTAGAATCGAGGATTTCTTACAGACAAGTGATTTGTTTTTATAATAATTTTACAAATTTTGTTAATCGTAAATATATTTATATCTTTTGTTTTCACAAACAGAACTCCTTTGGAAAAAAAAGAAAAAAACAAAATTTAAGCAGTACACTAAATGACCAATGTATTTGATTATTATTTCCACGAAACAATATTTGCATCGCTCAATATGCAAAGTCGAATAAAAAGTTCGTCGTTGCATTGTATGACTGATGATGCCATGAGGCACGGATTTAAAAACAATTTTATCGTTAATGTTTAATGGCACATTTCTTAAACTTTATCAGTCTTGTATTATGTACACATTAAGACACTGACTAATTGCACTTGCCTATGTATTTATGATATATAACGGGTTAAACTACTGGAAAAGTAATAACATTTGAAAATAATATTTTCACAGAATAGTCTGGGTACAGAAATACAATACCGTATAAATTGGAAGCAACAAATTTTATTAAGTTTCCCGAACTCCGATTTGCATTACTATGATTAGAAATGACTTTAGTTATTTTAAGTTAGCTCATGGTTTCAATCGGTTTCAGCGTAATGTCTTTATTATTAATGTCTTTTAATGTCTTTTTTTTATTAATGTCTTTTTTTATTAAAGTTTGTTATTGAAGTCTTTCCTTCTAAAAAATAAACAAATATATTTGACGCGTGCTGTAAAAAATAGAAATGTCTTTTCATACTAGAGTAGACAAAAATTGGATAGCAAAGTTGTGTTGTGCAATATATTTTTATACCGATCGATTTTATCTTATAAGCCACAAGAAATTGGCAGCGTGTGTAATATGGGTTTACTCACATGTACTCGGGTCTTATGTTTATCTCTTATCTTCGCGTTATTGCAACCACGAAGAAATCGGTTTTCGTATCTAAAATCAAGTTTGCCAAGTGATTGGTCTTAGGAAAACATTATCATATTTGACTGTATATTTTTATACGCTGTTTGCTGCTATATTTCTAAAAATATAAACGCATTATAATAAAAATATTGAAGGGCGGATTTTGCTGCCGTTTTTACAGAGATGGTAAATATATGGATAAATGTATAATAGACAAGGAAATATTAGAAACGTTATATTATTTTTATATAAATAATATCAACTAATAGAAAACAGTTACGATTGAAATATTCAATTCTAAGTATATAACAATTCTTGAATTATAACAGGTCAATCTCGAAGTTATACCTTGTTCAAATTTTAGACGATAACTTTTAGTTCGTAAAAAACTTACTATCCTGGGAATTTATCATACAAGTTGTAGAGTTTTGAAAAATGTTGCTCAGTGTTGTACTCAACATTGTAATCATGTAACAGAGAGTTCTAAATTTGGTTGAGTTATGAAAGAGAATGACTATTTTTGATTTATCATTAGCCGAAATATTACGGATGAATCTTATATTAGGAATGGATTTTATAGTTATTCTATAAAAATCACGATATGTTCAGGAGTTTTTAACGGATTGAAAAGGAGAATGTATATATTTGCATTATAATGGAACTATATTATGATGCAAATACGGGTATATATATTCTTTGGTAGATTTTGGAAACAGTTCGGAAATACAAGCTAATTAAATAGGACAAAAATTGTTGACCACTATAGGATATTGTTAACATTTATTGCATACATAGCCCAACCTTTCCTTCGCTATACATTTTACTTAGTTATAAGTGAACTTTTGAGAGAAAGACTACGCATTTAATATATCTATATCAATATGTTTAGAACATTAACTTTATCAATAAACATGACATTAATTTTTGTTAGATTCATTAGCAAAAGTGTGAGATCGCTTATTTTTTTTTATATAATTATCTTCTTCCTAAGCGTCGAAAAAATAGTTTCGGAGAAAAAATTGTGCGTGTGATCTCATCTAATTTTTTAATATTTTTTAACATATTATTGTTTAACTTTATAAAATTTTAGAAAAATATTAATATTTGTTGAAGTTATACAACTTTCCGTATATTTACCGTTGTTTCATGTTTGGTCGGATGAGATAATTGCATTTTGAGCCGTTTTTTCAATAGAAATATAATTTTTTTGTAACTACATTTTTTTAAGTAAATAATTACAACTTAGATTAGTTTATAGAGATAACGATTTTCATTTCAAAAATACTTAAGATAGATAAGGCAGCCGTTATAATGATAGTAAGATAAACATGTGAAGAATACTTTGGACGGCCCCGGGAATTTTAAATATGTTTAATCTTGACCATTAAAATATTTCAGTGTACTCAACACTGAATGATATATGTCAAAAAATGGTTGGTATATCTCAGCCATTATGATATCATAGTATCGAAATAGAACCCTAAAATTACCCGTGTATGTGAAATTTTGTAAAAACCAAATAAATTTTTTGTAACATCGCTCAATAATTAAAAAATTAAATTTAAAATTTTAGATTACAATATGCATTTATTATATATATTTTAATATTCTTTAAATGTTTTTTCATGTTCAGTATTTCTGTATTTCAATAACTATTATGTCACGTGTTGAACGACTGAAGATCGAGTTATTAAAAATTTAGCCAACGTGGGCCATATATAAAGCATAATTTGTTAAATATTTTTAAAAATTAAATATTTTATAAGTAGTTAATTAAAACACTATTTTCATATTTGTATGTATCACGCGTAATATTTTGGTGTTATTTGTATTAACAAATAAGAAACCGAAAATGTTATGCTAAGAGATAATACCCTATTTTACATGTACGTCTTACATGGACTGTTGCTTACAGCGCTTTGAAACATGCCTCAAGAAAGTTTTTTGTTTTGTTTTGCTATTTAATATCTATATATTATTTCTATAATTTAGAAATAAAATATAAATTGTTTAGCTATGGCAACTTTTTAAGATTAGACGAATAACGTCTAACTCTAAATAAAAAGTAATCTTAATTTAATTTTGCTTTAGTAAGATTTTTTGTATTTAGTATTTGCCAGTTTATATTGAATAAATTACACAAGGTATCTATCCATTTGTTAATATTATAACGAATCCGTGTCTGTGTGCGCATCCTGTAGAAACCACTGGGCGGATTTTAATGAAACGTTGCAGTTTTATACCTTAAAATTTTGGTCAATATTTGCAATAGAAGTCCTCAGGATTATTATTCTTCTCTACTATTGTTTAATTAATTAAATTATTTTACTACTTATTTAGATGACAGCGATATCTCTTTCGCAGCCATTCAAACAAATGTGTAGTTTTGTAATTTTCAACTAGATAGCGATTTGTTTTTTTAATATATTTTTTTTAACGCAATTTATATTTGAGTATTAATTACTTCACTATCATTACTATCCAAGAAATTCTAAGGCACTCCTCTGCCGCTATCTAGGAGAGAAAGCATGAATGTTTTAATTGTCATGCATTTATATATAACAACTCGCTGTTTTTGATATACGTTTTATTTTTAAATTCTATATTTCAAAATGAACTATGTAATCTTCTGCGCGGTGCACATTTAATGGATCCTTTGCCTCAAACACTCGTCGCCTAATTGCATTTGCTCGAGTGTGGCAACGAACTTTGAATACGTCGCTCCATCGTGCGCCGCTTTCGAGTGGCTAGACGACAGTGAACGAAGAGCGAGAAGCGGTAAAACCCCCTCAGGATCTCCGTATGTCCTATTCCAATGCAAATTCCAATACAATGCCCTGGGAAACGTGTTTATCGCGATCGGAAAAATTTCGCTTGCGACTGGCGCCATCAGATATTCCCGCATTTGGGTACCCTAATGCTTTCTGTATGTTATAAATATTATTTGTGTATATACATACGCGCACATACTAGGCGGAGTCGCTGTGCGTTGCCCAAATCGAAATTGGCTTTGTAGAGGAACGGCTAATATGCAGAGCTACGTAAAATGTTTACGTATTTAGGATGTTGAGCAAGGCCTCATATTGACTCGCTCAATATAGCCCAATATCAATAGTAAGTAAATCGGCGAACAGTTACTGATCGGTCTAATATGGTTGAATTTTTAACTAGACTCGCAAAGTATTGAACGTATATGAATGAAGTAATTTTCATTGTTTATTTTATAATACTGATGAATATGAGAACATAAAAAGTATTAAAATTAATAGAAATATATAATAAAAATTAATAGTAATTAAATTAATTTTAAAATAACAAATATTTATAGTTTTGAGCCATATTTAGGATCTTTTAAATAATAATTTGTGTAGGGTAGTGACGTTAAATTTATAAATATATTGAATATATTTGGCGTTAATTTTGTAGAAATTATAAATATATAGAAATAGATTAATATTTATAAGTTTTGTCTATGAAATCATTTTATTTTCTTATGCAAACTTGTCAAATTTTTTTTCCATCAACTAAATAACAAATGTTAATCGGCTTGAGATTTTTTTAAATGTGCAGTCATAAAATTATATATTATTATAATGAATGTCCAAAAATAAATAGAACCATATTTCTAGCTTTTGAGAGAAATATTTTCAAGGTGAATTCAATATTACGTTAATCATAAACTAATGTTTTTATCTGTGTTTGACGATACATTCATATTGTTATTTTTAGTTTGTACTTGCCCATTTTATAAACACTGATCTATAGCTGTGAATTTTTGGAATGAGTTGAACTTTGACGTGAGCGCTGTGCAAACTGTCAAATATTCATACAAAATGAAAAACAGAAACCTTATAAGAATAAAATCGTTTAACGTAGATACTTCGTATTTAGCGTAGTGTTACGTAACATTAATTTTATAAATTTCAAAACTGAACATGTAACAATTGGTTACATGGGAATTTACAGGGGGTAAGTGGAGCTCTTAAATTTTTCTTTCAGTCGTGTTGGATATTATTGAAAGTATAATTTGCATAGCTTCCAAACATTTTCTTTAGGAGCGATGAGAGGTAGCAACGTTCTTCATGCAACGTTTTACAACGTTTTTGCAACGCTTAGTTGTAACATCTGAATGTAACGAAACTATGGTATGAAGAACGGAAAATAGATATATAACGAGATAAATTAAGTGTACGAGATTAAGTATAAGAAGTGCACGTGTGCGCGAAAATAAACAAAAATGACGCTCACTATTTTGTATGTTATATGTGTCAAAAGTAAACTATCAACATTTTGCCGATTTATTTATCTATTTTGAGTGTACTTAATACCTTACAAGACGAACAGTATGTGTACTTTATTTGTTTATAAATCCGCAATTGACTTGTACATATAATTGTCTTAAATACGATTTACAACAGGAGCAACATATTTCGCATTTAGCTGTGTTCTGGTATTGGCATCACAGTTTTTTTCATTTTTATGATTAATAGGAAGTCTTCATTTATTTCATAAGCTAATTTAATTGACAATTGCCTCTGCAAATTTATATGAATATTTTATTTTTATATTATATATTTACATTATAAAAAATAATACTCATTTGTATCATTTTTTATAATCAAAATGAGTATAATTATAAAAAAAATTATACTCATTTTTATTAATTTAATTACTTAATTTATTTAATTAACAATTGTCTCTACAAATTCAAATGAGTGGGGTTACATATTTAAAGGGTTAAAAATAATATAAATATTTGTAAATAGTTTAATGGAAATACTTTGTAATCTCAAATGTTTCTACGTCCCTAAGTATGACTCTTCTATTGCTATTTCCTCTTTTACACGACGAATTTTATTTTGACTATAAATTATATTCCTTAGTTATACTTGTATTCATATAGCCTATAGCAAGTGTTTCGAGTAAATAGCAGTTAAATCAGTTTTGTTTAAAGATTATTCGAAAATATTTAATAAATGGAATCTTCACGTCTTTATGTGGTAATGTACACATATATATCTTTTATGTAATTTATGTCGTTCATATATATTTCACCTAGCGACGAGAGGGGACGACATTTCGCTGGAAGCGTGATAGATATAAAACGTGTTTCCTAAGGAGATAGCAATATTTCAGAATTTACGGTTCGAGCCGTAAATTCGACGTTAAAATATAAGATTTATTACCATTGTTGGATACATTTTTGCATTTTCCATCGCCTAGATTATTGTTTGCCATCCCTGTGAAATTGTTGGTCGCTTGCATACTGTGCGTGTAGGTATTCGATTTGGATTATATTTATCTCATATGCGGAGGTTTACTTTTGTATGTGAATATTGTTTGTATTAAAATGTGCAAGTAAATCGTCAGGATAGATAAAGGATTCTTGAAATTCAAAGTGATCGAAGTAGTCACTTTATAAATTGTTTTTTGTTGTCACAGTTATGAAACGTTTTTACCTCATAAGTCCATTTAAAAAAATATAACAGCTTTTAAAACAATAAGGTTATGAAGATACTTACACTAATAGATAAATTAATATGTTAATAATGAGCAAAATTAAATACTATGTGGAACCAAAAACTTTAAATATTTTTAAGGGCATGTAGCATTACTATGAAACTATTTGTATATATATATAGTATATAATAGTATTGTAGTTTCAATTATTAATATAGCCGTTATATTCTTTTGTTCAGGCTTTTGTCATACGTGAATAAAAAGTAAAGAATGGGAGCGGTGGCTTGGGTTTTACGCTCTTTTGTAGATTATATATCGCGAAAGAATTGGCGTATTGATTATATTTACGATTTCATTTTAGTAGAACTTTCACACCATTAGCTATGCGCGGGAAAACAATTTGTCATCTTAACGTTCCAGATATATCACGTAAAGAGCTATGATGTCGTGACATGTGAATGGACAAATATTTAGACGGTCATAATGAAATTATAAGGATTCTGTTGTTGCTATTTGGTTATGAAATCATAAAAAGATATTTAGGAAAATGTTTACTAAGATTTTAATGCCACCACGTTACGCTTTGAAGTGAATACTCCTTCACACAGTAAGGTGTAAAATTAATTCAGGAAGTATAATTAAATTGTGTGTGAGGGAAGCAAGCGGTAGAAGTAGGGATAGCTCACTACTTTATTGTCAAAAGTTGAAATTTAAACACTTTAATATTTTATGCATTGTCTAAACATTTTATATTCTAAAATATTTGATTTATTTCTTTATTTTACTTAGGTATTGTTCAGGCGAGTCTTCTTCTTTAATCACTGCCTCATTACTGAGGATCATACTTCACAATAATAGGCGCCGTCTTGGTGTTAGTTCTTGTAATATTGTGTTAATATTATGGTTTCTTGGCTGGTCATTAGGATAGGGTTAGGTAGGGTGATTGTGATATGGTCGGTTCATTGAGTCGGCCTTCGGCTCTTATCCCCGCAGACTTCCTAGTAGGATATTTATCTCTAGATTGTCAGGGTTTTTTCTGATAATGTGACCATAATGAATATATGAGAACCTTAGGGGTAACTGGAGAGGAAACCTTATTGCGAATCATGATTCTTTTTTATGATGAATTCGCCAAACTTGACAGGCTGTGCCGTGCCGGTGCCCATTATAAAACTTGAAGCAAAAAATAAGGATAGTAACATATATGTTATATAAAAGTCTATTAAACTGTACAAGTACAAGGGAAAAAGTTGCTTTATATGGGGACCAGATGGTCTAAAAATTCTACGACAATATATTCTATGTCGCGGTTATCATTATAAAGTGACATGATAAATTCCAATACAATCGAGACCTTCTATTAAGTTTCAATGATACAACAGTGGAATGTGCTGGTTATCCGTAATGACGTCGACATTAAGTGAGGATGATACCCTTTCGAGCGTAGTTCCATCTAATTGGTAACCGTGTAAAAAATAAGTAAATATAAGTTTTAAATGAATATATAAAAATATTTTCAACTTTTTCATTGTTTGCTATAAATTATATTATTATTATATGCTTCATATCGAATAAGAAAAACCGTAATCTAGCTTTGTAAAAAGCTCTAATCCCTTCTTCGCTCGAATCAGTTACCTTGTCAAATGTCAAGAATAAAAAAAAATTGTAAATAGGTCTATTTCATAGCCAGAAATAAAAAGCTAGCCGAATAGTAGTTGTTACGTTTGTTACGTGTAGAGACGTTGTTAGCTTTAAAGACAATAGAGAAAATTCTAACGATAACAGCATTTTGGAAAATTCTCATTTAGTACTACATAATGGAAATAAAAGTTACAATATGCCGTATTTACTTTTCGCCCTTATTTTAGTTGCAAATTGAAGCTGATATTATTATGTGAGCTATTAAGAAAACTACCGTTTTTTCTAACATTTTCGGAATATTATAGAAATTTCTTTAACTTATTTGGTAGTCTATAAAGACCATGGCTTTAAATTTTTTATTCAGTGAATCATTAATTTTCGGCGAGTAAAGGATCAAAAGATGTGAAAATTTCACGAATATATTCATTCCATAGAGTGCTCCTGCGTTATTAATTCCGATTCGGACGAAAAGTGTGCACTCAATACACGCAAAACAAAGGTTGCCCTAGATGAGATGAGGGTTATCTCTCCCATAACCCTCATCTAGGGCAACCGCCCATATTTAATTTAAAGAAATTAAAAAGCCTTATTGAAATAGATTCCAGATTACATCCGCATTTTTAGGTAGAACTACTTTTATGTGCTCCTATTGCAAAAGAAAAGTAACTTCATGCTTTGGTGGAGAAGTAGCAATATTTAGTTTGGCTACCGCGTGAGTTAACACTAATGTAATGGGGGCATGTTTATTAGTTGTCGACTTAATTTCATCAAGAGACTAATATAAAACAAGTAAAGTCAATTTTCCAGAAAATTGAATCATGCATATTGTATTATATTTATTTATTTACTTAAGACATCCGAAGGCACAGTCAAACTTATTGCAGCGTGAAAACTTTGTTTCTGTAAATCAAAGAACGCGTATTGAAACATAATTATTATGAAAGCAACAATTTAGTGAATAATATATAAATAATTAAAGTAAGACTAATTCACTGAAGATAGAAAAGAGGAGCTGAATTTTGAAAAACTTGAAAACCTTACTTACGTTGTCAAAAGGTTATTGATAATACTGCTCTATCCAAAAAAAAAAAGATATTTAATCACATATTCAATATAAATGAATATTGCCCGTAATATATCATAAATAGGTCACAATCTTCGTAACTTTTTCGATAATATTAACGTTTATATTTACTGCCCATGTTCATAGGATATAGAAATATTACGTTGATAGATATAGAAAATTATTGAGACTAAGGTACTAATCACGTTTAATATTAATTATCATACCCACGATTATATATATATATTTGCATATAAAAGCTTTTAAGAGGAGAGTGATCTTTTTTACTGACGGTTGGAAGCAGACATTTCCTATTTCAATTAAAATGGCTCCAATAATTTCGTTATTAATATTAACTCGCCTCTGCGGTAAAATAACTTTTTAACTTTAATTCAGCTCCTCTTCTCTATCTTTTCTTTAATGCAGCTCCTCTTCTCTATCTTCTGTATATTTTAAATCGTTATCATATAAGTTTCTGGCTAACGAAGAAACCAATAAAAGTTTACTTACATTTTTCTGTGATTTCCGGTTACAATTTTTCGAGGTTATGATAGGTAATTTCGAGGTTATGATGGCAAAAATTAATTTTTTAAATTTGATTGTATATTGACCAATAACTGTACATTGCATTTTCATGTATATCCTCAAGTTTGATGATAAATATTTACTTAAAATGAGGCTTAAAATATATAAAAATTGATTGTAACGATATTCGTTATAACAACGTACTCGTTGTAACAGCATTAGAGATCCTGCCAGGATCCCCATACAATTACTTTTTATGCAAATTACTAATACAACATTGATTATATTGACATAAAGGCATTTATTGACATATTTTTCGAAGGTTTTTAGAAGCATCACATTCCATGTGATTATTTTCATTTAATAGAAATAATTCTAACGTCGCACATCTGTCACTTGAGAACACTTTCGACAATAGCTAATTTACAAACAAACGCGTGTTTAGGGCCCATTCTAAGAAACGTAATCATGATTTTGTTTAATGTCGGCCCACATGCAACACAATCGCAAGAATAGTATCAGTCAGTTCGTTGATAGTTTATATGCTAGATAGACGTATTGAATTATTTTGTGACTTATTTAATTTTATGGAACAGTACCACATCATGACACAAAAAAAGAAAAAAAACGAATTGAAGTCACTGATAATAAGACAGTGTGAAGTTTCACAATGAACAATTTCGTCTGTTTGGAAGAAGAGAGAAAAGACAAATTCTCTATTTGATTTATTTAAAATGAAGCGAATAACTAAATACAACATACGGGGATGAAATAACCTTCGTAGAAATGGTCTGACCTGTCCGTAAAAAAAGAAAATTACGGATAATAATGCCGGTTTTAACGACTCTTTATGATTTGTCTCTTCAATGTCGTTTTGTGTGAATGTTTTATGTCTTCAACTTTCTACTGTAATAATTTTGATATCAGTATATTAAATTGCTTGCGAACTTGTGTATTCTACTTTTAAATATCCTAAAAAGTATATTTAAAAGTAGAATACACAAGTTTAAATATCCTAATAAATATCCTTTAAATTTACCTCATCACTTTTATTAAATGTTATAATGAAATTCTGTTATAAGGTTTTCTATTCAGCCAATCTGTTACGGATACTTGTTAAAATAGTTATATGAATTGCACCAGAGAAAATAATTCAAATGAAATATTACGTCAATAAATATGTATTGATATAGCTACATGGATTACCTAATAAAATATTTACATGATTCGAATTATAGTGAATTTTCAAATAGATATGAACCTTCTTACTGAAGTTAGGAAGATAGTTCTTCTATGAAAAGATAAACTTTGACTTTTCTTATATATTGCTATATTTGCATAGTATATTATATTAAGTTGGTAGGCTAAGATGCAAAGTGACTTTTTTAAACATAAGGGGTGATGTCGAATCCCACATTTGTGGAGTATTGAGAAACATAATTTACATAAATATGTCTAACCTCCATTGCGTAAACAGAGTATAGTCACTGTTGAAATAAATACTTACCATCTTAGATATTGCAAAACTGAATTCTGAAATCTGATATTAAATATTGCTTAAGACATGTTTACATTCCTCTATGTCACACTCGTTTGACACTCATTAATCGGCTTATTTACGATCGGTTTCAATATTGATGAACGATAAATATTTATACAACGTCTTTGTGATTCTTCATAACTCAAATACAGGGGAGGCATCACACAGGTTTAGTGACGTCCTTTTGTATGGCATGAAAAACGAACGACAAAGATTTTTATTAACATCATTTAATTATATTGTTTTCTAATATAAGCTAAGGTTTGTATTTAATTATGTTAACTAATGGGCGTAGCATCCTTGTTATTGTAACATTTAGTTGAAATTATTTAAAAAAAATTTCCATAGAATTAGGGTTCAAAGCAATGTTCAAATAATGTTATAAAGAGGAATACTGTGTTTGAAAAACTTTGTTTCAATCTCATATAGTATTAAAAGAAAAAAAATCACTTACTTCCTTTAAAGTCTTTAAATTTTATTCTCGGCTTCTTTTTGTTCTTTATTTGCATTTGCATTACTCATTAAAAAAACTTCCTGAAATTTTTCTTAGTAAAAAACCTCAAATCTTACTGTCTGAAGGATAGAATCACCATGATGAAGGGGACAGGTTGGAGTGAAAGAAAAAAAAAAGATTAAAAGTACGTATATAATTGAATATCGCTTGGAAGAGCTGAGTATAGTAGTCTCAAAAATATTTCTTTTCATCATTTTAAGTAGCACATTTTCAAAGATAAATTGAAAAAAAAGCCAAAAACATGTTCCCCTTATTTTTGAAACCATTGCACCTAAAGTTATGAAAAGGGATTTAGAAGCCTACGCAAATGTTGTAGGAAAACTGTAACGATGATGTTAGATGTCAGTGAGTACATGCCCTACTTAATTATATTAGGTTTTATTAAATATATATTACGTTAAGAAATATATGTTAGTGATGACGGTATAAGTAAAATAATTTCATCTCAATAAAAAGTGACTAAAATATTTTGTAGTCATAAATAAAATTAATTTTTGTTGTGTAAAACACTATTGTCTTTAATTTGTCGACTGCCTGACCGTTAGTTAAAGCCAATAATCTGATTTGCTATATAAGCTAGAGTAAAATCATTTGTAACTTTATAATATGTAATGTTATAACTTCTAGACATAACTTTTAAAAAAAAATTAAATTGCTAACTGGTGTAAATACTCTAATTTTATTGAAATAAAAATTATATACTGTTTTAAGTTGGTGCGAAAGTTTCATTTGATTTGAATCTCTGTTCTCTTTTCTTAAGAAAATATTGGATTGAAACGCCTAGAAAAAAAATCACTGCAAGGTTCTTATAACACTTATTTCAACAAATAACAATATCTTCAAGTTTCGTAAAATAAATAACGTACAATACATTAATAAATATATTTCGGAAAACATTTTTATTCATACTCAAATTTGATTTATGGTGAGGTTCATAAAAATAGTTTCGTTAATTCTATACATTTTTAATTAATTGACGTTTTCTTATAAAATTTAATTAATATTAGGCTTACACTGAAATAGTTATGATGATGTGACGTACGGACGTATAGAAAGAGAGACATGACGAAATATTAAGGGTTACAGTTTTCACTATCAGGGTCACTATCACAGTTTTCACTAACTAAAAACTCATACATTTGTAAAGTCGATACTTTCAAGAAGAATTTATCTTTTTTTAGTGTAGCTAAATAACTAACGATGGTCGATAATGAGGGAAAACAAAGAAAATGTATATTTCTTTTTCCGAAATAAAAGAAATATAAATGTTTTTCTTCCATAAATATCATAAATATTTCTTTTCCTCCATCTTTGTAAATTAAAATTTGTCCCTTCTGCAGTTACTATCAGTGAGCTAATTAAATAAAATTATTTTTATAACTGAAAAAAAAAATAAAATAATTTTTATAACTTCAATTTGTCGTAATTTAAAATATTTTACTTGATATATATATATATATATATATATATATATATATATATATATATATATATATATATATATATATATATATATATATATATGTATATAATTTATTCATTTATTCACGAAATATTTTTTTAACTTTTAAACAAATATTACTTGAAAACTATATTTCAGTTAAACATAGTAACGTTTAACTGAAATAAAGTTTCTATAATGCACTACCATATTTATATAGTTTTTCGTAACTAAATAAATTAACTAGAACATTTTTTTCATTTATAAACACGTGAAAAAATGTCTATTTCGAGAAACAATAGTCGACGAATGCTTTGTTGGGAAATGTGTATGACCTAAAAAAATATCATTAAAGAAACTCTAGCACAAAACCTCCTTGTTCCTTCTCTTTTGTCTTGTATCCTTTACTTTCATGATCACCTTTGAAGATTGGAGGATTTTTTTCTGTTTTTCTTTGTAGTCGATATTTTTCGCTTACAATTGTGCTGTCTATAAGGATTTTCCTGTTCGCTGTAGACTCGTAGTTGCCACGACGCATTATACAAGTAGGTACGAAATTATTGAATGTTTTTTATGTTGTGTTCCGTTTCCGGATAGAGATTAATTTTTTTACGTTTTTTAAAATATTTTTAAATTACGGTCTCGTTATAACAAAGATATTTGTTATCCACATATCTGTGCATATATATATATTTATATATATATATATATATATATATATATATATATATATATATATATATATATATATATATACATACCCTTTTGCATAAAAAACGGGCGGTTTTCATTTTGTCATATTATTAACAAAATATTATTTATTAAGAGGTTGTATTAATTGTAATTGTTACTGGCAGGTATAGTGTGTTCCGGCACATAAAAACGAATGTTCTAAATTTGATATTAATTTTTTTTTAATGAAAATTCTCTTTCACTGATAAAAACGTATTTTTTGGCGGTAAATGAAATCCAAATCTTATTAATTTATTTTTCATTTGTTACGTTTTTTACTTTAACAAATAAATTTTAAATAAATATGTGCTGTTTGCTGCATTAGTTCACTTCTGTTTGCTGTTCTCAGTATGGTTGAAAAAACGATAAGAGCTTGTAAAATTATTGCGCTGCTTGAAGAAGGCAGTAGCCAATGTTATATGTCTCAGCAGTATAATGTGAACCGTTCAACCATCCAAAGGACCTGGCAACGATACCAAGAAACGGGCTCCGTCAGTAGAAGATCCGGTTCTGGAAGAAAACGGTGCACTGAGGTACGGGACGACCGCTTCATAGTCAGATAAGCGCTACGAAATCGTGAAGCTACGTACCTAGATCTCAAACAGAACCTCGAGAATGTCAGAGGTACACGAGTACGCCTATGGACAGTCAGAAGGAGACTTCATGCCATCAATATACGTAGCTATCACCCTGCTCGGGGCCCTACATCGGGTTGCCAGATTGAGATTCTCTCAAAATTTTTCGTCATGGGCTCAACAAGACTAAAATAGTGTTTTATTCTCCGATGAAGCTCGTATATCGAGTAGTGGTGAGGATCGACGTCGGCGAGTCTTACGACGACCTGGAAAACGCTTCGCAGAAATGTGCTTTGTGGAAACCACCCCTTACGGTGGAGGCTTCGTATTGTTTTGGGCTGGTATTAACTCAGATGGCCGTACCGAGTTAGTTTTTATTGAAAATGGCAACTTGCCACTTAATGCGCAACAAATGACACTTAATGCGCAAAGGTACATAACAGAGGTTTTTATTCCTAATGCCCAACCCGCATTAACAGCAGTTGGAGGCGAGTCCATTTTTAGAGACTTTGATGCGTATCTATAGACGTTGATGCGTATATGCAGGAGGCCGTAATTCGTCGGTTAGACTGGCCAGCTAGAAGTCCCGACCTCAATCCGATAGAACATATATGAGATAATCTCAAATGACGCGTCAGAGCTGTAAAACTAGCTCCAGAAAACATTCAGGCCCTTAAAAATGTGATCGTCGCTGAATGGGAACGTATTTCTCAGGAAATGATAAAAAACGTCGTCGAAAGCATGCCTATCAGATTAAGAGCATTAATTTTAGCTAGAGGAGGCCATACTCGTTGCTAAATTTTCAATTTTTATTTTAAGTTAATAAAAAATATTCAAAAATAAACTTTAGCCCTTTTTAATGCACCGATATGAAAACGCTCGTCTGTGGACTTTATATCGTTTTTTTTATTACTAATAAACTAGTAAAACTTTCTTTTTTTTAATGACTAATAAAAAAACGATATCTCAATAATAAATAACAATTTCGGTACAAATATTTAAAAGAGTAATTTATTTATTTGGATATATTTTTACCTTTATAGAAAAGAATTCAATTTTTTATTATAATATTGAATTGTTGTATTTTATATTGTAATATAAAAAAATATGTTAACATTTAGGCAAAAAAAAAACAATTTTAAATTGGAATAGCTCCAATTCCAAAAAACGATTTTCATTGTTTTCTTCAGGACGTCGAAGTAAATTACTTCTCTGTGTCTATATAATATGCAACTTTACACATGTATAAGTGAAATCGTTATAAGTACACTACGATGTTTCATACACTTTTATGTACATATAAATCTTTAAATATTTGAAGGCCCATGTCATTTCTATAAAACCATTTTTAAAAAAATATATTATTCTTCACCGTGTAAAGATGCAAGTTACTTATCTTCGTCTCTATCTCTTTAATTTAATAATCTAAATTGATCGAAATAATATTTTAATATATTAAGTACTTCAATTACTTACCGAATACGGTTATTAAATTTCCTAAAATATTTTTGACATATTTGATAGAAAAAATAGAGAAAATATATGATAAAATATTTGGAGACTTAAATCTCGCGAAGAATGCACTGAGTCAGAAAATATTACAAGGAATTTTTGATAGCGTTTTAAAACTTCTTCAATTACGATTTACTTGGTGAGGTTCGGGACAAAAAAAAATTTATCACTAAATTTAATATCTAGTGAGGGTCAGGTTAGGTCAAACTGAATATGTCTATCTGGTCTTACAAAATTAATAATTTCTTAATTTAAATTGATTGCATTTTTGTGTAAAATTTTTTTATCATATCAGATGTTACACTAAAAGAGTTATTATTTCCTTACATATGGGCGGAGAAACAGACAGACGAATATTATAAGGGTGATAATTATAAAAGTTCCATTTTTGCCGTATGTTTATGAAATTCTAGAAAGGTATAGGAAAACATATGTAAAAATGGATAACATATTTCAATACATACTAAGTTTGTACAAGTAAATATTGAATATTTTAGTGTTACTGAAATACTATACTAAGATTATCCACTTTTCTCCATCGATGTAAATTTACGTTACATGTTTTCTTATCCTTTTGCTTTTAGTATTATTATTGTCCAACTTCTTTTAATAACAGTAGGCTTTATTCATCTTATTTTTAGTGTTCTTCTATCGTATATAGCCATTATTTTACTTTATATTATTGTGTAGTTATTTATACTTGTGTCTATTTAGTGATAATAGAATATTATATGGCTTGGCTTTGATTTTTTTCTGTCATGATTTTTAAAATTTTTTTTTTAAATTCATGACTATTTTCTTTTGCTAAATGATAGACATGATTTAATTATTTTCTAAGAGAATACCATATCACTTAATAATATACTTTTTAACCATAATAACAATTTTAGTTGATATAACATTTATAGAAATTTGTTGTTAATTTACGTTTTTTGTTAAGGTTAAACTTAATCACTTTAAAAAAATACTCTGCAAGTTTAATGTTTTCGTTACAATCATTACGGCATAATGTAAAAGAGCAAGAAATCTCGCTCGGTTAAAATGGGAGACATTAATAAAAGAGAGTAATGATAAAAATAAACCTCGCGAAAAGATTAAAGCTTTAAGATGAGATGAATCGCGTGGGAGGGGGAGGCTAAAGGATAATTTGTACCTCGTTAGAGTGAGCCTGGGTCACTCATAGACTTCATTTTTGTGGAGGCCCTGAATATCATATATTTGAAGAGGTACTTATTTATATTTATTCCAAGTATATTTTTAAGTTAAATTAAACAAAAATGAAAATTCTTAAATTCTACAAGATCAGATAAGTAGATAACAAAGTAACGCTGTTTCTGTGCATCCATTATTGGGGAATGTTGTTTCTAACCATTATACTAGACGGTGCGCTGCATATTTAAAAAAATAATACTCCTGTTCTCTTTATTAATACACAACACATCTACTTGTCCTTATGCCTATTTGTTGGGGTTAAAATTACAAAAAAATTATTATTCGTGCTTTTACCAAACATTTTTTGAAATGGCATATTGCATATGATCCCGTCAAAATTTTGCTTAGAAGCCCGTAAAATTTAATCTATAAAAATAATGGTTCAATGTCAAAGAATTAAATGAATAATTAAAATGTTTGCAGATCATAGAGCGCCTTTTGGAGAATTATATTATAATAAAAACTAGGTAATTTTAAATTGTATTGTAAAATTATGTAGTTTTACAAATTAAATGAAGTGAAAAATAAGTATGAAATTCTACAACTTAAAGTCTTTCAGTCGGTTTATAAAGCTGTTTTATTACTTGCAAACGGAGTAAGTAGAGCGAGTTTTGTAATAGGTTAAGGTGACGGTTGACGCGTGACAGTAAGATCTAAAACTTATTATAAATTGTTTAATTAAATTTTTTTTTTCAAGGTATTGATATAACTTCATTTTAGATAGACTTGGTTTTTTAGACAAATCATCCGACGGGTTTTTTAAATAAAATTAAGTGTGATGAAATTACTTTGCTTCTTGTTATGTTAATTGTATAATTTTTGAGAGAGATTTTTAACAAAACGGAATGATAAATAATGTTTTTTTCAAAATGTTAATATAATCACTTTACATTGACTTAGTTTTTTAGATAAATCGCTCGACGGGTTTTTTAAATAAAATTAAAACTGGTGTAATTACTATTTTTTTTGTAATGTTAATTTTAAACTTTTTGAGAGCGATTTTTACCATAACTAAATAGTAAACATTTTTTCAAAATGTTAATATAACATCATTTTACATTGACTTAGTTTTTTAGATAAATCGCTCGATGCGTTTTTTAAATAAAATTAAAACTGGTGTAATTACTATTTTTTCTGTAATGTTAATTTTAAACTTTTTGAGAGCGATTTTTACCATAACTAAATAGTAAACATTTTTTCAAAATGTTAATGTAACATCATTTTACATTGACTTAGTTTTTTAGATAAATCGTTCGATGCGTTTTTTAAATAAAATTAAAAGCGTGGTAAAATTATTACTTTTCCTGTAATGTTAATTGTACAATTTTTGAGAGCGATTTCGTGTGACTTAATGTCATGTAACACAGCTAATATCGTATATATATATAATTTCATTTTTATGTCCGATCATGATTTTTTAAATGTTTATGTGACTTAATATCATTTAACAAGGCTAATATCGTACATATAATTTCATTTTTAGGTCCGATCATGATTTTTTAAATGTTTACGTGACGATTTAACCGTAAGACGTATTAACCATTTAACAAGGCTAATATCGTACATATAATTTCATTTTTGATCCGATCGCGATATATTATTTAAATGTTCACGTGACTTAATGTCATGTAACACAGCGAATGTTCATATAATTTTATTTCTATGTTTGAACTTTGTATATTTGTGGTCATGTTTTACTTTGATCTATTAGTGAACTTGTGATAAACTATTGACATAGAGGTATACAATTCTTATACTATTGACGTAGAAATGTTCATTGACGTAGACATACTCTTTCCACTCTTTTCTAGCAGAATTTCAAACTTAAAATTAACACATTTATCATATAGAACTAATTTATTACAACTTATTTTTATATTTGTTTGATTGTTCAATCGATTTCATAGTTTTTATATATATAAAAGTGACTTACGATTTCTGTTGCTAAATTATGCAGCAAATACGTATGTTCTCACCTGAAAAAGAAATTTTTGGTTTCAATATTTTTTGTGAATTAATAAATAAATATGCTTTATATATAAATACATAAACATATATATATATATATATATATATATATACATACACACACATGAAATTTATGAAATATATGAATCTGGGAAAAAAGTTGGGAAATTATAAGATTAAAATTAATAATAAATAAATATTTAAAATTATAATAAGGAAAATGTGGCTGGGGCGTATGTGCCGCAGAAATAATTACCATGAATTATATTTGCTGTATTTAACCCAACAAATTTTCTAAATTCGAATTTATTTTTGTTTGTAACATAATAACTCTTTATAGATTGAACCGTTCCTTATCAAGTTTTGCGTACTAATAGAACATATTAGGGAATAACACACAGACTAATTTTCATTCAAGAAAGCGTATAGTTCACTAAAGAATAAAACAAATATTCATCAAATGATCAATTATTTATAATCCTTTGCTAGCCGTTATGCGAGACTTCGTTCATTTAAGCATTTATAACTGAAGTATGTAGTGACAAATTTTGTCATAAACCAAATTGTACGCTGACGAAGCTATGGAAAACAGGTTACAGTTACATATAAATTGTATTATTGTATTTCAGAAAAATTAGTAATTTATTTTAATTTTGTATTTTTTTACATTATTTTGCAATAAACGGTGAACACACGCGCAAAAACAGTGAGAGCATATACGGAACAAATTAAAAATATGGCAACATACACATTTACGTGCAGGATTCATTATGTTAGATGAATACAGAGTTATGTGTACGGAATCATCAATTGAAGGATTCCACTACTATATTTGTACTATTTTATTTTTATAAGTGCTTGTCACATAGAAATAAAGGAATTGCAATGTAAAAATGTTTATTTTGAACCTTTGAATTCATTTAAAACTTCTATTTATTGAATACAGTGTAGTGAAAGGGGAAATGGGCTACCTATGTCTTGGAAATTATTTGAATACCCTCTCGCAAATATCAAATATATCGATTGAAAATCGTGTGTTCATTTCGGTTCGCAACGTCCAACCGCGATGAGTCGGAGCATAGACTTTCATACATCCTTTTTATAGTGAGGCTAAGATGGTCATGTCACATTTATTTTTTAATCGAATTATTGAAGTTCGAAATTACTTCGGGAGAAACTGTCGCTAATAGTACCTAACATCGGTTTAAAATACCTTTTCATGCCAAAAACCGATAGAGTATAGCTCATTTTATAACTGTATATTGAAATATAACTAGATATTGAACACAATAATATTAGATTTGAGTAATGCAAATCTATAATGTTTTAACAAAAATTTAACGATTTGATGTCTTCACGAAGTATTTTTAATACTTAGTTTCAGAAAATGCGTCCTTTCCATTCACATTCTAAGAATATTGAGTTTTATCATCCGGCTCTCATTTCTGTTTATCTTACATCCTCTTCAGCTTCGTCTAACAAGACACTCCAACGACCGATGTTTGAACGAAAGTAATCATGGAGCAGGAAAGGAGTGCCTCTTTTGTCTCCGTCCAAAGTGACTTTCCTACGTGGATTTACGCGTACCTATTTATCTTAGGCCTTATTATTTCAGTTCGCTATATACCATCGTGTAGCGCGTGCATTAAACATGAAGTTCTCGTATAAAACGGCGTTTAACGGAAACCGTCGGGATATTTTCTGAATAAATAATTTAACGCATTGTAATGACGGATATCCGGGACGAGTCAGTGAGTTTGCAGATTGTAAAGTGAGCATTGTATTTTAGGATTGCATTCGGTTTATTCAGTAAACGAATTTTGTACATAAGTAATGTTTTTTTTTCAATTTCACAGTCACTTTTATAAAGTGGCAGTATTCAAACCATGATCGTGTTGTGAATAAAAAGAGCTTATTCAAAGATTTTACGTCTCATAATCTTTAGTTATTTTTAGAAACATCTCATTCTCAAATCTGTAGTTCATTTTTACGGAAAGATATTTTAGTAAAACTAATTTTTCTATCCACTAAATTTGGATGCCGATAGAATTTTGGTACTAGGGACATATCACCGATAAGCATTTCAGCAAAATTCTTTAATTTTCGCCCTTTCATTTTCATCTATAGCATATATGTCAGTATTATATTTACAATTGCATTTCTTCTTTAATTGCACTTATTTTTATTTTTGGAAGCTTCTAAATCATACTTTATTATTATATTCTTTTAAGATACTTTATATGTACGTTGTACACAAACTAATGCCACATTTCTTATGTTCAGTAGTGTAAAACAGTTTTCAAATAATTAAAACAATTGAGCCTAATATTCAGTTTCAATCTTCAACGTCGCATTCTTCATTTCTGAAGGTGGTGTCCATCTTGAAAAGTCCTGGTGGCTTCGTTTATTAGTTTTTTTTCCATTCAGCCCTATCCTCGGCTTTCCTAAAGGTAAATGTTATTGGGGGGCCTGTGAGCGTACTGACCTGGTCAGTGCATCGGGTAGGAAATCTGCAGCGGGATCGTTTACCATTGACTTTCCTGATAAGCATTAGCTTTTCAAAGTTATTTGGTTCTCTGCACGAACAAACGATAACAAACGAGTAATTTATTGCTCTCACTAAGGTCTTCACAATTTTAATTGTTGTAACTTTCTTATTTTTTCTTTCTTTTTTTTATTATTGTAACTTTCTTGATTTTAATTTTCTTTGCTTAATAAAAACGGTTTATAATTAAAGTTATGGAGGATATTTTTTGAATCACTAATGTATATACATTTAAAACTGTGATTCAAAATACTTGTGTTATTTTTAAAAAATTGTGAAATATTAGATTTTCTGGTAAGTGGAAATATTATGTTAACGTAAAACATATATTCATTTATTAAAATTATAATTATTAAAAATATTGCAATTATTAATTGATCGATAAGTACTTAGTACTCGGCACCCAAATTTGCTTCATTACGTTTATTTCTTCACCTAAATTACCTAACAAATGATTATAATAGATACAAAAATCGTCGAATATGGTGTTTATTAAAATCCGGTAGAGATCCATGCAATAAAGGTATATAGGACATATGCAGATAAGCTATCATATAGACGTTAATTTACAATACAACAGGTAGATCATTGAACTTCACCCGGAAAGAGTAGGCAAGCGGTCATATACCTGGAATTAATTTGAATTATTCTCTAAATAGATATATCAAATAATAGTATTCCGTTCATGTTTATCTATAATATTATCATATGCGGGGCATGATTGAAACTTAGATAGTTATCGTCCGTTTAATTTCATTGTAAATATGGTGGAAATTGAACTTTGGATGAACTGAAGTTAAGAGATTGTAGAAATAGAAGAAAAGATTTTCTTCCTTTATAGTGGTGTAGTAAATTTCCATTTTGACAGATTTTCTTTGAATGTCCAAAAAATTATATTCCACACTCATGTGCCGTATATTTTTTTTCAGTTCTAATAAATATCCGAATTTCGGTAAATATAGTCGATCACGCTTCAATTGCTGTTTCATCTATATGAAACAAAACTGTGTTTACGTCTTAAAAAAATGCATTTGTCTGGGATGAAAATTATCCTATATTTCAGATTATTATATGTTCTTATTAATGTGAAAAATTTTGGTAAAGTCTAATTTGTTCCTCAAAGTGCTATTAAATAACTGATAAAAAGTAAAATTTTTTTCATATTTTTAGGGCCCGTTCCTCAAAATGAAAACCAAAACGGAACTCTTATGTGAAAACTATTGTGTTATTTCTTTAGGAGGCCACAGCCGTTTTTTAGGTACCGTTCGATATAGAAATGATATAGAAATTTGACACAAGTGTAAATCATATTAACTCTTATAAATTATATAGTTAGCATTCAAAAATATTTATATAGAAATATTATAGGACCTCAAATTAAAATTGTTTTTTTTTAAATATATGTGGCAGCACCACATAAGAGATATTGATTGGAAGGACTCGATTGGATATTTAAGAGTATAACTATTTTTTGTAGATTTACATAAGCGAGTTTTTAAATATTGCTGAAAATATCCACGAAATTACATTCCACCTTATCACTGGAACTGCTATGCAAAAACGTGGAAAAACAGCTTTAATTGATGTTTAAATGAAGTTATTAAATGTTTACCTAAAGTTACTGGAAAAATACAATGATGATTTTAGATTTCACAGTTTTTCAAAAAAAGAAATTATAATTTGATGACTGTGAAACTATTATACTATGCTAGGCAATGTATAGAATTGTAGGTTATTAATATTAACAGAGGTATATATATATATATATATATATATATATACATATATATATGTACATATATATATCCAGTTAGTTTTAGCAACTTTGCTTGTTTTTTTAACATTAAGTAGTAAGATAAGTGTATAGAAAATATTAACCTGACTATTTTCACTATAAATATTTCTTTATTTTACATGCATAAGAAGAAAACGGCCGTTTTTGTTATGCTGAAGGAAAATAAGTATAATTTACATAAAAATGTGTTTGTTTTTAATACAATTGGATTAGGTTATTCGGGTTAGATGCCTTTCAGCGATAGTCAAAATTTTACTTTTCTTCTTTAAATGAATGAAAAACAACGTATATGCCAAAAATAATTTCCATTCAAGTTTACAAATAAATCGATTAAAAAATGCTTTCATTACTAAAAATTGGTTAAGTAAAAATTGATATGTTAACTTTCAAATATTTTTTCGCGATTTTTTAAGTACTTCATTTTGTACGTTTTTTTTAGGTTTCCTTATATTTAATATTTATAAACATGTGTTCTTAAATAGTCCTTTTGTAGTTTGTTGTCATTTAGTTACTTAAAAATGGTAAGTAAGTTATGAAAATATATTTAGAAAATATTGTATCACGTAGTTTTTTGTAAAATAAACAGGAAGCGGCGTTTGATATTACAGAATACAATGTTATCTGAATCCACAGCACTGAATAAAATTTAGTGTTGAATTACTAGGTATAATTTAATTTTCACGTATTTAATTTCATTCAGTGTATGAATTTATGTTGCTTATGCTTATATTTTCTCTTACGGCAGCTCTAAATTTGTTCTTTTGATTAAATTTCCAAATCGCTGTTGAGAATCTATAAAATTGGCTTCACCGTTTTTGCCAGTATTTTTTTACTTCTTTGCGCAACAGCCTATCATAATCCATTTTAAGTTCTTTGTTTAAAAAGTTTTTTTATAAATAAAGGCATACATTTTGCAGAAAAGCTGTTTTGTTCCTTTTATTACCGTAGCGAGCACTGTAGTCTATTTGGTAATTCTTGTTTTGCACTCTGCACCCGGCAAATCTTTAGCTTTTTATTAAGGCTGTTATCGATATTCAAAAAAGAGATTAGACAAAATTCATGACATCCATACAATTATGTCGCTACTTTAATAAAACTAACAACTGTTAAAGGGTAATTCCATGCAAAAAGAACGATGAGCAGGTACAAATAAAAATAAAAAAATAAATTAGGGCATTGAATTTATTTTTGACAAAAATATTATCTGAAATAAGATAATCATATTTTTAGAAGATAAAGAGATTTTAAAAATTACGTATTCATGTCCACCATTTTTTAATAACCGATGGCGTACCTTTTTAGAATGGATTGGCAACATTCTTTGCCACCAGTTTTATGCACAATTGACACTTCACATTTAACAGTTAGAAAAATAGGTTTTTATCCTTACTATTTTTAAGTGAAGTGTGATACGAATTAAAAAAGAATGCTGAAAATTTCCTAATAATTAAGTATCGTTATTACATTTTGGTATCAAAAAATATTAACTTAAAATTATACAGAAACATTTTACAATACACAATAAAGTAAGTGAAAATACAAAAAATTAAGGGAAAGTACAAAAAACTGAGTGTCATACCAATTAAGAATATTTTTGGACTATTGACATAAAGTTTAAAACTTTATATGGTCATACTAATTTATAATTAAACATATCGCACACTGTTTATGGTCTTTATACCACTTCCCGTTACAATTAATTTATTCAAAATCGTTTATTATACTATAGTTTATTACCCGTTATAATGGAATTACTGTAAATCGTTTATTACAGTATTATATTACACTATTAAATTTGAAATATTTATTTTGAACATTAATTTACTTAACACTATTCCAATTTTAACAATATTAAAATGATCTGATACCTGTATGCTAGATAAAAGTGAAGTGAAGGATAGTATTAATAAATTGTTTATTATAATAGATTTCCGTAATAATACCATCAGTAAGTCGATTTCCTCGTAACATGAAAAAAATATAAGAATTTTCATATGTAGTCGTAAGCTTGGTGCAATATTTTTATATTTTAAAACTTATATGCAATAAAATTTAGTACAGTTACAGAAGCGGTTCGGTCGTTGGAACTTTGAAAATCATACTAATTTTAATGAAGTACCTGGCTTGCAGAAGTGAGAAAATTATTATATACGTATAACATGAGTTTCATATATAGGTTTCAGTACAGTGAAACAATTAGGAGCCAGAAATAAACTGCGGTACCGAAAATAGCTTTTCTCGAAAGTTTAACGGGAAGAAAGGTTGTGTGTAGGTTGCACTAATTGTTTATTATAAATAAGGTTCCGTTTTTGCGCCAGTCGGTTAATTTCAAAGAGTTAATTGGATGTATACTTAAACAGTAAAGTATTTTCTTTTGTTTGTTTGTTATAGGCGGTCCTTCATGTTTAGTTTTATATTTATGTTTTATATAATACCAAAGTAGAGACGAAAGTGATGTTTAAAAATTCATAAAAACATTATGTACTCTTTCATGTATATGGAATTAATGTTATATGCATGTTAACACTAATCTGAGATTTCTTAATTGGGTTAATTTTAAATATAAAATTTTACATTAGATAGATGATTTTAAAATATTTTTTGTCCGAACTTATCACGGAAAAGCTGGAGTCTTTGAAAATACTATAAGATCGTTACAATTTCTAGTTCTTTTTTTGCACAGTGATAAAGTTCACTGTGCAAAAAAAAGAACTAGAAATTGTAACGATCTTATAGTATTTTCAAAGACTTTTTAAGTAAGAGATCGATCCACTTTACAATTTAGTAGTATTTGAAGTAAACGAATTTAAGTATAAGACGGTTTTACGTATGGAATAAAAGACATCTCCTTTTATGAACAACTCTCCTCCAAACATAATATATATTCTCCTAAATTGTGGATTTGTTTTATGGAGTGGAATCTAAGTCATTTTTGTTACGCGAACCAACGCGACTAGGTACGCCGGTTCGGGAGGACGAATAAATTATTAACGCTCTTTCATATTTCGTTTCCTCTTTACTTTCTATGAATGTAACTGATGTGAAGTGGAAAGCCTATTCGTTTCTCCGTTCGCAATCCGCCCAAGACAAACAGCTTAGCTGGGCGGTTCCTTTTACGCGCGACAGCTTTGTTCCCATAATTTAGAACCTGCGGTTTAACTGGAATTCTTTGTTGGTACATAAATTACCGCGATATATTACTGTTGTACTTCTTCCTATATTAGATGTTCTGATGACGAATGTTGACGTTCTTTTTGTAGGAGCTCTTACGTATGTTTTTTGGCGTAATTCCTAAAGCTTTTGACTTAGCCTTCGGTTATATAAACCGTCTCTGGGACTCGTCCAACTTAATATCTATTATATAAAAGGAAACGTTTAATTGAGTTGAGATTCTAATGCTTACTTTCTCTGCTAGTATCAGTGACAAAGAAAATGAAGATATTGTGTTGAAGTTTTAGCCACATTTGTGTTATCTACGTCAAATTTTCTTTACCTAGCTATTTTTGTAACCATTATTTTCTGAAGTTTTCGAATAATTACATTTTCTTAATATATTGTAAGACATGTTATTTCAATTATGTGTTATTTTAATTTGTCAGTCTTAATGTTAAAGGTCTACTATAGAGGTTTACCTAAAAATCGTTATTAGATAAAATATGGCATTTACATTAATAAATTAGATTGTATGCTTATAATACTACGTCAGTGTTAAGCAAAAACCATCATGGGGTGTGTTACTACATATTTATACACATTTTTTTCTAATTCATATTTAGTTAATATAAATTAATTTAATCAATATATTAATAAATTTAGCTTGTGTAAGAAAGTCTTCGAATTACTAAGAAAAAAAGCAAATATATATTTTTTTATTTCAATGTCGGTTTTCTCTATGTATTTTTTGAGGTGAATATATCCTATAATTCTATATGTATACAACATGCATACACATATACATACATACATATATATAGATTCTAATTACATAAGATTCATTTGAGTCACTTTCAAATTAATTTATCTTAAAAAATTAATCTATACGCACTCCAACCGAAGTTCGTTCACAAGTTGTAATCAACGTCAAATAAGGCTTTTGTTAAATAAACCTATAGTAATTATTATTGCTAAAAACAATCCTATTACGAATTTTAAATACGAACATGTATCAACAAAATGTGCAGTAACGTTCGTTTATTATTTGTGCAATAAGGATCACTTATCTCACAAGCTTTTTCTCATCACACCTTCAGACGCGAGACTGATTGATTAGCTCTCAGTAGTTGGGGGCATCACTCGCTTCTCTTGACATTTCACTTAAACTAACACAAGCTTTAAGCTTCTTTTGCTCAAGGGGCTTTTACCGTCGTTTACGTCCTTACAATTTATTTAACTTGCAGGACTTTCACTCGTATAACTAACTGATTTAAGTGAAATTTTTTAAATGTGCACTGAAAATTTTGTCATACTGAACGTAGTAGCGATACTAATTGCATTAGATATTTTATTCGTTTTCTAGTATTTTGTTTACATTTTGTTGTTTACGTTTTGTAAACACAAAGTGTTTCTTTAGAAATGTAAGTTGTATTTTCAGTACCTATAACAAAATTAAGATGAATGTTTAAATTTATTAATTATAAAATTGTAAGGCGCATTGAAACCTTATAGATTAAGCATCTGCACAACAAATAAAAATATGTGGAAACATACCTCTATTATAATTAACAAGCGAATCATTTTCCTAAAATTGTTTGAGTGGTATATACTATATATATATATATATATATATATATATATATATATATATATATATATATATATATATATATATATATATATATATATATATATATATATATATATATATATATATGGATATTGGCACGATTTTTTATTTCTATATACATTGTGATTCTTTTAGATTCATTGTCTCTATTCGCTTTATTAAGTACTCTTGTAATAAAATAAAAGCAATTGTGTGTCCTTTAGCAAAAGTTTACTTTCAAATTTTATTCAAGTTTAAAAAGAATGCATGACAGGAAGGCAGGGAAATCGTAACAATATTACAATTTTATTTTATTTACAGGGAAATGGAGAAATTGTATCAATATTTATAATAACATTCTCGTTTGCCGGACACATGCTTATGAGAAAATAGATGGGACCAAAAACTGGAAGTAACGTCGAGACAGACTGACTTAAATTGGAACCACGATGTCTATAGCACTTACAGAAATTTCCATAAACCTTATTTAAAGTGTTTTCCCGTGTGAAGTTTATTAACATTTCATCCAGATTAATTAGTGAGAAATATAAATAAAGAAGGCTTCTTAAATATTAACGATCTGGCTGGTTTTGTTGGTAATTCAGCGTAAAGACTTTTACTTTCAAACTTAAATTTCCGAATGAAAGTAAGACATTTCCGTCCAAGTTTTAATTAATCTATATATTATGTTTCTGTGTCGAACGGAGTTTGAATTTGGTGAATAAGGCTTATTTGGAATTGGTAAAAATATATTTTGTGTAATTAAGAGATAAGATTGTGTGCAAATGATTATTTTAGTATAAATACAATTGTAGGTGAATAGTACGTAGTATTATTTTATTGAAAAGTAAATTCTTTAAAGAAAGATAAATTATTTTGTGACGGATAACTAGACTAAATATAATTAAAATTTCAAAAACCGGTTAATTTATTTCTTTATTTATGATTTGACTAATTGCTTTCGTTTCAGAGACGTTTGTTAAAAAAAAATTAAATAATTTTATAGACAGTATTCAGATACGAGTATTTACCATTCGTACGCATAAAGTAATAAAACTCGAAATTCAAAATAAGGGTTATTGAACCCCCCTGGATTGTGTGCTTTATTATCAACTAGTGCAGGAGCCTCGAGTTGTGATGATAGAAGTAATTATAGCTCGGGTAATTATACGAGTAATCAACATTTAACTCTTACGATGAGATCTTCTAAAAATTGTATTATTTTTTACTATTTGACAAATCATTGTGAAAATGAATATGATTATATTCGGATTATTAACTAATCTATAGCGAAAGTAATAATCAAAATTGGTCAAGAATTGCAACCTTTAATCTATCCCCATAGATACAGATATACAGATCAAGGAACGAAGACGTAATTTCAAATAATGGTCTTCGTCCTGTATATCTGTATCTATGGGGATAGATTAAAGGTTGCAATTCTTGACCAATTTTGATTATTACTTTCGCTATAGATTAGTTAATCATCAGAATATAATCATATTCATTTTCATAATGATTTGTCAAATAGTGCTCACTAACTGTTTTCGGTCACCATTTTGTACAGATCTTCATGTTTTTTTCTGTTCCTTGCAGTGTTTAACTTTTTTTTTATTTTAAGTCACACTACTAAATAAATAATTGAAACGCTCAAAGACAATCCATATATAATTATGTTGCATTTTAAAGAATGTAAATTTTAAATCTTGTGAAAGAAGCAGTTTTGGACTTGACTCTTCGAATATTTTAACCGAAGTTTTTTAAAGTAATATTCAAATGCATAAAAATAGTTTTATGCATTTGAATATTATCATTATTAATAGGGTATAATTTCAATTTGTATAAAAATCATGCTGATTTGATTTTTCATAAAATGGTGATAGCATGATTTTTATACAAATTGAAATTATACCCCAAAGAGTTTAGTATTAAGCCACTGAGTATGTTTAAGAGTTGTGGTATTGGTGACATTGGTGAAAGAAGACTTTCAGTTAAATTATAAGTACAAAGTTCTCTATCGTTATATATCATTCGAAGTTTTTCATCAAAGTTTTCCCGCATTGTTCCCACTTGTGATATTGATATTAGAAAATTGTAGATACTTTGGAGTGTTATACAATAATTGTATTGTTAAATGCACTTGTAAGTAATTCGGTGTGAAAAGCTATAACAATATGTGTTTCATAACAAAAATGTTTACTAGAATAAAAGAGGTCTTTTGAAATTATACTAAAATATAACAGTTATAAAAAGAAAAAACCTGAATAAAATTGTACTGAAAATAATACGTTAATGTTCCTTCTTTCTTAAAAGAATTAGTCTGTAACTTTTATAGTTCGTAGATTGTACTACTGAAATTTAGTAAACGTTCAGTAAATATCTTTTTTTCATAAATTCTGATAAATAAAATAAAAAAGCAAGTATAATTCACATTTAGTGTATCGTAAAACTTTAATAATGGCTCACGTATATGTTAGGAATGGAAGCTCTAAAATCCATTATCAGTTTTAAATCCATTATCCATTGACAGTAAACCTCTATCGACGAGAGCCCATTTTATGGCTTTTGACATTTATTAGTACACTTTATATAAGATTTATTTTATTTTATCCTAAATTTAATGCACAAACGGTAGGTCCGTATAAATTATTTCTTTGTTACATTGTAACACACGCACCTTCTAATAGAGGTACGGTGTCTATGAGGTATGATGATATCTTAATTTCCTATCCTATAGTTGACTTTAAATTAAGCGGAGAGAATCAAAGTGTACCGGGTGCATTTTTGAGTTAAACTTTTATGTCTAAATTAATATAATAGATATTGTAGAAAATGTGAAAATCAATAAAATAGTTCAATTCTGTATATTGCTAATGATTTGTTTTATAAAAAAATTGCCTACGCATTATCGCGCAGTTAGATTCAATAGTAATTATTATTTTTTAATTTTATTTAATAGCAATTTTATTTATTAAGAGATTCATAAGTAATTTTAGTGTTTTATTTTTTGAGACATTTAGGTATAAGTTAAAAAAGAATTACTCAAATAAGATTTAAATACTATTTTACTCTAATGTTATACAGATATTTTGAAAATAGTTATCATTCATATTCTATCATATCATCAGACGTTACCGCAATATTACTAAATGTTACCAGTATCACGATGTACACAGAACATGAATGCAATTAATCACATTAGCTAAATAAATAAATAGTTGTAAAATACAATTCGTAGGTCGACCGTGACGTATGCACCGAGTTTTTTTGGCATCATAAAGTGGTACATTATTTTTGCACTCCATGAATGCAGCGGACACTTTGACGTCATAATGGGCTCGAGGGATGTGTCACGGGATACGATGACCTGATAGCGACTATAACCTGTGGGGTCACGTTCGTAAGTATTACAAATGTGGGGGATAAATCTTAAGGGTTACTGCTACACCTTGCGAAGTTATGATTGCGGTGATATTATGTACGTAAATTATATTTATATCGCTACGTAAGGTATTATTTTTAAGAGAAATATGTCGGTAATATAAAAAGTTGTTACGGGACTTAGTTTTTAAGTAATTATTGATATTTTTGGAAATTAACTTTTAACTTTTACATATGAGCGGTTAAGTCGGGCAGATTATTTGCAACTATTTTCATTCCAAGCAGTAATTACAAGTTTAGACATCCTCACTTTGTTTTTGTTCACATTTATTTTATTTATTTTTTTTATATTTTATCTCATTTTATGGCGAGTATATAGGAAGCGAGTAGGAAACCAAAATTCGTGTCTTAGTATCGATGAAGATAAAAGTGTCATTCATTAAATTTATTTTTGGCTTTGGCCAGTGACAAAACTAGTGAACACTACCATCGTCGAAACGAATAAGCGAAAACGTTTAAATACCATCGCGGTCCGTTCGCGTCTTTATTCATTCGTCCAAAGGTTATGGCTCTAAAAGTCTAAAGAAAGGACTTCGCGAAGTACAGAGAAGGAAAATGGCCAGAGGTGCTCAGGGCGGGCTGACCCATATCACAAATGAGATTTGCATGAGAATAGTCAGGGCGACCTCGCGAGACGCCGACGAAATATCAATTCGTGTCTGCAAAGAAAACAACTTTTTTTCTGTTTGTCTGCAGTAATGGAAAGTGTCTGGTTGGCCTGAATCCTTTCGTATGCGCCGTGACTTTTAATGCGTCTGATTTGCGTTGAAAAGTATCTTATGGTCGTGGAAAAGTTTTTTTATGGTCATCATCATCCTATTGACTTACGTATGTACGAGTATGTGTATGGACCATGATGGAAACTCCAATTCCGTGACTTTTTTTCATCACTCCTACTCTTAAACTTTTTCGCTTGTATAGTCGTATTCTCTAAGTTGGATATTCCCTGAATTATCTTTATTAAAAGGTGTTACGGCAATAGGCACAATAGATAAAATTATACAAAAAAGGTCTGCACGCCCTCCACAGAAGGTTCAACTATAGTAGGTTGAACTGTATTTTGGTCACATATTGTCGTGATAACTCATGAAGCACTTCACATTATACTGTTAGTCAATACACGTCATTAAAAGAACAATTTTATTATATGACCAACCTTACCTACGTCAACCTTTTTTTTAAATTTTTAAGTACTCTATCACCACTTTTCACTTAGTTATTTTATGGTAATCAAAAGAATAAAACAATTTTAGTTTATTTCATGATATTTGGTTACTGTCGTAATATTGTATTATTTCTATTTATTGTCCTTATTGTTATTTTGTCCCTTATCAAATATCGGTGGAATCCGTCGAGTGTGTGATGATTTTTAATTTTTGTTTCGTTAGGCGATAAATTTGTCTTTTTGATAATATATTAAATTTGCTTGTAAGTTCATTAACAACGCATTACGTTTATTAGTTTTATGTGTTTTTATTGCTTCAATGGATACTTTTAGTTTCACATACGGCCACTGTGAACCGACATTCTTCAATACTTTTTAATTAGCTATAGTAAAGTATTTAATTTCAGTTCGCTAGTTCGGTTTTTGAACCTGTAGTAATTTTTATTAACCTTAATTATCAGAAACGGTATTGTCAGACTTTTTAATCATTTACAAATTTATCCTCGTTAGAAATATGTTTTGCAATGCTTGATTCTTTTATGTCTTGTTTTATAGGATTAGTGACATTGAGTGCGATATTTATAAAGTTAAATGTTTGGTTTACATTAATATTTCAGTTTAAAAGGAAATAATATTCTGAAAATTATATTAAAGATATTGTGATAATTTAGAACAATGTAACATTATTTATAGGGATGTGTATAAAGTTCCATTAATATAATGTATGTTAAATATTAAAACTACTATAACTAAGCAGGAAAAAATTAAAAAAAATTATGTTATTGATTTAACGATCTAATAAGAAAAATATAATTTTTCAATAATTAGTAAGAATATGACAGACCTTATTAGACTTAGTGGAACAAGATACACAATTAACTAATACGAGGAAATCAGAAGCCATAAAAATAGGCTAACGTCTATGATTAGGTGTTTGCCTACTAAAGAAGTGAACGCGGTGTGTTAGCATCGATTCATCCGGCTCTTAATAATCATTGTCTACTCTGTTATATTCTGTCATGGCGCCAAGATATAAAATAAAATGGAAAGAGGAAAGACTAGTGTAATAAAAACCATTAAATTCCGAATGTCCGAGCGTATAAGCTTGTTTTTCATTCGGTCAGTATGTTAACATGCAACTTTTTTATATGAAAGTGAAGAAACGAAATTTCTATCGAATATGTAGGGAATAACCGATCGGGGAAAATCTTTCATTATTTAAAGCCATGCCATTCCATTGAACTGTTCTTTTAAATAAATTTATATTGACGAAGTATTTTTAATTACCGAGTTAATTTAAAAAAAAGTTGAACTAATATAGAAATATAGTTTCATTTTTTTCTTTTCTTGCGTTTAAACAATCCACTTTAATGCGGGTTTTTCTAATTTTTTAGAACTTCGTTAATGGTAATAATATCTGATGACGAATATGTCTGATATTTTTTTCTGAGGAATGTTTGTTAAAATTAATAAATGCGACAAATCTACATAATATGCGAAGGAAATATCGGTGAAGGTAATTATAACATTGAAGGTAAGAAGTAGATTAGTCTCATTTAACGTTAAAATTCATTGTCGAGGAATGAAAAGACAAAAGATGATGTGAAAAGGTAATGCTTTTCAATTAGGCAAAAAGGAACGAAGAAAAAATGATTTGAAAAAATTGAGAGAGGGCAAATTTACTTACGGTATGTTGTATCAACAATAGCGTAAAGAAATGAGTTTGTATGAAGAAAAAAGAAGAAAGAAGGCTAATTAATGTAATATTTTAAAATAAAAAAAAACAATTACGTGAAAAGGCTTAAAACAACAATATTGTGCTTTGAAGAAAGTATAACAACGAAGAAAAAAAGTTAGTCGTTAGAATGTTTGAAGGGAGTGGGAAAAGAAAACTAAAAGAAGACATAATAAAAAAAATGTATAATAGGACTAAAAAGAATATTTAGATGAAAACACTTTCCGCTGCTTTCTTAAAAATAGGAGAGAACGATCGCGAGAATATTTGGCAATGAGTAATAGGAAAGATATTTTGTTTTAGAAAAAGAATGTGGTGAAATATAGTTTATAGGTGGAATACGGTGATACAATTTCTGAGTGAAATACGGTTTTACGGTTCAAACAGCATAATTTTAGATAAAATGTTTATTGGGAAATGTAATTTCAAAAGCAATTTAGAGGGAGGCAAAATATCTTGTCTTTTGTATGAATAATTTTCTTTTACTATATTTTTCATTTAATATTAATATATAAGTTTTTTTGTACAAATTAAAAAATAATTATATTGAATTATTGGCGAATTTATATTTCATGTCATGAATACTGAATGTAATTAAAAAAAAATAATACGCAAGAAAAATGAGGACAATTTAAATTAATCGATTCCATGAAAATAAAAAAGAATACAGAAGAAACTTATTAGATATTTAGAGTAATGGAAAAATTCCATCCAGAAGATATTAAATTATAATATTATATTCCTTATAATTACAATTAAATCAAGAAAAAAATACTAAAAAAGCAGGTGAGACAATTTTGCTTGCTTTGTCAACAAATTTTATTTTAAGCATTTATTCGTAAAATAAAACTTTTTGTAATTTATTGTATTAGCTACAAAAAATATTAACTCTTCCTTAATAATAAATCAATTAGTTCCTATGCATATGTCATCGTAATGCTGAAAAGTAATTAAAACGTCTATATACTTCTGTGTTTTTTTTTCAAAGGTATTTTAATGCATAAATATCATGAAGCCCTAAAAGTAAATAAAAACCTGGCTAGGAATAAACCTCGCACAACGAGGGTTCCGTGTACATTTAGATATATACGAAATTTGAAGTAATTATGTACAATTACTCTTATAATGACATCTATTTTGCTATGACATACAGACAGAAAAAGGACACACAAAATAAAATGGTTTTCTTTTATGTCATTTGATTAAGCGACATTAAAATGAACTCTGGAAAATTGTTGTCACACGTTTCTGTGTTGATATCTTTAACAATAGCATATTTTCACAAATAGCAAAATAAGTTCAATAGTACGTAAATTTCGTTCTTAAATCCTTTTAATTTAATTTTTCTGATGATTTTGAAGGATGTCTGTGAAAAACTATGGAGTCTTTTATTTTATCTTAATAGGGTTTCACAGTGTGTTAATTATGTATTGATAATACAGTTGTGGTAAAAAATTAGCAATAAAGATTTTATAGAAATAATCATGATTTGTTAAAATATATTAAATTATTTTTTACAAAGCATCAATCACATTTTTATGTAACATAGATTTTCAATATATCTGTGCTTGGAACGTTTTATATACTAATTGCGTTTACTTGCGACTTCGTCTGCGCAAAATCCTTTTCCCACACAGTAGGTAATCTAAAAAAACTAATGAATTCACTTCTATTAAGCTTCCTCCATTTTAATCAAAGTGCGCTTTCACTGAGATAGGAGTGTGGGGGAGGGGGCGGTGAGATGTGTTCTCCTCCTAAAATGTTTAATTTCAATATTATTATAATAATAGGATGAAAGAAAGATAGGGTAAATTTTTAATTATTTGGTTTCTTTATAATATTTTTCAGGTTAATAGGAGATTTACGTTTTTTTGTATAAATTTTGACACCCGTGGCGGAATTTCAAAAAGCAGTGAAATGTATGTTCGAATATATATAAATTACATTGAGTAGATTTTTATGTCATGTTTCAGGCTGAAAGGCTTATTATATTATATTTTTTTCCAAACAAACTTTGCTAACTCTTTCAAACCCTTAGAAATCCATTTAAAAAAAATCCTTTTGTGAGTTTATATTTGAGCACAAACCTACCAAATTTCATGTCTCTAACTATAGTATGGGATGATCAGTTAAACACGATGTTGCTGTATTTTATTTGTTTTCATAAATAATTATTATTTGTAATATTGATCATGACTATAAAATATATACATCTTTTAAACGTATCAGTCTGGAAACTGACGGACGCTCCATTCGCAGCAACTTCGAATAGAAGCACGGATAATACTAAACTTACGTTCGGTCTATCGCATCTTATCTCTCGTGATCCGATCATCTGTGTGCATTTATACCACTATTTTCTAAACTACAATAATATACAAAATTACATCCATCAAATTATGGCCTTCTAGCTGCAACTTCATTGACTAAAAAAGAATAATACATAACTAAAAATAGGAAATATAGAACATTAAAAAAAATAAAAGATCGCTTTATCTCGCTCGCTTTATCTATTCCATACGCGGATCTCGTGGAGCGGAGCACGGAGCGCTAGAATTTGCAAGGTTTGGAAATCCATCGCACCGCGTCAGTAAATCGAAACTGTAGGTCATTTTCATATTTTCGCTGTCAATCTCATCATTTGAAATATTGTACCGTCCGTCGGTATCACTCGCGTGTGTTACCGGCGAACGGTACACTGTTTGGAAATTGGTTGCGCGACGCCACTTCAACAAAGTTGATTTTGATTTTGCGATTTTGACACCCACGAACGAATTTCGGCTTGCGAAAGCGCCATTTCGAGCTTTGGATTGTTCGTCAGGTGTCACTTTTATTTATATACTCTACTACTCGGCTTTAAAGTAAATAAAGATAGCCTAACTCATAAAGATAGACACTAATAAAGATAGCCCAACTCATGTCTATTTCGCGTATGTGATATAAATCACATTGACATCGTTGTGGAGTGCCTGAAGAAAAATCAAGGCCTTACTATAATGTTTTGTTTGTTGTGTTTATATTGGCTGCTAAATATAAATGGTGTTTAGTCGATTTTAGGTTTTTCTCTTAAATAATACTAATATTGAATTTTGGAAATATCTTTGCACTTACTGTGCAAAAGAAATGACCTACATTATTTCACTTATTACAGGTATTTCATAAATTTCTTTATTAATGCAGTTATGACAATTGCAATCACCATGTTATATTTAAGGATTAATATTACTTTCATTTTATTTCCCGAGAGCTTTCCACTACTTAAGCCTTTGATTAGGGTGTCATTTTTGTTTAAATTAAGTGACGACGTATTTGTTCGATGCTACGTAGTTGTTCCCATCCAAATTACTATCAAAAAAATGTTTACTATTACTGAAAAACATAAATGAGTATATATATATATATATATATATATATATATATATATAATTATATGTAATAGTGTATGTACAATACGATGTGTTGCGAATCAAATAAGTACTTTATGTCACAAACATATTGAAAATCATTTATGTCAAATCACCAATCAATGAACACAATTTGTCTTGTAGCTTGTATAACGCGATAAAATGGCACACGATGTCGTACAGTGCGCAGCCTGTGGATACCTGTACACCGGTCGACATGTGAAATGAAAAGTGAATCGAGCGACCGCGAAGCCTGACAAGTTTGTTGGGATGTTTACATTCTATTTCCGTCGGGCAAGCCTTGACATGGGCCTGGGCCGACTAGACGGTCAAAGGTCATTCGAATAAGGTGCTCTGGGTCAATATCGGGCTAAAATATGATTCTGTCAAACGCTTCGAGTAAAGGCGGTACTACAGACTTATTTAAGGTTTCAAAGCTTATTGGATTTTTCTGTCCTACCAAGGACTTTTGCTAAGAGTATGTGGTTGTATGTGTTAGAAAGCTTTTGGTCGTGGAAAAAACATTCCAGGATAGCATAGATCGATATATCTATGGGTACCAATACTAGAATGTACTAGAGGAAATTAGACAATTTTGGCAGTATGTACTAGTTATTAATCGTGGTTTCGTATCGGTCTAGTTCGGTACGAACCCACGATTAAAAATCAACTTGTTGAATTTATTTTCATTGTTCAATCTATGACTTCAAAACTCAAAAGTAATCGATGCTAGTGATCGAACTAGAAGTTTAATGTACGTAACAATAACATGTGGTAAATTTATTTGTATTTGTGGTAAATTTAGATATATAAATCTCCAGTTTTAAAAATCTTAATGTATATTCTTAATAAGTAAACCTAAACAACTACTTTTGGGTTATTAAAATACGAACGAAACATTTTTTTTGTGAGCTCATATATTATTTAATATTAAGGACGCATTTTCGAGGCTCAAATGCGAATAATGCGGCTATTGCTATATATTTTGGGAAATACGAAGAAAAATTAACAGTGTAAGACATTGAAGAAAATGATCGAATATTTTTGCCCAAATACTCGTATTTACGCGATTTATGTTATTGGTTCTGAAAGAATGCAAGAAAAAAATGTTTCAACCGCGGCGAAAATTATTTTTTTGTTAGAATTACTAGTGCTATATTTGATACAATACCACAAACTTTCATATTTTGTTTAAATAATGTCAAGGAAAAGGTTCAAGAAGAAATCAACTTTCGTCAACAGAAATTTAAAAATAAACGACTACACCTGACAAACGCTGACAAGAATTTCTGTTACATCCACTATTATTTATGATATTGAACACATATTCCATACTGATTTCAAAAAAGTAAACAGCTTTTTTTGGTATCAGTCCTAGTTTTCCAGATATTAGAGAGGGACATTATTCATTAAAATGATGAGAATTTACATGAATAGTTAAAGAAGTTTTAGGATATCTTCCAAATGGTAGTGGCTATATTGTATATTGTCTGTCAGGTTGTCGAATGATTTGGCTGCTATATTCACTTGAATGTTCTTTGGGTGTTGAAGGCAATGGTCGATTCCAGTAATGTTAGGATGCAAAAGTAGCAGTTGGTATGATAATTTAAGGGTTTACGTAAGATCATTGGTGCTTCATATTTAAAAACCCTATTTCTTTATTTACCCCTGAATGAGAAGTTTCATTAGAAACTGTACACTGTGAAATAACTTATTCTTTTTCACGTGCTCGCTGATATAATTTTCAATACATTTCAATTCTCTAAAAAAAGGTAACAAAATTGTTCCGGGTTGTTTACGTCTCTTCACGCTGATGTGAATTCGATGGATTGACAGAAGCTTACTAATTAGAAATTTTATTGACAAAAATTAACTTATTAATTATTATTTCTTAAACTACCCTAATTTAAAAAATAATAATAAAAAGTTGATTTTTGTCAAAATAAGTTAATTAATAAATAAGTTAATTTTTGTGAATGCACATGAGAGTGGACTGTCTTTAGTTCAAGAACTCCAGCTGTTGGCGAAAAATTGTGGGTTAAGATTAGCTATGTCACTTTATTTAAAATGAATGGAAACATTTTATACAAGAGAAAAAAGTTCAATTTTTAATGTCGTGTTATGATTCTAGCGCCGTTAATATTGTTTTTTTAAAATTTTTATTAGTGAAATGAATGGAATTGTGAAAGAAAATAGTCAATAATCTTGGCTCGTATTATTTTGCTGTTAATATTAGTTTGATTTTGTTATTAGCAGCTTCTTTTTAACCTCAGGCCTATTTGGTCGTTGCCCGGCAGCGACTGAAATAATATTTGTCATGGCAACGTCACGGCTAATGCAACTTAAAATTATTATTTATCACCATGGTAGTAATTTTCATTATAAAATTTATTGTTCATTAAAAAAGTTACACGTGTGAAGGTTGTATTATATATGGTTGTTTTAAAAGACCATTGATGATTTAGAGGAGAGTAAAAAATCCATCTTTGGTAAAAATACGCTTGTTTCAAAAACAAATAATATTATTAAACAAATACTCTGTTGTCCAATGGGACCGGCAAGACGGTTATCCTTGAGAAACTTTATTATTTTTTTATCTTAACTGAAATTGTTCAAGAAAATATGGTTTTGATGAAAAAGAATTTTAGAATATTATTTTTAATTATTACATTTCATGTATTCATGTATTATACATTTCATGTATTATATTTTTATTTGTTCTTCATTTTATGTATTCTTTCATAATTTTTCTTTAGCTAATCTATGCTCTTTTATATTTACTTTTGTTACTTCCCGAAAATACTATATGGATTTATTTGACTTTTTTCTTCATCTGGGAACAGTCCATTCATTCACTGAAAAATATACTTGAATTTAATAGTGAAATTCAAAGCCTATATCTGCATATGTGTCGTTTAGAATGAACTTCATTCATGACATGCATCTAAAAGACAGGTAGACAACGAATATCCATTTAAACGTTAAATAAAAAAAAAATTATGGAGAGTTAAATACACACACACACACACACACACATATATATATATATATATATATTTATATATATATATATATATATATATATATATATATATATATATCTGTGTAATACTGACAGTGATTTACTAAATTATTCATTAATACTTGCGTTAAACATTAAAAAATAAATAGTCCTTTAGCATTTACAACATAACACAATTTATAATTTCAATGATACAATATTTTATTTGGATACATATTGTATTTCCTTGTAAATTATACATTAAATAAAATATTTATGTATTTCCTTATAATAATTCATTAAATAAATAATTGTTTGAATGAAATTAAATTAATCTGAAAAACTAATTTACTGACCTGTTGTTTTTTTTTATTTAAATAACATTTTCAGTTTTTGTTTAGATATTTTAATTCGACATATTTTGAAGTTATTTCGCTTTAATTAACAGATATGGAGAACTTATTTGAAAATTAGAAGGTTATAACACTTTTATACATATGTTCTTATTTTAATGTTGTTTTAATAATTATGTAAAAATTATCCGGTCATAAACGTTAAGCAACAAATAAAATATCGTTCGAAAGAACACAAAATCTTCGTATAAATTTGATCCAGAAATATAACTCACCTTTCTTATTCGGCGACTTGCAATTTTCGTTCTTCAAATTTGGCGTCGGGCTCTTCTTTTCTTCGGCAGCCATCTTCGCCTTCTCCTTGTCTTTGCCCATGTTAGTTATCTACTCGCTTCTTTCACCACAAAGTTTATGTGCAATTTGTAACTTTACAGGTTTGAACTGTCTTTGAAAGTCTTTTATTGAATTTATTTCACAAATATCATTGTGCGGGGTTGGAGAATTCTGTCTGTGAATTTGGAGTTCTAACATCCACTGAGTAACGTAACAAATTTATTAACTAAAATTAATTGAAAAATGTATCTAGATGGGAATATGTAAATACATTTATACAATCTCGTAAATTGTAATACGTTTTGACTAGCTTTAAAATTTTGATAAGAAAACTAATAAATCAAAATTGGAAAAAATTGGCTGATTATTCTTGCAATATTCATCGATAAGACAAACGATTTTGTTTTAAAAATATTTCACACATAATAATGAAAAAATAAGCATAGTGCAATATGGAACAGTACAGTGTAAAATAACTCAATTATTCACCAACGAACGACGTGATGAGTGATGTATTATTCTTAAATCAAACAGTTTTATAATCTCTGCCGTCGTGATATTTTCATTAATACTATTGGTAGATAAACCGGTCAAGTTCGTAATGACACCTGAAATATAATCCGTTTGCCCGGTAGGTTCGTCGACCATGATGCCGACTTACAATGGTTTGATCGGTCTGCGATGGGTTGACTATTGAATTTACACCTGTTCTATGCTTCTTATGTTTACTTTGATTAACTTTAACAGAACGTTAGTTTGTTTAGAGTTTATCCCCTAATACATTGGTATTTAATTTGATAGGTTCGTGAATTGGATATGAACATTATTTAATTTAGATGATTTATTCAGGTCATGGTGATCGTCAGTTCACGTGCTTATTTTATTGCTGATGATTATGCGCACTATCAAATGAGATAAGTGATTTAACTTTTTAAATGATTGTAGGGTATGACAATTTTATCAGTTTTATTACGATTTGTATATGCTTAAGTAATTTATTTATTTATTCCAAACCCCAAGCCTAATTTCCAGATTTATTCACATGTATCATAAATATAAATTATTGATAAATGATAATAAATAAGTTAATTCATTTATTTCAAAGAAGCCATTGTCATTATGGATCATCTTTTTCATTTATAATTGTAGAAATAAAGGGATATTGCAAAAAAGTGTGGTGGCTGATAATATGGTTCTTATGTTAAATGTTTACATACATAGGCACAATATTAACGAAAGTGTATGAATGAGAAAGGGAAGGGTTTTCAATTGTATATAATTAGTAATTCCCGGGTTCTGTCGAATATTCAAGAAAATAAAATTCAACGACAACCATTATGCTTATTTTCCGAAAACGACAAAATCACTATTGTAGGAATTATTTTTAAAATGTTTAAATACAAAAGAGTGTGTAGAGTTGCCGGGAAATTTTAAAAAAGTAAACATTTTTTCAATAAATTTTCGAGTCGCAGCATATACATATAAATTGCAATGTGGATGTATAGATAAATGACAATGTGGATGTATAGATAAATGACAATGTGGATGTATAGATAAATGACAATGTGGATCTATAGATAAATGACAATGTGGATGTATAGATAAATGACAATGTGGTTGTATAGATAAATGACAATGTGGACATATAACGATGGAAACCTTTTTGGCATCAATATCAAAGTTTTAGATGTCAATTTTTGTTAAAAATTTAAATGCTTTAAGTATTGGATGAATTAATTAAAATGTTAACTTTATTAATTATGTAATTTTGAGATTATACCACGGAGAGATACACGTGTGAATAATAAATAATAATGTTTTGCCAATATGATTTCTGTTTGCGTTCTAATTTAGTAATTCGTATAGTTAAAGCGATATTCAAAGAATAGACAGAGTATAATAAATAAGAGGGGAAAAATCCTCGAAACTAGACTTAACGTATACCATACCACAATTTTTTTTTAGGATATAAGGACGAAGGTAAATATATCTATGCAAAATTATAACTGTTATGTATTTCTAGCTATTTCAGCCGCGATTAATTCAGTAATATGATCATATTTTAAGAGGACAAACATTTTTATTAGAAAATTTCGTGAGCTTTTTTATTTATTTAAGCGATTTTCGGCGGGCTTTAGATACCATTTATATTTATTTATTTTTAAAAAAGTGAATATTTTTTTATATGGAATATATCGTCGTCCCCGTGGTGTGTCGGGTCGATCGCAAGACATACGGCTGTCGAGTGCGCGGCGTACCGCGGGGATCCGGGTTCGATTCCCGGCCGCTTATCCAGCGGGACTGGAAAAGTACACCCTTTGGGCTTCGGTAACTATTTTTACATATGAGATCCTTCATATCATGTGGACACGTCAACGGCAACAACAACAAATTAATTATATATTTTTTGATATCGGAATGATTTTTTCAAAATTATTAAACGTAAGCGTAAATGAAAAGAAGGCGACCGTGTGTTCATAAGAAACAATTAATTTACTGAAATTGATCTTTTTCTCACTTACTTGTGAAATAGTACGAATATATTGATATCAAATTAGGTTTAGAATGTTATACTTTCTACTACGACTTAGGCAAAAAAGCAACATACGGTATGTCAATGGAAAGTCATGTTTTTAATAAAATATAGAGGAGATATTATAGGACATTTTTTGTGGTAGAAAATAAATGAATTTTAATTGTAACTGCGTGAAAACAATTGCGTTATTTTTACTAAATTAAACATATTTCAAACAATTAAATTTACACACTATTTTGTTCGTTGTGCGATTGGAATTGTACCATACGTGTTAAACACTAGGTTTTTCAATAAACGGCACGTTCAAAAAGTTTAAGGGCACTCAATATGATAATCTTTGTCATGTTGAGTAAACCCTTAAATATTTTAAGATATGAAAAATAATTGTATTAACGGTATGACAAACTTTCACAGTACCTACGGGTAAATTCATTACGTTTATTAAAGAAAACTTAATTTTTTTTAGATTTAAAGAAGCAATTTATGACATAGTCAAATTTTGACTCATGACAAATTGAATGATTTGACACGTATAGTCACGCACGTAGACACATATTTATACACTAATGTTCTTTATCTTAATCTGACTTGACTCATAAAACGAATGGGTTTGTGTTACATTAAACTTATACCTTAGACCATGTTTCAAAGTTGACCTTTTTGTAGCGGTACACATTTACTTTGCAAAATAATTCCTCTACATATTTCGATTTGCACGAAACGTGTATAAATTTGTGAGACAAATCGAGATTAAGAGCTCAACGAAGCTATAAATATTTTATGAACACGAGCTGAAACTCGAGACAGTAATAATGTACGTATATCGAGGCACATTTCCACGGCTGGCGAGTTAATTACAGCTCGCTGTATTCCCCAGGCACCATTCCAAATGTCACTGGCGAGAGGCGATCTCGCGACTGAAGGTCAGGAATGGTGTATACCTTCCCATGGGGTACGTCTTTTACTTAAGGTCATGAATATCGAATAATATGTTGGAATATTTACAACATTTTGAAATTCTGTTGATAATAAATATATGCTAGTTTCCCAAATACACACTATTTACTGACATTTTGAATTTAGAAATAATTTCGAGTAAAAGTTAAGTATTATAAAAAATTCTAAGTTCCTTTAAATAAATGACTAAACAACTTAAAGAATGGTCGTGTTGTGCCACAGGAATAATTGTAGTAATGCCACTGTTTAATCATACCATCATATACTATTATATGTAATAAGGAGAGTGTTGCTAAATGACCCATTATTTCTATTATATTCTATTTTTTATTATAATTTTTAAAAGTTATCATAAAAAATATAATATGACAGGAATAAAAAAACGTTCTTTCAGGCAAATTTTTAGTCTGTGCGTTTTGTCTAATTTGTTGCTAGTTTCAATCTTTCAGAGGTATTAGTTTTGAGAGAAATAATCAGTGTTTTAGTTAATGATCTAGTCAAAGAGGAGACGATTATTTTTATTGTTTATCGAAACTTTTGTAGAGAAAAATGTCAAATGTGGAAAAACATTTGGAAAATTAATTAATTCTATTAATATAATATATGAACAAGGTATTGAATGCAAACGATACCAAGTATATTCATTTTATTTCCGTATATTAAAATTAATTTCCAATTTAGTGGTTTTCGCGAAGAGTTTGGAAGTTGAAATTTTTCAAGAATATGTAATCAAAAAGGAAGTTTGTCTAATAATGATGGTTTAAGTTTTAACTCTAACCGACAAGATCATATATGCATCATATTTAATGCATTGGTAAAAATGAAATCGGAAAACGTCCATTGATTTAATTTTTACGTGACTTTGCAAATGTTATTGAAATTATGAATGTTTAACCCGTATAAGAAAAAGAAGAATAGAGGAGGGGGGGACTGTAATAAAAATAATATAATAAAAAAACAACACAAATTTACGGCCTCTATACGACTTGCAAATATAGAAACAGTTTTAGCTCACAAAAGAATCTGAATACATATAATTAGTTTAGTTGTATCGAAGTATCATTATTATGTTTGTCAATTATTATTATGGTTCTTAATACTAAGAAAATTCAACATAAGATTTCACAAAACAATTTAAAATAAAATATAATCTTCGTTATTTCTAGTTTATTCGTTAATAAAATACGGACCAAAAAGTCAGTTCATTAAAAAACTATGACATGGAAGTAATATTTTTATACGCTTACCGTTGTAGCCAAGCACATGAAATGTTTTCCCTGAGCACATTAAAGCGAAACGCGCAAACAGAAAATTTTATTCTGCTCATGATGGACTTAAACAAATATTATTACGGCGTCCGTTACGTAAAATAATACCAAAGTTAAAGAAAACTTATTATTTTTGGTGTATTATACAACAAAATATTTATTGAAAGAATAATGTGATTTTATTAAGATTATTATTTCACCATGATTTTTCTTTGCAGGGTAAATGAAATGCAGAATGTTACAGCAATAAATATTTGTTATCCCTAGTAATGGGAATCACATTACGTACAATAGCATCGCTACAAGTTTAAGTATTTCTTTATTACTTACAAGACCAATCTCTACCGGTCAACCACAATTAAGGAATGCAATTAATTAGTTGAATTGCAAAATTTCAAACTGCGTATTAAGATTTACACAAATATTTTTGCTTAAACTCGAACTTCTTTCAAAAGTAGTGTTTGATTATGTAAATCTAAGTGTTGAAAAGGAAAAGGAAATGGAACTGGGAAATGTTTAATCAGTGTTGCTATCTAAGAAGTGACGTTACAAGGAAGCGCTTGGTACGCAAGTTTGGAAGCGCAAGTTCAGCAATATTTCAAAAAGTCGTAAATTTTGTGCTTTCTTTCTACTTTTCATTTTTCTATTTTGCTTTCAAATCCTATTCATAATGTTCACATTGTCATACAATTTTTAAACACTTTATTCCCGACAAGGTTTAACTTCTACAAGAGTACAAATATTACTTCTGTTTTTTTGGAAAACTGTCAGAAATTGTACCCACAATTTTGTGTATTATTTACATATTTCGGAAAGTATAAACTATATTCCGCCTTTGTAATAAGACTATATTATCGTTATCTATCTGTTACAATGAATTTTCTGTAAAGATATTTTGTTTGATCTCTATATATAATATTATTCATTAAATAAATTATGCCCATCATTTTCCATTTCCGTAATCAGTAGTCACGGGCTATAGTCGATTTTGAACTGTATATAATTAATTGTATCTTATTGGTTTCAATCCTCTAGCGTATATATAAAAACTACAACAATAATAGATTTTCTAAACGCTTCTTTCCGTTCGTTTTTCTTCGTTTCAACTTTATTCCTTAGGGCAAAATATTTTTACGTATGCCCTTCTTCTGCCACACCCTTATATCTTCCTACCGTGAATGATAGTAGCGAGACTAAAGCATTCTAGTTATGATACAAAATCTATAATGTTTGTTTAACCACTCGGAAATGATTTTATTAAACGTAACTATTAAAATAAGGAATTTGAGACCCGAAAAAGCGTATCAACTTTTAAGATACTACTATATTATCAGAACAAGTTGCGATTATCGTTATTTCAGCGTAATTTATGTGATCTTATAAGATCATAAGATTATTATTATCATAAGATTATGAAACTTATTACGCTCATCTTTTCTGCTCTTTCTTTGTCAAGATTGTTTTTCCGATTAGGCGTCTCGAGAGAAAGAGAGTAACGTAAGCGTGTACTCACAAGCGCTGTTCTTATCTTATTATTTTTATTGTTCTTATATTAATAAAATCATTATAAAAATTAATAATTAACATAAGATTGTGTTTTTTGTTTGTATATATTACAAGTCGATCACCTCCACTTGCATTGATCTGATTTAGGCTAAGCGAATGAACTGCGCGGGCATGTAACCTGAACAATTACCAAGGCTTGAAACGTTCAAACTCTATTGTTTATTTCGTTAAACAAAAACAACGGGATTGATGCTGCTGTTGTACGCTTAGAAATATAGAAAATCGTTTTTTTATATTTTTGATTTTTTTAGAATAATTTACCGTTTATCAAAAACAACATTTTGTAAAACAACTGTATTTAAATAATATACTAGTATATAATTCGGAAACGTAATATATCCATTTTAATAGCTTTTAATGATTGTTACTTTATTAATATTAAATTATTATTCATCGCAACAAACTCTAAAAAGTCATGATATCATATCATGCAGTTTATACAATAAAGACTCATATTAATTAGCTTTTAATTATATTTATGAAAGATTTCCACCGTCGCTTAATAGTAGGGAGGTCCCATATAGTCGACCGATGAAAGATACCTATCTGTTACATAACAAATGTAAACAGGGGGAAGTCATTCGCTCAATGCACATTTATGTGATTGCAGCAATACTCAATTACATAAGACGAAAATAATGTAATTGACAATTTTCCATTTACCCAAACAATCGGTTAAGTTGAATTGCAAATATGGAAATAATAATTTTTTATTCTAATGACGCTAACAAAAACATGAAACGACATGAACTCGATCATAGTGTCATTTCTGTCACTCTACTACTTCAATGTCAAAAAGAAGTCCGTAAATAATTAATTAATAGTCACGAATAAATATTTGGCTACTTACTTATTTGTCAAGTGAGTCGATCATTTTGAATATTGCAAGAAATGTCAGCAAACATACGACATTTACGTCAAAGGTGCAGCGTGAATATTTGCGTGCTACTTACGTACGTAGTACCGAGTGAGTCGATCTTTCGAACAACGCTAGAAATGTCAGTGAAGTATCTGACATCTACGTCAAACGCGAACGGGGGAGCACAGCATAACCTATATTCGGCGCGTAACGCAGGTAAAACAAACGTCGGGGCGCGACGGCCGATAACAGTGGCCGCATCAGCGGCGAGCGGTGTTCCGCTGCTCGTTATCGCGGAGGGCGGCGGCACTCTTCAACATCGCTCGTGGGACAAGCGGTGCCTGCGGTCGGGAGCGGCGGGATAACCTCGCGAGGGGCACTGTCCAGGGAGGGCGGCGGCGCGGCGGCGCGGCGGGTCGCGGCGGTGTCTGCGCGAGACTGGAGGCTGGAGCGGGGCGCGGCGGGCGCGGCGCGTCCCGGACAGCCTCCGGTCTCGCGCACGCGCGACACGTGACGCCGCTCTGCCGCTGCGTCTCGCTATCTGCGTATCCCCTCTCACCGCCGCCAATTTTAGGTCAAACGAGCGGCGTAGCGGCCGATGGGGTTGTGCGATGCCCGCGCGCGTCCACCGAGCTTGACTTGAGTCATCGGAGACTCGCTCCGTTCATAGCTGTCTTATCTCTAATCAATTCATTGGAATCTTTTCTACGCGTGCCTTTTGCATTGTTTCACAGAATCTATGTTTAGTACGGAAAAGTATTATTGTTTATGGGCGCTAATAATAGAGTATAATACAGATGGTCATTATTTTATCCATGTAATATTTGAAGGGGTCATACATTAATTAAAAATATCTTTTTTTGACGGAAAAAAATATTATTGTATATGTAAAATTAAAGTGTCATTATTCGGTCAAAGTTATAAATATAAATTAAGTGCCGTAAGATAATAATTATATTAATTATTCAATCCCTAGTTTAAAGATATACTTCAGATATTACGATTAAATGCATGTTGCATTGTAACAATACAACTGACATGACCGTTAAAGCGACATGATATGTCACATCAATTTATTTTTAGATGTTATAAAATAAAACTAAAATGTAAATCAACATACTTCGAAGCCCACTTGCTCATGGCGCTATGTATCACATACCAAATAGGCGATATAAATTATATATTACTTTGAAATTTAATATAATAACTTATTTTTAAAGTGAACAGTGTATGTACTGTAAAAATGCGTTATTTATGTTAAATTTCAAATTTATATATACTTTTGCACCACCTCTTTGATAGCGATAAATTTCATTTAGTTTTCTTGTGACATTCATATAAAAATAACTTATTTTTAAAAAATCCAAAAATAAATAAGGCAACTTTACAGTTATTTCAATAATATTTTCTTTTTATTAATTATTTTCATTTCGACGACGTTAAATATAATAAAATATATAATAATAAAATCGCAAATAAACTCGTCAAAGAAGTTTAATTTCTCAACAACATAATTTTGTCCACTGAGATGAAAATGCTGCGGGGAAATATGGACTGCAGGAACATTGAATTCCATTGACGCATCCAATACGCGAAGTAAAACCAACCGAATAGTCAAGCATCACACACGTATGGAAATCAATCAACAGTCATCACACAAGTATGAAAATCAACAAGGGTTGTAGGAAAATATGCAAAAATTGTTCAAATATAGAATCAACGCTCTCTGACTACGACTTTAAACCAGAAATGTAACGGATATCCACATCTGTATCCACAGCTGTAGATTATCCCCGTAGAAATAAAAGTCGACATCCGCATCCTAATTCGCATCTTTTAATTTTTAATTAACACATCTTCATGTTTCTATAAGGACATCACCAGAATCAAAATGCCACAAAGGAAAGACAAATGTGTCAAAACATGAAAAGTGGGGCGTGGCTTAATGAACGAATCACGATCCTTGGTTAGTTGGGTCGATCAGTCTCCTGCGTAATTATCGAGGTGTTATTCTTATTGAGATGCGATTATTTAAATGAAGTTTAATTTATAAATACCAAAACTAATTATATATGGATACATTTCACTGAAACTAATGGTGAATATGTAAAATGTAAAGTGTGTGATAAAATATACTCGCGAAAAGATCACGATCATCACGCAGCTCATTCTGTTCAATACGAAGAATTTAAAAATAATTATAGCGATATCAGAGGAAATCAGGAAGTGGCGTAATACATATATACTACCCCTTTGCAATAAACTAAAAAACAGGTGACATTACAGAAATAATTTTTAAACATAAATGCATGAACATCTTCACATACTATAAGTAAAGAATTCGTTAAACTTATAAAAGAGTTTCACTTTGTAGAGGGAATAAGTTTTCGACGCCTATTGTATGCTTTGGAACCACGGTATCATTCACGAGATCGTTAGTCTTAAACAACAAATATAACTAAAGAAATTTATCCAAGGGCTGTTGTTAAAATAACAGAATTGTTGAAAAATATAAAGTACCTATCTTTTACCACGGATATTTGTTTAGAACCGAAAGCAGGTGTGCCATTTTTAAGTTTGACGTGCCGTGGTGTCTCCGCAGATTTTAAGAGAATTGCATTCGTAATAAAATGTGAAACTCTAGAAGTTACAGTATTGGGATGTGGTACCGGAAAATGTTCATTGGAATATTCGTGATGGTGGTATAAATATGAGAAAGGTACTAAGACTAGCAAAATATTATGACGTAGATTGCGCAATCCATATTGCAATTATGTATAAGAACTGCTTTGGAATCATAGATATGTGTCGTTCATCTAATCGCAAAATCCAAATACGATGCGGGAAACTTTGAACATTCTATCAACGCACAAGGTCAATGGAAGAAAATACAAATAGAGCTTTAAATTAGTCTCCACTTTCTGCGGTACAAGATTGTCCAATAATCGTAAGTTTAATAATATAGTTTTCCTATTTATTTTTTCATACTTATTTATTAGGTAAATATTAACTTCACGCGTTGATTGATATCAAAAGTAAATAAGATTAACGATTATAAAAAGTAACATCACATTAAAACCGGTTATTTTTATTTTCTTAAGTTTGTTGAATAGTTTTCAATCAAATTATAATTTTTAGATGAAATTCGTCAATGTATATGATGACATATTGAGATTATATGATAACAAAAACATGCACGGGAAGCAATTATCTCCTCAAGAATGACTAGATATGGAACAACGTGTAAGGATCCTAAAACCATTTGAGAAAATAATTAGAATAAAAGTAGTTCCCAAACAACCATTGCCTTTGTTATTACACCGACTCACGTGTTGAAATCTTCTTTACGAAATAAAGAAACAAGAATAAATATTCTGATTTTCAAGAAGGTAATTGAGAAATTAACTTCTGAGATAAATGCTTGATTTGGGGATTTATAGAGTAATAATATATTTGCGATTGCTACTTATGTTTATTCAAGCTTTTTAAAATTCTTTAATGAAATTTTGTAAGATAAAATTTTGCCCGTACTTGACGATAGTTAGTAAGCAAAAGAAAACAAAGAGTAAAATTGTAAAATTAATTAAGATGAGAACAAAAATCAGGCTCCGTCATCTATATCTACCAGCAATATAGAAGAGACTCAAAATTTCAAAGTGCATACCATAAACAATTTAGTAGTAGATGTTCTCCGTTCAAATGATGACAAATTTACTTTTGAGTTCAATGAAGTTATGGACAAATTTACTTACATTTTGTTTGCAAACCCATTTTGAATTAGTGGTTGAAAAATAAGGTCAAATATGTAGAATTTGAACAGCACGGTACAAAAATGTTCATATCCAGCACCAAGTAGCTTATATGACAAACAGGTTTTCAATAGGACTGGCTCAATCTACAATAATTTAATACGTCATTTAGAATTGGAAAAATCATGTAAATTGCTTTTTATAAACTATAAATTGCCAATACTTGCATTTGATTGTTAATGAATTTATTTTATCATTAGTAATCATTATTTCAGTGATAATAATCATCATGAATGAAAATTTTCTTGATGCACAAATTGTTGAATTATCAGATACTTTTCTGATTAGCTGCCGTTTGTATTATATATGCTCGATATTGTATTTAAAAAAAGTTTAATTGTATCGTAATTCCATTAGTGATCAATACATTTTTGACACAGTTTGTCAACAACAACTCACCGGTTTAATTTGTCATTGCTTTTCACTTACGTTATGTATGTATTAAACAACGAGTAAACCGTGTATTAAATGAATAAATCGTGTATTTAATTTCCTCAGAATAGTCTTTGCGTCATTGCAATGATTATTTTTCACACATAATAAAGGCACATTCGTGCAGACAGATGGATATATCTTCATGCTCATCCGTATCGTCAAATTCTCATCTTATATTATCTTCATCCTTATCCGTATTATTAAGCTTACATAACTACTGATTTTATATCCTTCACTTCACATATAGATTCATACATATCCGCTAACCGAACGTTCGTAATATTCCTACTTTAAACCAAGTTTTAAATTTCAGGATTGCGATATGCGATATGGATTGCGATCGTGATTTTATTTAGATAATATATAATATATGCGGTATTATCATTAATAATCTGTTCCACTGAAGCGAAGCTTCATAAATTGGAAATATTGCGTATTATGAAATATTGTAATATATTAAGTGTGCATGCGATGTTATAAATATATGTATTGGTCAGAATGGACGAATAAAGAAATAAAGGAACGATAAATGGATTTGAATATTGATATGTTGAAGTAATAATGACGTTAACGATAAGCGTGCATTTAATGTGTAAACGTATAAGTAATTTTGGCTTTCGATACTTAAACTGACTTCAAATTCTGTTAAAAAGGCTTATTGAAGTTTAAAATTGCTTATCAATCTTTCAGTGATCTCGATGTGAAAAAAATTATGGTTTCCCCGTCGGTCTATATTTATTGGCGGTAACTAAAATTGTCAATTAATTTAGGAGTTCGAATAATATTGACGTTTGCATCGACAGGTTTTTTTTCAATTAAAAGTGACGATAAGTCTTCACTTTTACTTATCGCCAGATAATTAAAAGTGAATAATTATACCTTAATCAGTAAAAGTAAAGACTTATCTTCAGATTTTGTTAGTGCATTTTTAAGATGGTCTACTTTATATTTTTTACTTTACAACAGTTAGTTACATTACCGGCAGTAATGAAGTTTAGAATGAAAGAATACTTTCACAGTGAACTGGTGTTACTCCAGTTCAATACTCATTATGAAATCAAAATGTTCATTTTTACCATCCACAACACATCTCGTTATTTTATAAACATAAAATATATGCGATTTTTTGACTAACGATAGTAAGTCTGATGTTATTTTATGAAGTTGACGTTATCTTTAGCGCAATTTTATGAAGATTAAAGGCATTTAATAGAATTTGCATTACTTTTATATGCAGTTTGTTTGTTTGTTTTTTTATTGTTTTGGTAACTCGATACTATGGTACAAATTTATTTTACTATAAAATATTAATTTTAGTTTGTAGTATATTAAGTCTATATTGTAAACACAGTTCTATTGAAAATTAATTTTGTTCTAAAGCATTACTTCATTAACGAATAAAGTGAAAAGTTAACAAAGATTTTTTTCCTAAAATGTCTCTAATTACTTTATCTGTAAGAGAGTTTTAATAATAGTTTTAATTGTAGACTTAAAGGTATATGAAAATTCACGATATTTGTATAATTCTTTGAAACTTTGTCTAGCACTGCTCTAATATCACAAAGAGTAAAGTATAATGAGTAAAGTATAATCCTTTGTGGAGTCCAAATATCCTATGTTTAAATTCATTTTTCAATTTGCAGTAAAATGAAAAGTTTGAATGTTTTGAAAATGTTCACCTAATTTATAAATTTACATAAATATTCTGAAAAGTGCAAAGTAACATACTAAAAAATTAAATAAAGTTTTTCATATTTATCTAGAGTGAGTATTCTGTTAAATAGAAAGTAAAATGAAGAGAAAACATTTTGAAATATAATTTTCCGCTGAAAAACATTTTCAGCGGACAATTATGCCATAAATTGAATAATCATAAACATATTTTTATAGCTTTTATATTAAGTTAAATTCTTTAGTTTCTTTCACTACCTTTCGAAAAATTGAATTAACCTAATTCAATTTTTCGAAACGTAGTGAAAGAAACTAAAGAATTTAACTTAATATAAAACCTATATAAATATGTCTATGATTATTTAACAGCGAGCAATGTGCGGGCAAAAAATAAAGTTATCATTTATTTCTCGCGTTTCGTGCATATTGAATTACTTTATTTATTTAAGGAAAATGCCAAACTCTACTAAGATTACGGAGAAGAATCGCAATAATAGTTTGTGGTAATATCAGTAATTTTTACAATGCTTTTGAGATAAAAGTAATGTAAAACTACCTGTTATTAGAATGAAATTGGGAGAAAGATTTTATATGCGGCACAAGGTTCTTTTAGTATTTTTCCAGATTCTATTTTACATTTTGACGCATACAATTAAGAGACAATATTGGAACAGTGCGGAAACAGATTAGGGCAGTGCATGAGAGATGGAAATTTTTTAGATGCTTCTTGAATACATATCGATGATGTGTTCCAAGTGTCAGGAGTCTTTTAGTTTGGAAGTTCAGCAACTTGTATGGAAAACTCCTGTTATATAATAAATAATTTTGTGTAACAGCAAATTGGCCAGATTTCGTATTTTTCGGCCGTTCAAGTTATTACGAGTACCGAGAAGGTCGAGACCGTAAAAATATTATCGACTGTGAAACATTCGAGTTTTATCCTTGTTTTTAGAATATTTTTTGAATCAAAATTTTGTTTAACAAATTTCTTTTTAAATAAAGGCTGTGATATTTGATAAGTATATTTTAACTACTTGCGTCAAATTTTGAAATATTAGCTGACATATAAAAAACATTCCAAAAGATTTCGTCAATTCTTAGTCTGTTGTACTTTTTTAGTATTGGTATCGATACAAAGAGTAGATGTTTTTTAAATGGTTATTTGAAGTCTCTAGTTTTATTTCAACTTAAAATAGCGATGGAAAACATATTTCCTTAGCGGAGGAATTTAAATTTCAAATTTTTAGCTAATGTTTCATTGAAATAAGGAATTTTTATTGTGTAGGGATAGCAACAATTTTCTAGTTTCAGTTGGATTTTAATATCTTGCATGGTTATAGCTATAGTGCTGACCGCCACTAGAAGTTGTAAACTAGACAAACAATTTCAAAATGTTTTATCTAAAATATTTTTACTCAAATTGACATATCACATGTTTTTTCATAAAAATAGGTTGTTCTTTTAGTAGACAGAAAATTATGAACATTAATATGCTAGCTCTACGGATCTAGCTTAGCGTGAAATACTATTGACAGTAGCATAAGATTTCCGACAAAGATATACATTTATACATCTATACATTCATACATTTATACATTTATACATATATATACATATATATATATATATATATATATATATATATATATATATATATATATATATATATAATTTTGCTAAACAAGAAGACAATTTTTTTAATGTTTAGTAAAATGCTATTATTCTACGACATAAATTTCAGCTTTGTTTTAAGTTGGAATTTACGTCATTAATAATAAATTCTGGAAATAAACAACGCAGTTCAAGCACAGATATTCTGTGGTTTTTAAATAACAAAAAAAAATCACTTAAAGTTAAGCGACGTGATATACTTCAAAATATTCTGTGGTAAATAACATGCTGGTTTATTTGAACAATATGTTCTAAGTGTCGAGGCGCTAAAAGCATTTACATTAAAGTGGCGAGGATGACCGGTATGAACAAACCAATCATTACTTTTTTATTTGCATAGTTATGGTATATTTTTGTTTAAGTAAATTGTCTGTAATGATTTGTAAATTAAGGTAAATATAATTCCCAATAATTTAAATAAAAAGAACCGCACCTGATGGGAATTAAACTTTTGTTAGACGCAAACCGACGATAGATACACGTGTATTATTGTGCAAGATTTACATAAAATAGGTTTAAAACTCATGTGTTTTTTGCCGTATTCGTGCTATGCTCCACACACGCACAGAGACACAGACACACACAGACACAGCCATACACAGATGCAGCCACACACAGACACATATCCACAGACACACACAAACATAGGTGCACACAGACACACATATATATATAAATACACAGCACACACAGCATCCATAAATACCCACACACACACATACATATATCCTTTTTCTAGCGATCGTCATTAGTCTTAACCAATTTCAAATCATTTTATTAACTATTTGTACTGGCGAATTAAAAGTAATTTTTTAAAGGCGTTCTCATGATGGCTTATCATACCTTATTACACGTACAGGGGAAATATATGGAATGACAAAATATCTTAGTTCTTTAGCGAAAGATGGAACTATCTTTGTTACTGTTTGTAATATTGCTTGTGTAGATTTATTTGTCAACATACAACGTTTCTGTTCTTCGAATACTGATTGAAACGAAATATTTTGAATTTTTATTTTTGATTGCTTAAGTAATTTCACGTACTGCGTCATCTACTGTGATCTGTGCCGTATGTACTGAATTACAGTATTGTGTAGTAGTGAGTTACAATAAAATAAAATATTTTTAATGTTGTCAAATAAATGTTATTATACAACTTAAGTGAAATATAATCACAGTTTTATTTTTGCTCTTCAATTGTTGATATCGTTTTTCATTGGATAATTTATTAATGTTATATGATGCTATATGTTATATGAGTTTTCATCGAAAGAGTATTTTTTCAAAAATACTCTTTCGATGAAAACTAAGTTTTTTTGCGTAACACCAATAAAACGCGATTATGGGAAATAGGTAATTGTTTTTCTTTCTTTCATACATATATATATATATATATATATATATATATATATATATATATATATATATAATATATATATATATATATATATATATATATATATATATATATATATATATTTAACGGGCTCCATTGTTCGGAGCCCACACGAAGCCAAGTACAGCTTGATGATTGAACTATTTTGGGCCCAAAGTAATCCAAAAATTAACTATATTTATTTATTTGCGATTAACTATTTTTTTTCTAAATGTAAATGATACTTAATTTATTTCTCATTACAATTTTTTATGGTCTGCAAGAACAAAACAATTGTTACGATTTTTTGAAAACAAATTATCAAAAAAGCCTTTTTTCTAAATGAAATCAAAGTTTTTTCGGAAATTACGCGTAAACAATTTTTCTCAGTATACATTAAACATTTATTGAAAAGATTAGTTTCACTTCATCGACTTCAAAACAGTCTGAAATAAGTTTAAATTTAAAGCCAAGAATAGATGACAGATATTTAGGTATCTGAGAAAACATAGTTAGTACGTAATGGAAATACAAAAAATTGTTTTTTTTGTAAAATAAACGAAAGTAACTAAGATTAGCTATTTATAAAAGAAAAAATACAAATTTTCATAGTCGATGATGAACTTTTTGTCATTCTGAAAAAAAATAGAAAACCAATGAAGAATGTATATAGTTCAAATATCAAAAAATCTTAAATATATTAAGAGTAATAAATGTAAACAAAATTAAATCTAAATTTCATTTGTAATTCGTATATTTGTTTATTGTATGTTTTCAATTGTTTGTGATAATTTAATAATTTTTAAAATTCGTAGTTGAAGACATGTAGTAAAACCAACAGCCCACCACCACCCCATGATATGGTATTTAAGTAAGAAAAATGGAACTAAACAATGAAAAAAAAACACGTCAATAATAATTAAATAACTATTCCAAAAATATTCGCCAGAAAGTTAGTTTCACAAATTGACACATATCGAAGTTAACGCGTTAAACATGAGTTTTGTTAAAATTGTGTTTAAAAGGAACTATATAACAATCAGGATGAATTTCATTAAAATTCTGTACTCTTAATAAATGGGTCATGAAAATAGAATCAGTTATTTCTTCAATAATTAGAACGTGTACCATGTTTTCATACGTTTCAAAAAAATTATTTTCTATAAAGATCAATGAACGACACCTCATGACATTAAATATGGTTCTGTACTAATAATATATGAATGCAATAAAAATTCAGTTTATTACAATAATAATTGCATCATGTAGCATATTTTCATTAGTATGAAAATATTTTGTGTACCACATAGGCGAGTGACAGCCAATGACATTCGAGAGAATTATATTTTAATAATAAATTAACTTAACAAAAAACCTATTTATTAGGATAATTTATTGTTATATATAGAATTTTTCCAAATGTATAAAAATATATATAAACCACAAAGGCGGACCATAGCCCGTGACATTCAACTGTAAATGAATACAGAAAAAAATTGTTTGATCCGTCAACGACTACGCCCTGCAGATTTTTTTTGTACGAAGGTATAAAAACACGTGTATATATGACCACTCGATCGTATTAACGAACATACGATGGCTTATAATGGTACCGATTTAAAACAAAGTTCATGTCAACCTAGTGGTTAGGAGATTAATATTTATTATTAATAGATTATTTAGAAGAGGAATCTTCTCTTTATGATGGCTTTTATTTTAAATAATTACTTATACAAAGTAATCAGGAAAACCGTTCCATGGAAACAGTTTGTTTTCAACACATCCTGCAAAAATAGAACGCTTTCGCTTCTCACGGTGCAAAGTGTGGAATTATCAAAAATATTGTCGAAAACATATAACCATTTCGACCTTATAAGAAAATTTCTTTTCCAACTCATAAAATATAATACAGCTGTAAGCCCCAACTCACCGAAGCGGGTGTCTCCATTTTTTTACACAACTTTAGCTTCAACGTAAATTCGAAAGTTTTCACTCTGAATAAATTGTTTCATCCCCAAGTTGGCCTCCTTTATCCTCGCAGGCATATGAGATTGCTGCCCTGCAAGGGATGCCCATTTTCCTCCGCCCAAGTTTCCGGCTACTTCTCCACATTATTCGGATAAGCTTTATATGTTTACGAAAATACACCGCATTTTTAATGTCCCATATTTCTTAAAATTTGAGATAACACTAATATTTTTACTGGCATAAATTAGCTCATAAGGTAATTCCTCCATAGTAAAAATCAGTTTAAAATTTAGTTTGGAGTTCATAATCGGCCAAATATGAGTTCTTCATTGACTTTGTGCACGTAAAATTGATTAAAAACGTCTAGTGAAAATACAAATATTATAATTAAAACGATTGAACGATTGATCGTAGACGTCTCTCGTGTATATTTGTGCGGATAACTTTTGATGTGTATCTCCTCCTTCTTCCCTATTTCACCGCGTATGACTGACATTACCTGCGTATACACGACCACGTGAGTGTGAACCTACTTTAGGTTCACCGTGTTATTAACACAGTTTTTGAAATGTGGATTTTCATGGAACGCTATTTATTTACTTGTAACTACTATATGTATAGTATAGTGTATATATAATAAATCAGTACGATTTTACTTTGCTATTTATTTAGCAGTGTAACACTTTGTACTGATGCTTCGCGACCCCATAAATATAAACCTACATTCTACTGTACTGTTAACGTATTATTTGAATGTGAAACTTAATAGAATGCTATTTATTTATTTATAGTTACTGTGCATATGGAGGAGAGGTAACATCCGCATTAATCAGAACGCTTTCACTTTGTTATTTATTTAGCAGTGTGATATTTTGCATTGATACTTAGTAAAAAAATAATAATGGGTTTAATTTTTGTTTACAGTTAGATAAATTAAATATTTTTGCCTCCCATTCCCCAATTCCGTTCATTTTATTCCCATTTTAAAAGGGGACGGCGAGTGACAATTATCTAATTACACATAGCTATAATTTTAAAGTTCCGCCAAAAACTTAAACCTACTAACAAAATTATTAACATATCAATATAATTTAAACTACGAGCTTTGTTAGTGTCATCTTTATATTGCATTAAAATAAAAACTATATAATGTACGTTGTCTATGGCACACTCGCTCTGCGCTCTCTGCTCTGTGATATTTCTTGTACCGTATGTGGTTGTATATAAATTTAATTAAATCAGTGTTAATCCACCGAAGTACCCGACTTTTCACTTTAAATCAGTCATAACTTTGTCCATCTACAACGTCTTTTATGTCGCGCTATAACTGTAGGTGTCTTCAATTGAACAAGGAACACCGTTTCAAATTTTGAAGGTTTGTTTAGCTCCAAAGGCGCGCACAGAAATTATATTGTTAGATTTTTGATCATACTCATGACCTATTATAATTTATTAATTATTATTGTTTTTGCACACTTAACTCAGTTATAATTTTATAGCACTCTACTTACTTACTTTATAAGCTAATTTAGGCCAGTAAAATATTAGCGTTATCTCAAATTTTAAGAAATATGGGACATTAAAAATGCGGTGTATTTTCGTAAACATATACAGCTTATCGGCACAATGTGGGGAAGTAGTCGGAAACTTGGGCGGAGGAAAATGGGCATCCCTTGCAGGGCAGCAATCTCATATGCCTGCGAGGATAAAGGAGGCCAACTCGGCGATGAAACAATGTATTCAGAGGGAAAACTTTGAATTTACGTTGAAGCTAAAGTTGTGTAAAAAAATGGAGACACCCGCTTCGGAGAGTTAGGGCTTACAGCTGTATTATATTTTATGAGTTGGAAAAAATTTTTCTTACAAGGTCGAAGTGCTTATATGCTTTTGACAATATTTTTGATAATTCCACACTTTGCACCGTGAGAAGCGAAAGCGTTCTATTTTTGCAGGATGTGTTGAAAACAAACTGTTTCCATGGAACGATTTTCCTGATTACTTTCTACAAGTAATTATTTAAAATATATGCCATCATAAAGAGAAGATTCCTCTTCTAAATAATCTATTAATAATAAATATTAATCTCCTAACCACTAGGTTGACATGAACTTTGTTTTAAATTGGTACCATTATAAGCCATCGTATGTTCGTTAATACGATCGAGTGGTCATATATACACGTGTTTTTATACCTTCGTACAAAAAAAATCTGCAGGGCGTAGTCGTTGACGGATCAAAAAATTTTTTTCTGTATTCATTTACAGTTGAATGTCACGGGCTATGGTCCGCCTTTGTGGTGTATATATATTTTTATACATTTGGAAATATTCTATATATAAAAATAAATTATCCTAATTTAAACTTATTTCAAACTGTTTTAAAGTCGATAATAAAACTAATCTTTTCAATAAATGTTTAAGGTATACTAAGAAAAACTGTTTCCACGTAATTTCCGAAAAAAGTTGGATTTCATGTAGAAAAAAAAAGGCTTTTTTGAAAATTTGTTTTCAAAAAATCTGTTTCGTTCTTGCAGATCGTAAAAAATTTAAACGAGAAATGAGTTAAGCTACATTTACATTTGAGGAAAAAAAATAGTTAATCGCAAATAAATAAATATAGTTAATTTTTGGATTAGTTTGGGTCCAAAATATTTAATATATGAATTCGATTACCAATTGATTGGTTTAATTTTTCAAATCCTTGACACAGGGTAATCTGCAAATAGTACGAATTGATATTTCAATATTATAACCTGCCTGCTATTGCCATACGGAAGTTAAATCAGAGAAGACTCGAAAGCTCGGGGGTATATGTAGACAAAACGGATTAAAAAAAGTTTTAAAAATTATAAATTAAAAGGTTTTAATAATGGCTAAGATATTTTAGATAAAATTTAGAATTCTTATTTATAAGGAAAACAATGTGGGCTTTCAGAGGTTTAAGTTCAATTGAACACAAAAACCCGCTTTTCTACAGCCATCTTCCACACAATCTGCAAACTCAATCAATGTTCAGCCCTACTGTATATTTGCCCGAGTTTCGTCCGTGGAAACTTGGCGAGAGATTAATATGAAATTAAATCGGCGTGAAATAGGTAGCCGGGAATGGCGGGCCAGGTTGCTACTTAGCATACCATTTCCATTTATCTAAAGGTGAGATTTATTTGGAGATTTGTTCCGATTTTTGTTCGGATTGGTTTCTTGCCGATAGAATATACCTAGCTGTTAAATAGGTATATGAAAATATATTCACTTCTGATGACTTAAATACAATTTTTTGTAAATAGGGATAGAAACATTATTAAGTGACAATAATGCATTTACAAGAGCGCCTTTAAGTTATTAGAAGTTTAATATATGTTTATACACTAATAATTATTAATTTCTAAGTGCTAATGTTAAGGTGCATGGCATATTGGTAAAATGTTGTTGCAAGGTTGTATTCAATGTCATTCATTTAAAATCTGGTTTGAGTACATATATCAATAAGTTAACGACTATTGTTAAAAACAAAATACTTATTAGTAATAGCTAAATAAAATGACATCTTACTAATCTGAGAAACACACAAGTGCTTGCATGAAACAAATAATAAAGAACGTCGACGGCAAAGGATTTAAAATAGAAGCTACAAGAGGGCAAAACTTGCGACGAAAGAAAACGGTTTGTGCAGATGAAGAAAAGTATTGTGATGTAATTTAACCACTTTGGAAAGACTGAATATATAAGAGCATAGGTACTATGGAAGCATAAAAAGATGGTTAGATCCAATTGAGACATTCAGGTTGTTAAAAACGGAGAATAAATTGGAGGGCAATTAGAATGCGACAACACTTGACGAAGCCTGGGGATTGGTTTATAGCCTTAAATGGAATTATTTTGTTTATAAGTCTTAAATGGAATGGACTATAATAATAGTTGTGCATCATCTAGCACTGTAGTTTTAAGCCAACTCTCGAATATTTCAGATTTTCAAAGTTTAAAAAAAAGACAAAATTTTTTAAGTCTGTTTATTAGTTTAAACTCCAGCATTACATTTTTATTTATTCAATCAAATCGACAGGAAATTTGCTTTCCATGAACCTATTTTTGATGACCTTCCATCACTCAAACATGTGCCTTTCTCCACTCAGCAACTACATTAATAACGAGAAGCTAAATAAGTAAACAGGAAAATTGAACAGTCAAAAATCCATTACGGAATCGATCGATTCTAATCTAAACTGCGCCCCGGATATTTAAAAGCAAATTTGAACGTCATTGCGATCACTCAAATGAAACTGACGGTTGGTTGGTCACATAAATTTCTCGTCGCAAAAATATTGATAACTCCAATGAATAAGCAATGTGGAAGGGATCGCAAAAACACATTAACCTAGAGACGTCACTTTAATTAACGCCGCTGATGTCGCCCTACTGCAATTTGCGTCCATTCAGAAGTTAACACGAGGCAACTGCTTGCTATTGTTGTATGTACTTATTAAGTACGTTGGTTTTCATCGGTCGGTTAGCAGTTGTTTATGTTGTGTTATTTATTTGTTATTAGTGAATTTATAGATACATTGAAACAGCTGGTTAAAAAAACTCTAAGTTTGAGTAGAAGTCGCACTACGATGGTTTCGCACGTATCTGGATTCCTATTAACCTTTAAGTGTACATAGAATTTTCATTACACTATTTACCAATATTAATATTATTTTTATCATGTCTATTATTCGTCCAACGAGGCGGAAGTACTCACGAAAATACAGTTCTCTTTTGAAGAAACTTAAAAATATGATTTTGGCAAAAAGTATTTATGCAACAAGAACAAATATTTCAAAACCGCTTTATTCAAGTAAGTTTATTTTGTGCATTTATTAATCTAAAACTACTATAGAAGTATAGCCGCTAGTTAGTTATTGTATAAAACACAATGAAAAAATTTTGAAACGGCGCTGAAACTAATTCATTTTATCTCCCTAAAGCCGATCTTGATGATATCAGATTGTTTTCATTTTTTTTTGCAAATAAAAATCTTAAAATCTAACTTTCTCAAAAAATTGTTCTATAATTTTTTTTTCAAAACTTTCCACATTATTAGCAACACCCGGTCTCCGTTTCGCGTCAGTTATATCATAGAATAATTATAGAATAATTATATTAAGTTATCGATTTTTGGGATTCTTGTGTAAAGAGCGAGGGCTATCCTCTACTTGTATCATAATGTTTATCCTTCTGTGAGAGTATTACTGCTCATAGGTGGGTGTTTTTTTAAGCATATGTATTCAGATATTCATGTCATTAGTTAATTACCAATCTTAAATCGGAAATTTATTAATATGCAGATCCATTTCGATAGTGAGCATTCTCAAGAATCCATAGGAGTATAAACGTTTGCGAGAATACGGTATAGTATATTAAAAAATAAATAAATAATTTAAATAGAATAATAGAAAGATTTAAAGTAGATATAAAAGTAATCTTATTAAGTCAATAATCTCATTATTTTATTCAAACATCGAAGTTGGTTTAAGTCTCATTTACAACTTAATCTTCAGTTTATGACTTGCTGTTTAGTTACCTATATTCTTTATACTCAACGTGTAACAATAAACATAAGGAAATAAAGTAATAATATCAATATTTTCCGCTTGCAGCACCCAACTTCGACGCGAGTCGCTGTTCGCTGTCCAATATAGTTTATATGTATTTATTCAGTAATACGTCCAGCCATGAAAATTATATGACATCAAGATCATTTTTTATTTACGTAAAATTTCTATAACTTCAAAAATTTAGCGGCAATTTTTAAATTTTTAATTCAAAAATTTTGTTTAAAAACATTTTAACGAGAAATTATTAAATTTGATTAAGCTGAAGCGCGTTTGAAAGCGTATATTTTCTAGTTTTTAGATAAAATCTCAATTTTTTTGATGTACACTCAGTTTTTAATCCTGTCGTTTATTACATAATCAATAGTATTTTTACTTTGAAAGCTAATAACTAGATCAAAAAAGAAAGTACAGGAATAACGAAAAAAAATTCCAAGAGAAAAGAACAAACATAAAACTTATTCAATTGTTTAAAAAAAAATTGATATATATATATATATATATATATATATATATATATACACAAACATATATATATATATATATATATATATATATATATATATATATATATATATATATATATATATATATAAAGTGGTAAAATAAAGGCATCATTTTTATAATTCTTCTAATGTTTGGTACAGTAAAGTGAGAGGTAATAAAGAATTTTGAGATTTTTATCCAAAAACTAGAAAATACAAGATTCTGAATCAAAGTTTTAAAGAAAATTCAAGATAAATAACTTTCAGCTCATAAAGACCTCAAATGTTCTCATATTGAATTTTTTATTTATTTTAAGGTTGAAATAATATAAAGAAAGATAGCGGTCGGCACCGATAAGCGCTCGTAAATCGTTAGATATAATTATCGTTAGGTATAGGTCGTATTGTTAGTTATAAGTATGGGACCCTGAATTATAAAAACATAAGAATATAAAGCAAACAATATTTGGTATTGTTATATAGTTCTATAAACTGTCTAACTAAATTTATTATATTATATGTATAAAAAATTCGTAGAAATAAGCTAAGAAATATGCATGAAACTCTAAATATAAGCACTCATTATTGCGTTAAAGAAGAATTATTGATATTAATAAAATTAAAGATAACGAAAAGCCCATAAAATTAAATATATAAATCTAATTTAAAAAGGTTATCAGAAAATATGACAGAGTTACTATATATATATATATATATATATATATATATATATATATATATATATATATATATATGTATATATATGTATATATATATGTATATATATATGTATATATATATATATATATATATATATATATGTATATATGTATATATATATATATATATAGTAACTCTGTCATATTTTCTGATAACCTTTTTAAATTAGATTTATATACTTAAATTTATGGGCTTTTCGTTATCTTTAATTTTACACTACGCCATAAGAATATTGAAAATTTACATTAAAATCTGGTAGTCATTATATCTAGGTTGGCAGTTGAATATCTGTGTAGCATGTGGCAAGATACGCTTTCACATGTATCATGTTAAGAGGATTCAAAAAGCAGGTAAAATATAGAAATGTGGAATTCTGAAAACGATTGTAATTTGACCTAATGACAATTTCTATAGAAGTTAGCAACATAAGCTTACTAATTAAAAACAATAACATAATCTTTATTTAATCAAAATTGGACTGATTGAATAATTAATTACCTTAGGACGAACAAGGAAGTTAAATAAAATATATTAAGCATAATTTATTTATCTAGGACTGTAATGCATATTATATAAAAATTTTAAAAATCTGCGAAGTTGCAAATATCAGAGTAACAAATCTGAATTTTATCTTTATTTTACTGCCATCCTATCTGTATGTATTTCTCCAGTATAAAGCTTTAAAATAGTGAGTAATTAGCCATAATTCACAATAATAATACGAGGCTGGCTAGTCTCAATATCAGATTAGGTCATTAGTGAAAACCTCTTCTAGACAGGTGAAAAATCCTGTTTCAGTTTCATACTTTGTAAATATTTGAATTAATGGAATTTATCGGTAATTGATTTACTAAATAAACTTTTCAGTACTTTAAAGGAATGATGCTAATATTAGGAGCAACCAGTTTTATTAAAAAAGTCGAAGTATAATATATTTTACTTTAAGAATATTTTTAGAAAAGTTTTCAACAATAAATCATATTTCATATATCAGTGTAGAGCTTAAAAGCCATCTAAAACCTATTATTATTTACCTATTATTAAATCAAAATTTAGTAGGTAATTCTATAAAAAATTACAAACCTAAAGCATTTTTCAAAACTAAGTTGAGTTTACGAAAAATTACACTATTGAAATTAAACATGGTAATTAATTTTTTACTTCCATATAATATTTGTTTGAACCACTAGTAATTACCTTGTATGTTATTAATAGTTCTACTTTAAATAAATTATAATTTACATTACATTCGTTATGATTATTAGCATTGCTTAATTGTGACACCACGTTTTCAACCATCTTGTTTGGACGTTCACGATTCTTGCAACAGTTGTAGCGACGGTCTAATACTCACTACAAATAATCACTGCGTTGTGTGTTCGTACTGTTCGTACAGTCATTGTAATTAATATCTGTCTAATATTCTATTGCGTGTCTGATATTCTATTGCGTTCGATATCCATTACAAATATCCATAAGAATTTATATATAGTAAGCAATCGTCTTTCACGTTTCGCTTAAATTATTTCCCGTTTAATTGTTTAGTATTTAATAAGATTCTTTTCATCGTGTTGCTAGTTTAATAATTTTTTTATATTCAATTGTTTAGTAAACTCGTATAAAGTTACAAAAGTAAAATTTTAACTGACATATATGAAGTTCTAGTATCTAGATTAAAATTTTTAAAAGAAAATATTTTTAGAGGTTGGGTTTTCAGACCTAAAAAACCGTAGATTAAACAATTTTAGTCATTAATTAATCTTGTGATGAAATAAAATTAAAGACCATTAAGTATATAAAAACATAATTTTTAATATGAATCTATGTAGAAAAGAAGGATGAGAGTGCTGTTATGTTCGTTTTCCCTCTGTATGAGAAAGTATTGGTTCCGGCAAACTAAAAACGCGATGGTTACAGTTGTACTATTAGGCAAATAAGTTCTATTATCAGTCGTTTACATTATTTCAGGTTTTAATGAAGTTAAGAAAAAAAATAGATTTTTAATGAAAATAAGGAGAAATTTTTTAAAGTTATGTACTTTTCCATACATAAGCTTTAACGATTTTATTATTATAAAAAAATGTTATTAATTTCTAGATAAAAACTTGAAGTATATGATACAATGAATATGCGTATTGAGTTTGTCCTTTCATTTCCTTTGAGTTTAAGTTGATTTTGATCAGTCTCTATCACACATCTTCAAAGTATTGTATTAAAATGTGAAAGTTATAAAAATAATTATCGGTCAAGTAAATGCAATTGGCATTTGCTTTCTATTTATACTGTTTTCTATTCACATTCAAATTTATTAATTTTACTTTATTCATTCTTCTCGCAAGACATAAACATCACAAGATGTGGTTTTTATTTCTAAGTGAATACCATTTGTCATTTCATATATCCTCTAATTGCTTACTTTGCGTTTTAAGTCCTTCCATATTGATCTCATTTTTTTTTCATTTCACGGTTTTCTATTTATATTACAATTTACCAGTTGCACATTGTTCAGTGGTTTTATAAGACAAACGATATCTGAAGACATCCTCCACCTTTCCAAAATTAATATCATTCTTCTTTCCACATTTTCTAAATTTGCTTACTTTGTGTTTAAATTTCTTCCACGTTGATCTCGTTTGGTTTTATCTTATTTGTATAAAGTTCATTATTCGTTTTATGTTTCGTCAGTTTAATTTAATTATTTTCTACGCCTCTAATAGATATTTTCATATATCATTAAAAAACTACCTAATTCTAATTAAGGATATCGTAGACTCAATCTCACCCTAAAGAGAACCATTACAACAATGAATCGGCCGATTCTCTGGGGGCGTATCATGTCTGCAATGAAACCAATATTACAGTCTCGTATCGTATAATGTGATTTGCGACCACTGCAAGCGGACAAATACACTGGTCATCCTCAATGCGTACGTGATTGATGTTAATTACTGTCAATGTAATTGCTGTATTAGACACATGAGAGGAATAGATTGATGTTAATCATGGCACAATTTCACGTAGTGAGATTAGGTATGCAGCGATATAATTTCTGAATTAACAAACGTTCACTAAAAAAGATGAACTTTTAAATTTCACCTTCGCTAAAAGAATAAATTAATACATGTTTAATTTGTTTAAAACTTTTTAAAACTTTTAAAAATTTCTTGTTACTAACAAGAAATTCCAAAGCAATAAACTAAATAGTAAAAGTATTTTATATTTCAGAAAATCCTGTGTATTATTTTGATTAAAAACAAAAGACATCTTAAGTATGAAAGATAGAATCTCGCGAGATATAAAAGGAAGATGATGCTGAGTATAAAAATAAATATATTTTTTGATGTCACACATGAATGTCACATGGTAACGAGTTCGCTGCAAAAAAGCTATGAGGAAGGTTATTTTTCTTGTGTATTTGGTTATTTTTACAAAGTAAATATTTTTAATTAATAATCCACACTTTACTTTTAAAATCTTTAAAAAAGTTACCTCAGTGGAATACGGAGTTATAAATAAAAGGTTTTCCAGTGATCGACTGTTTGTATATTTAATTGCTTATCCCACAATATTGCTATATTTCAGACGAAAGGAACAAAGCATACGAGATATCCATTCTTTCTCTATTGTTGACGAAAATACAACGTCAATGTGGTGTATGCTGTTACCTTAACATATTGCATATCGGTGGAAGTTAGTGTTAAATGTAGTTAGATAAATTATAAAGACATTATTCTTGTTTAATATAATAAGGTATGTATTATATATTAGAAGGCTATTATTACCAATTGAGATATTATGCGATATTTGTGTTTTTAATTCTGCGGCTGAGTTTTAACTATTACGGTTTATTTTTTAATGTGTACCATGGTTCTTCATGTAATACAATAATATCCTAGTTAAATGATCACTAGAGAAATGTTACTTGAATAAAGTATATGTGTCCTTCTAGGAAACATGCTGAAAATCGTTTATAAAATGAAAGGAAAAATACAATAAAATCTTTTCCATTAATTTTTTTTTAATTTACTCACAACCTGCTTAAATACAGTTCTCATTGAAAAAGTTTAGTTTAGGTCACAATTATAACATTTTTCGTTGATAATAATTTTTAAGTTTCCATAACAGAAAATTAAAAATTAAATCTTTACAATTTCGTCTTGTTCGTCTGTCCCTATGTAATAACATTATATGCTTGTTATTTTAAAGCCAATTTTAGTGAAATTTTACAACAATGTGTATCTAGTCGAATGACACAAAATAGAAAAGAAAAAAATTATTTAACAATTTTTTTTTTGAGGCAAGAAATTAAAAAATATATCGAATTTGGGTGATATTTTTTGACGGATCTCATCAAGTTGGTTGTCACTTTAGAGGTTTTTTGAAATGCTGTTGTAAATATCTGGCAATATTTTTGTTATATGGTTATTCTTTACCATATACGTGAATAATTAATTATATAATATATTTAATTATATACATTAATAAGTAAAATTCTCATTTATAAATTTTGTCGTATTAATATGTCCTGCGAACAATATGACCAAACTCTTTCAGTCAACCAAAACACCCGCACTTGAGAACTTAGTGTTGTGAAAGACTCTAATAGACTCTTAGAGAGACGTTATAAGATTAAATTATAAATAGTTCATATTATAATTATGTAACACAGGTTAACAAAATAGTAACTAAATTAACAAATCATTTAGGTACCAACACGGATAGGGAAAAGAGATAGGATAGCAGAAGAACGAATATGGTAGAGATAGAGAGTACCACGATCGGAATATCTTTTTTAGATGACTTTTTAAAATATAAATCAATCGCTTGTTTGAATGTTAGGATCAACTTTATTCCATAGTTTGACAGCGTTTACAGCGAAGGAACACTCATAGAATATAGTGCCACCATGTTTAGGAATAATAAGAGTGAGGAGGGAATTTATAGTTTTTTTTAATTGAAAATGTCTAAAACATGAAAAAAAAAATTAAAAGTAATTCAATTTAAAATTATTTATTTCAAGTTGCAAAATAATTAAACAGATTCTATATCAATTTTTTTTTTCTTTATCGATAATTCAAATATCGAAAGCATATTTTTGACAGATACACATAGGCAATGCATTTATATCGTAAAACATAATATCAATGCCTTGGATACTTAGAAATACTAAACACTCTAAAATGTTTACAATTTTATTCATTGTTCCCCAACGGAACTTCCGTTAGGGAAATATTAGAGGACTGTTTGGGAAATATTTAGTGAAATAATATGTGTCAATTCTAATTTTTCCACCATGAATTTACAAAATTTAAAAAAAATTGTCGATACTAAATATCGATTCAAATCGTCCATTGAAATTATTGATACCTTTTATCAAAACTTTGAAATAAAATTAATTCAGTTCATTAATAACTTAAAGAGATTTGATGCGTACAGACTTGGATATTTATTCGGCATAAAATTTGTCCTAAGTTCAATTGTGTGAATGACAAAGTTTTCAGTAGTGGTAATGGTACATTTTGTATGGAATAAATAACTTTATATATATTATTTGGTATTTTCTGGTTTTTATAATAATTTTGTAACTAATGTTACTTATAATATGGACAGTAATTTGTTCAAGTTTATGAAAATAATTGTTTAAGTCATCGTTTGGTCAATTAGGTTGTTTGCTAGTTAAACGGCGAAGAAAAATTATAATTGCATGTAACTCATTTATTTTAAGCATTAAGGTAATCAGAGATATGAATATATATATATGTATATATGTATATATATATATATATATATATATATATATATATATATATATACATATACATATATAATTAATGAAAAAAAAAACACAGAACGTGGCACACGTATGGTCTCACTTTATTCTATTCTTTTATATCACAAATCATTCTTACTGCGAGAAATTGGATTACAATGGAACAACTGCTCCCAAACTCACATCTCCTTATCTGGTTTATGATATGGACTTAATCTAGTTTTGTTTGCTACGATGCAAGATTTTTTTCCTTTCTTATTTCCATTTTTTACAGAGATTAGTTTGGTTTATTTTCTTGTGCCTAATTTGGACTCTGTTTGTACATACCTGTGAAAACTATCAACTTTAGTAATGTTTTTGTTATTATGTTTGGAACGCAGGTCAGTTGGTGTAAGTGAATTTTGTGTCGACTTGGATGCGTAAGTAATGAATTCACTGTAATAAGGCAGGTTATTTAAGGTTATTTTTTTTCTTTATATTAAATGCGTTATTTCAACGAAATATTTTCGAAGAATTATTTTACAACAATATTTAAAATACACATTACTTCTCAATAAAATAGCAGCCTTGCACTAAGATATATAATTTAATTTTTTTATCAAATGCTTTCTCATATTACGAAAATTCTATAATCCAGTCTTCCGGGGAACATGACTTTTCAATCGCAAAAATCATTTCTCTTTCTAAAGTATTTTAATTCACATCCATTTTGTAATCATTGCCTACCCTAATTCTTACCTTTACTTTTAATTCATTGTCTAAATTTCTCGTCAACCATATTTCACTACACCCTATTTATTATGAAAGCCACTGATTAAAAAGCCATAAATGCAAGACATAGTAAATGTAAATAACCATAAATACATTTATAAAATCGTATCGAAATTTGGGGAATATTCGAATCAGCACCGGAGGAAGAGGGGTGTTGAAATGAAATTCGCTCCTAATAATAGCTGCACTTCTGCTTCGAGTTTGTCGGTTAAAAAATCGATCAGAGTGAAATAAGTAGAAATGACCTGCTACGACGTGGCATTGACCTATGTCAACTTTTACTTTCAACGGTGTCCACGGGATGAAACTGATATTGGCAGTTCAATGCTATTTTGGGACTAGTATTTTGATACATCTGTTGTTACCTTTTTCAAACAGTCTCTTGGTTGGTAAACTAAATTGGATTTGTTTTGTTACGACAACATGTTTGCTTAAGTATAGACAACGTTAATTATAAACAGAGTACTAATGAGTGAAAGGATGTCTCTAATGACAAAAAAATAACATTCATTTTAAAAAACGTGGGGTGCTCTCAATTCATATTTTCATAAAGAGTTTACATTCACAAATAGCTAGCGACAAAAAAATTTACAACTGAACACTTTTGACCAAAATCTTTACGTTTAAAGATTATTTTAATGTTTTTAGTTGATGTCGTTATAAAAGCGTGTTTTTTTAGTTTTTTAAAAAATAATTTAATTTTTTTTAGTCTTTTTGGTTTTAAGAATATTTTTTTTTTATTTACAAAATTATTAAATTGTCATCGGTTTTTGATACGTGTGATAATTTTAAATAATTCGGACGTCTGGAATTGGATGAAAATTTTATTGAAATATATAAATAAAAGATTGCTTTGTACTTAAAAAAAATTACGATATTTACATGTAAATTTTATTTTGAGTTATCTTCGAAAATAAAGAACGCTTTACCGATTTTACTTCCGTTTTATGTTTTTCGGTTTAATTACTCCTTTTTTAATGTTATTCATTTTTTTTTCATTTTTGAATCAAAACGTTTTAAAATTGTTTATTTTACTTAGGAAAGTATACACACATTTTTTTTATAATTAAATAATTGGTTATTACATTTTATTAGCGCGGGTTGGAAATTGTTGACGTCAGGAAACTGTTATGAATAAACAAATAGAGCGAAAATTTAAGGGTTCGTTGTAGGAACTATAAAACAACAAACAGGTACCATTATAGTTTGAACTATCTCAAAGTCTAGCATTTTCGTAGCTTATTGTTTTCCGGTCTATTCTCTAACCGGAACTAACCATGGAGCTGCTGGTCCGGGCCTTGTGAGGACGGAGCGGTGAGCGCAGGTAGCGCACCGGCCTTGACCTGCCCATCTCGCGAACGCCCCGCGTCTTGTGCAACGGATTTATATTTAGTAGGATGGACAAGACGATAATTTTTTTATAAATTCTGTAGTTTATGTAAGGACTTCACGAGTTTTTTTTCTAGTTAAAACAATAAATTGAAGCTAAACATTTTTTATTTACTGTAGAAGAATTCCTTTCACAGTCCTCTTATTTTGAAATTAAACGTAGAACGAAGATAAAAAAATTAACCATCTTCGGTGAATTTTTTTAAAATCTGTGTGTTAATGAATGCCGATCTCTCACATTACGACCACATTACACATGTAATACTTTAGAAATTGCCTATGGGTTTAAAAAAAAGTTCAAACCAAATATGATTTTTATTTTCATATAAGAAATTTCATATTAAGGTCTTTTTTTAATTTTTTAAAAGTATTTTGATGCTGACTCTACTTGTATCTAATGGATTTTAATTTAGGCGTGATAAGTATAATATATGTTTATGAAGAACTACACCTAGCACCGTATTTATTTAAGTTAATTGGAGTTTGTTTTAACGATGTTGTTTTTCTTTATATTAGAGCAAGAGAGCATGCCCGATGTGTTTACATATGAATATTTTTCTGAGATTTACAATTTTACTACTTTAAGAGTTTTTCTATGAACGGTAAGATCGAAATTTTTTATTTAGATTATTGTCATGTTTAAGGTTTTTGTCGCATTTTGGCGTTATACGTTAATATTCAGCTAAATATTTTAGTTAAGATTAAATAATACATTAATCATACATTATTTAATCTTAATTACATTTAATCTTAATAAAATTTTATGTAACTTGGTTTACTTTTCGCTTACGTATAATAATAAGTATATCGCCTATGTAAGTATATACAGATAAAAAAAACCTTGCAGAAACAGATAAAAGTTTGCAAATTTGGTTATAAGTATTTCTAGGGTGAAGATATTTTATATATTTCGTTATGGATGTCAGAATTTTAATAATCATCTTTGGTCCCTACTAAAGACTACTCTTGATATTATTAGAGAAGTCGTAAGTTACAAATTGTGCTGAGGTAAGTTAGAAAAGCAGTTTCATATTTTTTTACTAATTAATTAAGTTTCCGGTTTTATGCTTTTTACATTGATGCTACTAATATAACAAAATAAAATTGTAGGATAAAAAATACATTGCTTTATCCATATTTTCTCACATATTCCGTCAAAACTAGGGCTACCGGTGATAACCCTGCTAACTTTACTCTGAGGCGTTCTAAATTTTATGTACAGCCCCGGGCGCTCCTAATACGGTTGTGTTTGTACGTAGACTGTGTATTAGGATAGCTTGTATATTACTTGTGTGTATGTACTATGTACTGATGAGTCTGCCTCCGACGGAGAGTATTCGCCTCGGTTGGGGAAAACTCTGGCGTAGACACTTCGGGCGCAATAACCAGGGGAAAATCAGTGATGAGTTTGGAAGATTTAAGTTCAGGAACTATTTATCGACTACGAGAGATTTAAATGAAATTCAATAATAATAATTATTTGACTTTTGCTATTAATTCACGACTTTGTCATTTTTATTAGGGCTTCATAGCTTAAAAGAAAAAACAAAATTGAATTAAATCACTTACGTGTTTGCCGTCTCCTTGTATGACGCACCCGTTTTTCTCAGAAATAACATTCAAAAATAATCGTACTGAAATATATACATATATATATATATATATATATATATATATATACAAATATATATATATATATATATATATATATATATATATATATATATATATATATATATGTATATCCTGTTATATGCAGGTTAGAAGTATTTTTTAATAACTATATGTATAGATATACATATGTATATGTACATATTTGCCTAATTGGACGTGGAAACCTCGTATATTTCACTGTGTTTCACATATTGGTAAATTAATTTACCTACGTAAATACTTTCGTTTTTATACGATACATTGGAGTTGTTTAAAACAAACATTTTTTCCGTTATTTTCATAATGCTTTAAACTAATTATTTTCCTTCGTTTATTCGTTCATTATTAGCGTAGAATTTATCTCAAATTATTTATGATGAAGTGGTATTGTAGTTCGAGCGATAAACGTGATAACAGCTCACACTCAACGTTAAGTTTAATATTGTTTGGTGATACGGAACCTTCGCACGCGAGTCCGACTGGCACTTGACCGGTTTTTCTTTTGTCAGGAAGCCTTAAAAGCACTTAATTACCATAACACGTAAACTTGAAACGAAGAAGTATTTTGACGTAAAACAACGATATATAGACGTAGGGAACGGTACCTTCGTCGACATAAGTAACTTTTCTTCACTTTATGGCAATAAATCTTCGTTCCTCTGCATCAACCTAGGACCTGAAATCATGAGCGGTTGGCGACTGAGTAAGTAAGTAAGTAACCGTCTCAGCTCGTCGCTACATTACGCAACAGAAAGTGTAACGATATCGCACTCGAGCGCGCACACAAAGGCAGCGGGCCCTCGTAAATATGACGAGAGACCGAGATGCGCAGATATGTTTAAGGCAAGGGAGCAGTGCGGCGGTAATGCTGAGGAATACGTAAAGCGAGTTCCCTGCAAAGGTCAGGTGGAGAATGTTTTATGAAAAGAGAATAGGGTCCGCTATTATTTTTGTCCGTTTGCTCGGAAGATGTTTATTCGTTTGGGCGAGCGTTAAAGTTACGTCCCTGTGGTAGGTTAGGTTTAATAAATTATGAAAATTTTATATTGATTTAAGCTGACGTATTATGTTATTAACTTTAATGTAACGAAGTTAATATAGTTTGCAATGTAATCCAATAGTGGTCAACCGCGTGTATTATCGCGCCAAAAATGAGGTTATACAGTTAGATAGTTTATTTCATGAAGGTTTTTAAACGCAGAAGAGTTTTAAAGGAATTATTATAACTGTCCTTCCATAATTATTTTCCTGCAATAACTTATCCTGACACTTTCCTTTAGTGATTACAATTATAACTTGGTGGGGGAGAGAGAGCGAGAGAGATAGTGCGAGATAGAGAGTGAGAGAGATATGGGGATAAAATATCTCTAGATTACATTTCGATTCTTTTCTTTTTATTATGGAAATAAGTCTAATCGTATCAAGATAGGATGGCAAAATGGATATGCATACACAAACACTGCATATATGAATCTAATGAAAACTAAAATTAAAGACTAATGCAAATATGAATCTAATGAAAACAAAATTGATAACTGTCATTAAGTCGATTCTACAGCGGAACAAAGATTTATGATTTTTTTACACTTCTTTGGGTATTATGCGTAGCAGCTCACTTTCTACTTAACTTTAAAAAAAATTTCCTTCTTCAAATAATCGGAAGCTGCGTTAATTATTGTTTTTGTTCCACTGGCTGTTATTTTATTCTTCTATTTCAGATAATATATGTATATAGTATAAAGTTATATTTTGACTCTGACTGAAGTATATTTTGACTGAAGTCATGAGAGGTATTAAAAATGGCAAAATGTTAGAAAAAAACAAATATCTTTATTGGAGGAATGGAGATATAGAGGAACAAAATTAACTTAACTATTTTACTGTATACAGCTGATACATATGGCGGGTTTATTGCATCGGGAGCAATCTCAGTTTCGCTCGACCAGCAGCAGAGAATCGAACCCGGATCCCTGCGGTGCGCTGTGCAGTCGAAGGTCGTATGCTTTGTGCTCAATCCAACACACCACGACAACGACAGATACCATATACTTAGAAAACATTTGGAAATTATTTAGTAAAAGGAAAGAAAGACGACAAAATATAAGGTGGAATTTGCTATTATTGAATCGATGAGGGTAGTGTTGTGTATCGAAAGCGCAAAAGCGCAAGCATGTTTTTAAGTTCTACATAATAAGCCAGTGAAGAAAATAAGCCAAATTTAGAAAATAATCCACGTCACTGTTCCTTATCCTATTTTAATGAGATACTGAGGCTAAAGATAAATAAATTGCATGTATACATATATTAATTTTGATTTAAACTTTATAAAATTTAATCTGGGCGTAATTTAAGCTGAATAGGCAGGCCGACCTCCTGCAGCCGGTATAATAAAAAATTAAACATCCCGAGGAAGAATTAGTAAGCACAAAATGTGAGACTTGTTGACCGAGAAGTTAACGAGCGCGTTCCGGGCGGCGGCCGCTCGCGTAAATTGTCGCCATTTACTTGGGCGGACGCCCCGCGGGCGGCTCCGCCTCGCTTGCGCGCGACCCGCATTACTCCTCTGCTTATTTCGGAGGAAATTGTCTAGTGGTTTGTTATTTGCGAAATTGTTTGGAATTGGAATATGTGAATATATTGTCAACGTCATAACTTGATTTGCTAAGTGATCAGACAACTTTGTTTTTGAATGTTCATAGAAATATGCGTAATTGACTCAGTAAAGGTGAAAATATTTTATCCGCATTGGGTGTTATTTCCCACTTAATTAATGTAAATGCAAGCATTATTAATGTAGAGTCCATACATTGTACAAAATTATTGAATGTATCTATCTCATTCCATTTATTTGCACACTTGAATTCATTCACGTCATTTTAAATACTTTTCATAGCTTTTAGCAACTTCACCTCAAATTAATTTCATCTTTTTGGTCTTAAATACATTTTTCATTTTATTTTATAATTGTCACAATTATTAGATTACTAATTTTCTTGTTTATTTTTATTGCCATTAATAGAGTGGCAATTAGAGTAAACAGAAAATTAATAATTGTGTGATGGATTAGCATACAAACTCATTTTTTAGACTTAAAATGAGACTTAGACTTAGACTTAGATTTTAGACTTAGAATGAACGAATTTGGAAAAAAAAATGTAAGACATAATTATTGGAAAGAAAAAAGTTTATTTATTTATAAGGAATAATAGAAATGCTAAAGACAGCACGGACAATAAAATGTGATTTTGAAAGCATTGATAATATAGAAAAGAAATTGTGAGAAAATCTAGATTAAAAAAACTAAAAAGTTTCAGAATAAATTAAAGTTATCAGGTATTTTTTTTTAAATTTAGTTTCCTATTATGCATTTTTCTTTATATAAAATGTAGGGTTTAAAGTACAAAAGTAAAAAGCCGATTCGTTTTACAGTTGACTTTCGTTGTCGGAAAAAAGTTGCGAGACATATGTGAAATTGTTCTAAATTGAAGTAAAATAGTTACTGTTTGTATAAAAAAGAACATAAAAAGCTGGACTTAAAAAAACTCAAACATATATTTAGGTCATGAAATTGTAATTTATACAGGCGGTTAGGATAATTTTCCAGCGATATATGAGGCTGTCCTTACTATTCGTCTTAATATTTTCAGAAAAATGATTGTGGTTAAACAAATAAATAGCGAATACATAAATTTCCAGTAACAAAGAAGTCGAAATAATATAGAATAATTCAGAGTAATATAACATGTCCGAAAAGATGGTCAATGTAAATAGTTCAATGTTCTTTCTCTATATGTGTCTAGTTAATACCAGGAAACGACACGCTTAATAATGTGTGCAAGCTACTGAATATGTTTTTTTATTACTTTGCATTTCTAAAAAAGTAATATACTCAAAATTTTAAACTTACCCCATTTTTAAGTATTTCAAGTAATGTAACGGAAGTTGCAATGTTTTCAGTTTTGAGAATTATAATATTTTACTGCTTTTTTTTTATTAAATGTTGATTAAATTTATGTTATTATTGTATTGGCTGCATCTTTTGTTAATTGACTCCATATTTTGTTAATATTACCTCAAAATGAATCGGAAATTGATAAGTGGCGTTAGATTTGAATATGTCACCATGTCAGCAGTATGAGTGAATAAAATAGCCAATTTTTCGTACTCTGTGTTTATTTTTACATAAAAATGGTAAATGTATATGAAAATATGGCCGTTCATCACCCTTGCCTCACTATTGCCACACGTTAGAGTCAAATTATAAGCAAAACAAAGAATCTACAGGAGTATTAGATCCCGGCTCCTTAACTCGCATGTGTCTAGAGCAGCTCAGCATAGGTAGAAAAAGAGCTGCTCATTACTTATTCTTGGTTGAGTGGCCATCTTATTTTCAAATATTCGATAAGGTTGCAAACGGTAAGATTTTTTATTGTTTAATTTATAATTCATCAATAATTATTTATAAATAAAACTAAAGACAATAAAATATAGGTGTAATGAAAAATAAAAGCATTAATTCACCTTTCTATATTAATTTCTAAAACGGTATCCTAAAAGAATATTGCTCTCTTACGCTGAATTACCCTGACGCAATTGATAGATTATGTACTCTATATAATATAGTTGTGACCATTCCCTTGTTTATTAAATTTACTAAATGTCTAAACTTGGACATCTAACTCGGTCGTCCGGTAGTAAACTTCAAAACCCGGGAAATTATTTCAACCAAATATAGTGACTCAATTTGGAATGTTTAAAATTAATATTTCATCATTATTTATTTGAATCTCGCTTGCAGAACGGTTTCATATTTAATTTCCTTTGATAAATTAAGCCTTTGATGTTTTGAATGACAGCGGCTCGTTGCAGGGCGGGCGGGCAGACGGAACTTCGCTGCCCGCACGCTTTGTTGCTCATTTTTTGTCTAACTTTGCAGGTAACAATTATTTAATTTTATCTCATTATTAGGTATCTAGAATTTATAAATAAATATGTGCGACAGCCGACTTCATGCTTCAGTTTGTTTTGTGTTACGTTAACAAAGTAATACTACTTTGTTATCTCAACACTCAATAAATAAATACATAAAAGATAAAGTTGCGCCGTACGTATATTCACACAAATCTCTCTTTATAAATTTATTGTAATAATGTGATTAATTTTATGTTTTTGTTTTATTGTTAAGTTTATAAAGTATTTGTACTGTGTTAATGAATCTGTTGTCATTGTAGTACTGTACCTTCTACACACAAATAGGCACTACACACGTACACGCACACACATACACGTGCACACATAAACACAAGTCAAATACTCACATGTGTTCTCTGCTTGCCTGCATATACAGTTTGTTTTTTTTATTTCTGAAGCTTTATCAGTTATGCAGATTCGATGTAATGTTATTTGCAATATAGGGCGCATACTTCCTTTACTTCATACGATGCTCAAAAGTACGAACATTGCGGTCAAAAAGGACTGATTATAAATTTATATTATTGTGCAGCAAAATTGTCTTATTTATTTTTAAGTATTTTACAGTATGAGTGTGTCTTCCTTACATAGAAATTAGTTTTAAAGGGTTATTAACAAAAGTAAAAAAAAGTAATGATAATAACACGGCAATATTTTTTTTGTACTGTACGACTTCATAGTGAAAACTCCCGTTATATATTAAAAACTCGTCGAGTCAATATCCTCATTACATATATTTTTATGTCTTGAAATTAATTTGTTTTACTGTCATATAGAAATGATGATACACTTTCAGAAGTTAATAATATCTTAAGGCGTTTACTTCTAATAAATGTTTATTATCGAAGTATACTTCCAGTTTGGATAAACTTGTAAAAGGTTCTGTCCTTTTCTTGAGAAAAAATTCATGAAGTACAATATTTTGAGTACTATTTCTTGACGCTACTGGTCAGACATTATTACGAGTAGGGAACCTTCTGGATAATATTGGTTGCTCACTTGAATTCGTCTTATTTTCTCATTAAATTCGTTGGTTGATTAGATGAACAAAGATTGTATTCTCTTGTTAATTTATAATGACTTGTGAACGATGTAGCGTACCTGTGATGCTTACAACTGAGCCATGTGAGTCGGATTAACTATTTCATTACGTAGAGTGTTGGTTAATCGGTGTAGCATTATTTTTTTTTTCGTATTAATCTTGAAAATATAAGACGAAAATAATCTACAAGATTTTCTTAAGTTGACCTATATTGCGCAGAAAAAAATTATTTTTAATTATATTTAGACTGATATTTTGGAAACGAAAGAGATACCGTAACAAAAAATGCATCTCATATTGATGCAAAACGTCTAATGTCGCATTTGGATGGGAGTTAAAACTTTCTGATGACACTACGCGACGTGCAATTCGACCAGCTTCACCTTTTGTCGGCTCTTTCCAACTTAATATGGCTAGCTTGGCGTCTTGTCGGCTAACAGTATTATAAAATTAAAAATATATTTTTAGTAGATTGTTAAGAAATATTTCTGTGATAAATTATTTGATAAAAAAACTATCTCAATATTTGTTTTTTCTGTTTCAAGTCGTCCAAATAAAAATATTTCAATATCTAATTTCAATATATAAAAAATATCTAATTTTTAATAATATAAAAAATTAGATATTTTTCTTCTGCCAAGCGTTCCATGACGGCTCATAATTTTTTTTTATTGCATTTTAAAACACCTTTTCCATGACAATCCACTCGATAAGATCCGCAAAAAATATTATTATACGTAAGTTTAATGTATTTAGTTTCGTTAATGCCATACATTTTTAATATATAGTTTCGTAAATTCTTTACATTTTGAATTAATTGACGTTTTCTTGTAAAATTTAATTACTATCAGACATAAACTGAAAGGGTTATGATGCTGTGATGTACGGATGTACAGACAGAGAGACATGACGAAATATTAAGGGTTACAATTTTCACTATCAGGCTATGGATCTCTAAAAACTCATACATTTGTACAATGGATACATTCAAAAAGAATTTACATTATTCACTTTTATCAGTGTAGCTAAATAACAATTTAACATATGTTCAGTAATGAGGGGACTTATTTTCTGAAATAAAAGAAATATAAATTTTTTCTTCCATAATTATTATAAATATTTCTTTTTCTCCATCATTGTAAATTAAAATTGTCTTGACAGTTACTCTCAGTGAGCTAACTAAATAAAATTATTTTTAAAGCTGAATTTAATTTATAGTAACTTAAAATATTTTACTTTATAAAACAGATATATATATATATATATATATATATATATATATATATATATATATATATGTATATATATATATATATATTTATATATATATATATATATATATATATATATATATATATATATATATATATATTTATATATACGTCTATACTGTTTCAATTCGTAGCATACGGTCTGATTAATAATTAACTGGGAATTGCTATTCCAAGCGAAATGGTCCCAGAAGAATGTCCGTGCAACTTACTCTTTATTTTCTGTCCTTTTTCTAGTTATCTCCATTATTTCTACTTGAGTTATTTGTAGATATATATATAGTTTTTCATTTCATTAATTTTCTCACTTTTCTGAGTAAAACGAAACGCTTTTATATTATTCGTGGTTACGAATTATTTTCTGAGGGGTAATATTACAGTCACGTAGTTTTAAGTAATTATGTATTTGACTTGGAAAGTATCTTTAACGAGTAATATTTATTTGATCAGTATGTTAGTAGATGATTTAAAATACCTACTAATTTAATAAACAGGATATGCATAAGTAATTATTACAGGGCATTAGCATAATTGTTAGAAAAGTTATGGTTTTTTTGAGAATAATAATTATTGAAGTATTACTCAATTATCTCTTTTCAATTTTAAGCGTTTATTTGTTGTAAGATAGTTTCTTAGGCACCGTAGATACAAAACCTTTTTTCGTCACTCTAGACATTTTTTAAAATAATTTCTGTGAAATTTTTATTAATGTTCAAAAGATTTTATATCTAAAAACTACAATAAACTGAACGATAATTACTTCTTTCTCAGGAAGTTCAGAGCGTTTTGAAATTTTATATCTTTGTCTTGTTATTTTTTCACGCTACCCTTATTGGATGCATAGTTTGCATTTTGAATGTACATAAAACTATTAGTACTACACATAGTACTACAAATATTATTTCCCTCATTTGGTTCTATATAACATCAACTATATAATATACTTATAGTTTGGGAGCACTATTTTTCATGCCCTTAAATGTATTACTTTATTAAAATTTATCTCTAGGATTTCTAATATTTTGAGGGTAATTCCTGTGAAATATACTTATTTCTATTCAAATAATATATAAGAGATTTTGCGTATGTTAGAATGGAGATATAAAAAACGAATATTTTTAACATCGCGCTTTAATTTTTCATTTACTTAAATTTCTTGCTTAAAAATTACAAAATTAAATATTGAAGAAGTTAATATATAGCCGATGAAAAAAATAGCAGTAAAATTTAATTAAATATTTTATGTTCATCATGTACCTACTGTGACAAAAAAAACGAAATTTCTTTTCGGGATTTAACGTTTTTAATAGAGCGAGAAATTGGAGGAGAATGGATGAAGAAATAAAGACATCATAAATTATATAACGTTGCTTGACCTGAACATAAAAATAAATCTTTAAAATGAAATTATATCTAATACCGTTAAATTAGAAATATGATGGAAAACGTACACGTTTTTTAGTTTATTTGACAGAATTACATCTAACTTATTTTTAGAAACGAACCAAAATATTTTTAATTATTACCGAGTAAATGCGGTTTAAAAAGTGCTGCTAAAAACGTACTCCTGTGTACGTCATTTTTGCCACGGTTATTCATCACATTTATGATAATAATAGATTGAAAGTTATAATTTTAGCTCGAGTTGAATACCTTTAATTCAAGTTTATTTTTCTAAAACCATAGCGCTAAGTCTTTAAAAATTTTGCTGCAGAAAGGTTCTGCTATTCATCTAAAATAGAAATTCACAATATAGAGTATGTACCATCACTAAATAGCACCATTTCCATCCGTTATAGTTAATCATGCAATACACTTTTTTTTAAATCATACCACCTTTTTTACTGAAATTTAAAAATTGTTATAAGTCATTAACATGAAAATGCATCAACCTGTAAATTTTATTTCGATAAACATAAGAAATTTGGCAATATTGCATAATATTCTTACAGATGAAACGGTGAATATGACTTTTCTAACTATCCCTTTCATTTGCATAGTTTTACAAAAGAAAGTTATAAAAAAGAAAATGATAAACGATAAAATAATAAATTTTCGATTCCAAAGTCATAGTTGTTTACAATTTGTAAATAAAAATCATTGCCATTTTAAAATATTTAACATTAATAATGCGCCTAAATATCTAAGATTATAAAAAACACTCTTATCGATTTTTAAAATAAACTTATTTTTATAATTATTCATACGATATTGTTTCATTTATCATTTATATAAATTATTGTTCGCTTCTTAGTAACAATATTAAATTTTTGTAATACGTTATCGAGTAAGTGGAATTAGTGAATATGTCATTTTTATTGTTAGCGAATATTTGGATTTTATTTTAGTGTATGCTGAATGCAATAATAGTACCGGTGAAGCTCTTAGGAAAGCTGAGCGGTACCCGAATCGACTTTAGGTAAGTATGTAAATACATTCTAAAACAAATTAATTTGAATTGTAATTATCGTGACGCGTGCAAAAATTTATTTTCAAATACAAATATAGATGTTATGAAATTAAATACTTAGTAAATTAGTAAATTATAAAAGGAAGCAAATGTATGATATTAAGTGCACATATTTTTACTTTATTTCATTAATTTATAAGTGAAGCATGCTAAGTTAATGAAGAATGAAATGTTCACTTTTGTTTTCTAGTTTTTTTCTAACGGACAAATAATAATTCATCTTGACAAAACACTATTTACACAGGTGCTAATTTTCACATAATTATGATTTCATACTAAATTTAAACTTTAATTATTTTATAAACTAGGCCATTGATTTAAAAAAAATAACATTTTTTTCTAAATTATACACGATTAATTGCACAAATGGTTGACGTGGCGCCATTTAGTGACGATACGTACTTTATGTATCAAAATTTAAATTACAGAGCACAACAGGATACCTATGAAAATATGAAAAATGATCCTAATAAACGAATGCGACATTATAACTTCATCACTCCTGTCCGCCTGGTGGATTTACTTTCATCGTAAAACGTAAATAGTTAACAGGAGTTTCATAATTAAAACGTAGTCCCGCGGCGGGCTCGAGGGGATGTAGCTTTTATTAAATCCGCGTCGATAAGCTGGCGAGCTTTATGTGCATTGCCGTGCCGGCGACAGATTATTGGTTTATTGTTGAAATGAACAACTACTTTGTTATCTATTTACGTGCGAGCACTCACGTGTATTCATTAGCTTAATTGCGAGTGCCAGATTGCACTGCGCATATTGTTTGGTGACCTAATTATTGAAATTTGTGTTTATTTAGTATTTTATTTTTATTTAGTATTTATATTTTATATTGTTTTGTTTTATTGACTTATGTGAGTTATATTTATTTATATAATTTATACATGTAATAAAATGGTAACGAGATCGCATCTGTGGCATCTCGTAATCACATAAAGCCCATTGAATGGATTTTAATGAATCTTTACAGTCTCTATATCTTAGAGGTTTAGTTAATATGGGTAATATAGATCATCACGATATGTTTTATTGAATGTGAGCAGCAAAAACGTAGGCAATTAAGTAAATTAATTATCATCAATACCTATTTCTTTCAGAAGCAACCATCATAACGTAGTATCATAATTCGCCAGGCATTTTATTATTTTTAGTAAAACCTTTTTTTATTATTTTTCCTTAGATGACAGTATTCATAGTAATTTTAACAAATATTTTTTTAAATTTAATTTTACTTAACATTTTTCAACTCACTTATAGCAACCTCAATATCGTCACAACCTATCAGCTTCTAGGGCCGAGCACTCGTAGGCGTATAAGTAGAGGGAGAAAATTTGAAAGTCATGAAGTAAAGAATAAAAAAAAAATGTTCTCATGTGAAGAGCAAGATGATAGTATTCACTAGATGGCAATATTTGTTATACCTTTAATAAATATTTGTATTTAATAAAACATAACCTTATATATTTTACCTACTAGTAATTGTAATATCTAGTAGTCGTAGATAAATAGTAACTATAATACTCTAGGACGTCCACAAACTCGAATAGTATACTAGAGGGATAAAGTTGGAAAATATAAATGTGTGTAATATGGCAAAATATTTCTTCCCAGAAGAGCGTGCAGAACTGGTAGAAATATATAAAATATTAGAAAGTATTTTTATAATTCTTCAGTAGATGGTAGTATTGTTTTCAATTTTGACAGATATTTTTAATTTAAAATGCATAATTTTTTTTAATTTACCTATTATTAATTCTAATATCATTACCATCTATCAGGATCCAGGGCTCCCACATATTCGTAATTATAGATTAGATGGAGAAAGTTTGAAAATATAGAAATGCACAATATTTCTCGCCTGAAGAGCGGGTAGAATTGTCATTCTTTTTGACGTAATAATTACCTAACATAATTATTTTATATTAGTGGAAAAATCCAGAAAGTTGATATGAGTAAGTAGTTCTAGATATTTTGAGACTAGCCCTAACTCGAACAGGTATAATTTACCTCTTTACGGTATTAAATCAGATGTTAATTTCATTTACTTTTAACATTAGTATGTTTGTAGCTTTGGTCTTTAAGACAATAAATATAAGGTTAATCGAAAAAAATAATGTTTATAATTAGGTATAATTTATTTATATTTGTGATCCAGTTAATTATAAAATAATATCAGAGCTCCTGTTGACTTTTTATGTCGATGCTGTTCTAGTAAAGGCCTCAATTTTGATGGAAATAGCATAACCCTATTTTTAAAAAATGTGTTTATGCCACCCTTGAAAACGTGTATGATTCTGAGTTATGTAACATTCCAATTACTAAATATGAGTAAGTAGTTTTGATGAAATGGTTCTTGTACTTTTAATATCAAGTTAACATTTGAAACACTAAATATTAAAAAAAATCATGTTTGAAACCACAATTTGTATAAAATAATTTTAATTAACCGTTCTTCAATTTATAGCATTTAGTGCACGAAGAGACACTAGTTAGCCTTGAAGTTTACATTTATATTTACTACCTATTAATATTTATTATCCTAAAACTATCTACCTACAAACTATATTTCAAATACAACATGTTAGAAACAAAACTCAACAAAGGTTCGATTTTGAGACTCGTAATCCTTATCCTAATGTTGGTGAAAATACAAGACACAATATTTTCACGAACATTGTATTGTAAATAATCTTTTTTCCTTTCCCACGTTAGCAAAATCGTGAGTAAAAGTTAGTTTTCCAAAGCAAATCTCCCTGTCTGTCCGTGTGTACAATTATAACGACTAACTAAATTATCTTGCCAGGTTTTAGCATATTTATTCTTTACATGTTATAAAAAGGGCTATCTGTTTGTATGACTATTTGTATATCTACAAATAACTTGAGAACCATGATTTCGATTTGCATGTTTTTTTATTTTTAGATTAATTATCTGATCAGACATTGATATTTGTGCTATTAAGCTGCAATTTAAGAGATTTGAATAATAATATTTTTTACAAAAGAAGTCAAGAGAATAATGTTTAGAATAATTGAATAAAATAAGGTAATTTTTGGCGATGCTAAATGCTGGCGGTTTCTGTGTTTCTTAACACTTTGTCGAGCAGTGATCTATGTTTATTCCAATATATTTTAAAAAGTAATAAGATTATATTTGATTTCATAATTAAAACCGAGTAGAGTCTTATAAGGTTTATGCTTATACCGATCACTTTGAATCAATATAATAATTATATTATATTGATTTAATCTGGGCGGTTTAATATGATTCAGAGAGGGTTGTTAATTTGTTGCGGTGCTTTTTACTAGTTAAGATCTGGAATCGTCTCGTGACTTCCCTAAAAAATTAAGAGCGAGGAAAGTAAGCTTTTTCAGTGTTAAAAATCAGACTTACTTTTAGCAGACACAGTCTAATATTTCCATTAAGGTTCACTCAAAAGCATCTCCGGTTTGAAAGTACTTCACGGTGTAATCTCATTGTTTCCAGACGTTGGCGGTCGGTTACGAGAAATATTTCTAAGTGCTACTTTCGTCCTCGTCTCTTTATTTTGCGCTTTTACTTTTCAGGAAATTTCGGGTACTTGGATATGTAACAATCAGAATAAATAATTCGTTGTTGACTTTCATTTCTTGTTAGATTTAACTACTTAGGTGGAAATTTCAGCGGAAATTTCATCATTGTTATTTCTTGTACAAGCATAGAAATAAACTAACAAATCACATCATCTCTAACTGCAGTGGAATGTTTATTACTATCTTCACGAGCTTCTTTTATCTGCATTTGTTGTCATTATTACAACTTACTCATTTATTGTGATTTAAAAAAAATCTCATTTAATTCCTTTCTTCGTATGGAATCTACTCAATATTATAGATCTGTGGAAATATGTTTTCGTAGTGAGATTAAATTGAAATCGTATATTCCTACTAATACAATTAAAGTAATACGTTGTTTGTATTTTTGTTTTTTTTTTTATTTTGGATTTCGTCTAAATTTTATACAAAGATAACATATATTCTTAATTAAAAGATAAGCTAAATATAATTATGGTATAATGTACTGAAGCACAGCAGTGAACAAAAAGCTTAACAAAAAGTTATACCCGCGTAGGAAAGATTGAATGCGTTGCTACTTATTTAATATATAAAAGTAGTGATGTTCCATTTAATACGTCAAATTCATGGGTTAATTATTGTATGGCATTTTAGTCTAAAATAATTGGTGCAGCGCATTGCAATTCATCACAACAAATGTTGAAAATGAGGTTTGTGAAAATATTTTGAAGATAAACCTTACCTTGTAACAACATAACTGACCTAATTCAAAAATCTATATCTTTTTGAAAAATAAATGTTTTTTACGTTTTCTTAATATCACGCGGGCGCAGCTGCGAGTAAAAATTACTTATATGTATATAATAAAGTGACGTTAAAATTGTTTGACTGCATAAGATGCATGGATGGTAAAAGGTTGTGACAAAATTGGCAGTGGGCACTAAGTAATTTTACTTTGTGTGGTTATAGATACTGAAATAATTGATGGAAATCGACTGAAATAATTCTGTTTGGAGGACATATTGCATGTCAATTTGAAGCTTAATATATTTAAATTTAAAAAAAACTGAGAAATTAAAACTCAATTTCTATTTAAAATTTACACTGACATTCCACTTAAAGGGATTCTATTTAAAGGGATGTACAAAGAATTCAACTCGACTTTGCACCTATGGTGAGAAACAATAATTTTTTTAATGTTTTCCTACAAATTAATTAGTATATATATATATATATATATATATATATATATATATATATATATATATATATATATATATATATATATTATCACCCATCTACTCGCAAAATTTCAAATATATAGAACTAAATTTACAAAAAAAAGGAAAATATGATGGACGATTGGACGTAAAGAAACGACAAAATTAAAGAAATTACGAAATTATATTCACTATGTAACACAATAAAAATTCCAAAACAAATTGCTGAACGAGACTTGAGTGGATAACATTGACGATATCCATGAAATAATATAAATAGAAGGACCTACATAAAGACATACATAAGGACATGCATAAGATGAAAGAACCTACACATCTGAATAATATGTAAGTTACACTATAAAATTTGTTCACTCTGTACGAAACGGCCGAAATAATAAAACATAAAATTAATAAAATAGAAAACAGGTTAAGTCCAATATTTGCTACGAATTAATCGCCGATACCTAAATAAAATACGGCTACGTTACGAAGTATAATAATATAATACGCGGATCGTAAAATCATACAACAAACATAAAATGAAAATATATAACAATGAAACATGCGCCCATAAATTATCTTTCATTTGACCTAAAATATATAATCGCAATCGCTACACTGCGTCGTTTGATGAAAAAAAAACGTAATTGCCTAAACATACATCCCCGAACAACATATCAAAAGGCTTATATGAAGCCCCTAAATAACTCCTGTCAATACAAAAATAACGTTTTAACATATCCATTCATGTCGTATCCCGTTCGTCCTTTATATTGAAATTCCTTTTAGAAAAGGGCGTAAGTCAATTCTGATATTTTAAAATCGATACATCATTCTGTCACGGGCACGCTCTGCTTGGACACGAGTATATATAAATAGACTTGTATACGGGATGCTAAATATATCTCATATGCGAGGAAACGTGTATTTTTGTATCTACCCTTCAGGGTTTTCATTGATTTTCTGGATTGACATTAATTTATTTATCGCAGTTCAATAAGTCAAGACGGATTTTTTGTTAATTATATCTTATCGTCAGTATGCCTGTTTCGTTGTGGGCATGCTGTAGTAATGGGTTAAAAATGTAGGTCTAAATCGGTAGTGTCAGTAACTGGTAATAGAATTTTTACTATTTTCTTTCGAAACACGTAGATTCGCCGTTGGAAACGATTTACAAACATTAATTTTTCACAATGTAAATATGAATATATTAGCTACTATGTATTCAATAGGCGTAAAAACATAGTGTCTATTAAAATAATATTATTTATCATATTGAATATATTTGGCGTTAATTTTGTAGAAATTCATAATTCACAATTAAATGAAACTACGTGAAATAATACTACATAGTATTATTTCTACTTTCTTTAATTTCTTTACCACGACCTAGGTTTCGTTATATTACAACATCTTCAGGTGGGATATTAGCAAAGATCTTCTATCAAGAATCTTTGCTTATATTCCACCTGAAGATGTTGTAATACAACGAAACCTAGATCGTGGTAAAAAAATTAAAGAAAGTAGAAATAATACTACATCACGTAGTTTCATTTAATTGTGATTATTTGTCATCATGTAAATATAAAGGTGTTTTTAGAGGTATACAAGTTTTTTAGAGGTATACATCTCAGTCACTTTTTCGAGCACTTGGGGATGGTGTATTGACAATAACGCAGCAAATGTTGTCTTCCCAGTGGTCCAACGTCTGTAATTTATCGGCGTAAACTAGCGACTTCACATATTCTCATAGAAAATAATCCGTAAATGTGATATCGCTTAATCGTGGAGGCCAATTCACAAGGACATTACGCGAAATTTTGCGCTCATCGAATGTTTCCTGCAATAAATTAATTGTGGCGTGTGCTGTATATCATGTTGCACCGTTTTGTTGAAATCAAAACTCTTGAACGTTGATGTCATTCAACTGGTAACGAAAAAGCCAGTAATAATGAATTTAAGGCGCTTTCCATTGACTGTAACGATCTCATCTGCATCATCTTCGAAGAAATACGGTTCAATGATTCCACCAGTCCATAAAACATACCAAACATTATTTTTTTTGTGAATGTAACGTCTCAATAATGGCAAATGGATTTTTTTCACTCCAAATCTGGCAATTTTGTTTATCGACGTGGTCATTCAACCAAAAATGAGACTCATCGCTGCACAAATTCTTGATCGAAAAAGTAGTTGAGAATTGAATTTCCAGATTGCGTTTCATTCGAGCTAGCCGCTCATATATCTGAAATTGTATTTAAACATAAATGGCATATCATATCTTTTAAATGAAATCAAAACCATGGCTATTATCATGATTGTTATCTGTTTTTTTTCATTTTAAAGTTCTATTAAAAAAACACCCATACACATTACCTTTAAAAAACACCCATTATAAACATATTGTCTAGTATAACTTTCATTATTAATATACTTTTATAAATACAAAGTTATTTTTATAGTGGAATTAATTTACTTGTATATCGTTTCTATGACCTTTTTACAGATCCAACTACATATCATAAGTTGGCTGACTATTACTCGTAAATTAGTGGAGTCTACTTAGCAGTGACAATTTTCCTTTCAATTTCGTTATATATGTCATTATTTTGAATATTTTAAAGACATTTAAAAAGAGCATTTAGTCTCGTAGGGGATGGAGACACGTAACTTAAAACGACCACTTTAAGCTAAAAGACGGGCAATTTAGAGTTTAATATTATATAAATGGATTCCTATGCCGAAAAAATGTTTTTGACATAGTGCCAGTATTTTTGAAAGACCTATTTAATGAGAAAAAATGGGGTATGGAAAAAAAATTCATTGCCACTTTATATGTTGGGGGGCTACCCAAAAATGTTTCTTCTTAAAGATTGTATTTCTAACTTTGCAGATGTTATAAGACGGCTGTAATGTACAGATAGATAGTCTGTGACTAATTTTGCTAAGGAAGAACCCGAAAAATGGAAATTAACAATGTTTGCGTGTGTCCGTTGTACGGTCTACCGCTTAAACTAATGGATCGAATTGGATGAAATTTTATATACGGCATTTTTCCTCCAGTAATAGCTATCTTTTCTTTTTTCCTAACCTTACTATTTAAGGTATTTTACTTAGTTAAAAAAATTAAATTCGACTTTCACTAAAATGCATTCAACGATTTTTTTTTTAAATTATATTATATTAGAAGAAATCCTTGACAAGAAAAAAGAAAACAGGTATAGGAGTGTCTGAAAAGATCTACTTGGATCTCATCCAAGTATCCGAGATCGCACCCAATATTCCTTAGTGTTTACTTGTACGTTGTATAGAAATGTTACTTTTCAGATAAAATTAAGAAAAATGGATAGATAAATTATAAATAAATTTAATTTTGGCTATTTTGCACGGAGATTAACGATTATAAAAAACAAATTTGTTCATTACATAACATGAAAGTAAGTTTTTCGATAATCATACAGAGAAAAACTTATTTGTTCTTGATTTTAAGCTAATTTCCATGGAACGTTTTATTATAATCCGTGTAGTACGATAAGGTGATAAGGAGAGAGCCAAAAAAGGAAAGAATATTTTGTCCTGAATCTTTTTCTGATAATAATTAATTACAGTTTTTCACAGTCATCATGTATAATTTTTTATACAAATACGAGGATAAAACATTCTCAAGTATGTGTTAAACATTTTGTAAGATCATTTAGAATAACTTATTACGATTGATTGAAACTTCTGCCTCAGCATGTTATAATTTAGCTTTCGTCAAGTGAGCTCAAAACACTTCTGCGAATGAAAATATAAACATAATATGCTACAAGTATAGTATGTGTGAAGATAACCGAGACTATGAATTAAAAACTGAGTTCCATGACATTTTGTTGACAGCCAAAACTTTTTGCGCATTCAGCTCAGAATATATTTTAAGATTGTTGCATTAACGGAATTAAGTGTTTCTTGTTCTGCGGATTATTGAGTTGCATCATCGTTATAATTGGGATGGTATTTAAATCGTATAGTAAACGTATCTATATTTTTTTTCTGTTTGTTTACTATTTATTTACTTCGTAAGTTTGTCATGTTTTGTTTTTATTAAAGCTTTGATATTATTGTTTTTTACTAACCTGATTATGATTATTTTAACTTAATTTGGCCCCTTTTTATTTATGATGTTAGTCAACATAAAAAATTCTTAATGTTTAAAATTTAAATTCGAACTAACGAATAAAATAACAACGTCTTTTGTTCAGCACGGATATGGATAACAGCTGTTCACAGAATGTAAACAAACGATTTTGAGACGCTATAATTTTGTCTTACAAAAAATATATTTTTTCGTAAGTCCAGCCGAGATATTTGATTAAAACCATTTTCCAATATTACGGCTAAAGCACAGTTCCTACCAATTTAAATTTATACTCAAGTAGGGCCCATAAATTATTTCCAATTATAAAATCTTATTCAAAATACATTCGCATTATGGACACCCATAAACTATCCCTGACTTCGTAACTATTCACCAAAGTAAAATTTAAAAGACTTATATATTATAATGAAGTCTACAAAAAAGTTCTAGAATATACATGTATAGTAATTATTATAGACTGCTTGTTTAATTGATTTTATATTTCAACATTAAGCTGCATTGTTCCGTAGCTGGCTAACAAACAGAATAAATCACGTAACCATTTATAATAATGTAAATAAATGAATACAAAAGATTTATTATAAAAAAAATAAAATAAAATGCAATCATGGTTCCTTTTAAGCTTGTTAAAAAAAATCTATAACATTTGTTACTTTATAGCAGCAATATAAATAGAGCAAAAAATGTCATACGGATACTAAACACGTAAACAGTATTACTCTGCAGAAACAATAACCGACGTTCTCATGCGAGAATTGCTCATAAAACCACATTTCCATATCCACCAAGCGAAGACGATTTTAACTACTATTTAACTTCGCACATACGTTCGATTACAGGCTCTTGATAGATTGAATTAACAATAAATACTTACACATACGCATTTTGTGTCACTAATTAGTAAATAAATGGCGCAGTCGACAACTTTGTGTCAATGCCGACGTGTTGTGTGACATTTAAATTATACATCACTTACTTAGGTCGCCCTAAGTACATATTACGTAACGGAATTATGCTAAGTAATACGATGTTGAAATTATGACTTTGTCGCTATTTAGGTAATAATACATGCCGTAGAGGGTTACCCATAACAATTTCAAATGGTATTCACCTATCATCTCACGGTTTATCGCAAAGAATCTTCATAGACCCACAATGATTTTACAAGTATACTTCACCAGATTCAACTTGAGTCTTCAAAGATTATATCTACGAAAACTTTCATCCTTTGGGGAAAAAATATTCCTGATGGATTTAACGTCTCAATTTTTTCGAGAATTTTTTAATAAATAATATGAATGTTTCAAAAACCGATTCACTCTTAACCATGGTATGGTAACTAAAAGAATTATGTCCCTGAAAAAAGTCGAAAAATTTATTTAATTGTATACTGATGCACTTAACGAAAAAAGTATATAGATATACATAGATGTACTTATCGTAGTTAAACAAAAATCATATCGGTAGCCACAGGTATAAGCCGGAATAATTCCTAGAGCAAACTTGTTTAAACTCGCTCCGGAAGCATTCCATTAAGTATTGAACATCGGAACTAAGTCCCTTTTCTCTGAACGTTCTTGAACGGTCAGAGAAAAGGCACTGAGATTATTTGAACGTTCGAAGAAAATCATTTAATTTACCAATGACTCTTATACTTTCAAAAATTGAGAGATCTGTGGTTAAAAAGTCGGTTAAAACTGATAAAGTTATTAAATAAAAATATAATAACGTTTTAAAATATTTATGGCAAATTAACTATTATGTACTCAGTAAGAATACATTTGTCGTCAACCAAAATCGGACGAAAGTGTCAGTTCATACGTAATATACAGTTTCGATGAACAAATGTCTCGAAAACGAATTTAAAGTGACATCTTGGATCAGTTCCTTCTCTATCGTAACCTAGTTATTTCATATATGATGTTGCTATTATATAGTTAAACCTTAGCCATATTGTAAATATTTTAGTTTCAAGGCAATTAGATTTGACAGTGGACGGGTACATTATCAGGTCGTCTTTTAGCACATACTGCTGCTCGATATATGATTGAAAAGTGCCTTTAAAAATATAGTAACAAAAACAAATAACAAACTAAGTGTGGCAAGCAGAAATATTTAATGATGTTTGTAATCACGACGGTTAGTTATTTTTACGTTTAACTACTATAACCTTTCAAGTATTGTCATGTGTAAAAGAGTGGTTCTATTTCGGGGATTGTATTATTATTACATATATTTTTGTCTAATTTGGCTTCTGAGAAAAAGACTTAATCTGTGTTTTTTATAAATCAAGTGCGCGCGTGTGTGTGGGTGATGCTCACGTTGATTATTTTATCGTCATACATGTTTAGATTATTAATATTATGAAGCTATTACGATTATTAATACTTTACACTTTAGAATTGAACCAATTCCAAAATTTACGAAATTTAAAAATAATTGAATTTTAAACGGTTTTCTATTTATTTTCTACCACGGCACTTTAGGTTAATATAATATTTATCAGTTGTTTATCGGTCATTTGTTCTATATAATCAAATCATGTGGACACAGATTTTTAATTTTTTTTTTAAATTACAGCCACACTTACTTTATTCGGTATGATTTGGTTATATAAAAAAGTATTGCAAGTATTTGATGAAATATATTTTGTAAACAGGAACCAATTCTTAAGACAATGTTTGGAAAATATACAAGTGGTAGCTGAGTCTACAGAGCGCCACATAAAATAACTAAAATAAAAATTGATGTGTGAAAATAACTATTTTTATCAATGAAAGCGTAGGCTTAGGTTTCTGATATGCTGTTCTAGAAGTCTGCTTAGCCAGGATCGACGAATCTTGCAATTATATATATACCTGCTGCAATTTCCGCAGTTAGATTTAAGCTGTAGTGGAATAAATCGATATTAGACTACTCCTCACTATCTTTATTCAACTGATTTTGTTTTTTTGGTACTATATTTGCACACCTGAACAAAGTTTGTTGCGGTAGTCAAATTATTACCGTAAAGAACCTTTGCGTTTATTTTACAATGATTACTTCCCATTCATAAGGTTGATTTTTTGAGTTATTTTGCTAATTTAGTCTGAAAAAATATCATTTCCAAATTGACGTCATATCTTGCTGCTAACTCAATCGTAATTTGAGAGGAATCGGAACACTTTCAGTAATTATTATCAGCCTTATCTTTAAGCGTTCACGGAACTTATTTTTGAGATGAAAATATCAGAAATTTTCCTAATGAAAGCAAATGAAATAGTACCGTATAATGCAAACACGTATTACAAATAACATGAATTGTCCTCACGAACTTTTCAATGCAGGTAAATATAGTGAAATCTTGTAAAAAACAAGGCGCAGGCACACACAAGTTTTAAAAGCAGAGTGTTGTGACTATAAAGGAACATATATTCTAATTTAGAATTTATTTCTAAACCGAAGATGTTGTATTATGAAGGGGATTTCAGGAAAATCGCCAATTTTATATGATAAAATATGTTAAGAGTAGAACGTCAATGTCCAGTGAAGGAAACCAAATATAACAACAATCCATTATCTTGCATACCTGCACTTAGTAAAAGATTTTACTATGTTTTAAACAGGTAAGTATTACATGCAATGATATGAGAAGACCTGTAATTTAAATGAACACTGATTAAAATACTCCTCTCCTTTAAATTGATTAGGAAAAATAAAACTATTAAAAATTTACTATCTAGGAAGTCGCTATAATAATAATGTCGTCAAGAATTTTTTTTTATTTTCAAATTCATTTAATATCTTGAGACAGTATTTAATTAAAATTTAGGTGGAAAGAAAATATTTTTTAAATTCATGATGATAAAGGTTTCCTCTGAAGGTATGATGAAGATAGCGTTTTTTGGTCACTAACTTTAAATATTTCAAAAATTTTATTTTCTATTCAGAGTAACTAAAAATTATAAATGAATGTCTCGAAATGTAGAAAGCAAAAAAAGAAAAAAGATACTTGATGTTTCTGCATCATTTTAACAAAAAAAAAAACAAACAGTTAAAGATTTAACAAGCAACCTAAGTGATAGTGTTTTCCAAACCTTAGCAAAATACAAAAAAAAATTAAAAATTCATGTATAAAATAAGTAGATGTATCATTACGTGTGGACTTTCTGTACAACAACATTACTAAGATAAGTTTTCTCACTTACTTTTACGTTTTCTTTCATTTTTTATATTTCGAATAATGTAGATCATCCTTACAAGTAAATTAGTGTTTGAAATTTGGACATCCATTTTCAGCGAGGTTTGTGCCAGGTTTATTATTTACTGACCATATCAAGTTATTTTCTGTTACCAGGTCGCAACTAATTAACTATGGTCACAATATAACATTGTGGATTGAAGTGCAGTGAACGCCTTGTGAGCAAACGGTCGCTATTCTACACTTAACTGCGCTAAAAAGTTAATATACTTTTAGATGATGTGATAAAGAAAGCGATTTGGAAAACTTCATTACGTTGGTGATTCGATGAATTTTAAACTCGTATCATAAAATTGTTTGCTGTTTACTGCAAAGAATGAGTAGATAACAGTGAAAAGCATTTGGATACGGTTATATTATATAGAGAAATTAAGATCGTTTTATTTCTTTTGTTTCCGATTAACCTTTTGTTGGACCCATTATGTTTTTGTACATTGCTGTTGGGAAAATATTGATTTTGTAATATTTATATAAAATTTTAAAACAAACATTTTACGTTCTAGAGCATTGAAAACTTCTTCCGTTCTTGAATAAAATAAGTTTTATTATAACTCCACGTACAGCTAAGTTTCATAATTAGATTTCTTAAATTTTCGTATTCAATTGCTAATTATCGAATCATCACTCTACTGGGGCTGTGATTGGGTTAGAATTGATTAAAATTTGTTTATAAGAATGTGTTCCCATTCTTTGTATTAAATTTAGACTTATTCCTTATTTATCATTACTGAAAGGTGTATTGTTTTAATGTTTTAGTGGAAAACATTAATAAATGTATAGATTAACTAAAGGAAGTATATTATTTTCACTAGTTATATATCATGGAAAATTTAAAATGCAGGGAGAGATCATACTCACTTACTCAATATACATATGTTGTCCTACAAATACAAAATACAAATAAAATCATACAAATACAAAACTTGTTTAAAAAATTTAAAAAAATATGAGATAAAATAGATAATATTTCCATCTGTTTTGCCTATTCAGTGTAGTTCTGAAAAAGGATCTTCGCAATTTTGACATGAAATAAAAAAATAATAGTTGCCGGCAAAATAAATATGCAAAATACGTATTTTGTAGATATTTAATTAGTTTTCAGACATTCATAGAATCATAAATCTGTCATAGACTTGACCATGAATTAAATTCTTCTTTGTGTTTTGTACATATATTCTCACAATCTTATTTAGATCTATTATTATCAACGATAAATCATGACGTATTTATGTGCAATTGACTGTGAAGATGTAACCGTGTATGGGAAGATTAAATAGAAAGCCAATGTATTCACATGTCTATTGTGAGACGAAGCCTATTCAAATGGTAATAATATCTAACATTCAATGTTCTATTCATCCTTTGTTAACTTATTGTACGTTTAACCTGTTGATCGGTGAGATTCGGTCTTGTATGCGGGTTTTACGTGTATGTCGTGGTACAATAACGACTGTATTAATCGAATGAAGATTAATAAATTTTTAAAAGCTTTTTTTACCACCTTAAAACAACTGGATGATATTTAGCAAATTTGTCAAGTTTTATGTAGTAATACTAAATTTTTTACCTCAATTTTTTTCTATGTAACTTTAGAATCAAAATCAACTGTGATTAGTGTAAAAAGTTACCACTTAGACTTTACAATTGATCTTTTAACCTAATTAAGTCTATGATTTTTTTTAAATAATATTTTATCATCTTGCGATGACTAATTAATAATAAAACAAATATTTTGTGTTGACACAACGTGCAATAAAATTAATAAGGAAGAAACATAAATAAATAAGGCAAATGTGTCATTATCATGAAACTCGTAAAACTTTTTATTAAATTAAAAAAAAAATTAAGTAGATTTACAAAACAAAATTTTAATCTGTTGTCTCATTTTAATCTACAGTGCAAATCAAAATTTTAATCTGTAGTGACATTAATAGGAAAACATAAATTTTCATTTGATTGTAGGACATCACGAAAGTTTTAGAGCAAAATAGAACAAAAAAATATGTCCCACTAAACATTGATATGAATTCGCACAGGTTAATTAATGGTACCTACTCAAGTAATAAAGGAGTACAGATTGTACTAAGAAATAAGATATGTATAATAAGAAATTTACTAACCGCTTGGCGTATCAATGTAGTAGCAAGAGCTTACGAATATCGTGTTTCATGAAACGATGAACATACTATAACTCACTGATATGAAACAATGATCAAACTGGCTGATTAAATATCATTGAGCTTTTGAAAGTAGATATTTACAATAAAAACTAGTGTTGTTACATTAGTTAAAAGGAGCGTGAATTCATGTGTTATTTCTCATATGTAATTGTTACATTTACAATGTTTGTACTCATTTAATTTTATGTGAGAGGGTTCTTTACACATTATTAGTGTGAGCAATTTAAACGATTATATTTTTACACAGTGCGTGCTCGTCCTTGGTCATGTGTAATTTTCTCGCTTAAAATTTTATCTTAAGCTTTCTGTCACTTGCAAGTAAATTATTATAAAGTAAATACGCACCCGTATCCTCACACTCTCTCTCGCATACACACACATACGCACAAATACACAGTCACTATTTTTTCTGTATGTAAGATATAATTAAAAATCAAAATACATTGTACATACACAAAAAATACGGATGACGGATAAGTGCTATGGTTAGATATATTTAATTATTTATTCAAAGACTGACGAAAGAAGTTATAGTCAAATTAGCGCATAATAAAAATATCAGAGCATGAAACTAGACTATGGCTCTAATTATGTGTGCACGGAATGGTTAGAATGTTTATGTATCAAGTTAGTTGTGTTAGTGAATTTGATATATAATATAGAAATCAGTTATCAAAATTAGTTTCTGAATTAGAATTAATTTTTTTATATGCACAAAGTTCATAAGTAATTATACTTTATACCCTTATTGCTGGATGCTACACATGAGCTTTGTGGTACTCGTAAAGTGATTGTTAATGATGACGAAAAATGATCTTTGACACTCACAAGTTGGCTCCTGTAGTAAGATCTAAAAGATCCTAGAAGAAACTAAAATATAAATGTGAATGTGTGTTAAAAAAATCAAAGTGAAACAATGCAACACCATCCGGTTCAAAATGCGTCTTAGGTTAAAAACACAAGATATTTATAAGGTCTCATGATAGTATAATGTCACTTCGGATAAACAACTTTGAGTTTTTTTCTCTTACCATGTCGATGTATAATTCAGAGGATTATTTAGTATGTGTGTTCCGTCTATTCTTCTAGAAGTCTAAAGCATATGCGAAATTAATTTTTGACTTATCATTTGATATAAATGTCAAGGATCCTATTTGAAAATGATTCAAAATACTAAATGAAAAATTATTAGAATTTAACTTTACTTTGAATTTTCGCGAACGGCATTTTCTGGTGCCAGTGGATGGAAACAAGTGGGACCCCAACGCCCGTTTGTTCCAATAATATGAGGGAGGCCAGATTGCTGACAAGCCGGATTGAGAGCTCAATATGGCGGAAATAAGATTTCAACGTGCCGTTAACACCGGGATAACGTTGAGACAAGAGCGAACTCCGCTTTGAGGTAGAGATTTTAAGGCTAAACTTTTTGATGTCTGCGTATCTTCGACAGTATTTTAGTTTAATTTGTGTTCGAACTATGACGTCCTTTCTTAGTCCTCCAGTTTAAATAACAATTTTAGTTGTAGTATTCTTTTTTAAGTTTAGTTTCTTATTATAATTAAAAGTTAGAATTTATTTCGAATAAGAAATATGAAAAACAAAGTGTATAAGTATCTTAGGTAAAACAAGGGCAATATTGTGAAAACGCTACATTTGTCGATCTTTAGACTCGTTACACGGTTTTCGTAGGAAGTGGAAATTAGTATAATAAATAAGAAAATTAGAAACAACATATATAAACGGAAATACTCTTTTATTCCTCTCGTTGTATTTCGAATATGACCTAATTATATTCAAAAGGGTCTACTACACATCTCGCCATTTTATATTGCTACACATTTCTCCTTTATAATTTTTCATTTATTCGTTTTATGAGCAAAAACCATTTCAACGAACCTTCCTTAATTGTTTTAATTATGCTTTATTTCATTCCGGGTTTGTACGAATACCACATCAAGGAATGCATTGTGTTTGACCCATATACGTTCTTATATTTCTTTGTGAAATTTCGCTTTGAAATTAATTCAACCAATTTTTATAAGTACACGAGGCAATGAAATATTTTTTCTCGGTTAAGCAAATGTCATTACGGATATGAACATTAAAAAAAAAGATAAGCCGTAAAGTATTTAATCAAAGATTTCTCGACAATTTACCAGAGGAGATAATTTATGAAGTAGTTTTGTTTTTTTTTCCATTTTGTTACGTTTCTGTTAAGATTAGTGTTTCCTTCTCAATAATTATAACTTCTTGCAGAACAATTTACATTTCTATCTTCCTTAATTTGATTAAAGTTATTACGTCAACTGTGACGTCAAACATTAATTTTTTTCATAGTTATAGAATACAAAGGGGAGAGAAGTTATTTTGACATTTATATTATTTTATACGAGTTCATATGATATATCCATGAATGAAATTTTATTAAATTTTTATTAAAAAACCGTATTGCTTACTTGTTTTACTTCATTTTATTTAACATATTTCTGTTCATTTTTCATCATTTGCCATTGATTTACGGAAAATCATACATATGCATGTACTTATTGTGAAATTTATGTCCATGCTTAGCTTTCTAAGCGTAAAGACTTATTAACAAAAATACTAATATATTACAATACTAAAATATTAGAAAGTCGACAAATTGATGAGTTTTTCTATTATGGGTTTGGAAAATCCTTATATCATTGGTAAGTGGAATTATATCCAAATGACGTGTTGTTTCTTAATTTAAATTTGTTTTAAAATTTTTAAAGAATAAAATTTCTCTCTGCTAGGTTTAAGTTAGATTATTGTAAATAATTTTTTTCTTTCTTGTACCGATTAACCGGCATTACCTTGTATGTAAAAGAGAGGGAAGGTAATATTGCGATTAGGGTTATGTTAGATTATTGTAAATATATTTTTTTTCTTTCTTGTACCGATTAACCGCCGTTAACCGCCGTAAAAAGAGATGGATGGTATAAAAATTCATACTTCAGGATGAAGTATAAATTTTTGTACCATCATACAATATAATCTATACAATATATTATTTATACCACATAACTTTGGGTTAGCTAAAAAGTTATGAGCGTTTTTTTTAAATTAATATTATATTAATATTATAAAAATTCTAGAAATTATGGGAACGTTCTGGAAGCTTCCATGATCTACATATATATAAAGGGCGCCGGTATATTTTCACTGATTCAGTAGTAATTAAAAATGCATAAAATATGGTCGACATTTAGACGCATGTGGGACACTGTCTTGTCTACGAGTACCAATCTGGTTACGTATGCAGCGTAACATATGCTGAATAGCACCTCCTGAAGCAATATCTGATATTATTGCAAAACAATGCCAGCAGTTTCGCAGTGGAAATTATTCCCTGAGTAATTAACTACCCTTTGGTCAACCGATGGAATTGTACAGCGACAGGTTAACATTGTTAATTGAAGAAGATGGCCGATTAAGGACGCGCTGCCTAGCAACAGAGTTCGGGTGCTCCCACGGAAGTATAGAGAATCATTTATACCGCTTGGGAAATAGCTTCAAATACGGTGCATAAGTACCACATAAAGTTAGCCTAGACTAGCCGTTGCTGTAGCATGGTTCTCATGTAGCCAAACAGACCTGCCTTTAAAGTTTTGGACTTTAGTCGGACACAGATCCCTCAACCGCTATATTCCCCAAACCTTGCACCCACTGATTATTGCTTGTTTAGATCCATCAGCAACGCTTTACGCGAAAAAAAATTGATGATGAAGAACATCTACGATAGTACATAGGCCAATTTTTTCATTCCAAGCCACCTGAATTTTATGCCATATACTATCCACTCTTTGTCAATGCGTTGGAGACACGTAGTACAAAGTAATGGTGATTATACCAACGATTGATTAATTTTAAATTGGAAATATCATAAAAAATATTGCACTAAAAACGGCTCGTTACTTATTAGCCAATATTTGGCTTATAAAGCTGTGATGACTCAAGAGATTTTTATATATTTATGTAAACATGCACATACACACACACAAACACAAATATGTATATACATTTTCACAAAGGCAACTGTATAACAAAGAGGCGATGGCAATTTGACCTGTAAAATCTTGTCTGTACTCACCAGAGACATCCCTTTGTTAGATAACACGGAAGATATTTCCCCTATGGTGCGCTTTAGTCGACGACGCGGTAACAGCTGTGTCATGATTCGCTTGTTTTCTTACCTGTAACAAATAACGTAAAGGAGTGCTTTATACGTGACAGTTTGATGCGTCTTACTAGACATACATTGTTACTGTTCACTATTATATGTACGCGTATACGTGTATATGTCTTCAAGATTATCGATAAGACATTGTAAGGTTCTGTATCTAAATTATTTTCGTTGCAACAAAATTATTTTTTAGCACTTTTCTTTTCTCGATTGTAATAAATATAATAGTGAAAACTTTCTCCAAATTTATTTGAAAACGTTTATATAACACGAATACAAACAACCAAATAATACTGATATATAAACGAAGATGATCTGTTTTATCTCTACAGCCCCCAGCAATTTATTTAAGTTTACTTTTTTGTGGAAATTATTTTTAATAATTTATTCAATTTTAAGGAAAAAAATAAGATAAAATATAAATATAATTAACAATAAAAAAAAATTAAAATCGATAACGAAAAGCTATTCATGATTATAAAATGTACACTGGTATTTCTACACAATGTGTAGAATCATGTTTTAAAGTGTACACTGGTATTTGCACACAATGTGTAGAATCATGACGTGATAAAAGTATACTTCATATGGTATAATTAACTTATTTTTCGTTAAATTTTTGTACTTTCTAAAATACCAGATAAAATAAAGTATACACACTTATTCTGATTACATGATTTATTTGTAGTCTATCATAAATTTAAATAATATAATATTTCCTTCTACCATGACAGAAATATAAGTTTTCTACAAATTACTTATATATTACAAGATAATAATATAGGAATAAATCAGACGATCTATTACAAATGAGGAATATATATATATATATATATATATATATATATATATATATATATATATATGTATGTATATATACACAAAGGAATGTATATGCAAAACATATGTCCCGCATTATGTGCGGATTAACTAACTCCTTAAAATAAGTTTCCTTAGTTATATTTCTATATATTGTCATAAATATAATTATATGTTATATTAAATCGAATATTTTCAAATTAGTAAATACTTTTATTAATTTTTTAAATCTAGCTCGTACTTCGCAACGGACTGTATGTTTGTTCATTGGATCGTTTATCAGCGCATAGTCTAGGGACGAGCGCAGATATCGGAAAGAGTATACAGGTTGCAATTTTTAATGGATTTTTCTAGTTTTTTTATGATTCGGTATACAAAAGTGTCACAACGATAACGTTGTCCTTCTCTCAGAAGCCTTTAGTTCGCATACGGAATAAGTTACCGACTTCTAATTTATATCTATTTCTTTTCCCTGAAACCTGTTAAGTACGAGTAGAACTTGCACTGCGAGGGTTCCGCATAAACTGTGGAAACACTATGCACCCTAAAAATATTTAAGGGTGTATAGTATTTTTCTTAAACTATTTATAAGTTTTAATTTTATACTGCCTACCACATCCTTCACAGGCTTAACAAAAATACACATATTTTTTTAAATTATAAGATTTTGGGTTTCCTGTAATCTTCTAGTCAGATTTTACTAATCTTGTTTTTTATAATTTTTGAGTCAATAATTTGGAAAATAGGTGAGGGAAAAATTGATTTTTTATATATTTTTTAAACACGAGATTTAAAATTATGAAGAAAAATTATTGTATTCTTCATAATAAGCCTTTTTAAATGATATATAAAACTGAAAAAAAATTGGGAACTTTATTGAATTTAATTATTACAAGAATATTTTTAAAACGTTAGTGTAAAATATCAAGTTTCTACGTCGCATAGTTTCTGACGGCTATGATGGACAGATAGACAGACACATAAGTGATCTTACAAGGGTTCCGTATTTTAGTTCCAGGCACGAAGCTTTAATTTTTTTTAACTAGACGTATGAGACATCGTCCAAACATGTTACTTAAGTAATGTGCAAATTCATTTTCATTTTTTTATATGAAAAGATAATGATCGATTGTAGACTTTTTCTTAGGAGCCTAAGTTACCTCTGCCTGTAATTTATCTTTAATATTAAACGTATATCGACATGTTTATTATTAAAGGGAAATAAAATACATATTTCTACAAAATAGTTACCGAACTTTACGGTACATATAAATAATACTTACGGATATACTAGGTAATATATTGATATAGGTCAAAATAATATTGTTTTTATTTTACATGCTTTGAAGTGTATACTGGATTCTAGTACGAGTTCTACTCGTATTTAAATGGGTATTTACTTCTGTGTAAATATAACAAAATAAAATGTTACTTACATTTATCAAGAACATGCTGTTGGAAATGAGTCTTATTCGTTTTATATTTATAGTTGTACTATGTAGAAGGACACAAAACTAATTTATCTATACATAAAATAAAATTTGAACAGAGTGAATTATGCACATGGAAAATATTTAAAAAAAATTATGAATTTAGCGTATAGAATGATAGCAGAAGCTAATAAACCTGTTTTTTTAAATGTTTGTATTAATTTGTTCTTCAATCATGCGAAATATACTGCATAGATTTTGACAAAAATTAATATGGTAATAGTTTACACACGCGAGCAACATATAGAAGTTTTACATATAGAACTATTTATCGGGATATTAAAGCTATAAGAGAATATTTTGGCTTGGTGAATATTAAGATATTGGTACTGTCAATGCCACTTATCAGCGTTTTTAGTAAATTTTTTGCTCATATATTACGATATGGTATTGGTAATGTCATATATTTGCGTTTCTGCTCAAATTTATGCTCATAGCGTTCTGAGAGAGAGAAAAAAAAAATAAAAACACGAAAAAATTCCAATTCGCGTGGAATTTTGTATAAGAAGGTATACTTATACGGTATATAATCTATATGTATATAATATATATTCATTTTGTTATTAAATGAATAAATGAGGAATATTTGTTGATAGTATTATTTTTTATTTTGATTACTAGTGTATAGAGCATTATTTGATTCTGTGAAAATAGTTGTCATTTTCGGTTTTATGTTTAGTTTATTATTTATTACTCTTATCACACTTAACCCTTTTTTTAGTTTAGAGCGGTTATTCCTTTGGTTAGTATTCTATACCTATATTTTCAGATCGTGGTAAACATATACATACCTCAATCGTATTAACAATTGCATCTTAATCGATGAAAAGTAATGTTTTCTTCCACAATAAATTATCGACCTATCAAAATTCATTGTACGCGGTTTATATTTTCTTCCCATCCGCGCCGGACCGGAAGCTAAGTGTAATCCGTGACGAGATTATTTCTCTGAGACTATTTTTAGGCAGAAATTGTGTTGAAGGGACAAGTGAAGGGATTTGAAAGTGACGGAGGCGGTCTCGAGCTCATCAAGTTGATTGATGACGTGATCCATTCCTGCCGATTTAGCGTGAATGTGAGAACTTAAGAATCCATTGCCATGATCTATTTCCCCGTGAGTTTCCCACCGATATTTTTAGATGCGATGGACACGTAGAGTTGTATAGGATAATTCATTTATTCTTGGGACGAACTCAGAGTTCACATTTTTATTAGGTGTACTGGCTAATTGGTGTTATCTAGCCACTACGTCGACAAGGAATTTTGAAATGCAAGTGCAAAAAAATTGACAGATGAAGAAGACAATATTTGCTAATAGTTCACCGGAAGATGTTGTAGTACAACGAAACCTAGGTCGTGGTAAAGAACTTAAAAAAAGTAGAAATAGTACTACATCACGTAGTTTCATTTAATTGTGAATGTTTAAGTTATAAATAGTGCCACCAGGTATAAACAATTAGTTTAGTTTTAATTCCATTTAGGCTGACTTGCTGTGCCTCCCCCATTCCTCTGAACGGCCCCGCCTATTTCTGCAGTCCGCGCTGTCCACTACCCACATCACTGAGAATTTTTCTAAGTTTCTACATAAATTTTCATCATCATAACTTCTTAACCATTTGAGATATCACGATAAAACTGAATTGGTCCGGAGGTACTATCTATAATATGGCGAAAATTATTACAGACTTTTTAAGCTACATGTTTAAACTTAATTACGATCCCACGATAATTGAGTAAACCATTTCAACAAGCGTCTCGTAGTTTCCATAGAATTTTTCCAAAATACATTTTTAATTATTGAACATTATAATCTAAAAAATGTTGTAGAAGATTATCTACGTCACATATTCAAAATTGCCGTTAATATTGGTAAGGAAGGAAAATAAAAAAGTAGGTTACTGACATTTTTTAGGAAGTTCAAACGATGTATATGACTACTTCACGATTATTAACAACTTCAACTTCTGTCAAAATATTGTCAAACACAGGGACGGATAACTGATTTCAAGTATCTCTTTCGACGGAGTATGCCTGTTGGTATTGATAATAAAATAAAATATGAAAGAGAGTAAAAGGGCATTCATTTATAAATTTTATACACATTAATGAAGATGAATATCCCATTTTTAGAGAATATTCATAAAAATTATATTTATCTGAAACACATGATTACTACTGGACAGTTATTTTTAACAAACTTATTTTAACTCTTCTTATTTTTATTTCTATACTTGTTAAATTTGTTCTATGCATATATTTTAATTTTGTAACTCCTTTTTTAGCTTTATATAAATTGAATGCTCTTGATACAAATCATATTTTAATGTCAGTAAATTTCATTGCAACAAAAAAATATCGAGTAATAGAAGTAAGATGTTTTCGTCCAAGTCAGCATTAGGCTTTCAATATGGTATTCATAGACTGGTTGAAAGTGTATTATTTAGATAACACATATACTATGTTAAGTGATGAAATAAAAATTTGAGGATTTAGCTCTAGAAGAAGTATAGATTTTTACTGCCCTTTTATCAATATTGTGTTAATTAAATAGTTTAGAAACGCGGCAACAGAGTAACCGTGCAAAAACAGACATCGAGAGCCCTAACAATAGACGTTTTTCAAAGCGCGTCTACGAAGGAGGCGGTGCAAAAAATACTTACGTAAACACACTGGAAATACTGAAAAGTGAAAAAAAAATAATGTTGGAACTGGGTGAGAATCGTATCGCGTATTTGGAGAGCGGCCAAGTCGGGTGACACGAATCGATAGCGGCTGAGTTCGCCATCGCGCCCACAGCTGGCAGATTAACGGTCGGAGCTTTCGTCGTTAGGAGCGTTAAACTTCATAAGTTCCTTCGTTATTTGAAAATCTTCGATTTACGTCGCACGATCGCTTTCATGTTACGTACGAATGGTTCGATTATAAATTATGAACGGTTCTCTAATATTTCCGAGATACTGATAATAAAAAAAATGGGATAATTTAGAAAAGTTGTAGTAAAGTGGAGCGAGAGGGGCCGGAGAGACTCCAACCAATGCTTTGGTTAGATCACTTATCGCCGAATATAAATCACTTATCACCGAATATAAAAACAAACGGTGCAACTCGTGAATGAGAAATTATGTTCGGAAGAGATTATGAGATTGAGGAAACAACCGCAAGAGAACGAAGAAGATTGGATGATTAAAAGAAACAATTACTCTACTAGAAAGACAGTAACCAGTAGTTATCGCTATAATGGTTAGTATGTCATATAGTATAGTAACAAGCACTAATCTTACTTTTGCACTAATATTTCTCATTTGCCCTATTGTAATTAGCTCTAAGATATTATTCTTATAGCGATAAGTCCTCTTTCTGTGTATTTAGCTTCTATGGCTCAATGACGTTAAATAAGTAAGATAAAAAAAATAATAAAAATTAACAACCCCTAAAAATCTGACTTGCACTACTAGTGTTCTGTACTGACATCATTTAAATTATTCATACTTTGCTATAACAGATAAGACGAATAATCCTTCACTATCCATGCGATAAAATTGTAAAATAAGTAATCCGGGAAGCGCTGCTAATTCACGCATTCCAAGGGGGTTTGAAGAAATTCCTTTTGTAACTCCCCATTGTAATTTTCTGGTTTTACCTATTTTAACCTGCCTCTCGCTTTTATTCTTGCCAATATATTTTTTATTAATTACTTACGATATGTTGTTTTTTTGTTAGCTTGCTACTTAATTGTTATTGCTTTAACTGCTTTTCTTGCAGTTTTTATTCACAAGAGATTGTTTTTGTGTCGAATGTGTATATACACACACATATATATATATATATATATATATATATATATATATATATGTATATTTATATATATATATATATATATATATATATATATATATATATATATTTGTGTGTGTGTATATATATTAGCCGTTTCCGCTCGCTTCATTGGACATATATAAATAAACAAGAGATGCTCAACTATAAATTTAGGTTCTAGATTTCCAATTAACTCAATAATTTATTATTAAGGAAATGTTGTATAACTGAGTTGCTTTGGTTTATCTATCAATATGTACGTACCCATATTAGAGATAATCTGCAAAAATATTAAAAGCAATAACTGATACCGTATCAAAATAAAAAATAAAATATTTTTCACAATTTTTTAAAAAAAGCCCTTAACATTGTTATATTAAAAATGTTTGTGCGCAATATTAAAATAATAATATATCAGGATGCTAATAAAAACTAAATTACAGTTTGTGCTTTAAAGATAACTTTTAAATGTGTCATTTTATAAATGCGTTGCAGAACATTTTAACATAAATTTGTATAAATTTCAATATTGATCTGTGTTATATTTCTCACAAACATTAGTTACGTTAAAATAACAAAAAATGAACAGATTTTTATACGCAATTTTTTTTACTTTTATTAAGTGTCTATAAAAAAGTTACAAATATAAATTTAAATACCTAATATTTCCCTGTACGCAACGTTCGTTATCTTTTTGTACGGTTGAAGAATGGTGAACTTACTCTTGAGTGTAACTCATAAAATTGATCATGAGAGAAACAGTCACTTCTCATATTCACGTCGGCCATTTTCAATGTTTGTTCCTGTGCTTTAATGCTAGTCATAGCGCAATACACTCTCACAGGAAATGGTAAATGTTACAATTTAAAATGGTTGTCCAAAGGAATTAAAGGAAATCTTGGGATAAATACGTTTTCTGCCTTTTATTTGTCAGTGAAAATCGTGGCTTTAATAACGTTTTTTTGTAGGGTTTTTACCTATAACTTGGTACCGTTATATACTTTGGGAAGGCCCCCCCCTCCAAAGTATATAACGTTAATTTGTGCAATAGCATAATTGATATGCCAATTTACATAGCACGCGTGGGGGAATTTTCGGTGGATTGAACGTATGCAAAAACTCTACAGGATAATGCACGGCATCCTCTGTCTCCATTACTGTGCCTACAGATTCATATTTTGTATGTTATGTCGGCAGATTCTCAAGCAGAAATGTATTAACCCTATTGGCAGAGTCATTTATTGAATTAAGAATAGCTCCCTCCTTTAACCACGAAATGCAATAAAAATTTGGGATACCAACACACAAATGCTTATCCGTCATCAACTGAGGCGCGCGAACGTGAAGCGTAACGCTGACCTGGCTGTTCTTCCGGACCTCTATGGCCCTAATTCAGGTGACCGTGAGAAGTCACAGGAGCTGTCGTAGGCCATAACGACGTTGTGTGCACGACTTCTCTGCGACTGAAACTTTATCTGATTTCGACAAAAATGCTTTCGATTAAACTTTTAAATCGGGACGTAATCGTGAATGCAGTATAACGTATAAATTGAATCAATACGTTTAAAGCGTTGCTGTTGCTTTTTTCTACAACATATTGTTTATTTTTTTCAATGTTTTATTGATATTGATTATTATATTTGAAGTAAAATAATTTTCAATATTGTAATGTTTTCAGAAAAGTAATATTTATTAACGGATTTGACATTTTTTTTTAAATTAAGAGATTATCTTATTAGACTTGTGAACTGTTTAAATTATCAACAATCCGTTCAAATTATATATATAGTATTGAATTGATATATAAGGGAAAAAATCAAAATTATTTTGAATAATATTGTATCCACATATTTTTGTTTTAAATTTTAAGTTACACAGTTTTATAAGACGCTTAAATTAAATGGCAAAAACGGAACCATCATAATATCAGTCTCGTCATCTGTCTATCGTAGTTAGTTTTCTAAGAAAGTGTTTGATGTGGAAACTTCAAATTTGACATAGTGCATATTAACCCAAATATATGTCAATAATTAATACTCAAAAACGTTTATATAAAAATTGGGGGAAGATGAAGTAATCAACCACCAACCGAACTGACCAAAAAGGAAGGAGAAAAAATTTATTGAAGGAGCAAGTCATTAGGATCCCAAAACATTTTTTCACATAGTTTAGAGATATGTAATATATGAAACAATCCAGGCTTTTTCTCTGTTAAGAACTTAAAATGTGACATAGTGATAAAGCATATAGTCAATTCAAATAAATTTTAAAGAACGTAACTTTTCTAAGGTCACATGTATCTGTGCATCTGCCTGCCGTAGACAATTTTTCCAGAAACACGTAGAAACATGAAATTTAGAATAGTAATAATTATATAACCATACAGTCGTATATTTTAATAAGTAGTCCCGCCAAAAATATTTATATAGCAAATTTCCGCCCAATGAAAAAATCGATTTTTTTAAAATTTTCATTTGTTGCATAGAATATCAATTTAAAGAAAGAATTGCCATCTCCATGTTGGATTAGTTGTTGGGTGGCGTCACTATTAGTTTATAAACAGTTTTTTTAACAACAGCAATAATTTTAAATCTAGTATTTCAGGGAAATTCATGATATATTATACAATAAGTAATATGCACTTGATGGAAAATAATATTATAATATTTGCAGGTAGTCTAATACAAATATTATATATCTTTAAAAGTTTACACGTGTGTGCCCAAGTGTGTACGGAACCCTCGTGGTACGAGTTCTCCTTGTACTTAAAATATTTTTTTAATGTTTACATTTTACCAGATGCAGAAAATAATTTTACATCTAATATTTCAAATGCTATTCAAATTGCTTATTTTTGAAATCACGTCACAGACAGAAAAACAAGCGATGTTGCTTTTTGTATTCAAAGCAAATCTAATATATTCCATTTTATGTGACAGATGGATGGTAACTACAATACTTATATTGTTAAATAATTATATTCCCGAATTTATGTTATTCCATATTGATTATTGCAACAATAGGCTTCATTAAATCAATGTTTTCTTTTCAATTTTAATTACAACTTTTACGAAAAATATACCAATTTCGTTATTTAACCACCAACGCGTAATAGAGGAACATAAGCTATAAAAGAAACAATATAAGAAATATTTCGATTTGCAATGCAGAGGGTTTCACAGATGCTAAAATAATTTATATAAAATTGAGAATTATGCTTTAATCAGCCGTACTTTATTCTTAAATATTTAGTTAAAAATAGCGGTGAAAAATTAAAATTAATTTTCGTTGAATACTTCGATAAAATTTACATAATAAACTCTCTGTTTCTAGCGCTAATAAGCTTAATTTATTTTAAGACCGATCAGTCTTAATTCCAGTTTCTCTAGAGCCATCTCCGATTTTAATAAGCTTTAACGACTCGTCTCAAAACTTCGGTTTATAAAGTAACCACTTCTCGATTTCTTTGCAAAACGATTTATTTGCTTGTAACTCAACTTTCGACTGAATTAAGATAAACTGCTATTGAATAAATTTCATTTTCTCAGACAAGTTTATAATATTTTATTTTGTTTATTTCAAATCGTACTGAAATAGTTGTTCTTAAAAAGTTTTTATAAATTTGCCTCTGGATGTGTAGTATGCTTAGTTATGGTGCTCATTGATTTATTTGAAATTAAATCTTACCGAAATTTACCTAGATTAAAAATGTAATGACACACGGTATTCTGAAATTTAATATTAATTTTAGATATTTACAGATGACTCACTAATCCATAAGCAATTATTTCATTTGTAACTAATTACAAATATAAATGACAATGCTCAAACTTCATATATCTTCGGACCATAATAGTACTGAACGATGAAACATTATTAGAAATATTTTAAAGATGACGTGTAACACATTGTATTTTGTCGCAGTCTCGATTTAAATGTTGCTAGAAATAACGGACTAACATATTTATTGGAAAATTTTTTTCTTGAATAATTTTATGGAGCATATTTGCTTTATTTTTTTTAGGTACTAAAATTAATAATTATTTTTATAAATATTAAAATTCAAGTGATGAAGGGACCTGGACACCAATTTAGGCAAAAATGTATTCTGATGCGGTTTCCATATTTCTTGAAAGTCACAAAAACGTTTAAATCGATTTGTTTTTGTTCACTTAACTGTTCTTTTTCATCAACGATTTCGCAGCTGAACTATAAATTGATTATTAATTTACTGATTTTTTACCGATCACATGTTCAGAAATGGTTTCGAAATTGCATAAATACTGTTCTATTAAATTAAGATATTTCAATTCACCCGGTAACGTATATATGCTATTTATATTTATATTTATTTTTTATCATATCAACAACAACTGAGCCTTTATAAGATAATTTGCGTAAAAGCTATTAGATGATAAAGCCTTTACCATTTCCGTATGGATATGGTGATCATAGATTCATACTGCACCTCGATAGAAAATGGTGTGAAGATAGATATATATATTTTTGTACAAATTATTTTCATATTCGAATTATCCATTTTCGTTTTTTATAATTAGTTAGTAATTTATTTTTACTGCCGAGGCGGTGCCGCCATGTGTACCTATTTATTTCTTAATATCGTTTGTATAAACGACACATTTGTATTTGTTCTAGCTGGCCTCGCGACTTCATTCGCGTTTAATTTGGAGTAAGGAAAGTTATTATTATTATAAAGTTTACTAAAAAGACGTTGGCAGCCAAATCGGTTCCGGCGATTTTGATATAAACGTGTACGACGAACGTAAAATAAAGATTGAAGTATCTTTTTTATTTTAGAACCGATTGAAATGAAACCAAAAAAAAGCGTAAAAAGCTAGCGTGTAAAAATATTCAATGTACAGACTCAATTTTTTACGATTTTATTACATACATACATATATATTTATATATATATATTTATATATATATAAATATATATATATATATATATATATATATATATATATATATATATATATATATATATCGATTGTATTTTAAAAACCTATACGATGATATCATTCAGTGGGATGCGGAAAATATTATTGGCCCATGTATGGGGAGGTAAAAAAATCGTTTTTAATATTTTCACACATGTTAATTGAAATCTCTTTACAAAGACTATTTTTCCAAAATTTTATGTCTAGCTACGGACGGATGGACGGACGGGCGGATCGAAGAATGGGCTTGATGAAATAGATAAAGATTCATTGTTTACATTTTTAATAAGGATTAATTGTTTTATATTTATAAAGATTCATTGTTTATAAGGATTCATTGTCACGGAACTCTAAAAAACACATTTACTTCTAGCAAGTAAAGGCTCTTGCAATTCTATTCCGAAATAGATAAATTTATAATGAAGACCGCTGCTACAAAGATATGGCAGTACATTATCGATTCAATTTATTCCGACTTGAAAATTAATTCATTAAGTTCGTGGTTCTGTATCTCTGTACATCCATCTTTGTTATCAGACGTTGGAGCGCGTTTGAAGGCAGTCGAGAAATTTATGAGAGTAAACTCTGTTAAATGCTCTTCCGCGAGTTGTCAGTTCGAGTATCGATTTATGGGGGTATTGAATTTTACAATATTTCCAAAGAATTTTATATAAGTATATAATTAATCATCATTTTAATATTGTTTGCGTATTGTTTACATATTTGCGCATATTCAGTATTTATATTAACTTATGATCTATTTTAGAACAGTTGTTTCTTAAATTACACAATGCAACGCACAATTCACCTTCTAATATGAAACCTGTCAAATACGAGAAGAACTCGCTCTACGAGGGTTCCGTACATACTTAAGCACATAAATATTTAAGGGTACATAGTATTTCAGTTCACAAATATTAATTTTTCATAACGTATTTATGTTACAAAATGAATTTTAACATGTTACCATATCTTTGACTGAAAAAATATCTTATATGTTGAAAAAATGATAAGATACAGGGTAATTGCTATAGTTTTCCTGTAATTTTCTAGTTTAATTTTACAAAACCAGTTTTTTCACTATTTTCTGTATTTTCGGACATAAGAGGGACGGGGTGGTGGTGTGGCATTTACGCATATTCGCAATGTATTTTCAAATTGCCATTTAAAATTATGAAAAAAATTATGTGTTCCTCATAACAAACACTTTAAATACAATTAAATTAAAAAATATTTGTTGAGTGCTTTACATTCCCCTTTACAATTTTTATATAATTATTTTACAAAAGTTAGCTACAGAAAAATATGTGGGATAATAAGTATTATTAAACTTACTTAATTTTAGGTGTCTGTTGTGACCGACAGACTCATAGCCACATGTGTGATTTTATAATGGTTCCGTTGAGATGCGGAACTCTAAAAAAAACTAAAAATCGGCAAATTAAAAAGAGATAGAGCAATTAGCGTTTTGCTTCATGCGTTTTTTTAAAAATTTAATTCCTAGTTGTATAGTTCCAATTGGTATATAACATATCAGTACGGTCTCCGCTTAAATATGATGAATATGAATATGTAATCTTAACATCATTTTCAATAGTCAAATTGTGATACTACTGAGGACAAGAGTTAAAATGCAAGAAGCGAAAAAGAAGAGGAAAAATTACAAAAACATCAGCGTGTACGTCTCGGGGGTGCATTTTCCTGTTTAATAAAACATGAAGAAGCTGCCAATAGAATATTATCTATAAAAAAAAATAAATCTTGTACAACCGTAAATAGTCACAGCATGGGTTAATGACAAACATTGCTCAAAACAGGGGATCAGCTTAAATAAAAACTCATAGGGACGATTTCGTATATAGTGCTCGTGAAACTTGGAGCAGGTGTGGTGGTCGCGATAGATATGTGCTATTAAGAATTATGGAGGATGATGGAGAAGTTTATAATTAAACTAACCAGAATGATCTATTGCTCGCATGCGTTGCAACTGCCCCGCAATGTACATATCCCTATATTGTTTTTTTTGGTGGTGCATAAGTTTTCAAAAGCAAACAATAGTTTGTTTTCAAATTATTTTGAAAAATTAGTCGATTTCCTTCAGAAAACTTACGACACTAACACAAGTCTTCCATTAAAATAGAAAAATGTATCAAAAATATGAAAGCAGTTTGATAGACCATAATGAAGTTTTTCATTAAAAATTGAGGTTTTGGTCTCTTGAACTAAGATGTACAGTTGTTCTTGGTATGGTGTGTCCTTCTGTCCAAAATGTCTATTCCAGTTTACTGGGATAGGGACTGAAAAGTTATTTAAAATATGACATTTTGGAAAACGATTTTTGAAAATTGTACAAAATTAACAATAATTTATGCTCATCATCTCTTGCACGCATATACAGAACTGTTTTTATAAAACGCGCTCAAAGTTCATAAAAATAATTAGCACTTTTATCTACCCGTATTTCTGCGGATTTATGTTCGTGAATAGCATTTGTCATTTGAAAATGTATCGGGAGTTATTTGCTTCGAATCCTTTTTATGAATTTATATTATAATTTGTAAATATGTGTTTCTATAAAATATAGCTATCATCTAATCCACCCACTTGCATCTAATAAAATTAATTTATCAATTGACTATTAACAATGGTTGTAAAATCTCCGAGCTGTAACTAAGCTTCATCATAAAGGAACCTAATTTAAAATAGTCCCAGGGAATGGCTTATTCCCGTCCGTCCACCAAGGCTTCATTAATATTCATAATAGCTTCCGACAGTGAAACTGCATAAGTTAACTCTAAAGGGGAGCACAGACTTGAGGAAATCTTTGTTCAAGAATCTATTCGGCAAAGTTTGAATTTCTTAAGTGAATTGACTTGCCGAGTCAGTATAGATAGCGCTCCTTGCGATACGAATATGGTAAAGAGATTATGTTGGCTACTGTTAGATTTTGATAAGTTAATGAAAGCATGGATATTTTCATATAAAGATATTATTCTTTTTCCATATTGTAACTACTATTAATTTTATTTAAAATATCATTGAAGGTTTATACGTTTTCTATTAATAATTAATCAATTTTTCAATATTGAATTTCGAATAAAATCTGGTCAGTATAGGCTAGGTCATAATAACAAATTGTCGATCAAACAATAAAAATGAAAGTCTCAATTTCTGACAGTTTTCAGCAATCTTATTTGGATCAAACAATATTATTCCTAAGGACAGGACTATCAGTCTATAATCTTGATCGATACCTTCATCGATAAGAAAAAAATACGTCGTTAGTTATTAATTCAATTACTTTTTTGTGATATCTACAATATCGGAGCTTATATTAATTCTAAACACGATCATGAAGTGAGACTCAGAGTATTGACCTCTCTATAGCTGTCTGAGCGACTTTCAGACATGACCTCTGTGAGCATTTATTTTTCATAACAGTAAGTAAGATGAGGTATCGTGACACATTTGTGGAATTTTAAAACGCACTTTATCGTAATGAAAGTAGCTCATTTGAGTTTTTTGAGCACTCTGCTTTCGTCAAATATTTCGTTCTCCATATTTATAGCTTCTCCGTGTAAGATTGCTCCTATTTGTATATTTTCCAATGTTTAATTTGATATATTATTTGTTACTTTACTTTTTGAAAGTTTGAACTTCAGGGGATATTTATGAGACAATTATTTAAAAAAAATTGTTACTTGCTTGCTTATTGGGATGTCATCGACAAATTGTAGGTGTGAGAGAGATATTTATTATATCTATAGATATCCGGTTTTCAAATTTATTAAAAGTATTTAACAGATGCTACAAAATATGTGTAAATAAAAAAGTCTGTCACTTTCTTTCTGTCACGATTCTTAGTAATAAAAACTGGCTAATTTCCGCAGCCTCTTGAAATTGCTAATGCAAATTAAACCCAATAACTTTCATTGGAAGTTCTAATCAAATACTAGTACATAGATTTTTTCAGGTTATTAAATCGATAAGTAAATTATTAGAGAGGGGAAACACATTACATTATATTTAGAATCTTCTTCATGTTTCGCTAACATGGTTTAAAAATGAAAAATTATAAATGGTATTTGAATTTAAATATTAATGCCTATTTTTCAAATATGATCAACTCAATGGAATATGTGATGAAAAGAATTACTTCCACTTTACAGGTGTGGGAAAATATATTCAAGAAAAAGAATTTAAAATTTTGCTAAATATATATATATATATTATGTAAGATTTATATTAATATATATTATTTAAGATTTCCATATGAAGCATGAACTTATAAAATTTCATGGGTACGATCTAGGATGGATACTTTCTTATTGCACTATAGAACACTAAAAATGTTTATTTTATGTTTATACTGTAACATATATATTGTCTTATCTCATATTATTTCGGACATATTTTGATCAAATTAATCCTACGGTTACACTGGTCGCCAAAGTTTCCATTTCTACAGTGTGGTCTTAATTAAAGTAATTTCTTTTATAGTAAATCTAAAAAAGAAAGTTTAACGTTCAGATTAAGATAAAAGACGAATATTATTGTATACTCATACTAAATATATATAACGATAGTGGTACCTCACATGATTTTTGTTTATTTATTTAGTTCCTCTGTTTTCAAAACATAGGATAAAGAGAAGGAGTAACCGTCACCGTCAAGATATATTCGTTATATATTCGTCATATAAATTAAAATACGGGTAATAACGTTATTATGTAACTGCGAAACAATGTGCAAACTCTTCGTGGGAAAGACATATACGTTTAATTTTAAATTTTTTCCTCGTTTGTATACGCAATAAATAACACAATTTATAGAGGCTATGTCAAGTGTGGACGCGTCTCGAAAGTTGCCATTGTGTACTTCGGCAGACAATATTTGGAGAGAAACTGGGATCAACTGCGTACTAGGGTGATGGAAGGAGACAAGACCCAGATAAGTGGGTACTTGCGGTCTCGAGTCGGACCGTGCAATTATTATAACACACATATATAAATGTGTCCGCTGAAGAGTGGTGATGAAATATGCGGGTTTTGTGATGACGTCGTTTACTGCTAATTTGCAAAAAGGGTTTATCAGATTAAACATTAAAATTTGCTTAAAATGTTTTGCTTTGTAAACGTCAAGTTAACTACTCAGAACTTTTAGTTTCGCTTTAATGTTTGCCGTAATTTATATTCAAAACGGTCAACGAAAGGAGACTTTTGCAAATGAGGTAATGCACGTCGTCATGTATATAAATGTTAATTAAATGTTATAGATAGTGACTTAAAATTACATCATTGTTATGTAAAATTACGCCTTCTCTTCTATTAATACCTTTTTATAAGAGTTCGATAAAAGAAGGTGTCCAAACGAAGGTCCAAACGAAATTTTATTGTTATGACAATATTGTCCGTTGGTTTGTACGACCGTCCGTTCATCTGTTCATACATATAAAAGATAGTGTTTTTTCTCAAAACTAAATATAGTATGTAAAATGATAAATAATTTCATTTCAGGAGAGGGGACGAAAAAGCAGTTTTCGTTTTACGTATGGAGAGGGGATTTTATTCTACCAACTAGCCTAGTGTGATATGAATGTAATGAAATCTTGTATTATCGTACAAATAAAATTTTGAAATGTTTCTAAATAAAGGATAACAATGCGGGAGAATCAGCTGTCGAATCCTGATTTTAGATCCATTTTTTGTCTAGCTCTATCTTAGAAAGGGCATTTAGAATTTGTGCTTAATATTACACGTATACTGGCTTAAATTGGTTGCTTAACTGAATATTGGCTTAACTCAAAAATAAATGACAAAAAAACCATCTTGAAATTAGGATTTAGTCAACCTATTGACGAATAAAATCAAAAGTAATATTTAATTAAACATGATTGCTTGTTTTCTCCATTCGATTAATCGTTGATTAGATCTAATTAACAATAATTAAAATAATAAAAAAAAAAATAAAATCCTATAATTAATTTCTATCTATTTTTAAAAAAATATTTTGTATATAATAAGTTGTAATGAAAATAGTCTGTTTAGTTTTAAGCCTGTTTTATTTAATGCCATTAATTACTTATAAAGACTCATTGATTATTTAGTCTGTACTTTAGTAAAATACATTTTAGCAATTGAGTCGTTTTATTAAAATTATGTAACCATGAATAAACTGAAAATTGATGTTTTTGCAATAATCAAAAGTAAAATATACTTTTATATCAATCATTTAATGTAGCTTCTTTCACGGATAAGATGAAGTTACAAAATTATCGAGCTTGACCAGCTGTTGATCAGTATTTATTTATAGATTAATTGCTAAACTTAACAATGCTTGCGTTGAATAAGGAATAAAAAAAATACTTTACAAAAATTTAATTAACATGTCTAAATTATAAAAACTGGGAAATCTTTCATTATTCAAGTTAGGAAATCTGTTTAATTTATACATATTTACCAAAACAAACTTAAGAGGTATCCAACAAAACCGCTATAAAAACTAAATAAATTCTTCTAAACTAAAAAACATATTAGCTTAAGTAATTCACCTTAATATAAGTCTATTATAAAATTGTTATAAAACATCACATTCACATTTCTAGAGAGAAGACAATTAATCTTAAAGAAACTAGCTTTTTTAATAACTTTGGTAGTCAATATTATTGTAATCCACACAGTAGAAACAATTAAACATTTTTCTATGTAATGTTTAGATAAGATCACAATTTAAGATCACAGCTTGGCTAAATTGTGATTTTACTGGAATTGAATTAGAATTTAAAATCATACCTTGGCTAAATTGTGATTTTACTTAATTTTAATATTACTATTAAAGTAAGATGGGTTAGGAATTAAAGAATAGAGTTATAAAGATCTAAGTAGAAACTGGGGGTCGAATTTTTTGACAATATCTCCAGCAGGTCTTTCTTTTTGTTTTCACTAAGATCTTGTTTTTCTGCGTAGGCATTGGTTGGTAAAATTTTGAATAGAGGCAGCATTTTATTCCTTTTGTTTCTGATGCACATTTCCTGGTCTTTGCACGAGATCTTTACGAAAAATGGAAAAGGTGCACTTTTTTGAACTGTTAACACCTTTACATCATTCCATAAAACAGTATTCCCTTCTTTAGTTTTAATAAGTTGGGACTACAATATTCTTGGCTCAAACTCAAACGCCAGCTCATGGACAAAAAATTTCTTGCCAGATTTCTTTGCATTTTTAATTATATTTTTGTGACCTTTTCTATGAGGCTATGAATATTATCATTTTGGGTGTAACCGTTTATTAGAGATTTATGAGTCACCGATTCAATATTTAGATGGGTAACTAAATAAAGATAAAGTGCTATTAAAAATTTATTTTTATTATGGTCGCAGCAATTGTTGGAAAAAAGTACAAAGTTATAACCATTGTCATTTGGTGACTCCGCTATCACCCTCTCAAAAATTTCCTGCAAACAAGAACCGATTTCGTTGGCGAGGCGCCAACGAGCTTTAGCATCAGTTTTGTTCCAAAAGAAACAGTGTATATCAACATACGACTGTACATCATCATACATGTGGCCTACAACTTTTTTGTTTAAAAATGTGACTGTGAATTTATAACTATTCAATTTTGATTTGTAGAAGAATTCTGAGATATCTTCTCTAGGAGACTGTGGAACAGCCTGCAGATCAAATACAAGGACTTTATTCTTATCATCTATGTAGTAACGGTTTTCATGCTACTTTTGGTGGCTCAATATTTTTTATTCCAAATGGGCATGAAAAGATTCTTGGAGCGTTACTTTCTGTTCAGGCATCGAGTTATTATATTGCAAACATAAATTGCACTGGTCTTTTCTGGGCGGAAAAATTATATATTCTTGTGTAAATACGTTACAAAATGTACAATACTTACCAGCTGGTTTGTTATCTTGTCCTAAACTTTTTTAAAGTCTTTGAAAAGATCTGAAATCGTTTTCCCGCCATTGATGTATTCTCGAGTAAGTATATTGTCTCACGTAATGGGATTAAATTCTCGGTATAGCTTCTATGAACTGTTTAATATTGGTTATATTGCTTCATCAACCCTTACATGATTGCTGTGCCGTTCTCCCAGATCTCTTGCCATAATTCCATTCTCATCTGTTTTGTTTTCTACAGTACGTATAAAACGATCAGATATATCCAACGTGTTTATAACAAAAATATATTATAGACTCCCATCGATTTCCCCTGTACTATAAAATGGAATGCTTTATTGCATTTTCTTGGCTTACAAGCATTTGTGTATTTATATCTTGGGGTTAGGGTACAAGACATACTAAACGATATTTGAGCATTAACCTTGTCTATTTTCTAATACGCATCAAAAAATATTTGCCTCTGATCAGCAGTTATCTTTTCACAACATTTTAGCCTACATTTAACGCCACAGGGTGATTTGACAGAACGAGGTTAGACTGTTTTATGTTTCTTGGTTGTGCATTGTTTTCTAGTATTACTTAGATTTTCAGGCTTATTCCGTTTCGAGTTTTTCTCATTTCGTTTATGTTTCCTTCCTTTTCCATTTCTTCTTCTCTTGGTGAAGTATCTCCATGGTTTCCTGAAACTTCTCTTGTTGCAGGTTCACCAATGCTTGTTCGAAAATTTCAAAAGAATGAAAAGAAATCCGAATATTGTTTTTCATCAGATAGTTTTTTTGCGGTTATCTGAATAAACATCACTTGTTCTTTGTTCTGTTCATCACAGGATTTTGTATCGGACCTATTACTAGAAGATCCTCAAGACGAAGAAGACGAGAAATTACTTGATAATGTTGATTGACGTGACAGATATACTGGTATTAGCTTACATGACATCGGTATTTTTAAAGTTACTTAAAATTATTACCGTCAAATTAGGTGGAGGCACTAATGTACCTTCTTTATCTCGAGTTTTGAGCTTTGAGCCTGAACAAGCTGTATTATTTTTTTGACATATTAGATGACATTGTCACCCTAAAAATATTAGTAGTTATAAGTAAGGCTCACACTATAAAACATTCTTTGCATGTTTTTACTTATTATTTTAATATATGGTGATGAGAAAAAAGGTAACATTATTTTATTTTTTTTTCCAAAAAAAGACTTCATTACTATTGCGGCCAGTAAGTAAGAATAACCTTTAGTAGTAAAGAGACATTAGTTTGAATGACACAAAATGTTACCTTAAATAATTAATAGTTTAAAATAATAAACTGACCCAAATCATAATCTGTCACGAAAAATTAAATAACATTTTATGATAAACAGACTAAAAACTAAATGTTTTAAGGAATATGAGAATAAAATTAGTAGTAAACTGACCTAAAATTTAATCTGTCAGTGTCAGATTACAATTAAAATTTAATCTAAAAAGTGTCAGATTAAATTTGATAAAAATTACCTCTAAATTTGGACGTAAAACACTAAATAAGGATTGCATCTTCGTTTGATAAAAGAATAACAACCTCACTGCGCAAAACGTCTGACACAATCTGTCATGAGTCGCTGTTTGAGGGAAACATGATGGAGATCACATAAAAGTGAAACAGCTGGCCGCCAAAAGTGCCTAATTATATTAAATCATTTAAAATGTAGAGATATATGTCGCTAACATAAACCTGTGTCAGTATGTAACTCAACTTTGACTTAAGTAGTAATAGTTCAGTATTGTATTAAGACGGTGATATTATATATTTGAAAAAAAGATTTTATTGTTGTATGTAAAATAGTTAACAAGTAATAATATTAGCAAAATATTTTTAAGTGGGCAAAAAATACAAACATTTTTTTTTACTTCTTGAAAAATAATGTAAACAGTTTAATGGAAATACTACGTGTTTTAAATATTCCCTTAGTTTTTATCTAAGTTTCACTTCCTGTTTTAATGTCTTGTTTTTTTAACGTCTTGCTTCCTCTGCATTTAAAATACACCTGTAAATTATGCATTTAATGTATCTTACATCAAGCTTTTTTATCGTTTTCAGGACATTTTGTAAAATGTCCTTCCTACAATATTTTGCAGTTAAGAGGTGAAAAGATTATTTCAATCATCTTTATTACGGTTTCCGAAAAAAAAAATGTAGCAATAAGATCATATTATATATATATATATATATATATATATATATATATATATATATATATATATATATATATATATATATATATATATATATATATATATATACTAAAGCGTGAATTTTGTTCGTGTACACCAATAAGTACATGCTTCTTTCATAGAGTAATTACAATTTGTTTCGGCAGTCTGGCACAGTAAAGTTTCTAAGCTATACTTAAAAGCGTTAATAAGTAAAAAAAAGAAAATAAAAGAGCCACCAAATAGGAATTGGGCTCGTAAGTCTCCTTACACTACTTAGAAATCATAAAATTTTTCATAATACACTATGTTATGCTTTAAGTATTATTATTATTTATGTATGTACTTTTGGATGTGTGCTAATATGGTAACCTCACACTCGTCGAGCAAGGTTACCATATTAACACATATCACATACGAGTATCACCTCATCCATAATAATCCTTACTCTCTTTGATCATGTGTGACGTTCCATCTAATTTACACCGTTTGGCGTCCAGCCCTTCGGAATAGTATTTATAAACTTGAATGATTATTTGGTGACTAAAAAATTTTTTTATGCGTTTAAAAATTGCAAATTGAACTAAAGGATACTTAAATTCACAATTAAATGAAACTACGTGATGTAGTATTATTTCTACTATCTTTAATTTCTTTACCACGACCTAGGTTTCGTTGTATTACAACATCTTCAGGTGGGATATTAGCAAAGATGGGATATTATCTTTGCTAATATCCCACCTGAAGATGTTGTAATACAACGAAACCTAGGTCGTGGTAAAGAAATTAAAGATAGTAGAAATAATACTACATCACGTAGTTTCATTTAATTGTGAATAATGAATTTCTACAAAATTAACGCCAAATATATTCGATACTTAAATTATTATTACTTAGGATAGTTAAATTATTATTACTACTTTTTTAAAACATTTGGCTTCTGATTTATTACATAATGTATTAAAAGCGTAAATCTATGGTAAAAATGAAGAAACTCTTTTATAGCACTCGAGTAAAAGAAATATGTTATGAAAGTTTGGAAGCACCTCTATTTAGTTTGCTCACCACATTCGGTCGACGTTTTCCATGTTTATTCTCAAATGTAGTAATTAACTGTGAAGTAAATTTAAAGTCGCAAGGTAATGCCATTCTAAAGTTGTAAATAGTTCGTGAAGTATTCCATCGCTCTTCCGCAAACAAAATTCATTAGAAGTTTCGTCCAGCCACAACGAAACACTGGACACTAAAATGGAACTATCGCACTTACTGTTAACTTCTTGATAGTTAGTAGCTTGATAAATTAGAATATCCGAAATGTATGTAACAAGTGCAATTAGATTCAGTGATTTTGTTTGCGTGAATTGATATCCGTTTATTTCAGTTTTATTTTTTATAGGAAATTAAAAAAAGGAACTCTTATACTATTTTTCTCAGAAACGGTTTAACTTAGAAACTTAAAATGTATTAATTACAAAGCATAGTAACTTGCGTGTATTTCAATAGTTAACGGGCAAAAATATTCATATGGCAATATCACAGGAGCAAGAACAGTAATATGTAAGTAATTAATAGAAATAATATGAACCATTAAATGATTGTATTAGGTGTGAGCGCTTATGAATGATTTCCGTAACCGAATGATTTATTTGCGTTTATGCAGAAGTGAAACAGCATTAGTTTTTATCTCACTTACATCGGTAAAATTAATTAAATCTACTTATGTTGGTAAAATTGATTCTGCCAAATGATTGTTGTCATTTATTCGTTCGTTTTGAGGAATTACTAATAGGTAATTGATCATCGGTAATAATACCTCGAAATATTTTTACAATGGAATAATTCAATTCATATCATTCATAAACGTTCACCGCTAGTTTAAATTTGCCTAGAAGTGTATAGAACCCTCGTAGTGACAGTTTTTTTACCCGGGACGAATCGCGGATCCCTTATGATAATATGAGCCGGAAACGATCTTGGTCCATGCCGGGTAGCGGCCTGCAGATAGTGATGAAGTCAGGTCTATATCCGAAGAAGATCCTCCTGTCTGTGGGTGGGACTGGAAAGGTATGTTTCACTTCAAACTCCTGCCACCGAATCAGATCATCGACTTCAACAAGTACTGTGCTTAACTCGAAGGTTTGAAGGCGACCATCGTGGAGAAGCGGCCAGAACTGCACAACAGACGCGGGGTTGTCTTCCACTACGATAATGCACGACCGCACGCATTTTTGGCCACCCGGCATGAGTTGTTGCAGTTAGGTTGGGACGTCCTACCACATACTGTGTATTTCACCGATATTACCCCTTCATATTATAACCCCTTCATCTGAAATATTCCCAGCCGGTAAAAAATTCCATTTCCTGACGGATGTCAAAAATCACCTGGGTTCACTTTTTCACCTCCCGTCCAGCTGAGTTTTGGAAACCTGGTATTATGTTTCTTCCATCATGATGAGCAAAGGTCAGTGAACAGAACGGAACGTATCTGCTTCAAAAAATGCATTTTGTTTGTGAAAATTTGTCCTCTTTTTGACGCTAAAAATATATACGGGCTTCCCGGACAGCCTAATATGTTATATTCACAATTAGATTATGTTTATGTGGTAAATTTAACAAATAATTATTTATTTTATGATGTAGCATTATACATCTCATGCAATTGAGTAAATAAAAGCCATGTGTCAATTTCATGTGATTCCGATTTATAATTAGTTTTTGCGATTATTGTCTGCAAATCAATAAAAAAAACATGAAAATTGTTACGATTTTTAAAATTAGTTGAGGTCAATTTTTGCTCGCGACTTCCGTGATTTTCGGGATGTAACAATTTTTATGTAAAAGCTTTTTTAAACTAAGTTAAGAATTGATCATGATATTAGAGAAATTTAGTTTAATTATTTTGTATATTGTGGTAAGTCATTGTTTTATTACTACTATTTGTTCAAGAATTTATTCATCCTCAAAAATGTTTGTTCTAAGGTCATCTTGCTTATTTAACGCCCACTGTTAGTCAGTACATAATAGTTACAATTTTATTTTTAGTTTACTATAGCATTTGTAAATTTCATTTTAAAATAAGAGTTTTATGTACAGATTGAGACACAGTTCATTAGTTATACATGAATAAACCGTTCTTAAAAAGATGTCTTTTAAAACTTTTGCTTCTGGTTCTATTCTCATCTTACTTGAACTGACTACCAAAATAATAGGATTCTGCAATCATATTTTTATGTAAAATATCATTATGATTATATTTGAAAAGTTTTTCCACAGTTAACGAGTAAAATTTTCAAGTGCCTTTTACATAATGATTTGTTACTTTTAACTTTTTCCTGCCGAAAACGTCCTCATAAATTTTATTCCTCATATATATACATTATATAAAACATTCTGCAAAGTAAAAATAATATTAAGCCGTAAGCGGCTATAACACTAAGTTTTATATCCTTTTACGCCGCTGGTTTATTACCTTCATTTGCATTAATGTATCGTAAAATGAACATAAAATCATCAAGTTTCGGCACAGTCATCAAATAATGTATAGGAAAAGCAGTAGTAACGTCTAGAAATGAAAGCGTCGTTTTTTGCGAGCTTATGTTTCATGAAATTTGATATCGTTGATCGTTTCTTGAAAAATGTTTCATTATTATGCACGCGAAATTAATTGCTACGACAACTGAACAAGGGATGGTATGCATCGTGAAGTGTGTAGGGTGTAAGGGATCATTGACAAATAAATGATTTTATGATATTAAATTGGCATAATAGTTTTTTCTACGTGTTAAATGTAAATATAGGTAGCATGAAATGTACTTTTTTAAATTCCATTCTTTATTTAATGAAATAAATGGAAAAATGTCTTTCAAGCAATGTTTCTTTCAATACCTTTGCATATTTTCCTCACATTTCCTTTTTTTCTTATTTTCGTTAGTTTTCAAAACTTTATATTATTTAAGTTTGTAAATATGTTTTTTTCTTATTTAATAGTGTTAAATGAACAAATTATTTAATTGCTACTTTTATTATTATCGAAAAGTGTATGAAAGTATATTGTATTAAAGTCTCAGACTGTGGAAATGTAAACAAGCATCAGAAAGCTGTTTAAAAGTTTTTAAATTTATTGAATTTCTCGTACTTTTTATACCGCTTTGATAGTATATTTCATAAGTCACAATGAGTTTTTGCATTTCGGTTTGGAGTATTTCCTCTCAACGATTTGCAGAAAAATATTGTAGCATTAATTACTTTGGGTACTGTTTAATGTGTTTGATTTGAAAAATATAAATATTAAAGAAATTGACAAGAAATTATGCATCAGACAATTATAGTCATTTTCTTAGTTTGCTTTACCGACTACATAGTTTTGTAGTTTTTGGACTTTTGTATATTAGTAGGTCATTATAGGAATTTGTATCATTTTGTTGATTAACATATCTCTTACGAGGTTATAAGAAAAAAGGACACCGTAAAAATTAATGGCTTAAATGGTAATTTTAACAATAAAAAAAATTACTAAAAAATAAATGACAGAATCAACAAAAAAGTTACATTTTGTTTTTTTCTTTATTATAATATCAGAGCTTCAGAGAACATTGATTTTAACCTTACTGTTTGTTATCACCATATTCCGCACAGGATTTGAATAAGAGAAGAGGCCTGGATCTTGGTGAAAGAGTGCATCAGACGATGACCGATATATAACAAGTAATACACGTAAAACGACGCCAGTGCAGTTTTTTTATAGGGAAAAACGGCTAGGTCTTTTGATTATATTTGGGCTATTTGGATCAAATCAATATTGTTGTATCAATCAAGTAATAAGTTTAGACAATAACAATTTGAGCAAGATTATTGTAATATTTAAGTAGTTTAATAATTGATTATGTAGATATGTGCTATCCTGATCTTAATGAAGAATATTAGTACAAGTTGGAACGTCTTCAAAATGTATGCATCCGGTACATCTTCGGCCTCAGAAAATATGATCATATTTCTGATTACAGGTCATTTCTCAAATGGATGAAAATCCTTGATCGACTTCACATGCTTACACTTTTTTTTATGTATTAAAAAATCCTCGGAACCCAAATTATCTTATTGGTAAATTTAAAGATTTATCTGCTCACGCCTTGGGTTACGATCTGAAAGATTTTTGTTTTGTCTGGTGTACTATAAATAATTTTCATTGTAAAATCTCTTACAGTCTACCGACTAAATTTCAATACTAATTGTTATGGTCGACTAGAAGAGATTGCTCATGTAGCAATAAGTCCGCCATATATATTATGCATAAAAGTTGATAAATAAATAAATAGTTTAGAAGTTTAATATGCCAAATTTATGGTTTAATTATTGTACAGTCTTTTAATACGGAATACCATTATAGCAATCGCGTGGCCCAAAAGCACAAAAAAATTTAAAAGTTAGGTCTGGAAAATTCAATTCAAAATAATACCTACATTTAAATTACATAATTCACCTGATTGAAATCAATACCTATGTTTGAAATAAAAACTTTCCCAGTTCCTTAATACTATAGGGTTTAAGCCGCGGCTGAAGCTAGTTAGTATATAAAAGCTGTTTTAAAATTAATTTTCGTTTGCCGAAAACTTGAAGAAAATCGATCTATTGCTTTTAATACTACGAGATAATAAGCAAATGATCACGCGATAAAGCCTTATACGAATATTTTTGCATGGGGTAAAAAATATAAGTTGAAAAAACATAGTTTCAAGAAAACTGTGGCTGCGAAGACAAATATTACAAACTTTTTTTACATTTTGGTAAATATTTTAACATAATTACATGTGGTGTAAATAAAATTGTGAAATTGGCATGAACGTACTTTGAAAATATTTACGAAAATATGATGTAGGTGGACTTAATTAAAGTAATATGACACAAAAATATTTTTTCAGAATGTTTGCCTATTTGTTTGTTCTTTCGCGCATCATGCAAGGGCCATTGAAGGAACTCTAATAAGGTTTTCACTAGTTGGTTTTGTAGGATTTGAGGCAATATTTTGGCTTTGTTTCATTGCCATACACTCATTAGAAGAAAACAGTTTATTTGTAATGTTTATAGATGGCGTTATGTGTATTTTAACTTTCAATCTTATTTTCTAAAAGGTGCACGTCATGTAGTTATTAGGTCCGTTGTCCAAGTGAAGGTACTCATGGTCAAAGTTAGTGTTAAAAAAAAGTAATTGTTATACAGTTATCAATATATTAGTGGGTTAAATTTTATATTGTTTATCCTTCACAAAATCCGTAGCTACTATTTATATTTACTTCCATCATTCCCGTCACAGCATCTAAACGGCTACGGTTCAATTACGTTTCCCCTGGCGAATATCTCTGCAGTATTTTACGAGGCTCCGCTGTATCGAGCGTCTGTTGTAGCTTTTATTACCCGGTGCGCCAGTTTGTAACTGGGATGCTGCATTACATGATACACATTGCCAAGAGGTTAATGTTTATGAGGGCGGAGGGTTGGCTGCCAGGCCATCCGCGTGCCAATCTTTGTTAAGTGTTTAAATTCGATAGGCGAGTATATTGTTCGGATGTTAAGCACTTGGCAACGTTGTCTATTAATTTTTACACGTGAAGTAAACAATGGCTGAAACAGGATACTGCTGAATTAAAACTAAATTGAAAAGTTGGGCTTATTTTAAAAATTTTCAGCTGGTTTAGTTTCCATATCTCCTTTTTAGGTTTCCAATCAAAATGGTGAAAAAGGCATTTCTTATGATGAAACTTCGGTGCCAGTTCATTTGTCTATCTGTATGTCATAGCTTTTAGATTATATAGCTTACATATGATATCGACGTGAAAATTGTCAGGTTTATAACTTGTTTTTCAATAAATTTTTTGGGTCAAATTAAAACAAAAAAATGTTAAAAATACAAAAATATTTTGTTTTTATTTCTGAAAGATAAAAAATAATGCCTGGTATCCGAGAAAGAAAACAAATTGTCTAAAAATCTTGACAAACTTTCTATGGTACAGAACCATCGTTGCGCGACTCGGTATTTGATCAGTTTTTAGAGTTACATAATATAGTATCGCAATGTCCGTCTATCTGTTCGTATATCACATCCATTTTACTCGCAGAATATTAATACCGTAAAACTGAGATAAGATTGGATATATTTAAAATGCTTATAATGTTATGAAATAAAATCTGTAAAAAAAGTTTTTCAGGGTACCATCCCTACATGTAAAGTAGGAATTAGGAGGAGGAATTAGGAGGAGGGTAGGAGTGAATTTAGATGCGCATATCCCATTATACACGATATTTTTAAACACCATTAGGGTATGATACTCGGTCCGTGATTAATATAAGATTTACTTATCAAGGGCGAAATAGGGGTATGAACTCATTTTGCCTTATGAAAAAAAGGATAACGAAATTATAATAGAGAAGGCATGGGTCCTTGTGATTAATTAATATTGAGTTTAATGTAATGAAGATAATTCTGTATAAAATCGATATATCCTTGTCATGTTTTAATGGCGACAGCCATATTAAATTCAATTTGATTAGTTTTCAAGCCACTGAAATAAAGTTATGTTCTTCAAGAAGTTGTAAATTAAACATTTTGATTCGTATAAAATACATGAAAAATTTGATTCGTATAAAACACGTGAAAATTTGGTATCACAGAAAGATGAAACATTTGGCAGCTGTATTTTTAGTCTCTGGTAAAAGTGTATCATGGTCATGATTCTCAGGTATATTAAAATAATTCCACAATAATTCAAAAGGGAAAAAAACAGAACCCTCGTAAAACTTCTCACAGTTTTTTTCTTGGAAACCGTATTATGTAGAAACATAAAATTTGGGAAAGAGATAAAATATACATCACATCATAATCCGGTCATATTTCTAAAATTCAAAATATATGATAGATATTTTAGAGAAAGAAATATAGTAATGGAAATTCTTTAAAATTGCAGATATAATTTTGGATATTTATCAAGAGAACAAGTTATAAGATTTCAAAACTATTTATTTGAATTTTATTTAGTTAGTTTCAGAACCATTGCTAAAAATATTATATTCAAGGAAAAGAAATATTACACAATATGTTTACATGGTTAAAATTAATATTAATGTTTGTAAATAGTTTAATTATAATACTTTGTACCCTTACATGTTTATATTTACCGAGTCGTGTAAGAAAATTTCGTAGCGCGAGTTCTATACGTATTCAATATGTTTTAATAAGATCATCGCTACTATCCACTCCAATACTGACTATATATTACGTATTTTTTATTCTTTCTTGTATTTAAGCAAGCACATACTTTTATATTTTAAGCTTTTAGATATTTTGTCTAAACTGCGTTAAGTTGTCAGGGACCGCAACTAAATTTGAACAAACAACTTAAAACTTTACATGAAAACATAAATTTTCGTGCCCAAACGCGAAAAAGTAAAGTTTCTAGTAAGCCTTAAAAGGTACAATAATACGAAGTAGGCACAAAACAGTGGAACATCTATTCGGTATGTAAATGTGGTTACACCAGGCGCTAGTACACAAAGGGACAAAGATGGCACTTTACCCCCACGAAAAGAAAACTTTCTTTCATTGCTGCGGTTGAGTTCATTTCGAAGATGGTTTTTACTCAAAGTTAAAATTTCGTAGTAAAATACATGCTATGGAAATTAGTTAAAATGGCATGTTAGACCGCATATGAGCACTGGTAATGTTGGTGCTGTATTTCGAATATCTTCTTAATTTAAGAACATATACTTTATCAAATTATGTTAAAAGTAAGAGCATTGTATATTTATGTATGTTATTAATAATCTCAACATTAGCATATTTATTTGAATGAAAAATACGTATGAATGCTCTAGTTGGTTATTCAATTGGCACTTGGCCATGAATATCATAGAAGTGTAGCCACAAGTCTGTCCACGTGCTATTTGAAAAGTATTATCCTTGAAGTTTAGGCACAATTATCCTCACATTTTGAAGTAAGGGATTGAATTTTGTGTAGTATGTGTAAAGCGGATTAAATTTTCTTGAGGAGAAAAAAGTTGAAATAAAAATATTAAATAACTAACGACCATTCGCAACTTCGCCCGCGTGGACTAATAATTATATATTATATTTTCGTATAAGTAGCCTACGTCTTAATCTAAGTTATGATATAAGGCATGCTCTTTCGAATCGTAAATGAATTTATTACCAGTTCGGAAAATAGGATGTGCTTGAGAAGAATCCGGTAAGGAAACCCGAGGCTATAATTTTTTTTTACATAAATAATAACAATATTATCTGTATTGTTACAAATTGTAAAGACACAATATATAAAACAATTATGGGTGAGTATGGGCATTCCGTGCCAAGCTTTCTTATCTTTTAAATAATCTGATATTTTGAATAGACTTTTTTGCAAAAATTACGCTTGATTATGCTTTAGAATTTATTTACTCATAGTTCTTGCCAGTCACTTGGGATTTTAACTTTAAAAGTCAACAGTATTACTAGCGCACATCGATAAAGTAGTCAAGTATTGCTCTTTCCTCCGGTTTGGTTTATTAATGTCGACATTTCACATTGAAAACTTATTTTTACCAAAATAAAATATAGTTAGGAATAACGTAGTTTTGTACCAGTGAAAAATTTTTAGAATCGGTTTGGTAGTTTCAGAGATTACCCTCTACAAAGAAACAAACATATTTTACATCTTATATAATATTAGTGTAGATAACTCGGTAAAATTAATAATTTCGGCATATTTTTTTATCTATTTGTTTACGTTTAAATATCTAGAAGTAGATAAAAAAAACCAAATGTATTCTAAAGTCTCTTTGTTGAGGAAAAGAATTTCGTCACGAAAAACGAACTACACTTGGCTGTGATCGTAACGGCATGAGAAAAGCAAAGTAAATAAATAGTTGTACATATATATATATATATATATATATATATGTATATATATATATATATATATATATATATATATATGTACATATATATATATATATATATATATATATATATATATATATATGTACATATATATATATATATATATATATATATATGTATTGAGTTACAAGATCTCACGATATCTTAATGTTCAATCTTAATGTCTTAATGTTCTTAATGTCTAATCACCTTTGAAAGAGAAGAAAACAAATTTTTTTGTCCTACCATCGAGGTTTCTTTGAAAACTACTAAAGAACGGTAAGTTATATCTATACATAGATAAACGTAAAATGCCTATATGTTAAGTCTATTGCATAGAGAAACAATTCGCAACTAATTTCGCTTTAAAATTATCAAGTCACAGTATCTTAGATCTTATTCCTAACGAAATTTAATTGTCAATTAGTGCAATATCTAACTTCTAACTTCGGCACGAAATTAAAGCTAGCATCCCTCGCGGCACGTAGCCCGCACAACTACAAACTCGCCCCTCAGGCAGACGCTGCCGAGGAAGTCTAACGAAATTAAAAACTCTTCGCTTATTGTTTCCTGTAGCGGGCGGCGGCGGTGATAAAGAATCCTTTTAAATCCTTTGTTCCCAGCTACGTGACAAATAATAAATTCAAAGACTCCACGCCCGCAGACTGCGTCGACGAGACGGAAAGATTTGGGTTCATAATGTGCTCTTGCTCAGTTCGCTTCGAGCGCGGGATGGAGTTGTGTAATTAATAAAATTAGCCATCGGATGTCTATCTGATGTGTTATCGCACTCGTGAGAGGTTCTATTAAGCGTTTGAGGGGTAATGTTGCGAGTTGGTGGAACTTATTTTTAGCTCGAGCGCGATCGGAAAAGATATTTCCGCTCATTTCTTTCGTCGTAACAGTTTCGTCCTTGTTGAATTAGTTCTTATTATAATATTATTTACAGATTAGTATTTATCGAAAACTTGTTATCCCGCATGACACATAAGCTTTAAAAAGAAAAATAAAATATCTTTTAAAAAACCGACTTCAAAAAAGGCAGGTACTAAAAAGTAAAAAATAATTAACTCAAAATAGGTTCCTACTTATTTGCAATAAATAACTAAGTTATTTATTTTTGAAGACGGTGCTAGCACGAGATTCTTGATAGAAGATCTTTGCTAATATCCCATCTGAAGATGTTGTAATACAACGAAACCTAAGTAAAGAAATTAAAGAAAGTAGAAATAATACTACATCACGTAGTTTCATTTAATTGTAAATTACTGCCATTTGTTAAGGAGATCTATCGTTAATTTCCGGAACTCATCATCAGATCATTTTCATATTTATATAGGACATATACAGATCATCTTCATATTTATATAGGGTCACACCTATAGCACCCTTTTTAAAATAAAAAAGAATCATCAAAATCGGTTCACTCTGTAAAGAATTATCGCTTAACACAAAAAAAGATTCGGACGAATTGGAATCTTCATTTTTGAAGTCGGTTAAAAATATAAAAATAATGTGAGGTGATTCCTATAAATGCAAATGTTCAAACTCATAATTTTTATTCCTAATGATTATATAATGAAAATTTTGTGAATATAAATGAAAAATGGGCGATGAATAATTATTAAAATAAAACCAATTGTAATCTATAATAAAGAATGACGCAATGCATAAATAATTCAAAATAATAAAAACATTTTAATGTTGCACGATATATTTTTATAGATTTGTTGGATTGTTCTTACATAATTCTGAACTAATAACCTATTCTAATGAAATATTTACACGTGTATTCTTTGGTTCTCTGAGAATATCGTAGACTTTTATATTACAGGAGAGGAGGGTGAAGTGAAAACGTTTACGGGAAAAAGCGGGAAAAGAGTATTTTCAGAATAATTGAAAATGTTTTGATCAAATTACAAAAGGTAAATGAAAGCAATATATGGTAAATTTGAACTCCATATAAAATTTTTTACAGAAGCTCTAAGCTAAAGGAATCCGACTTACGCAGGTAACTTTAATAACAAGTGCAATATTAAATTTACTGTCTCTAAATTAAGTATAAAATATTCACTATATAAAATATAATGCTTGTATTTCTTTAGTAATTACACTCAAGCCCCGAACAACATTCGTTTATTTTCCATATTAAATATCTTTATTTTAATTTCAGTTAATATTCAGTTTTACATAAATCTTTATTTCTGACACTATAATATTTTAGAATCGAAAGTATGTCGCCAACAGATTGCGGAGAGCTCTTATCGATAATGTAGAGTTGAGGAAAAGACGTCATTCTCCTTCTCAAAAGCCACGAGATCTTAAATAAGATTGATTGTTTTTAGTACAAATGGAATAGCATATCTATATTATGATTAATTTTCAGAGTTTTAGAATCATTTATTCCAATTAATAAGAAACTAAAAGTCTGAGTGTTCTTTGTCTTGATGTTTGTTATTCGATTGAACCAAAATAAACGAAATGATTTGAAGCAGTATATGATTTGGATTAAAATACAGAACATATAACTATTGTCCTAAATTTGTGTTAATTTTTCGTTTATCTCTTAATAATCTTCTTTTGGGTTTTTTTTAATTTGTCTTTAAATTATATTATCAATACTCGAATGTAGGTACGAGAAAAATTCAATTGTAATTTTCGTATCAACATATAAAAGTTAATTACAATGATTACAAATAAAACATTAAATAATGTTTTATTGATATTCATTGTATTTAACTTTATAAGGGTTATAAGTTGGTGTATGTAATATTTTTGGGAAACTTTGGGTGATCCTGTAAAGTTAAAATTCCTATTTTTAAGTTCAGAATGAAAATATTGATTACCTTTGCTCCTATCAAATATTCCCTAAACTAAGAATGGGGTGCACTTAATCGTGTGCACTCAATTCTTAGTTTAGGAACTGATGAATATAAATTGTTAAGACACATACTGATTGCTTTAAAGTTTAAGTTGGCCTTATCCAAATTAAGTAATCTTAACTGAATCAAAATAACTTGATAAAGCATTAATAAAAAATTACGGAAGGAAAGCCGCTGGCAAAATATAGTATGTAATTGGTTATATTTAGACCGTATAAGCAAAATTTTGCAATTTCTAAATGTATATTGACATCTTGTGAAGAAAATCGCTCAAGGTTAATGACGGCAGATTTATTTAAGATATTTTTTAAATTATTTCTTTCATCCATTATTGCTCTTGTGACAATAAGATAATTATTTGTTAAATTAAATTATTTTAAATATGATCTTTAAGTGCACTACAAAACCCTTACTTATATTCGCTTCCTCGTCAGATATGAATAATTTTCAGAGCTGAATGCCGAAAAACGAAACCTTATCATTTCATCTTTGTCTGTTCGTCGATCCGTATATAACTCTTTCAATTAAAACCTGGTCGAAATGATTTTTTACAGGAACAAGTCCACTACAGTTTTACAGAAACAAGACTACAATATTCACATCATTTCCGTGCATCAAACACGGGGATGCAAACCGTTTTTTTCACTGAATCCATAGAGTGTGGTTTTTTCAGAACAGATTTTTTTCAAATTCAGACGAGAATGACACATTCTTTATTACGGCTTCTTTGGTGCGAGGTTATGAGTCTTCAAGTGAGTGCATGCGAAAAATTTGAAAAAAAGTGACTGTAAACACAATAATGAAAAATTATAAACTTGTATTAATGAATTATAGGCAGTTAACTTATTTTTCTTACATTTTTAACTACACACTTGGCAATATATTTACACATATTATTAATATATGTAATAGTTTAACAATAATACTATGTATCTTTAATTACATAATCTTTATAGGGGAGTTCTATTAATTATTACTATAGTTCTATTGATTTAAAAGCTTAAACTCGTCCTTTTTTTCTAGGTCAAAACAAATATTATTTGTTCGATATTTGCGTGTTATATTACGAAACAGAAATAATTATATGTATAATGTAGAAATAATGAATGTATCCAAAATTATTGAAATTAAGTGACACGTGAATGTCACTTTTGTGTGATTTATTGTCAATAATAAAGTATAGCGTAATAAAAATTAAACAACTCTAAAGATGTATTTTGATAATAATGGTAAGAAACAAATTAGCTAAATAGTTTAAAAATAATTTTGTAAATTAAAGAATAAACTTGATAGAGAGAATCAATATTTAAATCGTTATTGTCCAATATAAAAATGTTAGCAAGAATAAAGACATTTTATATTTTGTATCCAAATAAGGAAGTAGTAATTTTCATTCTAAAATATTCATTCTGAAGAACAGTGAATATCAAAAAGTTACATTTCAGTAAAACTACGATCGAATTTGTAATAGTTCCATAGTATCGAAAAATGTGTTTACGAAAGAATAATCGTTCCGATCCTACTTTAAATAAGATATAAAGAAAATAAGACACGTCATCAGTGAGCACCGCTCGCCAACGTCGCTAACTGTTGAACGACACCGTGACTTCGAGACTACGGTATTAATTTCCCACGAGGCCTCCGCGGCATTGACGAAGCACTTATTTCGATTAAAAATAATCGGCGACTGAGGAAACGACTGCCGACGAGGTTGCATTGGGCGGCAGTCGAGCGGAAGTAGATTGCAGGAAAAGGTAGAAACGCGGATAATTATTTAAGCGAGATATGTGAGGGCGCTTTATATTTAGTACTATATACGTGTTTATAGATTTATGTTTTGCTAGATATGTGGTATATATGTTTAATAATAACGAGCCGTTAAAATAAACGCATGTAGTTTAAAGGAAAATCGTTATACCACCGTTTTAGTATAGTTGCATTCGTAAATTAGATTGCGATATAAATTCATTGTGCGATGATATACGTTCAGTTTAAATATATAATTCATATTTCGTAGTTGTTAAATACAAAATCAATTACAGTGATGGTTTTGACGCGATGAATGTAATGATATGGCCTGAACTGATATAGATTACAATTAAATTGATGGAAATATGTGCTTATGAATATTAAGAAATATGCTATAATTTTTCGTTACGTTTTGCGATATTGACAAATACATTTTCAATTTTGACAATCTATTTCCATACAAATTTATTCGGAGAGTACACTTTATATATTGAACATTTCTGAAAAAAAATATGCTAATGGCATGTAAGTTAAGTCAGTTTTTTTTACAATTTTTGTTGGTTTATCCGTTTCCCTTCTTAAGAACATTGCACAAAAACTACTGAATCGATGGAACAGATTAGAATCTAAACTATCTTTTATGTCGATTAAATTTCTCGATCTAGAAGAGACTTGATATTTATTTGCTGGTGCCCACGCAATAAAAATCAAACGTGTGGAGGCGAAAACTGATAAGGGGAAATTATCGAGGACGTGTCTGGAACTTAAAACTCAGTTTAAACTGAGTTTTAAGTTCCAGATAAAATACGAAGGTAAGGTCGCGGATAAATCTATAGAAGCATATTTTAATTTGTTGACGTTTCGTGTCCATTAAGTGATAAAACTGACGTTTTGTACAGTATATTCTAAATTCGATGGGAATTCTGGAAAAACCATGAAATGTATCTTTGTCGTAAATAAATGGGTCTCGGGAAACTTGGTCGATTTTACCATAAATAATGTTATCACGTAAATTGACTAAAATAATTGAACCGCAGATAATTATTTATAGTTTAGAGAAATGCACGAATTATATTTAATTTTCAATTGAACTTTTTTGTTATATTCAAATTATTTGGTCGCTACCGTCTTAACACGTTAATTGCTAGTTGGTGTTCATTAGTAATAATAGATGGTTTAATACTGAAAAATATGGCAAAAATCTACGAAAAAATATTATCGAAGTTTGCTTGGAAAATTACGATAATTAAATTTAGATATTGTAGGAGTACAATTATTTCAAATTTTCTTACTTATTTTTGTACTACGCGAAAAGCTGAAAAAATTGTAGTGATGTAAGCTTGTGCCGGGTTATCAAAAAGAAATGAAAATTTAATAGTAAATAAGGAAAATTAAATTATGGGCAAAATGGATATTTAATTTGAAATAGCTCGTCATTATTATAATGTATTAAAATCGTTTAACACTATTTAGGTCAAAACATAACAAAAAATGCGTCTTAATGGTATCTATGTTCGATTATGACGAGTAATATAATGTGTTAGTTACAAATTTTAGTGTGTTCAGTGCATTGTTGATTTTTATAACCACTTTTATTTTTTACAAGTTCCGACTTATGTGCTTTTGTGTCATTAATCGTGAATATAGTATCCTTTGAAGGAGCAGTATTCAAATGACGATACGGTACTATTATTGAATATATTTGGCGTTAATTTTAAAGAAATTCACTTCACTTAATTTTTATTCACAACTAAATGAAACTACAATGTAGTATTATTTCTATTATATTTAAATTTTTAACCACGACCTAGATTTCGTTGTATTACATCTTCAGGTTGTAATACAACGAAATCTAGGTCGTGGTAATAGATTGAGCCGTTTCTTTGTTACGAGGGTATAAAATGAATCATGAATCTAAAATATACACACCTTATGCATAGTCGCGTAATAATGGATGCACATATGAATAAATATTAAGGACCAGAAATATAAAATTTGATATAACATAGTTAATATTGACGAATATAATTCCTTCACTTGGTTATAATCAAGGCAATACACAAATATATATCCAAAACATAATGAGCTTGATTCACATATTTTTTTCTATATAATACAATATCTCGACACAGCCATCCCCATACATAAGTCTGACCTCTTCGACCTAACGGAATATAAATAAAGACTCGCCGCCCGCCCAGCTCGGCGCCGAGCCCCGCCTGCGAGACAGCGAGGAAGCGGAAGGAGAGGTAACCGTATTATCAACCAACTTTGTATCAGTAAACGTACCTAACTATATAAATATTACGCAAAGGCATATAGGTGCAGGGATTATTCCAACATAATAGTGAGGTTGTGTATTGTGTAATGCAAGTTTCATACATAAAATGGTTAGCTGTTCTGTTGGCTGCAAAAGATTGCTCTTGTAGCAATAAGTCCGCCATATGTATCAATTAGATACATTAAAATATAGAAATAAGTAAAATGATACTATATAATAAATAAAATGATACTATGCCACTTAAAATAATATAAACGGGGTTGATAAATAAAAAATTAATCAAAACTGTGAATAAATCGCACGTGTTGTTTTATATTTATTATTTCAGAATAAAAAACCAATAAACTTTGCAATTTATCATAAAACACAGCTTCTATTCCTGCGTCATGATAGATTTATTATAATGATTAAAATAATGACACTACTGTTTGAAAAATTTTCGTGTGAGAGTTATACTTGTTTTCGATTGACTCGTTGGCTCCTGATTTCCCTATTTTTACAGCTTTTAATTTTCATCTGTATTACTACGTCTTTCACTCATCTACATACCTATACATCTCAATAAACTATATCGATAAACTGCATTATTGTTACGAAGAAAGAACGTTTATGAATATGTGAGTTTGCATGTTTTTAAGAGCTAATCTCAGCTCAGTAACTTTTCGGAACGAACTCGACGGGCATCTTCTGAAATATAAATTCGAAATATTATATTTATCTTAGACAAATATTTTATTAGCTGTCGGAAACAAATTCTCGTCATCAGCTCAGGAATAGTTTTGTAAGTTCTGTAACTATTTTCTTAAGTTATTTGACATGTTGTGTACTATCATGGTATTTGTACACCATATAATGGCAGTCGTTTTGTATGAACAGCTGTAATAATTTTTATGAACATATCTACAACTACAATCCACAACCTACCTTATGATAGTATAAATGTAATAGTGATTTTCTCTTCTTACTAAAGAACTTTGTAATTAAGTAGTAAATCGCTACCAAATTTGGTATGCATACAATTATATAATGGAGTTACATATAGATTATTACCTATGACTCGGGTATAATATTAATAATATTATAAATACGTAAAGTCTATTTGGATATTTATTCATGTTTGAAATTCCGAATACAGTTTTGAAATTCTCTTAGGAGAAAATCGACGTTTTCATTGACTATGTGTCAATAAATGAAATGTGTCAATAAATGACCCAACGTGTATAGTATGTAGATTAAACCCATTGCTTACGCGTCATGAGCCTAAAATCTATACCAGTCGCTTTAACTAAAATTCATTCAGGCAAAAATATCACTTCAAAATTTAATTTTTTTATAAAACACTGAAAAATTAAAAATTTTAATAATTTACTCTAACTTACTGCTGTAATAAAAATTGAACATGATGTGTTTGACGTACGAACTAACAATTATTACCTTTTTTGGAATTGGTGTCAGTTCCAAAATAGAAGTTAAAATAACAGTGGTAATTAATTTGTGTTCGAACTTTGTACCGATTGGAAAAAGACTGTAATAATTATTTATAGTTACTTAGAAGACAAGATAAAAATATTTTGAACTTTTCAAGTTTTTCATATAAAAATTCGTTTTTTAAATCGCTTTTTCTTTTCTTTTCATACCTAATTTATAAACATGATTATAATTTTTAATTGAGTAGATAAATTTAAAAATAGTCTCATTAGGGTTTCTGTATCAACTAAGAAGTTTCTTCCTATTTATATCTTTGGAAAATTTTTATCTTTTCACTTTTTACCACCGCAAAATGGAAAGTATTATTAATTGGCATTGCATTTTTCTGTTCAAGAGTATGACAAATTTGAAAAAAAATTGTATTTTCGGGTAATTCAGAACAATTATTCGTATATATTGGCCATTTGATATTTTCTTTCTTTTAAATAAAATAATAAATGAACTTTTTAAAATTAGTTGTTATGTTGGTCCAATAACAGATTATCTTATCGTTACCTGTGTTTATATGACATTAAAAGTTTGACTGTATTTGCTTCAAAGCTAGATATAGAATCCACTTGCTTTTCTACTGAAGTATAGGTCTTAGTAAATGCTCTGTTATCATTACGGTTCGTCACAATAATTTGGCTCGGTTATCACTTATATTCGCGACGTTAAACTCTTTTAATCTTGGAATTTGATTTAACTGCATCTTTCAATGTCCCTTTGGCTCTTTCTATTAATCACTTCATATATATAGTCTTTCCTAGTTTTTTTTATTTTTTTCGCTCTCAATTTTATATTCTTGGCCAAAACTTTTTACTTATTAAACTTCGAGATCGTATATTTTTTGCCTTTTTATTTTACATTATTTGTATTTGATTCGAATAAAGATTTCGATGAGGTGTTTATATTATGTTTTTATTATATATTTAATGAGAAAAGTAGTGTGGTATAACTTGTTTCTGAAAGTGAAATGTAACATGAATACGTATTATTAAGAGGAATTGATCAATGTAAAAGGAAAAAATTAATATTTCATGTTACTATATGGTAGTTTAAGGACGAAAAAAGATAATAATCTTTTCCAAATCTGTAAGTGGAAATAAAGATGGTGATTTAATAAATTATGGTCGGCGTAGTGTCCCGAGTTGGTCATAAGACTTACTATTAGTAAAATTATTTATTGATAAATGTATAATTTCCTGAATTTTTGCAATAAAAAGTTAAAACGTTATTAAGTATTTGAACGGATTCATCAGTTAAATAATTTGCCCATTTCATCATGTAATAATAATCTCAAAATTATCATTGTTCACAACTGATAGCCTGAAGGCTAATAATTGAATTCCAAATTACATAGGAAAAAAATTAATCGAAAAAAATTCCATATGTAAACCAGATTTAGGTTAGAATATTTTCTGTATCGTTTCGTCAATTTTTTTTCGAAAAATTTTCTTAAAGTAAAAATCTTATCGAACTCGAAAAAAAATGCAAAATGCTTTAAGAGGCTACTGAACCATGGTTGTCCAACATTCTTGAACTACTAACCTCAAAAAAACACTTCTGGTATTTCAATGCGGCACATGAAAAGATCGATGTTTATAAAATTTTACGCCTTTTGATTGCAATTTCCACAAACTCACTACTTATATCAATATCGAAAGCTCGTTACTTCAAGATAGATTGAAAAATATTCTACGAAATACGGTAAGCAGGTTAAATATCGTCGGCGGTAAGTGCACGGCGTCACCCGTCCTGCCGATTACTCTCCGCCACGTAGAGTCGATAATCGTGCAATAAAATGGAAAAACCTCTCTCGACAGCCTCCGTCGCGTCGCCCTGATCTTATTTCCTGTCATATCGTTTATCTACACACACCTACACTAACTCACTCGCGAGTCATATTCCATTATATACAGCGATATTGATATTCCAACTCCCTCTTTACGAGATGTTTTCAATATTGGGTACTGTAGGGAATTTACTTAGTTTAAATTTGTAAGTTGGATATTACCGATTTCTTAGTGAGATTTTAATCTATCGTCTTGATGTGACGTACACATGATGTTATTATTACAATTTTCTCTTTACGCAGAATTTTTAATATAAATCTTAAGTTTATTACCATATACTACAAAAGAAACGCATTCGTCTAAGTATACTATACTTTAATAATAGTTTTTACATTACAAAATGTTTATAAATAATTAAATTAAAAAACATTTCAATTATACTTACAAATTCGTGTAGCTCTTATTTATTTTAGACTCATTTAGACACAATAGGAACCATGAATTTATTTGATATTTGAAACGGGATTATATTTTTAGTCATCCTGTGCCAATATGGCAACCGTTAGTTAAGTGATCGTTAATCCATTAAATATTAAGTTAACCGTTACTCAAAAATATATTTTGTAAAGGTAATAAATTAAATGTGTATAATATATTTAAATATACTTTAAATTTCTGCGAAACTTTCATGGCTTACAAGTTACGATGATTTTACTTTATCTCCATTTTAATTCCTGATTAATAATTTGAAATGTCGTATTGAATAACTGTTGAATTATAGCTTATTTCTAGAAGCGTTAAAATTTGTTACGATATTATTTATTAAACATAATTTCATTCGAAGGTAACGCTCATTTGATTAAAGGAAAAATCTCTCAATGATACACTGTGACAGCATTAATAAGTAAACTGCGGGCATTAATTAAACCATACACAAGCACGGTTTTCGACATTATATTGTTATTAAAATTTACACATTTAACTAAACGAGCAATTAACGAGCGGGAGCGTGACCGGCCACGGCAACAATACCATTAACCCGACCTATCACTCTGAAGCCATCTCTTCAGTGTTTACACGCGAGGCGAGCGAGGAGTCGGTCACGTACAAACGTAAACTGCTTACTTTGATAGATGGGGCGTTCGAAGCCTTCATAAAGGAATATATTTAGGGAGGCGCCTTTACTCGATTATTTATTTAATGGATTCAACGTGCACATGTTTACGCATAATGGAATTTATTACGACTGGAGTAATTTCTTCCGTTCGAAGAAGGCGAGGTAATAAAGCAGGTGTTTTCTTTACGGACTAATCGTCTCTTACTATAACAGCTTGTTGGTTCTCAACGAGATGTGGTCGATGATATTAAGCACAATGTTTTGTTCGATAATTTACTTGCTTTGTTTCGTTAACACTTAGAGCTATTTTTAAGATACTTATCCTTTTTATTATGACTTTTCAAGACTTTTATTGCTTATTCAATTTATAAATTTTTTCCTTAAAAATGTTAAAAACTTAATTTTCATCAATAAATGCACATTTCCTCTCATATTTCTTTCTCTATATATCGGTTGACAGGTGAATTTCATTCAGTAATTTTTCATTGTTTGTTTCGAAATTACTGATATTCACAGTTTTATATTTCAATGTTTAATACGAAAATTTTGCATTTCAAAAATTTGAGAATGCCTATCAATTAATATTTATAATTGAAAAAAACTCATATTTTTTTATGCTAATTAATATAACGTTCATTTTATATTTCTTTAAATGTTAGTATCAATTTAGAAAAAAAAAACTATTTCGAGTTAAATTGGAACCTAGAGAAAAAAAATGTTATTAATATTGATAAAATAGAAAAATCACGAAGGATCGTAAACGATGTGGTTAGGATCTATCAAACAAGAAAAATTGCTCTTTAAACAGAGTCAGAAATATTGTCAAAAATATAGTGCTTCAATTTAGAAGATTAAGCCTTTTTATTAAAAATGATTCAATATTTAATGTTAGTTTAAACTTAATGTTTCATATTATCGCAATTTTTCGAAAAGACGGCTACCATGCTAGATCATCAAAGCTTTACTGCCAATACACATACATATGTATGTTTATATGTACTGTAACGATATGTTTATACGTATTGTAGGAAGAGGTTTGACTATCTAGCATGATAGTAGTGGCGTTTTTTCTTTCCCGTATATTTCTGATGAATTGCATTTGTATGTATTCATAAATTTAATAATTGAGGTTAATGATATATTTGTTTTCATGGTTAAGTTGATATTAATCAATTCAAGCAACGAAAAACTGGAAAACTTTGTACAACACAGTTATTAATAAATTATTATTCCGAAGTTCTGTTAGCAGGTTAGAGAAACGACATTTTGGGAACAAAAATCAAAAACAATTGCAAAATCAGAATTGGATTAGAATTCCAAGGATATTTGTATACAAAGGTTTTTTTTTATATGTACCCCATTTATGCGCATTACTTCAAATTTATTTTTTCGTAATCTGGGGGGGCCTAATACAAAAAAAGGTTAGGAATCCCTGCCCTACACAATGGGGAAAATCAGTCCCATGACGGACAGAGGGACATGGTAAATTAGAAAGGTATATTGTGAAAACTTATGAGCCTTATGCAAATAAATTTCACTGTTTGCATTATATTTAGCTACAAAAGTTCCTTTGATGCTATTTATATGTGTATCATTCTTAGTTTAGTATTTCAAAAGGTAATCTTTTATCTTTGAGTATATATACTCTGTGCATCTGTCATTGATCGGACGGGGTGTTCTGCCGGATGGAGCGTTTGCGCATGTGGGTAAGGTGAAGAGAGAGGGGAGAGGATCTGCTTAAATACAACTCGGGCGAAGCCGCAAGCAGTTAATATTAACGATGGGAATCCATTACTATTGCTTTTTAAGATTAACCATTAATTATTATGAATGTTTTTAACAAAAATTGATATTTATAAAATCAAATTTACAAAAGTTATTTATGTTTCACTTAATTTTTTTATTCAGTCGTCATTTTCCTAATTAATTAACAAAATCACTCAAAACCTAGGTTAGAATAAAAGAAATAATAACGAAACATTGATTGAAAATTATTACAATTTGTATTTTGAATGTTCAAAACCTGCGAGTTAATAAATCTTCCATAGTAAGGCACAAGTAGATTACCGTAAATCGCAAGTACGCGCCTCTACAAAGGCAGTTGAACTCCTTGCATCCAGATGAGAGAGATGTCCGTGTTATCTGATTGAACTACTTTTGAACCGCTTCCGCGCCGACATCTGTTCGCTACGAAATAGCCGGGCGGGCGACCATTGCTGTTGTTGGGGACTATCCGGTACTTGTTGGAGGCTTTTTGAAGCAGACTTATTTGAATGGATGTTCGATTCGTACTTAACTACGGGTTCTTCAGCTCAAGTTTAAGTTGTTCTCTTGAATACGAATTGGATTGGTAGATTGTTGAAGTGTTTATAAATTTGTTGGTGTTGGTTCGGTTTCATCGTTGTGTTGACGTTGATATTGCAAAAGTAAGATTTTTTCACCATTGCCATTGATATTCGTTCTGTTTCTTTCAGGATTGCTTCAGTTTGAAAGCTTAGAAACATAAAACGTTTTATGTTTGAATATAGAAATATAGAATTAAATTAATTTACCGATTCGTTTCTAAAAGTATAATTATACATGGCTAATGTTATGATATTAATTGCAAGTATAATATGGCTATAAAGTTCTTAAAATAACTTTCAAGAGAAGATTTAATAGCAAAATAAACTCAAGTGAAAAGTATGAAATTTTACAATAATTGTTAAAACATTTGGCATAATACGTTTTGAACTGTTCGGATTTATTTTTTAATTAGATTGAAAGGCTCGTAATCTTATTTTTTTAAGTTCATAAACGAAACATTTTTTAGAAGTACTCATAAGGTAATCTATCTAATATCCATTAAAATTAATATAATTTTTTTAAATTATGTAATGAATTCAGAGAGATCTCTATGGATAAATTCATGGGGTCTTCAAAGCACAGGTCTCATTCAGTTAAATTTAGAATTGCTTATATTGCCTTTCAGCTAACCGAATTTATGACAAATAGCATGGCTGTAATAATTTTCAGAAACATAATAAATTTCAGCTGTAATAAATTTCAGAAGCATGCTGTAATCAATTAACATATTTTAAAATAAATAAAAGGTAATAAATGAAGAACAAGTCTCGAAAAATCATAAATCTGTTGTGTACAGAAGAGATTGAATTGATATTCTAAAAAATTATAACGTTCACCCTTTTTATAATACATAAAATATTTTCTTTTTAATATTCGTGTATTAAATTTCATAATTTCCAAAGCGTTTCATTTTAATTTTACTGAAATTAGACTAAAGTGGAATTTTTGTTGTCATTTTACAATTTTACCCTGTATTCTTTCTGCGTCATGAATATTCTTAATGAATTTTTTTTACTAATGAGCTGTGAGCAAGATTTAAAAGAATAAATTAAAACAAGAATGAATGGATGGTTCTTAAAAATAATGCAATGAGGATAATTTCTGGGTGTTAGAGGATTTATTTCATTTTGATGTTTCAAATAATGTAACGATATAGGCTTCCTTAATACTTCCTTTTATTTCCACAATATTTAAAATATTATAGTAAATTGTCTTCCATATTAAAGAAAATTGGCAGTTACCCACATACTAAATACAAGAGTAAAAAAAGTTTCAAAAATCAGATCACGTTTTCACACTGGGAGATAATGATTTGATTGCAAGGAGGTTATTTTCAAACTCGATTTGACAAGTGATATAGATAGAGGTGAAGAAATACTGTTTAAATTTTCCTACTAAGTAATTCTCCTATTAACTTGATCATGTCCTGGCATCTGGACAAAACTAATTCAAGGGCCGAAGCTGATGATATGTACTCATATAGTGAGATATTTACCTTCTCCAAGAGAGTCAGTAAAAGAAAACTTCCATATGGAGGTGTAAAGTAAAATACTTTTGTATATTTGTAAATATATGTGACTAAATACTGTAATTATCTATTACAACTTCGGATAGGAGTTTCCTTTTTATATCGTTTTCATTTAGAAATAACTTTTTTTATGGATACATCAAGGTACGGCATTTACTCTTCATAAATATTTTATTTCTATGAGTGAAATAATTTACACAGACGTAATTTGAATATGCGATTATTGTTTTGAATTAGTTTTTGTATAATATTTATTATTATTCGTTGGTTTCTAACTATCCTAACGTTTAAAATAGAAGCCGCATTGTCTCGGAGGATATATAATTTGAACTCATTGCCCTTGAGTAGTAGTAACTAGTAAAAAGTTTGCCCGGTTTCCAAGAATTGAATTCCGTCTATTGTAATTATGTGAATCATTATTACAGCCAATAATAATTAGTTATGTTGAACTTTTAAGAACGTGTCACAGCAATTATACGTAATATTGCGTACTAGAATTTAATGCAACTAATCGAACAAGTGAATCGAATAATTGTAATTCAACTATAAACTTGGAAAAATATAGCAAATAATGAAATATCTCATAAATATATATTTCACAAATACATTCCTAAATCAAGCCAAGTAATAAATATGTCAAATATTGAAACCGTTCAATAAATAAAGCACATTTTACCTACTGAAACCTTCCTATGCTCTACATCTTCACAAGCAGACCGCAAAAAGGTAAAATGAATCTAAAAATGCTAATAATCCCTTTGCATAAATATGAACATTGGACGGTATTTTCTGTCACCTGACAACTTTCTTAAGCCGGAGGAATTTCCGACGTCCGAGTGAGTTGGCAGTTGGGAAAATCCCTCTCAAAGCGGTTTTGAATATTGATGAAATCGTATTGTTTACATCTACAAATGTACATTTATAAACATTTATTATATAAAATATATTAAATCGATTGTTATAATCACTAAATATTACTATTATCTATGTACCTATTTAATATTATAATAAAATCCCTTATAAGAATTAAAATAATGTTTGTATTTTATGTATGAAATTTACAAATTTATTTTCTATTAATTGTTTATTCGTATCTATATGTTATCTGTTTTAATAATTCCCAATATGCAAAATTATAAACCTATGGTACTCTGCTTGAATAAAAGAAATCTGCGTATCGTAATTAGTTTCTGCCTGCATTTGTGCATTAAATACGTAATCAAAGTTGTTTTTTTATCTTTTTTAGTTACCGCAGATCAAAGTATTATGAATAATTTTATTAAGTTAGAAATACATTTTTTCTTCAAATGTGTTACAGGTAAGAATAAATTTTATTTAGATAAAGCAATGATAGATGAAATGCGAATTAAATTTGAATGATAAAGTTACGTATCAAACAGATATATTTGTATGAAGAATTTATATTTAGCATATCACTTGATATATCATGTCGTTAAATTTTTCAAGTGCGGATTGAGTTTAGATTGATTTGCGCTATCAGAGAACCCTTTAAACCGTTAAATGTGAAGGATCATGCCTTAATATTTGAACATCATATTGCTTGACGGGTGTGATAATTTTATTCACGCGTTAACTGTGAATATGAAGTAAAATTTATTTTCAAATCATCTTGAAATACGTCACCCTCATTATATAGAGTAATTTAATGGCACAATTCGAATTCGAATTCGACCACCGCATTTGTGATCTTTAAAATTATTTAGATATCTATTAGTATTAGATATATTATTCTGTTTAGTATTTATATATATATATATATATATATATATATATATATATATATATATATATATATATATATATATATACTAGCGTGACCCGTGCGAAGTCTTCGCATTATTTATTCCATTATGAAGCTCAGATGATAGATCAAACAAATATTTTACTAAAATTGACATATAGAGGCGCAAGTATCAAAAGCATTGAGCTAAAGCGCCACTTTATTTATACGTGAGTGGATTTGAAATGAAACAAAAATTTTACCGACCGTCAATCATATTGACGTTGAGCCGTTAAATGGCAGCATTGCTGTTTTGTGTATATAATTTTAATAATTAATTAATTTGCAAAAACAATAGCAATAATAAATTTTTTAGTTGTGGATGCCGGTAGAGCAAGCAATTATCTATAAAATGATATTTAATTTATGTGGCTTAGTTGTGAGGTTTTTTCTAAAAAGGGAGAGTAACATCTTAACCTTAGCGTATTAATATATATGATGATGATGATGATGATGATGATATATATATATATATATATATATATATATATATATATATATATATATATATATGTATGGGAGTTGGTATGCTTTATCGCTATGCTAAATTTAAATTTTTTACGTCGTCAGGTCTCTGAGAAAAATGACAATGTAGACGGAGAGATGGATAAATGCAGAGCTTCCATTTTTGCCCATTTGAGGTCCGAAACACCGAGAAAAATTTCTAAGGAACTTTAATTTTCTTGGGAAAGTATAAGATATGATAATTACCTAACGATATTGCTCGAAGGTGTGCGTGGAAAACAATTAGCCCTTTTTACGTGATGGTGTTAGTTGCATATTGATATTTGTTATGTAATGTATTTATCAACAAAATTTCATGCGTATAGACCAAAAATACAAGAAGATTTAGGTTTTAAGTTATAATAAACAATGTGAAGGAAGAGATAACTGCGCGAACTTGGCAATGATGTGAGTGTCAACTACTGGGGCGAGCTGATAAGTAGCTATTGAAACTTGTGAGTTACTGTTACAAGGGACAAGTTTTAAATCGGGCTATAAATGTTTGCTTTTTGTTCGACCTTAAATTACCATCTGCGTAACAATGAAGAGGTGAATTATTCCCACCTATCAACACTTTATAATATAAAATTGATTGATCATTTTATACACCGGATATTTTTGGAAAATACTGTGTGAGGAATAGGTCCGAGATCAATTATAAGCAATATCATTTTTTTTCAATTCTTTATTTATTTTAGTAATAACTTATACCACTGCAATTTAAAGGTAATAGTAAAAAAATTACATTTTATTATAAACCTTGCAACAAACTTCGCATTTTAGAAATATTCCTACGTAACAATTAGTTTGCAACTTTACTCTGACTTTTCATTCTACAAGCAGGTTTTCGGCAACACACTTCTCTTTTATATGCTCATTATGTTGGTATTTCTCCGAAAAGTTAAGCCGAAACGCTTTCAAAGAGGGATGCTGGCGGCGAGGTTTTTGAACGGCATCGGAGTTCAGCTCGCGTACCGTAATAAAGTAGTGGTAAATATTTGAGTGACCGCATAAAGCGCCCATCGTCCATTTGGCCTGTAGACGCTAATTTATGGCTCTCTCTGTGGTGTATATTACTGTAGAGTTTTGTGTATTTCATTGTTTTCGTTATTTTCTCCATAGTAAAGCTAAATCACCCGCCGCAAAATGTACTTGTAAAAATTATTGTCATTGCACTATCTGATAATTATTATGTGCCCATGGGTTTATTGTCCATGGGTTATGGTCCATGGGTTATGGGTTTATTAATTATTATGTGTCCATAATTTATACAATAAAAGAATCGATAGTATGAAACACTTTTAAAAAGACCTATTAGATTTTTTTCCATCTAAGCCATCGATTTTTTAAGCTGTCATTGCCTAACAGATAATGGTAAGTTATAAATAAACATGGAGCTTATATAGTTCGACTTATTTCTGATAATTAAATTTCAAAATATTTTTTGTAAAACAATTCGGAATTCAAAATAAATAAGCCAAATCAATATCAAATGTGTTGATATAACACGAGCTTATCGAATGATGTATTTAAATAAATTCCTATTTAATGGAATATAAAGTTTTCAACGTTAAGAGAAACTTAGTGAAATAAACTCAAAAAATATTGTGTGTGTACTAATGCACGCGCATTAGAAGTTATACTTCTTTGGTATAATACAAGAATAACTCGATTTAACACGCAAATAATTAATGGCAATAAAATAATAAAATGATTGGAGAGTGATTATAAATACGGTTTTTAAAATCTTAATTCAATCATGTAAATTTACTAATCTAATCTAAATAAAGTTTAAGTATTTAATAAATTATAAAGTAATAATTTATAATGCAAATATATACATACCGAAACTTAACCTCAGAGATATATACTTAAAATATTTTTAAGCACTATATCTATCACGGATATTCACAATAAATAAATGTTGTTTTTATTGCATGGACCACTATTAAATTTCAGTTATTAAAAATATTATTTAAAAGCACTGGTATAACTTAAATTTGTATGAATATAAAACACGTGTTGTGTATTTAAAAATACTTCAATAAATATCATGAATATAGTATCAGTCACTACACGCATGTAAGTAAATGGTTAAAAAGCAACTTCATCCTGCCAATTTTTGTTGCATCGCGCGCGCGCATTGCCAACATTTTCACACTTTGAATTTTGTTGTATCGTGTGCGCGCATCGTAACCAATTTTATCCTGCCGATTTTTAATCAAATGTAAGTTTATTTAAAGATTATTGTTGGGTTTATGCAATTCGCTGCCTATTTTACTGCGGCACAACAATTTTTCAAAAAGCTTATTGATTAAACCCGCAATTTCCGATGTTTTGATTTGTACTACTTGAAAAGTGCAATAGACAGTACTTGGAAGCCAGATTGGATGCGCCGCACAATTATTGGAAAACGTAATGGGCAGAAGCGTGAATGCTCCTTCCTGACCTGGATTGGCTGCAAATGCTGGTATAAATATTGAATTCCTGGCAAATCTGTTAACTCTGTTATTGTAATACCATATATATATATATATATATATATATATATATATATATATATATATATATATATATATATATAGATAATATAAAGAGGATAATTTTGTTTGTTTACTTGCTTTTTAGGGTTTCACTATCCATTTGATGTGAAACTTTTATCATTGGATATATTATAGACTTCAGATGGAAATAGAGTATATAATAAGTTTATAGAACTTATGAATTAATTAGTAATAATGATTTAAGTGACAACTCCGAAAAAAAACGGTAAACGATGTATATTATCAATTATTACAAATTGTTTTTACGACGTGCTTTGTGTCTTAAAATTGGATAAAATAAATATTTTTACGGTCACTTAAAAATCATGATTAAAAGAGTTGTACAAGTTGATATAATCTTTAAAAAAACACTAAGGCACATGGCTAAATTATTATATATTTATAGTCGTGAGTATTTTACATCACAAGTAGTGTCCTAATACTCAATTAAATCATTAATTAAGAATTAAAGTGTTTAAAGAACAATTACGAGTAATTGTAATTATTATTAAAACAAAATGCAGTCATCACCCCGTTTTGCTCGGGCATAAATGGGCTGCGTAGCTAGCATATAACATATTTGAAATCGAAGTGACAGGCAATTAATTGTACTATTAATAGGTAATCATAGTACTTATTGTATGAGTATAGTAAATATATTTCAGGTGAATATTTCTTTATGAAATAAAATAATTTCAGTTTGCCAGAAAAAAACTTTAAATAAAAAATATTAACTGAAACTTTTTCCTTCAATACTTAGAAATAATTTTTTCGAGTCGGAAATAACAACGAGAGTTCCGTACACTGAGTAGTTTTTTTTCCTTTCTTTTCATTTATTGAAACTCATGCTTTGGGATATTGAGTATTGTTGGCAACGAAGGAAATCTGTTTAACGATTTTAAGCAGTATAATAGGTTTACACAAACTTGGAATATAACAATATTTTTATAACCATTGAAATTTAAATAATTTAGATTGTACCCTCATTCGAAACATCCCTTCTAAATGATTATTTTAAAACGTCTAATATTCCTACGCTGTTGTATGTGAATGGTAAATTATTTTAAACTGTAATGGTAATGGAAGATTTAATCAGGTCTAATGGAATACTAACATAACATTAAAATTCATAATTTGTTGTGATGATGTGCACATTGCTGTCGTGGGCCTAACACGATATGAATGATGGAACTATTATAAGTTCTTATCAGTAATATCAGTTGGGTCGTTTTTTGTTGACGAATTCTAGAAGGCTAAAGTTATTATTTAAATTTATATCCTAACGTGCTGCGTATGTAAAAATTCAAGCAGAATTTGATGAATAAAATACATATATATATATATATATATATATATATATATATATATATTTTTTTTATTCTATCATTTTTAAGGTTTCGTATCTCAAAAGGAAAAAAAAGGAACCCTTATAGGATCACTTCGTGGTCCGTATGTCAAGACCCTTTTTCTCAGGAAAGCGTGGAGGTATCGAATGTGTCAAGAAAGTAATATCAAACACTTAGGTCTAATGTAAAAAAATCAAGCTTCTTGGTCAACGCGATAAAAAAACCCCTAAAAATACGGCTATTTATGTCGCCTATTTTGACACTCGTAAATAAATAAAAACCCACAGAGTACTTCCCGTTTGGCAAGAAGCAAGGTTTCATAGCACAAGTAAAGGAAAATATCTGAAAATCGTTGATTTGTAGTTATATTACATAATTTTTTTTTCTTTTAAATATGCGCTTGTGGAAAATATGGTAAGAAATATATTTTCGTTCCAAAAAATTAATATTTTGTAAATAGTTTAATATATATATATATATATATATATATATATATATATATATATATATATATATATATATATATATATATATATTATATACCATTAAATGTTTATAAATGTCCAAATGTGTGCGGTACCTTCGCAATGCGAGTTCCACTCGTGCCTAACAGGTTTTTTTAGTTGTATCTTCTATAAGCAGTATGCATCAGCCTCATCATGACTGTTTGAGTAGATGCCAGCAATTAACAATGGAGGAATACCTCATTAAATTCCCATCATACAATTAATACATTTGTTTTGGATTCAAGTTTTGTTTTTGAATTGATGAAATCGGCCTTCCGATATACAAGATTAGACGTGTTATATTCTCATAAATTACCAGTTTTGCATCAAAAACTATTCACTACCAAAAAAAAAAAGATTTATTTCCTTTACGGAAACAAAGAAATTTTTCATTTTAATAATTTCAGTCAATCGATTTCGTTGTAATAACTCATATGGTCAATATGGTACCCATTTTTCCAAATTGTATAAGATATAATTTTGAATATATAAATCCAAGTGCACGCATCCGTTTATTATAGTTCCGTATACTGAAAATTTATCTTCTATTTCTTCAACCGCATTTTTATCAATTGACATGGCGTGATTGAAATCACTTAACAAAATTATAACTCAAAAATTAATTAATGGAATATCCTCAATTTTTGAGGATAAATTAGGGAGCAAGAATTCTTCAACAAAAAAAAACGTATTTTTTAATTTTTGAAGACCAGAAAGTAATTTGTCTTTGTCGCTCTTATTTTAATTAGTATTCTCGCGGGAAATCTTACAAATGTTTCGATTAGCTTCGGTTGTAATGTTAGCTTTATAAAAATCATAAAATAAACGAATGTTGAATATGATAGCGAAACATGATCAACCAGCATTGTTGAGTAAAACTGCCCCGTCAATAACAAATAAAGTCAGAAAATAAATAATCATAAACAAATAAAGAAATTGGCAATAGAATTTTATTCGGACATATCGTTGGGTTGCCAATAAAGACGGCGAGGCAAAAATTGAGCAAAAATTATCGAAAAAGGAAGAAAAAAATTACCATTTTGCCTCATTGTTCAATTTCCTTCAGCGGAGTTCAATAGTAATTTATTTCTTTGACGTACATTTTGGAATTGTTACGAAAGTTATGGGTGTTGTTAAGAGCGATGTTTGAAAATTTAAATTTTCGTTTGTGGAAGTGTAAAGATTTTTTAGCGGAATAATTATACCTAAATATATTATCTTGCTTTTGATAGAGGTATTAAATTATCTATACATATAATAAAAGAGTAACAGAGTGAATTCTGTACATGAATACTATTTTAAACAGAATGATTGATTTAGCATGTGAAATGGTAGAAAAACCACAAAACCTGTTTTTTAAATTTTTGTCTGTCTATATGTCGGTGTGTTAATTCGTTCTCAAATCACGCGAAATCTACTGTACGAAATTTGATTAAATATTATATGTTAATAGTTTATAACCTCTAGCAATATATAGAATTTTTGGTAACTTCCTACTCATAGAATTCTGAGAGATAAAACATTCCTAATAACTTTTTTATACCGAATTCGACGTGAATGACGTCGCATCGGCGCAGCTAGTATCACTCATTTACGAAATTGTTAGCATCATTTCGAGCCCTCACGTGGAAAATTGTTTAAATAAAATTAACAAGAGACCAATAAAGTCATCGTGTAAATTGTTAAGTTGCTTAGAATATTTAAGTACTCAATTATATGAAGCAGTTATTTTATTTCTATAAAGAAAAAATCTTACTATTTTAAGAAGAATTAAAATATAGGAGTGTTTTTAAAAATTATATTAGCTTTATATACGTAAAATTGTAGATTATTTAGTAATTTTTATACAACTGGCAAATACATACGTAAAAATATTGGCATTCATACAATTGATACATGTGGCATAACTCGTAGTTTCAAGTCATTATTTGGAGCCAATAAAATTATTTTTAAACATATTTGAAAAGTATATATAAAAAACATAATAAAATAAAAACAAAGAAATATAAACTTCTAATTTCTTTTTACAAAAGGATAAAGTGACTTCGAAATAAAAACAAATGATAACTTTCGTGTCTTTCATATACTAAACATTTCTATATATCGAAATAAATCGTAACAAAAGAAAATAGGTTTGTTTCGTTTTTTCTTAGGAGTTGACACGCGCTTTTTTAGATCACGTTGTAGAATTATATGTTTGACAGATGATGTGAATCACATGAAACTCTCATAATCGTATAAATTGTAGTGTTCAAATGGATATAGACTAAAATGACTAATTTTAAAAAAATGACTAATTTTTACAGTTACCCTACAAAAATAATGTTATGTATTAATTTATATACCAACTAACATTTGCAGAAACATTTATAAAATTCGTACTCGAGAATTGAGGGATGTCTCAAATATATTTATGTTATCAATAAACCATATATAGAAGTATCAAAATATTGATAATTTACGGCCGACGTTGAAAGTGACACGACAAATAAACCTTACTTGACATGCAACAAAAGTAAATCACTTATTAAGCGTGCATCTCCTGTCATACATAGATAAAGCACAGAATTGTCCTTTTCGACGAAATAGTCTATCTTTTTCTTTCCGCTCTTATAATTATATGACGCTATTCTTTTCTCTTAAGCCACCGATCGTTAAAACACAATAAAGACCAGGACAAAACTGGTGCGATATAACATGCTGGTTTTTAAAGAAAACTTTAACGACGATAATCATTATCGCACGACGATAACGATTATCGTAGTGATTTATCTAACTTATACATACTTTAACTAAATGATACAACATAGGTTTTTTGTTGTAATACCCGACCACATTTTTAATACAAAATTAATTTGAAACGACAATGAAATCTATAAAATATTTATAATGATTGAAAACTCTTGTTTTCAGTGTTTTATTATAAGATTAAGGTTTACTTCTGTATTCGAACAAATAACTAAATAATTATTATCTAAAAAACAATTAAAACAAATGCAGTTACTGTACCTTTTTTGCTCGAGCCAAGCCAGGACAGGCAAACTTGTATATTATAAATTGATACCTGCAGAAACAGCTTCGGATATAAAATAATTGATATAAGGAAGGTCCTTCCATGAACTTCAGTGTAAATAAATATTTGCTAAAACGATTCGCAACCCAATCTGCTAACACTCGAACACGATGGCTCAAATGGAAGGCGCGGAGGCGACAAGAGCTGTTTTTTGAAAGTTTAATCCAAAAAGCAATTTGTGCTTTTATCGCAAATCATGTTACGTAAATAATCTTGCAAAAGATAGATATTGGAGCGCTCTGGGCGGAACCGTGCGAACGGAAAATAAAATATTTCTTTCGGGATCGAGTTCTGCTTACAATATTTTTATTGGTGGATCGAAAATTTTTCCTCGTATTTTCCGTGCCTTGGTACAACGGATATCCTTTTTTCATTCTTCTAGGAATCCTTTGTTTCTTTGCCTGCGATCTACCTTAATCATCCTGATGGTATTGCAAAAAATAAACATGAAATATTTCACATATTCAGCCAGAATCAAAATAGGAAGACTAGATATTAATCGTAATTAATCAATATATTGGATTATTGTATCAATATATAACGAATTTTATTCGTTTTGTCGAATTCGTTTTTAATATAAACGAATTTTATTGCAAGTGATGTAACTTGCAATAAAATTCGTTTATATTCTGACTTAGAGGGTTTTATCTGATTTTTGGAAAGTTCTTTGCTTCAAAAAGGAAAAAAAAATACAAAATCACTCACGTGTCCGTCCGTCCGTCTGTTTGTTACAGATGTTTTTTTCAGAAATGGTTCAACGCAGAAAGTTGGTATAGTTATAAAGTATATTAACTCGCATATTCATCAATAGTTCGCACTCAACAATATTCATATGGAAATATTATAGGGGCCAAATTAAATTTTTGAGAATTTTTTAAATTTCATGTTCAATTGAAAGGTTGAGTTATAAGGGTTTCAAAATTATATTTATATACCGTGGCAATTCGCTGACAGAAAAAGAAGGAACAAAATCACTTCCTTTAATCCCTAACTTACCGGTAAATATTTTTGTTTTCATTGCTGTTTGTATTATAAAGAAAATAAAGCATTAGTATTTAATTTCCTTTAATCATTCTAGATATGGCTGCATGTTTTAATTTCTCTCTATAATTTTGATGCTATAAACTTGCCAGTAAAGCTGCGGATAAAAGTTAGTTGTTTATAAGTAAAGATAATGGATTAGTCTTTTCTTATAAACATAACTCATATAATTGAATGGTTATTGCTATTATATCAAATTCTTTGTATATTTTGTTTTTGATCGATACTTAACGGACACTATATACTTAGGGAAATTAATTGACAGATTTTTGAAGTCTCAACGAACAGAGCCTTGTTAACCAGCCACTTCATCATGAATGCCGGTTTAATTGTAAAGTCTGCCGCGGGGCTGTCGCGTTACGTTAACTCGTGTATTTTCCAGAGAGTGGATAATATCACTCCAAATGCTTAATGGAATCTTGTCTAGGCCGGAGGATACGTTTCAATTTAAACTTTGCTTCAAGTGGAAGTTATATTCCGTTACGTTGTTTGCCCTGTCAACTTAAAATTAATTATGTTTCAGGAGCATGGAAAATGGCGGCTCAGAATGGTGACGGCTCAAGGCATAATGCTACATCAAATTAAAATTACGAAGTCTGACATTTCGACAGTTGACTGTGTAATTTAAGTTTTGTTAGGAGGTACGTAAGCTACATATGGGTTTATAATCCAGCATCTTTGTATCTTGTGTTTATGAGAAAGAATGAACTTTTGAACAGTAGTGAAGAGGAAAATAATATCGATAAGAGTTATAGCGACTGTACATGTAGCACGATTTTTCTAGTGCTGATGCAGCGTCCAGTGTCACACGCAAATAATGTGTCGCTTGACTTCATCACAACGTTTTTCGGGTAAAAAGCGCTATGCCAAAAATAGTCAGAGGGCTAACTATTTGAAAGTAACTTTAATTAAGCAACAATCTATAGTTTTGAAGTCAAATTTTAATATATTTCTTAAAAAATCTTCAATGTTTTTTTTAAAAAATCACCACCATAAGAAAGTTCTTAAACGGATTGAAGAAAAATTTAGAATAAATAAAGTGTAGTTATCTAGCTACCATATAATTTAACATACTTATTACTTATGTGAATCGATTTTTTAATTTTTTTTGGGAAAATATTCAAAATTTTGGCACAATTTAAATTTTTTGTAAAATTTATGTTTCAGAACAAAACATATCAGTAACCAAAACATACCAGCTAATCATTACGGTACAAACTGCCTTAGTTTACTATAATTATAAATTCAAAAAATTGAACTTTCCCAATCGTTACAATATCTTCATATAGTAAATTTTCAAAGGGATAAATGAAATTAGATATGTTTAAAAGGATTAATTTACTATTGGACAAAATGTTCGTGCCTTAATAGTATCATGTACAACGCCAATTTTGAGGATGTCATCATGGTTACACAGCTATGATTGCTTGTTCTTACAGCTATAGTAATCTAAAGATTTTTAAAATTTATGATCACATGTTAAAAGTTATGATCATTGTATTTTTGAAAACAGTAATTTTTTGAAAATTTTAAATTCTGCCAAGATCAAAAGTATTTACATTTAATATATTTAAAAAAACGAGTGTGCTTTAGACCACACGACTGAAGTAAAACTTCAAATTCACAAAATATCAACTTTAAAATGAATTTACAATTTTATTCACTTTAGACGTAGAATATTTAATGTATTGAACAAAATAATAATTTATAAAATTGTTCAAGAACGAAATGAAATTACAAAATAATAAAAAAATCACCGTTCGCATAACGCTAGCAAACTTGCATATATATATATATATATATATATATATATATATATTTATATATATTTCATGCACTGGCTATGAGAGGAAGAGAGAAAGAAAATGTGCGCACGCACTGCTCTCTCTTGCTCCTACAGTTGCTACTCTACTCTTGCTCCATACAGACAATAGGCTTGCACTGTGTCTTAGATATACGAAACATAACTGGCTATGAGAGAAATAGAGAAAGAAAATGTGTGCTCGCCCCTCTCTCTTGTCCCTACAGTAATATACGAAACATAACTCTCTCTTTCCGACCGATCACACTTTTCGTAACGCTCTCGTCACGCATTCACCAGCTTACTCCCCAAGTCAAAGTAAAGAAGTTTTACTTAAAAATGATTCGCGCAAGTAATAAATATAAGTATGTTAATTTACATGGTAGCTATGTGATTAAATTATGTCTATTTCAATTTGAAAAAGTTTAACTTCTAAACTATAGAAATTTGTCTGATCAAAGTTACTTTTAAATAATTAATTACGATGCCCTCTATAGATATTGTCTGCTTGAGCTGCTTTAAAATGGCTAATCCGTACTGATTATTTTTGAAAATCTTTGTTTTCCATAATAAGGTTCTCACATGTCGTTCTACTTGACAAGCATCCCGAGAACTATGGCCTTGTATTACTAAGCGATTACTTAATGTTATATTACGATTTTTATGTAGAAATACTATTTTTCTAATATCAGTTAAGGCGAGGCTGGAGTGATTAATTGTGTCACCATAAAGTATTCATTTAGTAGATATTAAAAAAAAACAATTTTTAAATAATCTGATTGAGAAATAGTTTTAAAATCCAGTGTTCCAGATAATCTGATTGAGAAATAGTTTTAAAATCCAGTATTTCAGCACACATTTGGGCGGTCTTTGTTACTTCACCAATTTTCTAATATACATTTAATATAAACAATAAATAAGAAAATGACAAAACAAAAATTGTGAACATTAACGATGTCATTAATTTCGTATCTAAATATTAAATGAAACTCTGTTAGAAAAAGTTATTATTAGCGCAACTTTAATTAAATTTGTAATTTGACTACATAATGTTATGCAAAATTCGTCCGGAAAACTGCTATTTGTTCAGCGGAAACATGTAAATTAAACGTACAAAACACACTCTGCTCGGAATGCATTATTCAAATGTTCAAGTTTTTCCGCTCGCGCTACTTCGACCTGGAAAAGGAGAAAAAATAGCGACTGTGCGAGACAAAGACTGGCGCGTCTGGATAAAAACGTTTGTAAAGTTGTGATTAGGCTATATGTATTCACGTTGCAGTTGCGATTATATATATTCTTAATAATAGGGAGAATTGATTTATAATACAACGCATTTTGTATCAAACACAACACATCCTGATTTATTTAATAATAAAAAAATCATAAAAGAGGTTCTAGAATTAATAAATTCAGCCAAGTGGGAGTTGTCACAAAAGATGTTTATTGTGTAGTTTATGAAACATTACGAAACGTTACATTAAAATTATGAAACATTACGTGGATACAAAATTTATTACTTAAATACTAAATACATGGTATGACTAGTAATTTCAGGTTTAGGTATAATAGTTAAATTTTTGACGAACACATATAGCTTGGCAGAAATTAGTTGTTGTCAGCTCCACTTTGAATATTGCGCCTTGAAATAAAATTTTGAATATAATTTTTCATTTGCAATATATTTTCATTTTCGAAGATTTACAAAGCATGTGTAAAATTAAGAACTATCGCTGATAGACTTACTGATATAACCTTTCGTGTACCCTACCCTATAAAACTACAAATCAGAATCAAAATATGTTATAATATTTAACATAAATTTTAAGATAATTACGTTAATTTCAACAGGCTTAGTAGTATATGGAATTAAACTCTGTAGTTTCTGCCATCGTGTCTGCCACTGTGTCTCACATCTGTGTCTGCCATCATAATTAAACATATTTTTTTTCCAAAATCATGGCAAAATTTATACTCGATAGTATTTTTCAAGAAGAATATTTTCATAATCTTAATTTCCTCATTATTTTGGAAATTATGGACAAGTGAGATCGAGCAAGTGCACTATTCTAGATTTCGACCGAGGCCCAACTCGCGTGGCATTAGTAAAATATATATAACTCTTGTTCGAGAGAAATCTGTATAGATTTCGGGTTATGTAATTACGAGGTAAGTGTTATTTTGAACATAACGTGCTATACCGGACCTTTAACATTTTGCTGTGGTGCAGTTTAGCACGCTGTGCGAGTTATGCGGTGGTGACTAAAATACCGTGCAATAATTAACCTGTGAATGTTGATATTAAATGGAATATTTTTCACCATTTTCCAAAAATAGTAGCGGCGTATTTGCTTTTTTGAGCAAGAGAATAATGTTTTTAGCGTTTATGTTCACTGCTCTACTCTTGTAAATGATGACTTAGTTATATATAGACTATCTTTCAATCCAGGATGTATATTATGTAAATTTTCTTGAATTCCGTTTTGTTGTTTAAGTACGAAAAAAACAAGCAGGTAAATAAACATATAACATTTCACTTTTACTACATTAGTAGCGATATGTTTACATACAGCTAACAAAGTATATAGTAATATACAATTTATAATTTACTGTGACCCCACATACGAATTACCCATTTATAATAAGAGAAACGAGAAAAGTAAACATTACACGATACGTGTATGTTATTGCTTCGGCTTGATTATACCAATAAAAGATTGCAGCCTTTAGCCCATTTTTATAATAAGCGGAAAATATATCTTAATAATTATATAATAAGAAGTAAGTAAAAACAATGAAATTAATATAGGAAGCATGCATATTATACATGCATATGCACAATTAATTAAGTAAGCATCATAATGAAATGCATAAATATGAAAAACCAACTATGAGAAATTTATTAATAAATTTAAGATGATTTTACCATATGTAAAAAATACACGATAGCGTTAAATATTATCGATCTTAATTCTTTCGGATGACTAATTTACTCTTAACCACATCTCAAAACATTCAATTTATCCTCGAGTATAAAGCATAAAACAATGGGTAATTAATTATTCATTTCGCACATCACTAGTTACAAGCCTCATCCCCCGCCTTCTAGCCCCACGCTTTGACGTCACGCGCCCAGTACTAATAATTTTCGCCCCAGCTGAGGGCGTATTCGCTCCTAGTCGTCTGTGTGCAAGAGAGACGTACCATAACCGTCGACTCGAGCGAGAAAGGAACGCAATATAGGCCAACTAGCGACCGGGTATTGAAGCATTGTAAATTTGCTACGTTGTACTTGCTGTATTTAATTATATGTTGCATGTTATATACGTAATCATGCACGTAATAGTTAGGGAGAAACTGTTTGCATTGGGCTGCTCGAGAGCATTGTGAAAGCTTTGAGCCTTGGTAAAAATTTGTAGTGGTTGAATCGAAGCGTACAAAATAAATTATAAAAGTACATGGCTGGTACAGTAAAGTGAAACGCATGAATGGTTATATGTATCAAAAATTGTAAAGTAAATAGCAATGATGATCTAATAGAAAGCTGTAATAATAACTCTAATAATTTCAAAGAGTTTTGGTTTGATAAAGCTCATGAAAAAAATTCTAGAAATAAAGTTTTGTTAAAATATTACTTTATAATTTTAAAATGCACTAAAGGTACGGACGGCTTTTATCTAATACACATCGATTAGAGCTTAGTAAAAAATATCGGATTTTGTAACCGAAAAATATGTTAAACACATGGAGCTACGAAGTTCCCTCTAATGGAGGAGACACAGTGACTTTCAGAATGGCAGCTAAAGTGATACTTTTCATCACTTCTCTACAAGATATAAAAACAATTCGAAATTAAAATAATTTTTTGTCAGTTTTTCCCTAATTTAAAACGAGGGTATTTGGCTTCAAAACGTTCAAAAGAAAAAGCAAAGATTAATTGTCTGTTGTCAACAAAAATTAAGTGACAATTTGTAGTTTCACGCTAACTTCCACTTTCTTTTTGGCTTCTATATCATTTTATACATGGGATATTTTTCAAGAAGTAAACGACCACATAAGATTTGTGGTCGAGCATATTGTATTCTTATTTTAAAAATAGTAGGTGGCACTAATTTCGCTGTACTGGTAGATCCATTTGTCATGAAGGTTTCTGACTTGCCCGCGTATCACGTAACTGTTGAGTAGGTAGGTCTCTTCTCTATGCCGTGTATACACAAACAGTGCCTCATAGGAGCATCGCTTCGTATAGTTTGCGTATTATGCGTAAATTTCCCAGGCAGTGGATTTGTAAGCGGGCTGGAAAATTAAAGATTATCACGTGAATTTTCCAGCTTACACTCTAAAAGCGTCGCCTATATTGCATTATTAACCCCACTACCTTTATCTAAAGACATAATGTTAAATTATGTAGACACCTGTTGTCTTGTTTACTACTCGTAAGGTCATACGATCTTGCGTAACTAGTAACGTTAGATATGAAAAAAATAAATTAATTTGAAATATAGATTGAAATATTCATAACAAATAAAACCGAAAAAATGTATGGTTATTTTGTAAGTACGAATATAATTATTTAGAGCTCTGAAGAAGTTGTAACCAGATGACGCAATGTCGCCGGAATAATATCGTGGATTTATCCGCTGAAACCAGCAATTGCTGAGAATATTTTGTAATATGTGACTTAGCGGTATCACGAAGAACCCAGTTCTGTTGATCGTATATATATATACATATATATATATACATATATATATATATATATACATATATATATGCATATATATATATATATATATATATATATATATATATAAAGTATGTCTTTTCACATTATGTCTTTAGATAATCGTAGTGGGGTAATAATGCAATATAGGCGGCAATACTTTAAATATTTTATTTCATTCTGAAACTCTATTCTTGACTTCTTAAAATTTATATTTCCGGAGTATAGCTTTCATAGCGAAAAATATCCTTTGTAGGATGGATATTTTTCATGTTACATAAATAATGTTAATCAATGGAGCAAAATTATCCATAATCAATCATGATCCACAAAAAAATTAATTCCTTGACGATTGCTTGGAAAATCACTTTGGTATGTTTATTATTATTAAAGACTTTTTTTTTGCTACATTTTTTTTCTCACATGGTTTCTTTTTGTCTGGTATAAGAAAGAAAACGAGTACAAATGGATATAACGTTGAAAAAAAATATAAAGCTCGCTTACACCTTCTCTTTCAAATTTCTACTTTTTATGAGAGAAAATTAAGACAACCGTAACGTAAAACCGTAACAATTTTCCCATCAAAACATAATTGGGTTGCGTATTTTATTTTCTTGCAAATACTAAATTGACTATTTTCTTAATAAGCAATATTTTTATTTATAATAAATTACTTTTAATAATACTTTAATATAATAATAATATTTTAAATATTAATTACTTTTTTTACAATTTTTAAAGAAACGTTATATTATGACTTTGTCCATCTGCCATATTATTTAAGGCAAAATTTTTGTAGACTTTTATTATGAATATAATAGTCTTTTAAAATATTTTCATTTACTAATTATTTAGCTTCACTTTAAAATTATAAATTATTAGTTATTAATTATGATAAATTATATAATCAAACCTTTAAACTATATTTTGTTTACACATTTTATTATTAGTTAACAAAAAATAAGCTTTTCTTATACTATCGTACCTATCCTGTAAGAATAGTTTCTGATAATCAAGGAACCTTATTGGTCATTTATAGTAATTTTTATACCTGAAAACTTATACATGTATTTTATTTAATTAAAAATTTCTTTTTAGTTAAAATTCAAGACTAAAGAACAGAAAAAATATAAATAATAAGACGTTGGTCCATGTAGTTTTTCTACATTTACATCGGAGTAATGTTAATTCTTCGATGGCATGCAATTTAATCGTAACTTAAAATTAATCGGGGAATACATACAAAACGTCGCATTCATATAAAATAGATTTTACTTTTTAAATTCACTCTAAAGACAAAACGTTCTACATTTGTCTTGCTTTTATAAGTTAATCCCATGTGTTGGGGAGTTAAGCCCAAGTATGCGCAAAATTTATTAAGTTTTTGATCAACAGTTCTGAAGCGAGATGGATGGAAAATTGAACATTTCTCTAAAGGTTCAGTTTTATATTTTCCTTGGTATGAAACTTTAAAAATGTTTAGAATTTATATTATTTATAATAAATCCACTCACTACCTTTTTTATGATTAAGGAATTCTATGAACTCATTTTTTATGAAAGGATCTATAAAAAGCAATTTTACACAGTAAACTTATATCCACAGTAATGATAAAAAACATTCCATTTCATCGACCGGTAAATTTGACGCTGCTTATACTATTACAAGGCATTAGATCCACCCGCGTATCTCCAAAGTTTTCACAGGCCCCTCCCCGCTAATGTCAGGCGCCCATATTTTATTTTACGCCCGAAGCACTGGGGCAATTTGTCAGCGTGCCCATTTCGTTTTTTGACCCCCTCCTTTTCATATTAATCTTCACAGGTGTTTGTACCCTCATGAGATTTCGTACGTTCGTGCATCAGAGAATGCGCAACCTAATGTAGCTAATGATAATGTTGACACTACTTAAATTGAACAGACGGTACGTTTGCCATTTCGCCGACAGGTTTATCTGTGTCACTAGGGCATTTGGTGCTGGTGCTGGCACAGGTGTGTAATGATAATGATGATGAATGATGGAAGTGAAATTATTTAATGCACCTTGTGTACGTACGTAAAACGAGGGATTCTTGTTAAAATACACGAAAAACATACATCGTGAGAAACATACTTTCCACGCAACATATTTTCATATGAAAGAGCAAAGTAATGACGTTACAATAGCTAACCAGTCGATGAGGAAAAAATGTGTCCAACCGACAATGTCATGGCCGGAAAATTAAGTCATTGCATGTCACGTATCTTCCCATTGTTGACGTTGAATGAAAAATTATCAGCAGGCTGGGCATAACGGTTTTGTTTTACTGAAAAGATAGTGAACTTAATATTTTATGGAGAGCATTTCGAAAATTAGAAAAGAATTGAAGGTTTCAAGTAATAAAAAGTTAAAAAGTTATAAGTAAATTTCTGTCAACCGTGTTTATTTAAACCGGAGGTTTTTTAGGCACAACTTACTCTTTTATTATGTCTGGTCACAGGAGTGTTCGTTATTGGGGTTGTTTATTGGGTTGTTTGGGTTGTTTTTTATTCCTATTACACGGTCTGACTTTAATAATAAAATGAACTATAATAAACACAATTAAATGAAACTACGTGATGTAGTATTATTTCTACTATCTTTAATTTCTTTACCACGACCTAGGTTTCGTTGTATTACAACATCTTCACGTGGGATATAAGCAAAGATGTATGTAAACAACATCTTCAGGTGGGATATAAGCAAAGATGAATCTTTGCTTATATTCCACCTGAAGATGTTGTAATACAACGAAACCTAGGTCGTGGTAAAGAAATTAAAGATAGTAGAAATAATACTACATCACGTAGTTTCATTTAATTGTGAATAATGAATTTCTATATACTATAATAAAAATTTACTATAATAAACATTAAACTTAAGGATATTTAGTTGATAAGTCACAGATTTTTGTACTTTCTTTGTTATTTACTTTTTGTACATTACTAGTTTGGTAATTACAAGTTTGTCAATAAGAAATAAGGCATAATATGCAAAACACTCAAATGTATTTATATTAAGATTGAGTGTATTATTATTTGACAAACAAAAATTTGAGCAGATTCTGTTTAGTCTTTTCATTAAAGCCGATTCAGGAGTGATGACACAGAACTTTTTCATAAGGTAGCTTGTTGGTCCTACTTATAACTTCAGGACTATTATTTTTGAACATGAGATCATTAAAAGAGATCGTCCTTAGTTTTTCGCTTTTCTTCAAATTCTCTTTTCGAACATACGCGTTGTTAAACTGCCTAACTTCTGTATTCTTATTTCTAATTCATCACAAGTATTCATTTATGCATGGGAAAAGGTTTATTTTCAGTTGTACAGAAGGTAACACGATTATTTCCCGTTTTATACGATTGTGCAAAAATTAGTGGTATCCATTAAGAATTTATGCATGTAAACGTATGAGTTTTTTTTATTCTTTCGTAGCTATGAAGCGGTTGAATCATTTTTAATAAATTAGGTACCATGAAAATCGCTAAATTATCCCGAATAATACATAATATTATAAAGAAATTAAAGTGGTACCCACATTTTTTAAATTTGTGACGCTAAAAGAAATGTAAGTAGCAAATCCTATTTAGTGTGGTATCATGTTGAAGAACTCATTTAGAGAAAATAAAAAAAACAATGATGTAGATGTTTATAGTAGAAATGAAAGGCAGAAATAATAAATAATGAATTAATTATTAATAAATAACTTGTTGAGAAACTCATCATGGGCATTTATGACTTCTGGCAGAAAATCGCCAATCATAGGAGAAGAGTACGAGCCGCGTGCACGATGACAGTAGGCTGGTCCGAATTCTCAAGCATAGTATAAAAAAATATTAGTTTCGCGTACACTCTAAACACATATATATTTAATTAAATTTTCAATATTATATTTAAATTTATAATGCTCTTAAAGTGTTGACAACTGACATAAAGTATAATTTGGTGTGTTTAAGACTACAATGTAGAAGTTTGGCAACCAATATAATCGTACAGTGTACATTAGAAATGTAGAAAAAGAAAATTAAAAAATACAAATGATTAACACTAATAGCAGTTGCGTACTGCATTTACATTCACGGAGAAAGAGTAACAAACCAAAAGAATGCAGTACACATTCAACTTTAACACCAAACTACATCATGATAAGTACAATATATTACTGAATACAAATACCCTCAATACATATATAAAAAAACTTGCAATTACTTACAAAATACACCACGCAATAAATGTGGACATTTTTCTAAAGAAAAATTGTTTCCTCTTCATTTTTGTAATGAACTTTATATATTGAGTATATTCTGAATGCGGAGGGGGGTGGTTTAATTGAATTCTATTAATAAATAATATTTTTATAAAAAAATAACATGAAAAACCAAAAAGAACCATCGAAATTCAAACTTAGACTCCATTGCGGTTCGTATGCAATACAGTGCTTTATTGTTGCTCCATTGAAACACTAAGCAAAGTGACTAAATAAAAATATACTTACTAACATCACCGCTCGGTTCGATCATATTTTGCATACCACCGAGGATACCTGAAATGGGTGACCTTAAGAGTGAAATGCTCCACGTGACGCGCAATGGAACGAAACCGCAATTTTTTACAATAAAAAAGATTTTGAATCAGGTAAGCCAAAATAAATTTTAACTTCAAAGATGGTCTGTTTAGTGCACCATATGTTATACTTGAGAATTTGGATCAAACTGCTATCAGAGAGGCCTCCTAACTGTGATTCTAATTTAAATCAAAGAACATAAATTTCCCTGTGATAAAATAAAAAATACACAGAGTGAAAATCGTGAGCAGCCGACTATTTAAATTCTTAATCACAATTCGGTATTAACTTCTTGATTTTACTTTAAGTTCCTTTTTTCCCCCGGTCGTGTTTTTAATTTTTAGAATATTTGTCAAAATTTATGGTTGGTTTGGCGAACGTCCATTCTATCGAATAGAAGGTATATCAACTTTCATTCTTATTATCTGCAGTATATTGTACATTAGTTAAGTTCACAAGCAGTATCACGTAAATGTGTAATGAAATTAATGCAGTAGAAGTGAGGATATGCAATACGCTATAGTTCACTAGCATTGTAGATTAATATAATTGCATATCTAGCTGCGGTACAATAACTGAAATATGGGAGACTTTATATATTTATTTTCACCATATTCGTTTTCAAATAATAAAAATTAATTCCTTTTTTCCTTTTTTTGTCCAATTCCCACTTTTAAATTGTTTTATACATAAGTGTTATATTAGTCAAACTAATCCTTTCGGTAGGGTTTGACATTGAGTGGTGAATTAAAACTGATATATTGTTTTATCAAAATTTCAAAAATAGTCTTTTTTGTTTAAAAATATTTAAATTATAAAAAATACCGTTTTCTCGAGCGTAAATTTCCTTCAACCGTGTTTATTCAAATCGGAGGTTTTTAGGCAACACAGGGATGTTCGATTATTGGGATTGTTTTTTATTTCTGTTACACCGTCTGACTTTAATATTAAAATGAACTATAATGAACATCAAATTTAACGACATATTGAACTTTATTTGTTATTTAAATTTTTATATTTATTTTTTGATGTGTACCAATGTCATGCCAAAGCTAAACTAGCTTAACTTGGAAGGTAATTATTAGTTAGTTTATAAAAAATAAGGCACGGCGTGCAAAATACTCACTACTATTTGTATTAAAATTAAGTGTGTTATTGTCTCTGCCATATACTTCTCCTATTGGTGTTAATTAACGTAAATTTGATTAAAATGAACTTTGAGGACACTACTAAGAAGAACTACTTTAAGGCATTTTAGTTTTAGCTGAGTCTGGAAAGTTTTGGAAAATTGCATTCTAATGGTAGATAAACTTATATTTTGCCTTACTAGGTTCTATTAAAATTTTAACTATTAAATACAGAATGTATATTTGTGATGTAAGTGGAACTTTCATACTTAAATTCTCGGTGGTCATATAAATGTTTAAACATCTAAACTAGAGTAATTATTGAAAGATTTGAAAAGAAAATATATTAATAATACGGCATAGAGTAAAAAGTACGCATTATAATTAAATAAATACGTTAAACAAAAACAAAACCGGTTAATGAATTGAAAACAAGGGAAAAATTTAATTAATATCAATCGTCCCGCTATCTTAAATTTTACCAGCAATTTCTCAAAGTCAAAACATTAATTGGCAAAGGCCACGGCCAGTGGCTCGACGGAGAAAAGTCTTAGACGGTGTTTTCATTGTCTTGAGGGAAAAATATTCATAAAACGCTAGAGCATTTTATAAATTACTCACTTTAGCTCTGCCCCACGAGTAATTGTTTGCATTAAGTTTCCACCCCTCCAACTTTCGCATCTTATGTGGCCACCGAGATTTTTTTTTGTCGAACTTCGGGCTATGAAAAGATTAATTATGACCCATAATAATGGCACATTAGAGGCTATTAAGTCCGGATAGAATTTCTTTATTACGTAGTGCGACGAAGAGACAACAGAACGCGAATGGATATTAAGTAATGTATGAGATAATACAGTTCTTTTGTCTGTTATGTCCCAGATAATTCATGTTGGTGTTCATTATATTATAATGCATATAAGATAGGTCATATTTATGATCCAAAGACTTTAAATACAAAGGTGTAATTAACAAAAGCTGGAATACAAACATAAAGGGTCTGTTAGTTATTTACAATTAATAATTTTCCACAAAGAAATTATATTACCTACTATACACTTTCACAGGTGTATATTCTCTTTGAGATGTGTAAACATATGGTGCATATTAAAAAAATCACGAGATCTAGAATCATTGCTATAGTTTTTTTACAACCTTTGCGTTGGAAAACCCTATTTTTTCGTAATTTTAGGTTTTGCAGTTTCGGAAGTAAGGGGGGGGGGGGGGAGAATGGGACCTATTTTTATATATTTAGTACATATCTGAAAGTAAACTACCTAAAATTACAAGACAAATATTTTGAAGTCCTTATTATTAGTCCTTTAAATTTTGGGAATTTAATTTGCCTCCTCCTCCCCCACACCTAATATTTCCACATAAACATTTTTGAGTGTTACTGAGATATGTGCAGATTAATTTTATTTATTATTATGCCAAATTCCAACTTTCTACCTCAAGCGGTTTCTGAGAAAAATTTCTGCGGCAGACTGACAGATGGGACACACGAATGATCTTATTGGTGCTTGATTTTCCATTTGAGGTACGGGACCGTAAAAAAGAAGGAATAACTGGAAAATTATATTAAAATCATACAGATAAACAAAATAATATATAATAACAGCAGAAAATATTAAAAATACTAATAAAACAATGATTAGAGAAATACATAAACATCATAGAAATAAACATAATGTGCACTTTGGAAATTGTAATTAACCAATTTGTTTTTATTTGATGTGAAAGCATCAATAAGGTATATTGAACAACTATTATTGTAATGTTTATTGGTTGGGTTAAATTGTTTAAATGTTTGTTGGTTGGGGAAAAGTAAAAAAATATATGTCAAAGTATAGAATGTAGAGACTTGTTTCAAAGGTTCAGACATGATAATCTCTGGTCATATAGAACTGTTTCCAATTTATGTGTTTTTATTTTTTAACACATTAAAAATTATCATGTGCGATTTTGTTTATATTAATCTAATAATTTCTAAGATAAGGTAAACATTAAATACTAAATTGAAATAAGAACACTATAAAATGGATAAGAAACGGAAGAGAATTGAAGGTATAAGTGAGAAGATAATGAAAATAACGAGGATAGAGATGGGCAGGTCACGATGCCAGAATGCAGATGGACAAATGAATGGAAACCGGGAAACGAAAAAAGAAAACATGAAAGACCAATGAGTTGATAGTATTATGAGATCAGGAAAGTGGTTGAAAAAAGATCGATGAAGAGTATAGAACAGAGATATGGAAAGATGTGGAGGAGGCATATGCCCAGAGGTGGATGCAAACTGCTCAATAAAGAAGAAGAAGAACAGAAATCTATTAGTTCAACCTTATATTTAGAGCATGTATTATTAGGTCATAATAGTAAATTAAGTCGATAATTGCCACACTTATTAGAAAGCCATGGTTTGAAAATACAATTTCAATATACTAAATATTAAGCCCAAAACAAATAAAAAAAAAAACAAAACACAAATAAAAAAAAACAACAATTAGTAATATAATGTATATTACAAAATAATTGTTCGTGGAGCGTAGCTGAGGGCAGAATAATTTAATGAGTTTTAATAATTTATTATTTCGTCGAGAGCGTGAGATGGAAATAAACAGGATTGAAGATTAGCCAACGCGTTGGAAGATTTGAGACGCCAAAAGGAAATTAAACACAGGAATATTTTAATAAAAATTTTGCTAATAATGTTCTCTTCAATAAATATTCGTTTCTTTCCTCACTCAATAAACTTTCTTGAAAAAAAAAACTCATAAAGAAATACAAAATATATTGACATTTTTCTCTTTTCTGAATTCTGTTTTTAATATTATGGTGCATTATTTGAATTAAAATTGTAAGTTAATAAATTGTTAAACGTAAAAAGATTGATTAGTAAAACATAGCTTTAAAAAATAAATTCGTAAGTAATAAATATTATTAATTTTATATTCAAATATACGGCTCCTTTGAAAATCTTTAAAACAAAATAAATAAAAATTTAAACCATTGCGAATGATAATATTTTTTCAGGTTATAATAAAGGTATAACTTTTAACAGGTTTTAGTAAAAGTTTACAAGTTTCCGTTAATATATTTATTTAAATGCGATTACAGAATGAGACAATTATCTTTGAATTGATTAACTATCAATTTCAACGATAAAAGGACAAATCAGGACATTTAAAATGAATAGTGAAATAATTTAAGGAATTTCTTTCTATTTATGGTAAACAAATTACACTCGTAACATGACTGCGAAGGTAAATATGTGTAAAACCTGAGAATTTCGGTGATAATTTGGCAAATCAGAAATAGTTTTGCGAGCGCTGGCTATTATAGGGTATGAAAAATTATTCATTTTAACCGTACAGAGCACAGTATTTTTGCATTCAGTAACTGAAAAAATTATTTCATACAAAAAGGTAACAAAATTTTAAGTAAAATTGCAGGTAATCAATCGTAAAGCTATTTCAACTATTTCATAATATAAAGGTGAGTGGTTAGAACTGAGTTGGTGATAAAAAAATTGATTCGGATATCTGGTGACCATAAAGATATATGCAACAGTTTATGCCCTTGGCTTTACGTGTGTTGTAATAGAAAAATGTAAAATTCTTCCGTTTCTTCTTCAAAGAAGGTTTAGATTTCAGTCAGGCCAGTTGTGTAGTTACGAGGTCAGTATTATTTTGAACATAATTTGCTAGATTTAACTTTTAGCATTGTTTGTATAAATTGTAACAAAATAATGTATAGGCTATCTTTTAATCTAGGATGTATATTATTCATACGCGAAATTTCATTGAAATCGATTCGGCATTTAAGTGTAAAAGAAGGCAAGCAAACAATAAACAGATAACGTTTATTTTGGATCATATTTATTGGGATAAATGTGGAAAATTACTTTTCTATTTGTTTTTGAATAATTTTTATAATGTTAAATGTACACCATCAATTGGTGTAAAATTTTAGATATGGAAAGGCCGTCTAATGGTTTAACAAGTAAGATATTGTATGACTCACATTATCTTTAAGATAATTATGTTAAGTATTTAAAATTCATAAACTTAATTTACTAGGATTAATTTAATAACACTGTTTGATACGAACTTATATATTTTAAAAAGTTAATCAATTCGATAGTTATACTATAAGAATAATTTTGCATTTAGCTCAACGGCCATTCAAAGTGAAGCACTTTTGTTGCTGACTCAATTCACTCACATTGAACCAGCAGGGGAAAGATAATTAATGCATCATAGTATTAAGTTATTAAAAACAGCAATGCATTCTGTAGCTGTAAATATTATGCAGATATATTTGCTATAAGTCGAAACCGTCGAAGACCCGACCGTTTATTCCCTCTGACACAAAAGTCTACCCTTTTTTCGGTTTATTATGTATATTTGTACTTTCTATCCACTATCGATCAATTGCTTGGCATATTAGAACGTCTTTAAAACATGTGGGTATGTGTCAGATATTTGGCTTCAGAAATTCAAAGCTTATTCTATCTTTTATATACCAGTTTATTATTCCTCTGTTTATGCTATTAAATTATGAAATAAATAAGTCTATCTTTCGCCTATGTAGCATTTTAAAGTCATTTCAAATATGTCCTAATTTTGCTGGTTTTAACGTCATTCTGTTGGTATACCTGTCCGCAATTACTTTAAATTAAATGTTTTATTTCTTTCTTTTTTTTAGGCTAAAATAAAACAAAAAATCCTTTAGTCAAAATTCTGATGTTAAGCATAGCTAAGGAAAATAAAAAAAATAAATTTGTTCTTTTAAAACTGTCTAATGAATGAGAACATTTTTATTTCGGTGCCATTTATAACATTTCCAACGCTAACTATCTGGTCAAAAGAATAAGATTTTTACTTGCAAAGTGAAATATTAATTCAATTGCATAAACTTGCAAGTTTATTAATATAGTACCAAAATTATATATTTCAATTAGTGATGTTACACGAAATACATTACATGAAATTTAAACAGGTCTATCTAAATCGCCCATCGTAGAAAATTTACTACACTGCGTTATTAATGCAGGTAAGTGGTGTTAACAAAACGAGCAGCGACTTCTATATAACATAGGCGTGCCTTTGCGTGATAATTTATAGTAACATATTTCTTCGTCACGATGCCTTTTCTACTAACTATTATTTATCACCTAATTTTGTAATCGCGATAGTTTATTTCCAATTATGAATGTGTTATACAATTATGTTCAAATAAATCTATAAAGGCTAAAGTAACATGTCATTGTCGAAACAATTGACAAGGAAAAATTGCTACATAGGGAATCGATTATGGTTAAGGTAAAAATAAATAGTATTCTTCAGCCCCATTTTATTATTTACCTTGTTTTTATTGTTACATGGATGCTTCCAAAGAGGGAACAATCAGTCATAGGTAGGCCGCAAGCTTATTTCGAATAAACTTTCATTCACGACCACTCGTGGAGTAACAAAAAAAAGACCGTACCGTTGGCTGTTCGTTTCCTGAATGTATAAAGTTGTAATGCCCCCGCTTATGTTAAAGCGCTGAAAGTTTGTTTTCGTTAATTTCGCGGCAACTGACCGCCACTGCAGTTTAATAAACCCCACCAACCGCTCGTTTCATTTGTCGCAACGCGACGTCGCGTTGATCTGACTTTTACAAGAATTGTGATATTCTTTTATAAATTCATTTTCATTACTTATATTGCGATTTTTTGGACTTTGATGTGCTAATTGCTGTTGACTCCGTAGAACGTTTTCACTGTTTAAAAGTGACTAAAACCGTATTGATTTAAATTTATAACAAGTTTTTTTGACAACCCATCCGTGTTTGATAATTTTGTTGCTGATTGTAGAATGAATTAAGGAGGAGTTTTTCGGTTTAAAAAATTAATTTCTTCTTTTCCATATTCTCAAAAGATTAAAATCTAAAAAATATGAGGCTAAATTTTATGGTAAATTCGAACTTATTGGCCTCTGAGAACAAACACGTCGAGTATGAAATTCGGAACATTCAAAAGGGACAAGTGAGCTGAGTTTCGAAATTTAGATGTTTCCAGCTCTCGAACATTTTAAAATATGGAATCTTCCAAAATGTTTGACGTAGGCATTAAACTATGAATTTAGTACGCTAAAGAACCTGGATGATCAATCCGTTTTCGAGTATTTTCACAGTTTTTGTACATTTGCTACGAAAAGTGTTGTCACATACGCACTTTTCGTAGCAAATGTACAAAAACTGTGAAAATACTCTGGTATGGCTCTGCAAAGCAACAAAGAATAGTCTCTTGTTGCCCCTGAAAAAAAACAAAAATAATATACAAAAATCGTTCAAGAAATATTGATTCTACTCCAAAAATGTTAATATGATTGCAATAGTTTTCGTAATATATTTACGAGGAGATAAAATATGTGGTATCAAATTCTCTTTTGATTTACGAAAATATTTGAAAATATATCAAAATCAACGGTAATGGTATTTTTTTTATAAACAAGAAGAGTCTTTTATTTATTTGTCACAAATAACAGGTTACGGAAGGGCTAAGATAAAAAAACAAGCAATTATGGAAGACAAAAAATTACCTCTGCACTGTGTGAAAAAAATCTCAATCATTACGATAATGTTACAATATCGATATTTAAGTGACGCACTGATATATTCAATTTAGCGCTAAGTTATATCGACACCATTTAATTAGTAAAACAATAAATCGTGTGTTTATTTTTTAAATTTAACTCAGTGTTTTATCGACCAATAATTTTGCATTTTTTCAGATTTGTACCACGTTTTGGTATTATACTGCTTTCGATATATGATACTGTTTCACAGATGTATCGAAATATCGTGGCTACAATGGAATAGCATACACTTATTGTGAATCGATATCGATCAGTACGGGACTGAGTTTAGGCGTCGTTAGGTAATAATATTTATTTGTTTTTAAATGACATCATCGTTACCCATCAATAATGTAATTGCCGTACAATGAATTACACTTAAGAATTTCTCTCACATTTCGTGAGAGTCTCATTTGCTTGGTAAAATATACTGCATATACGAAAAAGGTCGGTGCTGGTCACACCCGTTAATAATTGGTCAGTGGAGAAATAAATTTGAATGAAATTTTTGGAATATACAAATTACGTGGCGCAAAAAATTGTTCTTGAAATATATACTTATAAATCAACCATTGTAGGATAGGAATTTGTTTCTACTAATTCCAACTACCCAATAACATATTAACATCAACATTCACTTAACTAATAAATAGTAATTCTCAATTTTCGACACTTCAAAAACATGTATATTGGGAAGACATTGACAAGTGCGCCCGTGACATCAGTGTGAACAATTTCCATTATCTGTTGCAACTTGAAGAAAAAATGAGGAAAAGTCCAACGGCAAAATGTCTAATATCGCGCCGAAACTCAACCTTAAATATTGTCAACTGCTAAATCTAACTGTGCACCTGAACGGGAAATGATTTACTTTAACGATGTGAGACATCGTTCCGTGCTCGCATTCAATAATTTGAAAGCGAGCACGGAACTTTTACGACTATTAAAATTAGTATATATATACATATACCAGCAGTATATATATATTTATACATATATATACATATATATATATATATATATATATATATATATATATATACATATATATATATATATAGACGTATGTAACTAGAGAATAGATCGGCATTCTTCCAGTATTTGTATGTACCACAGATTACTGGGGTATGCACAGTTGTCAGAATGGAAACAAATATTAGACAGCCAAAATATACGAATATTCATCTCTTTTTAATCGACACAAAATGACTTACATGATATCAATTGATAAAGCTTCTGTCTCTTTCTCAAGATTTAACATTCGTGTGAATTTTGAAAGAATTTAAGTTCTATTATATTTCTTTATATTTCATTACTAAAATAAGAAACAGTGATTTTTTAAGCTGTGTTACTTACATTCCAGTAAATACGTTCTTGCCCATTTCATTTCACTTATGAGATTACATTTTTTTATACATATTCGTATGTGGAATATTACGGAAGAACTATAATGAATAAGAATCCCTATTCTCCGCTATCCCTATATATTTCATGTTTCATAAATTTCAAGTTAGACGCAAACTAGGAGTGAAAAACTTTCTGGCATATTTTAAAAATAGATCTAGTTATTATGGTTTAAATCTACCATTTATATAAGGACCTCAATACTGATTTGTGACAGAATTTTAACTGATGCTCATTATATTCTATAGGTGCAAATAGGAAAGCTAATATATCCCTATTCTATCCCTATCATTGAATTGAGAAGTTCGTTACTTGTGTATTTTTGGATAAATTTTTATAATTTTTTTAGAAAAATAGCAAATTTAGGAGTACTAACTCCTCTATTGAACAATATTTTACAATACGAATTAAAATAATATTTGATTCTCGTGAACGTAGTCTAAATATATTATTTCCGCCTTATTAACAGTTTTTATAAACATTTAAAAAAAAAATATTTTCAAAGGTGAAAGGTTATAAATCGAATAAAACAATATTCGGTCATATATGTATATATTTATTAAATGCCTTGTAGATATATACGTTTTCCATATATATACGTTTTCCATATATTAAAACCTCCTCAATATTTTTTTTTTTCAATCATATTTTCTTCATATTCTGTGCTTTGTACGGAAATTGTTTTTAATTTATTATTTCGCAGATTATTTTGAAATGCTCTGATTTTCACTACTAATTATTGTTGATAGAAATACATATTTTAGACGAATATGAGATATACTAGACGTCATTCAATACAGAATACAGTAAGTATTAATTTTAGACACGGTTTATATGCGTCATAGACATGGTTAAACACGGATTAAGGGATTACTGATAGGTGTTAGCATTGGGTGTGTCAATAAATAGTAAGACGCATGAATAATTTAACTAGAGGAATATACAAATATACGAATAATCATATATAGGTATAAACCTATGTACGGCATTATTGATGTTTCAGTGAAGAACGGTGTGACGATTGAGAAAGACGAATGTAATCATAATAAACGTTAATAATTTCTTATTTGAATTAATAATTGGAACACAGGTTCACTTTTTCTTTTTGTTTACAGTTTAGGATATCTATTAACTTAAAGCTTATTTCATATGATTTGCATAAATTGGAGTCGCCAGATGTATTTTTGTTTAGTTTTTATCATAAAAAGATATTTTTGTCATCATTTTAATCGCCTCAAATTACCGCATTCAGATTATAAGAAATTATTTTATATATTTAATATTTCAATTTCGCTTAAAAAAATTTTAATCTGATAGGCCATACATTAAAATTGCATCCACGGACTTGATAATTAATGAGAAATTATGTTTAATAATACAAGCATTGAAAATTTCTCAAATTCCTTTTAGGACTTTCTGGTTTAATAATGAATCTGATATCGGTCCCAGTTATTAGTGATTTCTACGAGAATTTTAAGATTAAAAAATATGGTTTGTAAGCACAAGTATGTTCAAAGAGCTGTCTCTGCTTTGTAATATAATTAACTTTTAATCTGAGTAATTTATGCAAATTATTATATATTATATTACATATAGAAATAATATAACCGACAGTATTGTATGACTAAGGTTGAGAAAATTAGGTTAGGTGCGGTAATATCGCACTTTTATTCAACTATCTAAAGTTTAGTTTTTACAATAATAATGACATTTTTGGGTTAAAAATAACTTTTTCACTTTTTCTATGTGACAAATAAACTACGAAGCATAGGAATATTATCCAAAAGTATTACAGTAAACATCGAACAGATTTTATTTTACTTTTTTAATCTTATATGAGACATCAATGCGAGAGTAGTTCTTTGATTAGAAAGTAAGAATATCTAATGATAAAGTCTAAACAGCATTTGAATACTTCACAACAGAAAACTTTACCGACACTTCAAAGGAAACTTTACGTTTTCTTAAAACTTCGTCTTTAAAATTATTTGGCCTGTTTTTTTGACAATTAATTTATAGTTATATAATGTAAATTATTAATCGTATAGCTGTATAATGTAAGTTGGTAGTGAGTATAATGAATATCTTTAATTTACAATTAAAATAAAATACGGCAAACTAATGTTGGCATACTATTAACTGTTAATCAGGAAAACGATAGAAATATTGATTTCTTCATTACTTCCTTTCTTTCTTTCTATGTAATCTATAGTCCTTAAACGTAAATATTTCAAGTAAACGATCTATTCACTAAAAGTTGATGTTATATGCGACAAGTTGTAATATTGTAACACTTTAAAATTCTCTTCGAAGTTACATAATAATGGTACCTGCGTTTTAAAAAATTCAAACATTAGATGAGCACAGTTATTGGCTTTGGGAAGTGCGTAACATTTATAATTTAATTTATTAGGTGAGAGTGATAATAGATACTGTATAGTTACCGATAATAAATCTTCATTGGCCAAAGCAAAATTTTTATATAATGACAAGTTGATGTGTGTATTAAGTGGATAAGTTATATATTGACATTGAAAGTATATCGGAATACCCATTTATATATCCTTGAGAGATAACATGAAGCTACAAATAAAGACACATGGATACTCTTAAAAATCAAAAATGTTGTGTCTGAAAAAAATCACTGTTGTGTTAAATTAAATTATAAGACAATATACATACTGACTAAAGTCGGACGTGAAATTAATGTTCAATAAACTCCAGATAACAATCCTTCCTCTCCCTATCTTGTTACTCGGAACATTTTTATCGCAATTCTTTAATGGCATATAAAACACTATTGAAACACTTAATACATTGGTCAGATCTTAGAGGAACTGCAATTCGAAACCAATTAAAAAGGTGGGCCGATAAAATATACAATACAAGCGGGCAATAAACTTATATAGGCTCTAACACGAAAAATATATATTTCCTTGCGTAATAATAACAAGAATTGAGTTTGTTCCTGCTGCCGGTCCCGGGGGCCGTAAAGGCTAACTTTATGACGGAGCGTGGGCTTTGGGACAGTCGTCTGAGAAATTGGTCGAGATTGTGATAAGGAATTGGACTGAGAACTTAGGCGAAGTAAGTTGAGGCTAGCACATTGACGTGTGACCTATAACTGCCAAAAAGTTTACGAAATCATTATATTGTTGATGGAAGAAGGAGATTTTTCTCTTCAGTTAGATAAGGTTGCATCAAGTCAGGTAGTTCAGGGAGTTTGTGTAAATAAATTAATTTCATTTACGAGTCTTTGTAAAATATGCATAAGAAAATCAATGTGTTCATTTCTAATCTTCGAAAATAACAAAATTAATTATTTAAAAAAAAAATTAATGAAAATTAAAAAAAAAGCGTTTGTTTTAAAAGAAAATTTGTAGCAACAAGTAATTTAATAAACGTAAAGAGGTTAAAATTAATGAAAATAGCAATCACAAAATTAATGAATGTTCAGTAGAGATTTGAAAGTAAATAAGTGGAAATAATTAGAAGAAAATTAAAGGTGTAATTATTGGACTATGATGCTGTTTCAGATGGCCATTCTTATTGATGAAGTTATTTTTACATTCAATAGTTTGACCGATTTTAGATATTTGATCGTAGAAAATAAATCTTCGTATTAATAAGCGACCAATACTTTCAATATTTTTGATAACACTCCATCGCACAAGACCACACTGTCTATGCTCAATTTCTTTTTAACTCAAAATTTTCCAGCTATAGAAGAATCGCAAATTACGACGATGATAAATATTTTTTCCTTCTGTAGAATGCTATTTAGATAAAATTAATACACTTTTTCCTTTTGAGAGATGTCCCAGGAAAAAATTTCCCATGCTGAACTTTAACATACTTTTTCTATCAACAGAATACTTAGTATATTGTAATGGCTCTAAATAGTTTACATTTAAATTAGCTTCATAAATGTAACGGAACCGAATAGTTAGATAAAACTTATAAAAAATATATCTGACGTTAAAATAGGTATTTGAGCAAAAAACTACACGAATTCATATCAAGTTCTACGAAAGCGGATATTTCTCGTCATGATAGGATTTTATATCGGCAGGTAGGTGTGGAAAAGTGGTCCAATTTTCTACCCTTTATAATAATGAAATGAGGTCCACGTATAGTTAGATATTGAGTAGGTAGATATCTCATCGGGACTACACAGGTAATAAATCGCTGACTGTACTCGCCAATAAGCTAAATTTATGTTTACCTCTGTCGAAATTGATATGACAATTTGTAGATAGGCGCTTACTTTACGTGAGCCAGAATTTTGCTGCGACGAGTTGCTCATAATAACTGGCAAAGGGGGGAAAATCAATATATTCGGTTAAGATTGTGGTTTATGTATTTATGATTTCACTAGTCACACATTCTGAGTGCTTCACTAAATACGTGATCTAGTTTATATTACTTTTTATTGTAAAAAATGTTTCTAATATTCCTAAATAATAAACATCTTTATGCTTATTATTTAGGAATATTGAGAAAAAATAAACGTGTCAGTAAATAAGGTGAATACTTCTAAATTTAGGAATTAGGATTGAGGAAGCGGTTAAATTGACCTTTTTAATGTAAATTATAAAAAATATTATTTTTTTCTATTTTTTAGTTTAGATAAGTACGTGGAAAATTCCCATAAATAATATAATTTACTTTAAGTTTTCACAAATAATTGTGATATCCATGTGGATTTTATTTATCACGTGGAAATTTTATCGTGGAAATCACAAAAAGACGCATGTAGTTCAAAAGCTAACAAGCAGTGACCAATAACGGAATTAGACAATGATTGTATTAGGAACGGGATCCTAATTATTAAGAATAATTTTTTTTTTATAAAACATGTATTTTTAAGAAAGATTTGTTTATATTTTTAAGTTTTTGTTTGACTAAAAAAGAAATAAAATAAGTGCTGAAACATTGTACTAAATTATGGAAATAATTTAATTTAAAATTCAAAGTTTAATATGAATAAAATTTTGCCCCTTTTTGATGAGTTTGTTTAAATCCGCCCTCTTAGTTGCCTTAAACATTACTTAGCTTATTCAACTTTGCCGCCTTTCAAAGTGCATAGATATCGACAATGAATGTAAAGTGGAGAAAATATTCATAAAATTTGTTTCCATCGCTATCGGAATTACTGCATGCGAAATATTTTAGAAATATTTCAAGGACGGAAATGTACCGAATATAACGAGACGGAAATTTGGAGAAATTGTGCAATATTGCTTCGTTATTATTAAGTCACAATATTCATTTTCTAATTTCAAACTTTTCATCTGTTGTTATTATTATTTGCAAGAAGTTATTAATAATGGCGTGGACTTGTCGATCTTTACCATTATAGTGCAAATATCGAATAACATATAAATAACTGTATTTTAAATCGTATTTTGTTACTTATTCATTATGAGAGGTGGGTTATGTAAAACGGTTGTAAAATATTGAACAAGTGTATTAATCATTGAATACAGACCTCAGCACTCTTCAAAATAATCGATCTCCAATTCTTCTTTATTCTTTGCCTTGTTACATCTATAATTTGAATAAATTTTAACGAATTTCTTCTAACACAGGAAATCTTCGACAATTTCACTATAACTCTCTGTGTGTTTTCAAACTTGGCCGAAAAAATAATTCTTGGATAGCTGTACGCTATCGACAAAGACAAGCGTCTGATTTTGGCATTACAAAATTGTGAACAATTCATAATTTTTGCATTCTTTCCTGCAAGTTAACCTTAATAAACTTCCAAAATTTAAAATTGTTCTACTTCACTACAATCAACGGTTTTTGAAAAATGATTATACAAACAGTGTACCGATTTCGAAATAACACGCATAAACGTTGCAAAACAGCACAGGATGCGATTGCATGAGAAAAAAAGGAAATTCACTATTGTTCATTATAAGTTCTTTCCATAGGAGTAATGAGATTGAATGTTTATGGAGAATTGATTTGTATCCTTGTCTTTAAATCCAATATAATTTTCTTACAAAATGTAGGCCGTGACCAAAATTATTATCGTATTAATTAATGTTAAATGTAATTATTTTGATGACAGTTTATAGAAAATAGGATCCTATTTTTCAAGTATAATTTTACAATAATAACTTCATAATTTAATTAATAATATAATCTTTAAAACGAATGTGCAGAAAATGCGTTCCTGTAAAATCAGCTATCAAAGATGGAGTCGTCTGTATCCTAGTCGTCAAGGGCATTCGGTCTCGCCCAACAGAGCTTTTATGTGACGTCCTGAGAGCAAGACGAATCATGGCGGAGTGCCAAGAAGTAAAATATATGACAATAATATTGGAATCCAATTGTACTGTTGGGTTAAGATGATTCAATTATTTACATACATTAGCAATTATAGGGAATAAAGTTAGAAGTGGTAACTGTTGCATATTAACTTTGAACTTATTTTCTTGTGGAATTTTTAAAACGGATCATTATTTTTTGATAACAAAAAATTTTGTATTTTGAAAAAATTCTCAAAAGTATTCTCATTATATGTATTGTTGAGAAATTTCTCCTTATTATATAATTTTTTTATTATGAAAAGAATATCCACGAAAAGAATGAAGAAAAACTCTGATTAACAGTATAATCTATTTTTCTCTTTGCTAAATCATGCTCGTATTATGCTTGTTATTCAAGGTCGAAGAAGAAGTTCGTCGCGTTGCATCGTTTCGCTTTGATGATTCCGTGAGACGCCTGCTGTGTATGTAATATCTCGGTGTAATATGCGTTGGAATATCTCGAGGATATAATGAGATATGAAACATTTTTTCACTGATTCACCACCACATAATGTATTAGAATTTGGTGGAAATTAATTTCAGGCATGTGAATTTGGTGTGCTCTTTTAGCATATAGGTAATTAAATCAATTGAACGTAAATATTTAATTTCAATAGGACATCCAAAATAATTTTAATAATCGCTGGAAGGCTAAGGAATAAGAATATACTTGTAAAGATTATTCAATTGAAATTGAATCGTCTGTCACTATCTTCGACGTTAGTAATTTTCTGTCATCAGTATGAGTCAGTACAGACTTCTGTAACTATGTTACGGTATTTTTTCCGTGTGCCACCAATGACATGAAGCGACGAAGACGTTAAAGCCGCATGAGGAAAATAAAATCAATGGCCGTGTACTATTCTAGTTAGATGCCTTGGTCAATGGATGAAATCTTCATTAATACAAAACAAATAAAATTGGTTATAAAACAAATATTGAACACACATTTTCATTTTAATTATAATAAAGTTGATCAAGTAATGCTAATAGACTCTAAACTAGATGCACACCACGTGCCGTCGCTGTCCGTTCTCCAGCGGTGGGACTTTAGTATACATGTACTTAATTCGATACGTCAACTTCTTTTCACAATGTTTATGAATTTTTTTCAAAATTTACTAACGTTTTTTGATATCCATTCATAACTTTTTGGAAAATATATAAATGTAGATAGTATCCATAATTATTTGATAATTAAATTTGGTCGTTGCCGCAACCGAGAATATCATTTTTATGGGGCATTCTATGTAAATTCCCTAATTAGTGCCAGGGTACTAATAGGGCTAAAGTTAACTTATCCAAATAAACAATAATGTACTTATTGTTTATTTTGATAAGTTCGTTACTGATGCATATGACCGTTATATTATTTCGATTATCAGTAGATTGTTTGAGAATATAATTTTAGAACGTTGTTCGTTGTTGTTCTAAATCAATAATAAGTCAATAAAATGACGAAACTAATTATTTATAGCACCATATCATCTTTTGAAAATGCCTAGGGAATTTCATATTATGGGATTTATATTAATTTTTTTTCCGCCTCTATAATTACATTTCCGTTCAATCACTTTTGAACCCAAAAAATCCAGGTACCATAATGTATTATTATATTCGCAGATAAGATATGCTTTTGCGCAATGTTAGGTTTCTCTGTTTACATTAGTCTAAATGTTTTTACCTTTTCTTTCTTTTAACATATATCTTAGGATTTTGAAGCCAATAACCTAATAAAGTTTTAACTAATTGTGGTATAAACAATAACCTATTATACTAATTGTGGAATGGAATGAATTGTTAACAGAGAAATGTATTATCATAAGATGTCAGTTTGAATGACAGCACGTTGCAATTGATTAAAGTGTGAGTACTGTTTTGAGTGCTGATAACTTTAAAGTGAATTGACTAATTAAAGGCAAGAAAGAAATTTAAATTTGAATAAAATTTTATTCCGTCTATTTTTCTTATACCAAAAACCGGATAGAAATCTGATATAAAAAGGTGTCTATCTGCCTTTGTGTCGATATGCCTAGTTTGGGACATAATTTAAAAAAAAATTAAATTCATTCCGATACAAGTACTTCAACAAAAAAACGAAACTCCGTCTCATATGATATTAATATTACTAAAACTAACTGAGAAATGAACCCCGATGTACAACTTTTACTTTTCAAACCTTTTGAAGGAAACTTTGGTAGTAATATAGAGGCAAAGAAGAAAGTTTGGCAAATGGAATATATTAAGTTTATTTGTTTGTAGCTTATATTTACATCATTTTAATCATGTTACACAGGTGTACCATGGAAAGCCTCTATTTGAAAGTGTTTATTGACACGTGATTCTGTTTATTGAACTGGGAGAAAATGTTATGGGGCAATATGAAAATGCGCAACCGTTTATGAAAAAGACCAAAGTTGCGACTTGAACATCGAAAATTCTACAAAAATACGCTTCAAATGTACTTAGTTTTATATACACAATCACCTATATAAATAGAAGACATATTTTTATTATATACATATATATATATATATATATATATATATATATATATATATATATATATGTATATATATGCGTATATCAACATTTTAAATGGGGCAGAGTAATTTGAAGTTTTTACTTCAAAATGCCAATATTTATTTACTTACATAAATTATAAAAAATATTTAGTTACATAAAATATTTCAATGGTGAAAAAACAATTTGGTATTCTAGATTGTACTATATTTCACAAGTTCCTTTTGAATTTTCTTACAAAGTAATATAAATTCTTCTAGTAGCTTTCTTAACGTTAGGAAATCAATCTGATATGTTGTAATTTTACCAATGTTGATTCATCGATACAGTGCGCGTTTACAGGTGCACGTGCCTGCTTTCGTATATGCGGGTGTGCCTATGCATTTGCTCGAGTCTGTGCTTCTATTTCTGTTAGTATCATTACATATCGATGATTTTAATAACATTTTAATGTAATAACATGTCACAGAGGCGATTACTCAAAATAGCGAACGCGAAATCTATGAATAGCGAAGGACTACTGTACTTTAATGTACATATGTACGTAAGAACATTGTACAATAAACTCACTGCAACTGAACCGTAGTGACACATGTGTCCGGTAAGCTTATAATATTGCTATTTAGTTAGCTATAAAGTAGACATTAACGATCATCCCCGCTGGTCGCTAAGTGCCTCGGCGTTTAGTGCGTCAGGGCGACCTTTAATAATATGGCTTACTGTAATAATATATTTCTTGCAGTCAGTGTTTATCAACGCGGAATTGTTAGTAGTTGTTTGTAACATAGGGGTTAGCAGTTGTCTTACTTCGTATCAGATAATTGGGTGACAGGGTGAATTTTGTGGCGGGATATTTGAATTGTTTAATGTTTTTATTAGGGTTAGATTTCACTTTTTAGTACTTTGAGCATGTAGTTAATGAAATGGTTTCATGAGACCATCTGTGTGTTGTAGTTATTTTTTATTAATCAGAAGTTGTTAGAAATATATTGCAGAGATTTAATAGTTTTTTGGAACAGTATTTGTATTCGAGTTTAATTTTTAGTCATATTAACTTCAAAATACTTAGTGGTTAGGACTTCCAGTTCAGTTTATGATACGGGAGTTTCTTATTTGTATTTTTGCAATAGATTAATCTTCTAAAGGTTTTTTTACGTTTGAAGATATTTAAAAAATTCTGATTTTTTTATTATTTAAATGAGCTTAGCAATAATTACTTTAATGGTATCAAATTCATTTGCATGTATTTTCTAAAAGTTGTATGAAAAGAGTCTTATAGTTATGAACGTATTACCTTATTTTCTGTAAATAAATAATGGAAAAAATATGTGGACTATATAATATTTTTCAACAAGAAAGTGCTACGTCAGATAAAAAAAACATTAGTATCTGACGTAGCGCTATATTAATATAAGTAGCTCGAATATTTCATTTCAGTAATATACAACTAATGTAAATAATTTTTTTTTGTATTTATTGATTAGCTATTATTTCCCGTCAATATCAGGTTGTAATATTTTCTATAACTGGACAATATAACAAATGAAGTTACGAAATCTAAAATCAATTTAAAGAGGAAATTTCCCTCAATAAATGTTTTCCGTTTGCGGAAAAAATATTACGTTGATAATAAAGTATCTTCGAAATCAAATTCGAAAATTTGACCTTTGTATATTGCAATACGAGCAACGTGTTAACAATTACCCGAGTGTAACTATATTTTATCTTAAGAAAAAAAAGATCGTATATTGTATATATAAAAAAAAACGTAAATAATAACAAATCACTCAATAGAAAGTAATTTCATAGAATCACCGAGTAAATTCAGTTTACTTTAGAAAATTAAGTAAACAGCAAATAAATCAAAAGTTTAATGGGAGAAACAAACATAGACGACGAACCGATGACTTTTTCTTCATAAATTCAGTTGAAGAAGACGCTCGTTTCGCCGCGCAGGCACCGATCCAATTACGTCGGACCGACTGTAATCTTCACAGTTATAAATTTTTCCACGCGAGCAGAGTTGAAATACAATTTTCCGTAACGTTTCTACCTAGTTTTGGGACAGAAATATAAGTACATATCTGCACCGACAACACAGAGTATGGAAAATCGTAGCATAGCTTCAAAGTCTCGCGATTATGGAATGATAGCCGATTTAGTGGAGGGCCAAGGGATCTTCCCAACCTGAAGGATTGAATAAATAGTTCAGAGTAATATTGCAGTAGCTTAATCGCTATGGATTAAACTACTTTACAATAACTTGGGTAATTTTGGGATAGTATAGAATCGTATATTACGGGTCACAAGCCTTTGTTTCCGGCGCCTGTCGCAGTCGTCGCACCATCATTTCAAAATTGACTATGTTCTAGGACATGTCTCAAAAATATTAAAATAGTTACGTAATATTAGTATCTGTGCCAAATGTTTTTAGGAAAAAAACCTTTCGGGATAAATGCCTCCCACAAAGAAAAAGTTAAAAGCCATTCAGTGTAACTTAAGTTATAAATAAAGATTGAGAAAGACTGACAGAAAAAGATTGCTTATTATGTGGTGGTGTGTATATTGGAAAGAGATGAATTGAAATATTCCTTGAAGCTTTCAAAAAATTGTTGAAAAAAATTATTATCAAAAAGGGACAAATTTTATGTTCCCATATTTATCAACAATTTTATAAACTTGTCTAATTGGAAAGCAGCTAGACTGTCAATTTGCTAAAAATAGGTCATGGTACGTTTCATTTCAGTAATTGTATTATGTTTAATGATTGTGTAAAGTATAGCCGACTATTTTGAATAAGTAAAATGCATAATTTAGACTAATATTTTTACAACATTTATTACTAGTGATCGTTTATGGATGATTTCCATAATAAAATAATCTTCTAATAATATATTCCGATAATAGATTATAACCTTCACAATTAAATGATCCTCTTAATAGTTACTAATTCTGACGATTCATTCCAAGTCCAAGTCAATTATTATTAATTTAATCAAATTATATTAATTCAACAATTTAACATTTCTGTCAAGATGACGTGATGAGCAATCTAGGTGCTTGTGTGCATTAGAATAAATAGGATTCATTCTTATCTCACGTTTCTCAATTTTCATTTCACTTATTTTGGTAATATATGTTCTATAAAACGTTCATTACATGTTCATTACTTAATTGTTCGTAATTGTACGTTTCTAATTAGAAATTATTAATGATCATAATTGAGGTATCTCGTGAATAACTTCGTTAGTATTATTAATAATCATCCACCACTAACACTCGTGCAAATAATACTAATCTTCCTATTCTCCCTGGCTGTATATGTTCCATATCACTTGGAGTCTACTCTCTTCGAACGTTTACGACATAACATACGATTATGTGTTATCCCCGTATTGGTATCTATTATTTTTAGGTCATTTTTAATTACCTGACTCCAGGTCGTGAAGTGTCGGCCTCGAACTCTTTTTCTATCTACAACTTCCATTACTGCTCTTGTCATGTGGCTTACGTTTCTCCTCATAACATGACCATGCTATATCTTATTATATTATAATTCAACATAACTAATAAACAATGTGTAATGAGCCATAAACTTCAACTATTCTTTTTCAAATAATTTTCTACGTGTACTAAATAATTGCCTAATAAGAAATGAAAGACTTGTTAATATAATATAAAGTAACTACTATTGCGATAACAAGCCGTAAGATTAAACTTGCCCAACAAGTTCCATAGTGAATAATGGTACCCATTCACTATCGGATTATTAAACATCTTTTTAAGGGTCTTTTCTTATCTCATGCACTGTATATAGACATTACGTTGCTTATTAAACCCCTTGTTATTATTTGCTGAGTAACATCTCGACTAGTTTATCTTAAATTAATAATTTTATTCGAATATTTTAAATTAAGCCCAATATTGATTTTAATCTGATTAAAGTTCTCAATATAATTAAAAACGTTTGTGGAACATATAGGTAAACTATTATTATTATAGTGAAATAAAGTTTTGCATTTAATAGTTATTAAATAGTCTTTAAGAATAACAAATGATAGATCTCACCCTCTCTTGCTTAGATATTCTATGTAGGTACATACAAAATATAATTACAGTCACTAGTTAGCACCTGCCGAACAGTCTCGTAGCTGTATCTACATACGTGAGCATAGACACTTTAAACTTAAAACGGGACTCTTGAAATTTAGTCAAGTTTGTGGACAATCAATTAATATCGGACACGCGAAGGATCCTCGTTACGTTGAGACCTTGTTCCGTCTTCAAGGCGTCCTGACGGAAATCATCAAGCAGAAGTCAAATATTTACTTAGGAACTGGCTGAAAGTTTGATATGGTTAGGCGAATATTTTAAAAATAAACATTGGAAATTTTGGCGGTGCGCGGTTATATTGAAAATATTGTCGGCGTAATAAACCGCTATTATAGATATCTGTTTTGAAAGTCATTTATGATTTTATTAGTGTCACATGTAGAGAGTGTAGTGAAAGTTACTGTAGATTATGACATATACTCGATCGTAGACAGACCTTATATATATATATATATATATATACACAATATATAAATCCATTAAGGACTCCTATATTTTAACGACTACAGTATGCCTGTGGATTTTTAATATCTTTATATGGTAATGGCGCTTATATGTTCTATGTGTATAACTTGTTATAACCATAATAATTTCCTCAAAAAGTTTTATTCTATTCTATTCAATTCTATGAGATTTTATAGTAGAGTAAATTTTAGTTTGTTTTTCAAGCAAAAAAAAGCAAGGTAAATTTAATTACGGCCTTAAAATTAACTCACAATTGTCGTGATGTTTCACTGAAGAGGAACGCTGAGTGGTCTTACCTGAAAAAGAAAGAAAAAATGAGTCATCTTTTTGTTTTCAATGCAGTGAAAAAATATAAAGTTACTAAACTCTGAAAATAAAAACGAAATATAAAGTAATGATAAAAACGAAAATGAAAGCAATTCTGGTAAAACGTGTAAATTTGGAAACATTCATTCAGACAATTTTTTAACAACAAGATGATAATAATGTGTAGTGAATCACAGAAAAATAATATGTCCTCGTTTATAAACTATTTACATTGGTAGTGCGAGTCATTGAAATATGAATATAATGATATATAGGAGTACTAGCTGCTACTCGCCAAAAATTGTTTTGTGACCAGATTGATATTTCGTAGGTTGTATTTTGTACCTAATTATTAGAAACATATAACGAAAATACAAAGATATAAGTTATTTTCACGATATTAATATTTGATTCAATGAGCACAGACGTCCGTCAACGACGTTCATTTATTTATATGGGTAAGAGGAACTTGCAATGTGCATCTTCACCCCCGTTTCACCCGTGCGCTGTTGCTACCACCTACGTGTACATGACTCCAAGGGAGTGAACCTACTGTTAAACTTATGTACTACTATGTATATGTTGTAGTGTGTATCAAATGTAATACGAAATTATTATACACGCCTTCATTTCATTATTTATTTAATTGGTTTACATTGGGTTTTATTTTATTTATATCTAGGTATATTTTTATATATATATATATATATATATATATATATATATATATATATATATATATATGTTTTTATATTCTCGCTAAAATATTTTATTTGATACTCATAATAAGAGGAGTTTCTATTGAAAAACAATAATCCATCATCTTAGACTATTCATCATGGTAAATTTATGACGACGTCACCTACGTTTATCTTTAAATGGGTGTCAAGTTATATCCCTTAAATTTATTTCATTAAAATCGATTGGGTAATTTACCCGTGAAGATGCAACAAAAAGAGAGACAAACAAATTGTCTTTCACGTTAATTTTATTAATATGACTAGCACCTTTTAAAGACTTTCAAGGAAGCTATTAGTTTTTAAAATGCAAGATATTATCTAAAGTTTTGAGAGGGATTAAACATTATTTGAATTCGAACATTTTGTTTTTAGTTTTATAAAGTTATTTATAAAGCTATTTAGTCTAGCTTGTAATGTATACATGATGAAGCTGTGATTATAGTTTACGTTCTGTAATAATTTTTTCGTTAAGAAAATAGTGTTGAAGTTGGACGGAGAAATCTTTTCTTATGACCTGATTCAGCAATGAAAATATTATTGCGGATTTGATCTTTGCTGTAAATATTTGAAAATATCTAAATATAATTTTTTTTCTATGTAATTTTTTGTAAATTGCATTTTTCATCAGTTGGAAAAGAAAAATAGAAATATAATAGCAAGGATAGATATTTCTGAATAACTGGAAACTAAAAATACCATTGAAAACCATTTTCCCTCAAGAAAAATGTTTTATATATCTGTGAAATGAAATTTTTACACAATGCCCCCTTAAACAATTTACCATGCTATTTCACGTTTTATAAATTTAATTAAAACATTCTAATATAATTTTCCTAATTAAGTTCGTTTCCTTATGATACCCATTCAACAATCATTATACGGAGCTCGCTAACAATAGAAAACGACGTACGATTTCAATATCTTCCCGCTTAAGGGTCATAAAACAATATGTAGCTAAAACGGGCTGAAATATTGATATTTTTGTCTGCTTTTATATACCCGTATGTTTGTGCTTAGCTTAACCTTGTCCGGCATACACGGGGGAGACGTCTATATCGTTGGAACATCCGTATTAGTTTTCATATCACGTTTGGGCGTTAGTTTATTTTAGGTACGAACTAATTCTCCGAAGGATTTATGAGCCGATCATACGGTTCGGAGCCTGTCAGAGAGCACGGTTTAACGAACCGGCTATAACGTTTTTGCTTCCGAGCGGCTTTCACGTGCCAAATTTTCGTATATTTTTTTATGATCTATGTATAAATTGAAACTCGTTTCTTGATAATCATTTATTTGAGCAAATATCAAAATAAGTAGCTCCTTAATTTTTTTCTTCAACACAGCGCTATAACAACGAAACGTTATATAAATAAATCGGTGTCAGAGGTTCCAAGCTGCCAGTGATATTTGGATTGACCCAAAAATATTCGTAATCGCTTTCAGGGTTCCACAGCCAAACTGTGAACCTATATAGTTTCTCCATGTCCATCTGCAGAATGCAGGCCTTTTAGTCACGGGATATTAGTACTATATAGCTGAAATTTTACATAATTATAACCCTATACAGTTATAAATTAAAATGTTTAAAAAAATGTTTAGGATACCCTCCCTGGATGTAAATTAGGGGTAATTTTTTATTGCAAACCTCATAGTGTAGGGTGTCGTAGAAAAATTTTTTTAAAAAATTTGAGAGTATATCATAATCAAAAGGTCTTAAAATTTTTGAGGGTATATCATAATTTCAATAAAAGGACCAGTTTAAGAAATATTAAGCTTTAAAGTGGTAATTTTTCTTAGAGTTATGTGTCGCCATCCCTACTAACTACGCCCCTATTTTTTGACTAGTCGAAAAATATTCACAATAGTAGTAGATACAACAAAATTAACAGGAAAATTGTCACAGTGAAGTAGTCTCTACTTGTTTATGAGCAATAGTCGAACAACTTATGACATGCAGTTGGATATGTAAAAAGTTCATATAAACTCTATACAAGTGACTTAATCGATCGCAAAAATAACTTTATAATTAAAAATACATATTTCTTATGTTAATGAAGGATGTACTAGGTAATACATTTGTATGACTTGTATGCATATCCTTTCCAAACTTAATAAATATACATTTTGAATTACAAAATTACTTGGTGAGAAATAATATTGTTTAAATGCGCACATGTTTTTACGCATGTTAAAGTTGTAGTAAGTAATATATTTATGTTAGAAGAAATTAATATTTATAAATAGTTTAATAGAAATCCTAGTGTCCTTAAATGTTTACAAGTGTTTAAATGTATACGAAATCATCGTAGTGAGAGTTCTGTTCGTACACGACAGCTTTTTTAAATGTTTATTATGAAATTTACATATCCGCTCTTTGTTAGTTATAATTAACATTTACTTGTGAACTAATTTTATTATTCAGAAGTATTATTGAGATTAAATCCGAAAATATATTATAAGAAAATGATTTCATCATATTCACCGTCTATATATACCGGAATATATTACCGAACTGCCAATATAATATGCGTAAAGCTATAGGGTAATTCTAAGACATTTTAGCCGATTAACTCAAAAAAATCAAGGTTTGCATGTATATTACTCACTAACATTTCAAATAATTGTAAATTAAAGAGAAGAAATGAAAAGTGTCAATTTATAAACGAATTCGAACTAATATGATGATATTTATTTTATTGTTTTCGTATTTAGATTACTGGTCATAAAAATGGCTAAAAAGTAAACACTTGTGTTGTTTACGAGGCGAGGGCGGGCGGTTCGTGCAGGCAACGGGCAACTGCAATTCAATGCAACTCTAGCGAGTAAGTCGTATGGATGAGAAAATCGAAAGCGGATGATGTATGCGAGGATAAATTGAAGGAACATTTCGTATCACATTGCGACGAATGCGAGTGCGTACTTTACGTAGAATATTTCACATTTAGAACTTGTGAGGCGATTTACATACAGAGTCTCAACGAAATTTTGCGTATATAAAGTGGTTTAATTTATTTCGACGCGGTAACGTGAAGCTTAAAGTTTGGCGTTGTTGAAGTAAGACAGGTGAATGTTATTTTATATGTAGGTGGTTTATTTCAATACCTTTGAATTCAACAACCTTTATATCTATGTATTACTACATATGTAATTATTTACTAAGCTATGGAGGAAAATTTCTCGTTTCAACGGTATATACATTTTGTTTCACCTCAATAACGATTGTGATAACGGATGGTTTTAGTCTAGTGGTTTCCTTATTTAATTATTACGCTATATAATCCAAAAAACACACAACACAGTAGAGCTCGCACTGTGAACGTTCCGTACACAGTTCTTCATGTCCAAATGGGGGTGTGAAATAGAAATATTTTAAATTTCTCTTAAGCTGCTTACAAATATTGATATTAAGTTGCAGCACATAAATATATTGTCTAATATACCTTTTAGGTATATCAGATATTTTAGAACTGTAAAAATAACGTAAATATATAAAAAAATCATCCAATTTATAAGCGTCGCCAAAGTTTTTCTGTAAATTTTAGGTAAACTTTTAATAATGCTGTTTATTTATAATTCTAACTTTATCAGTTTTGTATCCATAGCGAAGAGGCTACATATTTTTTTTGTAGATATTTTCACGATATTTATAGATCTATCCTACATAGAGTACCGAAAATAAGAAATAGAAATTTGAAATCATGCTGAAATATGCAGGGTATATGAAGTAAAAGAAAATTGATTTTATTAGCCCCCTCTTAAATTTTCAAAGCCATCTTGTTCAATATTCGTTATTTAAATATATTTGGATATATAGGCTTTATCGCTATGCCAAATTTTGAAATTGTTATATCAAATATTTTCTGAAGATACGGCTGTTACAAACGAACAGACGAGCGTTTGGAACAGCTTATAAGGATGCTGTTTTTTTCCTTTTGAGACATGGAACTTTAAAAATTAGATAAATATCTTCTAGGATTCCATATTTTGGCGACAGAAAAAAATAGTAATTAAAAAAAAATAATTTCATTATTCATTTACTAATACAGCTTAACCGTGAGTTTCTATTTCACGTTATACTATTTACTGAACATAGTTATACTATTTACTGAAGAGTATGCTTAGACATTAATGGAGTTTCTAAGAAAAAATTCGTAAACCAAAAAGAGTTAGTCAATCTATACTAATTATAATTGGCTATAGTTTAAAAATACGCGAAATAATTTGGAATCTGAACTGTTTTACAGTTCAGAAAAATTATTTCGCGATATATTTTAGCACATGAAGGTCATTATTAAGGAATTTCCAAAACATCCACTTTACTGTTCAATAACAGTCAAATACGAATCGAACCTCGTATAAAAGTGTTCCACTCTAATAAAACCCTTACATAGAATGTTTCTGAAGTGGAATAAAAAAACTTAATTTTTTTTGTTTATTTCCATTCCATCATTAGACATTTCATAAACGATTTAAGTTATAAAAATATGTGGCTGCTAGGCAGACAGTTGAACAGACACCAGCGTTACCAATGTAATACTAACAGCAATGCCAAAAGCAATAGCCCTTTAACAATAAAATTTCGTGATTTTGAGACACTTGATATACAAATTACATAGGTAGAGTTTTAAATGTATATTAAACAAATTAATTTCTATGTTTTGCTCGTGGGTTTGGGTTTGTTATATACTCGGTTCCCAGGACTGGATGTCGGACAAAAGAAAGCGCTATTCGTTGGCCATAAAGGAATAAATTGTCGTTGAAAGAAAACGTAAAACACGTCTTTTTGTAATTGAGTGCTAAAAATATTACACATAACCCTTTTTAAAACACTCAATTCTTGTCCTGAATGCGGTGTTTACCCCCAGTGGCGATGTCTCCGCAGCTGTTCGTAGGTTATTCCTCGAGCGGCGCTGAGCAATGTGCGCGAGTATCGTATATATGAAAATGATAACAAATATTTATGAATATTATTTTCAATTTTTTGGAAAAAAAGGTCGTCTGTTACATTTTATTTTAACGACAATCAACTATTTTTCAGTCAACGAATAAAGTCTTTCTTTGTCCGACACTTATTCCCGGACACCGTGTATACATGTAGTAAACTTATTTTGTTTATACGTGACATGCATTTTATGGGATCCAAATTAAAATAATTCCACAAAGTCTAAATTTCTTCACTAACTTTTTAGTCTTGATATATATTTCCTTAGTTCTCTGTTGACATAGCTCAACCTAATATAGTTTCATTACGATTCCTTCAACCTTTTTTTTTGTAAAATTTAACACAATGTTCATTGAATTTGTATATATATATATATATATATATATATATATATATATACATATATATATATATATATATATATATATAAATATATATATATGTATATATGTATGTCATATGTATATGTATTTCAAATCCAATGAATATTATATAAAATTTTCTTTTGTAGCTCTTCTGTAGTAATAAAGTAAAAATATACAAGAGATAAAAATTCTTATGCAGTTTTTAATTTATAATTATAAACAAAGTTTTGAAATTCCAAAGTTGCAATATTAAATTAATATACAAGGCAGTTTCTATATAATAGTGTTATACTTTTAGGTATTGCTTAGTACATTATATTTTTAGATAACTTAGCAGCATTAAGAATGGGCCAAAGATTATTTAAAAAGTTTTATTAATGCTTATTAAGTATTAGTTTTTTCTTGGTAAATTCTTCCTTATAATTAATTATGATGCAGAAATTCACTCAGCGGCGTTCTGAAATCAAATGTACGCTAAAATAAACGGAGCTAGTATAATGATGATATGAAAAGAGTCGATATGGTATCTGTGGAGGAAACGAGACGTAAACCGTCGTTCTGTTTCACTCATTTCGTTTGCTTTGTCTCTTTTCCGTACTCGCCCTTCCTTTTCGCTTAGTTTTACTTTTTGACGTGAATAGCGTCAATGACCGAGTTGAGCTGAAAACGGAGCGTTGCGAAAATTGTATGTATTCCAGAGCAATACCAAAATTAAACAGTTTTAAGTGTTTATGGCTTCGAACATAATTTACAAATTTATAAACGTAGTATGCTAATCACATCGAAATATGTTTACGATTTGAATGTTTACTAAATTGCTATTGATTTTTTGTTGTGCAGTGTTGAATTTTATCGGAAATAGTCAAAAAATCGGCAACGAACAGAAAAACCGAGTAAAATACATTGTTTCTAGACGGAGAGAATTATTAAGTAATTTTCTGTTAAAACACTTTTGCGATTTTCAGCGTTATTCCTTAGATATTTGTCTTTAGGTATTTATAATATTTAGTATAGGTTTTTAAAATATGATAATTTATTTTTATTCATATAAAACTATTTTAGAACAATCGCCATTTTTACATAATATTTAATTTCAATTTCAAATCAAATCTATATTATAACTATAAGATGGCATCATTATGAAAGCATAAATGTGAAGCTCAGGAACCCACGAAAAAAGTAAACGAATCGAATACTTATAAAAATACAATTATTTTATTTCCTATTGTAATAGTCAATATTTTCTATTGAATTTATAATATTAAAAAGAAAACGTAATTGTTCTTCTTATTTCATCATTTAAATATGTGGAAGTTAACTAGTCAGATAGGAAACGTACAGTCTATCGGTGCACAAATCGACTAATCTTGCTAGTATTAATGACTTTTGTTTATAGTCACTTGCATCGAAGTAAACTTTTATATGACTTTTTACACTCCAATAATATGAATTGCAGGAATGAATATGTGTACAGTTTTGTCATTACTCATATAATTTGAAAAATGTATTAGTTGTTAGTCGATTAAATTATAACTATGTCGGGAGTACAAAATATATAAGAGAACTCCTTGTATTATTTAATATTTCTCGGTGGAATTATTAGATATATAAAAATGGTATTTTAAATATCATACATAAATTAATTATCTTTCTATGATATCTAGAATATAAATAAGCATGTAGAATGCTAATTTGTAGAAGCTGATAACACATTTTCTGCGCTCCTGTTTTTACTTGATCAAAATTTACAAATATATAAATGTAGTATTCTAGTCACATCGAAATAAAATCGAAATTCGTCAATAGTATAGTTTTGGAAAATCTTTTACTAAGATATGTAATTGATATCCAAAATTTTTCGAAGAGCCTGACATAAATAAGACGCGAGTGCAAAATTTGCAACGTGGCTTTGCATCAGCTGCCATCATTGTGCTGATAACTTAAAACAATTTTGGTATAAAATATGAAGTATACTACGTAAAAGATTTTGATTAGAGTTAAATCAAATAAACTTCTTTTTGTACAACACGTCGTTTAAAACTTGAAAGCTCTCATTATCTCGAAAGCTCTCCCCGACTGTCAGCTGAAAAAAGACGCAATTCGTCAATTTAATTGTTGTCGAATTAAGTACGCAAAACGGATCAGAATCGGCTCGCCCGCAGCCACTGCCGGCAGTAAATAAAGATACTTGACATATTTATTTCATTGTGCGTATTCGCGAATAAGATTGATGCGAGGCGCTCAGACACATCGCGCATTAGAGGCCGGCGCACCCCGTAAAGCTGTTCCCTTCGGATTTCGAGTGTCAGTTTGAATTTATGACTTTGCTGCGTATGAAACGAAATTTGGCGCCCCGACACACGAGCGAGCGACTGTGATATAAGCTCGCTGAATGTTTGTCGTAATAGAGAGTCGGTATTTGCTTTCGCTGATGTCTGTATTGGGAAGGCAGCGAGCGTAGGTAGAAGATAAAAGATCACTAGCATTTTGTTAAAAAAATTTGTCTATCTGTCTACAATATTTCAAAGTGAAACACGTGTTGCCAGAGAAAAGGGAGGGACAAAACATGTGTCGTCCATATTTATTATTGCAATTACTGCGGAAAGTATTTTTTTTATTCAGTTTCTTCGTGAGAGTTTTTAAAGTAACTCGCTCATTTCATCTTCGTCCGTAATTCTGAAAATTACGCGTTTCCTCAACTCTAGCAGGATTGGACGTCTTAAAGCATCTTGGACGATTTTAGGAGATTTACTGTAATGAGTTCGAATAATGACGAAATATTTTTATACTACATATTTACGTATATATAATATATATATATATATATATATATATATATATATATATATATATATATATATATATATATATATATAATTTATATTAAAATAGTCCTCTCAAACTAGTACTTTTTCAACAATGACCTCTAGTAACATTGCAAAATTACATTTCGTCTATTAATATATTACGACAATACTATTTTCATTTTGAGGAATTAAAGGATACTTTACTAAGTTTACATTTTTAAAATCGTAAGAAAGGAATAAATTCTTCGATGCGCGTCTATGATTGCCGATGACAAATTCTAAATACCTACATACTGTTAATACGTTAAATTTTCCTTGTCAGTGGATGAGCGAATTTAGTTGAAATTGAACCAAATAATGTTGCATTTTATTTAGACCATCACTAAACACTATTGTTACCTAATTACTTAACAGATTATTGTTTAATTACTATTCATATCTATTTCGTAACTGGTATTTCATAATTCCCGATTGGATAGTAACATTTATTTTGTGTTAAATATACATATTTAATTTCATAATGCATTTATGTTTACATATTTGTAACTTTATTTACATAAATATTATATGGATGCAGTCCACAGGAAAAAATTAAAGGTTTGTACAGGTATCACATAGCCCAAGTTTTGCCGGAAAAATTGCTAATCTGATGTGAAAAATTGTTACGTTTTTAATTATATTACACGGATGTTATAAAACACGGAACAAACAAAACAATCCCTTCAATCATGATAAACATAAAGAAAACGAGCAGTCTGGTGGTACAGCTGCAGAACATTTTCTTGTAAATGTAATTTTCAAACGATCGAATCGTATATATGAAAGGAACATTCGTGTCAAATTGATAAGTATAAGGGTTAATATAAAAAAAACTCGAAGAACAACCAGATACGAAAATGAGAATTAAATACTCGGACGAAATAATATTACTCGCTCGAAATAATTTACCAGGGGGAAATCTGCTTACGTAATTTATTTATAATTTTGTAGCCCTTTTGGTTACCATCTACTGTTGGAGAAAATTCTTCATATTATTTGTAATATTAAAGTATTTCAAAATATTTGAAATGTCTTTCCGTTGTTTGACTTAGTCTTATATTTTTTCGGTATAATCAGATTACGTCCAACAAAAATATTGTAAGTAGATCGAATAATAAACAAATTGTATCCCAAATATAATAAAAGTTCAACTATAAACTGCAAAATTATGAGCAAAACGTGACTGTAAATTCTTCTTACTGTAATTTACTACGGTATCGGAGTATCACGTGCAATGTGTCGCCTTCAGAATATGCCACTCTGAAAGCCTCGTAAGCGCGGTGTATCGGCAATAATGATTCAGTTTTATAGCCCTATTCCTGGAACGTATCTAGACGCCATAATATCTTCTATTACGTTCGATACTCATAAAAGTCTGACTCTGAGTATTCTATTTCATAAAACAGATAATAGTAGCACAAAAAGCAGTACATACGAAGGTATTGTAAAATGTGGAGGGAATATACGAAAAAAAGTTATTATTGTTATATAAAAATGTTATTATCATGTATTTATTTTTCATCAGCTTCTATTCAGTAATTAAATACTTATGGTATCAGATTTCAGGAAAACAGCGGCGGTCAAGTTATTTTTGCAAGAGCGACTGTGTATGTAAAAAACCTTTAGGTTCAGTAAGTTATATATATATATATATATATATATATATATATATATATATATATATATATATACATATGTACATAAATACTTTTGGGTAAAAAAAGCGTGGGGTGCTTGATATTAGTTGTAAATTGCAATTCAATCTTTTTTGTATTAAAGTTAATTTTGCTGTCACTCACTTTATTCTTATTCAAAAAATTACGCTATACTGAATTGTGAGACATACTTTCGTTCTTGACCAGAATCTTATTTAAAGATTATTTTTTATTTTTTAGTACGTCCTGCTTCATCAGTTTTTTTAAATTAGATCAAATTTTAATTTTAAATTATATCATCAAAGAAGCGTTGCGGACTTTTTTGCGGCTGAAGCTGAAGCTGAACTCTAGATATTTATATATATATATATATATATATATATATATATATAGAATAATTTATTAGTGGAATGTATATATCATCGCAAACATTTAGAAAACTATATCATCAAGAATCATTGTTATAATTTTCCTCCAACCTTTGCGTAGGATTCTAAAAATCCTGTGATTTAATAACTTGAGGTTCAGTAATTTCGGAAATAAAAATACTTGTCTCGCATATTTTTCAGAATATCTCTGAGATAAACTGTACAAAATTATAAATAAAAATATTTCCGAAATCTTTGTAAAAAAACCGTTTGAAACCGATACCTGATAGCATAAAAAAGATTGGAGTACTTAATTCGCCTCATCATAACCTTTGCCAATTTATTATTGCTATGTTAAATTTCAAGTCTCTACGTCAAGCGGTTTCTGAGAAAAATAGCTCTGATGGATGGACGGATACATAATTTATCTAATATGGATTCCTCAAAAGGAAAAACGGAACCTTTATAAGCTCACTGAAGAACTCTAAAATAGCAAGGCTTAAAGAAGATTTTAGTTATATTAAGGAGTGTATAATGGTATCCACTATACCATAGTGGATATCATTATACACAGTTTAGTCTACCTCTTAAAAATATAGACGTTTTTAAGGCATGTAATTATTGACATAGAAAAGTAATGAGACCAATATATTTTACACTGAAGAAACATTATGATCTTAGAAACCCTAACTTACTTTTGACGTTGGGGTCAGGTAGGCCACATTTTATTTTTAGAGTAATTATATATAATACACAAAAGGTATATCTGGAGCGTCAATAAAAAAGCAATTTAAAAGATGGAAATTATTAAATAATTGACAAATCATATTTATAAAAAAATATAATATTTATAAAAAACACAATAACAATCACTGAGAGGTCAAAAGACTGCAGTCTCTTCTACAAAAAAATGAAAAAGAAAAGAAATGCGCCATTTGCCATTCATTACCCAAGCGAGTGTACTTTACCACTTAGAAGTGTGAAAGTAAATAAATTAAAACAATTTTGAAGGAAATTGTCATGTGTGCATTGGGAAAATTATATTAAGGTTGGAATAATGCATAATAAATAGATAACATTACGGATATTGTATTAATAACTTTAATTTTTCTAGACTATATCCAGCCGCTTCTTAAAAAAGTTTTTAATTTCTTTAATAAAATCGAATGCAGCAATTCAGTTCAAACTAAAAAAAAATCGAGAAGACGGGGAAAGGTTCAATAAAAAAAAGAACAAAATAAAAATCATACCCTCGCTACAGCTCTGATAATTTTCGAAATCCTCCTGAGAATTAAGTTAAAGGATAATATCACACTGAACTTCGAATTTGCTCTAATTTGTTTGTTAGCAATTTCAAACATTGAATGAATTTTTATGACGTGAAAATTATTATGATGATGGTAGGTTGCATGAAAGACTATAAAACTTCGTTTTTATGTAATTAGAAACGTCTCTAATGAAAAATAAAAGAAATTTGTGCACACATACATATTTCACTCTATGTGTAAGTCAGTTTACTGTATTAGTGCTTTTCATTTCTTGTATTAGTACTTTCATGTATTTACGAAAAATTCTCTTGTATAGTTATAATTTTTAGTGGAAGAATATTTAGTAATTGTTACAACTCTAATACTTTTATTAATAGGCAGACAAGGTAACCGTAATAATAAATTAAGGATACCTAAATTAACCTAACCTAACTTTGTTAGTAGAGTTTGGCACTTTAACGAATACCGTAACGCGACGAATTTTAAATAACAACGTCCCATGAAATTAGCTTTCAATGGTTCACGTAACTACGCCAGCGTCAGACTAAAGTCGCTCTCTATTTAACCCGTTAGGGACCTGTCCCTTTAAAAATTAAATTTCTATTTTAATAATTTACTTGTACTAGAAATGTAAATTTTAATAACATCTGCTTAAACTGTTAACTGGAATTATTATCTACAGTGTAAATATCAGGTTTTTTTTAAATAACTATACAATTTTAAACTTTATCAAATAATGAACCCAAGTTTAGGTTTTGAAAACAATTTATTGATCCAGGCTGGTGATATTTTTCTATAAAGCAAAACTTTACCGGGGAGACTTTAAAATATTTTATAGGTTCTTATAACTTAATTGAAACAAAAATGTTTATACATTCTGTTCACGATAAAATCAGTACTTTAAAACGAATAGGCAAAATAAGAACATGAAACTCGCATCATCATCTTTTCTAATTTTTGATCGAGTTAGTTCTAATATCCCAAAGAGAAATGAAAATTATTTTTAAGTTTCCTTATATCAAAAGGAAAAAGGGAACCTTTATATCAAAAGGAAAAAGGGAACCTTTATGAGTCTGTCACAGCGTTTTTCTTAGAAATCGCTTGACATGGAAATTTCAAATTAATAAAACATATTAACGTGTACAAAACTTAATAGTTAATACTCAAAAATATTCATATGGGAATTTTAGGAGTTCACATGAAGTTCTCGAAATTTTTTTTCATTTCCACTAATAGTGTGGAGTAAAATTAGTATCTCAAAAATAGTTAGATATAAGAATCGAAACAATATATTTTATTTTTTTATCATTAGGTATTATATCTTCAGAGATTAACCGAAAAATATACCAAAATATTGAAAAAGTATGGATTTTGGGAAGCCTACGCTAATGTTGTAGGAAAACTACAGCAAAAATTCGGTATGTCGAAACTGGTCATTAGTAATCGATAACTTGCCAAATTTTGTATCTCACTGAACAAAAAAATAGTCTGCAAAAAACGTATTCGGTTGTAAAAGAGTTAATAACATTTCGGTATGCAGAAGTGTCTTGCGTGCCCTCTACCATTACGACTCTGAGTAAATTTTTACAATTTGTTCTCAGCGTTCTAATTATGACTGTTTTGAGTCGATCAAAAAGCGTTTGTTGTGCCGCTCAAAGCCAATTGTACCTTTTAGTTATAATTACGTCGTTTAAACTTTCGACGGAGAAGCTTTTGAAGCTCTCCTTCGAGTTTTGCCATAATTGTTTGTCGAAAAAATAATGTATTTATAACATTAAATTTTGTGAACGCAAAGTAATGATGGTAGTATTTTTGTGATAGCAGTAGACGATAAAATTAAAAATCGATTTATTTCTGCACACTGCAGCCAACAAAAGTACTGTAAATTAATAACGTTACAAAAATTTAGTTTTAATAATTCATTAACATTTTATAAGGATAGAGAAAATGGAAGGAAAGAAAAGTGGTGAGCAATTAAGATTTAGAAAAGAAGAAGAAAATTTTGAAATACGATTTCAGAAAGGTGGTTTAAGAGCGCATATATTTAATTTAACTAATTTATCCCCCGATTTAGGTGGATATAAAACGAAAATAGTTAAATTAGTACATCCAATTTGAAAATATGAAGAATGAATTTGCACTTTGTTGTAAAGGATTACGAACAACTTAGTTCGTAAATCTAAATATACCTGTAGGTTCTCCTATGAGGATTCTTTAGACAATTAATTGGAATACAAACAACCAGATTGCGACTGTAGTATTTTTTAAATTAGTTAATTTACCAAAGTGAAAACTGTTATCGATTACTTATTGTTTTATTACTGAAAATATGATTATTCGACCGTAACGTTCGCATTTTTGCGACTGAGATTTTTTTTTCAGATACCGGTTTCACGTACATTTAATGGTTATTGCCAGCGGTTTTGAAATATTGCAAAATATCTTGATAGTTTCTCATTTTAATCCTTCGTTTGAAAGAAATGATGAGGGTATATGTAAATAAATGGAAGATTCTTTATTTTCATATGAAGCCACCAGAATTTGATCCATATTTTTGACGTGACTCCGATCTGGTGCACCAGACAACAAATGTTAATTCCAATTCAATTTAAGTAAAACTTCTTTTCTTATATTGACGAATATACTCAATTTATACCTACCAACCACTATGCAATGACGTCAAAACTGTCGTTAGGTACTCGCAAATCGATAAATATTCAACGACACATATTAGTAACTAAACCGAACTTAAACAGCTCAGACATCGCAGGGAATGATTAATAATCAAACCTTCTTTCTGCTATAAACCAAACCAGTTTGTAAACCAAACCGATAGTCAGACTGTTAGTTACATTGACAGTAGAGACATATATTATTGGACAGTTTCAGTCATACATGCTACGTAGGTGTAGATAAGCCGCGCGGTCAGGGGCGTCGCGCCCACCTCCCTAAGTGGATTATTGATCGCACAGTGGATGGGGCAAGATACAATTTATTCCTATACGCTCTAGGCCAAGTGCACGGAAGGCCGGCTGATATTGGATACTTGCATTAATACTGAAGGTGAAGTATTTTTAAATCCGACTGCCCTCAACTTGACATATTGAAATGGTTACCAGGGCTGTGTGACAAGGTTAGTGTGAAAACATAAATTCAGTTTGTATTTGGTGGTTGAAATACTTAGTACGAATAAAAATAATTAACGGGTGAGAGATGTTACCATTTATTAAGCTTCGTTTAGAATCTTGGGTTCAAAGAAGCAAAAGAATTAATGATTGTATCATCAAAGTTCTGGTTTTTGGCGTGATATCCTTTTGAATGAAAGATGTGATATGCTGAAGTTTAGCATAGTTACTGAAGATGAATATTCGATTAAAAATAGAATGATGTAAACATCGAAAACAATTTAATTTTTAAGGGTTTTTTTTAGGAGACAACAAGGATATACGTTATTAAATAAATCCATATCCAACTTACAAGTTACTTCAAAGCACCGAACATGTGCCACAATTAAAAGTGCAATAATTTACAATATATGTAATAACACAAATAATAATTAATAACAAAAAAACACACATTAATTCCAATTAAACATGAACATGAAACTAACTAATTATCAAAGATGAACTGCCAAGCAACTCCATAATCACATTACCAAAGCGGCCAATGGAGCAGAAAAAATATCAAGATTTGACATTTCGCCGTGTTGATTAACGTCAATTCGTGACAAACTGGTGAGCGCAGCAGTACATTCTAGCACGCTGTAGGCAGATGAAATAAAATATGATTCCGTCATCCCACGAAACAGGAGCATAAAACGTTATCAAACTTAAGACTGAGGGCTTATCAACATAATTATTGTAGAATTAAAAAAAATCCAAAATCAAAAGCAATAGAGTTTTAGAGAATTACTCATTATAAAATTTGATGGAAAAACATGAGAATACCACCCGTACCTTTTCCATACATAAATCTATTAAACTTTTTAAATATTTTCTCCAATACGAGTATATAAGTTACTTCATGGGGAGATCAGATAACTCCATTGGTTTTAAGGATACTATGAAGAAAAGAGATAAAAAGTCACATATACCCATTATCGTTGAAATCGTGGGAATATTGCATAATAAAATCTAATACCTGTAGGCCTTCTGATTATGAAATGTTATATGATAGTCCATGATTACACCGAGATCCCGTACGGATCGCTTTTAACCACCGTTCCATTTAACTCATAATTTTGAAACAAGGGTCGTTGTGGTCGGGAATATGTCATCATTGCGCATTTGCTCAAATTAAATTGTTGTTTGTACTCAAACTCCTTGAAATACTGAGTCGATATAACTTTGAAATAGCTCATAATCAAATTGCTTTTCTACCTCCGAGAATAGTTTCAAATCATTGGGAAAGAAAAGGCAATGAAAGGACAGATCATTAATTATTTTTGAGAAACAAAAGATGACCTAAACAACTATCTTGGCTTACTCCAGTTTGAGTTATATAGAGGGTCGAGATTTTAAATTTCCAAAATGGACGTATTGTTTTCGAGCCTGAAAGTAATTAGCGAAAAATTTCACTAAAGTGGAAGATATACCAGCTAAGTTGAATAAGAGAATATCATTGTCGACTCGGTCAAATGCCTTCTTAAAATAAAAATAAGCCGCATCTACCTGCCATCAAATACCCAACTCACTAGTTTAATAAGATTCCTATAATTTTATATAACAGACCTATATAACAGACCTATAATTTTATATAACGAACTACATTTGAAAGCAGATATCATACGAAACATTTTCCTAAGGGTAGATAAATTTCGGGACTTAATACTTTAATTATATTAAACTTTTTAAATTAAATATCGGATGAAATAGCGTAATTGAAGGAGTTAAGTCATATTAACAATCATTTTTGTAATTGATTTTACTTTTAAAAAACACATAAATCAACAAAAAATATTATAAACTTATAACATTTTGGTGATAGTCAGATTATAGGAAAATTATCAGTAACTCGGGATTGTAATATTTAAATATTTTTTTTAAAGTTGTGATTTGTTCCATCTAATATATATAGGCTATATAGGCAAAATGAGGGATACTTTTTAATCTTAGGGCTGGCATAATTTTTATAGGATTAAACTGGGAATATTTTCCACAATGATAAAAATTGAGTACTACAATGAATGAAAGAATGGCTCAATCTGTATCTTAAATCTATAGCTCTGGGTCTTGAGAGCTAAAAATCTACATGTTTTTATTGAGCACGGTAAACGTTTAATATTTTCAAGAAAGTATTGTTTATAGTCTCGTTTATTTGAGACCGTTTGGATATAACATGTATGCAGGCGAAACCGTGGGTGAAAGCTATTTTAAAATAAGTACACATGCAAAGGTAAATATAAAATTAACACGTTTAATTGTGCACAGAATCCCTGTTCAATTCCTTGCAAATATTCATATTATTTCTCTCTACGTGACATGTGAAGATAATTCTTCCCGATTTTACTTCCATAGAATTGTCTAAATTATGTTCGTCTCCTCCCCGCCCGCAGTCACTAAACATCTTCGCTCCGTTATCTAAACTACATCGGTTGTCAGAGTCGCGGCTACATTGGCGGAAGTATTAGAGTAAGATACGCCGGTTAATAAATACGCCGGTTTCTTCCACCATTAAAGCATGGTTCCCCAACTTGCATTATAATTTTTGTCTTCGATTTGCCCCTGTAAAAAGCAGCGTCGATGATATATAGCTTATATATCTTCGTCAATGTATGGGGTTTTAAACATATGAAAATATTGTTTTAATTTACACATATCGTTCCAGAAATTAGCGCGAACAAACAAGTAAAGAAGCAAACTTTAGATATACATTTTTTCGGAATTATATCTGAGAGCTTCGTGGTTATATATATATATATATATATATATATATATATATATATATATATATATATATATACTACTGTGAATTTTCCTGTTTTATGTTCATATTATCTTTTAAAATCAATTGTAATACATTCAATGCTTTTAGATAAAATGTAATAAGTAAGGTCTCCATTCTTTTCTCAATTAACTACCGAATCATAAAAATACACATTTAAGAAACAATTTGGCACCTTTTATTTTTTAAAGTTTTTGTATATGTGGTTTATAGATATATTTTTAAACAAAAATAAATTGATAATATAATGTCAAGTACTGGTATCATAGTATAAACTTCTATTAGACTTACTGACATTTTTGATTCACAATAGTACTGAGCTGAATTGCTTGAATATTAATATAATTTGCATGTATGTTTTCTATTGATTTTAGATTAGACGGAATTATATAATACTATTGAGATTGGTTTAACTTCGAGTAATATTGGTACATGAAGGCCATTATTTGTTTTATTAGTTAGAAATCAGACAAAGTAATCATTAAAGGGATAAAGCAAAAAGGATAAATATAGACCACAGTCACGGGAAATATAGACCACAGTCAAGTCTCTTCTTTCATGTAAATTGTCTTTCACAGCGGCGACGCCCTCTTCGTGTTCCTGGACCTGAAACCGAAGAGCGCTTTAATAGATACCATTTTACTTCCATTGTATATGTCAAGTGGTGAGGCCCTCCTCGACTCTCTTCTGAAGAAACTCTGCCCTCATGAAAAGCTTTCACCTAAAATTGTACTATCCTCGAAGAATACGCGGAACCTCCTAACGATTTTACAAGATCTTTACGAATAGCATTTGCACTTTTGTGCAAAAGAACACCAAATTTAATAAAATTGCGTTGGCCAAACTCATTAATTGAATTAGTTTATTTATTTCGATCCATTTAAAAGACAAATAAAATGTGTGTCGGCAGATAGACACGGTAAATTTAATTAATGAAGTACTAAACATAATTATTAATTTCATTTTTCACAATTAAATGGAACTACGTGACGTAGTATTATTTCTATTTTATTTAAATTCTTAGGTCTTAAATACGTCTTGAAATTATTAATACGGGCTGGCAGAAATAGATTTAATTAAAAATAAATATTAGTAATATAAAAATTTTCTAAAAAAATCTCTGATTTCACTTTCTCACGTGATAAACACTTTTTCACGTTTTGGAATTTTAGCCACAAAAACTACAAAACACTAGAAACCATTAAAAAAAACAATTCACTTTGGACTTTCGCTTTTTATCCTAGTCGATCCGTTCTTTTTCGTTGCTGAAATAATAATAGATATGATGCACGCGCCGAAGTTTGTGTCCTATACCTTCGAGAATTGAAATTTATAGACAATGGCAAGTACAACTTTCAGTTCAAAACATTCTTGAATAAACGCGCGCCGAAGTTTTTCTCAGAGATGCGAAAGAAATTTATATGCGAAAATCTACGACATTCTAAGACAGTAGATGTTTGTGAAGAAAATTAAGCGGTTAAAAACATACATTAATTTTTTTATACATATTGATTAATAATTCTTCATATATTAAAATATCAAATGTATGCGCTTTAATTATAAATATAATTATTTACAAATCAATCCGGCCTCTAAAATATGACGTCATATCAATCGACCTTAATGCAAGTTGCGGAGGTCACCACGTCACTCAAATAGTCCTTCCTGATTAATTGCATGTAATTAGGTGAAGGTAACTGCAAATGTAGCCATGAATACTTTATCGACATTTACTCATATTTAATGTATGGTAATTACGGAAGCAAGTACCGGAATATAATAAGACTGAAAAACATTGCGTTCCATATGTTGTAATGTATATAGACTGAAAAGCATTGCGTTCCATATAGTGTATGGACAATAATTTGTCGATCTATAACATTTAGAAATATAACATAGTTTTTTCACAATTTCTAAAAAGATCAATCAAAATTGGCAGTTGAGAATTTACATACTAAATATTTATGATTGTAATCTGCGTTCTTACCGAATATCATTTCGTTTTATATCAGTTATCTATTAATTTATTTTACTACACATTAATATATGATTAGGTAATTGTTATTTTAAATTAAATATTAGAAAAATAATAAAATTTTATAAAGACTTAAGGTCTTTCAGCAAGATTTAAGGTCAACTTGAATTCAAATTTCATCCAAGCCATATTTTTTTTGTATTTGGCTTTTGTGCAATAAATAGTATCAATATACTTATTTGTGTGTACTAGAGTAAAAAAAAACATCGTTAACAAAATGAATAGTACACATATTCTAATCAAATTAGGGGCGAGGTAAAGTTAGCGGGTGGCGGAAAAAATAATCGTCTATTTCGTTCTCGATCATTCTATTGTAAGAATACAATGAATAAAAGAAAAACTGAGAGAAGAATTATTCGTACTTCGAATTATTTAAATTTCGTATAGCGAAGTGATAAAAAGTATCACTTTCCTTGTCCTCGCTTTAGTTTCTATGAAAATCGCTTTGGTTTCTTCATTAGAGTTGGGTTCATATGTTTTCCACAAAACCATTAGAAATATTATTATTATTTTTAACTAAGTAAATTTATGAATACTGTTTATTATTATTATTACGGTTACAGGCACAAGAAAAAGGTATTCGGGATTCAGATATTAACACTAGGGTTACCATCTTTTACAAATCAGTTCAGATCCTGCTGATGATATTGATATAATTGCTAGAAACCTGAGAGAGGCCTTTCTGTCTTTGGAGATAGCTGCAAATCAAATGGGTCTAACAATAAACGACTTCACGACTAAGTATATGGCTATACAAAAATCTCCACCAAATAAAGCACATAATCGTTTGGAGATTAGCTCACATACATTTGAAACGGTTGACTGCTGTACTTACCTTGGATTTTATATTAACAATAAGAATGACACTATCTCTGAAAATCTGAATTTCAGAGATAGTTCCATCCTTAAATCTTCTTTTCTTACAAGAAAAACAAAATTATTAGTATATAAAACTCTTATTAGGCCAGTTCTAGCATATGGTTCAGAAACCTTTTTTGGCCTTTGACTAGAACTAGACGAAACTAGAGAATAAAATAGCAGCCTTTGAAAGAAGGGTTCTGAGGAGAATTTTTGGGGTTGTCAAGGAAAATTGTATTTGGCGAAGACGTCTTACTTCAGAAATCTATAGGTTGCTTGATGAGCCTGATGTCATAAAAATCATCAAAATCAAAAGAATGAACTGAGCTGTCCACGTATCTAGAATGCAAGATGAAAACCCAGTAAAGAAAGTTTTCATCGCAAAACCTGTAACAACTCGTAGAAGAAGTAGACCAAAATTACGATGGATCGATTCAGTGGAAGAAGATTTTAACATTCTCAGGATAAAGAACTGGAAAACCCAGGCGAAGAGTAGAACCTCTTGGAAGAATCTCCAACAGAAGGCCTTGGCCCACCCTCGGCTGTCATGTCAAATATGATGATGATGACAGGCATTATAAATTATAAATGCAAATTGGCCGAAATAATTTTGGATCCAAGTACTTACTAAATACTGATATCCTGAATTTTTTGTAGTTTTTTGATCTATGTAACCGCTATAACTTCCGTCTTAAATGGCGAGATAGACACTGCACAAAAGCGGAGACTTATATTTAACGAAACTGTATTCCGAATGAGTATTCTCCCTTTTGCAAATTTATTACCGTAATATAGCAAATTTTTAAGCGTATTTGAACTTTATAATAATGATCCCAACTTTTAATCTGATTAGCTATGTGAACTTATAGTTAAGGTAGTTATATAGTCGCGTGATAGTAAAATCCAAAATTTATTATAAAATGTTTCATTGAAAATATGTTTTTTTAAAAATTTTAATAAAACATCATTTTACATTGACTTAGTTTTTTAAACAAATCACTCCGCGCGTTTTGTAAATAAAATTAAAAGTGTGGTGAAATTATTACTTTTGTGCATACCTGTAAAATTAATTTTACACTATTTGAGAGTATAGTTTTTATCAACTACTAAATGGTAAATTATTATTTTTTTTCAAAATTTTAATATAAAATCATTTTGAATTGACTTAATTTTTTATACAAATCACACGACGCGTTTTTTTAAATAAGATTAAAAGTAAGGGGAACTTATTACTTTACTGTAATGTTAATTGTATAATTTTTGGGAGTGTTTTTTAACGTAAATAAACGGTAATAATTTTTAAATTTCAAATTGAGTTAGATATTTGTAGTTTGATTAATATATAAAAGAATCCTTGAATTTCGTCGATAACACGTTTTAGACGACGGCTATCTTATAAATATTGTTCGATTTTCATTTTTAACAGACTTCAAAAAACGAGGGGTTCTCAATTCGACTTTATTTTTTTGTTGCAGATATTTTAACACTTCATATATCCTACATTTAATAATCAATTTATACAATTCTTTTTTTTCATTTGGATGGTGTACCCTTAGTGAGGTCCCATGTCATCAAATTTGGTTAGATTATAGAATTCCTTAACGCTGAATAACAGGTAACGTGAACGAGTTTGAATGAAATCGGTCTAATGATAATCTAATAAGATAAACTACGGCGACATCAATTTGTTCTTTAGTGAAATTAGGATACAATGATGGAACTGGTAGTTGGTGACAGAAATCCTTCAGTGATGAAGAGTAAACTCATTGAGTTTGGATTCGTCGATTGACTTGCCTTAACGTAAGCAAGAAAATAACAAAGTTTATAGGTAGGTAAAATATACAAGTCTGCGCTAATTGTGTACGCTAACATGTATCTCAGGTATTAATAAACCAATTTTAAAAAGTATACACACCCAATTTAGTTTTAGGAAAATTGGTTAAAATTTGACCATGTAAATTGAAGATACACCATAGAATTCATCTACAATAAAGAGCACAGGTGTCGTGATCGAATTTGTATGCTATGGGTTTATTGATTAATAAAATCTCTAAAATTTAGATACAACCGAGGCAGAAGTAAACTTGCCTTTAGTAAAATTAAGATACAATGATGAAGCCGAAAGGTTGTGACAAGAACTTTTCACTGACGAGGATCTAGGCAAAAAATTAAAAAGTCAATCAGTAGGTTTTTGCAAATTTATTTATATTCGGAAAATACAGCAAAAGTTCCAACTAAGTATTCATATCTGTATATTAATATGTGAAGAGAAACCTTATATACCTTCTCAAATTGTGCGCACGGAGGAGTGTAAAATTTGGTATAGTTAAAGTATATGTGGAGAAGGAATGTAGAAAGCTAAAATTTATATACATAATAACTGTTACAAATACATTCAATTATATATTACAAATACATTAAAAGATTCATTGTTTACGTTCATACTGTCAATGTCACACATAAAGTCATACGGAATGGAGATTGTCGCCAACGAAATTTAAAATGCCAGATTGACTGAATGAATTTCGAGCTGTGAATTTTATTTGATTTCTGTGGAGTGCATTTCAATGCAAAAAAGTATGTATTTTATATTTTTGTGTAATAGATATCTTGTGTTCATATTTACACAAGCTGTTACTAATACTAAATTTTAAATTTCATATGTATTGTAGGGAATTAAGACAAACAATACATGCTAATGACGTAACTGACATAATAGAATAAAATTATAAAATAAAAGAGATACTCAATAGAGGTATATTCTTTGACGAAAGAACCTTAAGAACGTTCAAACTTAAAAATTTAATGAATTATGGTCGAATTTCAACCACTGAGGTGACCATTAGTTTTAATTATTTTATACTCTCGGTACGAATCTTATTCGGTGATTATTTAAAGTTGGTTAAATTTGCTTGTAAAAAAAATTATCTTATTAAGGTTAAAACTTCTTATATTATACAAAATTAAAATTGTAGTAGAAAAATATGATCTGTCCTGGCAGAATTATGATATTGATACAAGTAAATTAGTTCGTACAATATTGCCCTTACCTGTGTTTCTCATTGGAAAAAAAATAAATTTGAACTAAGTCATACCGTCTCAAATAACCTCTCCTACAAAAGTTTAAATTGAAAGCAAACATAACGAGTACATCGATAATAAATGGTTACACAGTTCACACCCTCCAACCAAACAGAAGGCTACACAGCAGTATACGTGTCAGTGTCAACGTAATACCTGTCTTTGGTGGCGAATGAATATAAATTGACTTTATCGAAACGGTGTCTCGAATTGATTGTAAACTTGAACTTCGACGATGACTATCGTTTCAAAGACAGTGTTTAACCTTGATGAACAAGGTGATGTATAGCACAACGTTTGTTTTACTTTAGGGGTTATTTGTTTGATATAATATTCACTAATGCTACGACTTCATACAGCTTTTTTTACAAAGCATCGATAATGTATTTAACACTTTATGTATGTATGTATGTGGATATATATGGTTCATGATAGTAGTTCCGTGCATCACCTGTAAGATAAATAGGCTTTCTGACTGCCAAAAAAAAATTGCTATAAAACGAAAATAAAAATGCTGAGAGAAATATATTTCATTGCATTGTGTTTAATTTTAAGATATATTGGTAGATTATTACGTGTAAAAGCTTTTAAAGCTTTTTATGAGCTTTTTTTGTAGTCGGATTTTAGTTTTTTAAGTGTTTCTTTTATTTAACACTTTATAATGCATAGTTTTAATTAGATTGGTATGTTGGAGTAAGAAAGTTTTTAAAGTTTGTTTCGTAGTTTTTTGTAGTTGGGTTTTAGTTTTCTAAGCGTTTATTTTATTTAAAACTTTATAATGTCTGGTTTTAATTAGGTTGGTTAAAGTTATCGCGAAGAGAACATATTTTTGTCAACCTGTGGATGTTAAGATTGCGTAATTGTTTGATGGTTTTGTAAGAGAACAATTTAATTGATAACAATAACTTGTACCGTGTTTGTTATTTTCATAATTAGTATAAGTATAAAACATCTTTGAGCTTATTATCTGTATAATATAATGTACTTATCTTTCTTGTTATGCGTAAACGCACAAAGAGATAAATGCGACTGTCGCGACATCGTTTCAGGAAATTGTTTAGATTCGGTAGCAGCTGAAGTTTTCGTTCAAGTTTTCCGTTAGATATACGATTAAACCTTTTTCAATTCGCCTATCGACAAAATTTATTACTACGATGTTGATATTACATGAGAATGTTGACATTACGCAGGCTGCTGGTAGTGAACTGAAACTTGGTTTCTTTAAACTGATGATGTAGCTTTTTTGGATAATAAATCTGTGTATATTTCTAATAACATTTTTGAATTTTTTGTAGATATATTCATGAGATGAAAAGTTACGGGTACATAAACTCTAATACTTTACTATTGCAACAAACTAACTTGCCCTACGTACACTCATTCAGTGTGTGATAACGTTCGTTTCTTTCGTCACTTCTCTTTTTGGTCGTTTTTGATACTAAAAATAACACAAATAATGCACAAAAATAATGCACACAAATAATGAAAAGTAAAAAGGAAGATAGGAAAGAGATTGTCAAAAATCTTAAAACGATTTGGACTATGTCGATAACCTTTCTTTTGCTTAGGGATATAAATATGAGCATCAAAATATAGCAGAAGATAGGACATGAATATGAAAATTATGGTGGAAGGTGGTTGAAACTGGATGATCTGACGTAAACAAACAATACCATTAGTGTCAGGCACAGAACAAATGGAATGTGTTCATCAATTTACATGTCTTGGGGGCTTCGTGGCAAAAGAAACTGAAGAGTTGCTTCACGGTTCGTTAAGGCCAGGGCGATCTTGTCCCCACTCCGCTCCGTGTGGCATTTACCGAAATTAAAATTGACAGTAAAGTATTTATATCGATTTTTGAAATTAATATTACATCGTATATATGATGATTATAAATCTCACTTGTCTGCTAGATTGTATCTCATACTAAATCGAGTCTCAAAGTTGTGTCATTAATGAACATTTGAATTTGATCCCATGTTTATTTTCTCTCTCTGTCTCTCTCTCTATATATATATATATATATATATATATATATATATATATATATATATATATATATATATATATATACATGCGCACCACTTAAAAGACTTGTGCATTTAATGAGGTGCTATCCGTCAAAATTGTTTAATTTTCTGTATGTCGTATAGTTTGTAAAATAATTACAGTTTGAATTTTGTTTTTAAATAGCGTCCATGTTAATTAATTTATGTGTGTAAATAGCGTCAATGTTAGATTGGCACCGTGCAACGAATTGTCAAATGTCATGATCGCAGATGAATTGTCATTTAATTGTTTGAAAAAAACGTTAAATAAAAACGTTGAGCTCATTCTTGGGCTCGTAAGATCAATTAACCAAATGAGGAATTTAAGCGACGATTTAGTGGTAAGTTTAACTTCGTTCAAAATTTAAATTGTAAATTATTTTTACCGGCGTTACTAAATGGCTTTTAAACTCCTCTGCGTAGATTAATGTATTCCCACGGCTATCTGCTGGTTAGGTTGCTGCCATTCTACCGAACTCGCATTTAGTATTTCAGTCGTTGTTTAGAGAATTATTTACAGTATTAATAGATTATAATATTAGTAGAGTTATATTTTTAGTTTAAAGCTTTACCTTATTATATAATCAAAATAAAATGGAAAATACGAGTTGTGATTCTCTTGAAGAAATTGTATGATTGCTTAATGTCCATCATTTCAGCGCCCGAATATCGATGATGTTCACGGCATGCCCTTACTGTAAAAAAATTAGAAGCGTCTTTACACAATCCCATACCGTTTAATTGTAATATCACGCTGCCCCATCACTGTCCAAAATTGTAGAAACACCTGTCCTTTTTCTTTTGCGTAACTTTCTTTTGTATAGTTATGCAAAAAGAGGGATAGATAGAAAAGTACGTTCACTCTCGCGTTGCTAAGGAGGCTATATCTATTTAAGTTTGCACATTTATTATGTTTATCCGTATAAAAGTTTTAGGTTGATGCATCTATGTTAGTGTTATAGAAATTAATATTTTGGCTTAAACCCAAAATCATATTCAAATTATGTAAACTTTTATTTTCAAGGATTGTAAGTACTTATATTGTAAGTATTCTGTATTTAGATAACAAATAATAAGATTTAGGTTTCACTATTATAGTTAGTAAGTTTATGAGTCATGTTTCTCTACGATATTATTTTAAAATACAATATAAATAAGTAAAATTTACGTATATACACTAAAAATGGTCATCAAATCGGAAAATATGTCTAACATATCAAATTATATGTACATTTCAAATAAATGTGAAAACCTCGTAGTGCAACTTTCCTCTGTACTCTAACTTTGCCCATTTTTCCTCTTTAGTGTATAAAAACGCGATACAGGTATTAAGTGCTTTCATTTATAATATATAGTTTCAGTCAATGCAGGAAAATTTATTTCAATTTATATAAAAATATAATTTTTTTAAAGTACAAAAATTAACTTATATTAAAACGAAGCGATTTAAAAAAATATATTTTCTTTTGATTCGTTTGTTCTTGGTCATATCTCATATCTAATTTTTATTTGTAATTTTTTTTGTAATCCTTTCGAAGAGTTGTATTAATAATTTTGTAAATACGATATAATTTATTTATATATGAATTACTACACGAATTGCCTCACTCGACTTAGTTAGACTAGTGAATGGTGCAAAATTACGCGTGCAATAAAATTATTTTAATAAACAATTCAGTATATGAGCGAAGTTACTTTACTGATCATTTACTGGCTCAATTGTTTGGAAAAAATAACGATTCTTCACAAAATATTACCATTAATATTATATTGTCAGAATTCTGGAAAAAATCGCAATACTAAACAACATATCACCATGATTTACAGAGTAGATCAAAGTTCAATATTCTTTTGATCTTATGGAAATTACTAGATGTGTATTTCTCATCGCATATAACCGTTAGAGGCTATATGGGCACGTATATAAGGGTGAAATAAGGCGAAATCTCTGAAAAGCTTCCTAAACATTTACACGTCAAATACGGTAATTGATTCTGCCAACCATCAGCCTCAGACTGCTCAGCGAAGTCAGTCTTTTTGCTATTTAACGAGTGTGTCATGTAGTTTGATATTTGGAAATAAGAGCATTTGACATAAATACTTTGGATCATAGGATACGTATTTAGTAATATTTATTCGTCGACACAATATTTGAAAACGGAATATATGAAAATTACAATTTGAACATATTCAAATAGTAAACGTAAAATATTTTTCTAAGCACGGAAATGCTGATTTAACAAAAAATAAGGAAAATTGTTTTTGATAATTACAAATGTAAATTAAATATTTTTGATTCTAGGGTACAGTACGGTAATTGTTTTTTCGCAAAAAGCTATCCATTCAGGCTATATTTAGCAGGGTTGAGGCAAAATGAAACAAATATAGACAATGGCTAGAAATTAAAATAAGTGATCGGATTACTTTTTTATAATCGTTTCTAAAAAGTTATTATGTATTTCGTTAGATTTTTATTATTATTTTAATTTTTATTAACAATTATTAATATTTTAAATTATAATTCAATTTTTGGCCTTTCCCGATAATCAATCGCTGAATTGTTTTATTCTAAAAAATATAAGCTTTTTGAAAAGTGTATTTTAATTCTGTAACATTAGGCCCATTTCCGCTCGTCTCCTCGTCGCTCGTTTTGTTCGGTAATATAAATATACGTAGTAAAGCATCGTAAGTTAGGACGTTTAATAAAGATAAACTTTATATTTAAGCGAAATAAATTATTAGATATCTTACTGAGGGTTGCAACTGGCTTCCCCTACCATGGACTATTAGCAAAGATTTTAATCAATCAGAGCCCGCACATTTTATGATTGAAGATAAAGGGATCGCAGTACCATTTAAAATAGCTACAGAAAATTAGACCCATTTATCTTAAAACGCAATCTTTATTAATCCATAATGATTGAAGACTTGTATTTATTGTAGGCTTATTTGTTGGATTAATTTACTGATTGAAAGATTGCCTGAATTGGACTGTAGAGTTTTCAAAAAGAAGTCATATCTTTTTATACGATTAACTTCTTTATTTTAGGACAGATGTTATGCCTTTTTTCTTAGTATTATCTAGAATTTTATATGCATCTTATTAGCACAAATTTAAAAAAAAACAGTTTCCTGGATGAATGTATATATAATTGAATGTGCATAAATGTGACAAATGAAACAAATATTTAATTATAAAATAATCCGACAAAAATTGAAACAATTTAAAACAAAAATAGAAAATTTCATTGATTAAATTATATATTATAAAAAATCAAGAGTAATTATTTATTACAACTTGATATTCTGCTACCTCCATAGAACCTTTCCTTATTTGAGTTATTTGTATTTTTGTGAAGTCGGGTCTTATTTCTACATTTAATGACTTAGGTTACAGACACTGCATTCAAGAAACTCTGTAATTTTTAAGTTTCATGTAATAATCTTTTATTTGTCAGTTTTATGAGTAATGTTTAAAAAATAATTCCCTTATATTTTCTTGACCTCCAATTATAAATAAGAATATTTTCATGTTTACACACGGTAGTCCACTAACAGTGATCTAAAAAAATCGTTTTTTTTAAGTTGAGAACACCGCAATAACTCATCTAGAGAAACATTAATTCCGCAAAAATTAATAATTTACAAGTTGAAAAATCTTTACTTCAGTCATATAAGTTAAATTACATGAAATTTGGTATGGAAGTAGAGTAGACATGTAGCAAGCACACGGTGAAGAGTTTTTTTATTCTTAGCTTCTGATATTGTTTGAAACTTTATGTTGATTTTTTTCTGTCATCGGAAGAAAAACGTAAATTAAAAAAACACTGTAGTAAAATATATACATCTAGAGATATGATTATGATCTTAAAAATACCTTAATATATGGTAATGATCCAGACTAAAAATCACAGCTATGTAAATATTGCAACTTCTTCAGAAATTAACATCATATCACTAAGTCACTATATACGAAATTTATGTCATTATTTCTATTTTAGCGAAACTAAGTGTATCTTTTAAAAAAACATTAATTCAATTCATGTTTAACTAAATTATTCTCAAATCAATGTTTATTGCTGTATTATACATATAATTTTTTATATATTATAACATAAATTATAATATAAACTTTTTTCGGGTAAAATGCTAGACAGAGCGCTTTTATGTTGTACACATAGAAAGAAAGCGTTTTTAAGTAGAATTTTATAGATTACGAGAAGGGTAAGTTTTTAAAAAAACTCTTGAAAATTTTAGATTAAAAGATACTTTATAGGGTACGAATTATTGGTGTCAAGGTCCAAACATTTCCAAAAATTTTCAACTTGAACAGCGAAAATATTTTCACAGAAAATAGTCTGTAAGGTTTGGTAATAATATATAAGTATAGATAAATTGAAGTATTTAAATTATTGAAAAGATGTTTAAGTATTTGAAGATATCGTCTATTACGGAATTCCTACTATTAAGTTTGTACGTCAAAAATGTAGCGGATGTATAAATTTTGAAAGCTTTCTAATTTTTTTAAGACCATTCTAAATAAGATTCGGGTAACATATATATCCATAGGATATTTATGGTAATCTATACATATAATAAAATATTAACGAGAAAAAAGTCTGTACATGAATTTTTTTTTTAAAAAGTAGTTGCAATATGTCACGTACATACAGACTCCAAAACAATAATTTTTGGAATTGTTGTCTGTTTGTTTGATTGTATGTTCGTCAATCAGGCAAAAACTAATGGATCGATTCCGATGAAATTTTATATGGTGAAAATTTATCATCAGGTTCATAATTAAAAATACTTTTGACGGTGAAAAGATATTTCATTCTCACAAAAAAAATGAATCAGTTTTTATTCATGCGAACATTACACGAAAACCATAACTCTACGAATATGGACAAAAAATTCTATAGTGACAAATAATTTAAAAATAATTGTCGTTGGAGCATGAAAAAATAAAAATAAATAAGTTTCCTTGCACGGATTTGGGGGTGTCGAAATAAATAATTCGTGTTTTGAGAAAATAAAACCTACAGAATTAAAACTTAAAATAAACACAAGCTGAAATAACAGACAATTCTAAATGAATGATTTATTAAATTGCTCTGCTGACATTTTTAAGCGCGCTATTACAGTTTTATCAATTACAATAGACTTAATTTATACAAGTGCGCTGCTGTTTCTTTTAAGCGCGCTATCGTTATCGCGAAATATGCCGCTAATTTTTTTAAGCTATATCTTTCATTGACTTTAGTTGTTTTTTAAAGTCTATAAGACGGCCCTAATTTATATTAGCTGAATTTTTTTTCAAAATAATTAAAAAAGGAATTATTGGTCTTGGCTAATTTTAAATACTGCCTTATTATTGGCCAGTTATTGAAATGATAATTACTATTTGGCTTGATCAAAAAATATTAATGTTTATTTATGTTTTAGCTTTTGATAATTTCGCCATAAGAAATTGAATTTTGAAAAAGAAGATAAGTAATTTAATTTAAAACTCATGAGCGGTTAAAAGGATGATGTTTGTTTTTTTTCGCAACTAACGAGGAGCGTCAAGATATAGGGTAATGCAGTGCGAATCTCGATTAAGATCTCAATGTATCCGAAATGTTTCTTCACGATCACTGCAGAATAGTATACACAGTGAAGTACAGCTAGCTCGCGATCCAGAGCACCATGCAGAGTTCCATACATCGGAAAAAGTAATGTAGCGTGAATCTTAATTAAACTGTCTATCTCGCGATAGGGAGTACCACGCAAAGTTCCGTGTTTCGGAATCAGTCATGTAGCGTGAATTTCGTTTAAGCTCTCAATGTATCCGAAATGTTACTTCACGATCACTGCAAAGTAGTACAGAACAGAAAGTACAGCTAGCTCGCGATCCAGAGCACTGTGTAGAGTGCCGTGCATCGGAAATAGTAATGCAGCGTGAATTTCAATTAAACTCTCAACGCATTTAAAATCTTATCTCACGGTCACTGCAGACTAGTACAGAACGTGAAGTACGACTAGCTTGCGATCGAGACCACCACAATCTGTTACGTTCATTGGAAACGAAAAAACAACTTGAAAAATGTAAAAGTTGATATATAACTATTTATCTATAAATTACTTTCCATATAAAGTTGAGAACATTTAATTTTAAGTGATATATTCATAACAAAGTTTTAAAAATGTAAAGATTAAAAAAGTAGGGCACGAATTTAAATGAAAAAAAAATGTTCTCAATTTCATACGCTGGCGATTCCCGTGAAAAAAAGATAGTCGTTCTCAAAAGTTACGAAAAAAGTGCAATCGAGCAAAAATCGATATTTGAACAAATAATAAACTGAAATTAAAATATTTTTGGACATTATAAGACTATCACGCAAGTCAAAGGATTGAAATTTATTTTTGAAATTGCTCTACTCTCATTTTGATGCTTTGTATTCTTTTTACGTTCAAATTCAAGATTGTGATTTTGTGACTGAGTCAAATTTCTATTTTGGTTTTATGGAACATTTTGCAAAAATTTTGAAAGTGATATTTTTTACAAAGGAAGGGGTGGAGGGATTCATGGTTTAAGCCTTCTGAGACCCGCCATGTAAAACAATGGGACGCATCTTTTACACAGTACCTCAAGGTGATGCAAAAATCTGTGTAATGGCAGATAACCTACTCACTAACTTATTCACTAACTACTTTCATTAACGTGATTAAAAATAACAAGGCAGAACCTGGCCATGAAAGATTTTTTTAAATCCAAGCATACTGATTTACCTACGCATATAGGCTCATTTAAAATGTTTATTGCCTCAACTGATGTTTAATAGATTAATATTTATACTTAAAACGTCGTAAAAATTTAGGGGCACAAGTCGGTCGAAGTCGCGGTAAAATATAAAGTTAATATTATTGAGGTTAATAAGGTAAAGAGTGACCAGAGGCGTAGATCATGTAAGTTTAACATGTGCGCGTATATATATATATATATATATATATATATATATATATATATATATATATTTATAAGCATGCTCTATTTATTTTTAAATAAATAAGGGATATGCCTAACAATCCGTAAATCTCATGAAAATTATTAATACTCACAGTATTTACTATTATTTGGGATATTGAAGATTGTAATGCGCGTCCTTAACTACAGTTTAATGAAACTGATATTCTCTTAATTGAATTAGAATAATGATTTAAATATTTTAAAGTGGATAGTTATAAACATAATAAAGTTCTCAAATAAACGCCTAAATGAAATTTGTGATAGCTCGATGGCCAGTTAATTTATGTGCAATTATAATAGATTATTGCCATATGTTTATTGATTATTATAAATGTCTATGTGTCGTAAAATATGTTTCAATAGACCATTAACTAATTTCGAATTTTAATTATATCGGAACTCATATTAATTTCCTAACTTTTGGGCGACAAATATCAGTATACGATAATTATATTTTTCAAATAATACATAAAAGTTCGAAAATACTAGCTTTAGACTATAATCATATTCTAATGTAAAAAATATAGGGCATCCGGTTGTTTCATAGTAAATATCTAATAAAATGATTCCTCGCGATAATACGTAAGGTTCACGTTTTCTGTTATTCAGTACTTTTATTTTTTCTTAAAATTATTATGCGTTTTTCTGTAATTACTATTTGTTTCTCGTTAAGTATTGGTAAATTGGAGTGCATAGGTACGTAAATAAATAATACAAATATTTCCCAATATCATAAAATTTGTTTATTTTGTAGGTCAGTCGCATAGAGTTGATACTATAGATACGATAAAATACCATTTACGTTCAACCGTTGTTTGCTCCGAACATTGGAATTACAAATATGTTTTGTTTATCGAAACTTATTCCAACGTTCTGTTTTGTTCGATATTGCGTATAATTGCGTACCGCTGAGGCGCTATATGTTGTCTCAATTTTCCACTTACAGGCGCAAACATTGTTCAACATTCTCATGTTGGAAGAACATTTAACACGGAAGTCGCAGTCCATATGTACACTGAGTGGGATTTCAGGTTTTGACGTTTGCCCTGGATCTCTCTCGTTTATAAACATTACAAATATTTGAGTAGCTCTCGACCGGTTGTCGGTCTGAGATATTCTTTATATTGGAATAATGGTATTTAAGTCATTTATGTCAACTAGGCAGAGCAATTGAAACTGAATAATCGAGTATATTTGGAATACATCTTAGGTACTGGTACCTAAAATTGTTTTCTAAGGTGTTTAGTTTTATCTAAACGATTTGCGGCTTCGAAAAGTTGATGTTAATCGACGAGTTGTATAACTTAGTTTGGGATTTTTATCAATAACGAAACAAACCAGCGCCAACTATAATTTATTGGATAGCATTTGTGGTAAGTTTAAACTGGAAATTCGTGAAGAATTTTAACGGTGATAAAGAGTGAAATTCAGTATTAAATTAAAATAAATGTAACGAAAAAAGTCCATAGAGAAAGAAAAAGTACTTACAAAATTAGTGAAAAATGGTTAATATTCTATATAAGATTTTACGAGTACATTATTTAACAAAATCAATATTTTTTAGGTTTACAATCCAAAACAAAAACATCAAGTTATAACATAGTGTTTTTTTCGGTATTGCTGAAAAAAAAACACTTTATTTATCCTTTACGTGTATGATCAAAAAATGTATTTGTAAGTGTGATGACACCTTGTGTATCTTCTTAATATTTTTAGATGAATAAAAACTTAACGCGAATAAAACAATGACAATTACATATTGAGGCTAAATGTGTTAATTAATAAACATTCTTAAGGAATTGATTCGATATAAATATAATAGGTATTGAGGTTTATTTTCCAACTACGACACAAAACTAGACTATTAAAATTATTACCTTTTTCGTTGATAGTGTCATTTTACCTAGTCGGTAGAGTCTATTTTATACCGATGCTCTCATGGAAAATGCTCTTGGTTCCTATATAAAAGGACGAGGTCCTTGTTTATTTCATTTGTCTAAAGCGTGAATATCCCATGACGTTTGCCAATTTTTTCCGCATTCATATTGATCAGTGATTTTTTACGATACGCAGTCAGTTGTTAATTTTTTTTCTACTCTATTGACCGCTTTAGGAAAAAGATTATTAGTAAATATTTTGTTAAGCCAAAATGCTCTGTATTTTTGTGTTTCAATATCGTGCTTTTAGAGTTATTTGAAATAAAATTAGAATAATATTCGTAATTTTGCGTATTTATACATGGTTAACGATTTGGGTTAACATGGAAACTGGGGATGGGGTTAAAAAATAAGATTTAAAAAAACGAAGCAATAATTAAATATTCTATTTGAAAGCATTATATCGAACTAGTTTCATTACCTTCTTGTGGTACTGAGTCGTATCCATCCGGTGTCATAAGGGGAGTCGTCCCACTGCTGTACATGTTGAGATTATTATGAATATACACACTTTGTCAACTAAACACTTCAACTTAAAATTTGATTTAATATTTTGTCAAATATCTTTAATACTTTTGGAATGTACTAAAATTATAATACTATAAACCGTATGTTTTAATCTTATTAATTTAATAGGTTTATTTAGAATGAACACAGTCTCAAGCACACATATGTTAGGAATACTTAAAATCTATATACCCTTCGAAGTAAAAAGAAAACATTAAAATTATAATCATATTAAAAATGAAGAAATACTTTTTCGCTCTTTGTCGAGAAAATTTCTATGAAAAAAATGTGACATGTTTCCGCACTCAAGTTATTTGTCACAAATTTTACATAATAGGCACAATAAGGTATTCATATACGGCAAGGAAAGTATATTATGTGTAAACTTATACCTAAATACACGTTAAATTTTCACCTACATGCTTACATACTTAAATATTATATACATACTTTTTTATACATTTAGTAAATTAATTTACGATAATTTCTTTCTCCTTGCCTCGGGATCTGCCTTATTTAACGATTTAGTAAATTTTAAAAATGAAAATGAATACAGCGTAGTTGTCTCGAAAAATTCCGACATAAACAGTGAACATTAAATTTTAATTTAGCTACTTAATTTTATATGTACATTTGTTTGCACAGTTTCTCAGTTTGCTATATTTTGTTTATTTAATATTTTTTCTTACGCAGTTAGTAATACAAGAAATTATGGTGACGATTTCAAAAATTACATTGTAAATTAATATTACCATAGTATTCGGTTAATAATTTAGTACTTATTTGCATTATGTGGCATAGGACATCAATGTAGAGCAAGGTGACATAAATTTGCGTGCAGTTGCATTATCCGGTTACTTTATGAGAGCCTTTTTTGCCTTAGCCTTATTTCCTTGTAACCTGTTGGTGCGCGTGGAGGCTGTATTAGTTTGCGATGAGATGAATATAGGTTTATACGCATATATATTTAAATATAAATATAAATTAGCGAGTAAATATAATTTCCACGTTAGTTTTTCTTTAAATATATCAAATAAGAGAAAGTAGATTGAATTGTAAAAATACAGCCCGAAAGGGTCTCGAAACCTAGCCGTTAATATTGCCTGTAGTGGATCGATACATTAAACTGCAGCTTGTTATCTTACTTTGCCTATATGTGCTATTATATCAACGATTATTGTACTCTACACTGTTTTATACCAATTATGTTATTTTAACCATATTATCGAACGTAAAATTGATGCACATAAACTTCATATCTTTTTCTCCATAATTATTTAGACTCATAAAATATAAAAACTAATAAACTGTGTGGAAATACGAAAATTGAGAAACAGTTGCATGTAAAAATACTTCAACATTATAATAGAATGCTTATTGTTTAAGTGAATAAGTTTGGAATTTCATTCAAAAAACTTTGGACAAATATAAGATTTTCGTCAAAAATAAACTCTGTTTACAATACACGCTTCGTGAGGTGGTGATAAATTTATCAAGACACTTTACGATACATTTTCAATGATCCTTCATCAACATAATTGTACTCTCAAAAACGTGGTTGCAGAAAGAAACCTGGCATTAAAGACAACCTTTCATTTGCGTAATATTTGAGTCTTATATGTTTTCCCAAGAAAAAAAATATATTGATTCTGATGTGAGATTGAAATTAAAAGTACTTCAAAATGCTTGAATACCGTGGAGCACTTTATGTAAGATTTTTAAATGGATAAACCATTGAAAAGATTTTTGGGTTATAAGAAAATTTTGATGACAGACTAAATTTACCTGTGATCGCAATCTGAAATTCTGCTCAATGAGATAAACCCTAGAAGGAAATAACACAAGAATAGTGAAAGAATATATATATATATATATATATATATATATATATATATATATATATATATATATATATATATATATATATATATATATTTATATATATATATATAATATATATATATATATATACACACACACACATATATATATATATATATATATATATTTCGCATTCAGATTTTTAAGGAACCTTATATTACTTCCAGTGAAACGAAAGTTATTGTTCACAAGGACAAAATATACAATTATGAAAATGTGAAAATTCCATAAAGAACATATTATGAGACATTTTTTAGACGTTATAATATTCATTAAAATGATGTCGCATAATTTGAAACGTAGTAATGTGAATAAGACAGAAGCTAAAGGGAAATGAATTAACTAAGAGAAGGAAAAATAGTCAGTATTGTCAGAATAATTGAACAAGATAATATGTATGTAGTCTGGAAATTTTATTTTGTTAAATCACCGATAACTGCCTGGTTAATATTATGATTTCTGGTAAGTTTTTGTAATAACTTTTTTCCCCATTACCATCTTTAATAGATGTACTACTTTATAAGTCTATTAAAAATTGCTTGCTTCTTTCAGCGTTTTCCACTACCTATAAACATGTCAGGTATTCATTTCTATCATGATAAAAGTTACAGTTTTCTTTCGTACAGTTCATTTTTCACACTCACTTTGATTTAAATGCACTCAAATATACAAATGAATTAATAACATGCACGCGTGTTAAAACAATGACACGTAGGAAAAATAATCTATGTATGAATGTAATGGATAACTGCAAAATAACTAGGAAAAATGTGAAAAACCATATTTAGTTTTGTTGCTACGAACAAATGAGAAAGAAAGTTCAGCTATACGTATTCGGATCTTTGGAAATACGGAATTGTATAAAGAAAATAAAAAGTTCTAGCTGACACGTGATAACATTGAAGGTCGAATGAGAACCGGCGGGTTTTATCGTCACCTCGTCAAACGAACTGCGAAACGTAAAATTTCTTCCATACGTCTCTTTGCACGTTCGCGTGTTTTGTGCGTTTGCCAATGTAAAAAATAAAATAAAGTAACGTGAACGTATCGTAAACAATGTTCACTCGTGCATAAACTGAAATCTGCCGCCCGCCCACGTAAATTTCATTACGTTAGGCCCTATTTTGATGATGTTATGACCGTTTTATGCATCATTGATGAAATCGATGAGGTTTTGGGTGAGAGGGAAATTTAGGTGATGATTTACATACTGTTTCATCACCTTTTAATTACGATATTGATTTTTGTTCTAGATCTATTATTTCAATATTGAATTTCAGGAATGAAATTAAACGTTGATTTTAATTTAACTGCGCAATAAACTTTATTCTAATATTGAGAATATACTATTTTAATTTCTTTTATGCCACCTGTTTTTAAAATTTAATATCTCAGCCATAACTTAACGTTACTTATCTTTTGCCTTAATTAAATAAAAGTACACTTTAAGTTCATAACCTAACCGTTTTAGAACATATTATTATCAATAGTTTAAAATTGTACAGTATTTAATTAAATAAATATATATATATATATATATATATATATATATATATATATATATATATATATATATATATATATATATATATATATATATGTGTGTGTGTGTATATAATTAGCGAATATTTTTATATGTCAATGTATGTGTTGGACGCGTTGACACTACGTGAAGGCTGTTTACAATTTTCCGAGACGGATATTTATAACGTAGTTTTGTTATCTATTCAAATCATTGTTTTTTAGGCAATCGTAACGTAAAAATAATAAAACGTAAAAAATTCGCAAGTACAAATTGTACAAGATTGTTTTCCAAATATTTTCAATGTAATTTCAACCAAATAACGAAAGTATTGCGTCCACATCCAGGGGGGATAATGACTCACATAGAAGTTTGTGGGTATGTATGTATATATGTACGTGCGCTTTCAAAGGTTTGTCAAATTTTAAGGGTGCATTCGATTGATTATGGAGTTTTTCATTTGATAGTGCTCAGAGTATTGAATGAAACGATAACTTTCCGAACTTGGAAATTCATTCCGTTCTTGAGTTATGCTATCGAAAGGTTTAATCTATGTCTTACAAAGACTAAAGGAACATTAATTTGATTGGAACGGGCTAAAATGCAAGCTATTCATAATGATCCATAGATAGTACGTACTATTTTAGTTATATTTGGAAAAGTATTTCTGGATATAAAGGCCAAAACTGATTATTTTACAGACACTGGAAAGTTACTGGCGAAAAGAGAAGGGAAAATGCCGCAGCAATGCCATTGATATGGTTACGTTAGTTGACAGCTCAGTTTCTGGATGTTATTCATCGTTATATAATGTTACTTAGATCTGCTATAACTCGGATAAACCTAAGACTCTTGATGTTGGTTGATTTAGGATTGAATTTCGATTTTATCACACTTTTATTAATATGATTCACACATTGACTTATTTAGACGAATATTTTGCTTGGCAGAATTTTTGATAGATCTCTTATATTATAGATTCTTAAATTTTTCATTTTTAAGTTTTCTTTTATTAAACTTAAAAAAAAATGTTAATTTCATTATATTTCACAGAGAGTTGTGGAGGTATTGTTACAGTTTAAAAGTTGGTTTACGCGATAATACAATTGAAATTACCTGTAGACAATTTAAATTACAAAATTTTAATCTTTTATGCTTCACCTTCTTATTACGCGCGGGCCATTGTTGCTACTAGTGAAAACGGCACTAACAAACACTAAATTTTAGCAATAACGAATCGTTAAATGAGTTTTAACGGTCGATCGGTGCACCGTCTGAGCATGAACACGAGAAACTACTCTATGACGGTATATTGTGTGCTATAAAGTCGATAATTCCAAAGCAATTGCGAGAAAGGAGTTTCGTATTGCTTTACCTTTATTTACAAATATTCCCTTAAGCTTCACATTGTTATGTTAAGCATGTTTAGTGATTAAATACGATTTTCAAGTAAAAGTGTGCGCCCAAAATTTATTGGTACACAATAAATATACTAACACAGTAAGATATATGTACATTTAATGTTTATATATCTTACTGTGTTAGTATATTTTAAAATATGTTGTTATAGAGCATAAAGAGCGGACACTTTGGTTTTGTATTCTGTTAAAAACGTCTTTATTTAATATTATTCAGGTCATGAAATTTTATTACAATCTAATGATACACTTTATATAATATGATCAGAAGGCGTTGTAATAATATCTCTCTTTGTCTCTCTAAAATGCATTGTCTCTATATCGGTCTGTGTGTCTGGTCGCTTATAACTTGAGTTTTACTAAATGTATTTAAATGCGGTTATAACTATTACACAGGATACTTATCCAGGAAGTTTTCTATGTATAAAACTTTAGTATGATGGTCAAGTTACAGAGTTATGTATGGTAATGTTGCGAGGTGTATCTTGAGCAAGGACAGGTCCGAAGCGCTATGGATGGTGCGATGACGTCAGCGACAGTGGAAACCGAGAAAAGTAATTTTGCCAGAGAGATGTTCAAATTCAATCGTCAATCGTGGAAGTTGCGAATATCAAATTCCTATACAAGCAGGGGCGCGGAAAAAGGCTAGTAGATATATAAGATGATATATTTTAATGTTATCACTTAAAGAAATTAAACGCCTAATAAATTAAACCTTTATACGGTTTTTTTAAACGGATGGTAGTTATTATACACGGAGACTTTTAATTTAATTAGTGAATAGCATGATATGGAACCATTACACTAAGCACAGACGAGCTTTACCTATTCAATTTATGTAGTTGCACCAATATATGTATGGTTTCCACTTCTAGGGACATATTGACTTGCTAAAGCAAACTTGGCTCTGCTTATATGTTGTACTTTTAGGAATCCAAAAGAAACTAATCTTTGTAATTTGTTTTCGGAGAATGGTATTAAATTTGTAAAAATAATATAAAAAATCGAATATAAGAAAATCATTTATTTCATGTCGGTATTGAAATATAAAAGTTTATAAACTTAATTTTATTATTTTTTATTATTACATTGTTATGGTAATGTATCAATCAATTTAATTGCGCTCTGCCACTAACTCATCGAATACGATTCGTTAATAGCGGCTAACACTAATCGATTTACGACGCGGACCATAATAGATTTATATAAAGTGAAATTTGTTATTTATATTATACATTAATGTTATTATTTGCGATATGGGAATGAATGAATTATCCACTTTACAGTTACTTTTATTTCAGTCACTTTTTCTGCAAAATACAATCACGAAATTAATTTTACCGGATCCACCAATTCGAACGGTAATAATGTAAACCAATTTTAAACATCGTGCAGTTTTCTCGAGAATATCCATATATTTGGCATGTTAGATGATATTTTTTAATGCTTTAGAAATTGAAAATATTGAAAGTAAATGGGTATCATAAAGTGTAGCTGACTTATTTGAAAAGTTTTGTGAAATATTGTTATGAAAAATGAACAATGTATGGTTTCAGCTGACTGAATAATAAATATAGATGGGCAACGTCAGGCCGTCCTAACGAACGTCTGTGAATAGACATATAAAATATGGGATTAATCTAAAGTTTATGAACATATTTACGTGTATCTTTTATCATATTGGATTTTGAAATTGTTTTTGACCTGAAACAACCTTAATGTTCATCTTGTTTTCATATTTGCAAATAATATTATGCAAGTGCAGTAATATATATAGTATAGTGGAATTAGGAAAGAATATACATAATAAGGTGTGAAACAAAGTTTTATTAAAAAAATTAAGATATCTTTCTTGACACATCCTCGTTGACATATACAGAATGAATGAGCGAAAAATTACCAATAAGAAATAAAACGCGTTATAAATACTGGCCGGTTCGTAATTAATAGGAAAGTGACATCCAAGTATTAAAATATTAATATTATCATTTAAAAATATTAAAAAATACCAAGTATACTGCTTGGTCCGTCATATATTTCAGTTTTGGATTCTTTTAAAAGCTTGTGAAAAAAACTTCTACCCTCTCACGATAAGTTTGGAGGACTCAAAATTTTACAAAAGTCGCGGACTGGTGGAAATCAGATTGAAATTTTTATTTGTAACATTTTTTCAATAACATATTACAGAAAAAAATGAAGAACACGATAAATATTTTTATCGTTAACGTGAAATTTTAACCCTCATAATTTATATTGCAATTTACTATATATCAAGTATATAATGATAATAATAAATGATAAAGTATAATATTAAGTATATAATGATAAATCACATCAACAGCATTAAATAACACGTACGAGAATCATTACATTCTAGTGAAATATATAAATATAAATTTCTCAGTGGGATATTTTGTAGTATTAAAGCTATTTATCTGTATATTATGTACCGAAAGATACACAATACACAAATTTATTTTAAGAGTGATTTAGGTCCTTACTTTTGAATATTGTTTTTTACATGATTTTTTTGCAAATACTTTTAATATTGATATTATTATAAATTTAATTGACAGATATATTCTTTATATCTGTGAACAAAAATAAGAAATCTTTCCAGTTTATGAGGTGCAATCTATTCGGTATCAGCTTACGTTATGTGAAAATTATAAAAAAAACGCCCCATTTAAAATGAGTATAAATGTTGTAACATTGAAGAAAATAGAAGGGAAACTTATTTCAGATAAAAGAAGTTAAATGGAAAATACTACAAATAAGTAATTTATGTTTACTTTCATTCATCACTGTAACTTTAACATTTACTGAACAAATGAAATTACTCTAAAACATTATCTGCTCACACCGTGAAAGAGTATATAACTTTAGTAAATATTAATTCCAAACATGAAACGAAAAGTGGCTTCTAGTCAACCTATACCATAACAATCAGAATAAAATCATCCATATTTTATAAACTAATCGTAGGTAAACAATATCGATATCGTTAGTAGTATAATATCGATATTATTAAAATGGAAATTAAAACGTGTTCGTTATTTATTTTTCAGACCATATTGAAAATATAAAGTATAAGCTTTTCTCTAAAAATGTTTTGTTACATATTACATTACGAGGCAATGACTTGATCTAGTTCTTAATAAAGAATCCGTTCTAATCATATAGTTTTTAAGAAAATTGAAGAGCGGTAGTTTTTCAAACAAATATTTTTTACCTTACACAAAAATTGCTTAAAACACATAATAGGTTTATATAACCTATAAAGTATATATTATATAAAGTACGTATTGTATAATGTCATTTGAATAATTGTTTTTTTAAATTATTTTGCAGATGTCTAACCTGTCAATTACAATACAAATAAAATCTAAGCCATTTATTTTAAAAAATCACTCTTAGGAACGCTGATACAACACATATTATACACTTATAAACTGTTTTTTAAAACAGAACATGTAAAATTTCACGATAATGCTATACAAGCTCAAATACTAAAACTTATCATCACGAAAACACTTGTTTAAAGAAAATTCGAATGTCAATAATATTATTGTGATTATTATGTAACACGAATTTCGACATTCGATATTTCAGCATCTATTTAAAGAGAATCGAACGAATCCAGAAATTCAAAACGCTGGTAGCGTTCAATGTCCTCAAATTCCAATGAAAAACAGTAGCCCGTTGCACAAAAACATTACAAAATTCACTGAAAACTCGGGCTGTAACCAAAATACGTAAACTCGTATGGCTGCCTTGATACCGACTACGAAACGAAGCGACGAGTCATTCGTGGTAACCACCAGGTTTGGCGGCGGTCGCGTGGTGCGGGGTGGCTCGCGTGCCGACGGCGACCTTGCCACCATCAGGCGTAGAGCACATTTCCATCTTTATCATTGTGGATCGCAGTATTAGACAAAGGCGCCCGCTTTTCCAACCAGGGAAAACATTTCCAAAATTCTCTTTGGGATGTGATCATGACTAAAATTAAAATCTATAAGAACTCTAGAGATCTATTTACATCTGTGCAACAGAAATAGGGCGGAAATGTAAGTTATGGAAATTATTTATGGCAGAGTTTAAGTTTAATGTGCATAAAATCTATTGTATTGATAATTTTATCGAATCAAATGAACATTTCCTTGAATTATCAGGTTTTTCAATAAATAAATAATTTTTTTTTGTAATACTCAGAACACTATTACGTTTGAGGACAAATAAGGCAATTCGCGTACACGGTTTGTGATATTTTATTCTCTTTCTTAGATAGGGGAAGACGTAAAGCTATCGAGAGATATTAAGAAAGAGAGAGAGGGAGAGAGAGAGAGGACTGATATACTGGATAGGTGATTACGTATTTTACTGGATAGGTGATTACGTATTTTAGAAAATAAAAAAAAATGAAAGTAGAAAAAGAACGAAGGTTACGTCTAACTCTTTAAATTATTTTAAATTCTGTTTCACTAAAAAAGCTTTATTGGGGATACTTGTCGAAGAAATTATTTTAATAAATCATACACCGCTATCCAAAAGAAAAAAAAATTAAACAACATATTTGTTTTTTCCAATACTGAAAATTCCAATTTATGGTCACGTTTTAGAGACAAAATCTTAATGCCATATTTAAGAAAAACAAAGAGCAAATCTCATTTAACATTTTATCTTGGCGGTTTTAAAAAGAAACAAAGGAGAAAAAAAACCAAGAAGAGTTAAAGCAATAATTAAAAAAGCAATGGTTTTGAATATATTAAATAGCAAGCGATATATTAAATTTTACATTAGCAAATATTTTAGTTGGTCTCCAAATTCGATTAAAGTTGCACGATTTCCAAGAATTTTGAACATAAACTGATCATTTACCCCTTAAAATCGATCGATCACTGACCCCTCCTCCCCAAACTTCAGGTAACAAAAAGACAGACAGCTAAACAGACAGAAATGTCCATTAATGTAATTGTACAAAGTTATAATGGGAAAACACTGACCATGACCCCCGAAGGCAATGTTGGCGGCCGAACTGTGACCCAATGGAACATCGACTACCTTCTAGCATTGAACTGAATAGTTTAATAATGTAGTAATTCATCGATTGTATTGAGTTATTTTTGTTTCACCCTAAGCATTGTGTAGTAATGGTTAAAGCGGTCGTGTGTGGAACGTCACTTGAATGTTTGTCAACACATTCTTTTGTTTTTGCTTCCACACGTCGTTCAACCTAGTTAGTGTGTCAAATATTTATGTAATGGCCTTCATTTTCTATTCTTATTTCCGCGTCCATATAAACGAAACTTTTATTGTTGACGTGAATTTATTGAGCATCACTAATATAATGGATTAATTTAACATAATGGCGCTTTCGTGGGAAATTGCTTGTTTAACCCAAATTTAGACGTAATTAATTCAAAATATTAGGAGATTTTTTATTTTTCTTTTCAATTATGATGATTCTTCCATATAATAAAAAAAATAAGAACACCAACATTCAATTAGTCAAAGACCACGTGTTCTGCCAGTCCATGAAAAAATTGAAACCCTTTAATCAGGGGGATAAGGTTTTTAGATAAATTATCGTCAATAATTTGTCAATTACTGAGTATTCTTTAGGCTTTTGGCACATTTTGAATCCTGAAAAAGTAACCGTTATTAGAAAGGTAGAAAATAACGAATTTGACATCAATCTTCGATGGAATGATGAAATTGAAAACAAATATATTATCAAATATATAATATTATCAAATTTGTTTCAGCTCTTAGTATAATTTTTTCAAAGAGCGCATTGGGAAGTAATGCCAGATTCCTCAAGCAGAGTCAATAAAACACATCGGTCTCCTGATTTTTGATGGATACTCTTTTGATCGAAATTTGAACTTGAAACATCACGTTAGACAAATGGTTGAACAAATCAAACTCAAAGTGAATAAATGTACTAATTGACCGGAAGATACTCCCAACTCAACCTAACATTTAAAAGACTGATATAATTGAACCAATCTTGACTTAGAATGTGCCAAAGTTGGATTGCACCAATCAAACCAACAGACAACACATCGCAGTCAAAACAAGAATTCGCCATAAAACATTAAAAGACACTTTTAAACCATACCAACGTGGGAGCCATTCAAATTTCAGACCCAAAAGTTGAGAAGATTGAAGCCTGCTGAACTACATAAACTCTTACGAACGTTAAAACAGGTTTAGTTTTAATTTTAGATTAGATTAGTTTAATGTTAGGAACACATTTAAAAAGTATTAACAAATTAACTTTGCTAAGGTTGAACTAACCACATCCAATACTGGATGTCTTAAAAAATACAAGGAAAGAACGTAGAATTTACGGCATATTCATCGTAACTTTTGCCAATAGGTACAATGAAGGATACGACAATCTCTAGCTACTTAATAATCACTCAGATGTTGCCACCTATAATCATAATATAAATTTTATTCAAAATTGTTTATTTGTTAGTTACTTTAACTTCTTAGTTTTACATATCTAATAAAATAACAATATTTTCCAGCAATTTAACAAGAGTCCGAAAATTACAAGAATATTTATAAATTTAAAAAACAGCGTATCTATACAGGCATATGCATATATATATATATATATATATATATATATATATATATATATATATATATATATATGAGTGTGTGTGTGCGTATTTACCGTTTAAAAATAGATGTATTTAACTGTAAGAAAGAGATAATGCTCAAACAGCGAATTTCTCTTTCCTCTAAATCTTGGAGATAATTGCGAATTAAAACATTACGTACTAAACCATTACGTACTATTATAATTAATAAGCGCTATAATATATACCATGGTGCTTATTAATGGTGATAGCATTACCAAAAATGAGATTAATCTTTTTAGTTTCGATTAATTTCAGTAGGAGTGCGTGTAAGTAGATTTTAAATTTAATGAACGACTTAAATAAATGTAAACGTTTTTTGTAACACTGTCGCCCGGCGTATAATAAATAAGCCAAGTGAACAAGTTTAGCTAAATAGGATTGTGTGTGTAAATTTCTTTTTCATACGTTTAATACAAATTATATAGATATACAAATCAGAATTCTACATCGGTTTAGGCTGACTTAGAATAGTAGTTAAATTAGTAGTTAAATAAAGAAACAGTAGTTAAATTTAATTTTTAAAGATATGTTAAAATTACGAATTTTTATAAGGTGGAAAATGTTTTGCAGATTTGTGTGTATTTTAAATTTTTAAAGAGTAATATAAGTATAACCAACAGTTTAGATTTCCGTTATTTTATAAAATATAGAAATAAAAGGCGTTAATTGATATTTCGTCGAAACTAGTTTTAATGTTTATATCATGCCACAAATAGTCTTTGTTGTCTTAAAAATTGACTTCATAACTATGCATTTATTTTTTGTCTTACGACAATTATAACATAAAGTGATGTCACTTGTCAAATAATATAATTTTTAAAAAACCAAAAAAAAAGTATTATACGATAGATATTTTTGGTAATGTTAATTTTAAATTCTATTTATGACATTGATAAAGTGACTCTTTTCAAAGAATTGCATTAAGCGAAAAATATTTCACAATCTTACTGAATTATTAAAGTAATTTACTAAGGCTAATTTATTCCTTAGTTATGATTTCATTATGTAATTTGTCTTGACTGTGGTTTTATGGTTTCACATAAACAAGCGAAATAAATATTTAAAAAAAACATATAGTTAATATCAAATAAAGAAAACTGTATAAAACAATGAAGCTGTATAAAACAATGAAGTCAAGGATTTGAAGTAAAAAGATCAAAGTAAGATCTGCAGACGTACTTTGAAATAAGCTGAAATTTTATATCACGCTGCTCAAACACAAATTCTATTTACGACAAATATTTCCCACTTGTCTGACATTGAAGGAGTACTTCTTCATGCGCTGGAAAATATATCAAAGGCGCAGCCTGGTGAAATATTACACGAGTATAACGATATTTCCAATAAAAGAAAGGCTCTCAAATAGAAAATAGCTATTACCCTTAATCACTGTTTATTACCTTTGGTGCTTTTTCGACAAGAAATGTTTTAAACATTTTATAATAGTATTTTACCTAAGAAATTTTTGATGTTTGATACTTTTTGAGTATTTAAAGCAATTGGTACTTTTACTTCCCGAACTTCTATTACGTTGTTCATTAATAAAATTTAACATGATTTATTTAACGATTGACTATGTTTCGCGGTTTTCCTTTAGACGATAGATAGTGAAAAGTAAAAAAAACAACTTTTCCGCTCTGTCATTGCTCAGCCACTATGAATCGTAGCATGATGGTATATAGACCATAATCTTCCTCGAAGTATGGTATTTCTAATACAAAATACGATAAATTTGAAAGTCGGACATGTAGTTCCATAGATTAGCGAAAAAACTTTGCCGCTTTACACATTGATATCAATATTAATTATGAAAAAAGTGGTTATTGAACATTTCAATAAATTTATTTCTTCTCTTACTTATTATTAATTACTTATACTTATTAGTTTTTGTTTGTATCAATTATAATTTTAATGAATAAGTATATTTTGGAAATGGCGAATAAAACATTAATATTTGTTAAATTAGAACAAAATTGTGTGTGTCAATAGGTTTCCATAAAATAGGTTTCCATAGTTGTTTATATCGCTTAAAACTGTTTATGCAGAATGATCGAATAATTTTAATTGAAAATTCTAATCAAAGAATTTTTAAGAATTCTTCATGGGTTTTTCAAACCCACATAGATAAATTGCACATAACTTTGGGAGGAACACTGCACGTAACTTTGAAGCTTAATATTTCTCCAATGGAAATTAAAAATGAAGAATGGCAAATGAAACTTCAATTTCATATTAAAAGACCCCTCTCGAAAGTTTTGGCTACCGCTTCATTTTTATGGGGCGTCCAATCATTTTTTTAATGTGTGGATACAATTACATTCACACAGGTCTGAAAGCTTTAGACACTACAAGGCTATAAGAAACGCACGGATGGACATTGTAAAGGTATAGGTCTCCTTGTTTCAAAATGGAACCTTAAAAAGGAGGAAACGAACAAACTAAAAAGGACTGAGGATCTGTAAAAATAGGGGTAAGTTAAGATGGGAACAAATTGTTAAATGACATTTGAAAGAGTATAATAAAAAGTGGCTAAAATTCCAAATTTTATTACAGAAAAACGAATATTCTTTCTTGTTAGCTTGTTTTTTATTGTATAGTTATATTTTTAATTATTCTATTGTAATTAACAGTTAATTTTATAAAGTCTCGATGAGATATTCCAATCAAATGAGTAAAAATAAATAGCTATTATAGAACAAAATTAAATTCGAGAATATGCCTGTAGTCCAAGTCCATGAGCAATAAGCGATAAGGTTTAAAACATGGTATGGGGACAGAACAACAAAAAGGGAAGAGCAAAATACCGTCATGATTTTGTATCTATAATGTTAGAATTGTGATAAAATTTGTTAAATTATTTCATTATGTTTATATATATTTGATTGCTACTAACCTCAATTTTTCCACTTGTGAATATAACATTTTCGTTTATTTCATCGTTATTTTTTCAGTAAGCCACCATTTTTAAGAAGTTAAGCTCAATGGTGAGTTTGAGTTTATTTATTCAAATATTTAGACACTTACTCAGGCTTCTCAGCAAGTAGTTGGTACTTTAAGATTTTTTCTGCCCTAAAAATTGTTTTGCGACTGTACTTCATTCGTTCATAAAAAAATTTCGCTTAGTTACGGATGGAGCTACTCGTATGTTAACATGTCGACTTTTGAATGATTCCAATTTTTCACTCAACTTGCTGTGAGGCTATTTAAATTTCATATGCTTTCCAAGTTTATTACCTAGTGAGTGTGTGAGTTAAGAAAAAAATGAAAACCTCGTTTACAATAAACTGAATTTCTGTTTTGATCAATATAGTTATATAGTTCGAATCTACCAAAAATAAGTTTTCAAAATATTATACTAAATGATACTAAGATATTATGTAATTATACGGAGAATCTCTCTAATGTAGTGACTTCGTTAATAATTTAATGTAATGTCAAGTTAAGTTTATCACAAAGGAAAAAAAAATGTGAATCATACGTCAAGCCTGTAGTAAGCAGCATCGAAATTACCTTTATTACATATGTGAAATACGGTAAGCCAGACCAATATTTGATGTATATATATATATATATACATATATATATATATATATATATATATATATATATATATATATATATATATGTACATACACGTATGCATTATGAGTCAATAGTATATCGCAAATAAGCCGGTCGGGTACCACCCACCCATTAAATGCAGTACACGGCAAGTCTACGTTTGAGATGGCGACGATAGCAGAATAGGGTGCGGTATGCTAGTGGGCCATTTCTGGGTCAGCCACAACACACTATACCAAGTAACGACCCGCGTTGAGTAAATAAGGGGTAAAAGTGACTGTAAAATTATCAATTTACTCAATCGCTTGCAACCCCTGCCGACTGTTAAAGTTTTAACTTTGAACTTTATGTCATAAACTTAGCTTGTTTAAGATTTTTATACATTGCAGAGTTATGTATATATTTTTAAGGATAAACAAAACAATATTTTCTTGTAGATTATTATTTTTGTTGTTAATAAACCTTTATAATATTGTACAAATCACAACCAAGTTAAAAGTAAACATTTCTAATGCTTATGAATCCAAGCCCATAATACTTAACACGTTATAACATGCGATCGACGAACAAGAAAAATATTAGCTTGTGCCATATTTCATTCAATTTAAATTTTTATTATTATTAAATTTTCATCATTAAGTATGTTTATATTCAGCATGATTATATTGAGGAGTTGAATTTAACGGTTCAATGTAACTAGTGACAGTCCCTAGTTAATTCATTATCTAAATATTATTAAAATTGTATGTTTCTATATTTATAGTTTAAGAGCAAGAATTTTTAATACATATCAAACTTTCGTATTTATAATATTAGAATTATTGCTGCGGACCATAGTATATGAACATACCAGTAAATGAACATACCAGTAAATATATCACATAGATATCGTCATGTTTTTGTTGTTTTATGGCTATGGATAAAATTAAAATAAATAAGATGTGATTTAAAAGGATACATCAATAATTCTGTACGAAGATGTCGAACCTTTCCTAATTTGCGGAATATTTTAGGGATTTAAAAATAATTGCGTCTAATATAATGTATACATACAACAAAACCTAAAAAACTACTGTGTCAAATTTGAATCTACACTAAAAAAATTAGATATCAATATCACTATTACAAAAAAAATTTTTAGTGATATATTATCACTAAAATTTTTTTTTTATAATCGAAAGTTTGAACGCTTCATTTGACTCGATTTGTTTAACCATAAAACTATTTTTGTACTATGCAATCAGTCGAAACGTGAAATGTTTATGAAATCACCTGTGTCCAATTATTGACTTGTCTATTATCAAGATTCGTCGATCGCTTGACGTAGGTTAATGAAATTTAGGAAATAGATGGGATTAAATTTAGATGTATCTTGCTTATCGATAGATAATAATGATGGGAAAAGAAAAAAGTGTAGATTATAATCCAATATTATTTTTTTACATATCACAACAAAGCTGGTAATCAATAAATTCTATTCTTAATTTAACATGGCAGCCCATTTTTCATTTGCATTTTGTCGGTATGAAACTTAATGTGCAGAAATGTTTATCTCTATTTTCGAATTTTTAGAACGCGTGCTTGTTTTTTAAACTATTGTAGTAAAAATGTAGTAACTATTTACAGGGATTAAATAATACAAAAAATCGTTTTAATTTTTGAGGCAGAATTACTTTGAAAATTAAGGGCGATTACATCTCAATTTTTATAGAAGAAAGCTAGAAAGTAGAAGGAACTGAATAATTTACATTCAAATTAAATTGGATTTACTTGGACGAAAGTAAGTAACCTTCACCTTAGGTGTTTTTTACTTATCGCAATTGCTTAAACAGTTATTATTCACGGTACAATCCTTTTAAATAGAATTCTTATAGAAATATAAATAAAGAAAAGTATAGAGATGTATATAAAAATCAGATAGTTTTAGAAGGAACTATTACGCGAACAATCGAATGACTTGAATAACCGTACTTATTAAAAGAAAGTCGGATTTTCCATCTTATTATTTTTTTCAAATACGGGTGGACAAAACATATTTAGCTTAACAAAAGACCCTGAGAGATACAAGTGAGCCAAGATTTATTCAACTTCATTTATTTAAGTATAATATTTATAGCTTCCCAGCATAATTTTTCATTTTTAAAAAAGGTTGACACGTATACAGATAGTATATGGGCGGCGTTGTCTAAGGTAATGAGAAGGCTCAGCGCCCTTGGGCAATGACGCGACATCGCGGCGTCCGGCCCGCCGGTCGCTCTTATGTGAATAACCGTATGAAGCGTGTCGGTCCTGTTAGTTTTACGTTGCTTGTAGAAATATAAAAATGAAAAACGTGTCTCGAGGGTGTAATTAGAGTATGTGACTGTGTCTATTTGTAACTGTATGGTACGTAAGATTATTTCAATATACTTCCTGCATATCACGAATTGTTATATTCTAAGGTCGAGAGTACACAAATAATATAATTTATCAGTATTTTCACATAGCATTAGCGGTCGTACCAAGGACAAACCACCCAATTACGTATTTACAACATCGAGGAAGAGGTTAATTGGAGAGTCCAACTCAGTTGGGCAGCATTCAGGAAACTTCGCCATATCTTTTTGGTCAAAATACCCGAGTGTTTGAAGATTAAATCTTCAATCGATATGTGTTATCAGTGCACAGAACTGAAAAAAAAGCTGTTGTATGCAGACAGTACGAGATCAATCTTTGTGGGTATCTATGGGGAAGGCCTATATTCAGCGTGGACATCTTCCGGTTGATAAAGATGATAATTATCAGTGGTAGAAGTGAGTTTGAATTGTGCCCATTACTAGTAGAATGTGAAAGAAAATTTATATTAGATCAGTGATCACTTGTCACAGACTAGAACGAGCTGTGTATTTAATTAATGATATTAGACGCGTTCGTTCGTACGTAATCGTTTTACTTTATCCAGATAAAAAAGGGACTATAACTGTGTTTTGTTTTAGTTGATTTTTTTAAATTAATATTCAGTATTAATTTATGGACGGCCTTTTCAATGGTTTAGTTATTTGCTCTGTGCTTTACTGTACGGCCCAATCTTGTAATATAAAAAAGGCATATAACGCAATCAATTATATCTATTGTACAATATTATTTTGTTCTAGTTACATCGGCTTAGTTTATTTATTAGATTAGTGGGATTATTAATTTAAAAATCAAAAAGCACACCACGACATCCTTCACTTACATCGTTATAACTACCACACATGTTGCATACAATTGTAAAAATATTATGCACACTTCGTTCATCGGGCAGTAACATTTTTATGTTAAAAAAATAAACAAAGAAATAAAATTTTTCTCGTTACAAATTGTAATGATTATTTTCTTCGACAATTTTTAATATAACTTATAGAACACTGAGTCCCGTTTATTCTCTTTGAGGATAAACAATTTCTTTCCAAGAATATTAGTATTTTCGTTGTGCTTCAACTATAATATAAATTTTATAAGTTAATTAAAAGTAAATTGATTTTGATTAAGGTGTGACTGACATTCAGGGCATGAAATGCCGAAAGGCGGTCGTGTAGACATTTTCAGGTCAAAAATTTAAAATTTATATCATTAGTCTAGCAAGGTCACGTTTGCTATTGGACAATCGAACAGTTTGACATAAACGTGTCAGTAGAAGTAAATAGATTGACCTGCTGTCTCCGTGTCATGTCACGCAAAAGCAAAGCCTTCTCTAGATAACGGGTAAATATATATGTGTTAAGAGCGACCCCCTCATTATTCATCCCGTCTTGGCATTCGATTGTATGCAGGTGTTGATAGATGTAGTTATTCAATTCAATGACACAAGATGTGTCATAAATATGGTATTATCTTATTCCGTTACAAATAGATAAATATAAAGGGCTTTAGCTGTACTTGTCCGTGGTTTAAAGAAAATAACCAAGTTTAAGGTTGAATGGAAAAAAACTTGATTTGTGTTTATGGAACGGTGCAGTTGTTCTTTGCTGTACATTTTAGTGTAATTAATTACGCGATCATTACATAACATGGGATCAAATTACGTGAGATTATTAATTTGGCTCCAGTTTTGGCCCTGTTTATTAGTTCATTAAATAAACAAGACTCTTTAAATGTCGGTTTTTGTTATATATTTTCAAGTTTGGTTATCAGTGGAAATACGTAACTGTACTTGTATATAGTCCAAGGCAACAATGATGTATAAGTTTAATGGAATAGTAGAAAAATTGACATCTCTAATCATGGGATGGTGCGGTTAATTGTTTGATATGTCATTTAGTAAAATTCGATTATAGTCATATGGCGTGAAATTAAAGTAAGCGTAATAACACAAGGAAAGTATTGATAATTATAAATTCGATTAGAAACAAGAGATTGTGTAGAGATGGGCAGTGTAAAAATACCCGTTCTTCTCGTTGGGTAAAAAACGTGTATATTGGGTATTTACCCGTAAATACACAAATTTATGGGTATTTAAAAGTAACAATACAATTTTCTTAATAAAGTGTATTTAATGTTTACTCTCATGGAGAAATAAGACAGTAAAAATCTTTTTTTTAATTCTGCTTAACTGCACTGTTTAAAAAATTGGTGAGTTGGAATTGTTTATTATGATTTTTTAGTTATTACATGTGAATTACACCTCGACTTTGAGGACCTTGATGGTACTGATGCTGTTTTAATTGAAATCGTTTTTGTATTTTTTTGGACATTTCAGACATATTTTAAATATATTGCTATTTTATTCACATTATCGATATTGCAGGTTTCGTCACAATGGACTTATCGCCAGAAATACAGTAATGCGTATTTTTTTAAGGTTTTCAATGATTTTTGGGACCTACAAAACTACTTGTTTGTAATAAATGTTAAGTTATGTAATAACTCGAATGAAAAATAATTAAACATTATAGGGTTTCACTTCCAACTGATTAAAAAGAATTCAAGCTAAAAAATGCCTGTTTTTCGTGTTTTTTAATTTAACTCTCCGCCTGTTTGAATTTAAGTATTATTTTGTCAGAGAGGTGGAGAAACATTTAAAAGAAATTGAGTTTACGTTAGTTTCATGAATAACCGACAATAAATAAATATTATACAGCATTGAATGTGCCATGTGATAAACAAAGATATACCGCAAATAACATTCAGATTCACAATATTCATTTTCATTAGAATATGTACCTACTACTGAATGAATATTCACAATATTGAATATATTTGGCGTTAATTTTGTAGAAATTCATTATTCACAATTAAATGAAACTACGTGATGTAGTATTATTTCTACTTTCTTTAATTTCTTTACCACGACCTAGGTTTCGTTGTATTACAACATCTTCAGGTGGGATATTAGCAAAGATTCTTTGCTAATATCCCACCTGTATGTAAATATTTGTAGCAAAGTATTTTGAATTATGATATCCAACGTTGCAATTGTGTAATAATTATACAAATATCGTAAATTAATCACTAGACACACGTACTACACTTTACGTTTTTATCTAAGTTGTTTTTTGAAGCTATAATATGAAATAAGTAAGACAATTTATTTTACGTAAATAAATGAAATAGTTATTAAAAAAATATGTTTAATTTAGGTGTCCGTCCGCCCTTCTATTATAGATGATTTTCTCGGAAATTATTCGTCGCAAAAGTTTTTAATTTATGTTATATAGATTGCATAGGGATAGAGTATAGTAGCCCAGTTATAGACGGGAAGTATTCAAACTGGAGGTTAATTTAAGGGGTAAAATAAAATAGATCAAGGTTATCGTATAGGTTATCAAATTAAAACTTATTGAAGTACGAATTTATTTGTTTTTATGAAGTCGTTTAAACATTTTTCGGAAAAAAGTTTGAAAAATGACTGTCCCCAACAATTATGTTTTTATAATTCAACAAAGCGATTACTCAAAAAATCATGTATAATAAGAATTAGTTATAGATTGAACCAAATTATCCAGATCGAACAATTTTAGCGCCATTAATCGTTATAAAAAATTCGATTTTTTATTTCCTGCTGAATTATTGATTTTAGGGAAAACGTTTTTCAACAACTTTTCAAATGTTTCTTACGATGTAAGTATAAAAAAGTAAACTATAAAAAAGTTAATAACATTGTTTAAAATAATTCCTTTTTAAAATACTGACCTTTTCATTCATGATAGTAATGAGATTACAGACATTCAAGAATAACATTGAAAATATTTAGATACCCAAAACAGTTTTGTTTTTCTGTGTTACAGTTATAAGTTTTATAAACATTTACATTTGATGTCGAATAGTCAAATTCACCTTATATATTCATATTTTATTTCGATTTATTTTAAATATCCTATCTAAACAAATCCAAAATTCACACGAATGTAGCCATGGGAACAACTAGTTTAAAATATATTCACACTAAACCGCCTCATAAAATTATCGGAATAACATGTGGATAGTGTTTTTAAAGTGGTCTTTAAATTATGAGTTTAAACGGATATAGTCCAATAAATTGCTTAAACGAAATTATATTTTCGATATCCAAGGTCCTGACTTAGGAATAAAATATTGCTCCCCGGGGCCATTATTTGAACCGGGACCTTCGCCAGCATGAAACTAAAATCATGTATTCTAAACTCGTCGTTTTACACTACATAAACGCAAGGATTTGTTCTGCATTTTGATCAGTGGCTTCTTTCTTTAGACGTGTATTAAATGCTTTAAATAAAACTTCTACAGCCTCAAAACCTCACCGTCTTTTCTGAGCTTAATTGTATAATTATAACCCCTATTAAATTTATAGTAGTTTGGAATATGAAATGCGTGATTTAGAAAATTTTCAGTTAAATGTGATTGAGAGAAACAATTTTTATATTTATTACTTAGGTATGTGAAGTATTACAAGTCCCAGGGAGTAGAATATAGTTGAAAATATAGTTGAAAATATTTTGAATATCTTCAACGATAAACCAAAAGCTCAAAACAATTTTATTGTTTTCTCTATTTCAAAAAGTACTGAATTAAATCTGTGAGGAGTTATAATAGCAGAAAAAAATGTTTATAACAACTATGAAACATTTGCTTTCAAACAATTTTTAAATAAATATCCGTTATATAATTATGTCATAAATATTATTTTAAAACATAATTTTAGGTTATAACCACGATCGTGAGTGATCTAGAGGTACAATAATACCAACTTTCGATTCTTGATTTTTTTACGTTGTAAGTAATGGGTAATAGGTAAAATAATGATTCGCAAATAAATAATATCTGTTAAGTGTAAGGAACCGTAAATATAAGTGATTTCTTTTAAAATTTTATGAATTTGCGTTTTTAAGTTATGTCACTATATTATTAAGGGTGTTTTGTGTTTAATTGTTATCATCTGCATATAACGATAGTCTGTAGTAAAATAAACACGGAGGATTAATTCATTATAACATTCAGCATCACACCGAAACACGCATACAAAATATCATATTAAAAAATCGTTATTGCACTTAATCGTATAAATTTGTCTATAAGTCTGTTTACGAAGTTAGCAGACGTGTCCTTGAAGTTTAAAATTTTATTTTCGTTTTAAATATTTATTTTTAATCTCTTTCTATAACAAAATAATATAAAAAAAGAATCAATTGATTTTAAAGAAATCTTTATATATTTGCCGCTTAATTTTCTGAAATTGTAGGTCACATATTACCTTAGTATATCAAAATGTGCAGAGGGCTAGGTGATGTGAAATGTGGCTTAAAGAACAGTAAGCAGAAGAGCACTGATGATGCTTTAATAAAATAACAATACACAAAAAAAACTATTTACAGAGATTTAACAATCTTAGGTAATTCTACAAAAATATTTATTCGTATTTATATATGATTTAAAGGCTTTTAAAAAAATACAAAGTTTAAGATAAATTTGAAGTTGTCGAATAGTTTTTTACTAAAAACTTGGCAACATTTTTTTAAGGTACTTACTCATAATAAATATTTATTTTTCAATAAAGTCAGTATACAATCTTAAAATTTGTAATCTTAAGGTTTTAAACTGAGTGTTTAAGTTTACAATTATTGATTGCACTATAAAATAGAATAGAATACGGTGTATCGGAAATCTGTAGCTTAGTTGTAGATTAAACACAATCCATTCCATCCCTTCTTTACAGTGGAATATTCTTTTTTAGGGTTCCGTAACTAAACTAGGTACCCTTAAGGTTCGCCGTGTCCGTCTATTTATCCATCTGTATGTCACAGCCATTTTACTCGCAGACTATTAGTGCAATGAAGCTGAAATTTAGCGCGGTTATACGTGTTATAGCGCCTACGGAACCTTCTGAAAGTATCTACGGGACCTTCCTTACATGAAAAGTGGAGGTGATTTTTTTATGCGCATGCCCCATTGTGTAGGGTATCGTTGAAAAATACTGAGGGTATATCATGAATACTTTCTCGATACGGGTTCAGTTTACAAATTATTATGCTTTGAAGTGGTAATTTTTCTTAAAGTGCAACTCTAACATTGTTAATTTTTGTTAGAGTGTAACTCAAACATTGGTAATTTTTGTTAGACTGCAACTCAAACATTGGTAATTTTTGTTAGAGTTCAACTCAAACTTTGGTAATTTTTATTAGAGTGCAACACTAACATTGATGATTTTTGTAGACTCTATCAAAGTTCATAGAAACTCCATCCAAATTATTTAAGTGACTGTAAAAATTATATTTTAATTTTAAAATGTATATCTGTTTTATCTGTGAAAGATGAACAAAGCAATATATTTACATATTTTTGTGGTGAAAAATAATATTTGTGAATAGATTGAGAGAAATACTATGTATACTTAAATGTTTGGTTTTAATAAACATACATGCTTAGACGCTTAAGCGTGTACGGACACCTCGTAGTGCGAGTTATGCTCGTATTTAACCAGTTTTTATTATTTGGCATCAATTCTATATATCAATGCGACTGCATCTGTTCAGAAAAAGTCGGAATACGATCGCTAGTTGTCAGTATTTATGTTATAATTTACTATTTATGGGCTTATATTTATGGACAGTAAGTAAATAATATACTATTACTCTTTCCTAAATTGGAACTAACTCTTCCTATTCACTTATTAAATTATGTTTATATGTAACTATTTATATACGCTAATATATTTTATCGTCTCGGAAATAGATATTGCAAATAAATATAAATGTTTACGAAGTGCAAACAATTTCTGATTTGGATCAGATCTGATTCGAGTTTGAAGGTGATCTCGCATTCACAAAGCGGGTGCTAAAACCGGATAAGACCCTTTTATTTAACCGCCGAGTATATGTCCCGTGATTACTACAAAAAATACTTCATTTTATTCTTTTCAGTCAGCTTTGCGAATTTGAGTTTGTCCAATTACACAGTAGATTACACAATTCGAACGAGCGTCGAAGCGGGCGCCATTGCCCGTCGATGCGGCAAACAATGAGCAATAATATTGGCGACACGTTTCATAGGAAGCAGATAAGCGACCGGCCCGCGCCTCCATTATACCTGCCGACCGATAATTGTATTGGCGTATTTGTATTGCAAATAATGGACTGAATAAAGGATGGGCCGTAATTAAAGCGTTAATATACAAATTGGGTTTAAATTTGGCACGAAGCCTGAAAGTAAAGTAGGCGCTACGAAAAGAGTTCTGTTAAATGTTAATGTGAATTACAAATATACATAGAAAGCTGGTTATAGTAATCATTGACCACTTAATTATGATGGAATATTATTTATTTTCTTCATATATTATAGATACAACTTATTTTAAAATAAACATATTTTAAGTTTACCCTTTAATGTACTCGTACAACTTCGTGAATATATTTTATTAATTAAAATGACAATCTATTTTAAACTTATTTATAATATCTTATGCAAAAACAATATATATATTTATACACACACACACACACACACACACACACACACACATATATATATATATATATATATATATATATATATATATATATATAGTTGATTGGTAAACAAAAACAATCAGACATAAAACATAATATTTATATTAGTAACATCTTTACTTTTTATGAAATTATTAAGCTTTACTCTTTACTCGCATGAATTTCGTTTAAGTATTTTCGATTAAGGCGGAGTTAACGTGCAGCTTTTGAGCTATCGAGATACGCGACACTTAAGTGTAGACGTAATACAGAGATTACGGCATCTATTTTAATTTCGAACTAATATTTGTTTATTTTTGAGTAAAAAATTCTTAATTTAAATCCTTATGGGTTTGAAACTGAATATCGATAACTTATGAACCGAGTTTATGCTAAGTTTAATAATAAAAAATCTGTCTATCCGTTAAGGCGTTTGCGTAACAAACAACCAAACATGATTTTTGTGTTATTATTATTTCATGCAACGAAACCTCTTTATGTTCACTAGCCTATGTGTTATTCCCATACCCGTATTTACGCATGTCAAAGTAGCGTTGCTTGATTACAGAGTTATTAGATAACAAACTGATAAACAAAGAAACTTACGTATTTATAATAATAGTAGCTACGCAGTTTTATATGTTTTATTCAGAATATTTAATGGTTGGTTTGTTTTCTCGAGATTGTACTTCTTTTCAAATTTAATTTTCATATATATTACATGTTTCTTGAGCAGGTACTAAGTACTATTTACGATTTTTGCCCATATCGTATGTTTGTCATGTTCTTATCAATCCGCTAAAATATGACAAGTATTAAAAATAAATTTTACAAAAAGGCTTCGATATAAATGCAATTACAGAAAGATATTTATTTGAATGTATATAGAAACTAACGTGTCTGTCTTCTGTCACAATCGTGTTTCTAAGAAAGCTCTCAGAAATTTGAAATAAAAAAACATCGTGCGTATCAGCTCCGAAGCGCCACTGGAGTTTACTCCTTGATTATGATTGTATTGGAATGTATAAAATAGGTAACACTGTATATAAATATAAACATCAATATTATCTATATCTTACCGTCAAGGCAGCGTTCATAAGAAACATATTCGGTCGAATGTTTTTTCGTTCACTTATGTTGCAAAACTGGTCAGCACAATTTTTTTAACCTATGTCCATCCTGAAGGTCCTTTCCAAATATTGATGAAAGATTTTTTGAAATCGGATGCGTAATTTCGAAGATTACCTCTTACATCAAAACACAAAATTTAACTGAAGGACCTTTCTAAATATTGGTGAAAGATTTTTAGAAATCGGATAACTTCTGATTTAACTCCTCATAAAACTTCATATCGGGCGCTATATATGAAAACCGATTCTTAAGGTGTAAACTCCAATAATAAAGCATATTAATCCGCATATATTTCAATAGGTAACACTCAAATATATTCATATCTAAATTTTCTTCGAAAATAGAATTTTAAAGTTTCGTATACTGTCGTGTAAGAGCCAGTTTTAAAGGGGTTCAAACATATTTTTCTATAATTTTAAATACTATGTCTTTAGAAATATATTGAAAAGTATGTAAAAGAATAAGTTTACCTATAGTACTCTTATCTCCTAGACTACTGGACCTAAGATCATGAAAAAACACGGTTTTTAAAAGCCTACGCAAAGATTGTAAGAAAACTAAATAGCGATGATTCTAGATATCATATTTTTGGAAACATGCACAACATTGTTACGCCTGTGAAAATATAATAGGCAATATATTTATGTTGTGATAAATTAATATTTGAAAAGAGTTTAATGGAAATGCTATGTACCCTTACATGTTTATATGTGCTTAAATGTGTACGAAATCTTCATCTTATACGAGTTCTAGTAGTACTTCACAGGATTTTTTAAAATTTTCTGAGATATCAATCTTCATTTTTATATTATTTTAGATAATTATTAATTATATTCATTGCAACTCATTTTTTCCCTTTCTTTTTAATTTTTTCGTCTTTTTCTAATAAATCAGGGACTTATATTACTTATATAAACGAGATTCGTATACGTATAATTACGTACAATTTTACATTTTATATAAGTCAACATTAGGCATATACACGAATGCGAGAGATGTTATTTATTATTTATATTTTTATACATAAGAGGATCATAAAATTTTCTCGCTTTTTAACGTTTATGAAACACATTTTATAGTATCAAAAATCAGCCTGTATTAGCTATATAATAAATGGAATTATCATTTAATAAAGTAAAGAAAAAATAAAACTTGCCAAACTTAAAAATACATTCCGTTCACAGTGATGATATGAAATCACTTAGGCAAAGAAATCGCTTCGTGGCGGAATATGCATTCTCGAGGAGCAAGGGGAAGATTGTTTATTGTGTTGGATTTGTTGGTAAAGATATCCAACCATACTTTAATATCGGGGTTTTTGTTAATAGTCAATGAGTAATAAGTTCCCAAACATTTCCCATATTTTAGAAATTATAGATTTTCAAATTTTACCAATTCCTGTCTGGCATACTGAAGTAAATCCGAAAATGAAATTCTTGATTTTCGTCCTTCATATCATCCTGGAAGAAAATCTGTCTGTGAATGATATGGATAGACATATTCAAACTTTCAACGATTACTTTTATAAATGCATATGTAAGTAAAAATTACTGTTTAATAAAAAATAATTATTAAGTATGTGGGAGAAAATAAGGGATAGAAGGCTAAAAAAGACAAATTTGAATCGAACGCGGGATGATACAATTTTAAAGATAAAAAGGTAAGAAGTCCTAAAAATAGAGCATGTGTGAGAATGAATAAAAGCATGTGTGAGAATGAATAAAAGCATGTGTGAGAATGAATGTAGCGAGGGAGGTGCATCAGGATATATGTAATCACTGATTATTTGGCTTAAGTGAAAATTGTGTGAACAGATAAACATTATAGATACGATATTATATGTATATTTTAGGTCTTTGATATTACATATTCTGCTTGTATTGTAGTCGTGGTTCGACATCGTCATTTGTTTAGTATCCGATTTCGTCATATTTTTTTAGCTTCGTTCAATAAAAATGTAGAATGTATTGTAATTATCAAAAAATTAAGTTAACATTTTAATATAAAATAAACGTTCTAATATAGTACAACAAACTAGAAAATAAGAAATATCCTTACGTGTATCTGTATACGAGTGAGTGCATAAGTGAGTATGTTTGCGTGTACCGTATGTAAACGGCGCGCGTTCGTGTGTGTGTGTGTATATGTTTACATCTCCCGTTTACGAATCCAAGGATATACACATTTTATAGTCCAACAATAAAATAAAACTGCAATATCAGAAAAGGCATATATCGAGACATATATCCACTCATTAGTATAACGCGACGCATATATTTTTATGGTTGAATGATTTTGGTAAATGGCAGACAATAGCTAAATAACATATATCCTGTTACAAACATCAGCTTGAGCGTTTGGAAATACCGCACGCAATACTTGAGTATGGCTATTACGGTCAAACGCAAACACACATATTTCGAACAGCCGCGCGCTAATTCGATTCCTTATTGACGCACGAACAAGTCGAAATTCGGCTCAAATATGTATTTCTTCACGAAGTCTCCGTCTTCAATTATTCAAAACACCCAGGTACCGAAAGGTAATACCACTAACATTCCTTGAACAGATAGGTAAGTAAACTTTCGAGCTTTAGATTCAATTTCCTTTGAGCTCTTTAAATTCATTTATCTTGTTATCCTCTAAGACGGACGCTACGAGAGTACAAAATTTGGCTTTCTCTTGCCAATTTAATTTATCTCTCTTTAACAAGCTGATAACCTCTTGAATATCACAATTAAATGGGGACCTAAAAGTGGACATAAATTGAATATAGTTAAATGTTAATATCGATGTCTACTTCGTTGTGAATTAACGTTAATATTAGGGAAAGTTCTTTGCAGTAAGGTATGTAGTTTGAATGCATAGTATTGCCAAATTGAGGCTTGTTCCACGTAATTTAAAGGAAAAATTTAGCAAAATTTTCCCTGGAAATAAATAAAATAATACTTAAAAAATTGTACAGATGTTGTGTCAAAATATTAAATAACTAATTGTATGTTTTGAGAACTTTTCGCAACGAGCATACTGCGGAAAAACTAATATAGAGGAAAGTACTGTTCAAGACAGAAATTTAGCTTTCCGCTATAAAAAAGAACTCTTAGAATTCTATCCCAGTAACCCATCGCAAATACTATCTTGTCTATATGGCGATGGATCAAAACGTTTCTGAGGTCCTTATCATGACCGAAAATAGATTAAATCGTTTCTCATTATGCTTAGTATATATAGAAAATGGACTCTTGGAAATTAATATAAATTCAAAAACGATTCTAAACTTTTTGACAAGATCTAAGAATTAATATTCACTCTCGTTTATTTAAATCTGACTTTGAATAATTTTTTTTCAGAAATATAATTCTTTCGTGTTTGCTACGCTCGGGTATGCATTTAAATATTATCATATTAGATAATCATAAACGACTAGTATATGCTTTGATTCACGTAGTGTAACTTTTGTGTACAAAATAATAATGTATTAATTAAGGTCATTTGATCGATAATTAAAGTATAATTTCAAAACAAATTGTTTATATACGAATAGAGTAACTAGCTTCTAGCTGTGGTTTCCCAAGCGTCGAATTAGTAAAATGTAGTCTTTTTTTCAAAGAAATAAGTGTAGGTTTCAATCAGCAAAAAAATATAGTCACGAAGTAAATGTTATTTTGAATATAATTCAGATGAAACTTTTACTATGGTGCAATGCAGCATGCCGAGCTAATTATGCGTTAGTAGTTTGTACCAGAATTCCGTACAATAATAAAATTAACTCACGAATTTGGCTTCTTCCACTACTTTTAGTAATTAAATTAATAGCAGCGAATTATGTTTTTCCTGCTCGGCAATATTTTCTTAGCATTTATATTCACTGCTCTGCTCCTGGATATAAAAGCATAATTATATATGTATAGACTACTTATTTAAATTTAGTATATATATTGTCTATATCGGAAAATTCGTCGAATTAAGTGTGAAAGAAATAAAAAAACAACGTTTTATTTTTTGGGTTCCGCAGCCAAATGGCAAAAGCGAAACCTTTATAATTTCGTCCTCTTCATCTGTCCGTTTGTCTGTTTATAAATAAGTCCCGGGCATTTTATTCGCAGTATTGGCACTATTGGCAGTATACTATTGGCACTATATACATGAAATTTGGATGGTAGATGTCTTCTATTAACCACTATACTGTATTTACTTTACAGGTATATACTTTTTTCCATTCGCCTCATCATATTCGTTGTAACCCAGTTTTGTCCATATTTTGAAGCCAATAAATTTTTTAATCAAATTTATTTCAAACATTGCTTTATAAATGTTCATCTCATGTTCATCTTACCAGCCGATGGTTTAAATTTAAAAAAATCCGTTTTATCGTTACGACTAAATACAAAGTTTTACTTTCCCTATCCGCGAAAGCTACATACTATTTTTTATTAAAATATTTACAAGTTCAAATCTACATTTCATTTTTTCTGTAATCTTCACAGCACGTTGTTGTATCGGTATAGTTATTTTTAAATTTGTTTCAACCTGTGTACTAATCAAATACAAATTACGAAAGCAGTTCGATATGGTAATATGAAATAAAACCTGTCAAGTAAGAGTAGTAGAGAGATCGATATGGTAATATGAAATAAAACCTGTCAAGTAAGAGTAGAACTCGCACTACGGGGATTCCGCAAACATTTAGGCCTTCCTAAATATTTATTGACGTGTAGTTTCTATTAAACTATTTACAAATAATAAATTCTTACAAGGCAAATATATTGCTTAATTTATTTTTCGGAGGCGTAAAAGCATGGTGCGTATTTTAAAAATTATGATGACATCCAGATAATATGATATCTATATGGATATGATGTAAAGAATCTATGAATATGACATCTAGGAAATATGTATATGACATCTAGAATCATCGCTATAGATTTTTTATAACCGTAGGCTTCTAAAAACTGTTTTTTATCATTTTAGGTTGAGTAGTTTCGGAATATATTTTGAAGATGTAATACCTAAAATTATGCAAAAAATATATACTTTAGTGACCCTTATAATTATTCCTTTCAAACGACCCCGCATACTATATATGTAATTAAAAAAATGGACTGTTTAATATGCTCCCCCTTTTCTAAAATTTCTATATGAATATTATAGAGTATTAGCTCCAAAATATTCCCACGCAAATTTTAGGATATTGAAATATATGCGGTTTAATAGGTTTTATTACTATATCAAATTTTAAGTGTCTACATCAAGCTGTTTCTGTGGAAATGGGGTTTGACGGATAACGATCTTGCAAGAGTTCCGTTTTTTCCTTTTGAATCCTAAAACACTTTTTGATTTTACTTTTTTATAGATTTTGGCATTTTGTTTAGATAAATGTGACGTATTCTAACTTACGAGACATGTATGCCGTATTATAAAATTTCAAGACACCCAAAAAATGTTACGTTAGTAAAAGTGGAATTGAAGTTTGCGTGGCTATTTCTCAAGCTACTTTTCAAAGAAATAACCATGAAGATAATGACGATTAATACAGAATACCAATTCCACTGAGTCATTTTGTTACACCATAATTTACAAAAAATGAACGAGAATAATTCAGAAATTAAAATATTCTTTCACCAAATAGAGTTTCGAGGGCAAAAAGCGTCCCAGATTTATTAAATGAAATAAGTTTCGTACCTTGTGGCACCATCCGAAGTAATTATGCGAATGAAAACTGGCTCGGTCCAAAGGTTGATTATTACGAGCTTACTTAATTTTTTTCTTTTCACCCTGCGTCAGTTTTAATTTCATTGTTTCTGGGAAAGTAAACATTATCGGGACAGTTTCTTTATTTTTAAATCGATGTTTATTTTAATGCTTTTAAAGAGCATTGCCATTTTAATAAATACCATCATCGTTTAGCTTTTATTCTTCTTTTTGTTTTCTAATGGAACATAATAAATAACCAAGTCATAATAAAAATGACTTTGTGTGTCTGTTTATTGTAATATGTTTCTAACTATTTCAGTAACTTTCAGAATTGATAACATTTCATAGTGTATTGTTATAAGTGGAGAAATTAATTAAAGATTTGAAAGTGTTGGAAAATCATTTTGAAGAAATAAAATCTACTTTAGTATCATATACATAATAGTTCTTATATAATCAGTATACATTTTGAGGAGTTAGGCTGATATTGATATTTATATAATAATCGATAAGATTTTTATTTAAAATCTATTATGAATGTAAGCTGAAGTTATATTTGCTAGGTTACCCAAACTTTTAAGTATGAAATGAAAAATCTGTTACTAAGATGGCAAGTACGTTAATTGATTTGTTTTATGTTATTTTGAATATCTCTGTGGAAAAACAAATATTGCAGTATAGGTTTATAAAAGAAAAAGTAATCATAGTAATCGAGTTAAAGAAGTTATATATTTAATTTTATACTTTTTAATTTTTGAAATTTTCTATTCAACGCTAGCATTAAGTTCTAAAACCTCAAATTAGATACACATACGTTTAAAGTTTTTTGCCAATATAAATTTGTAAAATTTTGGGTCAGTTATATTCAGGAGTTGAGTTAAACTCGATCTACATATTTAAATAAAACAACAAAAGGTGAAGCAAAAACATTAATCTTTTATTATTTCTATATTCATAAAAAAACATATCACATAAAAAGTAAGTTTTTCTTAACAACATGTTAAAAAATCTGATTTCGTTCGTCCCAAAAATTTTAATTTGCGTAAATTTTTTCTCATGTGCATTGTTTATTGTGTAAATCTGCCTATTACTAAGCAATTATGTGCGGCTTTCCAAAAACATTTCTTCAAAATGTTACACTCTAAGATGATGCATTTTTTATGATCAATTTGGCCTTTTAATTATTTTATTATAGTGTTTGTTATACTTAGTAACAGTACAGTTAGTGGAGTAATTGTTACACTTATATAAACATAGTGAATTCAATATGATTCCATAAGCATATTTCGTATTATCTTAAAAATCATCAGTATTTGCTGCCGCCGTAATACGAATATTTTTCACGTTGCATTTCCATTACATATATTAGTTATTTAGATCTGAGTGAACTTAGATTGGAAAGAAAGAAAGTGATCGGGATTTGGTTCGCGCGTGGACTTATAGAAAAAATTATTAAGATAATTTTAAAATTAATATAAGTAAAATCATCTGTTCCTATAATCATAAAATTAGTTTAATTTTTCCCAACTAAATAAAACTACGTTATGTAGTGTGATTTGAAAAGATCGAAGATCTTTACAAATTGCCCACCTGAAAATGTTGTCATACAATGAAACCTAGGTCGTGGTTAAGAATTTAAATAAAGTATACATAATACTGCATTATGTAGTTTCATTTAGTTGTGAAAAATTAAATTAAAATGAATTTCTACAAAATTAACGCCAAATATATTCAATACATAAATTAGTATTTTCTTATGTAAGCCCATTTTGTATTAAAATGTCAAATTGTATATCTTCTTATTTATTGGTCGATTACAATAAAACATATATGCTACCACGGAACCGACAGAATCCAACACTAAAAACTTCATCATAATCCTTTTAGCTGTTTTTGCGTGGTGAACGAATAAGTTTACAGACAAATGGACAAAAATACCAAAAACAGTATTTTTGTGTTTAATTACTTTCGTTATGCTCCCCAAAATTATTTTTATTGGAAATAATTTCAAGATACAAATACGTCTTTTCTGCAATTATATATTCACAATAGATTCGAATTTGAAATAATTTGAGAAAACAAAGTAAGCTTACAATGAAAACATACAACATACAAAATGTTTATGTGCGGAGGACAACTGAAAGCGACGTTACCTCCTCGCTTCTGCTCACATTGAGGTTGTTTACTTAAGCATCTACCCTTCCAGCATCACTCCACATTTTCACCAATATATATCGTGATGGAAAATTTCATCGCGCCATTTAAATATACACGATCTATTGATGTACATAGGCAGGCTAAATATTTGTGTAATTAATACGCGTCGGGTAGCCAGATATTTCCTTGTTGTATTACTGTTATGTAAATGAGTTCTTGAAAATACGAAATTCGCATATTTTCTGATGAAGTGAATCTATTGCGATGAAATAAAATCATATTGTTACATCTAGTTGATCATTATATTCATCTAAAATCACCATTCAAATTACTTTAGCAGTTTTTACGTAATGCAACAGATTCAAGCCAATTAAGGAAACATGACAAGTTTACATCGAAGTCAACATCGGAAAATTTTATGTGTAAAAGACGATTCAAAAAAGACATTTGAACTCACGCGTCTGTTTGAATTCAGATTGCTTATTTAAGCACATACCCCAATTATATCACACCATAGTTTACTGGCCATGCTACTTTGTTTTTATGTTATACTAATCTAGTTTAAATTAATTTTTGAAAATATTAAATTCGTGTTTTGTCTAATTGAAAAAAAACTTATTCCGCCGAAATAAAAACTAAGTATTACTTCAAATGAACCCCTACGTTTTTTTCAACATACTCCATCCAAATTGAGTCAGTAGTGATGTGATTTTTTTTTCAAAAAAAAAATACACAAACCGACAAACAGATAAAAATTTCGAAACAAGGTTTTTCTGCTCTATCACTTTTATTATTTGTATATATTAGGTTTTCATTATGAGACAAATCATAAACTGCCATAAGATATTCTTTGTAATTTTTATTTTTAGATTAATTGTTAAAAGCACACAACAAATTTAAAGCAATGAAAAGAGCTAATAACGAAGTTAATATCGTAAATAATTGCTAATATACATAGAAGTACTTGAGTGCACACTCATTGCGATGTAATAATAATGTATTGCCGTTTATGTATAAGATAATGAGAATATTATTAAAAAAATATACTTTTCAACAAATTCTGAAAACTTAATCCAATTAAATTTACATTTTTTTAAAGGCGTTCAACTTATTTCCACTTGAACGGAAAGACTTGAACAACTTTCGAAAAGTTCCTCCTCGCTAGCTTCTCGAGTGGACAGAAAACTTTTAATGATTTTTTTTCGATGACAAGCTTAATTGCAAAGAAATATTCGTAAATACGCCTCGGTAAATTCGACTGAATACTAAGCACGCTTAGTATTTGGATGCTACCAGGCATTATAAATATTTAATTACCTATGGTATTACTGTAACAAATGTTTAAAATGTACTCGTAAATTGAAATATTTTCAAGTTTACACTTGATTGGATATGTGTGCATAAGATACGTATGAAATAAGCAGTATTGAATATATTTGGCGTTAATTTTATGGAAATTCACTTTAATTTAATTTTTCAAACAAACAAAGGTAGAGTCTTTACAATTTGTCCACATGAAGATGTTGTCATACAACGAAACCAAGGTCGTCGTAAATAAAGTAGAAAGAATACCACATCACGTAGTTTCATTTATAAACAATGTAGCAAGTTTATTGCATAAATTCCATCAATAATTATTTTCTTGAATTTAAAAAAGGTTTAAGCCATAGAAATATTTGCATGATGCATAAAAGTTAATTAAAATACGAATCTTATAAATTACTTGTAATTTTTTTATCAAGTACCCATCTGTGTTAACTGTGAAAACTACAAAAGCTGAGGAATATGTTTCAAAAAGAGAATTAAAGTAGGCATGTTTGATAAGATTAATCCACAGATAACTTCCCACCTTCTAATTCTTTGTAGTACTGTTTCTATCGAGGCTATAAAACAATATAGTTTATAAGGAAGCAAATATGCGGTGCAAGTTATTAACTCGTAATAGTATTATTACAATCGAGGCTTACCAGGTCCCTCGATCAATCAACTAATGGAAATCTATCTTCCTTGCGCTTATTTGCAAGCTTTAATAATATGTCATGGAATAATGCCTTCAATATAAAGCGGCAAATAATAGCTAATCTAAGTGTGTTAGTGTGATGAGAATAAAATGAATGTTGTCATTTAAATTAAATATGCGTGGGAAGGAAAATTACAATGGAAAATTTAGTTATTTGTCTCTGTATATTATTTTTGAAAGGTGTTTTTGTCGATACGCTCTATCTTCCGTAATACTTCATAAAAACCAATGATTGAGTTATTATTTTGGAGATTACCTTCACCGTTAATGACGAAAAACAAACAAAATGAAAATTTCAAAATTACTTTTGTAATTAAATTTTTAATAATCTATATATTATTTCTCAAAGGTATTTATATCGCAAACAGAGCCATCTATTGACAATCTACTGAACTAATATTAACCTCACAGTTTCTGATCCAAACATGCTTTTCCAAATGATAAGAAGGCAGTTCCCAATAAAGGTAGCTTTCGCTATCACCATTAATAAAGTGCAAGTCAGATGCTTAAAAGGAATGTATTTACCAGAACCTGTTTTCCACATCGACACTCTTTTTATTATTGATATTCTTGTTTGTTAAACAAACATATAATCAAAAAATATATAACGACCACATTATACACTCAAAGAAGTTTAAAAAAACATATCTCAGAAAGCCTATATCTGCTTTTTTAACGTTTTTTAAGAAATCATGGTGTACGTAATCATAATATTTTTCTTACAATGAGACTTTTATTATTACTTATCAAAATAAAATACTTTTTACTTATTTATTTTCACGTTATATTGTCCTTCGATGATTTGCGAAATGTGGCGCTTGCGAATTTGGAATTTCAGCGATTTATCACGCTATATTGCCATTCGGTGATTTGCGAAATATGGCGCTTGCGAATTTTGAATTTGAGCGATTTGCGAGTGATTTAGGAATTTTCACGTTATATTGCCATTCGATGATTTGCGAATTATGGCGCACAGTCCAACTAGTTTTTCTTTAAGTAGCTAATATCATTTATTTATTTACAGACTTTATTGTAATTGGTAAATATGACGAATTTATTGTTATGAGAGCAATCTCTTACAGCCAAACAAAACATCATTCCAGTCCAATTCGAATTGAGCAGCTAGGAATATAGAACTCGGGGCTCCGCAGTGCGCTGTCTACCGTTGTACGCCTGTAATCAACCCAACATATCACGGCGACGACTTTATATGTTAATTTGTTAATATACATTGAATATTTAAGGATAATTTACTTATATTGTTTGAACGGTCTAACTAACACATAAACGCTAATGGTTGATGCTCTTTGTTTCCTTGGTTTATTTACACGATTACAAGTAACTCAACCTCTGTATTTAATTTTAATGAAAATCAACATAAAGAATAAATACCTTCTTATTCTTTATGTTGATTTTAATTAATTGCAGGTTTGTAACAGATTTTTTTTTAATATTTATGAGCCTTTTTAACTTCGTTACATATACCGTAAATTTATTCTTTTTTGGTAGGAGAGATTCACTTCATTGGCTAGTTTCATTTTACTGTACTTGCTTAATAGCTTCATCCTTCACGCAAATATTTTGGTGAATGTATCCAAATAAAAGAAAAAGTATGCATAATTTAGCTTGTAATTAATTTAATTTACATTCGAAAAAGATACCTAGGTATTGTTATTAGCATAAACCTAGATTTTTCGGATAATTCATGATAAGCAATATAATTATTTATGTTATTTGTTTTTCAGAATTTTATTATCTATACTGAGAAAAAATAAAATGAATTTTAACCAGGTAATATGTATCAATAGGATTGCTGAAAGTTCTCATGGGGAAGACGATGAACATTCAGGAACAGTTAAGTCTGTTTATCATTTTCTTTCACGAAAGATAAATACATGAATGTAATTTTTTACCCTATGCAAATTTTTACCTAGTAGCACTATTCATACAAAGTATAAAAATTTAAGTTTTGATTTTTTAACGGACTATAAAATAATGTTTCCACAGTACTTATACATATTAACAGGAGTGTGACATCGACGAGACAGAAGGAGCGTAATTTTTAAAAATAGTTTAGTTTTCTGTGTTTTTCAAAATTGTAATTATTTTTTGTTCCTTTTTTAATTTTATATTAGGTTTCCGTATTTCAAAAGGAATGGAACCCTCGTAACGCGAGTTCAATTCATATCTGAAATTTTTTTAATTTTTTGAATTCACATACTGTGCTTGTTGTTTGTCTTCTCCCGCAACTAAAAAATAACTTTAAAGTTTATTAAATTTTATACATCTTTACTTTTCACATTTTTTGTTTAGTTTTTAAAGAAAACATTTCATAATACTACCGTATTTCACTTTTAAAGAAAATATTTCATAGTACGATAGTATTTCAGTTGTAAAGAAAACATTTCATAGAAGAATACTGGTTTTCATTTGCGTACTTATTTATTCATTACGAAATCGTTCTGGAAAATCGAAGAAAAACAAAGTAGAAATCTTTTAAATTAACATCAAATGTGAGTCATCATATATGTAAACCACAGGAATTTATCTTAATGCTTAAACAATAAAAGATAAGTTGTTGGAAATTAAAATAGACATTTTGCGCCGACAATTTTGATGATAATGTCTTGATGCTGAAGCAGTATTGTTTATTATCTCAATCTTTCTTCAAATACTAATGGAGAACATATTTTATGTTTGCTTTACGTAGACCACAATTCAGTGTCATGATGAATTGTCAGAAAATTTACAAGCCTTTATTTAGACACACATGTAAGTGAGGAAATTTTACTATAAGTCTGCTTATAGGAATCCATGCTTATTTACGCGTGAAATACGTTCTATAAAGTTGAAAAATATACTTTAGATAAATTGTTAGCACCTTAGTAACCTTTTTACAAAATATTACAGTTCAGGTCATATTGAACAATTACTCTCGGTTAATTGAGCTTAGATTCCTTCACATTAAAAAAGTACCTAAACATTTTCTTTTTAACTTTCCATGGCTTCCAGTAGCTGATCAGTTAAATATTGAAGTTTTTTTCCATATTTATAAAACCATATTTTATAGTACTTGTCTAGAGCATTCATAAATATTCTGTAAAGCTTAAGTCTTCTCTGTATGTTTACGTTGACTAATTTAATTTTGTTGTTAGCACATTGTTTTATTTACTTCAGTAATGGTATTATATACTGGTACATTTACTAGACGGTTCACAATCGATAGATTAGTATTCCGTATAAACTGTCACGTATTAATCTGTATTGCGTGTTTTATTGTTATTTCTTATTAAATTTGTAGATCATTTCTGCCTTTTATCGTTGAATAATCTCGGGTTATTTATAAGTTTAAAGACGAGATTTATACAAAATAAGTAAGTACATTTTCATGAATATACATACATATCGACTAATGGATTGAATTGGTAATATAACGAATAACTAGCAAAAGACACAGGAAGATAGAAAAAAAATGTTCTAAAATATATAAATTTAAAATATTTTATGTAGCTTAATGGACAAGGAAATATTTTTAAAAGCATAACAAAATTAACAAAATATAATGACAAATTTTAGGGTAAATTTGTTTTCAAATATACATATTTTTGAGTGGATAGAAATAGATATAAATATTAGAAATTTAATCGTGTAGGTCATATAAATTGTGTTTTCAGAAGAACGTATAGATTTTCAAGCACTTTAAGAGCGGAATGCAGAATTTCACCGTTAAGATTAAAACGAACCCTTTTCAACGATGAACGACAGAAAACCTTTTAAAATTCCTGTATTATTTATAAATATTATTGCTCCTTTTTATAGACGTAGTACTCAGTAGCTACCACCAATTTCCTATTTAATTTGTATTGTAATCAGTTATAGTTTAAGTTTAATTGACTGAGGAAATTAAAATTGCTTAGTATTATAAATAATAGTTTAGTATTATATGTGGTTATCAATTAAAATACTGCAATTCATGTGATATTTCAATTAATTAATTTTTTTCTTTATGAAACTTTATTGTAAACTTAGAAAAGTAAGTATACATTGGCAGACTTATTGTTACAAAAGCGATATTTTCAACGGCAACGAATCAAGTGAGAAAAATAAGTACTGTGGTAGACTGGAAATGATTGTTAAACGATAATTAATGACATTTAAAAACAGAGTATATTTATACAGGGTTAAATACGAAAAACACTGTATTAATATAAAATAAAATAAAACAAAACAAAGCAGAGATACATTAGAATAGGGAAGTGATAATAGTGAGGTATAGAAGAGATTTCGATCTGCCGGCTATGAGAGGTAATATAACCTCAGACTAATTTAAACACAGACACAATAATAACGCAGTTACAATTATATTTTAAACACACAGACAATGGGAGCACAGTTACAAATATATTTTAAACACAGGGACAATGAGAGCGCAGTTACAAATAGATTTTAAACACACAGACAGTGCCAGCACACATATAAATATATTTAAACACGCAGACAATGAGAGCGCAGTTATAAATATATTTTAAACACATAGATAATGAGAGCGCAGTTACAAATATACTTTAAACACCCAGAAAATGGAAGCGTAGTTATACAAATATTTTAGACACACAGAAATTTGGAGCTCAGTTATAAATATATTCCAAACACAGAGACAACGGGAGCTCAGTTTGTATATTTGTATTTATTTGATATGATAGTGTGGTGGCGTAAACGGTAAAGGATTCATCACAGAACGCAAATATATACTGAAGGCTTTTGAGACTGTTCCTGTTTCTAAAACTTTATTCAAGGTCGTCGGCTGACTAGTAATTGAATGCAGGTTGGAGGCTTAACGAGATTATTAAGGATATTTTATAAAAAATCATTATATTGACATTGAATAATAAAAAATTACATGGTGTGTTACAGTTTTTAAACTATGTGTTCCGATGACCTAAGTATCGTATCTGATAACATTATTTTTGAAATATATGAACGGTTGTATTATATCCTAGTGAAATAAATGTCTTTTATTAAATTAAATGTAGCTATATATTCGTAGACGAAAGCTTCCCATTATATAAATACACGGAGTGTTTGCAAAACGATCAGTTTGAATAATGATCTTCAACTAGTATTGATGCGAGCAATTTATAATAATTTGGACACAGCTGGCGACGCCCTAATACTAATAAATTTATGTCGACCCGAATGTCGAGGTGAAAGGCGATGATGGAGTGTCGTTAAGATCTGCGACGAAGCATCCCTTTCCGTATTTTGAATCACTTTTCGGGTTTGATACCTTTTTTGATTTGCTCTATACCTCGTAAACAGGACATTTATTTATAAAATATCGATTATTAAAACTGTTAAATTAAATTTAAATTTGAAAATGCAGTAGTACCAATATAACAGAAATGGAGATTAATTTGAAAAAAATGGTGCAGGCGTTGCTACAGAAAGGCGGATCGGAATAAAAATATTCAGGCTTATTTCAGTATAAAAGTATTTGTAAAACGTTTTATTAAAATTAATCAATTCTTAAAAAAAAATTAAAATTTTGTAGAAATTTAACCTATTTGCCTAGGTTATCAATAAACTTGTTGATGTTTAATTATTGATGGCTTATATTATTAACGCTCGTAAAGTGGTCCTCGAAAGATGAGATAATTATAATATCTTTATTTAGCTATCATTTAGTATGAATTCCAATTCACAGCGTGTGTTCGTTTGATGTCATTGCCTTATTTCTGGAAAATATTCATCAAAATACGTTCCTGCGTATAATAAAGTGTTATAATTACACGGCTACCGCCAGAAAATTTCCTGGAAATACTATCCATTCACGAGTATATGGAAATAGCGTTTTATTTTATTTTTTTACGATATTTCTTTTCGATTTCTTGCGTATAAAGGCAATGTTGGATAAAAATAATGGGATAGCAATACTTACTTGTTTTTGCCATACTTGCACTGTGTCAAGTTCAACAAGACGAAACATAAATTTTGTCGTTTCAGGATTGTTCCGTCTTATCTGTGGGGAATGAGATAATCCGATTGGTCTTGGAGTAATACTAGCCTCATCATACCTATGTCGTAATAGCTTGCCCACAATATAAACAACTACCTTTAAAAATTATAATACCTCTTTTTTATATAATTTTTTTTATTTGACTCTGCTTATAGTCACATCCTTCTGTCTATGTTATTCTTTGTTTAAACAAGTGTATGTAAACATTAGTTGTAATCACATTTTTTTTACATTTCATAAGGGTATAATACGTCTATTTCACATAACGTCATTGTTCGTTGAGTACTAGTAAAGTTTCCAAACATCTTTAGCTAATAAGTACCAAGACGTCTTCAGTTTCGATGTTGTGTAATTTTGTTAAACTTGCTTTGCTCCATTATTAACACATTTTCTTTGCTTACTATATCCGGAGTTGGTATTTTATCCAAAATCAGTGATTATTAATTTTACCTAAGTTATTAATAATATTATGAGGTTTTTCTGTCTCTAAGTTGCATTTTCACCGTTTTAATTTTTCCTCTCTTATAAGTAAGCTTAATTTACAACTTTGATTATTACAATCGTTCAAAATTTATTCTTTCTGAAAAAAAAACAAAATAACATAAACATATAAGTTAATGTTATTTTTGAAGTATATTCTCTTAGCCTCTTTATTTGGGCCCTAACTTTTGATTCTTGCAAATTTTTGTTAAAATAAAAAATAAATTGAAAATATGTGTCATTACAATTTATTAATGATCGTAATTTCTAAATATTTTATTAGACAAGGAAATCTTAAAGGACGATTTGGCAATTAGTTCCATATTTTTGTAATAGCTGACTTAAACTCATCACGCGATTATGCGATATTCAGCGAAACTTCGACCTGCAAATGAGATGGCTATATATAAACAGGCCCTATATGATCAGTATTCTTGTATATAAATACACATAATCGGTAAAATGTAAATATAACACTGACTACTTCGATCATTCCTGATCGATGACCTGATTAAACTATCGTTGAAAGTGTTACTAACGAAATGGATTATTAAAACTAGTTATTAAATGAACAGGTGTATTATATTCCAAATAACAAGATTCAATTTAATTAAATATATATTCAGTTAAATATATGAATATTCTACCTCGCCGAAGTTAAAAGCTGATGAGAAAATAACCATTTTAAAAATAACCTGTAATAATGGGACTATGAATGAGACCTAATCTATTTCAGTTGTATCCCAAAAACATATAAGTTCAAATGAAAAATATAGTCTAGACTAGGGAAAAAACCATACTAACGTAAATTTTCGCATCATTTTGTCTCTGTTGCGCGCATAAAGGAAATAAAACACTATAAATATCGATGCGGCCAAAAGGGTGAAATTCGAATTCGATTTGAGCCCACAAAAGCTCAAGCAGCTATTACATAATAATATCCTTAAGTTATCGCTTGAAATTGGGTCATAGAAACGACGAAATTTGGCTATTTGCGAGCTTAGTCCGCCCGCTCTACAGCCACCCTCCGCCCTGTTGAAAGTCGTAACAAATGGCAGAGACGTATGAATAAAAATGTGGACGAATATTTGTTTCTGTCTCTTCTGAGGTTAAAGTGTAATCTAGTTTGAGATATTTGGGCTAGAGGTATGCGGGTAGGTTTTGGAATGGTTATTTATGATGGTGGTAAATGAAAAATGTACGACGGACATATTAGAAAAAGCGGAATCCTATAACAATGAAACTGAAATAGATCACGGAAAGAAAATACTCGTAATCAAAGTGTAACAAGAGTAAGATCTTTTATAAATGATGTTTAACGTAAATAATGCGTGCCTTACAAAACAGGAATAAAAATATACCAGCAAGTTCAAGATTTTCAATTAATTATACTTACAGGCAAAACTTACAAAGTGAAAAATTAATATTATGGAATTTGTAAAAAAAGCTGATAAATAAATGTACCATTTTACATTAATTTGTAGCTATAAATAATAAAGTAAATAAAACACTTTACAAGCTGCTGCTTTTTTAAACATATTTTAAAGGTTTGTTTCGCTTATTTTTACATTTAATACAATTAAACTGTTTTTTATTAGTGCAAGTACATAAAATATGTCGATATAAAATATGTTTTGTATAAAAATGTTTCATATGGCTTGTATTATACCCAGCACTACAAAGTTTTTATTTTATGATTTCTTTATTGTTTCTTATGAGTATGTGCTATATTGCACTATATATTGAATAATCTCTCTGTTTATATTTTAAACATGGGAATAATTTCAGATATAGTACGAAATATTTAATACATGAATTTGACTTGCACTTGATCCCTTTTTTAAACCTGGCTTTATGAACTTTGTTTAATCGGTCAATACGATATTAATTATAATGGTTTTTTATTCACACATCAAATACTCGAACTTTTTCATAACATGTATTAAACTCGAAATATAACATTTAATATTTTCATTATTGTCTTCAGAATTTTTAAATATTATATTAACAGCTATAAATATGAGTAATTTTTCGGATTATAAAAGTATGCAGCAAAATTAATTGATGAAGGTTCAATTTGAAATGCTTCGCTGGCAAACTTAATTGTCGTCCTTAATTGAATCGAGGAAACTTGACAAAATAATCCCAACCGCCCAACTGAAACTAGTAACATTAAAAGATAATTGAATCGATCTTAAACTATGCGGTTTTGAAAATACTGCTATAACACGATCTCATTGAAATTATTAGTTCGCTTCAGTGAAAATCTTGAACGCTAGTGAAATGCCGTGTTGAACCATTCAATTTTGGATTATCTACCTGTGTGATTGGATATCTTAATAGGGTACTAATTTCTGCGTAATACGTTATTCCAGATCACTGAATTAATTGGCTCTTTACTTTAATAACGGATAGTTTGCTAAATTTAGTCCGTCTCTTGCGATTACAAAGTAGGTATTAATAGGTTCCGCCACCCTACTCAATCTGTTGGGTTAGGTAATATAAACCACAACAAAGCATTGTTAAAGTCATCATTATATATTTATTTATTTTATCAAATTTTAACAAACTTCGTCGTCGTTTGACAAATTAATTACACATTTGGAATATAGAACCACGAGCATCACCTGTGACTTCGTTAAATGCTAATTCGCCCGTTTAAAAAAATGTTATGATCATACAATGGAGATATAAAGATTGTAATTAATCGATGACTTGACAAAGAAGTTGTTTATTTAAGTAAAATAGCAGCACTACCATTTAGAGGCGCTCTGAGGAAAATTTGTGTTGCTCCTTAAGAAACTATATGTTTTTTCTGAAGAAAAAAACCATTCTATGTGTTATTACTTAATACGTTTTATAATTGTACGAAATTTGAATTAAGAATTGGTTCATTCGTTAAAAAGTTACTAATTAATAAACAAATAAAAAACTTTCATATTTAGGCAAATTCTAAATTCTGCACGCTACTTTGTCCGTGTGGACTTAAATAATGTGGCCTATGTATAATTTCAGGTTATAATTTTATTCTTGTTCCGTTTTTTTTAAATCTTATCACGTTCAGTCGTAATACTATGATCGAGTTATGAAAGTGCGAAAATTTTTTAGCTGTACTATCGTAATAACGTTTCGAGTTGAGAATTCGGTATACACATCATGAGTTAATGCATATCGCAAACCAACGTTCTGAATTTGCCTTACATACATTCTATGAGATTAAGAGGGAAATTAATGAATATCATAAAAGATGGAAGTTATCTCTAAGAACATACTTCAGATCCAGGCTATATTGTATTCGTTGCCAAATTTCGTGCAGATCCGTTCAGAAATTACAGAGTTATAAAGTAACGAACACCTTTCCATCTATTTATATACTCGTATGAATCCATCTATCTAAAGGTTCGTATTTATAATATAACTTAGAATATTACAAATACATTAAATACAAAAGTCAGATAACGACTAATCAATTAAGATATTATAACAGACTGTGAATAATATAAAAAGAACAACAATCGTATACGGCACGTTGTAGATTTTATATTAGCAGAAGGAAAAGTCTAAATTAAGAGCAGAAGAAAGGAAAACCACGACCAATATAAATTCATGCATATGGGAAGTAATAACCCCTTAAGTATAATATTATATCCATAAAACCGAAACGAAATTTAACCCAATGTAAATATAAACATTAAGCGATTTTGAAAAGTGGAATTATACATAAGTGACTCAATATTAATATCGTGATTTTTCTCAACGTAGATGCCTTAAGTTCACACGAGGCATTGGGAAAAACTCAAAATTATCACAAGAACAAAGTGTCGTCAACAGTTTGTTATCTCAAAATAATAAACTGTTGACGACACTGACGTTGTTCTTAACCAATTTTTATTATATGTTTGAACACGAAAGATAAGAATAACATTTTTAAGACATCTTAGAACTCAAATTTAATCTTATATTATATAAGAGTGTAGCTCTGATATAAAAATGAACCTATTTTAATAATTATTGATGTACGAGTATAAATTTTAATTAACTCATTTCTATTATATGTTGGAACACAAAAGAAAATAATTTTTTAAGACATCGTAGAATTCAAGCTTAATCCCATGTTAAATGAATGTAGCTCTGATATAAAAATTAACCAACCAAAATAAAAAATTAATAAATAAATGTTAATTAAAATAGAACCAACAAGTTATCACCGTGAGAAAATTAGGTTTCAAATCAAAATTGTAAAAACATAATGCTTATGAATTAATGGGTGTAGATTTGGATCTGTCACAGGCAGAACTTTTGGAAACCGTTTGATCTAAGAAGTGGAAATTTGTACCCTAATTGTAGATATTATAAATCAAAGTAGGACGAAAAAGTGTTCTAAATCTAAGGGCTAAGGGTTCAACAATATCTAATGTTTCAGGTATTTTTTTTCAAAATAGCAGCAATGCCATTTAGAGGCGCTATAAGGATTTACAGGACTTTAAAAAAAACTAAACAATCGCTGCTCCTATTCAGGATTTCAAAAAATACTGGACTAAAAAAATCTGAAATGTTCATAATGAGGTCTATGTTTACGAAGGGTTATCGTATAGTGTGATCTAATATTTTTGTCATAAACAAATATGTTATTTAAATTTCAATTATAAAAAAGTATTGAATTAAAGAAAAATTAGTGGCTCAAATAAATTATTTAATAGTTGATCATTTTAATTTCAATATTTATTAAATTATAAAAACGCTAACATAATATGGTTTATTCGAACGGTCTATGTTTATGCTCTGGATTGAGCGCGAATTATTTTCGGTTATTGTTATTTACGACTTTCTTGGAAAAATTATTTAAACCATGGCTCGCGAAAAAATGATGTCATTATACAAAATAGAGGAAGCCAACGAGAATTAGGACTTAAAATCGGAAAAAAGAACAAAAAACTAGATGAATGGACCACAGAATAAAAATTCCAATTTAATATTTAATAAGTTCGAAGTTTCTCTTTCATTAACTTATAATGTCATCAAAAAGGATTTTAATATACGTATGTAATTTGACTATCTGGGATATTTGCGGAGTTATTGGAGTGATATTTAAAGGAACGAGTACAATAAGTTACAATATTCAAGGACTATGTGCTCTTTGTACATAGTATATTGTATATATATTTACATATATATATATATATATATATATATATATATATATATATATATATATATATATATAATTTATGTTCAGTTTCAAGGAAAATTTAAAAATTTCATAATTAAAATGAGAACATATTCATTAAGGTAAAACATATCGTATCCTAATATACTTTTCGTAATGAGAAGAACAAATACAAGCTAGAGATAACGAGATATAACGTAATTCTGTTGAACACGAGTTGTTAGTGTCGTTTAACATTCTAATTAGATAAGCTATAAAACATAAGAAAAATTTGAAGATACGTTTTTTTCGCATTCAACAACGTGAGGTTCTGAATAAAAGGACAAAATGAAACCGAAAGAGGATACCGGTAAAGGAAATAAAATTGTTTGGAAAAATGGTGTCGAATACGAAATGGTTTCTCCCGAAGGAGGTTGGGGATATGTGATTTGCTTCGCTCTCATCCTTATATTTGTAAGTGTTTTAAAATCGTTATTTATGCATTTTTTATCTTTTCATTGCATAAGCGACTTAAATATTGTTAATTTAGATTAGGTTATGGTTTCTAATCATGATGGTCACCGTATATAATGTGAAAGAAAATGTTGCTATTTATTCGTTTAATAATAATATACACAGATGGAAAAATTACATTTATTTGAAATCAATTTTGGGGTTAGTTTTTAAATTAGTCATTAACATTTTATTCTAAAACAAGTTTTTCAATTAAAATACGTGCACACTGCCTTAAAATTATTTGTATCATCAATAGATAGGCCTCTTAGAGATGATTAAACAAAAGTAAGGGACATTTTAAGTACAGAGTACTTTACTTTGAGTTAGATTCTAATGCAAGTGCAAAAATGCAACGTTACAGAAGAGGAGTTAGAAGTTTCTAAACCTCGTAAGTTTGTCAAAGTTCAATATAAATTTATGAAAATTGGTAAAATTGCATTTGAATAAAAATGAAATAGTATCACATCATCAAATTAATTGAATTATTACCAGTTTTTAAGATATCGTCCCTTGCATTTGTTTTAAAATAATATTATTGTTCATAAAAATATAAAAATATAATCACTTAATTATATTTTTAATGTAGTATCACTTACTCAGATACTCACCAGCTACCGGGGTTTCTGCTCTGAAACTATAATTAAATTTATAATATTTTCAGGAATCATATAGATTTGTAAAATTTTTGGAAATTTTCATCCTTTTTTTTGTCGATGTTTTGAGTAGCAAACTTTTATAAGCTGGACCTAAATTTTAAAATTTTTAACAATATTTTGTATGGTTATTTGTGTATTATTTCCAAAATATTGTACGCACTTATAAGTAGTTTCTTCAATTTCGTGATTAATTTTAAAAAAATCTTTAGCTTCATCGTCGGCTTCACTAATTTTACTCCACATAACTTTATCCCCATTGGTATTTTTTTAGGCAAACTTAAAATTCAAAACAAAATATTGAGCAATTTCTCTTATTTTCTAAGACTTTGTATCAGGTGTCGCCATACAGAAAGCTATACTCCAATGATCTGGAGTATAAACCAAAACGTTTTTGGTTTTCCTTTTAATAGCAGAGTAGATACTGTCTGCTTCGTTTTGGGTAAGGAAAAACAACCTAACCTAACCTATAGATAATATTAACTTTAAATTGCCATGTAGCGTATATATACATAATAAAAACTATTCGGTTTCCATTTTGGCCCCAAAATTATCTGACAAAAATACTCTCTTGAACCTTATTTTCTATGAAATTAAAAATACTTTCGTTATTTGTTCATCCTAGCAATAAAAATATCCTTATCGATCAGCCTTATCAAAAGGTCAGACAGACGTTATCGGTCAGTCATGTGAATAGTTATAAAAATGTAATTTTCTTTTATGATAGAAGGTGCTAACATTTCCATGGATTAAATTTTGTATTCTTTGCAAACCAAAGGTATATAAAACCCGCAAGTTTATAGGACATCATTTTATCTAATCCTATAAACTTGCGGGTCCTATCTTTTTCTTTTAAATGCCAGTGATAGTTGGATATTCGCTCCCCTGAAGAAATTCCAAGATTTTAAAGGCATAACATACTATACATTTTAGGAATATGAAAAGAAACAATAAAATTCTTGTTGATAATGTCATCATATTTTTGCAGTCTTTACCCTACAATCTTTTTCTATGTTTTTTTATATCACGCCACTTAATATATTTAAACATTCGCATTAAAGTCAAAGATCCACTTTCTTTGAGAGTAAAGGATATCTTTGAAGGGTAATTCAAAAGTATTCAGGACCTATTTCAAACTTATCTAAAGCTGTTTTTACAAAGTTGCAACTTATGGATAAAGTATTAATGCACATGTTTTTGCAAACTTTAACTAATAGTTATATCATCTTCTGACTCCGTTAAAGAATAATGGAGAGTACAAATTCGTTTAGTATTTTTCAGAAACTCTGCTTTTATTATCTTAACATAATGAAATACTATCTTTTATCTTATACCTTTCATCAGTATTTAGTGTTTTTGTTAAATATATTAATTATTATTTTTAAATAATTTTAATGGGGTGTAAGGATATGATCATCTTAAAGAACGAACAACTAAATCTTAAGTATCAACCTCAAATCATATCCGTGGAGTGTTCATTGAAGAATAATACCCAATATATGATAGATGAAATTCTCAAAACATATCTAGAGAGTTATTGTTGGAGAAATATAACCAATCTTTTATTTGATTTGAATCGGGTTTTTTCGCGTTAATTATCTATTTAATGAGTAAACCTAGACATTATAAACTAAGTATTCACTATGTCCCGACGTTTCAGACTGATTGCATAGCCTGTGGTCACGGGAAGACTGAAGATGTATAGGAGTCACACCTACACACTACACTGACGGTGTCATGACACTTGGATTTATGTACACATCGCGAACACCTAGTTGCAATCACTGGATTCTAAGCCGCCGAGAGTTTGAATCCGTCTTCACGGTTGAAATTTGGATGTTTTTTAATTTCAATCGCTTCCCGTATAATCCTCTTGAAATAATGAGGCTCAGAAGAAATAACCTTGGGGTCATGAAGTTCGGTCCAGTGATTGAGCCCCGAATCAACTAAGTGTTCTGCTATAGCAGACTTATTTATCTGGCGGTTCTTTACACCTGCTATGTGTTCCTTCATGCGTTCGGCGATTGTCCTTTTTGTCTGACCTATGTAGGAAAGACCGCAGCTGCAGTCGATTTTATAGACACCTGGCTTCTGCAATGGAATTACGTCTTTTGGTGTCCGCAGCTGCTTGGCCATTGTTGTAAGAGGGGTGTATATCGGTTTTATTGAAAACCGTCTGAGTAGGTTTCCAATCTTATCCGTCACCCCTTTTACATAAGGTAGAAAAGCCGGTTGTCTGATCGCCTCGGCGTATTTAATTCCAGCGTGCTTAGCATGCAATCTCTGTGTTCTGTAGCCATTCATATTTAGTACCTCCTGGACATGCTGTAGCTCATTCTGTAGATGTTCAGGGTCACAGAGGTCATGAGCTCTGCGCGTTAGTGTGGAGACTACTGACTGAAGATGAGCAGGATGGTAATGTGATGCAGCGTTTAAGTATCTGTCTGTGTGAGTCGGTTTCCGGTATACAGTGTGAGCCAATGTTCCATCAGGTCTCGCCATTACCTTTACGTCCAAAAATGCCAACGTCCTGTTCTCCTCCAGCTCATAGGTGAACTTAATCCGAGGATGAATCGAGTTGAGATATTCATTCACCTCGTTAGCACTTCGGATCCTTCTGTCCAGGATACAGAAAATGTCGTCCACGTACCTCTTCCATAGTTTTATACCATAGGCCGCACTGTCTATCAGCTGTTCGAAATATTCCATCCAGATGTTGGCAAGTGCTGGGGCCACCGTTCTACCCATAGCGACACCATCGATCTGAAGATAGTGCTGACCCTGGCACAAAAAGAAGTTTCCGTCCAAACAATGTTCCAAAAGTTTCCCATATTGGTCTGGTAATTCGAGATCACCCAGCATCTGTCTGACCACATCAAGACAGTCTTTTAACGGAACGTTGGTAAACTGTGACTCGACATCAAAGCTTACCATTATGTCTTCTGGTTCCAACCTTATGTCCTTAACAATGGCGACAAAATGCCGGGAATCCTTGACGAAGGATGAGGTGTTTCCTATATATGGGTGCAATATTTCAGCTATATGTCTGGCCAACCTGTACGTCGGCGAATCAATTTGACTCACTATAGGTCGCAAAGGAACCTCGGCTTTATGAATCTTAGGTAATCCGTACAATTTTGGTGGTTTAACTATAGCCGGCCTGTGTAAATATTGGTATTCATCCTCCATAAATAGATCCTGAAATTCGTGTATAGCTGCCCTCATGCGTCTTGTAACTCTGGCCGTTGGATTATATGATACCGGCTTATACACATTACTGTCATTCAACAACACACGTACCTTATTATTGTAGTCCTCGGTGTACATCACCACGGTAGCATTGCCTTTATCGGCCTTAAGAACTAACAATTCCTCATTTTCCCGTAGGTTCTTAAGTGCTTGCCCCTCACCCGCAGTGACATTGGGTTTCTGAGGACGACAGTTACGCAACACCCTTGATACATCTTGTCTCAGCGTTTCCGCGTCTATTGGTGGTATTCTGTTGCGAACGATTGTCTCCTCTACACCGCTGATAACTTCCTTATACGGTATTTGTTTAGGTGTCATAGCAAAGTTCAATCCCTTCTCAAGAACGCTCTGTGTGTCATCATCCAAACTCGAGTGAGTTAAGTTAACTACCGTGTTTGTTAACTTGTTTGTTGTATTGTTACCCGAATGCTGGTTCTTCACTACTTTGGCACGCGACAACAACCTATGAAATTTGTTATCATGTCCCTCGGTACACAATTCGAACTTGCGACTAGCTCGTAAATACGTAATTCGGTCACACAATTCAAAGTCATTTCTTGATAACACAACACTGCACTCCGAGTGAAGGTCATAAAGGTCACACTATACTTTGTTCAAATTAAACCGTTGATTTCTAATTCATTGTTTAAGAAGGCGGACACTCGCGTTTCGTAGAATCTTATCGGAATATGCAATGTCACTACGCGGTTTAATGCGACAACACGTAGGTATTAAGTCCCAATTCCTACATTTAGTTAAAAATGTATTATTTTTAACTAAATTTAAATAGTAGATTCGGGGCTCAATCACTGGATCGAACTTCATGACCCCAAGGTTATTTCTTCTGAGCCTCATTATTTCAAGAGGATTATACGGGAAGCGATTGAATTTAAAAAACATCCAAATTTCAACCGTGAAGACGGATTCAAACTCTCGGCGGCTTGGAATCCAGTGATTGCAACTAGGTGTTCGCGATGTGTACATAAATCCAAGTGTCATGACACCGTCACTGTAGTGTGTAGGTCTAGTGTGAACGCGCCTTAGCTTTCTACAATCAACCAAGTGGGGGTAGTTTTGAAAAACACTCCCGCGTCGCAGCGGTGACTCCTATACATATTCAGTCTTCCCGTGACCACAGGCTGTGCAACCAGTCTGAAACGTCGGGACATAGTGAATACTTAGTTTATAATATCTAGGTTTACTCATTAAATAGATAATTACCGCGAAAAAACCCGATTCAAATCAAATAAAATATGTGTTTCGAATCGCGAAAGTTTAAAAAAGTCTATAACCAATCTCTCATATAACCGATCTCTCATATATTAAAATTTCAAAATATTTCCGAGGAGTTATCGTAGGAGGAATATAACCAATCTATCATTGATAGAAGTCTCAAAACCTATTTCAAAAGTTATCGCTGTAGGAATATAGATTAATAAAGCTGCCAATTATCATGGTATTAAGCTACGGGATCGCTCCTGTGGATGAAGGCCCAATTTTATGATTTATGTGTAGACTTAAGAAGACATTATATATATATATATATATATATATATATATATATATATATACATAAATTTTCAATACCAATTACATTAATTTCAGTAGTAACTTAATTGCAATTTTATTTTCTACCTTTAAATTTTTAAAATATTTCAGAGTTCCAGCGTAAGTCATATGTCATGTTTTGGGCTTATTTACAATGATGCCCTGAAAGAGTGGAAGCAAGGTACCAAAGAGATTAGCTTTGCAAATGGCGTCTCTTCTATGACGTTGGCATTTACAGGTACACTTTAGTTTTTTTCGCCTATATTGAAAATAATTTTCATTTCGCGCCAATGTAAACACGAAGAAATTTATATCAATTGTAATATTAAAAATGTATTCCTTAATCGGAGAGCTTTTTAGAATGGATCTATAAAGATAATATGTTAGAGAAGACAAAGAATTTCACTGCAAATTTTGTTTTTTTTGTTTTCTAATTTCTTCATGAATTTAAAAACAATATTAGTAGAGATGTTTAAAAGCTAGATTCTTAGATATATTAGACAAAAATATGATAAAGTAGAATATATAGAAGTATGTTTCTGATGCATGAATATAAAGAAAGTGTATATACAGTATCCGAAGAAAAATGCATTATAAAGACTTTTTAGTCAAATATTTAGATTATTATTCGGAAAAATATTTGGAGATTAAAAAATGTAATTAATAAGTTTTTGCATTTGGGTAGCTTGTTTATGAGGAGTGGAAAGAATTTCATCAACCAATTGACTATGACAGAAAAACTACAAACAATAATGGAATACTATCTTCTGACCATTATGTTTGATATGAAATCTTGGTGGCATTCATAATAGATGAAAACATGTTATATTTATGTTTTCATCTATTATGATTAAAAGAAAAGTGTTCTGAGAAGAAAATTTCATTTTAATAGGTACCACGAAAGGTTTCGATACCTGAAGTCAATGAAAGTTAGGCGAAATACACTAATATAATTTTATATATGTTTAACAAAATACATTAATATATTTGCCTCTATATATATGAGATGTGGTAGAAAAAAGAAAATAAGGAAGATTGTGTTATCAGTCATGTTATCTGAATTAGATTGCAACAGTATTCGTCTGTCTCTTGCCTAACTCCAGTCTTATAACATCTGTAGATATGTAAATAAAACAAACCACTCTTTGCTTGTTCAAATATATGCTAAGTTTAAGAACAAAATTTGAAGAACAACTCACTCTTTACTAAGTAACGTAAAATAATTTTCATTATTTGCTGAACAATTCCTAAAAACCTATTTAGTAGGTCGAAAATTACGACTACTTTGCGTGAACTGGAAGAGTTTACTAAAATTTAATAGATTTATAAGGAATTATCTATTATACAAAATATTATTATTATTTATTTTGTACACAATGAATAAATCATTAATTATTTTATATGAATCATTTTCCAAAATTATCCATTATTTTATTATTATTATAATATAAATTAAATTATAAAATTTAATTTTAAATTACTTTATTTTACTTTTGTAAGGCATCGATATTTGTTCGCTAGATCAATAACATTAGTCTGTTATTGATCTCACGAACATATTCAAAAAAGAATAGAAATATATCGTAAAAAAGAGCAAACAATATAGGAACCGAAACAAGCTGTGATTAGGTTTTAAAGATTAGTCCGCAAAAACCTGTTTAATTATGTGAAACAATATCTTCGCCTTAAATAAATAATAAATGATACCCGAATTCATAGCTAAGTCTTTTTAATTGATATAGCTATACTGAGTTCTAATGAGTATATCGATTAAAATCTTTCAGGATTTGCTAACAGCTTAGCCCTAAAGGTGTTTTCTTTACGAAAAGTTGGTCTAATGGGTGCTGTTTTATATAGTACGGGGGCATTTTTAGCAATATTTGTAAGAAACGTTAACGACATGATATTCACTGGATTTTTTCAGGTTAGTATGTTTAATTATAAATGGTTATTAATATTCATATTATGAACTTGAGATATGTGCATGTTAAATAACATAATCAGCAGCGCCGACATTGAAAGTTGGTATAGGCTGATGGAGTCCAGACTTAAAAATAATCTTACTTACAGAAAATAATTAATGAACTAATAATATCTAAATGCATAAAATGTCAACTAATTACCGCTACGTTTTTTGCTGTTTATAACAATTTGGATCAAATTAATATATTTGGAACCAGCTTTTTGCCCGCAATTAACACTACTTAGCATTGACTTGGTTTATTCCGTTGTCAGTGACAGTGACTGCAAATTAACATATTATCACATATTTACCAGTCAAGTTTTATTTAGTTGTAAGGAATACACATTTACAGAAACCGTCACGTAACAAAATCGTATTGATGATTGTAAATATTCCGATAGCAAGGGCACGATCAAGTATTCATTATAGCGTAGTAATATTAATTTTGTACTTATTTATGAAAATGCCTATAATCTTGACACGCAATGGAAATGAAACTTGTTTTACGTCAAATTAATATTATCGTTGGAAAAGGATAAGCGAGTTTAAGATGTGACAAACAATTACATTGATATGTTTTTGTTATACAAATAAGACAATACAGTGATAATGTAAATTTACAAATGAACCATGACCATTATAAATTTATGTTTTGCTAAGATTTTTAAGTAGTAAGAGGGGCCCCGTACATACTATATATAGTGGACCATATATTAATCTATCATATGCAAAATTTGGCTAAAATGTTTCAATTTGAAAAAGTCAGACGTGATGATATTTTCTATGAAAAAATTATAAAAAATACAGATGTAATAAAAAATTGAAAATATGTTAAGCAGTAATACATTTCGAATTGAATATTCATCCCGTATTCTGCTTAAAGTACAACATTTTGTGATCAAAGGCCCGACACACAGCTTGAAAGTTTTGCGCGATGCTTTGACTGAGTCTTTGAGAAGTCTGAAAGGGAGGAGCGAAACTGTCATCGTTGATATTTTCACTAACTTATTAAGCACGGACGAAAAGATAATATTATATGAAATGTTCACGTTTTCTTTTTACAGAAAGTTTGTTCTTATTTTATTCACCTATACGTAGTAAAGTTAAAGTTCCCGACTTGCCCGTCTTGAAATAATAATTGATAGAAAATTTTATTACCATCCGGCCACTTAACCGTTAACTAAGTAGCGACATAAATGTTAAAAAGTTATCCAGTTTGTTTTTATCAGGTATTGCTGACTTTACACAAGCGTCGGCAGTAAAAAAATAAAACTAACACAGTACTCCGTGTAGTGATTAAATTTCTTACTAACAAAAGGAAATATCCTAATGAGATAAAACAAGTTTTAAATGTTTTATGCGTGGATTTTTGGCTTTCTTACTTGCCGTAAAAGAATAGGAAAAATATTTCGTTTAGGCAGAAAATCAATGGAAAATGACCTCACCAAAGACGATTATGGGACATGATCACTGAAAAAATATGAAGTTAACAGAAAAGGGAATACCAATGAATGATCTTTTGTCGAGAATTAAGCGCTTTAATTTACGGATGAATACGACCAGTTAAAACTGAGTTTGAAATTGCTTTCGATTATTTAAAAACAGCGACGTGTGAGAATTTGCACTAAGTTTTGTCTCTCCTTGAAGTTCAAAAGAAAGAGGTTGCTGACTCCATTGTAACCGGAGAAAAAAAACATTGCAACGTTTTTTTGCGATTCTTCAGAATTCTTATTAGGTGATTGATTTTAAAGAGCCTACTACTGCATTGACTGACTACTATTATGTTTTTTTACATCACCGGTTGAGCGGTGTTACTAAAGAAAAGCGTCGATGAAAGCCATCTCCCATAGCCATCTACCAAATGTTAATAAAGCATTGTAGAAAGTGTATTCAAATTTATGGCAATTATATAGAAAAATAATAAGAATATAATTTCCACTCGTTGCAGATCGGAAACTTGTGGACCTTAATTTATATATATATATATATATATATATATATATATATATATATATATATATACACACACAAAGTACTCACTCACTTACGACGCGATTTTATAAGTACAAACACCTAAAAATATTATAAAAAACATTGCTTATAAATTAACGCCAATTATTTATTTATAATTTTATTTTATAATCGTATTGCCAATTTTAGTGACAAGATATATAAATATAATTCATAGTCACGTTTTAAACTTACTTATCAAATTGACGTAAAAGTGGTTTCGGTTCCATCGCGTTCGGAAATTCAACACGCCATTTTTAACTTAATATTTATATATACAATATATTTCGAAACAATATAGCCACAATACATTTCGATTTTAAAGCTGATTAATACCAAGAATGAACTAGACGGTAAAAAATTCTTTGTAACATTATTTCCATAACACAATTTATACCATATCCTAAAGTTCGGTTGATTGTTCCGTACTTATATGGAATTAACAATTTCGCCCGCCTTTTGAAGGGGAAAAGTTGTTTTATATTATACATTTTCCGCTGGAAAATTGTTTTAAATAAAAGTTTATTTTTCTGGGGTTAATTAAGGAGGGTGTACATACAAATAATGAATTATTAAATTAAAAACATGCATTATAATAAAAAATATAGCCACTATTGGATAACTACACAACGACACATTTATCACGGTTGCTTGTAAGAGAAACATATGTCGTAGCGACATATGTTTCTCTTCTTTATGTTTTTTATGTAGATGTTGAAATGTCTAAGGCATAAAACTGCAGAGATTCATAAAATGCATTTAATAATTTTGACGTAATGCGTGCAGAAGCACTTACCCGTTACTATTTTTCTAAATGTCTATCTGTCTACTCTAATCTGGCATGGTTATTTCTTTTGTATATACAAATGCATTATTAAATTTAAAATTTCACTAAAATAAAAAAATATGGCCATCTAGTAGATAATTATAAAACTACACATTAATAATGGTTGCTTCGAAGAGAAACAGATACTGCTTTCTTAATGTGTTTTTTTATTGTAGATGTTGAAGCCTTTAAGGTATAAAACTGTTAACAATAAAGGTTTATAAAATGATTTAATAGTTCTGACGTAATGTGCATGCAAACAGGCAGACGCAATCTTCACGCTTTTATTGTAGGTATTGAAGCCTATAAGACATAAAAATGCAACTTTCATTAAAGGCATTTAATATTTTTGACGCGATACGCACATAAGCACGGACTCATCATTTTGTTAGTTAAGTATCAATCTTTAAATGTAACTAAATTTTGGTACTAAAAATAATAGAATGAAAAAATTATATACAGATAGAAAAATATTTTATAATATCCACAAAACTTATTAACTTGAATTTAAAGCCTTTAAACATAATTTAGAAAATTTGACAGGTCAACAAGGGTCTTAAATAGAAAACTGAATGTCATTTTTTTCAAAATGTCTGTCTATTCCACTTAATGGGCAGGGCGCCAGAAAAAAATTTAAAAAAGAAACGAAGTCTGCGTGTTGTTACATAAGACTAGGAAGCATACACGTGAAACCTTTAATATACAAATGTTGGTCTAAAATGTGTAGTTATAACAGACGGACGAACAGATGGAAGGACACATAATCCAAAACTATGTATAGTAAAATATTAAGTACATTTTTTGAAAATTGCTTTATTTGCAGGCCAGCGGCATGGGACTTTTGATGCCCGTTGTCTACACTTCCTTCAATGGGTATTTTAAAACTAAACGTGTGCTATTTTTAAGTTCTTGCAAAGTGATGGTAGGTGAGTATATATTACATTAGGCTTTGTTCTGTTAAATCTCTTAATATAACAGTTTTATAAAATTATATACGAAAATAAAAATAGAGGTTAGCGTATTAACGAAATCTGGGTTATCAAAGCTGTATTGCATAATTTAAATAAACATAAACCTATGGAAGTATTGAATGGACGTTATATCTTAGCCAAGAATGTGGATTGAAAAATAAATTATTTCTTAAATTTAAGTGCTTTACTTAATTTTTAAACTATATTTTGTTATCAAGAACGAGTAGGTTAAAAAATTTAATTCTAAGACATGCATAAAGCTGTATAATTTTTTTCTAGATAAAGTTACTAAAAATTTTTGATGTTAAAATTCTTAAATAAATATAAATGTTGAAAAGAAAGTGTATATTAATGAAACAAATGAGAGAAATTTATCAGATCCCTTCAGTAGAGTATCGTACAATAGCTGCTGATTTTTTGGTGATTATTAATATTGGTGGTCTATCGACTGTTGGTGGTCTATCGTCTATTGGTGGTCTATCGACTTACATTTAACTATTTTTTATTAAAGTAATATATTGAAAGAAAGGATCGAAATTTTATACTCATTATTTTTCAAAATCACGTTTTCCTACGAAGAGCTGTAAACAAAAATACGAGGGTTGAAATTAAGTAGTATTATTGATTAATTTATTATAATTTGTTTTCATTCGAAAACAATTTCATTCGAGTTTAATATTAATCTTCATCGTAACGGTGATGTTGCCATTGTAATTAGGATATTGATTATGTCATATAGAAAGGAACTAAGACGTTCACGGGTGGTATTAAATTAGAGGAACAAAAAACCGCAGAGTGCTATTAAATTAAGTGAGTGGAAATTGGAGATTTGGAATTTGTGGAATTGGAGTTTTTTTTTCAATATATCTCGCAAACGAAACAAAATTTTGATATACTTCGCATAAAACTTTTTGTAGAGAAATGAATTTCCCATCAAAAATGTTTAAACAATAAGAAAAAAAGAAGCAAAAATTTCCGATTTTTTCGTTTTTTTGCTTTTTGCCTATAAATTGTTTTAGGTTAGAAATAGGTATAGGAATTGCTTCATAGAAAAAAAGTCAAAGTTTTCTTCAAAATACTAGGTCGAAAAATGTTTTTTACATATATTTATTTAAATAGTTATTTATTATCAAAAGATTAACTTATCCCACCAGTTTAAAGAAAATTTCATCTATCAAACCTATCTTTGACCCAAAACAAGTTATATACAAAAAAAATCTAAATTTTTGCTTCTTTTTGTTTAAACATTTTTAGCATAAAAGAACGTTTTTAATTTTTTTAAATAAACCAGATTGATGGAAAATTCAATTTCTTACAAAAAGTTTCATAAAAAGTATATCGAAATTTTGCTTCGTTTGCGAGATATATTGAAAAAAACTAAAAAGGTTGCATTTTCAGCCCTATCTCCAATTTCCACTCTCTAATTTAATAGTATTACGCGGTTTTTTCTTCTTAAATGACCTATTAACCGATTCATACAATGAAAACCTGTGAACTTCTTAGTTCCTTATTGCCCTGTTTTTAGAACATAATCAATTGCCTAAATCAAATACCATAATTTTTAACAGGAATAGCAACAATGCTGGCTCCGATTTTCGTAAAATTTTTAATGGAAACTTACGGTTTCCGTGGTACTCTGGCTATCATGTGTGGCGTTTCTATGCAAAGCATAATCGGTGCCGCTCTTCTCCAGCCTGTTGAATGGCACTTGGTGCCCAGAAAGGTAGAAGGTGGAGTGCAAAACTTGGCTGTGAAGCCAGGTAATTTATTATTTTTTTATTTTGACCGGGTTGATGAAATAGGTATCGAAAACTACAATAATATTACAAGCCAAAAAATGTCGGATTAGGTCCTTCAAAGCAAACCATAATCCAATGAAATAAAATTGATTTAAGATGTGTAGCTACTAATAAAGATGGAAAATAATTAACCGCCGTCGGAAAAATAAAAAGGGAGATCAATGACTAAATACATTTTACCGTGTCTTGACAAATATAAGCCACCAAAAATACAATATAAATGTTTGGTAGCCCAGGACAAGTTTTCTTTGAGAAATAAATTGTTGTTAGTCCAACAAAATTGTTGTAATTTAAAGTTCATCAAGTTCAGAAGCACTTCCCCATATTTGAAACATGATAAATACCAAACTTGAAATATGGGAAGTTCAAAAAATAAAATAAGATCAAATTTCAACTTGGCAACTTTTTGAACCACTTTAAATTATATTAAAACAGGATTGTCACTGCGATAACAACACGATATTTCTACAATGTCATCAGCCCAATAATTTATTATTCCTAAAACAGAATTGGTCTTGAAATTTTGAATATTTATTTTTCAAGTGGCATTTTAACAATTTCATTTCTAAAATAATTATAATTCTGTACCTACATTCTGTACATTTTTTTTATACGTCTGATTTCTTTTTGTGTTTCCGCTTTTTCTTCATAAAATGTTATACCAGCTGTCCCGGGGAAATATTTGGATGTAAAGACTATTCCCTATCAAAAATTTTTCATGCCGATTCTTTTCATACCGCATTTTTTTGTAATTCTCTCATATAAAACTATCTAACTCTATTTTATTATATTACTACTCTTTCTTGAGATTTAATCTATCGAGGAGAAAAATTATTACGTGCGTTCCAGTCAAATATTTCATTGTTAAAATAGCAATATAACCTCGATCACAGTCAAACAAAGACGAGCTGAAATCAAGTGCTGCAAAAACAGCTGAATAAACATTGTAATGACTCAAACCTTGGCTTTCATGAATATTGGCGGCGTAAGCCAAGCGTATTGGAAAATGTTCCCGTTTTACCCAAGTCATATTTTTATAAAAACTTAACTTAGTATTTAAAACTTACTTTTGGATGCTGCTGGCTGTAGATTACTTGCTATTTGAAATTGCCTGCTATTTGAATACTGTAAAAATAGTTCGATTTACTTTTGGGTACTGCTGGCTGTAACAGATCGGAGATTTACTATTTACTTCTGGGTGCTATTGATTACAGGTTGCACAGTCGAACTTGGATAAATTTTTATTCAGGGTGATTTTGTGGGCTCTATTTTGGTCGCTTTTATTATCGCTATAATTTTGCATTAGTGTTAAAATTTAGTCGATTTCTTATAATTTTGTACTATAATTTGGTCGCTTGTTTCATAATTGTAATTAACTGTAAAATCATAAAGGTCTCACACAATCTTTTTGTCAGCGTATCTTTTTGAATCTGCTTTTTGGTTAGTTAATGAAACTTGTAAAATTTACTATTATGTTTCAGAAGCTGCCAAAGAAATTCAACCAAATGTTGAACTAAAGAAACCAACACATAACATCCAACTTACGAGCAAAGACGCTGAAGGGTCCGAAGCATTACTTCAAAGGCCGTCAAGAAAAGTATTTCACACCGAAATATCAGTTACCGAAATTAGTAACTTGGTGAGAGCAGCATCGATCGCGAGTCTAGGAAATTGGACCAATAATGTTGTTGAACCTCTACCGCCTGTTAAAGATAAAAAGGGCAAAATGTAAGTTTTACTTTATGAGCTCGCCTCGAGCTAAGGCGGGTATTGAAGCGTAAAAATGTTTGGAATACATTAAAGCTCACCCCAAAGCTGTCGGCGCTTCGCTCGGTTATGAGGCAAATATATATAAAATTTTTTTTGCATTGCAGTTTTTTTCCATGCGGTCAATATATACGGTCGTATCAGATAAGGTAAATTTGGGATGAATAAGATGCTATCTTACGAAGGGGGAAGGATATATAAGTTATTTCTATGATCGATTAGAAAATTTAAATGAAAACGCGAAATTTTTTTACCTTACTTTGAAAGAAATGCGGTTTTCATAAAATGTATTGCTTTCTAAGCATAAATCAGGTTTTATTATAATATATTACAAAAGACAATATAATTAAACTGAAAGATTATTTATTTAACTACATACTTTGATTATATGTTTTTAGTGATTTTGCACTTAATATATCCCATCCTTAAGTTTTGAAATTTTAAAATCGAAATCTAAATTTCGTTCGTCTTTTGTAAAGCACCGTCCATTCTCCTATTGATTTAAATATTATTTTAGTCTTTTATTTTATATCAGAACGATCTAGAATTGAAAGGATAAAGAATTTTTTATATATGTGATTTTTTGATATATATATATATATATATATATATATATGTGTGTGTGTGTGTGTGTGTGTGTGTGTGTGTGTGTGTGTGTGTGTGTGTGTGTGTGTGTGTGTATTTGTGTGTATATATTTAAGACTTATCCATCATTTCGTCTCGTCAATTTTGCCTATGTACACACAATTGTCGTGAGCACATTTAATTGGCGGACTATGGTGTCACACGTGAAGTCACAGATTGTAAATATCACATTGTTTAAGTATTTTAGTCCGATATCGATAAGTAGTTCTTTATTTGGAATTAATACAGCTAATGTTATCCATTCGTCCACTAAATTATTACTATTGACAAGATAAGAAAAATCACTTAAGTATATACTATCTGCAAACAAGAAATGAATAATTTTAAAATTCTTCTTGAAGTATTAATACATCATGTCGGCGTTAGGTTTACAATATTTGGTCCGACAGCCCAGAATGGATAAGCCCTTTCTGTACAAGTTTTTCCCAGGGCTGCCTATTCCTGAATTTTGTCAGCCGGTTCTTTTCTACTAAAATATTGGAACCTGCCTCACAGGGATAAACCATCTCAATGTTGGTCTCTCTTTTATCATATTTGCCAAATTCTTTGCCTAAAGTATTTCCTTTGCAGGATCGCTTCTTTGAATATGATTAACTGAATAAATTCCATCAATTTAATTATATTTTATAATGTCAGGGACCTTTATATAATTTATCCATCTTAAAATTAAATCTTCTTCACTGTTGATTATTTTCTCTGATGTAAAGAAAAAAAATACTCACTAAATTCGCGTTTCAAAAATTGCAAGCTTGTTTTCTTAATTTTTTTGTTTATATCCACATATTTCAATCATAAACCTTCGTAATGTTTCTGGATAAAAAATTTCGTTATTTTGGACATATATTTTGAGCTTAAAAAGAATTTTAGTGTAAAGGAAGTCTTATTGGCCAATGTAATGCAATTCTTGGATTTTATGAATTTATTCTTTGATTTGACTATCGATCCTAGGTAGTAAAGGATTTTACAGTTTCAAATTTAAATGACCTTTTGCATCGCTGCTTAATTTTCTCCAAATAATCTTGTATTTAGCTTAATAATCAAAAATTAAATTGTACTTAGTTTTATGATTAGTTCTGCAATCATAAGAATATTATTGGCATATGCTAGGGTAGAACAGATTTAAAGAAAATATTTCCATAAATATTGATGTTTGAGGCAAAGATAAATTTTTTCCTGGAGTAATTATAAAAACGAAACATCATACCCTTTTGAACTCCATTCTTGTAGCTCATTTTTTCTGGTAGATTATTTGCAAATTTGTAGTTAGTTCCAGTTATTGTAGCGAAGATTTAAAAGGTTCGCATCAAATTTTATGGTTAATTATTGCATCTATAATATGTTTTCTATTGGTACCATTAAATACAACTTACTCCTCAAATGTTTGTGGTAAACAAAAACATGGACCCTGTGAATTTTTTCTTTCGGAAATCACATTAATCTATTCCAACCTGGAAGTAATAAGATATAATGCAGATGCTAGATTAGAATATAGATATAGACATTAGCACATAAACAAATTATTCTACTTATTACCTTTAGTTTTTTTGGAATTCTTATCTTAATTTAAAGCGAAAAATATAAATTTCTCAACGAAATGTAACATAACTAAGCTCGTTGAAAAAGCTCATTGAAAAACCATTCTTTTCGCGGCAACCATAAAACTCATAAACAAAAAGTGTTTCTAATAAATAAAACAATACTGCACTACAGACACAAAGTTACTACTACTGTAACTTGGCTTGTATTTTTATAGATATCGCTGAAGGCACATCGTTACTATTACTACTGTAATTTGCACTGCAGACACATCGTTACTACTAATGTAACTTGACTTATATTCTGCGCTGTAAACATATCGTTACTACTATTGTAATTTAACTTATATTTTTATAGAATCACTGCAGGTTCATCGTTACTACTACTACTGTAACTTGACTTATATTTTTATAGATATCGAATGTTAATGAGATGATTAATTTCAGTAGAAAATATTGTTAAAACTTTATGCCTATAGCTGCTTGCCACACAGAGATAAATAGACTGATGAAGTGTTAAAAAATATTGTATTTCATACTGGAAGCCTATATACAATTGATATTATCGCCATTATCTTATAATATTATGATTAATATAATCTAGATTAAACTTAACCGTAGTCAAGATATTTTCTGGTCGGTTTTTGAACTTTAAATTTGTAAACCTTTGTAATTTTTTTTTTCTGTTAATATTTCGAGTTCTCTGTTAATACTTTTTTCTCTTAATATTTCGAGTTTTTCTGTTAATTGAGAATACATTTTTAATAGAACTTAAGATTTAAGGAGGTTTCTTGTTGGTATGAAAAATTAGCAAATATTTCAGACCATCTCTGAAAGGAATAAATAAAAACAGGATGATAAAACGTTGTGAACGGTTTAATATATCTTTATTGAAGACGAAAAAAGTACCTGTTGAAGTTTGCGGGTAGTGAAAATTACGGAGTTTTGAAAAAGTATCTGAAGTAAAAAAAAATTCGTTAAACACTAGAATGCTGAAAAATATTAAGAACTTTGAGAAAAAACACCAAAAAACAGCCCTAATTTTAAGAAAAAACAAGATTTATTTTTGTGAATTTATTCAAAATTGTATACATATTTTTCATTCTGCTCTCCTTTGTACACACTGAAGAGATTAAAGTAAATTATATCGTATATCGCAGACAAAAGTAGATTATATCGATTTTTTTATTTCAGGAAAACATTCAAGGCTCTGGAACTTCCATCTGTCGCCTGTTATCATTGTTTATTAAATTACTTGCTCCGTTTTTCCCATGGTGACAAAAAGTTTAGGATTTTCTTTTATCTTCTACGAAGATACATAAAAATTTACAAAAGGTTTCATGGTTATATCTTCATTCATCCTATTTTCGATACTTGAAACATTTGCTATTTTTTCAATCCAACAAAGTAGAAACCTCCCTTGAAGTATTTAAAAAGCATGCGAAGGTGAGATATCTCTAGTACACATTTTACACCTTTTTTGTTGCGAAAATTTGCTTGATCGTTACACATTCACCTTTTATTACACTTTGATTTATTTCCCATATCCACCTGTAATTAATTTGGTTATAAATTACTACACAATTTAATTTCAGACGCTCACTTGTGGAGTTTTTGGATTTAAATCTTCTAAAAGATGCTGTCTATGTCAATACGGCGTTCGGGTTAGCAATATCGTTTTTCTCCGACCTAACATATTTCACGTACCTACCTTTGCTTCTTTTCGAAAAAGGGTGGACACCGGTAAGTACATATTCAAAAATTAAAATCTTTTTTGACTTCCTTTTCTTTATCTTCATGAAGAGTTATGTAAATGAGTGAAAAATGAAGGACGAAATAAGAAAAAATGCACATAAGAAGCATATAATTTACACGTAAGAATTTATCGTTTAGTGACCAGCTCTGATTTCTTTTACGGGATAAATATTTTAACATAGATATGTTCTTGTTTCATTTTTTGTATTTCTTACCCTGTTATTTAAGGGTGTTATTTATGAAAAATATGGAAAAAGATATTTTTCAATTAATTTCTATCGTGTTCGTTTTTCTTTTTGACTATAAAATGTCGGTATCAGTGCTATATGACGTACTGGAGTTTATAGCTCGGGTAAAACCCATTTTTTAATTTAATATATTTTTGACACTAGAACTGTCGAAGTTTACTCGTCCCGTTGGACCGGGATAGAAATAATTTAGTCCCGTTTCAATTTTTTATCAGTTTCACTAATTACTGGAAGGCAGTTTTAATAAAAATTACAGTATTGACAAACATTTAATATATTTTAATTAAGTTATTAGTTTGAAATTATACATACTAAACTACATATCATATAACTAAAAGCCACAACTTGTTTAGGAATATAACGATAGTGAAAAATACTAAATCAACGTGTTACAATTTGCTTAAGTTGAAATAATTTGTTAAAGTTTACCAGGTGAATTCAGCCACCTTCTAGACAGTATTGTCCGGAGAAACGATTGTAGTATTCACAAATAACTGACCGAGATGATTAGCGTAATTTGGTGGCGTTTAAATATTGACTTACATTTAATATACTTTAGACTAGTCCCTAAGGGTCCTATTTCTCTTCAAGAGGTAGTTGATTTTTGTGTGCAATGTTGTATTACATTTTACTCATAACACGCTGAGCGGCAAATCAGGCCTAGGTATAATGAAACAGAATTTGCATAATATTTTATGCGTAGGAATGTTTGATTTGCACTATTTCTAAGAGTGATCAGGCTTTTATATTGTCCATTGTAAGGGTATAAAGTAAACAAAAGTTTTATCTCTTACGTACACTAAACTGACATAATCTGTACAATAGTCCAATATTATCATAATGGGGGAGATTTATCTCACTGGCTGTTCCTTGCAAATTTAATTTTTTATTTGGGTAAGGTGAAAGACTACCATATAACTATTTTACGAAATAACGTATTCAGAAACGTTATTAGGATTTAAGTTTATTTAAAAAGTGAAAGATCCGTTAAGAAAAATTTAATGACTTTGTGTTTTCCTTCAGGGTGAAGTAGCAGCGTCGATCTCATTATCTGCAGTGGGCGATATGGTCTCGAGGATAGGGTTGGTAGTTGTGAGTAAATTTTTCAAGATAAAGAGCCGAGTTTTGTACCTGTACGCAGCATTTTTCACCGTAGTCATTCGAAATTGTAAGTAGATATGAGGGTCAAAATTCCTCATATTCCGTCAAGAAATGGAAATCTAATTAAGTAAAAATTTTGTTGTCTGTATAGACGCGAATATTATAATTACAACATTATCATTTATTAAGCTGACTTTACGTAATGTTGTTTCTAAAATAAACTTTCTAAAAATTCGAGATTTATACATTTTTTTGTACATTTTATAATATTTTTGTTCACAATAAAAAGATCTTTGCTAATAATCCACGTGAAGACGATGTAATACAACGAAACCTAGGTCGCGGTAAAGAAATTAAAGAAAGTAGAAATAATACTACATCACGTAATTTCATTTAATTGTGAATAATGAATTTCTACAAAATTAACGCTAAATATATCCAATATTTTCGTTAAAAAAAATTTTTGAATTTTTTTTAGTAGTAATTTCAATAATATACGTAGTAACGTAACTTAACCATGAAGTAACTTTGATTTGTACAACTATAGAATATTCAATTTTGAATGCCCAATAGATGTTATATTTCTAAGTCCTAAATAGATTAATAACGTTTTATGGTCCAAAAATATAATACTAAAATTACTACACTACCAATTATACGCTATAATAGGGTTATTAACAAATAAAAATCGTAACCGGGTCGCATTTAATAACATCAATTTTATCATTGTGACATAACCCGATCTCCATGTCGAATCATTAAAAATGAACAACTTCTTCAATTTTAATAAATTAACAATTCATATACATATATGGAAATTTGCTCTTCGACAGTACTTCAAAACACGGGATCGACACCAATTATACTCACTTTCATCACACTGCTGGGATTCATCCGTAGTTGCATGCACGTGACGAATCCACTAGTGATGGCAGAGTCAGTGCCACTTCATCGATATCCGGCTGCCTACGGACTCTACATGTTTCTGTTTGGAATCATTAACTTAGTTTTGGGAATAGTTGTTGGTGAGTACGACAATAGTTTTACGACAAACATTAATATCTTGACAATATTACCCGTAATTGTTTCTCACGTGAATCGAATTTTGCTAAGTTTGTTTAATACTTATCTTCTAGTGTCGCCACGTATCACGTGAAAGCTGCCACGTATCACGGGTGTAAATGCCGGTGATATTAAGTTAATGTCACAGTAAATCTGTCGGATAAATGCCGGTGACATTACGTTGTTACCACATGAAAGTAACAGACAAACACATTTCACAAGTGCAAATACTTGTTACATATGCGGATATTAGTATATTAGAATCATTTCTAATCGTGCCTTATGTGGTTTTATCCCATATAAATGAGTCTATTCTAAAATTTTAGTATATTTTTTTCGAAAAATAAATATACCTTAACTAGATAATTTACGATTTTAAAATAAGTGAGCGAAGCATTCACCAATGACTAAATTTAACCAAATCTCACTCTCTCAAAATCTATCTGATTCAAATATTGAGATTTTTGTTCAGCAATTACCATCAGAAAAAAAATTTGCGAAGTAATTTTTCTCAAGAAAATATTTATATTCTGATAGACTTGTAAGTATTTTTAGAAGATATTCGCGTTAAAGGAAATCCATACTTCCTTACAATAAGAGCAAGAGTAGGTGAATCGAATTAACCTTAAGTTCATGTAGATGTGCTAATAAATAAAAGACCAATTATTTTTACAACAGTTGTTGTTACATAAAAATAATTTAAAAGCTAATAAAAAGAAACCTAGTTTTTTCTGTTAATTTTGGAAAATAAAACAAAATTGAATTCTATCATAATCTATGTTATCATTGAACTCAATTTCCATTTAAGTAAATAACAATATACGTAAGAGCACAATTTAGTTTCATCAACCGAGTCTAATAAGATGTTTACATCATGTGCAACTTTAAATAAACTATTATATAATCAAATATAACTCCCATATTATTATAGGTTTTCTTCGAGACGTCACCCAAAGTTATTGGATTGCATTCAATGTGCTGGACGTGTGTATGCTTCTGTGCGCTGTACCTTGGTCGATCGAATTCTACCTGAGAAGGAACAAAAATAAGAAAACGGAAAGCACGCCGGAGCAGAAAACATAATAAATAAACAATATCTCTATAGTCCATATTGGATTCGGAATTAGGTAGATTTTTAATTAGTGTTACGACACTACACAGAGCTAATAATACAATAACAAAGTATCAAAAACTAAGTTAAAATAATGTAAAAATATTTAATTATATATTAGCAAGGGAAAGTGGTGGCGTGGAAACAATTTGTTTATATAGTTGCTATCGTTGCTAAGTTGCTGCATAGTATATGATTTGTTATAATTCTAGTAGTATTCAGTGTTTGTACCCAGAGTGATACCAAAATGGAACTTAGCTTTTAAGGGCTTCAACCCACATATTTGGAATAAATTTAAGATTTGAAATTTTACACCAAATCAGTTTTTCAACTTCGCCAGATACTGAATTTTTCAAGTCTTCCGTAATAGTTAATGTGATCTTTACATTTCGATAAATTAGCTGAAGAGTGATGCTGTTTATATTTCTATGTTACTTTTTTCTTGTAGGCAAATATACAAAACTGTATGAGTTTTTTTTAATTTAATGTTAATTTTATCAAAAATATTTTTATTATATTATAGTAAAGTTGATGAAAAAGACTATATTATTTGTTTTCCAAATTCCTTCATAAGAGGACGATATTTATAAACAAGATAAAAAACCAGAAACAATATATGTCTAAGTGTTTTTTTTAATTCGAAAACAAAACTGCAATTAATTGTTTTCACCTATTCCTATTTATATAATAACTAGCTATGCGGCTTGTGAAAATTTTATAATATTTATATATATATATATATATATATATATATATATGTATATATATATATATATATATATATATATATATATATATATATATATATAAATACGTAATTAAGTCCTTATTTTTTTATTAATAGGACATTATATTCTTTGTATACAAATGCAAATATGATAGGTATAAAGTAACAATATATTAATAGAAATGATTCGATCATGGCTAGAGTACCTAGGTAACATATTTAAAAATATATTCCTTTACGATACAATTACTTGACTAATGCATTCAATGCAAATTTTATCACATTATAGCGAAAATATGTTTAAATAAATTACGACACTATTCCCGCCATTTCCCCCCGGATCATTTCAGGACCCCTCCGGAGACCCGTAACATCCTCCTCATGCAAAATAAGGTCTTCGAAGGCCCCCTAATAGTGTCCCGTATCTACAATCCCAGCGCTTCTACCCAAAATGGTTACGTACTCTCCCTGCTCAATGACTAATTTAATAACTCCAATTTTTTCGAGAACGCACTCGGTCTATTCTCAACCAAACTTCGGTGACTAAAGATAACACGTTCTGAGGCTCCGTGTGTTTCTATGCTAATGTTAAGGCGTATGATCTTTATCAAAACTCTACGCGCATCGTCACGCTCACTGCAGAGGAATAATACGTGATTCGTGTCCTACGTTTCGAAACCGCAGGCGCATGCCAGGTTATCCCGAAAAAATTCAATCAAATAAGTATCAAATTTTGTTTTTCAGTTGCCATTTAGTTTTCTGAAATTTTAACAGCCTGTCTCAGTCTGCTGCTAGATATAGACCTCAGCTTATCAGAACATAACTGGGGTAATTCCCATAATGTCATGCGCGTGGGCGGCTCGGGGATCGCAGTGAGTACCTTCTTGCACCACCAGTCTCAACGCCTGTCACTGGTTCGCGGTGTGTATTCCTGCAATTACGAATACCACTCCAGTCCTGCTCGATGAGTGGTTGGAAATCGAACCCGGGACGTTAATGTATGCTGCGCCGTAAGCCAATATACCACAGCGTCGGCCGCAATCTCATTTATGCGTATATCATTAACAAAATTTATTTAGATATTAATTAACTTAGCCGTTTAGGCTCCATGAAGTAAGAAAAGAAAATATACATATTTAGGTAAATATACATTGAATGACTTTTTTTAATTCATGTAAAGGATGTAATATTTGGTATAGTATAAAAAATTCATGTAATATTTGGTATAGTTGCAAATAATGAAGGGCCAAGTACAGACTCGTTTTTGAAGACTCGACTGAAATTGTTAAGAAATATATTCGTTATTGCATTCACTTAATTTACATTCAAGATCGTTTTTTTTAATATAAAAGGTAATTCAAATTTAAGAAAGCTAATTATTATTATAATTATTAAATATTAGTTTTGACCCGCCTATTTACCCGCCTGGTAATAGATGTAATTATGAGATGAGCAATGTTTTGAACATAATTGGTCAGATTTAAATTTTAACATTTATCTTGCAATGCGATGCGGCATACGATATGCTACAGTAGTTCATACTAAAATACCGTTCTATAATTAAGTCATAAATTTGATTTGTTAAATAGAACATGTACTTTCACATCTGAAAATTTAATAAACAGATTAACCTTGTTTTTTGTGTCGTGGCATACCTTTTTTTAGTGTTTATATTTACTGTTCTGCTTCTGTATTATAATATTTTGTATAACCTATATTTTAATCTAGTATATTTCCAATCTATATAACAACATCATTATTGCAATTCATCAGGCTTTTTAAGCTTGAAAGAAAAACAAACCAAATAAAAAATAACGTTTCAATTTTATTATATTAGTAACGATAATGGTTCCAAACGCGAAAATTCGCCGCATATTTAGCTCAATTTCCTTTACTACCGCGCGAAATACGCTTGAGCAAAGATATTAATTATGTCAAACGACGCACGTCACGACGGCCCAGACAATGCTATTGTTGATGTTTTTGTCTTTGTTTATCTTACCAGTTTTCCAGAAAGGAGCTTAATGCAGTCAGTGAACTCGCCTGAAATATCGCCTAAGGACATTTTCTTACGACTTATATAACAAAAATGGATATAGCATAGTCACCGTGATTCAATTTTTACATTAAACCTTCATTAGAGTTGTTTGAATAGTTATAGTGACGTAACGTGACGCGTTCCAAGTTTACTTATAAGATATGTAAAATATAACTACTTTGACATAATAAATTAGGTTAAAATAAATTTAGATTATATCTAACTAAAAATAGATAGAAATTAACTTACATTTATCATAGTTACTGTTAATTTTGTGTATAGAAACAATTAAAAAGTAAATTTAATTAAATTATGCTTATGTCAAGCATTTTTACTGCTTTTGCCCCATTGGGGAGATGAGTATTGTGTGGGATTATACATCCCTTTAATTAATTTTTTGAATATATGTGCATAGGCTACAATTCCGGTTATTATAACTGTGAGCATTTTCCTAATAATAGATCGCTTTCTGAGTGGTTATTAAGTTAATCAGAAGTCAATTAAGTCATCAACATAATCTATATTTGCTCTGCTTTCTTTTAAGCGTACTGGCCTACCCTCGTAATTAAGTTAGATTAAATTTAAATTTTCAGTAGTTTGGACTTTATTCTGAAGTTTTTCCACCCTTCATTCCAAAAGATGACACTGCTTTCCATTTTTATTTGCTACAGATATTTAGAGACACATACGTTTTAATTTATGATGCTTTGCTAGGTATAAACAAATTTCAATAAATACGGTGTTTAAGCAAAATTAACTGATTAGTTTAGACTATGTGTAACTACTAGTACTAAAACACAAATTTATATATTTCATCAGTATAATAACCGCTGAAACAATTTTTATTTTTCAGATATACACTTTTAAAAAAGTTGTAAAATGGCATATGTTTTACAGTTAATAAAGCTGTCCGTGTTAGAGATAACATGATAACCAGTTGGAGATAACGTGTTGAAGATAAAGTTGTCCGTGTTGGAGATAACGTGTTGAAAATAACTAGTGTGTCATCAGGAGTAGGATATCTTATAATTAAGCTGGCCAGAGATACATCTTGAAGGTCTTCTTGGTATATGCGCTCCGTATTATGAATGATAAAATTGTAACCGTTTATGAAATAAGGCTAGCATTATCAATAACACCACCAACACCCACTTCACCATTGTTACGGGCGATTTCAAGACCAAAGTGGGAGTGTAAGAAAGAAACTAAACGAAGATCGAGCAATATGGGTTTAGTATCCGAAAACACGGTGGTCAAATGCCGGTTAGTTTCTTAGAGAACCAGGGCCTTTTGAATGGACTCATTCTTCAAAAAAAGTTCAAGGGGAAGTGGACATGGCAGTGTACATACTTGTACAGACAAGGAACGAAATCGATTTCATCATGGCAAACCGAAAACACACATGTAAAATTATCTCAGTAATACCAACAGCGATCATCGATTGGTACAAGACGTCACAAATATTGATTATCAGCTTAAACGGACACGATCGATGAAATACTGTGTCAGACCGACCTTGTACTAATTCATACAAGGATCTGTACAGTTCCAGTTGGAACTACAGAATTGTTTCAAAGTGCTATCGACCAAGAACGATGTTGACCAAAAACTAATATGGGTGAAATTGAGATTGCTCTCAGACAACTTAAAAACAACAAAGCTTCGGGGGACGATGGCATTTCTCAAAAAAAAAATCAAGAACTATTTAATGCCGTTGATCTCGATGGGACAGTGCCCAAGTCACGCTGTAAGAGTATGGTTGTACTGTTTTTCAGTAAAAACAGTACAGAAAGTAGATAACACACTTTTCATGATTAGAACTTAATCAACGATTACAAGTAGTTTTCAAGAGTTATGACAATGCATCTTGCTTAAAGATTTGATGATTTCTAGGCTTCAAAACAAGCAAGATTTCGACAAGGCACAGAAGACTTACACTCTCTGCGACAGATTATACAGAAGAATGAAAAGTATAACCAGCCGATGTTTCAAGCTTTCTTAGACTACGAGAGAGCTTTACACTGCATTGGAACTTGGATTGTTCTGAATTTCTTGCAGCTGTGCCAAGTCTATTGGCGATATATGACAGTATTCAGAAGTCTATATGAGGCAGCTACAATGACCATCGAAATACAAAATTAGGAGACAAGACTTATCCAATTGCACTGAGAAGTGAGACAAGGAGATATTATAACTCCGAAATTGTTCACAAGGGCATTGAAAGTTATCGTCAAGAGCTTAGATAGGAAAGGACGTGGTGTCAATATATATGGCGAGTTTATCTTACACCTAAAATTCTCTAATGACATCTTCATTCTGATATGATTCTTCCAGATGAGTCGGCCTCGGTATGAAACTGACCAAAACAAAAGTCATATTAGTTCACAGATTAAGATCGATGAACGTTGGGTATATAGTCATCGAAGTGTCAAAGATTATGTATACATGGACTAAGATTTAGTTGGATAGAAACAATTACGACAAAGATATTGATGAAGAATTAGTTTGGGTTGGTTAGAGTTAAGGAAATTGCATCGAATTTTCACGAGCGCAATCGCTAGAGACAAAGCTGTATAATCAATGCGCTTCTACATAATGACCTCCGGCGCTAAAATGTGGACAATCACAACCGGATTAATCCATAAATTTCAAGTCGCACAGCGAGTTATGGAAAGAGATATGCTCGGCATATTTCTGAAGTATATAATCTGAAACTGGGAAGTCCGATGGGGAACCTGGAATGCCTTCCAGTAAAATAAACTGACGACATAAAGAAGTCGGTGAGAAGTGATTGGATGCGAAAGGCGGAGAATCGTCTATGGTATCGTGGTTTGGTACCTATATCAAGCAGTGGATAGTTCTATAGACTGATGATGATAACTTTTAGACTCTTTACACACAAACAACGTTGAAGCTAAAATTACACTAAAATATATTACTATCTGTACGATTTTAAAAAGTATTGCTCCGATTGATTTGTGATTTCGGTTGTGTTGACATATAATGATTTTAAAAAAAGTGTAGTAGTATCAACTTGCATAGCTTAAAAAATTGTGAGATTATTTAACTAAGGTTTTCATTTTTTATTGCTTAAAATTGAAAAAAATAACACCAAAGTAGTCATTTATATCATTTGGAATTTTTGATCTAAATTAACCGAAATCATTTTAATTGACAGATTTGAATCCAAAGTGTAGTACATTCAAATGTGTAGCATATGACACTTTCGTTTAGAAAAACATTGTACGTCATTTTAAAACTTGGAGCTTAAAATGAAAAATAGTAAATGGGATTTTAATTTCACACATTAACAGATCGTGTTTTTAATGTTTTACTATATATTAATTTAAATACCTATTTAAATTTGCAAAATTTCCTGCAATTTAATGAAACAATTAAGAAAAGTACCTTACTTCACTGCCGATTAACAAAAAATATAGATAAATTGCTATATTACTAATTTTAATATGTTACCAGAAAACTGGAAAATCAATAATACCAATTTATTGACGACTTATTTGAACTTGTTTAATATTTTACTACAACTAGGTAAATCAGATAGAAAGTTATAACATTATTTCTAAAGGTTCAAATATTTTATAATAAAAAATAAACCTGCATATTTAAAAAAAAACCTTCAAGGAAATAAACGAAATTTCATTTTTTTGACTACCATTAGTTGAAAATGAACAGATATTAAATTAATTGAAATGTGACGGCAAGAAAATATGAAAGAATATTCTAAAAAGACGATTTATTTGTTCTAATGGCACCATCCATACCAACATCTGGCATATAAATATTGATAAAGTATGAAATAGTAATCTGTCGACAAGATTTTCTTTCCTCAAATAATATTTTTTAAGAGTCGACCTTATTGCATGCAGGTTATAATCATTATATATTTTGCCGTAGAAAAAACAACACTCCACTTAACACGTGCGCCCGACTGGCCTCGGCCTAAACAAATCAACTTTTCCTCAAGTTTTAGCCGCCTTATATATACCCTTACCGCCTTATATGTATAAATCCATAATCAGTAGGTAGTCCGCCTCGGCTATGAAACAGGCGAATAGAGACTACGCTGCCTCGTGTATCGGTCCGGGATGACAATAGCGGTATCCGTCATAAGCTTCTGACCTAGTTTAGCACTTTTCTAGTCAGCAAGACTTAGCACTGCTACAGCAACAAAAGATGCGCTGAGATGTGTTCTGTTTATGGTGAAGGAATACTTTGCGTCGATCGATATTGTATATAGTAATAAATATGTTTACCACAGACGGGTAAGAGTATTAGAAAAATTAAGTATATATGTCAACTTATGTAAAACAAAATTTGGAAATTTGTATTTGTTTGTTAGTTTGTCTTTTTGATAAAATATTATAGATTTACTGAATACAATTCTTGTTCCTGTAGATTAAATGCACTTTATTTAGGCTGATTTTAAGAGGTAATACATAACAGCTCAGAAAAGGAAGTTATTTAAAAGATATACAACTTTTAGTGATTTATAACCAAAATTTGTTTAAGTTTGCATCTATTTGCTAGCTAGTTTATCTATAACATTTTAAAAACAAGCTAGACTAACATTTTAAAAGTCATAAAATACTTTGGTTTTCCTCCATAGCTGTTACAGTAATAATAATCAAATCACTCTGTTAAATATTTTGGCTATATGTAAATAGGCATGACCGCTGCATCGCCCACGTCAATGTAAATTTTTCAAATTTTGTTTTTTTTTGAGACACAAACAGAAACCACGCTCAAGTAATAAAAAAGTCCTTTTATCTTGATGTTGTAAATATTTGCAACTCGTCCACTTAGAATTGTTTAAAGGTGCAACGCAATGAAAACTATCTTACACCTAGCCAGATAATTTAACTACAAATTAAAAAATAAAATTGCATGCAATTAAAACATTGTTGAGTTACACTTGTATAAAGGAACAGGCGAAAAGTGATCACTTTTAATAATATTTAAGAAAAAAACCTACAGTCAAGAAAATTAGGAATTAAAATATTAAATTTATGATAGAAAATATAAATCACACGACGTTAAACAGAATTTGATCGATCATTTTTTATAAAATAAAATAAACGTCAAACAAATGTGACAATTTTATCGGAACTTATGTTTGGTTATACATTTATTTTATCTTATGAAAATATTATCTTTAGCATACTCAGAATGTATAAAATGTTGACGCAGTGCACATTTTGATTAATTTTTATACAACCGTGCAAAAAGTAGTGTTATGTATTTCGTATTTAATCCGAATTTATAACCATATTTTTGAAAATCTTACAATGACTTTAATTTTACAGGATTTTATTTTCTTAATTATTTCTTTTTTATGTTTGACAGGTTTAACTCATACGTAATTATTTACTTACTATTAATGCGCCCCTCTATTTTATTAGTATGGTCATACGCAAATCATATGTTTATGAGCCTAAATATTCAAATTAAAAAATGTGACTTACGATTTTTTGTACATTTATTATTGTGCGGTGCCAAATCTATACATATAACAAAATCGTAAAAAACTGAGTCTGTACATTGACTGTTTAAGTAAAACTAAGAGCTATTTAATAAAAACACGTTACTAAGCCTAATCCAATAGTTTTTAAAATGTTTGTCTTTGGTCTGTTTGTTTGTTTATTTGTTTGGTTTTTTGTCTATGCGCCTTTGTTGTGCATAATAATCTCAGAACCGATTTGGATGAGAGTTTCAGCGAGGTATTTCGATTAACTTGGACTAACATTTATGCTTTGTTTAATTTCCATCGATTTAGAAATAAAAACGATACGACAACATTAATTTACGTTCATTGTTCACGCTAATATCAGAACGGGAGTAAATATTTTGGCTACCAACGCCATCTATTAGCGTTTTTAGTAAATTTTATCCTCATAAAGATCTGAGAAAAAAAAAGGAAATAAAATTCCTAATAATTTTTCTTACTCAGAATTCTACGTAAATGAAGTCTCGGGCACATCGAATTATAAATAAAAGTACGAAATTGTCTACAAGCATAGACAATTCCTAACACAGATTACATGTTTTTTGTTACATGTTGTACTCATTATGATTACATGTTGTACTCATTGAAGACATTTGAGAAACATCAATCTGGTATTTGAAGAATAAACGTAAATGATAATTACATTCTGAAATAAAAGTTTAGGTATAGTGACTTGTTTTAGGGTGAATTCTAAATATTTCATCACGTAAGGATTAATAAAATTACATATTTGTTCTTTATTTTCCGTAACAGTATTCTTTTCCATTAAGTACCGAATAGAGAAAATTCTTGTTAACATTAAACACGATGATATATAATCGAAAAGTAAGCTTAGTAGTAAGTAATATGTTTAATGTACGCAGGAAGACACAATATAGAAAGATAAATTTAAGGATTTGAAGGAAACATAAAAAATTGCGAATTTTATTAATGCCGGTAGAGATTGAACGTCGTTGAAAAAAATGGAAAAATATAAATAAAGATTTTTTTTGACAAAGTGATAATTTAAAACAAATAAATTCAATAAGAGCCGTGAATATCAAAATGCATAAGATATTAAGAAAAAGAAATACGCTAATTCAATTATTAAAATAGGAATGATCAGTTGATCCATTATTGTGATGTTGTGGTCCGTCATTATATATATATATATATATATATATATATATATATATATATATATATACATATATTTAATTTGAAGTTTCTTAACACACATCATGCTGAAGATATACCTGGCACATCGACACATTAACATTTTCTTATACTAAAACTAATATAGTAGCACTGTTGGTATGTTAGAATTTTACGTCAGCACACGATATTCCTTCATTACTTCGAAAGATTCCGCATATTCGGCATATTAATTTCTTTTCATTGCGTTATTGAGCTATTATTTTTAAGATTTAAATAACTATAATATTTGGATAACTTCATATTTTCTAAAAAGGTTTGAAAGAGTGACATAGTGAATTGTAAGCAAAACAAAGAGCTTTTTAAAAAATATATTATATTCATTTCTGTACATAGTAATTTTTTGTCATATAAGTTTTTATGTTGATTTTATATCATTATACCTACATTTACACATTAAAAATGGATCGTTCAACAGGGATCTGTAAAAGACTAAGGATCCAGAAAGATATTAAAAAAAACGAAGTCCGTAGCCTTTTCCAAACTTCCAAAATAAAAATGGAGATGTCGAGCAAAGAACCTATAGATTATTTCGATTTATTTTCAATGAAGATCTGTACAGTCATGATAAAACATATATTCTTATGCCGAAATAAAATGAGACAAGCAGAATCATGTCGTAGCTAAAAAGCACAAAAACAAAATGAGGGTGTGGGTGAGTTAATTGATACACACTGGAACAATACATTTGAACTGATTGAAAGACTACTGAAAGATTGATTATATTTTCAATTTACCAGCATTTTCGCCATTCATGTCGAGAAAAACATTTTCATTTCCCTTTCTTGGGTTAATTTCAACAATAATGATTTGTCGACTATGGCAAAATCAAGATATAAATTAATTTTTCAATAGATGTGTGGAGGTTATTTATGATCCCAATAAACAAATATTAATAGTCGAATCGTTGGTTTTTTTGGAGCGGCTGATTGATTTTTAGCCAATATATAAAAAGGCATAAAGGTCAAATATGGCATAAACTTTTCATGTTAGGGAAAACAAGAAATCAAAAGTATTGGCCATCAAATTAATCGTATATAGTAAAATATAATGCACAGTTAGCTGTCAACAATTACGATAATAAAGTCATTGATAAATTTTTAAAGGACAGGAGGGGCAAATAGAAAAGGGAACCCTATTAGTACTTTAAACAAAAAACTAAAGAACGGAGAAAGGTGATTCAATACACAGAATATGTATGAGGAGGTAAAAAATCGCCGAGAAGCTTTTATGATTTCTTTACAATTTAATGCAATAATAAATTATAAAAAAACACATGAGCGGTACAGACTATGAAGACTAGATGTTGGCTTATTGATCGCGTAAAAGGAAAATATTAGGTTGATACAAGTTGGTCATTTATCTGCTCTCGGACTCTTTGGATTTATATTATAGCAGACAATTCACAGAAAATTCCGTTATATGATTTCAGGCCATTTATAATGAGTAAATTATTTGGTCTAGACACATTTTCCATTCGAAGACAAATTGTATAATAAAAAATCGAGATCCATCTGCCAAAGTTTTGCTAAAAATTTGTTGATAAGGAAAATAAAAGACGCAGATATAAGTAATGATGGGATATACTTAAAAGGAATGTTCCATTATTTTTTTATTTTTGTCTTAAAAACCAGTAATCCTCCATTAATACCGCTACGGTACACGTCAAAATTGTAATATCATAATCACAAAGCTAGAGTTAGTGGTCAGCCTAGACGATGAAATAAACTCGTTTTGCACTAATTGTTAATCGGTTAAATAAAAATATGTTAAAAATAAATTGAAAATGAAAAAGAAACATTTGTATGAAAAAAATTATTTAAATCATTTAAATGCGTAAATTCACCATCACAGCATGACCTTGCTAGTGATACTACTGTACAGTGCTGACGCATCAACTTTCCGCATCGAATGATAGGCACCTATCGACAAATGCGTATATTATATTTGAAATAAGGCATAATTTTAATTATTTTCCATAAAATTTTATTCCAATGTATTGAGCACCGATAAATTTTCATGTATTTTTTAGCAGAAAAATTTTTAAAATGTTTACGATCAAGATAAAGGTATCTTATATTTAATTAAAAAAGACAAACTCCCAAAAATAAAAAAAAAATTTGAATCCCATATAATCAGCCCTTTGAAACGATAAGGGATTTTAATCCTCCACATTATGTAAGGAATCTTAAATTTTTTTTCTTCTACGCCAAGTTTCCAGTCAAGTGCAAGCTTCTATGATCAAGCAGTTTATAAGAAAATAGGCTATGACAGATGGATAAGTGAATGATCGTATAAGGGTTCCGTTTTTTTTAATTTTAGATGCGGAACTCTAAAAAAGAAGTCGTATATCACAATAAATTAATGTTTAAACATCAAGCTAGTAATAGTAATGTAAAAGGTTAAACGTGTTACTTGTCGTTTATATATCCTCTAAGTTTAGATCTTTTTTAATCACCATATTTATTACCATGTGAAATTTTAGATAGATGCACTTGCTTTCGAAAGAAGTCGTATATCACAACATATTAATATTAAAGCATCAAGCCAGTAATAGTAATGTAAAACTTTAAACGTGTTACTTGTAGTTTACAGATCTTCCAAGTTTAGATATTTTTTAATAATCATATTTATTGCCATATGGAGTTTTAGATAAATAGACTTGTTTTGGAAAGAAGTCGTATATCACAATAAATTAATATTTAAGCATTAAGCTAGTAATAGTAATGTGAAACTTTAAACGTGTTACTTGTAGTTTACAGATACTCCAAGTTTAGATATTTTTTAATTACCATATTTATTACCATGTGGAATTATAGATAAATAGACTTGTTTTGTAAAAAAAATATTAATATCATGGTACAGCCATCAACTGTAGTACAATGTTGTTTATTTCACATTTTTATCTTTATCAAACGAACGTAAGCAGTGATATGAATTATAAAACTATTCAAACAAAAAAATAAGCTTACCTTATCTATTTACGTATTCTATTCCATTAAAGTAAATTTATGGACCACAAGGTTACCTGGAACAAGGAAATTTACAATCAGTACATTATAGTAAAATCAATTTTGGAGTGTTACATTTTACTGAACTAATTCAATGAAATATTATAGAATAATATCATATATTATTTTTCTACATATTTTGTTTATACGTGCCTTCACAATAAATTTATTGCAAGAAGAATATATGAAACGATCCTATGCTATTCTAATTAAACTTTATACGAAAATTTGACTCAAGTAAGGTATTTTTACTAATTTAATTACTAACGGCGCTTTATGTTGTAATAATTCGATAGCTACTGTATTATTGTAATAAGGACCTTTAGTATCCTTCAGCTTAGAGCTTGACTGTAACTATTATATCATATAAGTATTATAGTTTATAAGTTATAGAGAATCGAAAGAAAAATACCAGCAGGAAAAACCGAGCCAATAAGTAATTTATAATATCTAGATATAATTACACAGTTAAAATAAACGTAAAGTAAAAGAACATTCTTAGTTTAAAACTAAATAATTGTATGGTAATGTATAATAAATTGATGCCTGGAAATATTTTTTTTACTAAATATAGTTATACTTTACACATCGTTTTATTAAAAGCAATGGCTTGCAAGAGAATATAATATTGATACATTAAATAATCTTGGATAATATTTGAAACTTGTTTAATATAATATCGCTTTTATTTGTTAGATCGAATTAAAATGTTGACCCCAAGTATTATTTCCATGAAGAAGTGGTATTTTGAAGTGATATGGTTATAAAGACACTCCGGGACTTTAACTTTTTGAAACACTTTTTCTACATTTCTTTATTCGTTTTAACATTTGCACCTCTTTCATCTACATTACGGAATGATGCGTTTTTATAATGTAAAAATCTACTTTCTATCGGTGAAGTTTCTAGAAATATCTAATGGATATGTCATCCCGTACAATGACACAAAATACTTTTTGATAAATTCCAAATTGATTTTTAGCTTGCCAGATATAAGTGTAATGTTGCTTACCGCAAAGAAATCACTTCGCTTAACGTAAGGTGAATTTTAAATAAATAGTGATTCCATCGTTGTGTCAAAATGCACTTTTTGGCATTGTATTCAGATGACACTTAGAATACGAAGCATTATATGTAATGGCTTATAGCGCACGGGAAGTTGCTCATTTATATGGACACGTGTAATTATATACTCGTATTAATGACATAGTTTTATTACAAAACGGAATTAGCAAATAATACGGCTCGGCTTCGTACTCAGATAAAATTAGGTCTCTAATCACACGCTGTATGTTTAGTTTAGAGCATATGAGAAGAGTTTCATTTACGTTGACAGACGTATGTCTAGTACGATATGCCTTGTGTAATAAACATTAATAAAATATTTTAATTAAAGCTATCATTCGAAAAATGAAAATATTAGGTTACTCTGAACACCATAACTCATAAGATATCACTTAATCTCGAAAAATTGCGTAATTTATTTTTAATTAAAATTTAATATTTGATAGATACTATTGCCTTTTCAATAATATTATAGTTAGTTAAAATAAATGTTCTCAGCCTCTAATTAAAATAGTGTGCTTGTATTATTTATTTATATGTAACATACAATTTACTTTTAAAAAACATTCAACATATGACATTTAAGTAACAATCTTCGGAATAAATACAGTACAGTGTATAAATCAGTAAGTGTTATTTATATTTCTATTATCCTATTAATAGTTATTGTATATCTATTGTTCTAAGTCTGTGTTTTGTATAGTCTTCCTTTTAGTTTTTATTGGTCAAAATTACAAATAAAAACTTAAAGGAAGTCTATATAAAACACAAACTTAGGATAATAGAAAATCACCTCATTAACTCAGGAAGTCTAAAGAAAGCAGATAAAAAATTAAATAGCGGTAATCAATTGATAGAGGAATTACAATCCCATCATAATACGAAGAAAATACAAACTAGAGTAGGCATCGTTAACATTGCAAAAGACTTCTACACAAAATTACGCGTCGACAATTCAGCTACTAATCTATGGGAGTCACTGAAGATACAGAGCGATAGTACTGAAAATGACCCAGAGATACCACACTTCACGGAAACAGAAATACTAACAAAAATTTTAAAATTAAAAATTATAAGAGCCCTGATCTAGACAATACTACAAACGAAGCAATCAAATCGGGTAAATCCTTATTGGTTACACCGATCACAAAACTTTTTAACAAAATTCTGCATCAACACAAAGTGCCCACACAATGGACTGAATCCATAATAATCTTACTTTATAAAAAAAAGGAGATCCTAAGGATGTTGCTAACCATAAACCAATAATCCTCTTGCTTACCATCTATAAATTGTTCGCATCGGTAATGGAAAAAAGAATTTCCCCGTTTTTAGAGCAATACCAACCCATAGAATAGGCTGTATTTAGGAAAGGGTTTTCAGCAATAAGTTACATTAATCACTAGAAAATATTATAGGAAAATATGTAGAGTTTAGAAGACCGCCACATCTTTGCTTTGTAGACTATATGAAAGCATTCGACTCTATATCGCATAATAGCATATGGGAAGCTCTATCACATCAGATTGTGTCAAAAGTCTATGTAAAACTTTTAAAAAACATATATAGTTAAAGCAGAGTAAAGCTTGATATAATTAGACTTGAAATAAATATACGCAGATGAGTTAAACAAGGTGACCCATTATCACCTATGATATTTATTGCGGTTCTAGAAAATATACTAAAAGATTTAGACTAGTCAAACAGAGGTATATACGTCAAAGGAAAATATCTAAGTCACTTGAGATTCGGTGATGACGTCATCATAACCCGAAACATTTCTGCTAAACCAGCTCTGTAGGCAAATAAGGTAGTAGGCTTGGAAAGTAACACATCAAAAACAAAAGTTATGTCAAACAAATTCCAAATACCTATCTTGATAAACAACAAGCCGCTAGAGCATATCAAAGAATATACTCGTATACACTTCGGAAAGCAAATCTCCTTTCGAAATACAACTCTCTTGGAACCAGTTCTGGAGCTGCAAAGAAACACTAAAAACGAATTTTCCGCTAAATATCAAAAGCAAAGTATTAGATTGTCAAACGTGGATCTACAACAATGAGACGTGCAATCAAATTATAGTACGTCAGAGAGCGGTAGAACACAGTATTTCAAACATAAAACTAAAAGGTAAAAAGAACCACCTGGGCGTACGCAAGAAAACCAAAGTCATCGACGGTCTACGTCAGGCTAAGAAACTTAAATGGATATGGATCCGTCACCTAGCTCGGTTACAGGACCAAAGATGGACTATAATGACAACCGAGTGGCATGGACCTCTAGGTGCTCGTTGACAGGCTCCAAGAAAGATGGGCAGATGACATAATCTTTCTGTTGGATGGAAGTAATCATGGAATGGCTTGAAGGAGGCCTCTACTCTAAAAAGGGTCCTCAGTTGAAATTTAAATTATGTATTTATAATCAAGAAAATTGAAATTTATTTATTTTTTTATGTTATTTTAATGTGAATTATAATTTTATTTAATTAAAGAATAAGTGGCTTGTTATCATTATTATAAGTCAGTAAGTGAACTATTTCAATATTTTTTTAGTTATAACGTATATTTAATACAATATATAATTAAGCTTATATTTTTATTAACATAAAATCTTTAGTAACATGGAGACAAAAAAACGAATATAAAAGTAAGTTTAAATATTTATAAACAAGTCGCTTTTATATATAACGTTTTGATAACTCCAACTCAAAAACTGTAGTTATCAAAACATTATATGGTCTAACTCATTCTTTTGTCGTCTTGAGTAAATACGGAAAATCGGTCACATTAATTAAAAAGAAATAAGAAACCAGTGACGTTTCTTTCTGCGGTGAGTCTTTCGTGTCATGAAAAATATAAGATTTATGTGTTCAATGTTACAGTATTTCCACATATATCATTTATTTTTATTTTCGTCAAAACATGAACAGGAGAAGAAACATACAAGGCTCAAAGGGAGAAAGTAAGATTATTTATGATAGCTTTTAGAAAGCACGAAACGAAAACTGGTATGGAATGGTTAATTTTGCTGATTTATAAAATGTTAAAAAAAAATTCAATGCTTCATCATGTTTTTTACAAAAAGTTATGCAAAAATAATGTATTCTTTCATTTTGACTGAAACAGTTAGGTAGTGTAGAAAAAAGAAAAAAAATTAAATTATTGGAACGATGGTATTTTTGTTAAAACACAAGTAGATGAAGAAGCAAACGGGCCCGGAGGAAAAAAGTGAGCATGTAGTAAAATGTACTTACAGGAGATTTTTGTAAAAAAAAATATAAAAAGTATGTATGGCATAGCGTAAGCGTGTGCGTATTTAGTTGCTACGTTGTGCGTTTATATGTGTATGTTTAAGTATTAAATTAAAAATCCCTCACTAAAAACGTTTTTTTTTATCTTCACAAAATTTTATTGGGCCACTATTGAAAAACAAATATACCATGTAAGATAAAAAGTTACGGCAAATACAAAGGTAAAATATTGGACGCGGTATTACTTCCAAAACTTGATGAATATATTAAAAAAAAAATTTTCTATTCGAAAAAATACGTAGATAAAAACTTTAAAAGAAGTTTCATGATAAAAATAAAATTACTATTAAAATATGTAAAAAAATTAAAACGCCTATGTATATGTAAAGCACTGATTTGAGGCGTCAAATTGTAGACCTATTTAGTGTAGATACTATTAAGTGAATTTTTTTCTAGCAAACAAAATATACCAATTATTTCTATTATTTATTTCCCATAAACCTTAATACTGAAACCTATCGTACAAATGTAATATACACCTGATTAGTTTGCTACGAAATAAATAATTAAATATTGATTTAGAAAACCTTGACAGACAAAAAATAATTTTTATAATTATGTTATAGCTTTTTCACCATCAGCTTATTATTATAAACAGCACTTACTGTATTGCAAAATTCCAACTCAATGGAATCTCCCAGAGACTTCGATAATTCAATTACCATTGGATAACTCCTGTGCCTCAAAAATAATAAACTGATTTTATTTGTAAGTAAGATTTATTCATTTAGCCGTTTTAAACATTTCTGCCTCTAACCTTCATAACGACCAGAACTTCTGAATAAATGATTAATCTGTTTCCATACATTTTTAAAACAGTGCTATTACAAAAATTCAAACTAATCAGTAATGTAAAGGTGACTTAATTAATATAGAAAGATTGAACTATTCTCTTTCTAATAATTTAATTATAAAAATGATAATAGATGTCAGTTCACTAGTATCACATAAGAAGCAGGCAATCTGATTCAGTTGACATATTTCCTAATAAAATTAATTTTCACGTGAGTACACCTTATAACTTTGAATAAAAGTTCAAAAAGTTGAGCGTTACGAAAACGGAAGATTTTAAAGCGTTATAAAATAAAACAACGTACAATATAGTTCAGTTGCGTACATACATATATAGGCTAAGAGCTTATATATCTAGCAATAAGACCAGTTGTTAAAAATATTCAATATCGTCAATTCACAAAATTTTTCAATTTCTCAAAATTATTCACGACAAAACTTTGGAATCGTATCTTGACAACCTACCGGCAGGGTAACTATTTTACAATAAAATACTAAATAATCTGTATTTTATTATGAATAATAGTTACAGAGCCATTGTTCCGTAGCAATCAAGAAAGCTTAAAATTATATCATATCCGTGTACCTGTACATAGGTCACAATCGGTTTGTAACCATATAACTTTTAATTAATCTAAAGATAGACTTGATGATAAATTATGACAAGAATAACTTTCTGGTTATCTTAAGGCAAGAAAATAATTTGGAATTCTCGTAGCCTAAGAAATAGAGCTAAAGAGAAATTATGAAAAAAAATAAAACCTACCCATGTGCATAAATATCGCGTGAATATTTTCATGTACGCCATTCGTTATTGCACATGCTTTAAAAAATACGTCAGGTAACATTAATATTTAGTGCATTATTCATGCTAGCTTTTAGCAAGTAATTTCAACATAAGTTGGTTTATTTGCGAACATAGTCAGTTTCGCTAATCATGAAATGCAAAAAAGATGTCAATACTTTATTATACATTTTTATAAAGAAATCATGCCAAAAATGACGTATTCTTGACATTTTGACTGAAACATAAAGTAATATATTATTATTAAATATATTATTATAGGAAAAAAAGAGAAATTAATCTCAGGAATATCAGAAGTATTCGAGTCCTATTTCATTTTCTCCACGTGTAATAGTGTGGTTAGCGCAATATTAAACGATAAGCGCGGGAAAGTGCACTGTAGTGAAGGTGCAATACGAGTAGTTGCGTTCCATACCCATTTCGTTATTCTACCCACACATACCACATAGCTTCGCGAATCGGCTTCATAGTACAACGGGCGGAGTCGTATGCCATCGCGTATAAACGCGTAGAAATTATACGAATTTTTGATGCGATACTATTTTTTTCAAATCTCAGAAAATAAAATTGATTTTTTCCCACAGCTTCCTACCTCAAATTGTTACTTTGGTTTATGTATAAGAATTATTTACATTTGCGTAACTCGTTAATTCAATCATTTTCTCTGGACTTTTCAATAAGTTACAGATAAATTCATTAAATAGTAGAAAATTATTTACTCAGCGAATACCTATTTCGATTTTTGATTAACCGTAGATATTATTATAATTGCCTCAATTTACCCTTGGTGATTTGTACAGTAATACGAGTTTGTGTTTTTAATTGGACATGCTCTAAATTTGGTCAAGATTTGTTAATATATTTATTGAAAAGTTGGAGTACATCGTTCATTATTTAGATATCGTTGTAAAATATGGACATCCTTAAAAAAATTGAAATTTCAATTACAAGAGAACCCTAATTTGTTACTTGTTCAACACACACTTGACGGTTGAATTTTATGAGTTTAAAGAACTTACCACTATCATGCCTGGCCACTCTATATTACTTTATCAGTTGTGTTATCATTAACATTTGCTGATATCATAATACTAATTTTTTATTTACTTTTTATCTCTTAGATGCTTACATACACAACTTGAACGTAAACTTTCGTATGAATCTAGCTTCCTTGAGCCTACTTCAGATATCTGCCTCTGAATTTATATTTACTCATATAATTAACGCAATGTTCTTATGTAGTCTTGCAACATATGCTGATAAGCTTGCTTTACATATTCGAATCTGTCTCTAATGACCTAAACAATTTGAATGAACAAGCCTCATAAGTGACATTCATCGAGAGAGGTGCATTGTTCTTCATAACGGTTATAATTAGTTCAGAACTTCAGAATATTCTTAAACATGTAGATAAGTGTAAAGATTTTGTTGATATATTTTATTCAGAAATCTAATGAAGTTTAATCAAGATGGTAGTAGTTAAAGGAGAGGGTACATTTTGGAAGAACGGTAAAGAATATGAACTTGTGACCCCGGAAGGAGGATGGGGATATATGATTGGATTATCTATGATTATAATGTTTGTAAGTTGAATCATGTTTTTTTCTACATTATAATTTTAAGATTTAGGAAGTTAATTTTCGTAACGATTATATGTGTAAATTAAAATATTCAACTCATTAGCAGTCGTATTGGTGATTTTCAACAATTCAAGTGATTAATATTATTGTCATTTTCATGTTTTCACAGAGTTTAATAGAATTAAGATGTTTATGCCTCATTCAATGGAGTGAGGTACATCTCAGCTTCATTGCTGCCAATTGTTGAAAATTATTTGCTCAGTATTTTGTGTTCCATTTATAGTTGCGATAATTTTATTTGTATTATTTAAACTATCATTTGATTGAATGAATCAAATATTCATATCTATGTGCCTTTAAGATATACTTATAAATTACAAATACACGTAATTTACAGAATACATATCTTTTCCTGAATTGGTATTATCTGATTTTGACAATTTTTCTCATGGTTTAAACCAATTTAATTTCCTAATTATTTGCAGCTGTTGGATAAAATGTTATATGCAAACAGTTTTCATTTCCCTACATGTGTTTTTTATTTTAGAATTTTTTGTATATTAGCAAAATAACATTAGAAAGATTATAAAATTATAGGATTCGCTTTAAAATATAAATACTTAGTGGTTGTTTTATACGCCATGATAGTTAATTTTCTCATTCCAATGATATAAAGGATGTATGTAAAAAAATAATTATTGAAAAATATATTAATGGTTTATTCATAAAAGTCAATTATTAATATAGTTAATTTTATAATGTTTGATTTGGTACTGATTGCAGTATTTCATGAATCTGATTTATAATAACTTTTCTACCGCATTTCGTAATTCATCTATATTTTAAATAGGTATTTTAAATTAACTTTTGCAAAGTTATAATCACTGTCTAAATATTACCTTTTGCTTTATTATCAACGTCAAAAAAGTATTTCATAAACTAAAAGATAGAAGAATAGATTTCACTCTAGATATTATTTTTTTAAACGAAAGTATCGCCTGAGCGGTAAAACATACCATTTGGAGTTACTCATTATCCATGACGAAATTTTGGAAAAAAGTATATCCCCCAAGTGTTTTCCACAAAATGTCAGTAATTTTATCAGTGTTATATCTGAAAATTGTATTATTTGAATTGCGTCCACATCAACGAGATATAAAAGAGCCCTTTGTATTTTTATAATATCCTTACTGGAATCACAAGGCATAAAGAAAATATTTAAGTAAACTTTTGAATAAAGCAGATTAAAAAAACACAATAATTTCTCTTAATTTACCTTTACAAAATTCAGATTTCGTCTTCAACTACTATGGTTTGTTTTGGAATGATATATAACGACTTCTTGAATGAAATCGGAGAAGGAACAAGAGCTGTTACATTAGTGGGTGGAGTGTTTGCTATGTCCCTGGCGCTTACAGGTAATTTGCATGTTTGATTTGGTTTATTATATAAAAATAAGAACTGGAGATTTGTTTTATCAGAATAAAATAGGAATATCCTATTTCTTTGAAAGCTATAGGATTTCTCGGTCTTTTTAAGTCTCATTTGAAAGTACCTACTATACTGTATAGTTCCATATTCCAATTACCGCCTTGCGTTCGCTCTCAGATGTGTTATTTTTTTATATGTACTATTTAATCTCTATATATCTTTATATCTATATATCTTTATATTAATATACAAATAGTGTTTTTACGATGGGCTGAAATTTTCAACAAAATATGTTGTTGTCAGCGAATTACGTTACGTTACGTGTAGCTTTGTTTAGCAGGAAATACATATAAGAATTTTTTGAAATATGCATCTATTACTCATTTAATTTTCTTACTCCAAAAATACTGTATAGCATCTTAATAATTTTTCAGTGAAATAAGCATAATGGACATGAAATAAAAAAAAGAACTTTTGACATAAATCGAAGTTGAAATGCGTAATCACCTTCAAAACGTGACAAGTTATAAAAAATCAATCTAAAGATTATGAAGGAAATACAAGTGATCGTATGTGTAAACGTGTGCGTGTGTGCGTACTTGCAAGTATGCATGCGTGCAAGCGTACATGCGTGCCCGCGCACTCTCTTGCGTACGTATGTGTATAAATGTCCATTTATTGAATTTATCGCTACAGAAACTTTGTCCATCAATAATTTTTGGTAAGCTGTAAAATATTTTAGTTAAATTAATTATTCCGGAATTAAAAGATAGACGTAATTAAATTATGAAACAAATTAAAATTAGCCAAAAGATAAGTATAATTGATAAAAGGGATTAAAATATATTAAGAAGAGGAAGGATTTAGGGCTAAAAGGTTTTTTCAGACAACCCTTGAAAATATTTATAGAAGACGTATTCTTCGTGTTATGATTCAGTTTATTTCAATGTTTCTCAGCTTGAACAGAGAACTTTTCATCAAATATAAATGTGTGTTTGGGGGAAAGGAGTTTAAGCTGACTGGTTCTAGGATATAGTCCTGGATCATAAGCACACAAGTAATTTGATACACATTGGACAATTTGGTTATACAAAACATTAAAAAAAGGCATAATGGTGTCGATTACGTTTTTAAGATATGAATACAATTTCGCTGGTTTACAATTCACTTTATAGCTCAGTAACTGGTAAATTTGAAGTATTGACGTTTAAGGTGGCATTGTAGTATGATTGCGTATTGACGTGGTTATTATTAACCACGTCAATACTTTAAATTAACCGGTTACTTATTTCATAAAGTTGTTGTTTCTCCTTCCAGACATAAATTTTAAAAAATGTATTTATCTACATAATTACTTAATATTGTAATATAAAAATCAAGCAAATGTATTTACTTTTTTAAGTGCCAGTTACTTTAATGATATCGTATTTTGCGTCAATTTCGGTCATTTTTATTCTTCAATTGTAAATCAGTTGTATAAATTATATAAATGTCTTCGTTTCATCACATCTTGAGTTTTTGATTATTTCTTAGGCATTTGCTTTCCAAATTAACACTTTGCAATTTATTGTTATTAATATCTTCATTTCCTATCTTTAAGATAAATTCCATTTATTTGCTATTTAAAAATAATTTGTAATCACTTTTAATCTTTTTCTTTAAATGAAAGTTATTTTCTTATAAGACAGCTTTAGCTATTTTGTTACCTTAAATTTTATCCTATATATACATACATACATAAATTCATATATATATATATACATATATATATATATATATATATATATATATATATATATACACACACACACATTCTAATGTTTCATGTACACATATATGTAATATTTTGAAGGCATTTATATACTTTTCCACGAAAGAGTGTTATTAGCTTTCATAAGGATGCCTCGTAGTTTGTAATTAACTTATGTATTAACGGTACCCACGTATACGATAAAACATAATAAACAGCATAAAATGAACGCCAATTTAGAAAACGACTTTAAATCTAAAGTTATTATTCTCCGGGTGCGGGTATTCACGGTATAAAACAATAAACAGGTCTACTCTAAATCCGTAGTAAACATGAAATATATGTGAAACTGTAATGTTAACCTAATTTAAATTAACCTTATATGCTTAATACAAAAGCGTTTATTGGCTATGAGTCACATCTGACCTGAAATTCTGACATTGTAATCAAAACAGTAAATGGGAGATAAATCATGTTTCCGCAATGACTGTCAGAGCCAACAGGTATACTTGAGGGAAAATTGTTAAATAAAAATGTCATGCCGTGGAAACGAATATAGTCATTTTTTTAGTCTCTTTTCGAGTAATTTATAATGTTTATTGGAATTATTTTCAAATCTGACATTAAAAGGTTTCAATTTGCACTGTGATTTTATTATTAAACATTAATCTACTTATATTCAAGTTTACGGGTTAGTAAAAAAATCATAGTATGAAGTCGAACGTTTTTTCATTTTCCGTTTCCGAATTTATTTTTATCTGCTATATTTTTGAATGTGTCGTGTAATGCTGTAATTGATAAAGCATAAATTAATAAACTTTATTTTTATATTTGATTATAAGGGTTAATTTTGAGCTGACTCCTTTTAACGGATTAATTGACATGTTTACCCTTTTGTCATTCTCGAGCATATGTACGTATATAATGATGATTACATGCCGGTTTTATGCCGTATTTTCTTTGTTAGAGTGAGTATGATTTACTGCATGAAATTTAGTAATAATTAATTAAAGTATAATATGGAGAGTGTTTTCAAGGTTTCATTAAAATAGAATATACGTAGGTGTTAGTGATTTCGAAAATGTTCGCATAACTTATTGGTTCGCAGTGTATTACTGCTGTTTATTTAAATAAGTATAGACGATTTAATTACTTCTCAATTGTTGACATGAAAACTAATAATTTTATGGAGATCCATTAAGTCGGAGTTTAGTTTCTGTGTTGAAAATTTCCGCTAAATTTTGCAGAGAAATTCTCTTCATTTTGCGCTATCCATAATTTTCTTACTTAAATATATATTAACTTTATGAAAGGACGCATCAAAATTTGGCAAATCAGATGTAAATTAGGTTAAACTCCTTATTATTGCAGGATTTACACTTATGCCTGTTTATTTTACTTATTTTGAGAATTTATGAATACTGTACGGTGTCGTATAAATCTTACTAATGACAATAGAATATTACATAACTACTTTTGCTTTAAAAGCAGCATGTCACTGGGTAAAGAGGATTATTACCAAAAAAATTATAACAATTATATTCCTACTTTAATTATGCAAGTATTTTATTAAAATACTAAAATAACAAAATTTACTGTATATGGACGACCAGTTAAAGATATTTCTTAAATATTTTTTTAAGTTACTAAAGTTATAGCATTATAAGTTTTCGGAAACAAAAAGAAATTTAAGAAAATAATTTTATTTAAAGTATAATTTTTGAACTAGCCATTGTTGATCAATCTTAGGTAAAAGAATTAAGTTAATTACATAGCTTACCGAATCGATTGATTAGTAGTGTTTAATGTAAATACTTGTATATTTTAGAAAAAGGAAAAAGAGTGTAGATATTTAAGAGCAATACCATGTGGACATATGTAAAGCGCTAATTAAGAGCAATGAGATGGATATGGATTTTTCAATATACTTAATATAATGTTCATACAACTGGGTTATTATGAGTGTTCAGAATCATTTATTACATTAACTGTATTTTACAACACCTTTGATATATATATTGAATTAAGAGTGCGCTATGTTTGAATTGTTATGGTCTGTACTCTATACCTTTTCGGGTAAATTTGCTGAGTTTTAAAATCGCATTCTAGTAAATGTATTTTCTATTTACTCTCAATTTGTTTCATTTACGTTCATATTTTACGTATCCCGTATCCAAAAATTTATAAAAATAATTATTAACATTTTTGTTAAATTCAGTATAATATTTAGAATTATGTATCTGTATGAGTATTAATATTATTTTGAACCAATAAAAAGCCGGTGGAAATAATTCCTATCGATTTACTGTCCTTCCCTGTGGAATTACAACGAAACATTTGAACTAAACCTTGGAATGTATAGTTCAAATGGTTCGTTGTAATTCCATTGAAATCGCTTCTCGTTTATTTTATTAATAATTCGTGCCAATAAATAACGATCATAACGCCGTTTCTGCACACAATAACTTGATCAACGATATGGATAATTTAATAAAAATAGATACTGCAACTATTTTAAAATCTATTACTTAAGCTGACAGATCGTGCTATTAACTGTGAATATCAACAGATATCAGTACGAAGCCTTTCATAGCGTATGACAGAATTGCACTTATTTCTTTAAGTTATAAAATTCCAAATTATTCTGAAGTTTACTTTTTATATGATTTTAAAAAAAATTATGTAATTTTCTATATTTTTACACATACTCGTTTTCATTGATTAAAGGTTTCCTTACGAGTGCGGCTTTAAAAAGGTTTACAATGAGACAAGTTGGATTTTTTGGTTGTTTCATATATTGCAGCGGCTCTTTGTTACTAGTATTTGTAAGGTCAATAAACGATATGCTGTTTGCCAGCGGATTGATGCAGGTAATTTACGTCTTTGTCATTCTTATATTAGGATAATTACTTTATTTTTGAAAGCGTTACTATGCTTTCTTTTGTTTCCGCACAATAATTTACTAGACAGAATTGTTAACCATGAAAAATCAGGACGTTACCTGTTTATTTAACAACCGCTTGTAGAAACAAACTTAGGCTGCGGATAGGCTGCACTCAAGGTGAGTGTATTTAAATATTTTTATAACAAAACTAGCTGTGTTGTATTGTTAACCGGGTTTCTAAAAAATAAATTAGTTGTTGATTGTCGAATTTATAAGCCACTTATTGACATATTTATTGTATAATATATAGTAGGTGGGAATCAAAATGAAATTAACGTTATGAATATTAATGTAATTTTGCCGGAATACATTATGTATCAAGATTTAAATATATGAGAATAATTTTTCCCTAAGGAAAAAAACAAATATTGTGTTACTTTCTTATGTATGTTTTCTCAAACCAAGTTTTATGGCTGAATTAATTGAAGTTAGAATTTTTGTTGAACGTAATTTTAGTGTGAGGAAGGAAATCATTATTTTTATTGAGAAGATTTCTCAAGTTTTTTAATATAGTTTTCTCAATCTATTTAATAAAGTCTCCCAAGTTTAATAAGGTTTTCAATTTTAGTGGTAGTAATAATAGATCAGTGTAAATGTCAAATGTACTACAAATATATTAAATATACTACAAATATATAAAATATACTATAAATATATTAAATATACTAAAAAGCCAACAAACATAGCACAAATTGAAACTTATACTAATAGATTTTAATATTATCTCTTTTTTATTAACGGCAAAAACACAAAAATATTTTGTTAGATACTTGGACTATGTTGGTTACTAAAAATATATAGCTCTTAGAATATCAATGATATGAAAAATATGAAATTAGTTGCATTAAATGTAATAACAGTAACGGCAAATAAAGACCACGTTTGTTTGAATTCAAAAATTATATGACCGGAAACAAAATGTCAGACTTGAAGTTTTGAGAACTGATCCTAAAACATGAATGAACTCGAGTGAATTAGCTAGACTTTTACCTTTACGTGAATTGTAAAAACGATTTAAAAAAATGTTGTATTTCACAGGCCGGTGGCTTCGGGATAATGATACCGATAGTCTACACGAGTTTCAACAACTACTTTACCCGTCTCCGAGTGCCTGTTTTGAGTTTTAGTAAATGCGTAATCGGTACGTTCAATTTAAATTGTTTCAGTTTACCCTTTTCAGAAGTTAATGTCTGAGTTTGTTAAAAAAGAGAACAAACAGTTGAAAAGATTACATTAATAAAATATTATTTTATATGAAGACTATGTTAACAAAACTATTTACATTTAGAGATATTTAATATTCAAATATAAATAAGAAAAATATATTTTTTACCTGACTTATTGGTACATTTGCAAATTTTGAATAAATGAAGTTATCTGTTATACATTAAAAACCTGATGTGTGATTATTTTCAGGTGAGATATTTTCCTATTACACATGGATACAAAAATATCTTAAATTTGTGAAACAAAAACGGGTTTTGTAAAAAAATATGTTTTGAATTAACAAAATTGTATTAGTGGAAAAATTTACTCCGGGAATTTCCTGTTTTCCATTACTTTATTATTAATGAAAAAAATTGATTTAGTCGTTCTTTTCTCAAGAGGTGAATTTTTTACGGAGTTCAATTTAGGATACCTTATCTAATTGTTTTTATAGTTTTTTTTCGTATTTCTGTAAGTTAATATTAACAAAATATCAACTTTTTTTACGTCATGAGGTCGCCTTGATCAATAATTTTATCAGAAAGAAAAAAATATAAATTAAATTGATTTATAATGATTAAAATAATGTTATAATCATAGGTTTGTGGACGATGATTTCCCCACTGCTGATCAAGATATCAATGCAGGAATACGGTTTTCGAGGTACACTTCTGCTACTGTGTGGTTTGTCTCTGCACAACTTCATCGCCATTATGCTCATTCAGCCTGTTGAATGGCACCGGGTACTGAAGGAGGTTACTGCTGTTTCAAAAAAAGGTTCTCTATGTTGGCAGTTAATAGAATTTATAGACAGACAATCTTGAATTTCATAGTTTATATAATAATAAAACGTAATTATAAACAACAGGGCTCGGACGGTAGAGGTTCTTGTATAGTTAGCGAGTTAGTTATATTACCTTTTAGGTGATCTAATTACTCACTACTAAAAAAAATTAAGTTCTTATGATTAATCACTAATCATAAGAACTTAATTTTTTTTTCGTCTAAAGTTTAAAAATACATTAACGACAGTTTACTTCACTTCTCGTATCCACTATCGTCTAAATAGGTGTTGTATCTGAAAAAAAATATTTTATGACTTTATTACTTTTTTTTAAAGAATTGATATACAATAAGAAAAAGAATAAATTATTTTTTGACTGTTGTAAAATATTATTCCGATTTCTTCTTTCCGTTCCGAACTTTCGGAAATATATTTAGGGGATAAAGACTTTAGGTATTTTTGTGTAAAACCTGTCTATGAAATGATTGTCGTTTTGAACTTTGCAGACAATTTTAACATGTTTTACACATGTTCATTTACTTGACTTTGGTTTATGATTTTTACTGTTATACTTTGGCAAATATATTAGGTATAACTATATTAATATTAACAGTCAGATCTTTTGAAAACATAAAATTGAACTCGAACAAAATTTATGTTACGAATAATATTTAGTTTCTGAAGAATTCATTTCTATTTGGGAATTATATTTCCAGTAACTGGAAAAATGTGTCTGGAATTTGTAAATACTTTTCATGTAAAGTTAATTCGAGACCATTAAAATTATAGGAATTTTATTATGATCATAAGTGTATAAAGATATAACTGCTGAACAAATAAAAACTACTAATAACATTTTGGTAATCTGTAATAAGTAGCAACGATAAAGCGGGAAAACACTCCATGAAATAGCATGAAAAAGTAAAAATTAAAAAATCACAAAAAATGCTTTCAAAAAATATGAAAAGACTTGAGAAATGCGTTTACGGATTGTCATTGTTAAAGGCCACAGTTAAAGTTAGAAGTATACTATGCAAAGAATGACTTAACATTTATGCAGTTAATTATATGTATTTTTTTCATATCAGATTTAACACCAGGTAACACGGAATTGCTGTTTTCGAGAACCAATTCGCGCAATAAAATTATTGGAAGTTTTCATTCGGTTAATCTAATGAATGACAGAGTCTCCAGAATTATTCTAGAAGAAAAGGGGATGGTAAGCGGACGTAGCACTCCCAGTATATTGCTAAAAGACAACAAATTGTACGAATCCGTACTTGACGACGAAGATGAAAACCTTCGAACTCTCGTCAAAACGACTTCGATTATGAGTTTGGGTAATTTCGGTAACATAGTTGAGCCATTACCTCCAGTTGTGGATAAAAGAGGAAAAATGTGAGTCGTTTTATTTATTCATAAATCGTAAGTCTAAAACACTTAGCCGGAAAAACAAAGAAATGGCTCAAACGGTAAAAAGGGATTAAATTTTCAAGCTCAACCAATTTTCAAATTCCATAAATAATAAAAAAATTCAATATTCCGATTTTCATTAATTATAGAGGGACATCAATTATTTAACATTACTTCATAATTTATATTACTCCTTAGTATTTAAAACAAACAATTAGGCAAGGGATTTACAATTTAAATATAATTATACAAATAATTCTGTTGAACAATCATGCAAATAAATATGATATGGGCTTATACTCGTTTTTCGATACGTTGTTCAGTGGTTTTGACTTGACCTGAATAATATTAAAAATAACAAAGTTTCTTATCGATCTTTTAAGTTTTCATCATACCTGTAGAAGTTATTAAAAAAAATGTTTATTTTTGTTGAAAGTTTATTTTTGGTAATGAGGTCGATTTTTGATGATGAAAGTTGATTTTTGGATCAATTTAATTTAAATAATAAAGTTAACGTCGCACGTTCATCTTATGTGATAAACAAAATATAATATTATCGGTGCGAAGATATTTTTAAAATCGTGAGAAGATTATTACTGTACTACATATCTAATGTATCTTTTGTTTTGGAAAGAAAATAAATCACAGGAACGTTCAATATCAATATGCTACTCCAATTAGGTTAATTTGTTTTACATGTAATAAGCCTTACAGGTGGTTCATTGTAATATTTTATTATAAGTTTATAATCGTTGATGACGCATCAACGATTGTTACGTGATTGTACGATGTTAGTGACTTCTGAACGACTTGATCGACTGAGATCATATTCACTCAATATTTGTGTTTTGTCAAGACAATGGTTTATAGCTATTATAGGATTCGATAGGGAGCGTTGTTTTCAAGTTATTAAAAAATTCTTAGTTCATTTAATATGGAGTAATAATATAATTACCCCTTAATGAATAACAGGCAGGATTAAAACAGTTGATGTGACAAACAATTTAACAATTTTAAAAACTACTTTAAAATTTTTGAATTTTTTCCGAAACACGGGAACAAAAAAGAGACGATTCCATTGAAATATTTTTTAAGCATTTTAAAAATTTAAAATTACGTTATATGTTTTAATAATTTATGAAAAGGTGAAAATATTATTTATGTGGCGTATTCATTAAATAAGTATATTCATTTAATAATCAGCATATTTTGATGTATCGATATTTATAAATATATATGTATTTGCCGTAAATTAAATGAGACTTTGTCTAATATTTTACTTAAATACTTAAAATATTAGGTAATTAGGATCATAGTATTAGAAACTTACCTATATTTCCAATACACTTTAACTAAAAGTAAAAGTGAGACTACTCTGACTTGAAATTTATATTTAATATTATGCTTAAATAATAATTATGATTATGCAAAAGGTAGTTAAAAAGTTTTAACTTAAAAACTTGCCGAACTTATATATCGGTGATTATAATTTTACTAAACGAAATAAATAACTTATCAACTTAATATTTGACGTTGCATGAGAGCCGAACATGTAATCTACATTAGACTGCTCAATTTTCAGTCTAAGAGTACTCATCAAATTTGCATGGAGTATCTAAAAAAAGGTTGTTTATTGCTGCTGAAAAAAACACCTATGTACCGTTTTCTGGAGGCGTCACAAAACTATAAATTTATATACATGCTTCAAACGCATTTGAGGCAGCAATATAGCTTATATTTCTTAATATAGCTTATGTTGCTCTAACAGTACATCCGTTTTTGGTTTTCCACTTTTAATTAACAAATCCTGATTTATATTTAAATACACCCGATTTATATGTAACGCAAATAAATGAAGTAAATTGTAAAAAATAGATATGATTTTTTATGTTTAGTAAATTGTTTTTTTTCTATTTTCCAGACAGCAAGTAATATCGTATCTAGACCTCAATCTCTTGAGTGATCCCATCTACACTAACATATGTTTGGGTATGTCGGTGGTCGTGTTTTCAGATATAACATATTTTACACTTCTTCCTTTACTACTATACAAACAAGGATGGGATAATGTAAGTTTACTATAGTTTAACAGAAATATTCTTAATTATTATATTTTTTTCCGATATCGATTAACTAGTTCCCATTAAATATGTATTTCAATTTATACTTAAAGCAATATATTGACGATCCAAAGCGTCAGTTGTTTTTCAAATATAGAGTAAGTTTAAATTTTTGCAGGGGAAACCTTTTATATTTTCACTTGAAAATCATTTAATAGTACAATATCTAAATATTTTGTTACACACGATTGTTAGTACAAAGAAAAATGTGTCTGAATTTTTTTTATTTCTGAATGTAGTCCTCATAAATAGTTTCAAATGAAAAAAAGAATTTAAAATAGTTATTTATCACAAAAATATTAAATTAATCGCAACACAAACATCATTATCGAATTCGTAATTTTGCATGCAACATGTTTTCAATTGTTAGGGGCCTATTATAGAATGTTTATGAAATAGTTATTTTAGATACGTATCTATTTTAAATTTTCCCTATCCGCTTTAAATTCCATACTTACATTGGTGTGTATTTTTGATCTTAAAAGTCTGTTTTAATTTGAAGTAAATTAGTCTTATTTCCGAATAATCAAATATAGTTTAACTTCGCAATAATCTATCGATAGAATTGAAATAGGCATTTAGTTTGTCAAGGCAGTATTGCACTGTGTTTTTGGGGTTAAAACTTTATTTTAATTTGAAATAAATCTATTTTATTTAAGAATCATTAAATATAGTTTAAATTCTATATAATTCATTAATAAAATTTAAATAGCTTTTAGTAATTTAATTTGGTTAGTACATTAGTATAATGCTATAAAATAAAACGTGTTTAAAATTAATATGCCATTAAAATTTGCAGAGTCAAGTGGCAATAGCACTTTCACTAGTTGGAGGTGGTGACATGGTTTTTAGAATAATTTTGGCTGCTGTAAGTAAATATAAGAAGATCAATGGAAGATATGGTTTCTTAGCTGGTATAGTTGGTACCCTAATATTGAGAACAGGTAGCTATTTTTCGACATTCTTAGACTTAAGCTATAGTTCAAAATTATCTTTTGGAATTGGAGAAAAGACTATGATAGGTGAAATTGATTTTCACTTCAGTGTGATTCCATATTCATTCTGGCGATTATTATTATAAAATCATAAGCAGTTACTGGACGTATCTTGTAACAGAAACACAAATGTTATTTATAAACATCTAATGTGAAAAAGGAAATGATTATAGATATAGGCACAATATGTTCCGAGTGTGCCACTTATAGATTTTCAGATTGAACTGCCTTGACGTGAAAAGTTTATCAAACCTATATTTAAAGAATACCAAATGTCTTTAAAAAATGTTATCTGAATTATTTTGAAAGGGCATGGGAATCTGCAGCTTCGAGTACGCGACTCCAAAATGTATCATAGCCTGTTTATTATGATTATTAAATTGTAAACAAATAAAAAAGATAAGATAATGGAGTATTAAAATAGATCAATGTTTTTAGGGGAAGAAAAAATTATTTGGACAAATTAAATTTTTTTTGTATTAATCTGCCTTACTTATACCAACTAAATATACAATAAAACAATATCTTACAGTATTGCAATTCGTTTCAAATTACTTGGTGACTTTGGGCGTCATAACTTTACTTGGAGGACTACGTTGCATGTTCCTGGTTCTGCATCCCATTGTGATGGCAGAATATCTTCCAATGTCACGATACGCAGCTGGCATGGGACTTTTTATGTTAATTTATGGTCTATCATACATGATACTGGGACCTGTAGTTGGTGAGAATTTGTTTTTTTTTGTTGATTGCACGTGATTTTAGGTAGATCGTCATTAATTTCCTAACGAAAAAAACTAAGAAATTGAACAGAATTTAAACATTTATTTTTATTTGTTTATTCTATGAATATTACAATTTTTACTACTGATTTTCGGGTCGTTCCAGTTTAATTTTTCTGTCAGATAATTCCTATATCCCAGTTGGTTAAAATGTGGTATTATGGTTATTGTTTTAATAGGATATTTATTGTATTTAAAATAAATAATCTTCATCCTAGAAATTGCTTATACTCCGTAAGCTATAAAAAAAATTGTTTACAAGATATAATTTACATAATCTCGTTGGAGATTTAAATTATTCGATTATCATTAGTTTTATAGGCATTTTCATTATCGAGTTACCTGGTTATTATAATTGTACTCGAATGGAAAGATCGAGTTCATCGAACAATGGAGTAGATAATAAGAATTTTACTATTCAAATTGCCTACCATATTTTAGATTTGTTGGACTTTGGGATTGTAATTGTATTGTATGTATGGATAAAACCTTCATGCACTCTTTAATTTTGCTTTTTGAAGCTATCACGTTAAAATCATGTTAAAGTTAAACTGTAGACGGACAAACATAGATAACACATGATTTATATATCTACAATTAGATTGAAAATATTTAGTTGCGATGAGCATCCGTAATTTTATTTTTATTTTTATTAGCTTTCACTCGCATTGATTTCAGCACACTTCACATCCTGACAATTGCTAGTGCTCTGTGAGGTTAAGGTGAGCTGGTCGCTTTTTATATGCTAGAGAAGCGGTGATGATAGACGCTAGGCTATCTATGTTAACAGGCGACTCGCGTTTAATTTAAATTAATTCAGCTTCTAAAACGATTTACATTTTTGCTTATGATTCTCCTATTTTAATGAAATATAAAATAGTTTAATTATCCAAAGATTTACTTTAAAGAAAGCTATTTAAAAAAAAAAATAAATTAGTCGCTTTTCGTTTCAATTTTTTTCAAACATTCAGTCAGGTAGACAAAAATTATACAAATTGGGGATTTTGTTTTAGAATCGGATAACACATAATTCCTCTCAATACCTTGATGGTTAAGATGATAATATAGATATACACTGCAAATGTATGATTTAATTAGGGTAATATATATCTGCTTACTCTTGGGACTCTTTAACACACGATATTTATGCTATCAGTTTTGCTTTTCGTTTCAGGAATAATAAGAGACATCACTCAGAGTTACTGGTCGGCATTTTATATGCTTAATGCCGTTCTCCTTGCTTGTACAGTCAGCTGGTGTATAGAATTTTACGTGACAAAAAAGAGATCTCGGGTTATTACGCAAGATGATGATGTCACATCCGCTTAAAAGAATTGTAAACAATTTTTCTTTCTTTAATATAAAATTTATGAAAAAAAATGGTTCTTAAGTTTGTTTATTTTTTTTTATCGTTATGTCTCCAAATCTTAATTTAATCTGGGTACACGGTTATGGATGAAGTTTGCTCGAAACGCTTTACAGATATAATAGATGATTATAACATATACTAAATTGCAATTCTTCGCAAATATAAATGTGTAAAATTGTAAATGTCGCTTCAAAGATATTTGAAATCGGATCGCCAATTTTGTAGCTTAATCACTCACTCATTGATAGATAGTAAAAAATTATAGCTCTTTCCAGAAGAATTAAATTTAAAATTTTTCTACTTATACAGTATTCAAGATACTAATGGAAAGCGAACTCCGGAATCTGGAATTTTTTTGCTACCAAGAATTTTCCAATTTTATTTTAAGTTTATTAGCGTACCTACCAAGTTGCATTCATACATAGTCAGATTCAATATATTCTAGTGTTTTATATTACTATACTAACGAACTGGCTCGATTTCGCACGGATGGGTGAAGGAAAGGAAAATTCTCAGATGTGCGGATTTTATCCATCTTAATTGCTCAGTCTAACTTAATTATGAATCACTCTATCTCATGGCGAAAATCGCTTGAAAATCCGTGCCATAGTTTTTGAGATTATCGCATTCAGACATACAGACAGAAAGAGACTTAGTTTTATACACTGCAGTTTGTTTATACCATTCGTACGTCAAACGCCAGCCATTTATACAATATATTTTATAATGTAACTGTGTTTCTAGAGGAGTAACATTAAAGAGGATATAGTTATCTAACGGTAAATATTTATTTAACAAGGGGCATTATGATGTTTAACGCCACCGTAAGATAATTTACAGGAGAATGTTAAAAGTGTAGTATCTTGATGACATTAAAAGATTAGAAAAGTAATCGTTAAATATAGCTGTGGCTTGGTGCGCACAAACTGGAATCTGTTAAGACTACGGAAGTGTCAATAGAGCTTGTATCCATTGAATACAACAGTGTTCAATGGATGTACGAAAACAGGGTTCAATGATATTTATTTTATATGTAATAACTACACTTAAGAACTAGGAACTTAATTTTAACAATGTAATTGACATCGGGTCTACAGTTTTCTTATGTGGTTAAGTAACTATTCTGCATTAAAAAAAAATCAAGATTGAGAATGTGTAATACGCGTAACTATTACTAAATTCTAAGATGTCGGAGAGCCTGAGAAAAAGAAAACAATATACAAGGGAAAGGTAAAGTCTAGATAAAAGATTCATATTATCGTATCTGTTAGTAATTAGATATTAAAGAAACGTGACAAAAACATTGGAAATACCATACATTACAACACAAAGTGCCAAATTCATATTTTAAAATTAGCTGTAAAAAATTAGGATAAAATCAGGCAATTTCTTGCTGACATTTGTTAAAAAAGAGTATATGAATGAGTTAGGTTTTTGTGTCTAGATTTATTGAACACTTTATCCATTATAAGAATGAACCAGGCCATGGTAGATAGTTTTAGTTTTCATATATTTATCGCTTCAACAATCAAAGTTATGCAAAGAAAAAATTCCAGTTGTATCGTAGATCTTATCTTAACGCAAAGTGACATGCATAAAAATTTATTGCAAAAAGAAATGAAAATAAATTTTCATTGTTTTTATTTTTTTAAAAATACTATTATAATGATAAATATAATTATTGAAAAATATTCCGCACGTAAACGCGAGTCTGTTCTAGTATCCGGCTGTGAATTTTGTTTATTGATTGTTTATAAACATCAGGTCACAAGTATGATCACAAAAACGATACTTATAATAACACATGAAATATGCCAAGAGTTCCGATCTTTTCAATGTCTGATATCTTCACACAGAACCGAATAAAGATCTGTTGTTAATCTATACATATTCTGTGATTAATTATATATATTTCGAACTAAAAATTCTTAAACTTCATATTGTAGAACGGAATTTTCTCTTCAGGGTAATTTATATTTTCCATGAAATCCATGCAGAATATAAGATGAGTGATGATTGTGTGAAAGAACAAAAATTTAATCGTGTTGAATTATAATAAATTTATTTTATAATATGTACAATGAAGACTTTTTAATAAATAAAATAGAAAGTGGCACTTACAATTAGAAGATCGAAAAAAATAATAAAAAAAATTTCCGATTTTTGAGACACATCAATGGATTTGAACTGATAAGAATTCATCGAATCCTTCCACCCTCATTCGAACCCTTGTCCTTTTTGCTTTCAAAACCTTATTTAGTTTTTATATCCTTACCAAGTCGAATTTTTTTTGGATTTTTGAAGAGTTCTGTAGAAAATATAATTGTTTACAATAATTTCGGTGAAAGAATATTAAAATTTAATAGGTTTTTCTTAACAATCATTCTTTGTCCCATCATATTTTTTCAAGAGTTATAAGCTAACAAAAAAAACTTTTTAAATTTGAAATTCCATATCTTCTAAAATAATGATTCTAACATATTTTTCCCACATCATTGAAAAATATGAAATATTCCCTAATAATTTTTCAATTAACCAGCAGCGTACGTGTATTTTGACAAAATGACTGGTTTTACTCCATCATCTAAAATCACGCTACTTCGAGTATCGCTAGCAATTCCTTAGTTTCTTCCTAACAGAAAAGGATCTATATATCATTTATTGATCTAAATTTGGTCGTCAAACTCACGGACCTCTAAGCAAGTCAGTAGTTAATACTACTTATGATGTCTATCAAACTACTAAAATTTACTTAAACTATTGATAGTAATGAATGATAGTAAAACTGACGAATATAAAGATAAGCCACTGAAATATATTTATTTGGATACGGAAAAAAAATGACAGAAAACGTGGAATGTAAAGTTGTGGGAAAACCAATGAATGTTTGGACAAGAAAAAGATGTTCAGCTCCTTGGGCATCAAAACAAAAAGAGTAATTTCAAAATTTATAGCTTTAAGTATCCAACAACGTCCAACAAAATGCCAAAACTACGTGAATGTGATATGATACGATAATAACCTTTTTTTATTTCATTTATTTATTTATTAAAACATGTATTAATATCATAATCTCAAATTTATGAAAATTTTATATATTCCCTGACGTATTAGAACTTAGGATTTTCTTTTTTATCTAACTAGAGCTTACAAAAGTTACAATAGAAATTTAAGTAATATAATTATCAAAAACTGAAACAAGTATTATTTTTAGAAAAAAATGTGTGGCGTCTGGCAGATATGAAACATTTCATTTTTTTTCACTAACACTTTTACTATCACTGTAACTGATACTTTACATTAATAAACGCTTTTAACGTTTTAAGACAGTTTAATGCAATACACTGAGAAATGAGTAAAGTTATAAGCGTTAGTGATTCAAAAACAATGCTAATACACTAACACCCACGTAAAGTAGCGTGTGTGTAGTGTAGTAGAGAGGGAAATGTTAAACCGGAAGGATTCGACAAGACACGAAGCTGGCCGAATAGCACAACGCGACGTGCCATCAAAACGTTTTAACTCCTACCCAAATGCGCCATTAGATGTTTCGCATAATAAAAAAATCTGTTTTCATTTTTTGGAAATTATACTTGCACTTAAAATTAAAGTAATAATAATACGTCATTAAGTTTCCATTGTAACTTTTGTAACTTTCAGTTTATTTTTTGTTCTGGTTTTTAATTGACCTCAGAAACTTCTAAGTTTATTCACGTACAGTATTAATTATAACCAGATCTCCCCTGTGTTATCACATTTTCTTGATAATTTGTACATAAAAATTATAAATTTTAATAGTAATAAAAAAACTATAAAACTACACAAAAGTTTCAATAAAAAATCATGCAATTTTTTAACATTATTTACGTTGACAACTTTACTATAATAAAAATTATGTTTAGAAGGAAAAATAAATCATTTCTATCATAAAAGCCGCATGCTGAGTAAAAGCAACACATAAAAATAAAAATGAAGTTGTAATAGACGATAATTATATGAGTATATTATGGACGTCAGATTGAGGAAACGTATCTTAATTTAAAAATGTAATGTTTTTAAAATTTATTGTAACTACGTCACGTAAACGTACGTCCACGTATTCGAATATACGGATGCCAGAAAACAGACCTCCGTATGCACCAAAATATCGATGCTAAATAGTTTTACTTTGACATTTTATGTTTTAAACTATTGTGCAATATTATATACATTGGTTAAATTATATAATGTTAACATATTTGTTACATATTAACATATTTTTGTACTCTTGTCATATTTGTTCCACAGGTTTGGAAGAAAAAATAGTTTCAGTCATAGAAACTACATGCTGAGTCCGAGCAACGCATGGAAATGCACATATGCAATACGATAATTACATAAGAACCGTCAAATTATTGATATGTAACTTAATCGTAATATATAAACTTCCTTAGGTACACAGATGTATAATTTAATACACAGATATCAAATAAAAAGACGTGCATGAATGCCAATATATGAACGCCACGTAGTATTATTCGGATGTTTAATGTTCCCATTTAGTGCATGTAAATACTATTTTTAATAGAACTATTTGAATATTTATAGTTAATTATTTGAAACGGTTGTAGTAACTACATTCAAGTGGAACCGCGCATTAAGGAAAAATATTCGCTATACACGCACACACACACACACACACACATATATATATATATATATATATATATATATATATATATATATATATGTATATGTGTATAAAAAAAAAAAAAAAAAAATATATATATATATATATATATATATATATATATATATATATATATATATATATATATATATATATATACATATCTTCATAATTAATATTTCATGATGACAGAGCTAATATGTTTGTGTGTATATTATAACATACAGAACTATCATCTTCGTGACACCAGTATATGTAACAAGGCAATTATCATGATGAAAATTACAAAACACGAAAAAGTTATCGTCACAACCAGTTTAAATAACACGAATAGCAATAAAAATACTTAAGATAGCAACGGCGACTTACGACTTTGTTATAGTTTACATACATATATCAATTGAATAAACAGTCGAGTCTGCTTCTTTGCCGATACCAATCCGCGCTGACGCAGCGGTCTTTATTTGTCGATTGTTTGCTTGGGGAAAGTTTAAATTTATTTCCTTCGCTCTCGAGTACTGTGCGACTTAATATATAATTCTAACAAGCGAACTGGAAATTGAAGTGATGAGATATTAATTTCGTTCATGTTTTTAGATTTCCTTGTCCAGGAAAAAGAAGACCAGTATTTTTTAAATGCTCGGCTGTCTCTAAACCACACATAAAGAAGACCGACAAAAGTCCATGTAGTATTGAATCTAATTGTTACAATAATAAAAATGACACCCTTAAATGGAGAAAATGAAAAAAAAATTATCACGTTAAAATTTTTATTCAAATTGACAATCATATAAATGAGAAATCTTGTACTTTTTTTAATTTTCATTATGGCTGCAAATATTTTTTTTCTCTTTCCTGATCCTCAATAGCTTAACTGTTTCATTTTGTATAATTTAAAAATACCAGTTTTTTTAATGATATTCTTTTCTGTTTCAAAATCATATCTCACTTGTAATAAATTACTTGTTCATAAAGCGCCACTGAATCTAGGAAAATTTAAGAACAATGGAAATTTAGGTGTTTTCCTTTATCTGAAAAATGGCAAAATAATTATTTACATAATGATTAGACATCATATTGTAACGGAAAATATGGCGTGTATATAAAAATATATATTGATTTTACCTATATAGAATAGCTGTTTCTTAAAGTTTGAGGAAAGAGATTTAGAATTGAGCTTGAAGATATAACGGCATTTTAAAAATTGTATATTTACATCAGCAATTTTTTAATCCTTTGAAATTGAAGTTAATTAAAATTCATCACATCGAAGATAAAATGAATATGCATAACTATCATAGCTAGATAATAGGATCATTTTAACTTTAAAGTAGTGTAATGCTACCTTCCCAATTTGAGCTGCTTTTTAATGTAGTAATGTAATAAAATTATTAATTTTAATTTTTTTAAATGATTTTTGCAATTATAATCTAAAAGCCATAAGCCTTCGTAGATAACGTAGTTATAAAGAACGTTAATGAGCTTGTCTACTCAGGCATAAAATATAACTTGGAAAAGATGATACAATTTCAGAAATAAACAGAAGAATTGGTTTAAGTTCAATAAAATTATTCATATATTTATAACGAAGAAAACTATACCAAAAAGAAAACTATACCCTACAACGAAAGGTCGATGAGAATTTCGTCTTACCAGTCGTGAGAACGGAGTTGCCACTATTACTCTAACCAAAAGAATCGCTATTAAGCGTAGAGAGAAGTATTGCGACTCATGTTTGTTACGATTTTGATGGACTGATTACATAAGAATAAGAGTAACAAAGTGGCGTTGGTTGGGAAATATTTTTCGAAGTCTATATGAATCCGCGGTGCAGGTCTTTCCCTGCTTCGTTGGTCAGATGACATCTTTACAACAATGAACGTAGTCTGCTTAATACTGTGATAAACGTACATGTATAACTTTGAGTGCTGGCTACGTCGAGGTGTGCAAAGATACATATGAAAAAGAACCTTCAGTTACATGGTGTTTTAATTGAAAAAGAAAATTATTCATAACACTGTCAAAGTGGAGTATAAAAATATCAACCCAATTGAATGCAATTCCATGAATTCGCTGCTAAAATAAAACTGGTGATATAAATGTTTTTGCTTTGAAAGTTTTATCAAAATCGTCAATCAGTCAAAAGAGAAATCTTGTATATTTTATGAAAAATGTCTTCATACTTCAAGAATTCGAGGAAACAGCAAACAGCGACATTAGTACAATTATGGTTTCTCAAACTCTGACCTCGTCTTACAGCGGTACGAGAGCTACATAGAGCGCCTTGTCGTGCAGGGTGCAGTAGAGAGCACAAGAACACGCCGACGGTCACCCATGTTATGGGTTGATCAGATTAAATCTACTGTGGGTGGACCCTTTCATGAGTGTATCAGACTTTTGGCAAGCAAAAAGAGAGAGATATCATGAGTTGGGTTACGTCAACTCCAATATGATAACTACGTCCACTCTATTAAGAGCATCACGATAAAGAAAAAGATATTTCAAATATCAATATTATATGTCGTGTCAGACCACGGAAATCAAGAAGTGTAACTGTGATCAAGTGAAGGCCGTAGCTATCATCGATATAAATACTAGTTACTACATTCAAATGTCCACAATGTACCGCAATGAAGTAAAAATGCCAAATTTGACTCCAAGTTGTCACAATTGTGTGCAGGTTCGTATCTGTTGTGTTTTATTGGTTTTATCAAAAATATGATGCCAAATTTTGTAGTAGATAGTTGCAAAAGCTATATAAGAAAGGGTTAATAAAAGATGGGTTCTCTTATCCTCGATAAGTAATATTATTTTTTTAAATTCATGAAATTTTAATATAAAAAACGTTATATAATTGCGGTAATAAATGTCGTATCCGATTATAGGAATTCTCCGTGATCGAACAAAGTAACTTTATACTGACGTTATTTTTTAGGTTTCGTTTTGTCCATTAAACATTATTATTTTTCAAGTTGAGTCATAACAACGACTTAAACAAAGAATCATTTCTCAAAATGATTCTTAAATTTGTATAATGATTTTGCATTTTGGATGTCAATTGAATTATATTTCCGAATTAGAAGTTTTTGGAGGCTTACAGAGCGTAAGCAGCATTCGCAACCGCCCAAGGCCACGATTTGGAGATAAGATATAATGGTCAACGAAAGAACGAGAACACACAGTACTTTAGAAAATGAAAGAATTTTAAACCTACATGAAATATTTTTTGTTCGAGCTGTGATATAGAAAATGTACTTTTAAGGTTAACCCCGCAATTTGTTCTGTTACCGACCGCGTGTTACCAAAGACTGAATGATACAATTCCAATAATGTTCATAGCCAGTGACAAATATTTAAATCTGTCTTATTTCAAATAAATATAATTAGAAAATCTACTAAATATTGGAGAAGTTGTTTATACAATAATTTAACTAATCTGTAACAAGAACTATAGATATGCTCTCCATCAGTATACTGTGATTACGGGATTATTTATTGTTCTTGAATACAGATTTCCATCTGATTTCGTACGTAAAAAAAGTAAGGAGTAGAGTATTGATTTTGCAATGTGAAGATTCATTTTTTAAACCAACCAGACATACAAGAGCACATTCTTCATATATTTTGGTGATGACTTTGTGGCAATAAAAAGACGGGTTTACTCAGGTAAAAGCAGAAAGTAACGCCTCGCATATCGGCAAGAAATGTTATTTGAACCATTTTAAAATAATGAAATATATCCTAAATAAATTAAAATTCATTTTTGTATTAAAATTTTTCTATTAATTAATATTAGTTTACGTATTTGATTAGATAACCGAAAACGTACAGCAAGCACATAACAAGAGTTTGCAGACTCCGGATCATCAGGTCAGGAACTAATGGATGTTGATATAAGCGACCTCCAATATATATTTGACTGACCGAGAGAGATACGTTTAAAAAATAAAATTAAACGCTTTTTTTTTTAACTTTTTTGTTTCGTATTTTATTTACAAATTGTAATTCTAGTTTTTCCTCTTTCCTGATTGCCAATTACTGAATTCTTTAGTTTCTTATGTTCTATAAAATACCAGCTTTTTTAAAAATTGTCTTTTTTCTCTGTAACGTCTGGCCCCATTTTTGCCAGTCTCCTTTAATAAACTGAAATAGGCATGTTTTAGTTAGTGTTAGTTTTTTTAATTATCGAGAACTTATACAAGGACTCTTTGTTTTAGGTATTCCTCCATTAACGCTGAACCTGGCTTCGTAGAAAAAGCATTTGAAATTCTGAAAATCAAACGGAACAATATCTCAGAAAACATTGAGTGTGCCTTAATTTTCGATGAGATGAATATTCATCAAGTTAAATTGTGGAAAGGCAAAAAAATGTTGGACACGTGGACATGGGCAAATACAACCTAGATAAATAAAGAAACCATCAAGGTATTTGTTTTAATGCTTGTTTTTATTTCAGAAAATTTTAAAACATTAGGATATTTTCTAGTCGATGGTTCTACTAGAGAAAAAATACTAAATGTTATCCAGTATTCGCATTGTACAATGCCATTCACGTTTACTTGAACTTCAAACACACCTAAAACAAAATTTTGCGAATGTTTATTTCACATATGCTTTTTTTTTTAATTAGGTCATGAAAATGAAATTAACTTGTCAATTTTTAACCTGAATTATCCGTAATGTATTAAACATGTTCCCAATGTAATAAATATGCACTTTATGGCGAAGTATTGTATTCATCATCTTTTACCACTAACAGCTGTACAATTGAATTTATGTCAATTTTTGACGATGTTTTCGGTATTTTAAATTCCCGGCGATTTAACCGATTTGAACTAAAGATGCCCATTTCTAAGGAAAATAAGTACAAAATATTCGATTTAATTGAAAAAGGTATTGAAAATAATAAAGGTTTTGAATTTTTTTTCCAAATTGAAAAGAAAAAGTATAGAGTATAGCAAAGAGTAATCATGACTATAAAGGGGAAACGAACATTTAAATACAAAAAGAAAATGGGGTTTTTGGGACTAATACGTACGTTTAGAGAGTTTGAAAACATAACATGGGAATCTAGTTATACTATTTTTAAGTTTAACCCACACGGGAAGTACAAATAATTATATTAACTATTTACATTATATTAACTATTTACAGCAATATTTATTATTATAACAATTTTCAAATATTTTCTTTTGGAATCGTATATTTTCCGCATACAGGCCGCTCGACATAAAATCACGTAAATCCTGCATTGAAAAAAGTATTAACGCACTTTAAGTTATCTCAGATGGCCTCACTTTGTGTAAGGATAATTTTGAATGGCTAAGAAAATATATTTGGATTTTACTATTGAGGAAATTAGAGAAGAAATAGAAACGAGCGAATATACAACAATAGCCACACATTTTGTAACATTTTCTTTAAATTTAGATATTTTTCCAAGCAACATGATTATGAATCAACAAATAATTATTAAGAAGAATTTAATTTTAAAGAAATTGAATGCATTTTAAATGTTATAAACATTACGTACAAAAAAAAATTAAATGTTTCCGATTATTGCAGAAGAATAATGCCATACTAAATTATATAATTGTTATTATAAGTTACCAGTAGCCCCCATTTTATACAAACATAATTTTACAGCCTTCTGCTATAAAATTACGTTCGTATATACAAAAAGATAATATCATAACTTTATTTACACAAACATAACTTTATAAATGTTTAATTATTATGTTATGTAAATTCAAGCACTTCTAACAAAAATTTTAAAGAAATCTGGTTCATATCAGTATAACAGCAAAAACAGCTATGCTGACACTGTTTACGAACAGATAAAAAAAAAAGTTTATTGAAATTTAATCTCATTCGGAATCCTTCTTTTAATACTAAGCCTGTTTAATAAGATATTTTTGTAGATATAGTTTAATTCCAAAAATTAATGATGATGAAGCCGAGTTAATTAAAAGTGAGTATTTTTTGAAATCTGAGTAAGAAGCGCAAAAAAGTGAAGGTTGGTCGCAAAGTTGTAATCATAAGATCAAAGTTGTACAATATTACACACACACACACACATATATACACACACACATATATATATATATATATATTAATCAAATTGAAAAATTTGTCTCATTTCCTGAAAGAAAAGAAGTAAACAGCCGCAAGTGTTGTCATTTTTAGGGTTCCGTGCCTCAAAAGGAAAAACCGAACCCTTATAAGATCACTCACGCGTCCATCCGTCCATACGTCATAGCCGTTTTTTTTTCAGAAACCACTTGACACAGAAACTTAATGTTTGGCGTAGTAATAAAACATATCAACCTGCACATGTCTGAAAATCTAAAATTCAAAATATTTCTTTAGAAATTTGGGAGGAGACGGATTGAGTTGATTTCCGCACATATTATTTGAATGGACTAGTTATAAGGGTCACAAAAGTATTTTTTTTTCATAATTTTTGGTATTATAGTTTCAGGGATATACTAAAAAATACAGAACAAAAATATGTTCACCCTAAAAAATATGTAAAAAATATGTCCACCCTGTTTATTTCCAAAATTACTCAAAGTGAATTATTTTTTTATAATTTTAAATTACATATTTAAAAAAAATATGAAAAATACGAAAATAAAGTAGGGAGTGAAGCTGTGCCCTGTGTGCCCTTAAATATTTATGAGTTGCTAATGATGCAGACCTCGTAGCAGTCCTCGTAGTGCGAGTTCTAGTGAAGCTCTCGTAGTGCGAGTTATAATAGTGCTTAATAGGTTTTAAAAATTAATAACGTTTCTAAATTGGTACAACTTGTAACCTATTTACATTTGTTTTAACATAATTACTATGTTAAAATATAGATGTTATAAATAGTTTTCCATTATATATTAACAATTCACAAAACGCTTCCTTTTATAATATTTTTGCACTTTATTTTATTTTGGTGCTATTTTTACTATCGTTATTGAGTGAACGTTTCTTCCTGTAAGGAAGCATCATAAAATGAAAGTGCAATTATCTAAAAGCTAAAATTAAAAGCAAGCATAAATTAAATATTGAATATTTGCAGAAAGAAAAGTGTTGAAAAATTAATGAAAGGTTTTTATCAAATCTTAGATGGGGTAATATGAAGAGAATTTTCAACATGCTTTTATCCAACACTATATATGATATGTATAGTATTGGATAAAGGCATGTATATATGTAATAGATACGTTAGGCTTTATACAGATAAAATTGTTTAATATTTTGTTTTAATCTCACTGAATAATTAATGCTGCTTTTAGGCAGTGTTTTAAAAATATGTTTTCTATCTAAGTGGAATTATTATTTTATAGAGAATCTAAATAAATAGAAACGACACACGTAAATATTAATATAATGTAAATTACTAGATGTAAAAGATAAAAACGACGGAGTATCTTATCTTAGTTTTTCGTAACATAATGACTTTACGAGTATATAATGTTTAAAATTTACAACAAAAAGTACAGAGTGAATATGTTCTTTGTTATTCATTTCTCCATTTTATTGTATATTTATATCATGAAATCCTCAACCAACTCACTGTTACTTCACCATATTGGCTGAGGTCTAATTATCAGGTGACCTCCCAAATCTTAATTTTACTTGTTAACTGTTTTTTAGCAAGAATCAGCGACAAAATCTCAGACTTCTGTTAACTTGATTTGGATACTTTTTGACGTTATTCTTCTTGCAAACGTATATTTTAGAAATCTACATTTTTAAAAATTTCTTGAGTCTACATTTATTGAATCTACATTTTTTAAAATCTACATTTTAAAAAAAAAAGTTCTTAAATATGACATTTTTTTTTTAAACTTAACTAAATGTCATCTCTAAATTATATCAACGACATGGGGTATTTGAGAAGGTATTCCATTTAACAAATAACGTTATAATTTACTAATCTTCTTATATACGTTGATAAGTTTATCTAGACTTTTATAAATAACTTTAATTGCGCCAACGCCGTTAAAACAAATATGACACAACGTAATTAATTTACGTTGTGTATGTATATACTAAATGTAAAATTAAATCGCTCATTCACTTGTAAGCTCATGTGAACAGTGCTTGATGGATTGACACAATTTAACTTTATGGCATCCAAGCAGCGAATTTTTGCAAGAAGGAATGTGATTGTGTTGTCCATTACTTTATCTGGAAACTGAAGTGAAGTTAAGGTGTAATGGCTGTTACGATGACGGCGAATGGAGAGAAGGCGACATTTTGGAAAAATGGCAAAGAATATGAACTTGTGGCGCCTGAGGGCGGATGGGGATTTATGATTTGCTTATCATTGATTATTATATTTGTAAGTAATTATTTTACTATAAGTGTTTTCTGTGACTCAAAATTAAGGTAACATAAAGGTAGTCACTATAACCTTTTAAGTATTATTTTTTGATTTATTCATAAAACAGGTAAAATTTAACTTCAAAACTAATTCGATTTTATTCTAACTACTATATATATATATAACTATCGATATTACCGTGAAAGTTATAATATAACGTTTTTATAAAAAAATGTTCCTCTCATATATTTTTTAAAATTTTAATTTTAATGCATCCTACGCCTAATATCTTAGTCAAGTTAGATAAGGAAGGTTTTTTAAATGAAAAATAAGTAATTTTCATTTAAAGTGAAGAATAAAGAGCTATTGAGAAGGATAGGGCAAATAGTTTGCAAATGTTGAAATTATGGAAGTGAGGGTCCTTATTGGGTTTTATCATTTTGTTTAATAATTATTTATGTGATGTCACGAAAATATGTGATGAAATTAACGTCGCAAGACTAGGGATAGAGCGTTACACTATATCTTAGAATGGGAATATAAAGATTACAGTATTTATCTTTTAGACATTAAATAGGAACATTTTATGTATATTAAGTTATAAATTGCATATGAAGGGAAAAATACGGCGATACCATGTGCATAACAAACGAAAAAATATCGTGAAACATTTTAATAACATCAAGTAAAAAATATACTTATTATTATTTATTGTAAAGCAAAGTAAAATGAAAAGCTCCATCCATTTACTTCAAGTAAATTAGTGAAAATTACTTAGGTTGCAAAATATAGTCAAAAAACTGCATTACGAATAAACAGAAAACTTATCACAAAGTTAATCTTAAAATAGTATTTCTTTATTTTTTCGAAAAAAATCTAACAGTTTCAAGTTTTTGTATTCAGTGAAAATGTGGTTTAAAGAAAACTAACAGAATTTAAAATGGAGATGATGGGAGTTCAACGTGGTTCCAGTCCAAAGTTTAAGAACCGAATACAAATGAATAAGCATTGAAATGTTTCACTTAGTAGTGTAATAACTACCAAAACTATGAAACACAATAATTGGACAGAATATTCCAAAACTTACTCTCTGTTACCAAATATATTGTCAAGTGATTAAATTCTACCAGCATTATTGAGGGAATATTTGCCTATTTTAATTTTGGAACATGTTGTATTTAAAAAAAATCGAAATAATTTTAATGATTTCAGAGATGTTAAAAGATAAACTGTATTCAAGTGCAAGCAGTTAAATATTTAAAAACCCATTAAGTACGAGTAAAGAAGAGTAAGAGTACCAGTCAGTATTCTGTATACAATTGGGCATATATAAAAGTTTAAGTTTGAAAGTACAAAATATATCTATTAAACTATTATAAAACTTTAATACTATTATCCTCATATAAATATATTGATAAACGTAGGTTTCACAGATACAAAACAAATAATTTGGTCACCCATACAGGAATGATGATTTTTTTTGCAACCTTTGATCTACGTGCTTAAAAAATTAGGACGGAGGAAGGCAAACTATGTAACATTTTCGTTATTTATACTTTTCGAAGGAGACACTGTATTAGAAAACGTTACTGTATTTTAAAAAACTTTTTCAATCAATGAAGCCCTAGGGAAAAGTTCTTTGGGGAATTAATAAAAAGAAATGAAAAAAAAATTCTTATTTTCAGCTAGATTTTCTTATTTAGCTAGGTTTTCCTGTAAAATTTCATCAGAACTCGTCTTAAAATAAATGAGATACGAAGCTATTATTATATACTGTATAATCTATCTAGGGTTCGTTTTTTTAAATTTACAAGTGCTACCGAACCTCGAAAAAACGTTTGTTTAGTATTACATATATATTTCATCTCCCTAGTAATTATTATTTGTAAATGTTTATTTGAAGATATTTATCTTTGTAATATGTTTCATAATTTATAATACTATAAAGCTGATGTATTTATTTTTACTTTTTATGGTTTCTTACCTGAATATCAGAAATCTTTATAAGGTCACTGAAATATTTAGATTGGTCTCTCAGATCGGTTTTTATCAGAAAATGTTCGACGCCGAAACTTCAAATTTTGTATAATAATAAAGTATATATCTTAATAGTTCCTGTTTTCGAAACATTGACAATTCCGGGTTTCTAAAACATTATTTAAAGTTTCTAGAAAAATCATAGTGATGTTCCTAGACTTCACATTTTTAGAAAATTCAGGATTTTTCTAAGCTTGCGATAACTTGACAACTTGAATATGTACTAAATACGGCGGATTTATTGCAACAAGAACAAGCTCTTCTAGTTAACCATGATAACCAGTTTTGTTTTGGAATTTTCTGTCTAATTACTGTGCTTTATAGTTTTGGTAGTTATTACACTTCTAAGTGAAACATTTCAATACTTATTTGTTTTGTAGACTTTAAAATATGTTGCAAAATGTAATAATAACAGTACACTTAAAAATAAATAAAATTAGAAAATAAATATTAACATTGTTTAGGATGGAAGAACATGTGAAAAGTTAAAAAAAAAGTGCAAAAGGACATTGGAAAAAATAGTTGCAAAGAAGTTTGGTGAAAAAAAGCAAAGGAGTTTGTTGGAAACGGACAAAGTCGAACTAAGAGCCAGAACAAAGTGGAATTAAGACAGAAGGCTTAATGTTTAGAAAATTTTGGACTTTTTCACAAGATTCGTGAAAAAAATTATTGAAATATTTTCAAAATATTTTCATTTGAAAATAGATTAAAAATTTTGCTGTTTGGACAGTAAAAGTTTTATCGTAAGAGAAAGAGACACGTTTAGAAATGCTGGTCAGCAAAAAAGTTTTAAATGTAAGGATTTTATAATATATGTATTTAAGAGAAGCATAAGTATGTGAAATTGGCGTCGATTACTGATCTTAAGGCGTGAACTATGTTCAGAAACATAATCATGTTTTCTGAGCCCGAAGATGTGCCTGTTGTATAAATTTTGAATGCGTTATAACTGAGATAAATTAGGCCTGTTTTTGAAATAATTTTTGAGTACCAATAATGATAACTTATGACGTACTTGAACTTACTAAAGACCCATTTCGTAAGCCCACGAAGTAATTGAAGTAAGATCTCGATTAAGGGTGTCGATGGTTTTTATTATTAAATGAAGGTCTGAATGTGCATAGATTTGCAGATAATCACCATAGAGATCATAATTGCTGTCGATTTCTTAACATAATCTGTACACACTGAGAAGGGCAGAGGAGAAACATTTATAAGTATAAATTTTCTTTCTGTGTACGGTTTTTTTTATTAAATATTGTTCTTTATTCGTAATTTTTAATGACAATTTTCCTAATATGCCATAGAAAGATACCAGCGTACACCAAAACACAGATATAAAACAAATTATCCTTCTTTTCATATAGTCTTAATTGTTTTAAAATTTGGATCTGATTTGATAACATTATTTAAATAGCATTGGGCGCTAACACCTAATGAGGACGTTGACATCAAAACATACATTTGCGCAACCATACCTAAGTATGAAGAGTCTTTGTTAATTTTGTAATCTTGCTTATTAAACTAAACATCATAATGGTGGTAAGACTACGATATTAAAACTAAAAAATATTTCTAACCAGTTTATCATTTAAAATGTTTATTTTGATACTCATTAAAAAAATATCATTTTCATGCAAAATAATGATAAAATTTCGTTATGAATTTATAAAATATGTAGGCATCATAAAATCAGTTCGATAGTTTTAAATCAACAAAAAGTTTTCAAATATATGTACATATTAAAATTATGATGAGATGGACTACTTGGATCACAAATACTTTTTCGTGAGATTTCCTTGAAATATTTGATGTTATCAACTATATTAAAAACCACATAAGAATATAAAGATTAAAAACATTATTTTGCTGTTGACGTAGGCAAGTGAAGCTACAAGTAAAGAAGTTTAGCTGCTCAGTAAATATAACTTTAATGAAAAACATTAAACGTTATTAAAGCGTTATTAATATCTTAAAGAAAAAAGTACTTATTTTAAATCGATTTTGATCTGATCTGAAACACGTTTCGATTTTTATGTTATCACCTATATAACATTAAATCTAATTTATTTCATACATTGAAATTGATTAATAAAATTTCAGATTTCCTGCGCGAGCACCATGTCCTGTTTCGGTTTGATTTACAACGATTTTCTCACAGAAATTGGCGAAGGGACCAGAAGCATAACATTGCTGCACGGTGTATTTTCCATTTCATTGGCACTTTCAGGTATTTATCTATAAAATATGTATTATGTACTAAACGCTATTTTAAAGTCCTCTTACTATTTCGCGGATAAAATAACAAATTCAAAATACATTTTGTGTTATATCTAATAGCACCTAAGTGAAACGTTAGTTTACATAATATCTGTCTTTAGTTTATATTCAATCATTTGAATTATCTTTGTTGCGATAGCGATGTTGCGAGTTACCAGTACAAAATCCACTCAAAATAGAAAATTATTTTTATAATATAAAATATGTGTATGTATGTATGGATAAATCTAAGGAATTAAGATGCATCATCAAGGCTGAAAAGCAAAAAAAAACTCCCAACGAATGAAATATTTAAACCTTTTGTTTCGTTTTCTAATTCAAGTTTTCCACAATTTGTTTATCAGAGCCATTTACAATATAGATAGTGAAATTTAATCGATAAAAGTTGTGCATTAATTGGATCTAATGAATTGGGATGCATTATTAGGATTGACAAGCAAAACAACTCTCAACTAATAAGACTTTAAAAGGTACGATAATTTTTTTTTTCATTTCATAATTCAAGTTTTTAGAATCTGTTTACAATGAAGTAATATTTTAAACATTTTATGGAAATTTTTAGAGATTTTCAGAGCTATTCCCAATATATTTTACAATATTGATAAGTTAAATTGAGTCGTTAACACGTGGTTCATGAATTGAATCTAAACGGTTGAGATGCGTTACTAGGGTTGACTAGCAAAAAAACAATCCAACTAACAAAACATTTGAAAAATAATATGAACCTTTTGCTGTATTTTAAAATTAATCTTTTCCTCGATGTATTGTTATGAAGTAATATTTTATGGTAATGTATATCACAGCTATTTACAATGTATTTGACAATATTGATAAGTAAAGTGGACTCGTTAACCGCAGTGGATAAATTTAATCTAAGCGTATATATTACATTTAAAAGTTAAAAACGATACATTTTGGCGTCTCTCTGTTCATATGTCAAGCAACTACTATTATTATCGATTTTAAGTTTGGCTTATTTGAATAATTTATATCCAGAATGAAATTTTGAAAATGTTTCTTATGTTATTCAAAATAGGGTCCGTTTTAATGGTTAGTTTAAAGGTGAATGCGATTGAAATTTTTCAGTCATCATAAACTGGTATGGCTAAGCTTTATAAATGAATGACAAACTCATTATATCCTGGGTACGGAATCATCAACACGAGTATTTTATTCCCACTTTCTGGGTTTATTTTCATAAATACTTGAGAAAATAAGTTTTTCGTCCTTTTACTTTTGTTATATTTTTCAGTTTCATTTTTTTACCCTAGATCAAAGTTTAAACTGAAAAGTTATTGTAATTTCAGTAAAATTAATTTCTTCTATTATTAAATTATATATGATTTGAAAATGTTCCTATGAATTCAGTAGTAGACCAAACTTTAACATAAAAACGGTTACAACATATCAATAATTTTTTTTATTTTTGGCCATCATTTACGATTATTTGTAATTTATCATTTATATTAAGTATATTTTATTCATATTATTGAATTGTTTACACACAAATTACAATATTTAAAATTATAAGATAAAGACATTTTGTCATGTCCTAAATTTATTTTTAAGTTTCTATCAAATGTGAACCATGTTATCAGAGAATTTTGATACATAATAAAATGTTTTTGTACCTTTTCTCTAACTCATTTGTTTTATCAAAGATTACAAGAGAAAGAATATTAAATGAATGTCTAAGGGGGTGCGACATTAAACGATTCAAGGCTCATTTTTAATAGTTTTCCTGAAGTCCAACCGCATGCCGTCTAGCCTACATTGAGTTTTTTTCTCATCTATAAAACTTATATATAGTTTTCTACATCATTGAATTTTAAACCTATCAAAAATAACATTTTTAGGATTCTTAAAAAAACATGGTTGAAAGTAAGTATATGTACAAAAGTATATACACCTTTGTTCGGCAATTCATCGTGAATCATTTGCTTATTTTTTATAGAAAGTTGTCTAACATAAATGTTCCACTTCCGCTGCAGGAAACGGAGAACATTTATGTTAAACAACTGTAAACGTGTTATCTACACGAAGCAAAACGAAATATAAACTGAGATTTAATATTTAAAACTGTCGTAACCAGCTGCTGCTTTTCCTTCCTCCTTTTCTTACTGATGTGTAACGAAGAATAACAAGGTTATACATACAAAACTTGAATTCGTTCTTTTATATGTTGTGTTTAAATAAAAATTTATCACAAATTCTTAATTAAATATTTTTACTCTATAATAAAAGGAATAATAAAACGGAACGTTTATGCGGTCGTTTACGTGTACGTTGAAATTTGGCGTAGTGACAAAGTATATTAACTCTCATTAATTGATACTCAAAAATACTGACGTGATAATTTTTGAGGAGATAAATATACTAACCCAATATTTTTCTTTTTTTCCCATATGTGGTACGAGATGTTTCAAAAGAACAAGTTAAGAAGATTCCAAAAGAGATTTTTTCAGAACTTTACTTGAGAGATATTATTGAAAATTTTCACAAAAATTAGTTTCCTCCCATCTATCTCCGAAACTGCTAAAATTAAAATTATGAAATAAAACGACGTTACTTGGAGTTTAGTTTAAATCTATGGTATTTACTTTCAACATCATTGTTTTTAAATTCAACGCCTTATTTATATTTGCACGATTTTTAACGTCTGTGAAAGATATGCTAGGTAATATATTATAATTTCGAATCACAATATTAGTATTAGTAAATAGTTTAGTAATATTACTAGGACGAACTCTCATAGTGCGAGTATAAGTAATACTTAAAAGTAGAACTCGCACCATGAGTACTTTTACAAAATATTCCTAAATGGGTTGACTCGCTAGTGTTAAGTATTGTACAAAATAATGTATTAAAACATATTAATGTAGCTTTAATATAGCTAGTTCACTTTATATGAATTTGAGAAATTGAAGTAAATTGGCTGCATGTTTCAACTTAGTTGATGCATTTTAATTTTATACCAGATTTAAATTTAACCTCTTCACGGTTCGGTGACTATATGAAAAAAGAAACTAGTAGTATTATATTTATACTTTGAATTTAACGGTTTTCGATTTTCATATCTATTTAAACCTACAAGAAAAAATCCTGTAAGTAATAAACAATCGGTAGTTAAAGAAATAACACCATAAGAAACTGCAATCACTTCTTTAAACTTATAGTAAAAATTAGTCCTTTAAGACACATTAAGCTACGTAAAATTTTTGAGAAACACACAACTACTGAAATAACTCTTGAAGATATTTATTGAAACAGAACTCTGTAATTCAAATCTAGCATACAATCATAACATCTTCATAGTATGACAAATTCAAATTTGAATTACCAAGTGCTATTTCAATGTGTACCTTAAAGACTTGCCTCAAAAGATTTAAGCCTACTCTTCAATTATATTATATTTGGATTGAGGGCCTTGAAGAAGATTTTAGAAAATAATCCAAAATCATAAGGAGACTAGACTACAAAGACATGGCATAAAAGATTGCTGGAATTCTTTAAATATTAAACAGGATGAAAATGATTTCAAAATTATACTGATTTACTAATAATGGCATTCAGAATCATTTTAAACAATATTACAATAATGATATTCAGAATAATTTTAACCAAGTTTGTCCATTCCGGCAGGTTTTCTAACGAGTACCGCTTTGAAGAAATTTACTATGCGACAAGTTGGTTTCTTCGGTTGTACGCTGTACTCGTGTGGCTCTGTGTTGCTCGTTTTTGTGAGATCAGTGAACGACATGTTAATCGCCAGCGGGCTGATGCAGGTAATCCCACAAATAAGTAGAAAATTTGGAAACACATTTAGAAAAATTATGCAAAATTTAGTGTTTTTGTATATTGGAAATTATTTTAATATTTTTTTTTTAGTTTAAAGACATAATATACGCAATATTATTTTACATTTTCCTCATCAAAGTATTATTTAACTATGGTACGGTTTGAATGTAACGGAATAAGTTTCTAGGCGCATGAAGTTCGTGTTTATTAATTGCAAAAAGTCTGATGTTCATTTAGTACGTCAAGTTATTTTATATTATCGCAGTAACATAAAACGGACATCGATATATTCTAATTAGGTAGAATAAACCACTAATATAATTCACATCGACCATTCCTGATTATCGAATTAATCACCGACATAGGCGTGGTCGGTACTGGAATGAATTAGCTTATGAGAATCTGTGTGACATCACCCTTCTTTTAAGAATTTTTTTAACACAATTTTTTTTTTTGTATTTTAATTTAGGCGTGTGGATTTGGAGTCATGATACCCATCATCTATACAAGTTTCAATCATTATTTCAACCATCTACGAGTTACCATGCTGAGCGTTTGTAAAGTCGTCGTTGGTATGTACTCTCAAAATTGTAAAATTAATATATTTTATTTTGGCAAACATTATTAAATTATTAAAATTAAATACCATTACTTTTTTATCCTATAATAAAGGTTACAATAATTAGAAAAAGTTTTTTTTAAAAGGTTTCGTTTTCTTTATTAAAATGATCAAATGAATGATATGTCTTAATCATAGTCACTCGTTATTAACGAATATTAATTTGCACTAATATAAAGACTATGTATGCTTACAGAGCCATTAGAAAGTCAGTAAACTTTTCATTTTTGTCAATTATAGCCATAATTATAATTTTCGAAATGGAAGCAAATATTTTTATACCAACGAAATCTGTATTTTCACAGATTTATTACGGTTAAAATTCATAACTGTACAAGCTAAGAAAAAGATAATGTCATGTATATGAAAGTTACTTAGCTAAAATTAAAATTCCTGGAAATTTCTTTTAAAAATTATTTCAAATATTTGCAAAAACTACTTATAATTTCTCCACCTAAGAAAATGATATAAATGTAAGGAATATATAAATTTTTGGAAAACATTTGTTCTCCTGTACAGAATTTCTCAGCTTAATTTTTATTTACGTTAAAAGTTTGCAGCGAAATATTTTTCTTCTATTTTAAGCGTACTTTTTTCGACAGGAGATTCAATCTAAAAAAATCAGGAGCCGTAAATTTTAATGTTTTTTTTTGAGTCGATGAAGGCAATGAGTCCGAATTCCAAATAGAAATAATTTAAATTTGATTCCACTAATTTGAAGTATTTCAGGAGTAATATTGTGTAATTAGAGTAACTAATTTGGGATTTTCGTGTATTTCTAAAGATTCACTTTTTATTTGAAGATAATCTATGTATGAATTATATTTGAATAGGTTCATCAGTCACAATTCATTAATTAGAAGTAAAATCTAACTTATTTAGGTATTAATTAGTACTGGTTCGAAGTGTAAAGCTAAATATGTGAAGTATATATTGTGCAGGAGTTCTTCTTTCTTTATATTCATCTATTTTAATTAATCATGTCAATAATTTTTTAAACAAATATTTCTCGTGAAAATGTTCCAGGTGTAGCGACTATGGTAGCACCGCTGCTCATCAAAATCTCAATGCAGGAGTTCGGATTCCGCGGTACCTTACTCATGCTATGTGGGCTCTCGCTTCACACCTTCATCGCCGTGTGTCTTATACAGCCAATAGAACTACATCGAATACCAAAAGAAGTGGAATTTTCTCCCGAGAAAGGTTTGCAGCTATTTAGTAATTTCTAGAATATTGAAAGTAAAAACATGAAGTGGTCAAACCCCGTATTGCATTGTTCACTTTAAACTATAAGGAAAACTATTTGAGTGTCTGTATTCTTGTTTCATTTCGTCCATATCCAGTAACAATCTAACGCAATACTATAACTCATTCAGAATATGATGATACATAAATTGAAAATTTAAAAACTTTAATCGTGTTTTTCCGAGAAAATATTTTCATATTTCGTTTCCTCCAAGTATCGTATCATCAATACACATAGCAAACAAAGTCCTCTATCGCGTAAGACTGTCTGTATGTACGCGATTTTATTAATAACTACTCGACGGATTTTGTACCAATTTTTATTATTGGATAGTTTTTTCGCAAGAAAGATTTAAATGTGCAAATTATAAATATTTTGTGAAAATTACCTGACCTGTGATTATGAACGCCGATGAAGTCGGAACAAGGGCATTTGACGGAGAAGTATCTGGCGTGCTTTGCTTAAATCATCAGAGTATACGATAAAATATATGGCAACATTGTTTTTCTTAAAAATTTCCACAATAAAGTCCTTGACAGCCTATGTAATTACTTGAAGTCCCCTATAAACATTTCACTATATAGAAAAAAACCATAATCGCTCATCTCAATTTTCATGAGCATACTGTGCAAAACTGTCTCAAACCTTAGAAAATATAATTTTATATATGATTTTCATCAGCTATATATGTAGATCTCAAATAAAATGTTATATCATCTTCCTCAGTTTATCTAGATCTCAAATAAAATTTCATACCATTTTCCTAAACTTATATATATCAAATTTCCCTAAACCGTAGTTTCCTGAAAAATCATGTAATTTTATGTTGCTATTTTTAAATTGGCTAATTAAGCGCACGGGCTTTCACGTTAGTTCGAGATATGTGATGGATTCATTAGTTTCACTTAAAAGTTCTAAAACAATAAACAAATTTCACTGAAAGAGGTAAAATAACAGTGTAAAACGGATGGCGAGTGTATTCAATTAGTATTTATTCAATAAAGATAAGATGCTACAGGAATTATTCTATTTCTCAGGTTAAAACAAGACAAGAGTGTCAAACAAGCGCAATAGGTTTTGTAATCATTTCATAATTATTTATTTTAGAATCACTGAAATCCCCTTTTAACGTTATGTTAAGTAAATATTATTTCACATTGTCAGTAATAATATATATATCGCGCACGAGATATTATGTATAAAGTTATCCGTCTACTCATTAAAACGTAAATTTGCATTAAGCGTTATATAAAAGATCATAAAGATTGCTTTGACAAAACTTTCCGTTTTTTTCAGTACCCGTTACAATTTTCATTGAAAATACTGTAGTATACTAAGAACTAAATTTATATATCATATTAATCCATTTTATTTCCCATTTGAGATTATCTATCTGATTGCATCCCATATTTCTCAAAGGTGCAAAAACGAGAGTGTAATAGAGCTGAGGCATACAGACGAACAGAGTTCCTTGCTTAAGTACGGAACCCTAAAAGAAATCTATATGTTAATCACAGACAGGCAGTATGTTTATGTCAAGTTATACGCAAATCTATCGTCAATTAACAAGACATCCAAAAATCCAAGGAATCCAAGTTTCGTATTTATAGTATAACAAGATTCAATTGTTAACACGCTTAAGTAGTACTAAGGTATTCTTACAGACAAATACCATTTCAAAATCTTAATTCTTACAAGATAAATAACGATAACAATTTAAATTAGTAACATGAACAATATATTATTCAGGTTCACTACTAGAGAGCACCGAGCATCTAAATCCCGGCGGTCACCATATTCACAACAAGCCTAGAGGCAGCATCATATCAGCTAAATTGATATCGGAACAAATAATAAAAACAAAAGACGAAGACGTAGAGGAAGGAACCGACGGTCGCAGCACTCCCAACATTTTACTGAACGATCAGAAAGCGTATCGAGCAGTAGCCGACGACGAGTACGACACTATACAGAATCTCGTTCATGCGACTTCCGTTATGAGTTTGGGGAAATGGACTAACAATATTGTGGAACCGTTGCCCCCAATCGTCGACAAGAAGGGAAAATTGTAAGGTTTCATTATTCATAATTTAGGAAACATTTGTTATATTGTTGCTGCGTTCATATATGTTATATGTATGCATTTGTATCTTTTTATTTTTAAGAGAGATATTGTAATGAAAAGCATAAATTTACCTCAAAGTAAATTTTGACGACACATCTTATAACGAGTTTTAAATACCACATTTATGGCAGTTCACGTACTTTGAATTTTGTGGTTATTATTAGATGATGGTTATATTTTGCAATATTTAAAAATATATTTGAATAACTTCTCGCTATAACGTGAATTTATAAAATATACGTTTATAAATGATAAGTAAAATGTTTGAGAAATATTTGTCTTGGGTGTGAAAAATTACATTTTCGAGATACTTTTTAACATCGAATTTTTTTTTCGTTTCAGCAAAGAAATGGTCTCATTTTTAGATTTGAACCTCTTCATGGATTCATCGTACACCAATATTTGTCTAGGTATGGCGATCTCACTGTTCTCAGATTTAACATACTTCATGCTTCTGCCGCTGTTACTGTACCAGCAAGGATGGAGTAACGTAAGTTTTATTCAGAAATGGTCTTAAGTAGTTGCAATTTAAATTAGTTTTTTTAAAACAAATTTTTTAATCTTATTAAGATACTTCTAAAACTCCTCATGTATCCCGATCCGGTAAAAACAAAAGTAGTCACATTTCTGCTAAAAGAGCAAGGGATAGGATAGAAAGCGATACGTATCTATCGTGTAGCATTGTTTTCACGGGAAAAGGTTATAAGAAAATTCACAAAACAGCGTGTAGAAATATAACAATACAATATAAAAAATACAAAATCATACATCATAGTTTTGTATTTTAAAACAGGTATGTCACTTGGCATAACACTGTGATATCTTTAGTTATATATATATATATATATATATATATATATATATATATATATATATATATATATATATATATTTACATATATTTATAAATATAACTATACAATTAATTAATTCATAGTGTACTCGGTTTTCGCGAAACTTAATTTTTTAAATCAAAATATATTCTGATCGTATAAGAAAAATCCATTAACATCTATTTATTTTCAGGATTTTCTAGACCTGAACAAGTTTTGCTTTGTCTTTCACTATAATAAATAATCTTCCATAAAACACTAATAAATAATGGCGCCTAACATTATTTTCGATTTATTCAATATTATACCAGACACCTAATCGTAATCTTTGAGCAAGTTTCATTGAAAAGAAGGATAAAAGGATGGGAAAAAATGTTTTGCTATTTTATTAACTATCTTTCCTAAACTAAAGCGAGAAAGTAAGAGCGTATATTTCAAGAATAGTTAATAATCTTAACTCATTTAAACGTCCATGAACGAATTGTTTATTTGTATCTAAATCCTCATTAACCAGAAAACCAAAATTTAATCTTTCTTTGGTTAAAGGGTATTTTCCTTCCTCCTCCCTTCCTCTTCCTACACCAGCGGATTCGATTATTTTTAAATTATGCTTCCATCTGATAAATCACAAAAATCTTGTTTTTCACAATTAAATTAAACTACGTGATGTAGTATTATTTCTACTTTCTTTAAGTTCTTTACCACGACCTAGGTGTCGTTGTATGACAACATCTCAGGTTGGCTATTAGCAAAGATTTAAGAATATTTGCTAATAGCCCACCTGAACATGAAAGAACTCAAAGAAAGTAGAAATAATATTACATCACGTAATTTCAATTAATTGTGAATAATGAATTTCTACCAAATTAACGCCAAATATATTAAATTTTGTTTTTGTTTAAAATAACTTACCCCGCATTGTATAAATACATATATTCTATGAGAGAACTTAATAACAGTTAATTATAACTTATGTCTTCTTTTAATAAATGTTAAAAATCATGTTTTTATTTATTAAAACTTACCCCACATTATACAGATTAAACTTCGTGGACGATTTAATAATAGAAAAAAAAGTCGCCAAACGGATAAACAAAGTCGCGCAGAAAATAAACAGCTCGGTACTAGACGCGGCACAACGCAGGCATTGTCATGAAAATGCATTGTGTGACGGTTTACGTTGGAAATATTCTTTTGTAATCGTTTTGTTGCTTTAGAGTAGTTTTTTTTGGTTCAATAATTTCTTTTTAAAATCATTATTAAATAATGTACTTAACATTAATAATTTAGACTATTCTAAAAATAGATACAATTAAGAATGTCATTATAAAGAAACGCCCAAAACTATAATGTTAATATTGAGTATATTGTGTCTAATATCTATTATCATTTATTTAACACATAAATAAAATTTACTTATTCGTAAAATAAACTATAATACATATGGTAAATATTGTAGGTATTTCTTTTTATTTCTCGCATTAACATTAGGTACTCACATATATCATAATAATCTTGAAACGGCTTGCTCCGAATTAAGTGAACGAACCAGAGTCGTGCGAGTTTTACCATTTTCCAAAACATTATAGTTATTAATCAGTGAGCTTGGTGTATCAGTGGTTAATGTTGGTAGTTAAAGATTCCAAAAATTATACTTCACAATAAATGAAACAGTAATGAACAAATAGTGATTGAGTGTGATCAAAGACATTGCGCAATTTCTATCGATAGTATTTAAGTACGCCTACAATTACACTAGCATACTTATATTTATTTCGATATATTGACTAAATACAATGAAATAAAATTAGTTTCATTAAAATACTACTTTCAATAACATACTGTTTTCTTTACACAATTGACAGACATTTATCTGCACATTACGTGCCAGGATTAGCATTCTAATAGGTTTGTAGTTTTTGTAGATATTTTGAATATATTTTGCTTTATATAAGTCTGCCTGCTGTTAATTCCAACAGCTTGAGATATTTCTAAAGCTTTTAACTATGAGTACCTAATGTTTTGGTTCTGTGTCGATGCGTTAGAGTTCATCACAGAAACGATTTACACCCTCGCATCAATTGTACCTAGGTGGCCTTACAATTTTTGATATTTTTCATTTCCCTCTCACCTTTTTTCCAAAATCTCACTATGCGCTTTTGTTCAGGTCCGCACAATCTTTTGACTGAAAAATACTCTCTCCAGCTTCTACTTAATTCTATATTTATAAATTTTCATCCATTTTTTCTAACAATTATTTTCATGAGAGTTCTGCTATTGATACGAAAGTATGCGACTATAATTCTAGGATTGCTTTATTTAAATTTTTTTCCAGACACAAGTGGCTGTTTCAATTTCCGTAGCAGGGGGCGGTGATATGGTCTTCAGAATAATTCTTGCCATAGTCAGCAGATACAAGAAGATTAATGGCAGATTGGGATTCTTGTTTGGAATTATCGGATCTTTGCTTTTGAGAATAGGTAAAATTAGGATATTGTAATGTTATTAATGACATTTTCACATCGATAAAATTAGAAAATGATTACCGATAGGAATTAACTATTTTACATATTCTAAACACAACATCCAGATTACTCTTCGATAAATTCATTTTTATTGAATTAAAAGATCTAGCTTAATTACAAGTTTAAGTCATCGTAAGTGTAATAGACTAAAATTTTATTTCGAATTTTATTGTCGTTTTAAAGAAATTACTTACCTTAAAAATATATATGAACGAGAAATAGAACTTATGATTTATATTGAAAATATTTATGTTGACTTGAATGGAATAATTCACTCATTTACTATTTTTTTTTTAAATATTGAACTTTTAGTAAACGGTTCGGAAAAATTGTTGCGTATAATAAAATGGAATCAGTTTTTAAGGCTGATATTAATAGATCTATTTCCTTCCCATGGAATTTACAGAGTATTTAGAGCAACTCTTATATCTTCTAGTATAGTATTGTAAATTGGGCGGTAGCTATCAGTTTATAGAACATGATAGTTTATAAAATATTGTGTAATATTTATATCTAAAATAATTTGTAAATTCCCGAATTTATTTTCCAGTATTTCAATTCACCGGAGACTACCATATATCGTTGGTCATCATAGGTCTAATGGGCTGTCTCCGCTGTTTGATGCATATACTGAGCGCTATCGTCATAGCTGAGACCTTGCCTTTGCCACGTTACCCAGCCGGAATGGGCCTCTATATGCTGGTTTATGGATTGTTCAATTTGTTCCTGGGGCCTATTGTTGGTAGGTATTAGGTTGACAATACGCAAATAAATTCAATGTCGTTTTAAAGAAATTACTTACCTTAAAAATATATATGAACGAGAAATAGAACTTATGATTGATATTGAAAATATTTATGTTGACTTGAATGGAATAATTCACTCATCAACCTATATTATATCATGAAGTAATGCCATCTCTGGGAGATTTGATAAACCACTAGGGTAAATTTATAAACCACTAGATTGGAAGTTTGTTGCATCATCTTGCTAGCACTTCTCGTTGAAAATATATTTATAAAAGATGAAAAAAACTCTTAGTACCATTAAAACATACATATTTTATTTTCAATTATCCCATTATTTATTACAGATACATGTTACAAGATATATTATGTAACACGAGGCCTATAGTTAAATTGTTCTTTTTCAATCATACGTGTTCCCAAACAATTTTTTGTATTTAGAGTACAAAAAATAGATAATTACTGACAAATTTGTCTGTTTTTCTAAAGAGGGTAATTAATGGTCTCATGCTTCACGCACATTTTTCGTATATCGGAGAAAAAATAATTGAAGAAAGGTTTATTGCATAATTAGTATTATGATTTGTGAAGAATCAAAAACTTACTTCGCCATATATTTCTTCATTAAGATAAGTTTTCCACGAATAATTGCATTGTTTATATCAGGGCTGTCCAAACAACGGCCCGCGGACCGCATGCGGCCCGCGGCTTGTTTTTATGCGGCCCGCGACGCATATTTTAAAATTTAAATCTACAGTGTAAAATAATCAAAAAATAGTTTTGAATACCTATAAATAGTTTTTATAATAGAAATCTTTCTCAAAATATTATATATAATTCATTTATTTTTAATCTAGTAATATTCCATTTGCATGACATCATTTAAAAGTGAAGTTATCTTTATATTATTGGGGGAATTCCCGGAAAGTATTTTGTTTACAAAAGAAGTCTGTAAGTAAGATGTTTATGTTAGTATTTGTTTGTGTCGGTATTAGTTAAACTTATGCTTTCATTAAGTTCGTATCACTGCCGCTTTGAATTTCACACGTTATTTAACAAGTAATTGTCAATTTCACAAGTATTTAACCAGCCGGTTTGAGAAAAATACTTAAAAAACTTCATTATGTCTACGAAGAAGCGAAAAATAAGTGATGAACATCGTGCATTTAATGAGAAGTGGGAACTCGACTATTTTATTTGCAATAACAATAATAAAATTCAGTGTATGGTTTCTATGCAAGTTATGTCTGTGAGTAAGGAATATAATGTTAAACGTCATTATACTACTTTATATGAAGAAAAATATAAAAAACATGTCGGTGAAGCCAGAAAAATTGTTGTGGCTGAGTATAAGAAGAAACTAACGCAGCAGACAAGTTTTTTTTCAAAAATAAATGCAGACAATGAACAACGTTTGGCTGCTTCTTATGAAGTTTGTTTGCATTTAGCCAAAGCTAAAAACCATTCCGCGACGGAGTTTTTATAAAAAAAATGCGCAGTTGCCATGGCTCATCGCTTTATGCAGCCGAAATTGGCGGGTTGAATCTGTAACATTATCTCACCAAACAGTTGCGCGGCGAATAGATAATACGGGAGAATTTGTTTCGAAAAAAATATGTGATTACATTGTAAACTGTGAATATTATTCATTATGTTTGGACGAAAGTACCGACCAAAGATATCAGTCAATTAATAATTTTTATTCGCTGCATTTCAAAAGATTTTTCGATCACGGAGGAAATGTTAAATTTAGTGCCGCTACATGGATCAACTAAAGGCAGCAATATCTTTCAAGCTGTCAACAAAACTGTCATAGAATACGGTGGGTTTCAAAAATATTCTTGTATTGTGACCGATGGAGCAAAAGCTATGACGTTGAAACGTTACAGGATTTACGGGACATCTAAAACAAAATGGCATTGTTTGCCCATTAATCCATTGTATCATAAACTAAGAAGCCTTATGCGGAAAATATTTGCGCCAAATGAATGTCATGAAAATAGTTGTTAAAATAACAAATCTTATTAGAGGCGGAAACAAAGCTTTGAGTCATCGTAAATTTCGCAATTTTTTAACTGAAATTAACGCAACCTATGGGGATCTGCTGTTACACTCAGAAATCCGATGGTTGAGTTGAGGTTGAGGTTGAGTTGAGTCCGATGGCTGGTCAATGCTTGCAGCGTTTTTTCGATTTACGGATAGAAATTCCCATATTTCTTAAAAATGAAATAAAATCTGGCACTACTGATATGGAAACTAAAATGCAAGATCCTGAATTTCTTGCCGATTTCGCATTTTTGACTGATATGACACATTTGAACGAATTAAATTTAAAATTACAAGGCAAACAACACAATATAACCAACTTGTATGGATATGTGAATGGATTAAAAAATAAACTGATATTGTTCAAAACGTCACTGGAAAAAAATGATTTTTCCTTTTTTCAAAGTTGAAAAGAACATTATACCGAAATGAGCAATTTTGAAAGATGCAACTTTTCTGACCACCTGAAGTACATCGACGAGGTAATTTTTGAATTTGAGCAGCGTTTCGCAGATTTAAAAAAATTAGAGAGCGATTTGTCTCTTTTTACGCATCCATTAACGATTTAAATCGAAACCGTAAAGACTAATTACCAGTTGGAATTATGTGACGTACAGGCAGACCCTTTTACAAGTGTAGAACAGAAACTGGAATGGATTTTTTTAAGATCCTTGGCGATCGTTTCCCCAAATTAACAAATTTAGGCTTGAAAATGGGATCGATGATGGGCAGCACTTATTTATGTGAAAGCGCGTATTCAACCATGAACTTTATAAAATTAAAGTACAGATCTTCACGGTCAGATAAGTCACTTCTTCATTAAATGCGTCTGGCAATAACGAATGTTGATGTTGATATCGATATGATTGTTAAAGATAAATTAACGAAGAACCAATAAAAAGCAATCTAAAGAAATTATTACCCTATATTTTATTTTACTTCAAATTAAAAGTATTTTTTTCTGCGGCCCTCAAGATTTAGTAGTAAATTTAATTGGCCCGCGAAGGTATGTAGTTTGGACAGCCCTGGTTTATATATTGAATATTCGTAAGATGAAAAACAATCTCATAACTAAATGTTATAACTTTTTCGGTTATATTTGAATGATTCAGTTCGGAAATTTTGGCGTAAAGTGAGAGTTCCAATATTTAGTCGTTTGGAAAAAAAGAATGAAAATTCTTATGGTTTTAAATGACTGTTGGAATTATTTTGTTATATTTTTATTATACCGATTTTGGTAGCGTATAAATTAGGTCAGTTATGTAATAATTATGATAATAATTTAGGGAATTAATTGAGCATCCACACAAATTAATGTCATGGTGTGAATGTCATACAATAAATTAAGTATTTTTTACAGCATATTGTGCTGTAGATTTATTAACCCAATTTTTTCATAATTATTTTGCCGTTGTTATGGAAATTCTATTTCAATAGCGATGATAGAATTGTATGTAGTACTTATGAACTAATAAAACACATGAAAATGAACAATGATTAGAACATGAAAAATATTTGCTTTAAATTTTAATATATTTGCTTTAGGTGGCAATCAAACAATTTGTATCAAATATGTTACGTCTTACTGTAGCGAGTAGAATAATTATTTCAGTCGTCGCTTTTCACTCTTTATAGTACGAAAATTGTGAAAATGATCCAGTCCAACTAGGATTTAAACGCATTTAAATACTAGACATTATTCAAAAATAAAATCATATAAAATTATTATTGAAGGTCATAGATTAAACATAGTTTACCTAATGCCGTGACGTTCAATATTTGTTATAAAATAATTCAATAAATATTAAGACGACATTACATAATATATCACTATTTTTTAGGTATAATCAGAGACGTTACGCAGAGCTACTGGGCAGCATTTTATATGCTAAACTCTGCAATGCTGATCTGCGTTATAACCTGGTCTTTAGAATTCTACTTGACGAGAAATAAGACTGGTAAAGTGAAGGAGGTTCATCAAGATTCAAAACCTACATAGAACTAGTTTGTTGGATTGTTTGATATATTATCAATATTGAATATGGAATAAATATTTAGTTCAAATATATGAACAACATTTTAGAAAATTTCTTTATTATTACTTCAATTATATGAAAAATAAAGTACATTAAGGTATTGCATAATGACATACCTTGTAAAACCTTAATTAGACATTTAAGTATAATGCGGGTTTATTTTTTTTAATTTTAATTTTATTTAAAATTTATTTTATTCACATTTAATTTATTTACCTTGATAAATATTGATTATTGAAATACATTTTTTAAATATTTATCAACGAAACTATAGCTTTGGAGTAAAGACTTGAACGAAAGCTATTTAATACATATAATAAAATAAAACATATTTATATTAAAAAGTACTAGCCAGGAAATATATTAAATGACATTATTGTAGTTTCATACTTAGTTAGCCCCGTTATATTTTCTAAAAAAAATATTACATGTGAAGTATATATTTTTGAATAAATGTAATATAAGGTCTATTGTTAAGCAAATGAGATTCAGTGTTATGGGAAAAATAAGGAAATTATGGAATGTGGTGCCAACGCGCTGTTTCAACAAAAAAATTGTAATGCACGGTGCATTACAATTTTTTCCAGTGGTGTTTAATATGGTTAAGGGCAGTTATAATATTAAACATGTATTATAAATTACGATAAAATATTGCACAAAGTTGTATCATGTCATTATCACTTTTCAGACAGTATAATATTAGGTTGGCAACTTCCATTATAGACCCATATTCGCCAGTGATTTCTGGAATATTAAAGAAACTTCTCGACCATCTCTGGTAGAGAGTCTGATGTGAAGAACATAAAGTTTGATCTCTTGTTCAGTTCACTGAATTTCGGCAGACAAAGAAGAAAGAAAATATGAAAATTCAAAAAAAGAAAACTTAGAATACACTTAGAATGAAAAGCGTAAGAAGCAATACGCAATATACGGACGATGAATGTAAATATAGTTTCTTGTGGTACAGCCGAGCATTGGCTCCAGAGATTCAAAGAAGAAAATTTTGAATTCTTCTATAATCCTCAAACAGAATGAGCTTCTAGATTTATTTAACAAAAAATAAAAGTTCTTATTGAAATAGATTCCACTAATCTTAAGTTCTCGTAATGCAATATAAAACGTTTGCCTAACGCATGAACTAACACTGTGGTATTAAGGTAGCGGGTTAAGTTGCTAACCTAATATATTGACAGTTCTGTAAAAAAATATCTTAAAAATAGTAGTAGAGATTTCTGAATAATATAATTACAATATTTAGGAAAAATGAAGAGAGAGACAATGTCGCAAGGAAACTGATCGTAAATTATTCATTAAAAATGTCAAACTAGCTAAAAGCATAAAATGGTGGGTAAAAGTAATGAATATAATAAATAATTCATTGGTATTATAAGTATTAATTATATAATCAAAGAAAGGACGGGCCACTGAGCTGACGTAATAAATGATATTTGAAATTCCTTTTGACACATTTTTATTTTAAAATTTGGAAATTGCGTGAAAAGAATAAAACTGGAATTAATGGCATTAAAAGTAGATAGCAGAAGAGACACATAAAGTTAAGACAAGATGGAATGAGAAATAAGATTTTCTTCATAATTTTTCCATTTTGTGTAATAGCTAAGTAACTTCCAACAGGTGGAGGCGAAAAGGTAGAGTATATATATATATATATAAATACACGAGTATATACATAATATGTAATATCTACTGCTCCAGCACCAGAATGGTACACGCGCACGCACACATATATACATCAACACATTTTATATACCTGACTGTAAAATGTGCGTGTTGGATGCTTTTTGAATTTTTTTGTGCATTATTTAAATTGTATTTTACTTTCATCCTTATTTTAATTGTTTAATTGCAGGATCACTGTGCAGTATTAACAGTGACTAATAAATATTTATATATATAATTTTAATTTACCAATTATCAATTATTAATTTTTGATACTGCAATTAAATCGAAAATTAAAAAAAAGCACTGTTATTTCATAGTTTTAAGTTTTCACTTCTGTCGACAGTCCCCATGACTGCCTATGCTTTTTTATTAATATGTTCATACCAAGCTGAAAAAAATTAAATATTATGCAAATTACATGTATTATGTGGTCTGTTATAAAAGCTGCCTAAGTAATATCATAACGATTAAAATATATAAGTAATGAAAGTTTGTCAAATAGGCCTGTACGTGAATTCGTTTCTGGAATAATTCTATTACTATGTTCAAAATAAATTTAAAATATTGCCTGTAATGTCGATTTAAAGAATATTTTTTGAAGATATTTATAGAGATAAAAAGAACATTTATAGAAACAAGAGACAAGATGAAGACTTGTCGCAATAATTTTTATTAACATTAACTTAGCTTTTGACCGTGGCTTCGCTATCATTGATGTTAATACATTGGAGCTTTTCTATAGTAATGATGTTTACATCTCAAAATTAATCTTGACTACGATAAAAATAACTTCTAGCTGGAACTTTCAGATAATTTCAATAATTTCTTAAATGGAACATAAAAACAATAGTTCTAAACCATGCGGAAAAGAGAAAATATTAGTTTATAGTATACATGTCGTTCATTAACTAAGTGTCTTATGTCTCTGGTATCTAGACAAGGAACTACAATATATTAAATACGCCCAAAGTATTTTGGACCGTTTTTCTGGGTTCCGTATATACTGAACATAATCCTTTTGCGTGTTCATGTTCTATGTGCCGGAGCCTTAATTTATATCGATATGATAACAAATTTATTTCATATGCTTTTAAAAAAAAAATCATTTAATTTTAAAAGAAAATTTAGGTGCTTAAACATATGTGAAGCTAAGTGAAGGTATTAAATAATTTTTTTGACGATTCAATTAATCTCTTCGTACCAAAAATTGATAACGATTGTTGTTAAAAAATGACTGTTGTTAAGAAATTACATTATTTAATTTATGTAGGCCAAATATAATTATTTATTACATAATTAAATATTGCCATAAATACAAAATTACGTTTTATCATGGATTAGAAACTATAATAATTAAGTTATCATGTTTACTGAAAACGACGTAAGATTTTAGTGAGTAGCTAACTGTTAGCAACGTAGATTCTAGTGATCTAGCTTTATTTTATACAGATGTTCTAGCGATGCAAGTGGAATTTAGGTACAGATGCATACTCATTAATTTTCTCTTTATCAGCCCCATGATCTATTTGTAAACAAAGCGATTGCTTATTATATAGTCAGACAAAGAGAGCTAACGGAAAATACTACAGTTTCCAATGTTGCTATTTAAGATGCAATATTTACACATAATTGTCTTCTGCAATTATTATTTTGTTATTAAAATGAGCTATGTGGGGTCCTGTATTTATTTTGATATTTCATTTCTTATCTTATCTTAAGCGCATATTACATTTTTTTTGGGACATTTATTATGAATTACGCAAAAGTAAAATGTTGAAAAGTAAGTATTATTGAATTTATTTGGCTTTAATTTTGTAGAAAGAGCTTTTGCTAATATCCCACCTGAAATGTTGTAATACAACGAAACCTAGGTCGTAGTAAAGAAATTAAAGAAAGTAGAAATAATACTACATCACGTAGTTTCATTTAATTGTGAGTAAGTATTATGTTATATAGAATCGTACTAACATCGTAATATTAAGTAAATTATAATAGGTACTACATATTAAACAGTATTGTATACAACTTGTCATCGGCAATTCAGCAAAGGATGAATTTATGATTTCAAAGTGGATAATAAATTATTTTTGCCGCATGTTTAGTTGTCACATTTTAATAATTTTTATTTGGCAAACAAGCTCCGTAATATTGGGTTGGCTAAACAGCAATGAACATTTTTTTCGAAAATTATCTAGAAAATATGGGACATTCTAAAGCCGTATCGAAGGTATATACTGAGCGCGACACGCTCTCACTGATTCAGTAGAATGGACGACATTAAGACGCACGTGAGACAATGTCTATTCTACGAGTATCGATATGGTAACTCTGCTGCCAAAGCTAAGCGTTACATATTTCAGCGTGTAGCTCCTGAAGTAATATCAAAAGCTACTGCAAAACGATTGTTCCAGCGGTTTTGCAGCGGCGATTATTCTCTGAGTGATCAAACAAGCTCTGTTTGATCGGTGGAGTTGAATAGCGATAGGTAAAAATTGTTGGAAGATAGCCGATTAACTATACTCTGGCTATCAACTGAGTTGGGGTGCTCCCACAGTAGTATAGAGAATAATTTACACCATTTGGGTAAAAGCTTCAACGGTTCGTGGGTACGAAATGAACTTAATCCATACCAGCAGAAGCCGTAGCCCGGTTCTCATGTAGCCAAATAGACCCGCTTTAAAGTTTTGGATTTTGGTTGGACACAGATCCCCAACTTGCCTTACGTGAAAAAAAACTGCGATAATGAAGATCACCTACGACAGTTTATAGGCCAATTTTTTTCATTCCAAGCCACCTGAATTTTACGCAGATGATATCGAGTTCGTTTCAGCCAGTTGGAGATATGAGTACAAAATTATGGTAATTATTATATCAACGATTAATTAATCTTAAATTAAAAATTAGAAATGTAATTAAAAATTATAACATCAAGGATCGCTCATCACTTATCAGCTAAACATAATATCTAGGTATAATAATAATAATATAGTTTATTTGTGGATATATAATACAACAGGTAAAGTAATAGACATGTACAGAAATTGTCTTAGGGCTAATGACAAAATTAAAGTTAAAAATTAAGTTACACGTCTTAACCTAAATTTTATTCAATATTTTATCCACAAAAAGGTTACTAGCTCGGCTTGTGCAGTTATGCTATAAGCAAAACCGACACGGCCGGTTTACAGCTAGCACCTGTTGATATACATACATATACAAACAAATACTCATATATACATATACACACATATACATATACAGTTTACACGCATACACGCACAGATACACAATACATAATAATATTAATAATTATTTTTAATACATGTATTATATACAGACATATAACTACATACACATTATTACCCAAAGAGAAAATATAGCACAAATAAAATATAATTTAGATGAAATTATTTCGAAGATAGAAGCCGATATTTCCCGTTTATTCCGTTTGCATTTGCTGGGTCAAAAGCCACTTACGGATTGACCTATTAAAAGTAGTCATGGATACAGCAGTTTTCAGGGGCGGAGGGAGGTCATTCCAAATTTTAGTTGCGGCAAATTTGAAACTACCCCGATAACCGGTCGTGCGATGTTCCGGGACTAAGAGAAGTCGGTCTCTGGCACGCGTCACGTGGCTATGAGCACTGCCGGACCAGTTTAATATGTCGTAGAGATATTTCGGCTCTTTTGCTGTGAAAAGTCTACGCAAAAAACAAAGAGTGTGATAACTGCGACGAATGTGAATTCGGAGCATTCCATGCTCATTTAAATACGGTGATACACGTGATCGCCGCGGGATACCGAAACAAAAACGCGCACATGCATTTTGTATTCTTTGGATTGAATTGGCTGTTTTTGAAAGTAAACGCGGACCGTATACGATATAAGTGTATAATTACGTTAATTGTAGATTAATAATTATATGTGTCATTACATTTACATTTACAAGTAAGGTAACATTCAAAATAAGTCCGAAGATATTAATAAACTGAGTCCCCGTTATTTAGGTGTCGTTCTGTGTTTCAAAAGTCTATAGCGTGAACTGAGTTATTCAGTCTGTAAAAAACATGTATACCTGTTTTTAAGTCCATTTGCTTTAAATTTCGGTAACGTATTTTCTTAGAAATGCTATAAAAGGATTATACATCCATCAAATTTAATGAGTCAGTAGTTCGTTCATATGTCAATCATTCATTCAGTCGAAATAGACTTTAAAACAAATAAAATAACGCAGTATACCTTAGGTTACATAAATGGTGACTTAATTATTCCATTTAATAATATTTATATTCTATAACTAATTGTGCCCACGACTTCATTCGTGTAAACTTTGTTTAAACGATTACTTCACCAAAGAAGATACCCTGTAGAATTGCCATTGCTCTATAGATGCACCCTATGGAATATAATTTAAAGTGTAGATATCATCTAAAAATATATATCAGTTGCTAATTAAAGAGTAAAATAAATAATGTAGATTCCACTGTATTTGAATGCATATTTGGCCTGAATTAGGTATGCAGTATAGGCTAAGCAAAGTATAAGTGTAATCATGATAACATCAAAAAGTAACAATGGAATTAATTACTAACATTATCATGACTTCGGAACCGTTGAGATATTATGATGAATCAAAAACTAGATTAGTCACAGGTGCTAATTATAAGCTGCGTAAAATTCACATTTCGAGTAGCAGTTTTCGAGTTAAATCAGATTGTATAGACAGGAAAATAAACAAAAAAAAATTTGTTAACATAAGATTCAATTTAGTAACTGAATACGTGAACTGAAAAAGTATTTGAAAGCTGAAATTTTGAAAATCACGGACAGATACATGTATACACAAATATGTATATTAGTACCCATAATCAAATTTGGTACTAAAGGTTAATATAAAATAATCGAAACTACTTAATTGTTGTTGTAGTCCTGCGATACAGAATGCTTAGAGATTCAGAGTATATTGGTGAAAATATTAACTAAGAATACAAAAGCGAAAGTTTGTATGCATGGGTGGATGTTCTAAACTTCATAATTTCCGAATTCTATAACTTCTTAATTTCTGAATTGATCAACATGAAATTTTACATACACTTTCATCCCGAAACCTGACCACGTAGTAAAACTCTAAGGAAAATTCTGTACATTGGATAGTAGCTTGTATTTATTCATACCATATATTCCGAATTCCTAAATAAAACAGTGGATCCCGTAGGACGCCATATATATATTTTTTCCTTCTTATAAATCGATCACGATATTACTACTGAACGCGAATGGACGTTGGAATAAGTGAAACAGGTATAATTTGTGGGCTGATTACATAGGTATTTAAGGTATTGACACATAAACCAAAATATTGTAGTCTATGTCAAAGAAGTCGTAGGCAGAAGCTTCTGATATTATATATCTTATATTTCTTTATTACGGATAACAAACATTTCTTATTTGTAACCAAGTAATTGTAATCTATACATATAATAAAATTGTAGCAGAATTGAGTGAATTCAGTACATTGTAAATATTTAAAAAAAAGTAATTGATTTAGCGCATAGAATGATAATAGAAGTCAGAAAAATTTTATTAGAATTTTTTCTGTCTACCTGTATGTTAATTTAAGTGGGAATTGCGCAAAATCTACGAGATGGATGTTGATGAAATTTAGTATATAATAGTATATACGTAGGATCAACATACAAGAGAAAAAAAAGCAAAGTTTTGTTTTCTAATTACATGCAAACAAAGCCGTAGGTACCGTTAGTATGAAAATAAAAACGTGTTCAATAAAAATCAAAAAAACGTAATGCAAATATATTGGTTTTAAATTTGAAAATTTGTAATAGTTTTATGTGTACCTTAGCTTAAAAATGGAAGGCTTTTTATCAGATTAAAAATATCAAATTAATGGACGAATTTAGTATTTTTTTCATTTTTTTTATTTGAAAATGCTTTTTATTTTTTAATCTTTGACCCAAATTTTTTACCTTGACTTTCTGTACAAATATGTAAAATTTCAACTTTAAAAAATTCATAAATATTTTGAAAAAAAAATGTTTTCTTGAATAATTCTCGTTTTATTTATGTAGATTATAAAGATATATAAAATTAATTATTGAGTATATACTTTACCCTACTACTAGATAATCATGCAAGAACCGTAATCAGAACATAAATAATATGACAAGCACATATCCTGAGCAAAATTCATTCTTCGCATTAGTCGTTTGACATCCCCACTAAGAGGCCGCTACATAAATGTCTGTTATATTTTGTGGATGAGAGTAATAATTACAAATATTATTTTGAACAATATTATGAACGCTAAAATAATTTAAATAAGCTCACAACTCAAGCTCACTCTGTGAAAGTTGTGTAAGTTAAAGGACGCAGAAATATAGCATAAATTATTTGATTGAATATAAAACTAAGAATTAATTAACGTTATATATTCGATATTAAGATTGATATTCTAAAATATTAAGATTTCTAAAATATTGGCTTAATCCGTGTAAGACAGTTTATGATGAATATATAAACAAATAATTACACCAAGATCTGTCGTGTTTCGGGATATAATGAAAAATATGTGGAAGAAATGTTTGAAAAAATACAATTACTAAAAATTATTATGAAGTCCTTTATATAAAAATATATATAATGTAAAAGCCAATGGAAAAGAAAAAAAAATATGTTTGTTAATTTTAATTAATATTTAAATTATGATTCATTTACCGTCAATGGAGAAACACATAATTAATACGAAGATGAGTCATAATTTGAAGAACTATTAATATTTCCAGAGAAGTAACCAAAGATAACGGTCAAAATAAAAACATAACACAGAATAGGTAATTATTGTTACCGTCCATAAACGAAAAGAAATTTCAAGATATGACGTGATCGACAAGTATCGTTTCAGTAATTAAGTAACGCAATATTGTAGAGTTTAAGTTCTTCGTGGTTTTCCCGATGATGTTCCTTCCTATCATATAATCCAATATGTAAGTCATTAAACATTTATGTTTATTGGAGAGTTAAACTGTCTTGGCTTTGAAATAAATTGCCTTTGAGACATGTTTTGAAACAAAGAAGAAGGAAATCTACATAGTGAAAATATGATGAACATATGTGGTAAGAAAATAACGCGTATAATTATGCAGTTCAGGCTAGGGGCCATATATTGCGCGTGCATTAATATTGTTTGGGTCTACAATATTTTCCTCACAGACCTGATACCTTTATACAAGATTTCAACACTTTTAACAAAGAGTCCGTCCACGATTAATACCCCAAAGTTTGACTAAGTGTACGCACAATTACATGTGTACATACGTTTCAAAATTACAATACCAGTAGTTAATCTGTTAATAAACTATGTACGGACTTATGAATAATTTGTCGTACAGAGAATTGTAACTTAAAAACGTTTACTATAATTAATAAAACGCATAATGTATAAAAACTATTTTTTTGCATACAATTCTTTTAAATATTATTTCTTGAAGAATTTAGTTTGATTAACTCAAAGATACGGCTAAAGCCCAATTTTGTAAAATAAAACTGATCAAACGGACCAACAGCAATAATTAGCAATAAATACTTTTCTTGTAAATTTCCATTTTGTCTACGATATCTTTATAAGTTACTTTAATAGTTGAAAAGATAAACTGAAGAATGCCCCTTGGCGTTTTGATTTCCTTCATTTAAATCTCTATTGCTTATAAAAACAAAAATGCTTACAATAAAACACAAATTTCATGTCAGTCAGATGAGCAATCTTAGTATTAAGAAAAAAAAATAAACACTATATTTGTCTTTAAAAATATTAGAATAATAAAGAATTTTACTCGAATATTACTCGAAATTCTCCAAAATTCTCACTACCTGAACATTTAAAGATTTGTGGTTTTATAATAATTTATTTAGTCTAAAAGGAATTCTATTCTTGTGGTGAAATCGTATCTGTTCGCTCCTTTCTTCTGTCTGTTTGTCATAGGTTTTTTACTTCTAAATGAAATAACATAGGGATTTGAAATTCAGACAAAATGTATATTATTTAAAGTGATTATAAATTATATTTCGAGGTGTTTCCAATAAATGCAAAGAGAAGTTGAAAAAAGTGTGCTTTGAATAGAGCACGAACTGTTTTTAATTAATTTTTCATAATGAAAAGTAACGAATTGGTGGATCATCAGAATTGTGATTATTAAACCCATATTATTACCAAATACATATTAAAAATTCCGAGCAGAAAGCTATAATTTAGCTCTAAATTTTGTCTTATTTAGACAACAGATAGAAAAAGGAGCTAAAAATTTAAAAAAATTAATTAAAAAATACGTGAATAATAAAACTAAATTGTATTTGAGAAATTCGTAATAATTTTATGCCTTTGATATACAAATTTGGTAATGGATGGTGGAAAAAATATCAATATTTGTATATAATTTAATAGATATACTGTGGGCACATTACATCTTTTAAATTATTTAACTTAAATATTTCAATTTTTAAATATGCCTTAATGTGTGCGGAGCTCATGGTATGAATTCTACTAGTAATTAACAGGTTTTTAAATTGTAACCCCATTATCTATATACAAACAGAGGAAGTGATGAAAATGAATGTTTTGAAAGAAATAGATAATAAGATCATTTTTGAAATTAGAAAACAAGATACGTGGTATATAATAAAACATTCAGTCTATTAAATGAAAAAAAAAACACTTCGCAAAGAAAAACATTATAAACGGAAATAAAACAACGCTCATACAGTATTTAAGCAACGAAGCATTAATATAACACAATCGTAACGACCATACTTTTTAGTACTTTAACCAATATTGTAATCACGAGGAGGAAAACATCTTGCCAACAAAACGGCAACATTGTTACACTAAAGGAAAAACGAAAAAGTTTCAATTGAAAATTTGCTGCTCAAACATGAACTTTGTTGCTCATTTTGTTCGACCGTAAAGTTAGTCTTCTGCTATAAATAACTTTAGTAAGAAGCAGGGGCGAATGTTAATCTTCAAATTTCCTGCATATAGCTTGGTGTGCACATATAGCTTACGACGTTATCTATATATTTTGAATACCGAGAATATGTAAATAAATGAAGTGTTTAAACAGACAAAATACACAGACTTTGCCCATTTTTGCGAGCTGATTTTGCATGTTGATAAATAAAATGTTTTTTATATTGCAACTTATTTTATTGAGAGATATCGTCATTAAAATTCCACATAAATAGGAGTTCTGTCACCGGAGTTTTTTATGTGCATTCAGAAGAATACTTATATTGTACTAATCTTTAGGATTGGAGAATTCCCATACACATGTAAGTATATAAGTATATATATATATATATATATATATATATATATATATATATATATATATATATATATATGTAATATATCTAAATGTCGGAACATCTCACCGACTGATTTCTAACGCCCCTGCTTCCGGTCCGCGTTATCAACCCCAAAACTTTCCTCTGCTGTATAATTTCTATAGATGACGTGACCGATCAAATTCATTTTCTAGGCATAATGATGTGCATCACTTCAAATAGTTTCTTGCGTCTCCTATCCTGTATATTCGTATATATTTGTGTAGATTATGAAAATGTCTAGTTTTAATGTACACGACAAGTAAATTATTGGACTTCGAAAATTTATGAAAAATGTCAAGAGTCCTGTTCTCAAAAAAAAATCGTATCTCATATCTTCGTTTTTTAAGGGTTTGTAAATTTTCATGGTAAGATGAAATAAAATTTTTCTTCAGAAAAACGTAAACAAGGTTTAACATATATCAAACAAATTGATGAAATTGAAAATCGAAAAATCAAAGATAATAACTTTCCTAGTCAAGCGATTATTTTTTTAGGAGCCCCATAAGATTGAAACGGTATTAATAACTTTTCTCAGCAAAAATGTATGCTAGTCGTTTATCTGAAAACATATTTTATACTATGAAATGATTTAGAATAAATTAAAAATTTATGTTAATTAACAAAAAATGTTCTAAATATGGACACATTTTTAATATAACTGATATTACACGGAGAAATATAAAAAGTTGTAATATTATTTAAGTTTATTGGTTAAGTTGTAATTTAAATTTGAAGAATTACATTATATTCATCCATGCAAAGATAATGTGTTTATTATGCCAAATATTTATATTCAGTTTGGAGATTTAATTTTATTTCTTTATAAAGAATAATTTTATTTTGTACTTCTTTGAATTCTTAAGTTGTTTTTTTATTGAAATTTGATTTGCACATATAGAAGTATTATAACATGTAAGAAAGCTGTTCTATATTGTAAATAGGAAGGTTTTAGTCGACTTTTAATGTTTCATATGCAGATAAATCAACAACTGTATCCGGTATTTCTAATTTTTAATTTGGCAACCCTAATTCTGTAACAAGGTTGGTAATATCATTACGGGGTTTTCCATTTTTCAGTTAAAACAATGATAACAAATAATATATAATTCACGTTATCATTTTTATCACGTCATGTATAGCAATTTACATATTTATTAAACAAATGTTTCACACACTTGGTATCTTTAAGTTATTTCATATTTTCCTCAACTTATGAAGTACACCTTTGTAAGAAAATGCATATGGAGTCAACATGCATAGAGAATAATATAGAGAACATTGTTAAATTGAAGTCCATTTAACTACCCGCACTTGTTAAGAACGATAATATCATTACAGTATAGATTAGCAAGACACAAGAAAATGGCTAAAACATGCTAAGTCAGGATGCAAAAAAATGCCTTCAGAAAAGTTGTTGTAAGTTAAGTTACAAACGACACAAATGTTGCGTGTAGTTTGTAACTCAAAGACATCAGTATTATTTTGTTGACATATAACATATACTGACTGATCATTCCCTCGGATATACCTCCGGCTCCAATGATCATATGGGTATATATAAATATATATATATGTATGTATGTGTATATATATATATATATTATATATATATATATATATATATATATATATATATATATATATATATATATATAAAACCGCCAAAAGAATTTTTATATTGGATTTGCGATTCCAGAGATTAACGCGAATAGGCAAAGAACAAACCAATCTTAAAATAATAATCACTTTCCAAAAATTATATCCAAAATTTTCCACTCATTTCTGATTACATATTTATTCAAAATTAATTAAGCATAGATTTTTATACAGATTAAGTGTCTTTTTCATATTACTGACCTTTTATATCCACAAAATAATTTTTAAGGTTACAAACAATACAAATGTTTCTTTAAGTTACAAAAAATAAAGATATTTTTTTATCCTGATTTAACATTTGATCGATATTTTTTTTTTCGGACTCGAAGATTCAGACTTTATATTACATGAAATAAAGATTATATGAAATTTTGGAAAGAGATATATTGAAGTCTCCAAGCTTTTGAGAAACGTAAAGCTTTCAAGCGCTTTTTTACACGGATAGTGAACTGTAAAACTGCTGCTTGTTTAAGCGTGTTTGTGTTCATATTGAACAAAAAAATTGAAATTTCATGTCCAGTTATATAAATAAGTTAGTTGAAACTACCCAGAATCGTAATTCATTAAAGTAGATTCCAAAACAACTGACGGCAAAAGTAGTTTAAATTTTAATTTTTTTCTTGATATAGTAACATTTTCCAGAATATAATATAAATTCACCGAAAATTATATTATTATTTATAGTATTTTTAGCAGAACTACACGTAACGATCGAGTTCCTCCCAACGTAAAAACTAAGCCACTTATTGTCTTTGGGGGAATGCCAGAGCTCATTGTTTTATCGAATCCGTGTTATACGGGATTTGGCTGTAATAAAAATATTTTTGGAACTCTTTATATGTCGAAATTTAATTAAGACAAAGTAAGTTTAAATAATACCCATTCAATTGTTCCAAAAATAATTTGTTGCCTTGCTCTATACTTGATATAAAACAATTGAAATATTAACAACCGATAAGGTTTTAGATAAAGTTGAGTAAAATATATAATACATAAAGTTACGCGGTAAGATCATTTTGGAGAAGTGATAGTGCCCGTGAAAAGTTGAAGGGCAGCAATAATCGCATCTTATTAACATCGAGAGAAAGACCGACCAAAGAACCTTGACTAAATCAATCAATTGATAAAATTTTATTGAAAAGAGTTAAAATGTGAAAGTTTCAAAAATATATTTAATAATTTAGTTTTTCTCATATATCTCTATAACGTCATTTAAAATCGAAAAAAACATTTTTGAACTATCAGCTCATTAGGTTATTCAGATTTCAATAATTCAATTGATTACCATAGAAATTAAATGAAAAAGAATTATCCTTTGTTAAAAGCACTACACTTTTATCAGATTTTTTTAAATAAATAGTTTATTCATTTCTTTACTTAGAAAAAAAAATTGCCCAACTTACAAAAAGAACAAAGTGGCAAAGATAAATTTAAAATAAACAAAATAATTAAAGTAACAATAAAAAATTGGAAAAAGGTGGATTATGGACTATTTAAAAACAAAAAGGTTGAATTATAGAAGTAGTGTAACGGGCGAAGCCCGACCAAGTCATACTCAATACATAAATTAATAACATTAATGTACTTACACAATTTGAATCTTATTTGAGCATCCGTACGTAAAGATACGTACGAGTGTCCGTACAAAATCCTAACCATAGAATTTGTAAAGAGAAAACGTTACTATGTAATCCTAACGCTGATGGATAATTAACGAACTTGTGATGAATTAGATGGAATAGAGAGTGAACAGCTTATTTTTTACGACCACGCGTAAAACGAAAGCCATAAATAAGAACAGAATCCATATAATAAATTTTCTATAATATTGAAATCGTCATTTGCATTTAGCCTTTTTCATTTTGTTGAGGACATTCTGACTGCAGATTCATTGTGCGGTAGTATCTACAAAGGTTCTTGAAAAGGAAGGTTATATACATATTTTTACATACCCTGTTGAATTAATGCATTGACAAACGAAGATATAATAACAACTCAGATAGGTACATACTTACATCTTTATGATCTGACATTTATAAATGTAAATAAACGCCACCAAATATTTTCCTATGTCAACTGTAATCATTGTAGAGTGTAACAATCTTTATCAGTTATAAATAATTTAGTCGCGTTCTGAAAATCAAACCGAATAGCAGTTCTCAAACATATGTGTTGTCTGTATGATTTCTTGATTTAGTAGTATTTGGTTTTTATATTTTATTTAATTTTAAATAAATTTTAATTTAAATTTATATTATTTACATTGAAAAAAGTGAATAAGTTTCAAGAAAAATGAAGGAAAAGTCATCCTCTGTCAAAAAGGGATTTAACCGCCAACCAAGTATGATTGTAGTACCTCCAGAAGGAGGATGGGGTTATATGGTGTGTTTAGGATTATCAATTATGTTTGTAAGTAAATATTTGTTTATTCTTCCTATTAAATATGCAGTTGTATTTATTTACAGTAACGAGGGCAATACGATAAAAGAAAGTTATTTCCGTTTTCTATACATAATTTGAACTATAACTACTCACGGAAACTTCATTTAGTATAAAGTTTCTTTTTAGAACTACAAAACATATAAAAGAAAATTCTAAAGTTCTAAGTTCTTCAACCCAGTATAAAAAAACGTAAAATTACCAAAAAAATATTATCTGCAACAAATAATTTGTTATGTTTGAAGTTTATATAAAAAGTATTCCGCAAGGCATTAAGAAAACTCTGGTACTTTTTGGTTTTTTGGTAATGATAGAGTTTTAAGATAATTTAAAATTAAAAGGCCAAAGGCCTTAATAATTAAAAGGCCTTTAATAATTAAAAGATCTTTAAGATAATCAGTAATGTAATTGAAAATTATTAGCATTTATTTCAGCCATGAGATATTAAGGCATATAAAATGTTGACAGTTAACACCTTGAGTTCTTCTTTATTTTAGTTAGTGTAACTATTTCAGTAAATAAATAAAAAATAATTTAACTCTAAAAAGCAATACAATTACGAAATGGAAGACATTCAAGCTCAATATAAGGTAGCTCGAAATTCTTAAATCGACTTACAATAAGTTTTGAAAGTCTGACTGAAATATGAGAAAATATATTGTTGATCGTCATTAGAGTATAAAAAATCCCACTGTACTAGATTCTCCTGGGAATTACACCACGTTTCGACTTGAATCCATTTAGCTTTCTGAATTCGTAATGGAAGCCCACATCGGAAAATATGAAAAAGTTTCAAGAGAATCAGATATACTTATGTGTCTTCAAAGTTATCTAAATGTGTTGCTTTTCCCTTGCTATCTACTTTTAAGTGTTACTGAGGGTAAACAAGTAATATGAGCGGATAAAATATAAACAAAATTTGGTCGATTTTTTGAAAGTAGGAAAGTAAAAACAAAAGGCGAAGAATTTCTAGTATTTTTCCAAATGTAGATATAGATATATTCATAGATTGAATCACTTGTCTACTAATTAATACAGCTTGTATTTGCATACATTTTGTAGCTACAGACATTTACTATTTCAAATTACCGTATTAATTTCCCGCATGTAAAGACGAAATTGTGTTATCAATTTACTTTGAGCTTGCAAAGTTAGTAGTCGAGTTTTATGTTCCCCGACATTTAGGCTAGAATTTAAATATTGAACATAATTGGTATTTTCTTATTCTTTTTATGTCCTAATTATGAAAAGTGAACTCCATGTATTACCATTACTGAACATGTTTAAATAAGATTTGATAATTAAAGGATTTGAATGAAACCATATTTTGCCAACACCATCAGTCTTACGTCAAAAACTTCTGAATTAAATAAGTTAGGGATTTATAAGTTCAAATAATATGTTCCTTGATTAAAAAAGGAAAATCGTACTTAAAATAATTGCAATTATATTTCAAGAGAGGACTTGTACATACAAAACGATGTAGTCCTTTACCTACATTTTGAAAATATTTTTGAGTGGTTTACAAATGTATTTATAATTGTTTATCGTTAAATAGTAACAACGCGGCAGAAAGTTCTAGATACGTTTTGATAACCTTGCTAACTAAGCATCTAGACACCCTGATTACAAATATCCTGTACTTAAACGACAAATAAAATATTATAGGTTGTGTAGTATTAGCAATACGGAGATAAGTTTTTAGAGTTTTGTATGTCAAACTGAAAAATGGAACCCTCATAAGGTCACTAACCATATGTCCGTTTGTCCGTCTGTCCGTCTGGCACAGCCAATTTTGCTTGAAAAAAAAACGATGAAGAAACTTGAAATTCAGCATAGTAATACAACTTATTAACATATATACTATACACTAGCTGACTTTTTAAAAATATTCATATAAGAATTAAAGAGGGGGTAAATGGAGTACTCAATTTCAGTACATTTCTAAAGATATATAAATAAAATGATAAAAAAATGTTTTAGAGACCTTTATAACTAGCACTTACAAACAACACCTACACTATACATAATATTTTGAACATATTGAGTACTTAACTATCCCTCGAAAATTTCCGCGTAAGTACTTTTGTGTGTAAACTATTGAGGTATATACGGGTTAATTTGCTTTATTATTATTGTCAAGCAGTTTCTGAAAACGACTTCGATAAACGAACGAACGGAACGTAAATAATCGTATAGTGCCCGTTTTTTCCTTTAAGATACAGAGCCTTAAAAAATATACAAACTATTATTTTTCGGGTCTAAATTTCATCATAAACACCTGATATGAAAGAAAGTATTAAAAATACTATTTCGATGTACAACAATTACCATAACTGTTGGTGATCTTCATGCTTCTTTACTTAACTGACCTATGAGCTTATAAATGTGAATTCGAATGTACATGGTTTTATCCACATTCGTTACTAAATGATACACTTTAGTTTTTACTTGGTTTACTTGCCTGTTAAGTAAACCTAATTTGTTTTTTTCATTATTTATATATTTTGAATTGTAAACGAATCTGTTGCACCTGCAATGGAAAGTTCGATGTACATTTTTGCAATTCTAAATCCTTAAAAATTGTGTTACAACACAATGGAAATCAAATTGCTTGGAACATGTGAACACTTATGGGAAAAAACCGATTGTGTATATATATATATATATATATATATATATATATATATATATATATATATATATATACTGGCGTATTACTATAACAAAAACCCAATTAGTATTTTTTTTTGGTTAATAGTTTTTATACTTACTTCTGACTGTGGTACTTAATAAAGTATTATATAATTACTATTGAATTAAAAGTTAAATAAACTACATAATACATCATGTTTTTAATTTCGATATTAGGGAAATTTTATACTATCAGTTAGTATGATTAATTGAAGCCGCGGATCAAGCTTTTGTCTATATTTACGTTAAGACAAAAAAAAACAAATTACGTATGTGTACATAAGAAATTCCTTTTTTAATTTATTTTTGGACAAGTTACTTAATGTATAAATTTACACTTTTTTACAAGTTTTGTTGTTTTTTTACTTGATTAATTTTTACCACTAATATATCGTTTTCACAGCTTTATAAAATTAAGTGGAACAGGCACCCATGGACTATGTTCCATTATTCTAAGTGCAAGTAATGAAAGTTTTTAAAGTATTTTGTATGACACCCTATTTTTTATCATCATATCTTTTCGAAAATTAAACTTTATTATTACATTATTGAGTGCAAACTAAATAAAGGGAAATTTAATAAGTCTTTTTGAAGTATAAACCATAACCAAGTTACGGAAAGTTATTTCGACAAAATTCAATAAATGATTTTTCACCGAACCTCTAAATGGCGGTATTATTTTCATATTTGGTAAACGTTTAATTTAGTAAAGATTTTTTAAATTTTATGTCAGTAATTCCATAGTCATCCCTATCTAGGATACGTTAGAGAGCCTAACTGGATGCACTCCAGCTAGGAAATCTTGCCTCTATGAACACAGCACATTTTTAGCCGTGTGAAAAGCAAACGGAATTGCTTTCACTTAACTTTCATTTAATTGGGCTATATACTAGATTGTTTTGTAAATATGCTACAGCGTAGTAATTTAAGTATAGGTTTGAATTTTTTGCGCATATAAATTTTTAAAATTAAGTTCACGTGACTTGTAGGTGTAATGCTAAACATAATATCACTACGAGAGGTACACGAATAATACATTTTTCTTTTTATCTGATTTTTTTACGACATCGACGGTGTACTCCGTTATCACTATCTATTTTCATTATAAAATATGTTTGTACTACCTAATCTTTTTTACAATGGGAGATAGTTTTAATTTACATCATCGTAACTGGTCCAAACCAGAGAAATTTAAAATATAATAGATTTATATTTGTTTTGCAAATCCGTTTCAGTGCACTTGTAAGTAGGTATAAATATTTTAGTATAAAAATGTTTTCAAAAGTTTAATAAATAAAATTTATAAATGTATTGAAATTATAAAGATTAAACGTTATCATGAACTTTATATATACGTCTTAAAACTGATCTCTGCCTACGGCTTCACAATTTAGTAATAATTTAGTAGTATTTCTATAAAATAAAAACTTGTTTTTTGAACTTTTATTTTTATTTTACTTCTTTTAGGTGTTCTTGAAAAAATGATTAGTAAGCTAACAGATACTACAATTAAAGTATCTCACTCCGGTTATTACTGATAAAGAACTACGGACACGTAAATTGTTCAAATTTCCTTATTTAAAATCACTGATTTATGAGTTTTCTTGTATTTTTTCGGAAATAAAACGACGACTTGTCTCGACTAATTGAATGTTACCTGATTGATTAAACATGACATGTACTTGATTTAGTGAAAAATTATTTTATCCCAACCACATTACTGTTTGCTCTAAAGAGTATATTCGCAACTCAGTTACTCTCCGGCAGAACAGTAACCACCCAGCAAAAGATTAGAGGTTGCATTTTAATGAGTATAATTTCTCTACCTCTCACGCCATAAAATTCTGTCGAAATAGGCTCTATTCTAACTTTTCATTAGCATCATCTGGCCTGATAGTTGGAAGAAACCTGAAGAATTTCATGATAATATTTAAGCAAAATTTATTTCACAACTCGGCAAAGCGTTTTAAAAATAGTAAATGCCATCTATTGGTACACGACCGTGATGCTTTCACAAATACGTAAAGATCGTAAATTAAATTGAGTTAATTCAATCCGTTTACAGACGTCAAACTGTATACAAAGAGTTTAACGGTATTTAATTGCATTCAGTAATTTTATATATTTTAATTGATTTTGATGTTGAACATTTCTCAAACGTGTCTTTAGGACCGCAATATATATATATATATATATATATATATATATATATATATATATATATATATATATATATATATATTATTTATTTATATATATATATATATATATATATATATATATATATATATCAAAGTAGTTCATTAAGTTATATTAAGCGAAATCGCGAAATCCCGGCGAATGCTCGCTTTTGCACATAACATTTGTTAGTTTTATTCCCTTACGCCCGCAGAACAACGAGGTCGCAACGCCGTCGTGTAGCGAGATGAAAGCCATTTCATATTTGGGTCATATTTTTTAACAATGAATGCTGACCATTCTGCGTTAGAGTACGAGTTATTATTTATCTAGCCTTTTTCGCTATTTGTGGAAATGAGATTTTCATGACGCAATGTATTTTTCAATTAATCGTTAGGATTTCGAACGCGATGACTGGCGAAATGGTTATTTAAACTGTTTGAATAAATCACTGCATATCCATATTATTACGTACTAGCTTTAAATAAAGAGAAAAATAACATTATTTTGTACAAAGTTTTGTAAATTTTAATTTGAAAATTGAGTTCAGGCCTAATATTTAGTCATACACAGTTTCGCATTTAGGTATAACATTATTTTACATAGTTAAAATAATTAGGATTAAGATAATATTATAATCATCAGTATTTATTACTTACTTAAATATATTTAGGTTTACATTACTTAAAAGGTAAATAAAAAGAACCTGGGAATATTTATGGAAACGATACCAAGATTATGAATTTGTAAGAATAACTTGCATTTATCTTGGTTTGCTCATCAATTGTTTCCAGTTAACGTAATGGCTTTGATAAAACGTTTCGATTTTATTATATGATGAATACTCTGCAGATGGATTCATTGCAGTTGTGCAAATATATTCATTGTAGAAAGTACACAAAAAATATCACTTACAATAACATTTTAAAAAGGCATATTTTGATTAAACACATTAGTAGCCAAGTCTTATTTACATATGTACTAATTTTTTTTGTGTTCCAGTGAAAGTAAAATTTTGTATAAAAATGACAACTGCATTAAGTCGCTTTGTTTTATTCTATTTTTCTTTAGCATCATTTTCAGAATTAAATTTGCGTAATATAGAAAATTTTGATGCACACCCTCGTACGTTATTCAATATGGCCACGTTTTTGTCGAAATTCAAAATCATATTAATAAAAGTTTATTTACGAACTTTTCAATAACCCATATGTGAGTCCGTCCGTATGTCTATATAGGAGTATTGTATTTTCTAATTCAGGCTCATTTTTCACATATTTTATTGAAATTATTTTTATAATAAAATCTCCGCTCCTCAGTGTCACAACAGGGATCTCAATATTGTATTAATGTTTGCGGTGTATGAATAATAAACAAAAAAAAAGTTTAAAAAAATTAGGAATGTTATAATGTTTCTTAAAATACTAATACATGAATAGCGGTTCCATATCTCAAAAGAAAAAAGGTAACCCTCATGTCTCTCACGTCCGTCCGTCTGTCTGTCTATCTGTCACGGCCGTTTTTTCCCAATAACCATTTGACGTAGAAACTTGTTATAAGCATATTATGAAAATTTCTGAGTAAGCAAATAAAATACTCGTCTTCCTTCCTCTAACTCTGAAAATTCAAGTCAATATTATTTATATGAGTAATAATAATTTTATTAATATAAATGTAAACAGCTTAACAGAAATACCCTGCACCCTTAAATGTTTATACCTGCTTAAGCGTACAGATCCTCATAATACGAGTTCGTATCGTATTTTATACATTTATTATTATTAGAAAAACTCTTAGAACCAAACGTAATATTAAAAGTGTAAAAATGTTATTGCGGTAGACGTTAAAAAAGGCAACATCCGAGTACATAATTAATTAAAATGAAAGAATATCCTTTCTCCATTTATTAAACATTATGTCATTTTAAATAGCTTTTAAAAACTATGGTTAAATTACGTTTCAATTATTATAAAATTGCATAGCTTGGTACAAGTAGAATGAAGTTATTTCATACAATTCTAATCAATATGGAGGTACCATTCCTCTGGAGATCTGCAAACGAATTTCAAAGCTGTCTTCTGGCAAATGTTGGAATCTGTATATGAAATACAAGGGGTCATTGAAAATGTGAAATTAAAGGGAAAAAGCCAGATATAAATTAATTTCATCCCTTCTTGTTTTGGCAGATACTGTTTTTAGAACTCGACCATGAAACTCAACTTCTGTTGATAATTAGCCTGCTTGCATTAATTTATCATATTTCAGATATCGTGTACAGCTCATTTGCCGATATTTGGTTTCGTATACAACGACTTTCTGGAGGGGCTAGGCGAAGGGACCAGTGCAGTGACATTAGTACACGGTGTTAACTCAGTTGCTTTAGCGTGTGGAGGTATTTATCATTTGTGAAGTTCTAGGTTTAATATTGTTAGTACCGTAACTGGAATTCATATTAATTCCACTAAATTTTATTTTAAATTTCAGAAGAAACACAGTTTTCCACTATATTTTCTTTATTTATAGTATTAAATGTCAACTTCTATATTTATGAATCATATTAGTCTGATAGGAGCACATGGTGAATGTACATTTTTCATAACACTTAGAGATTAAGAAAAAAAATCAGAAATTATTTGGTTATAGAAAACAATCGCATCAAGTTTATTTCAGTGGGCTCACTTCAAATAGCAATTAAAAGAGACAGTCGCTATTTTGAGCAATATAATTACAAAGCAACTATTGAACGGTTGTAAAATATATTTGTCGCTTCTCTATTTATTAGATCTAATAAGTTAACCGACGAGTGTCAACCTTAAGAAAGATAACAACGTAGCAACGTTAAGAAAGGCGATGAGCGTAACATTTTCTAGGTCGCAACGTTCTTCTTGCATCATTGTGCAACGTCTTTGCAACGTTTCGTTGTAATGCCTGAATGTAACGAATCTATCGCAAGAACAGAAAATAAGCACTTAGCAAAAATCGTGGTTATTATTGCTATCAGCTGTTTCGTACGTTATATGTATGAAAGTAAACTGTCAAAGTTTTGTCGATTAATTTATCTATTTATAATAGATTTATAACTAATTTTGTGTGTACTTAATCCACTACAAGACTAATAACATATGTATTTAATTAATTTATAAATCCGCAATGAACCTACACATATAGTTGTAGGGCGGAAAATAGGTACTACGGAGAGAAATTGATGAACACGATAGAATAAGACGAGAAGTGCACGCATGCTCGAAAATAAACAAAAATAGTGCTCAAATCTGATAGTGATAATCAACTATTTTGTATGTAATATGTGGCAAAAGCAAACTGTCAAAATTTTGTCAATTAATTTATCTATTTATGATTTATATATTACTAATTATACGTATACTTAATCCACTACAAGACCGATAACATATGTACTAATTTATTTATAAGCCACAATGAACCCGCACATATACTGTCGTGAATATAATTTACAATGGGAGCAATACATCCCGACTTCTGTTTAGCTGTATTCTGGTACTGGCATCGCAGCTATTTTTTCTTTTTAAAGGCTTTCTTAACACATATAACACTTAGTCTCATAAACTAATTTAATTGACAATTGTCTATATTATACGAAGGATTTATTATATGCTTACGTTGATTTGACATGATATTGACAACATTTTATTAATTTTTCTAAATAAATAAGATTAATATCTTCTTATACGAATTTCATGCACGAATTTTATACGGATTTATACTTGGTTTATTCTTTCACTCTCTGCCGTTTTACCCCTTATTATATAATTACAAATATAGGTTTAGATCACCAAAGAAGTTTCACTTCCTTCATATGTACTGAGTTACACGCGATTATTTTTTTATTTAACTGGTAAATATTTGTTATATAATTTATATAACGCTCTATATCAGGGTGCATCACGCTTGCGCCTAGTTACACTACCATCTCGTGACGAATTATTTACATTGAATGTGGGAAGAAATATAGGCAGTGCCTCTTCCTCATTAGGGGATTACGTAGATGTATTTAATGCACAGTATGTAGATGTAAGATATAAAAGTTATTATGTTAATTGGTCAAATAATGTTTGGTTGTCTAAGTTCATTTCGTAAAACTATTATAAACAGAGATCGGTATGTTATGTTAAATAATAGGTTTTAATATATAACAACAAATACTAAAGGTATCCAAATGTGGAGCAAACGTCTCTTCGTGCTGATGTTTAAGTGAGTACATTTATTTGGAAAGAATATAATTTTAATTTATGTTTTTTTATAATTGTTTTGAATTTTATTTCTAAATAATATTGTAAATGCGAAAGCGAGTTTGTTTATTTGTTTGTCTCGCTTTCAAACCTCAATTATTTAATTGATTTTCATGAAATTTTGAACATTTTTTTGATTACGGAATAGAATACTTTTTGTAATTAAAAAATCACCCGATTAAAGAAAAAAATTTGAACATGAGTATCTATGTGTATTTATACAATAAGTTGGTTTATATCATCTCAATATCAGACTTTTTTTTTTAATTATACTACCATTTTGCTAGTCAGTGAAAAAGCGACGCGCTCACAAAGTTATTTATTATTATAATTGTAAAATTATAATAATTAATAAAAAAGAATAAATTAGTAATACAACCTTTTATTGTTATAAATAATTTCTCAACATAAATTAGTATGTTTTCGAGCAGATTGCCAATTAGCACTTTTTTAAAAATAAATAAAAAAGTTATTTGTTTTTATGTTTATATGTATATATATATATATATATATATATATATGTGTATATATATATATATGTATATATATTTCTTTATTTTCATATATATTCTTGTTTTTAGAGTTCCTTAACTCAAACTTAAAAAGGGTACCCTAATATGATAAATCACGTATCGGTTATTCCGTCAGTAAAATACGATTTTTTCAAAATCCCTGCAATGCAGAAATTTGAAATTCGGCATATAATATATTTTGTGAATTCACATATTTTGTACTATATAACTTTTAAACTTTTCATAAAAGTATTAAACAGGGGTAAACAAAGTAATCAATTTTTTCTTTTAAATTTGATGTATCATTTAGGATATCATTTGAAAAAGCTTATTATGACGAAAACATAAATATATTGTTTCCATAATTTTTAATTATTTATTTAAAAAGATATTCTAAAAAATATGTGAAAACAGAGTATTCACCCTCCAAAATTACTGAAACATAAAATCATAAAAAAGGGATGATAAAACCTGACTAAAAGGTTACAGGAAATCTATAGCGATTATCAAAGATCTTGTTATTTTTTAAGCATTCCCCATGTTTTATTCACGGGGAAGATATTACATACATTTGAAAAATTAACGCTCTTAGTACGAGTTCTACTCGTGCTTGCAAGGTTTTATTTTCATCAATATACGTTGTTAAAATTAAATATTGCTCTGCAATATATGTATTGTTGTACCTTGTGGAATTTGTTATTTCCATTTTTTGACTATTTTTCACATTATGTGTAATTTTTTACATAATAAAGCAATAAAGATAGTTTATACTGAATTACTAAAGTCTATACTGGATAATAATAATTTATTACTCAAGCGCGTACTTACACAGTAACTCTTCAAACATCGGCTTGCTAAATATGACACCGCTTGTGACTACAAAACTGGGCTTTCCAATTCATTTGATGGGAAAGTTTTAGTCCGACGTGAAATTACTTTGTGTGCATTGTAAAACGGAGGCTTACATCAAACTTCATCAAGCGAATAGTTTTAAACAGAATCTGAGCAAATATCGCTCTACTGATAAGAACCGAGCGGCTTAGTTGGGTTTGCCCGTCGCGTCGTGAGTAATTGCGGGATTCGGTACCTCAAATATTTGCTACGGGCAAAGCGACCGGTTTTAGATTGTCCAATTTAATTTAATTCGCTGTTCGAAGAATTGGGTTAATTCCTAATGAGAACTTCAGTTACCAGTACTAAATAAGTTGAGAAACGAAACTGATTTTTTTTTAATGTTTGTCAGAATTCATAATATTTGCAAAAAAGTTTTTTAAGCGGATGAAAATAGATAAATAGTAATTTATATATTAATTGACTTGTCTTTAGGAGGGCACAAATCTATAAGTTATCTTCTTAGAGAATTTTAAATTAAACTAATATTTCATATCTTAATATTTGGCCAGAAAAAAGGTTAGTAAAGGCATGTGCTTTTCGCAATGTTATGAATATAACCCTATATTTTAAGGGTTTTTCGAAGAGCGTCAGATCAGACAATATTCAGTTGAAAAAAAAAATCTAGTATTTAGGTTATTCTATTATTATATATAGTATTTTGCAAGGAACTTAACCGTAGTTTTTCTTAAATAGCCAGGAAATTCCACACACATCGTGGTTTATAACTATGTACCTAACTATATGAAAAAAAACATAATTACTCAGAGGAATTTAAAATTATCAATAATTTAGTTAGAAACAGAAATTGATTCTGTTTTGGTGATATTGTTATTTAAAAATGTTACCTAAGTCAAACTATTAGCGACAAACTATGTTACCTAAGTCAAACTATTAGCGATAAACTATGTTACCTAAGTCAAACTATTTTATACAATTAAAAACTGGGTCCATTTTAAATATTTCCATCATTTCGTAAATTCATTAGTTGATTGAGCCATTTAGTAAATTAAGAATAAAAACTTAATTTTTAAATCATTTTTAAATATATAGTAATAAATAATTTCCCCATTGTCTTAAAGGACCTTGTTTACAAGTATATTAATGAACTATACCACTGTAGTGAATGGTTTGAAGATTGCGAAAGTTGTTTGAATGTATAGTAAGGTGTACCAAGGATTTTATCGGTATTAACTGTGCATAGATTCTCTCAAAATTTTTGTTAAGAATTAATTTGAAATTAACGTAGTCATCTCATCTCATCATGAGTATAGTTATATTCTTGTGCTAGAAAAATATAAACAGATATCATAGAATATGTGTATTCCAATATGTACGACTACAATTTAGTAGTATCTGTTAGTAGTAGCTATTTCGTTAAATAACGTAATCATCATAAGTTCAAAGAGGTCCCTGAAAATAGTATTTACTGTTACGTTTAAAATACTTATATAGAGTATTTTTTCTTGTAATTTGTATTATTTATTTTGTAGAAATGAAGTATCATAAATTGTCAATCGGAAAAATGAGAAATATTGTGTTTTTTATGAAGTCACATTATTTTTTATAATACTATTAGTGTAATAATTATTAAAACACTAATACGCACTACGATGGTCCTTATACAATTAAATACATGTGGAAGTTTAAACATTGAAAAGTTCATCATATTATTATTATAGTGTTATAAATATTAATGTTATTTTTCACTATATGCATATATTGCCTAATATACCTTTCACAGGCGTAAGACAAACAACATGGTTGTTTACATCTCTTTAACGCGAGTCGACTGAAATAACATTATATCGAAGTACTTATTAAATTTAGTTAACCTGATTTTCAATTTGTTGACAAATGTGGTTAAAAACGTTAGAAGAGAAAACGTACTACATACAATATTAAAACTCACGTTTCATGAAGAAGATGGCGTATCGGAAAATATTTCTAAGCTTTTTAATTATATTTTGAAGGTTTTTTTCATGAGAAAAAATGTTCATCCCCATGTTCAATGTTTGGAAAAGCCTCACAGAAAAAAAAATGTTTTTTGTTGTTTCTATTTATTCAACTCATAATTGCAATCCTGTATTTGATCACAATCTGTTTTCGACTGAAAAAAGTTATGACGATTCCATGTTTATTATTTAGCTATGGAACACTAAAAATCATAAGAAACAGAAAATTTGATTATTAGAGTAATAATTTCAAACCATATTAGGTTAGATTAAGTTACCTTGGATTCCATTTAGCTTCAATTGCATACATGATAGGGGAAAAAGGATGAGGACACCGCCATAAAATTTGAAATATATTTTCATTACTTAAAATTTTATTTGAAGTAATGAAAATATATTTAAATTTAATACATTTTACATATAAATTCAACTTATATTTTCCGATATTACTTTAAAAATAAGAATAAATTTTCCATTTAAATCTAATAAAATATTTTAACCTTAAACACACAAAACACAATGTGTGGGAAAATTAGGGAAAATAGAAAATTGTAACCTCCATGTCATATTCTATCGTCCTAATATTTATTAAAATAATCAACTTTCTGAAACCATTTTCACAAAATCATCATACATAGTTTATGATCAACATGTTGCTTGCTTTAGTGGATGAAAATTTTAATAAGCTTGTGTTTTATATTATACCAATATTTAATATTGTAGTAAAAAATATATTGTAGTAGAAATAATATATTGTAATATTGTAGTAGAAAAAATGCATTCAGTTATTTTAAACCATAATCGTTTGTTAAAATATCTTTCAAATATTCGAAAATCCAATAAATATTAAAAGACTGAAACTATACTAAAATGCTAATATATATTGTATACAATATGTGTGTACAATTAAAAAAATAATTTTTACTTTAGGACACAATTTTTTTTCCTGAAGTTCCTTAAAAAATGAGTCAAATGTAAGTGTAAACGATGAAATGCCGAGTTTTAAGGAAGTAATATTATGTTTGTCGTATTAAAGTAGAACAAAAAATATATGAATACGTAATTGAACAACTTATCATCAGATGTTAGTCGGTACATTGATCTTTTTCTTGTGAGTTATGATCATAATTGTGAGTTACGATAGTCGTAGAGAAAATTTTGTAGATGGAAATTATACAAGTATGTTAACAAAATTGCTTTTGCCTGTGGCTTCGCCTGCGTAGTATTAGGAAAACGTAACAAATTTTTCCTTTAAAATAAATAGGTATAGATTTCAATCAGGTCAGTTATGTAATTGTGAGGTAAGCATTATTTGTGAACATAATTTTCCAGTCTTGAATTTTAATGTTTATTGTATAGAACAGAAAATGACAAACAAATACACAGTTTCAATTTTATTATATTATTTGGTATAAATAAAATAATAATATTAATATAAACGAGGACCATATTATTGTTAAATAGCCTTCAATACTGACCTGAAAACATTTGTCAAACAATATTGTATTGAATATATTTGACATTAATTTTGTAGAAATTCATTATTCAGAATTAAATGAAACTATGTGATGTAGTATTATTTCTACTTTCTTTATGTTCTTTACTACGACCTAGGTTTCGTTGTATTACAACATCTTCGGGTGGGCTATTAGCAATCTTCGCAATGATGTTGTCAACGAAACCTAGGTCGTAGTTAAATCTTAAAGAAAGTAGAAATAATACTACTTCATGTAGTTTCATTCAATTGTGGACACATCTGTATAGTTAAGCAGCAATGAGAACATTTATCAAATATAACTTCAATCAGAATTAAACTTAACAAGTTGGAAATTGTTGCGACCGTATTTCATCTTAAATGCAATATATATATATATATATATAATATATATATATATATATATATATATATATATATATATACTAAATACTAGAAAAATAAGTTCAACAAACATAATAAAAAGACCTGTTCACACTTGTAGCAAAATTAATCAATTTTTTGTTCCACATTTAACAAGTAATAATATAATTTCATAATGTTACAGGATTTGCAGCTAATATATTTTTAAAAACGTTCACGCTCCGCCAAGTTGGCATATTCGGATCTGTCTTATTTTTTCTTGGCACATTCTTCAGCATCTTCGTTACTTCGGTACCACAACTGATATTCACTAATGGCTTCGTCCAAGGGGCTGGCTTCGGCCTCATGATACCAGTTGTCTACACTAGTTTCAATAGTTACTTCACGAAGCGAAGAGTACTTTATTTAAGTTTTTGCAAAGCATGCATAGGCCTCTGCACCATGGTATATCCTTTATTCATCAAGTACTCTAAGGAAGAATTTGGATTCAGAGGAACGGTGGCTATGATATCAGCGATTGGCGCTCAGGCCATATTTGGTATGGTGGTCATGCAACCGGTAGAGTGGCATATGAAGATTCAGGAAATTGGGGAAGGCAGAGGTATTGTTATTATTCTAGATACTAAATATTTAACGCTATTAATTTACTATTTTCTGTCCATTAATTGAAGAAGGTACGGGATATGAATATCTTACAAACATTTTACTGGAATATTGTAATACTAATTAATTCATTTACATAATCTAGGGCGTAAAAAATAAATTAAAAGCTTTTAAATCACAAATAAACACCTGTTAAGTACGAGCAGAACTTGCACCACGAGGCTTCTGTAAACACTAAGGTTTCATAACTTGAATGTATTGCCAACTATATTTTTGATGGGCATAAAAACATGATGCATATTTAAATAGTATTATTTCTCACGAAATATATACTATGTAATACATGTAAGATATGTAAATATACAATTTATATTTACCAAGTTATTTTTGCAGTTGATTTAAGTCACTTCTATGAATTTTTCTATGTCATAAATCGGTCGACTATTACTCGTAAAGTAGTAAAATTTACTAGATAATTTTTCTTTTAATTGTTAAAAAAAAAAATATATATATATATATATATATATATATATATATATATATATATATATATATATGTGTGTGTGTGTGTGTGTGTGTGTGTATATTAAAAAAATAACATTTGAGCTGTAGAGGATGGGGACACGTAACTCTGACAAAAATGACCACTTAAAGCGTAATATTTCGTAAACAGATCCGCGTATCAAAAAATTGTAACACTTTTAAAATACATTTTCAACAATATCCTACACAAAAAGGTATGCAAAAGTATCATCACCATCGTACTTTTTTTAAAAGGTTTTATTCAGATTTTATTAATATTTAAAAGATTTCATGACTTTGTAGACGTTATGAAAAGGATATATACAACTATGCTGAATCTGCTTAATAAAATAGTTATATTGGTATGAAAGTGTAATTAAACAATACGTGATAAGTTGCTTAATTACATAATTGTCTGCATAATGTACATGAGACGGTATGGTTACTCCCCATTACCATTTTCTACTAATTTTCTCGATCACCGTGCATTACAGCAGATAAGAGAATTGTCTTTGATGAAATTTATTATACTAATTGTTAAAGGGAAATTTTATGCCCTACTTTACTGAAACAACTCTCGCTCTTCGTACCTATAACTACTTAAAATTTTGCAGCCATCATCTTTTTGCTATAGAACATCTAGTCTAAACATTTAGAACCGAGTTATTTCGAATTTTTCCACTTTTCAACGGCATGCGATTCCTCAGCCCCCTGATCACGGTTACACCAATGTGACCTGTTTGTGATGAGTGAGACTATATTTGTTGAAGTGTGTCTCCGTTGTGTGCTATAATGTTGTTGAATTTAATTAATTGTCCTGTCATCGTTATTGAAACATAAAGGTATTAAAACTGCAATATTTCGGTTACTATATATAAATAGATAAAATAAATAAAATTCATTTTTTTAATTAAATTCAGAATGCACAGTATAATGGCACAGCTATAACGATTAATTTATATTAATTTTACACATTACTGATTGATCTTTTAGATTTATTTCGAATTTCGGAATTATAAACGAAGATTTTACTTAATGCAAAGCTTTTTTTCCTGATAACACTCCTTACTTTATTTAATATTTTCTAAATGTGTTATGAAGTAATTATTTTTTCTCCTACAGCTCAAATATTAGAAAACGACGATGAAGACGAATTGATAAATCAAGACGCGAAATTAGTTTTAAAAAATGAAAATGAAATTTCCAAAAAATATAACGAAGATACTTTGCGTGTAATCCAAAAAAGTCATCTGAAGTCTCTTCTAGTGACAGATAAACGAAGATTTAGTTCACCTATGGAAAATTTTGACAAATGTGTTGATGAAAAGGGGGTTTTTGATTTTACTGATAAGACATATATTGAAAACGTATATAAAGCTGTATCCATGAACAGCTTGGGAAATTTTGGACTTACACCTGCCGAACCTCTAGCACCAATTAAAAATAAATCGGGAAAATGGTAAGCGCAAAATTTATTTAAAGAAAAAAGCTTTGAGGCTCTTATATACAATGAAAGTAATTTCTTAAGATCTTATTTATAAATATTAACGACTTCGCAACAAAATCCATTAAACAAAATTATAACACGTGACCATTCTAAATGAACTTTATTCAGAAGTTTCTAGGCTGGACTTAACTACCTGTGGTTGAGCCTGCGACTCCGGAGTTGCATGTTGCGCCACTGTTACGTTGCGTCTGGGTTTTTACCGCCTATCACATACTGACATTAATATGAGGCGGATTTTCCCAAACCAGCTTAAATTAACCTTCGTATACTCCCACGTTGGTCTCTCTGACTAACAAATCAATAATTCGTTGTTTCCTCAAAAATATCAACACTGTGACTTTGCGGTTTTTAGTACCTTCTTAATTTGTTGTTCACCATTGTTTAGTATTGTGCAAGCACTGGTGCCGAGTGGACGTGTGTCGCGTTATCGGTCCGTGAGATCGACGCGTATATATGTGTTACTATTTTAGGTACGTTACTATTTTTTTATTTTAGAATACTACTCAATGAAATGTATTAATTGATTTTAGTGGAATGTAATATTTATTGAATAATGTGCAATATTATTTTAGAATCGTTTTTATTTGTTTTTAGTCATTTTGTCACCATAATGGACGAAGAAAGGATAAGGGCGCTATTAGAATATGAAGATTTTGATTCAAACTATGATGACAATTAGGCGGAGGACGCTTTAAAAGTGCAAGATAAAAATACCGACACTGAACAGGAGGGTAATTCGGTCAGACGAATTTGAAGAGGTTTCAAATACATCTGCAAACTACTATGTTAGTAAAGATAAAACTAGTAGATGGAACAAAAATAGTCCATCTTCCAGTGTTAGATTCTCAAAATATTGTTATGCAACTTGCTGGTGTAAAGAGAGAAACAAGAAATATAAAAGATCCAGGTGAGATTTGGAAATTATTTTTTTCTAATAAAGTACCATATTACCAAACCAACATATTGAGCGGTTTTTACCTGAATTCAAACGAGTTAGGGACTGTCGACTTATTGACGAAGAGGAAGTTGAAGCATTACTTGGTATTCTTTTCCTTCCTGGTGTTAGGAGAAATGGTCGGCTGAATGCTAAATATCTGTTCAGGACTGATGGTTCATCTCCAAAGATTTTCCGATTGACGATGATTCGTTTCGATAGTCGATTTTACTTTCTATTGGGATGTCTAAAGTTTGACGATAAGGAAACAAGAATTCACTGTGCCTCAGTCGACAAGTTGGCTCCAATAAGAGATCTGAATCTGTTTGAAGACATTGTGCCATCTTTCAAAATTCAGAGGGGCTGAAATATTAAACTCTTCTGAATTTGTAACAATCGACGAGAAGTTGGAAGCATTCAGAGGCCGCTGTAGCTTCCGTCAGTATATACCTTCAAAACCAAACAAATATGGCATACCAATAAATATATACACTCACCGATGCCAAAATATTTTTTACGTCGAATCTGGAAGTTTATGTAGGATAACAATATGAAGGGCCATATAAAGTCGATACTGGGTCTCAGGCATTAGTCAAGCGCCTTTGTAGCATAATCGATGGATCTGGTCGAAATATAACTTGTGACAATTTTCGATCAATTTCGATTCGAATCGACAGTTTGTGGGACCACATCCTAAGTATGATAGGCACAATTTGAAATAATACAAAGGGATTGCTAAAGGAATTTACTAATGTAAAAGACCATAGAGAAAAGTTCAGTTTATTTGGACACGGAAATAACTGCACTCAAGTTTCATGTGGCAAAGAAAAATTAAAATGTTCTACTGGTCTCTAGTATGCACGCTGATGTTCAAATAAATAAACAAACTGGAATACCAGAGATAATTATGAGCTAAAATGCTACAAAAGGGAGCGTTGGCATGTTAGACAAAATGTGGGAGATATACAACTGCGCTAGAGGAACTAATCGGTGGCCAATGGTTATTTTTTACAACCTTATGAATGTTGTGGGGATAAATTCTTATATAATATATGGGCTAAATAACGACAACATAAAAATAAACCGCATGAAGTTTCTAGACTAGTTTTTATGCTTTCATATGATCTCATTATGCTCCATCTAAAAAAAGGGCATAAATTTCAAGTTTGCCGAGAACACTGAGACAAAGCATGTTAGAAATATACAAACTTGATAATCCAGGACTTTTATCTTCTGGTAACCATGAAGCAAGTCGATGTTCATTCTGCTCATGAAAAAAAAAACGAAAAACACGATACAACTGCATGAAATGCAAAAAATATTTTTGTCTCGAGCATGCAGTTATGGTATGTTCTGATTGCCACAACAATGAAGCCATAAATTATTAATACTTTTTTATGCTAATTTATTATTCTTCTTACTTTCATTTATTATATTTTATAGTTATTTTTGAGCTAATGCAAAAACAAAAGTTTAATTTTTTATTTAACTTAGAGTACCAAAAATTACGTTATTTTTTAAAAGGCTGATGTAAAAGACTGTTTTTGCCAAATAAAGTTAAAGTACTAATATTTTTTTTAGTTTTTTTTATTCAAATATAACCGCTTCTTTAAAATAATATTTAAAAAGTACTTAATTGTATTAATACAGACGAAATCAACTTTCGGTCTGAGACACCGTCCGCAAGTATATGTGTAATGCTTTTGCGCGCGAGTATGCGAAGGTTAATGACAACATTTAATCCACGGGTTATGAACCCAGGAATTAGGTCTTAAGTTGTATAGTTGTATTTACCCAGGTTGTTTTTTTATCGTCATTGAGAAGTAAATATGGAATATTTACTAGTTTTGTACATAATTTATTTTACTTACTCTTTTGATAGCACTTCTTTAGAAATATTGACAAAAATTATCTCTAAATTTTCAAACATCTGATGAAAAACGTAAAAAAATAAATTATTAAATATATATATATATATATATATATATATATATGTATATATAAGTTATAGAAGCAGAGTACGGAGTTAAAGTTAGCAGATAAATTCATACCTTGCTTCCAAAAATTTTCTTCAGTTGACTCAGCAAAATAATTAAGATTTTTCTAAATGGTTTTTGTTAGTAATGATGTTCTTTTCAAGACTGATGTCCATTAACATTGAAATTTTTTTTTTCAAAAGTATAAAACTACGATGGCTTGAAAGTGAGTGTCATTCTTAAGATTATTGGGACAACATAAATGTATAGCCAAATATCTGACAAATCCAAACAGGTATACACTTAAGAATATGGTGGCCTACACTAATAAGCAATAGTTCTAAATTAGATTATAAGAGTATATTACAAAACTATTTTCTAATACAATATATTTAAATTTCCAAATTGGAAATTTATATTAAAAATTATTCAAATATAAAAATGTTTATCATATAAAAACTACGTTTATTTAAAAGGCCCAACAAATTATTTATTTTATACCATGGACATAGTAATTATTGTTACTTTTGTTTCAGGGAAACAGTTATTGAATTCTTGGATCTCAATCTCCTGAAAGATAAAGTTTACAATAGCATTGCATTTGGAATGGCTCTGGCTTTCTTCGCCGACATGACGTTCTTCACGCTGGAACCATTGTTGCTGTACACATACAATTTTACAAACGTAAATCTTAAACCTCTTTGTTATAATCTTCTATTTAACATAAAAAGTTGACTCAAAGTAATTGTGCATGTGTGACAAATTCAACAAAGGTGATGATTTTAATACAGTTGAATCTGTATATCATTAGTGGTCGATACACGCAGCTCAAATAGAATCATTATAGTTTTATTGCAAATATAAAACTGTTCACATAAAGAAACGTGCAGTCTGGCAAAAATTTTGCTAAACAAAACATGCATCAAAATTAAGTAATGTGTGAATCAAACTAATACAAATGTGATAGAGCCCTAATTTAATATTATGTCAAAAAAATGACCATATTAAGGGTAGTAGACGTATTCAAGTTATAAGAGATAACAATAACATCTATAATTTGAGCAGTCAAATCATTTAACTCTAGAAACAACATTAATGGTGTAGTTATCTTTCGCTACTGCGCCCTGCGAGTAACTTTCTCGTGTACGCATATAAAGTTGGTTTTTAGCCTTTACTTCAGGGAATACTTTTCCGATTATGACTAAAAATAATAGGTATCATCTATGGACCAATATGGAAACCCATAAATTTGCCCAGTTCCAATCCAATTCATTTTATGCTTTTGTAAGACCTGGGTTTACATTTTTGATGGCATAACTCTAAGAAGTAAATGATTTTCAAGCTCAGAAAATTATTGTTTTGTTTATTCTACTGAGCACTATCAAATATAGAAACCTATACAAAATCACATGCTCATTTCAGATTTTATGAATATACATACTTACGTACATATATACCCGCCGCCTTCGATGTAATTCGTGCTTTTCCACTAACATCACCTATCAATACACCCTTTCTCCCTTACTTACATTGACACCCTTCTGAATGTTACCGCAATATTTCATCTTTTGATGAAAGGATAAAGGGTTTTTGACCACACAGAGTAGACAATATCTATTATGTAAACATTTTGTTAAGAGGTTGCTGATGAATAAATTAAATAGAACAAGCAACGATATTGGGAGTTCTTCCCTAAGATCAAAAAATAATATCTCCCCTGTAGTTCTTTTTAAGTATACCTCTTCACATACACGCTTAGTTTCTTAGCTCTCTGATTTTACCACCATTTCATCATTTTCCATGTGAATATTTTTAAGTATTAAATATTGTAATATATACGGGTTAGTCTGTGTCCGGGGAAAATAGGTTGGATAGCAATCCTGGTTGAATACAAATTTCATACCTACTTACAAATGTCCTACTTACAAATCCAGTCATTTTCTGACCCTCGCCAGCTAAACAACAAGCAAGTTTCTATGAATCAACCTTTTGATTAGTAAAAGAATTCTTTCATATATTATTTTGAGGTAACGCGCAGACAACCTACAATAACCGGTCTGATAATAATCGGAGAAAATAGATCGTATTGCAACATCCTACAAAAATTGATCTTAAAAAAATTGGAACGACTCTGGTCGCTTTTCACCGACAAGAACGTTACGAATTAAAACGCCCTAAAGGAGAAAAGGTTAGAACATACAAATGAATATAGGCGCTGACGGAAAAGGAAGAGATTTGGTTGGTTGCGTCACTTAAGATCAAAGTCGGCCATCGGCCTTGTGCAACAAAAGTCGGCAGTCGTCAGCTATCGACCAACTAGCTACAAAAATTATTCGTCTATATTGGGCATTATTATTTAACTAACGAAACCAAGAAAAGGCAGTTTTCTTAAATCTATCGTCGGTTTTTTTCCGTTTTGATGTGGCATGATCGTGTAAATCTATCTGGAAAGTCATGGTATATCTTCTACGATACAGCCAAGGAAATTTTAAACTCTCTAATAATCTTCATCCAGAATAATATGCATTAAATTAAATAAGTATGCGTTATCACTATTCCATATTAAAAAAACGATGCAAAAGAAAAACGGCTGTGACGGACGAATGGACGTGTGAGTGATCTTTATAAGGGTTCCGCTTTTTCTCTTTCAAAGTAAGAAGCGCTAATATAACTGGTCTTAGCTATTTAAATATCAGTATGCTTTATCAGTATGTACATTTAATTGGTACATAATACAGCACATGAATACATCACTGAACTTCTACCAAGTAAATTTAAAATAGTTTGAAAGAGAAATAATTTATAAAAACACTCGTAAATAAATTCGTTTATCATAAATTATAATATTTGTAAATAAAGAATATCATATAAAATTCTACACATTTTCATGACTTTTCGTGGGTACCAAATAGCAAATACATCCTGAGTGAAAATTCATTGCTTTTAATTCAAAATAATCAAGAATAGATTTATAACTACTAGACTAAACGATGTAATTCTTTAAATACTTAAATAGATAGAAAAAAAAACGTTTCTTCGATCGAATATAATGAAAAATTCATAATTTTAAACTATACATATAATTTTGTTAAAAATAGCAACATCGACTTGGAAATATAAAATTAGCGCAATCTATTGGCTACATAATATTGTAAACTGGTTCACATGTGTTGTAATAATATAACCTTTTTAAACAGAATTTATATTTACTTGAGTAAATAACAATAAATTTATTTTACAATAAATTTTAAGATCTTTTCAATTTTATTTTCATGTTTATAACATTGGGAACTACAATGTCAGATATGTATTTCTGATTTTATATTATAAATATATAGCGAGAAGTTAGTCTATCATATGTAGTACCGTTTTTTGTTGTTGCGAAAGCGGTATCAATTATGTTGCTCATTATTTGGCATTATAGATTTTGTGTCGGTTTTAAAATGTTACTCGCATTGCAGCAAAAGATTTGAAAAATACTTTGTAAATCAAACTAGCGTTATAACATTTCTGAGGGAAAAATTACGCAAAAATGTTATTTGATTAAAATTTTGTCCATAAAAGAAAAAAAATGTTGATATTAACAGATCAAAAGTAAGTTATTACTCTTTTGAATGCACCAGTCTTCACGATACTGGTTACTGGCCCCTAACAAACTCAACGTCTTTATTGCTTTGGGCAAACTTGCGGACTTAAATGCCACAGAATATTCAGACAGCGCTTGCTCTATTTGTACGACTACGTGCTGCGCTAGCTTTTCGTATGTATTTCATACTTTCACATTCTCATCATAGATTAAAAATTTATTCGTACCTAAAATGTTTCAACAACTGCAATATAGTATTTTATTAATACTATTTCAATAGACGTCTATCATATAAGATTATAAGTTATAGGTAAGAAGATATTAATTATAAAAAAAATCCGATAAAATCAAATTATGTTTTCTTTTCTTACTTACAGCTTTTCATATACAGGAACTTGTTATTAATATTGTCTATGTCACAGCTTTTTTTCTCTTTTAATAACACCTCAATTCGATGAACCTACAAGTGCTTTTGTTTGAATTAAACAATGCCGAATATAAATCAGTTGAGACAACGTCATGAAAATATGTAATAGAAATAGTACAAGAGGGAATACCGTGTAGTAGGGCGTCAGTTTATGCACTTGAAAGTTGGCTTATAATAATTATTTTGTAAGTTTTATAAAATAAGTTAAAATTTATTACATAATAAAAAAAGTCACGTGAAATGTGACTTTTTCGACATCGTGTTTATTTTTTTATTACGAGCATTATAAAGTTTATGAATAAAATTTCACATAAGTTATTAAATATTACACTTAAATTAAAACATTTCTGTGTCTTCCCGTAAACATTTTTAATTTTCAATTACAAATTTAATAATAGTTTCTTGTTAATTGATTATATATTAAAAAGATAAGAAAAATTTGTTCCAACTTTTTGAAATGAGCTTTCTTGGTATGACGAGTAGTCTTAAATGTAGTTGGAATAATTTAAAATAAGCGGCTCAAAGTTTTTATGTTTACATTTATTAGTAATATATTTTTTTTCTTCATATATCAATTTATCATATTTGAGCTCCTTAAGAATTTCATATTTTATATACGTGTGACATTTCTACTGTAAAATACACGTATTTTGGAATTTAAATTTTGTAATACTTGGATGGTGTTTTTTTTCAATATAATGCATAACAATATTTAAAAAAATTCCATTATATCTCTACTCATTATTTCTCCATTATTATTAATTTTATGTTTCGAGAATCTTAAGGTAGTTGTCGCATAAAACGCGCTGTAAATGAAATTAGCTGTTTTTTGTATATTATTGAAACTATAAATATCTGACTTATTTCAAAATAATCAACTGATTAGTTTTGGTAAAAATAACTATCAAAAATTTGTACAATTTATATTACAGAAAAAATATTTATTTGACCACACTTTTTATTTTATTAAAAGAATGCGTCGAACGATTTGTATAAATAACTAAGACAATGTAAAATAATGATATATAAATGTTTAGTAAAAAAAATAATTACCATTTAGTTTTGGTAAAAATTGCTCTGAAAAATTGCACAATTAACATTATCGGAAAAGGTTAGGGTACATTAGCTATTTCACCACACTTCAATTTAGTTAAAAACGCAATAAAAAAACGCAAAAATATTTTTTTTTACAAATTGCTAAAAAGATGTTACTTAACCGTTTGGAAAACAAAAAACATTAATTTAAAAAAAAAATTATGATAATTTTTGGATCTTATTTTCACACAACTACCTTAATAAGCCTACTTGTTACTCCGTATTCCACGCGGACAATGTCGCGGGTACAGCTAGTTTTAAATATATACAGGTATTAAAAAACAGAGACTTGTTAATTTCTCTTGAACTCATCTATTACATTAGCAAAATAATAACAGTTGATCTCAGAAAATATGGTATTTTCGTAATAAAATATAAATAATATTTTGAGTACCAGAAGTGGTACTCAAAATAAACAAAAACAAGAAAAAAATTAATCATGGTACGATATAATTTATTACATTTCAATAATTTTAATTTAGATATGGCGGCACATACCAATAAATTCACGATTCGCGAGATTAAGCATATACTTATGGACAATATATGAACAACGGCGTTCCGAAACCAATTTAAAAGAGCACAGTTAGCTGATAGCTGGCAACCGATTTGTTCAATCCACAGGGAGATAAATGGACCAATGACGTTTATGTTCGCCCGCTAAATATACGACCGCGCGCTCCTTGAATATTCAATCCAGGACGTGATGTTTGCGAGCAATGCGTGAATTGGCTTTCTAATTTACTTAATTTCACTTTACTGATGTATCCTTATATATTTGCAGAAAAGGAAATTGATGTCGAGTGGCTGAAAACAGGAAATAGTTGCTCGAATTTTCCATTCGTGAGTTCTCTTGCGTGTATTTTGGCACTCTCACTTATTTTCAATTCAATAAGTCTTCAGTTGGCAATATAGCGATTTATCTTGCTATCTAGGTAAAGATCTGTGATATGTTTGCTGTCTGATGATCTGTTACTTGCTATCTAGGTAAAGATCTGTGATATGTGCCGAGTTTTATTCGAGGAATTAACATTAAGTAAATTATTTTTATTTAGAAATTTATTTACGGTATAAGTAAACAAGCCTTCCATCAAAAATATGTCATTTAATAATTTAATTTTTAAATTATAATTATAAATCGACCAACGCTGCACTTATCGTCACTGAAACCGCATAAATTAAATAACAAATAATATCATATATTCAAAACGTATAAGCGTAAATATCTTGATAACTATTTCGTTAGAAGTTTTGATGTCCTTTCTTATAATAATTCATTGTATTTTCAAACTTAAAGACATGATAATTAACTTCTAAGTCAAAATAAATGAAAAAGTGTCAAAGGGCACAGTAGAGATTGTATCGCAACTTTAAACGTGAAATGTCGCTACTGATTTATTTTATTTTTTGCAGGTAAACATTTTATCGCTAACAATTCGATTTGTTGCTTTTATTTGAAAACATAGGGTGCGAAATCGTGAAAAAATACCAAAGGTTCGAGTAATTATGAACTAATTACCAAACATTTTGGAACGAACGAATGTAATTAGGTGTACGAATTTCAAAAATATTTTCACATATTAAGCTTAAATCATAGATATGTAATGATATGTAAAATTAATTTCTAAAAAGTGACCATAATTTTTCTATATGTCTTATGCTTATATACTTTCCGATTATCTTCTATTCAGGTAAACTGAACAGTTCACTATACACTTTCATTATGACAAAAATAGGGAATCTTTCTATAGCTCTCTTACTCGAAGGGTTAAAAACGGAATTCTTATAAGATCCCTCACGTGTTTGCCCGTCTGTTTGTCGCAACCATTATTCTCAGAAAGTACATATACTTAAAGCTAAATACACAATAATTACAACAAAATAAACGGCATTAAATCCTAATTCCATAAACGGATGTTTGCACATAAATTCCGCAGATTATCTAATGGAAATCTACTTCCGCAGGCACAGATAGCGACGTGCATATCGGTGGGCGGTGCTTGCGACATGGCGGCTCGGATGGCGCTAGGTATTTCCGGACAATTTTTCAAGATTAAAAGTCGTTATATATTTTACACGGGTGCTCTAGTTGCCGCTGCTTTTAGGATAAGTAAGTAGAAATATTGTTGGACAGTTATTTCAGAAATATGACTATTTTAAAGGCAAAATAAACCAAATAATGAAGAACCTCTTTACAAAATTTTAACTATGGTAAAATCGGTTTTATAAGTTGTGAGTTCTGGATACTCGGTTTCAGATGAATTCACTATATACATACGCACGCACACACGCAAACACACACACACACACACACTCACATATATATGTATATATATATATATATATATATATATATATATATAAACATTCCAAATCAGAAACAAAGCTTATAAAAAAAATGATAAAAAATTATGTAAAGATTTTTAAAGGATTATAAAAGAAATAAAAACAAAATAAAATTTACACCATCAAATAAAACCCGCATAAAAAAGATATTTTTTTTCATTCAGACATATTTTTTTTTGCTAATATCCCACCTGAAGATGTTGTAATACAACGAAACCTAGGTCGTGGTAAAGAAATTAAAGAAAGTAAAAATAATACTACACCACGTAGTTTCATTTAATTGTGTTTAATTAATTACAAAGACAATGTTAAAAAACATCTAAAATTCAAAAATGTTTTGTATACAAGAATACTGTTCCCGCGTGCGTCTGAGAATTTTCGTTAGTTGCCGACATAGTTTTAAACGCATAGCGAAAATCAATAAAGTAACAATACGAAAAATAACTTACCTCTCGAATAAATCTTTCATTTTAACGAATTACATACCTCTTGGGCTTACAGAGAAACGTGTCGTAAATTTTGCCGATCAGCCTCCGTTAAAATGACCGCCCACCTCAATTCTCGCCCAAATCGTCCTACCCCATTACGCCCAATCAATGCACGAATGCCCAAAAGGGTAAGATTGGGTAGCCATTACCTCGATAATTTCAATGTAACCAGGGTCCGCTCTTTCCAATTCAAATGGACGGAGGGTTTTCGATAATTATTAAGAGTATCTATGTGGGGTCTCACGACTCACTGTTAAGGGTCGTTGGTTCGCTGGTAAATAACTGTTTACTGTTTTTGATTTTCAACCCTGTTTCTCCTTTGAATTTATTTGTAAGCTTCTTTTAATAAGAACAATATGTTTGCTAAAAAGACTAATTTTTTAATTTGTGATAAAAATTGAACAGATTATAACTTATATTCAGCATACTATAAGTCCGCCTAATTACTTACCTAAAATAAACTTAATAATTTAGAATCTTTTGCTTTGGGAAATACCTTTCAGACTGTAATATCAAAAGAATATAAGAAATGTTATGGTAGATAATCAATTATAATTGCACATTTAATTAAAAAGAGACAAATGCATTTAAGACTACGTATTTAGTAATTTCAAATAATGCATTCTACGACGTTTAACATCTTGAATGGAGGCGAAACAAAAATCATGCTATAATGGTATTTTTAATATAATTTTGTTTGATTTTTTCTTGCTAAAATTATAAGTAATAAAATTATAGTGTAGAATTTCTTTAACTTTTTTGATATACCGTGAATATCAAAAAAGCATTTAAATATTCCTTATAGACTATTGCAATAACAATATCAATCTGTGCATAATTTTTCGTATTCATCAATGGATTAGGAAAGCATAGTTTAATACAATCGTTATATAAAATAAAATTATTAAGCAATTATCTATATATTTCGTTGTTTTTCTTATAGTTTTGCAGGAAAATTTCTCTTTTTTTAAATTTATTAATCTCTTTCTTTTTCGCCAAAATTTATTAAACTGCTTTTTGATAGGATGTTAATGAATTTTAGTTGAAGTACAAGGTACCATCTCAATACGTTATAGAACTGAGACAAATAAATAGTAACAAAAATTAAATAATAAATTATTCAAAATATTCAAGTTGTATGACTTTGCAACAGTTGTATGCAATTTTTCAACAACAAGCAACAAGTTATATGCAATTGCGTTTGCGTGCAATACACAATACTGTATCTCTTGGAGGCTCTCAATAACTCTATTAAAACATCAGTATATTGACACTTTTGGAACCATGTATTAACATTTCTTCAGCCTGCCTATGACAGAATAAAATGATATGAAATGAAAAAGTCAGAATAAATAAAAAAAAATTACTTCATTTGTCTCCTAGTAATTCCAAGTAATTAAATTTTTCCTGCTGATTATACCACGACATTATATTTAGATAACATTTCTTTGATATTATTTCTAAAACTATGAGTTATATAATGTCGAAAATTTCTTTTAAATTGATTCCTTTTTAAGTGTTTATGCAATACGCACATAAACCAAAGGACAGAAAGAAACATACATAGACTATTCGAAGTCGTGTCTCATGGTTTTCATGTGATCATTCGATTTATTTCAGGAATCCTAAGTATTAAATATTGAAAATACCATTAATGTTACAAAATTCGTCCAATGGTTTTTGTGTGATGCGTGTAAAAACAATTCGATAGAACGACGCACGAATATTTGAAAAATTTTTGATTTTTTTCTTTATTAATAATCTATAGTAAATAATATTTGTGATTAATACTTAGTAGATTTCTTGATTTCTTTACACTTAGTAGACTTTTTAATTTCCAGATTCCAGTACGTTTGCGCTTCAATTGATTAATTAACCCACTAAGTATAAAAAATTACAATAGCTTCAAACTTAATATTTGCAATCAAAGCCAATTAATTATATTAGCGAAACATATTAGTCAAGTAATGTATATTACTACAAAACATCTAGGAAGCTTTTCGATTAAAACCACGCATATACTATGCAAGCTGTCTGTTTCGGCTTTACCCGGGCAAAAGGGACAATGGCTACATTGTGTTTCATTCGTTATTTTATATAATAATTATTTACAGCCAGCGATTTTCCCTGAAATACGATGGAATATATTTTCCTCATTTCAATTTGAGAATCTAAATATAAATTTCCATGTCTCTTACTTAAATTATTTCGAAATTCTCATAGAATTTTCCAGTCCCGTTTTCACACTTTTCGGGATTGAATTTTCGATAAAGCCTTTCGTTACGAGTGCCTAAAAGCCAAGAAAAAATACGAACTAAATTTCAAGTTTACGAACTTTATATTTAGTGATGAGTTAGTCAGTTAATAGTGTTTGATTTTTATATGAAAATAAAGTGCTTAACATAAAATTTTTATTTTGTATCAGTCTTCATCCATGTGACATCTTTCGAGTACGTCCTTTTTCTGACTGGTCTACTCGGTGCCTCAAGGTCACTCATCCATATATCCATGCCGCTTGTGATGGCTGAATATGTACCGATAGAGAGATATCCGCCCGCTTACGGTTTATACATGTTGATACAAGGATTTATAAATATCACTGTTGGACCAGCTGTAGGTAAGTTGACAACTATTCATATCTGATAAATTAAGGGTTGCATAGAGAGGAAGTAAAAATTAAAAAACACGAACTCAAACTCGAACATTAACAATTAAAATAAAAGTGAAATCGGAAGCAATAAGTTGCGACTTATTTAGACCATGTAATGTACAATGTTTTGAAAGGTTTATTTTCAGGAGTGGTAATACTAGCGAAGCCAAAGTGTTTCAGCTTATACAAATAAGTAGAACGCGTTAGAAATGTTTGTTAATAATATTTATAGATAAATTTAAACATAAACTATAAAAGCCTTGCTTATATTTCTACCATATATTTCGTTTGTTTCCCTCTCCATTACATTGTAAGGAGAGGGAAACAGGGAAAGGAGGGAAAAATTAAGAGAATTAGATATTTCACTTAACATATTTGGCTTCCAAAAATCAAGAAAACTAATGTATTTTTTACAATGTATTTTTTTAACTTGACAATTTTGAAGAAAAGGAAAGCTCTATGCAAAATATCAACGTTGTGCAAATAGGCTGGTATGGCATTTATTATCCGCCTTGAATCTTATGTGTGTTTTGGAAAACTGCAATACTTTTGGAATACAAAAGAAAATAAACTAATAATAAAACAGTATATGATAACGAAAAACTATATTACAATCACAAGAATGAACAAGAAGAATAGGAATAAGGACGATAAGACAAACCAAACACTGAGGATTTCGTTATTTCGTGGGGATGTTGATGCGAGTTAAGGAAGATATTTTTAACAAAAAAAAGCTGATTTTTGGTTTTCAAACTCACCGTTGGAAATTTAAAGGGAGAAAATATTGCATATGAATTTAGAAATTGATATTCCGCAAATGGAGTGCAATTTTTTTTTTAAATATGTGCAATATAATGAAATGCACGGAAAATGTTTTCCGTTTACTCTTATATGGCGAGAATATAATTTTTTTAAGTATTTCGCTACATAAATGGAGCCGGACACATTGCAGGTGAATTCGAAACTTAATATTTCACATTTGGGGTGAAAATATGAAAAATTATAAATGAAATCTTAATTAATTTTTTTACAACCTGTCCATGCGAATGCAATTCGTAAACGAATTTACGCCTTATCTGCATGGGAAAGCACATTTTTTTAATATCTTGCTACATAATACACTGAAACCATTATAATAATCTGGAAAATAATTATGAAAAAAACGCCAAATATATTCAACACTTTTTATCGAGAAATATACTTACATTGAAGAAGTATTTATAAAAGAAGGTAACAAGTTTGGGGATAACCGCCATATTCAAAGGATTTTCGGATCTTAGTTCAAGACTGTACAATTAATTTCAGTAACACTCTCTTATTTTAACATGCAAAATATCAAATACTGACTACTGGAAAAATGCAGTAAATAAAAAAATATATGCACACTAGTTATAAAACCCGAGAGCAGAATATCACAAATTTTAATAAAAGCACAACCATATATATAATAAAAACAAAAGCAGGGACAAAGTAAACAAGGAAATACGATCAACCAGCATGCGACGCTTTGAAAATTTTCCGTCATAACACCGCTTTCCTTTCTCCGCGTATATTATGTACCGTAAAATACATTTCGTCATTCGAAAGCTCTGTGAAAACTAAATTGTACTACACTTTTAAAACTGGAAATGTTTTATGAGGGTATAAATTTCTCAACCAGATTTAGGATTGGATGTTGCTTTAAATGACGGGGAATAACCTTACCACAACTTTTTCGCATTTCATTAATGTTGTGAAAGAATATAAAATTTGAAAATAAAGATATTTTAAAATAAACAATTTTCTTTTAGATATAGAAGAAAATAACAATATTTTGTTAAGTTGAATATTGCGATATTTGAATCTTAACTTTTCCAATTATATTGAGAAAATAATTATGTTTTTAATTTATTTAGAATTTGTTGAAAACTCACTATTAAATTTACGTATTTCTACAGTAGGAAGTTGAAAATATTTGTTTATTACTTTTCTTAGTAGGGTCAAAAATGACAATCTACGTCTTGTTATATAAAATAGACGTTCAAAGTGACTGATGTCCATGCTATTTCTGAGTCACGTAGTATCAGCTTAAAAAGAAAAAAATTGTTTCATAGTTGCTCGATTAATGTAAGACAAATGGAACTAATGGATAAAAATACGTCAGTCAAGTACAACTCTGCTTGGGCGTGGACCGCAGCACTGTGCTGCGATCCATGCCCAAGCAGAAAGGTCAGGTGGTCAGAAAATCGAATGCAATATTCGAGTGTATAGGATTTTGATTTAGGTCTCTTCATAATTATGTATAATTATTCTATCCAAGTTTTATGAGTAAACCGCATCGATTATCTGCGAATTCAATAAAAGAAATAAGTTTTTCTTATTACCGTCAATTTTGTAGAACTGATCGAAAGTAATAATCTGCTAGAATAAAAAAACAACTTATTGATAACAAATCTTAACAGCGAAACATATATCGTTCAACTATTTTAAAAAATTATACAAGTTTCACATCGCAATAATTTTTTTTTTTAAATGCGTGGAGCATTCCCATCGCGTGCTAGTATAACCAGTTAAACTTGAACATTATTTAAAAAAACCATTATCCCATTCTAAAGTTTCATTCAATTTTTGTTTAGTTCATACTCAATGTATCAATATGAACAGATACATTTTAAAACATTTTGCTATAAAATTACGCATGTGCAATCTAAGTAAAGTCTTAGAAAAAAAATCCTCTCTTATCTATTATTGACAAATGACAGGTAGCCATCCCAAAGTAGTAAATGTTCATCGATCTAAAACTAGTAAACTTTAAAACATAAATATGGAAACTACACCTATATTCTGTTAATAGGCAGAACTAAATGGGTAAGTTCATTGTTCATTGCTTCGTTGACAAATGGCTAAAACGGAATCCTTATATTTTCATCGTATCCACTTTTCCGTCCGTTTATCACAGCAACGTAGCTCATTTAATTTAAAATTTATTAATATGAAATTTCACAGATAGATGTTGAGGTATGTGAAAACATGTAATTAAAAAAATTGTCTTTCAATTATCTTTATGGAATTGCATTGAACTTGGACAAAGAAATTGTTTTTTCCCGGTTAAGTGGAGTACCATTTAGAAAGTTTTTTAAAACACAATCGATAAATCTAATAATATACTATTTCTGACAAGGCGTCTCCCGCGCAAAGTACAAGTCTCTTATAGATTTTACAATGTGTCCCCCTCTCTCTAACTTTTTAAATAATTGTGTCACAAATCTGTAAAAAATCAAGTTTTTAATAAGTATTCGGTGAACATGCTTTAATAAATTAAAGAGATACATATAAAATGTATATTTGCCTTACGAAAGATAAAGATATACTAGGCAATATATATATATATATATATATATATATATATATATGACGAAACGAAAAATAATATCAGTATTTATGTAAAATTAGCTTAATAGAAATACTACGTACCCAGAAACGTTCAAACTTGTATATATTAATAACCGCATAAAGTACCATCGTACTACGAATTCTTTTAGTACTTAATAGGTGAATTTTTCTACTTTATATTACAATTTATAGTATTAATCCGAAAAGTAGTATTTGACATATTATTAATACGGATGGATTACACTTTTAAGTTAATTGCTAACGTTCGTAAAAAAATGCTAATGTATATATTATATAATGTCTAAGAGAACTAAAAATCATTATAACTTAAATAATTGTGCAGTTTTTAATAATTATAATCTGTCATTTTAATCTGTCTTAAATTTGGCACATTTAAAAGGTTTGTACCGTTAAATCGCACCAGTTACCATTTTTATTTATTTTACGTCAATTCTAAATTGTTATATCAGTTTTATTTGTAAGATGCAAGAGAATTAAATTTTAACAAAAAATTAAATCTGTCTTGAATCTGCCAACTTAAAATGTTTTTACCGTTAAATAGCTCTGGATAAACTGTTTATTCAATTTATATCAAGGTTAAATTTTTATGTCATTTTGGGCCAAACTGTTAACTGGAACTGGCCGTGCATTATTATATTATTTAATTGTGCATTATTATATTAGCTATTATGCCAAATCTACATAGAAAGGACCAAAGTACACAAGTACTCAACATTATACAATGACGTTTTGCTCTATATGTGTCTACGTTATACTTATAAGAATAGAACAAATAAATATAACTTCATTAGCGCCAAGTGTGAATTATGCCGAAAAGAGTATTGAAGTTAAGCCAAATTATTTCAGTTTTTGAGGACTAGTTTTAGAATGCTAGTGATATCTTTATATAATATAAGGTAATTGATATTTTAGTTATGTATATATCTAAATTTCGTTTTCTTACAGGTATTCTTCGCGATTGGTCTGGCAGCTACGTTTTGGCATTCAATATGCTTACTACCTGTAACCTGCTTTGCGTTGTACCTTGGACCATTGAAGGTGTGATAACTTGGCGAGCAAACAAAAATAAACTTTGAAACATAAAAAGCACTTTTTTACTGAGTATACTTTGTTTTTTTTTATCTTTTTTATACCAAAGTTGGTATAAAAAAGAATAAAATTAAGTTTCCAATGGAAGAAAAAATTTTTAATAAAACAATAACTCTAATGAAGTATAACTACATTCCGTTTCAGGAATTAATTTTTGACATAGAAATACTTATTTCGAAGGCATGCAGTGAATAATTATGAATTTCACTAAGAAAATGTTTGTATACCTCTATACTAAGTCATACAAATATTACAGTACATTTACGAAATAAGGTAATAAAATCTTTTAAATAATGTTATCGTTTTTAAAGTACGTTAGTAAAATGTGTTTCAATTACAAAATAATAATCTGTAAGATGTAAAATTTTTTCTAATTGATTATTAAAATATATTTAAGAATCCCAATTATTAATAGGCATAATAACGCAATAAATTAAATAAAGGATTTAAAATATTTTCACATTATAAATTATACCCTTCGTCTGCTCTCACATTTCGATAAATTCGAAAATAGAGTGCTTATTCCAAATATTTCCGTTAAAATATCTCATATTTCGAAAACAATCAAATACACACAAAAATAAAATAAACGGAACCAACGACACCAAACCAAAAATACACAGCCATTTCTGACAAAACGACATTTTCATTAAGAGGGGAAAATTCTTGTGAGCGGCGCTAAAGTGTATCTTTATTTTTACAATCACTTCCGCGCACTACCGCTCAGTCTGGCGTATTTTATCTTAAAGCTATTACGAAAATTGTTTTCTGCCTGTCAAGTGCACTGAACGGAAAATATAAGACATTCAATGTCTAGATCCAACGCCTTTGGAAAGCCAGTTGTACTTATTGCTGTTCCCCTGGGAATTGTACGATGAATGAGACCATTTATTTTTCACATTTTATTTGTGTGTTCTTATAGCATGCAGTTATATATACACAAACATGTTAAAGACAATATGAAATTAAGAAACTGTTATTAATAAAAGTAATCAAAAATTCCTCCACATTTAAAAGCCTTGTAATCTTTAGATTTTAGACTTGTAGTTGTTACAGCTTTATTTAAGCTATTATTACCGAAGAGATAAAGTAACTTATCCGAAACACTGGATACTTAGATATTTAAACTGTGTTTATTTTTACAAAGTGAAATCTATCTTGTGTATCACCCAGCTTTGTTATCATTTCTCTGGAGAAATGTGACATCTTTTCCGCCTCAAGCCCGTGAATTTATAAGTACCAGAGAAATTAAAAATAAAATATAATTTTAATTGCCATGTCATCAAGACCGTTGCGAATTATTCAAAATTTATCGGTATTTATTTTACTGAAAATGTACGTAAATATTATGTATAGCGCGAGAGTTAAACTTTCGTTAAAACTATACAAATATTTTTGCAGATTTTGTTATTTCTAATAAAAAATATCACAAATTCTAATATACACATATATAGATAGATTTCAATTACTGGGCCTTTATACCGTTTGGTAGAAGTCTTAGGCAGAGGAAGAGGCGTAAAAACAACATATATGCTCTGTGTATGTAAATCGATTCCTGCTGTTATTTGTCATATTTGAGATTTATGTGTTCAGATTATACAATGAATTGGTTAAAAGTTGGTTGAGTATTCCGGTATATTCTTTCATATACAAAGAACATAAAATACAGTTCTGTTCCGCAAAGATCATGAACATCTCGTGTTCCGCAATCAAAATAACTTTCCCAAGAGTCCATGTAATATCTTTACACATATTCTCTAAATATTTATTTTTAAAATATACTTCCTTCATATACAAAGAAAGTACCTATATTTGAAAAATAAATATTTAAAGAATGTGTGAAAGGATTATGAATGGTACCGTCGTGAAAGTAATTGTGATTGCGGAATACAATTGTATTTACGAGTACTATTGTGATGGACTAATTATGATGAGATATGATTATTACTCTTACCGTTTCTAAGTGTTTGAAAATAAGGTGGAAAGTAGATAATTAATTGGAAAGAGCGTAATACGTCTGTGGAAAGGAGGACTCATATAATAGAAAGGACGACATATGTTAAACATACAATCGATTTCATTTTAATTATAAAGGCGAAGAAATATAAATATGTTCCGACTTAATTGAAAATTAACTCTTTGATTGTCATTCTACTTTTTACTATAATTTATTGTTGTTATATAAAATACATATTTTACTAAACTAAAGCGTATTACTATTCAAGGTTTTAATAATACAGTATAGTAGTACTGTATTCACTATATTTGTGGCTAGTATATATGCCCACAACAAGTGATACCATGAATGAGGATCCCGCTTAAAGCATAAATTTCTGAAGTGCCAAATAAATTGTGTATTTAAAAACGAAATTAGTTATTACTACAATACAATATACATATTGGGTGAAAAATTGTACTTTTTAATAGGATAAATAAATGAATTCTTTCTATTATCTTGTTTCAACAAAGCATGGCTCTGGAAACATAAAGTGGTGCTATATCAGCACTTATTGAAAAATGGCATTAAGATATTTATAAAGATGAATATACTATATCTAATGGATATAACTAAAACTCACCAAAACTGAATTCCACCTATGCAATAAACAAAAAAGGAAATAAAGAAGTAAATATGACTCCAGAAATATGAAAACGACATAAGTTTGTCGGTTGTTGTGAGGCGGTGTTACCTTTTTAATAGAATGAACTTGGTATCGTTTCTTTCATAAATCAATAAATATTTAAGATATCATTTTATGTAACTAAAACTTACTAAGTCTTAGTTCTATTTAAAGTACACAGTAAATAAATAAGTAAATATGATCGCAGAATTATGAAAACGACATAAGTTTGTAGATTGTTGCAAGTTAATGTTATATTTTTAATAGAGTGAACTTGGTATAGTTTCTTCCATAAATCAATGAATATATAAGATATAATTATACGTAACTAAAACTTACTAAGTCTTAGTTCTATTTAAAGTATACTGTAAATAAATAAAGAAATATGACCGCAGCAGTCATGGAGCAGCGTTACATTTTTAGTGGAATGATCGTTACACGTTTCTTCCTAAAATCTCGATAATAGTACGTCGCTAGTGGCTTTAAACGTTTATTCATAAATTCTGATTATGAGACAGTTTAATAAATGTAGACAACAATTAATGTTTTCCCGTTAAAAGTTTTTCGATTATTTTTTTATTTTCTCCAACTCGTCTAACGGTTAAAACATTTTATGCGTAATGATTTTTAGTTTTTCGATTGAAAATACTTTCAAAAGTTGACTGAGAAACCTGTGTGATTGTCTTTATCTTAAGGAGAATAGAATCTAGATTTTAGGAATAAATACACAAGATTTTCCTTCGTAATCGTATACTATGTATATTGTAGGAAAAAATAAACTTCATAAAAAGTAAAAGATTTTGGAAAATTTAATGTAAAACGTAATATGAACTAATATATTTAAATGAAAAATTAAAATGAGATTATGGTATCAATATTAGAGAGAACATAAGCTGCAAACACAGAATCATTTATGTAGTTACCCATGCATATACATTCATCAAATATATAATGACCTCATCAAATAATACATAATTAACTAATAATTTGAGGATTTAATAATTAATTAATATAGACCAATATAGTTTCCAATATAGACCAAAGTTTGGTTAGCAAGTAAAGACCATACTTGTGTGTATTAATTTGTGGAAAAATTTGGTTAAAAGTAGCTATTAAATAAGAAATCAGTATAGTGTTAAGATCGAGAATAGGTCGGTAAGAACTTAAAATTAAATAAAAGTAAAATACGAGTAGAACTCACACTACGAGGGCGCCACCACATTTAAGTCCATATAAACATTTAAAGGTACATAGGGTTTTCATGAACTTATTTACAAATATAAATACTACTTTTACCGATATAAACGTATTGCCTACCGTACTTTTCACAGACGTAAAAATATCGTGCTATGAGATTTAGAATCATCGCTGTAGTTTTCGAGAAAATTTTGGGTAAATTTTTAGTAACGTTGCTTTTTCGTAATTTAAGCTTTTGCAGTGCGAAAATAAGAAAAAATTTTGGTGGAAATTTTCAGTAATGTCTCTGAAAATGTTAGACAAACAATTTGGAAAAGAAAGTCGCTTTAGAATCCCTATAACTTGCCTTTTCAATTGACATCGCACATTATAAATATTATTAAAAATAATGAGTTTTACTTTACCCCTATAAAATATTTATATAAATACAGTTGAGTGACAATCAATATAAATGTGGTTTAATAAATATATCTTATCAGTATACCAAGTTTCAAGTATCAAGGTCGAAAAGTTTATGAGAAAAAGAACAGTAACCGACGGACACGTGAATGATATATTAAGGTTTCATTTATGTCTTTTGAGGTACGAAACCCAAAACAAAAATCTTACGTATTTTCTCCAAGATGTACTTAATTGATTCTGAATAGTTTCAAAATGTTTGCGCTTGATTTTGGAAGGAATAAAAATTACGGAATAAGAAGAGATGGACTAACATGATGGTTGAAAGGTTTGTTATAAAATAATAAACCGTTAGTTCAAGTATTTATGAGGTCCTTGGTTAATGTCCATATTCCGAAATTGAAGTTCACACCCAGGTACTTTATAATAGCCATGACAGTTTCTGAGAAAAACGACATTGATGGACCGACACTTGAATGATCTAATAAAGATTTCATCTGTATTTTGAGGTACGAAACCCGAAATAAAAATCTCATGGATTGTTTTTAAGATATGCTTATTCGATTGAATTATCAATAGATATTTATTGGTCATGCTTCACTCAGAAATAAAAAGTAATAACGTAGCATTTCAGAATTTCCACTTAAAGATAACAATCATAGATAACAATAACACAAAGAAAATTAATTACCAATGACATGGATAAAGAAAAAAACCAGACTTAATCTCAGACTCATGGAACCAGACTTACTTCCACGTTAAATAGTTTTGAAATATAACAAAAGGCATTATGAGAAAGTCAAGGGTTGCAAAAGTAAATATGAAGAATTTTTAAAATATAAAAAAACTTTAAAAATTGACCGGAATAAACTAGGATAAAGATTTGTTATAGGCTTACTCATTTTACTAGAAATAGCGCCATGAGGTAACAGAAAAAAATCTGTCAAATAGAACTCGCATTATGAGGGTTCTGTACATATACAGGTTTAAGTGTATTTAATATTTCTATTAAACTTTCACAAATATAATTTGTTTACCACGTACTACATCTTTCATAGATGTAAAAATATAATGCATATTTCAAAAAATATCATTTATATTTTCATATTTATATTTTTTCCTAATTTTAGTCTGGTCGGTTTCGGAAAAAAGAGTATATATTTTTTGCGTATCGTTCAGTACATTTCTGAAGATACACTACCTAAAATTACGAAAACAATATTTTGAGGTACTTATTAGTAATCACTTTAAACGATACGCTACTATATATAAAATTATTAAAAAATCGATATATTTGCCCCCCCCCCCCTAAAATCTCTATATAAATATTTTACTGTGTAAGCTATTAAGATATGTACTGATTAATGTTTTCTGTTTCGCCAAATTTCAAGTTACTACGTCAAGTGGTTTCCGAGAAAAACTGTTGTGACCCACAGACGGACAAACAAGTGGGCGATATTATAGGAGTTTCGGTTTTTACGTTCGTGGTACAAAAAGTAATTAATGGAGATATCATCAAAAATCATAAAACTTATTGTAAATCTAAAATGTTTAATGAAAAAAGTTTTTAATTTTATTTTTCCAATTAAATGATACTACGTGATGTAGTATTATTTCTATTTTCTTTAAGTTCCCACGACCTGGATTTCGTTATATTACAACATCTTCAGGTGGGCTATTAGTAATGACTACAAACTACTAAATACCGTAGATAATTCAAGAGAGTGGCCAGATAGACTCTGCGTTACCGAGCTTAGCTTTTCTTTGCTAACCAAATGTTGTAATACAACGAAACCTATATCGCGATAAAGAACATAAAGAAAGTAGAAATAATACTACATCACGTAGTTTCATTTAATTGTGAATAATGAATTTCTACAAAATTAACGTCAAATATATTCAAAATTTTATTTATGTTAATTTTTTAATTTTTTTATTTTAAAACTTTTTATTGCTTCTTAATTTTAATAATTCACAGATTGCATTTATTTATAGAGAATTAAAACTTTGAAGTATTGAATGTTTTTTTCATCATATTTCAAAATTTAACTGTAAAGATTACAATATTTAGACATGATTAAAAAAATTATTTTAATATATTTTATAAATTTAAGATTTTATAAATTTATATTTATTGTTAACTCCTAAAAATATTAATTTCCCCAAAGAATAGAAGTTCTTGTGTGGAATTAATATATTAACTTTCACGCACATGGTTATTAACTCCACGACTTCTTTTTAGTTAAACAAAGCCGATTATCTGCATAATTTATATATTTTATTAAAACAAATACCCCATTTTTGTATATTTCTAAAAGTATCTTCAAAAATATGAAAGTTTACCGGCCGTTGTCATGCAGTGTCACGTCTTACATAAATAGGGCGCGATCATTACCACGTTTCTTCCATAAATCCTGGTGACCGCGTCCCGCCATTCGCATTAAAACTTTGACCGTAAATTATAATCCACGGACAGTTTAGCAGGCTTTTACAGCAAATAATATCGAATTGTGTCGAAAACCTTCACAAGTATTTTGATATATTTACATTTCTTTCATCGTATTACAGGTTACCTGATTCAAGCGAAATGTTTAAAAGGAAATGGTTACTTCCATACAATTCATTAAGAATGCAAAATAAAATGTTAAACCGGGATGACAATTTCATAATAATATTATTGAACAATTGTACTAATGAGTATCAATAGATAAAAGTTACAGTATATTCAAGTTAATAAAAGGTGAAATTATGACCAGTATTTACAATTACCATTTGGTTACATTATTCCATTCGATTATTACGTAACTTTATTGTCTGCTAATTTAATTCTAGCTACAGGATTTATTAAGAAACTGAATATTTAATTGGATTAAAATCGGTCCACGTCTGACATTTCGTCAGTTCAAATTTTTTTTTCCCAAAATCTGCCTTATCCAAAATAAGATAAAAATTAATAGTCATTTTACGACTACACAAAAGAAGATTCGCCTTTTCGGTTTCGCAATAGATATATGAACAAAAATATAGAAAAAATGAATCCTAAAAGGATTAAATTCAGTAAGTACAGAGGAAATGAAATAATTTTTATAGAATTTCCGCTTATATAAACTTCACATACACTGCTTTACAAAAATTCTACTTATAGTAACATTTACCATCAAAATCTTGATATACCGCACCAAATTTGAATTTCTAACAGTAACAGTAATAATTCTAGTTTCCGCTAAAACTTTATATCCAGCCAACCACCCAACAATCCAACTTTATATTTTACAATAACATAAATAGTGATTAAACAGTTTTCCTTAAGATAAAAAAACAATACATACAACAAAATAGGGCTATTTAATTCTGAGGAGTTAGGCCATTTTAATTTTTTTTTATAGACTTGTACCATAATAATTGAAAATGTTATTAAATGATTTTTAAACCGATTCTAGCTAGAAGTGGCCTACACTTTTTGTTTTGAAAATCCATATTTATAGAGTCAATGAAATAGTGAAAATAGAATGAGTGAAAATTCATATTTATAGCCTCAAACACATTCACATTAGTATACCAATTCCTACAAAGTTATTATTATACGATTACCTAACAAAGATTAGATTTTAGCTAACCATTAGGCCTAAATAAGCCTCGGGCAACGTGATATATTTTTGAATCTCAACAATATTTTTAAATCGAGCAAGTTCCTGTTTAACAATAAAAACAGCATTATATTGAAACTCTGGTGGTCCCTTTTACTAGTTTCGCCATACAATTGAACTCTTCACGTCTGATATTGCATGAAGCAAGGAAGTTGTCAAGGATGAAGGATATGTATAAAGCTTTCAGAAGATATATATATATATATATATATATATATATATATATATATATATATATATTTGTTTATATATATATATATATATATATATATATATATATATATAAAGCTTTTAGAATACTTGCATACATAGTGTCTACTTTACACAAGACATTATTATAACATTGCCCTTTATACAAAGTATAAAACATTCTCCTTTGCATTTGACAGCCTTACTTAAAATAATTCAGCATACATTAATATAAATATTTGAGAATAAATTATGAAACAAAGAGAGACACAACTTTATGCAAATATGAATTACAATTCTCAATTAAGTTTAGGTCTTCTACCCTCGAAGCTTTAGCGTTCTTACTTATTATACCTCTTTTGCTTACGACGCCTTTGCTTTAGCACCACATATTAAAACGTAATAAATAAACTCAAAACCTCACTCAAACTAATAATAAACTCCTCATAAGAAGGTTCAGAAGACCGTAATATTGTTAATAAAAGCTCTGTTAACCCTTCCTAACTACACCACGTCTAGTATCTAAATATTCAACGTCAGTATTCTGTAATCATATTTGTCTGAAGGCTTAATTTGGTTGCAAAATCTAATATTCGAGTTGTAGTCAACAACAAGAGTAAGCTTGCTGTGTTCAGTGAGGTCATTATTTATGCACCAGTCAACAATGCAAGGCTACGCTAGTATTTCTGTTATACAATTAGGGCCTAATGTGGATCAAATGATCTTTTATCGATATTAAGCGGCTAGGAATATTTATTAATAAAATATTATACACATAGCTACTTTAACATCTAAATTTTAAAGGACTTATTATTTTTAAATTTTACATTTCTCAAATATTATGCAAAATAATAATTATGTATTTATGATCTGTAAATATTACATTATATGTGTCTATTTTATTCTGTACATCTAGTTAATAAAAAAATAATTAATATTAGTATTATTATAACGATCGATAATATTGTAAGAGACGTGACACTTTAGTGATAGGACCCCACCTTGTTATTTCGATATTTTTAATGGGGGAAATTCAGTAAAATTTTAAATGATCTATGATATTCTAAGACATCAACTTCAGTAATAAAAACTCATTTATGAAAACAATAATTATTTTCTCTAAAGTCATATTCATTTTATTTTGTAAAATTACGTTTCGTTTCATAAAAACATATTTTTCCCAGGTTCTGAAATATTCATAATATGAAATATATTAAACAAAATTATTTATGAAATTAGTGTAATTATTTTTATCCATTTAAAATTTAATTATACTCTCCAAAGTCATTAAAATAAATAGTATTTTCTGTTATGCTAGGCAAAATGTCTTGTTGACATTCTTTTTATTAAACCTTTACTATATTCTGTTAGATCCAATATAAGAAATGAAACGTAATTATAATAAATAATTGTATATCGTAAACAAATATTCAGGGAAAAAATCAGTCATTTTCATTTTTAGGGAAATAATTTTTTTAATCATCTAATTAATGTACTTGATCTATATAATTTCAGAGATATGTTTTTATTCAGAACTTGGCGTTGAGAAAAATTTTAATAATAATTATAAATATTAAATAGGCGAAGGTATTCGTTTCCGGAATTAATAATGATATATAAAAACGTTGGTCTCGCTTTTGGACAATATGAATTACGCATAGTTAATTTCCTAAATGATTATTTAATGCAATATAAAAATATTAAATTCAAGAAACATTAAAAGAAACACGTCACTGCATTTATATAATGTAAATACATAATAAAAATACTTAAATCACATTTTTCATTTTATTTATTTGTGAATATTCCGATATTTTTATCGCTAATGCAGCATTGACAAATATAATAAAATAGCAAAAAGATCATTACGATGATATTAAAAAAATGTTATATTTAATCGGTACGCTTCACATGTTAAAACATTACGGGGAAAAGCGACATCATAAATTTAGCCACATAACGCCATCTGGATTCTGACATTAAAATTATTACTATAACAACGCCATCTGTAGGCCTTCAGCATAACCGTCAACATGATGTGTGAGTATGATGAACCATTTTCATGGAAGGCGCTTTCCGCCGCACGTTACGATGAAATATTACTCACAGATGGTGCTAGGCGTTATTAAGATTCACTTAATTATTATTTTTCAAAGATATTTTTAATTTCATAACATAATATTTTTAAAAGAGCTGTTATGCGAATTTACTTATTCTGTTGATGAATTTTTCCATACCTAGACTTCCATTTCTATTATTTAATTACTTCAGGATATAAACAAATTTAACCTGGTGTATTTTGCTAATCTTTGGTTACAGATACACAATAAACTGTTGAATTTTAATATATGAGAGAAAGCTTATGTCCGAAAGCTTTAATTCTATCGTATTTTTAGGTTAAGTAATTAGGAGAGCTTCAGATTTGAAATTTTACCGCATTTTAAATTAAAACTAACTAAAGGAATACTATCCCATTCGTATTGCTAATATTACTTATTAGTGAATTATCTTAGGGTATTTTTTAGCAGCGAGTCCATATATGTCGCTACTAAAAAGTACATTTAATTTCACATTCTCACTGTTCCTTAGACATATCAAATTTTCGAATTACAATTATAACAATAATTCTAATTTGAAATAATAGATCACAAAATTACTATTTTTCAAATCTGTGAAAATATCTTATTTCGATTTTGAATCAATACTTATAAAAATTGCCTGTAGCTTTAAATATTATTTCCTTGAGAAGAAATTCTAGGACAAATCATTTTTAATACTTGTTGTTTTTCCAAATACATACCATATTTTGAGTTTAACAACATAGTTCATATTACTAACACAATTTTAGGGAAAATTTAATCTGGTTTATGACGATCTTTAACCATAAAAATATTCACCATAAAAGTGAGACTTGATGAAATTAACAAGATGTCGAGACATAAAAAGGCAATTCCACTTGTACAAATTGGGTGGTAAAAATGAGAGTCTAAGCTTCATATGGTTGGCTCTTTTGATATGAGTGTATGTGTATAATTTTTAACCTTTATATTAGGATAATATTGCCAAAAATTGTCAGCTTGTAATTTTAAATGAAATGCAAAATTAAATAAAATGAGGTCTCGCATTCGAACGTCATGAACCTTACAACATTTTTAATCTCATTCGTGCCTCCATCAATCAACATCTCGTAAAGCCAAATGTCTTAAAATGAGTAATGATATAAATTTTTAGTAAAATGAAACCCTTTAATCAGAATTGTTTTTCTGATAAAAATATTAAAGAAAGAAGACCACATGCTTTTTACTTTTATTTCATGATGATGCCTTATTATATACATACATTCACTTTAGTCATTTTCGTGTAGCTAATTACATAAAAGTGTTAATAATATGTTGTTAATACTTAAGAGAAGTCTTAAATGGAAATTTCAAATAAAAGCACCAATAGACAGCACTGTTTCATTTTCCTCTAGTTAAATACAAATGAGTACCAAACCTCCGATGTACTAATGTTTAAAAAAACACCTATTGTTATTTTTAATACTGTTAAGGTGACAAGGTTTTATGACTCTTCCATGCATTATCACGTTAAATGCGCCCAATTAAAAGGAAACGAAATCAACACTGTGCGTAATCAACACTGTGTGTCTAATACGTAACAAATAATTTGATATAAAATAACTATTTTACACATACAGATACTAATGATCTGCATTTATATCGTTAATCCGTTACATTATGAGTATATTAATTAGTTTTTCTTTTAGGTTTTTAGTGGTTAATCACCATTTTCACAACTTGAGAACCTAAAAGAAAAACGTGATCTAAGTTTTCTTTTAGGTTTTTAGTGGTTAAATACATTTCATTCTCTACGAAATATTAGTCTAACAGGGCTTCTATTCTTGATTCGTGAGGCTATTTAATTTTTTCATAGATCATAGTGGACCCACGCTCTCGATGCGTATATGAAAGCAGTGTTGTAATGTTGCGTAACAATAGCACGATCATTTAAAAAAATGGGAAGTTTGCAAAACTATGAAAAAGTGGTTGCATAGAAAATCATAGCTCATTATAAATATATTACGGCTTTAAATATAATTTTAATAATCTGTAATCGAATATTTCAGTTGTATTAGTAAAATTATTATCTAGCAGAGCTACTTTTCCGGTTAAAAATCATATAGACGACAAAGCGGTCGGTTAAACCAGCGATATCGACAAGCAACGAGTGAATAGAAAAACGAACACAAAAATTGAGACGACAGCAACACTATCGGACATTAATCTAATAAAGAGCAAAAAGTCCGCCAGACTTGGAAGAAAACGAGAGATAAACTGAATTTCCACGAAGAAAAAGTAAAAAGGAAAATACGACTCTTGTATTCCCCGGGCAGACCATTGGCTTCTAATCTTTTTTGCACAGTACGTTCGCCAATGGATTTTATAAATACCACAAGACGTATCTGGATTCCTAGATTAGCTGGAACATTAGATAGAAAGACTTTATCTTCAATTTATTGCAACTACTGTAATTTTTGTACTGTAGTTTTTGCTGTAATTTTTGCCATGTTTTTTTTATACGATTTACACACATTTCAAAATGAAAATGGATAGACTTTAGAAGACATTCGAAATAATTAATATTTTTAAACAAAATAAAATGTTTCAACAATAATAAAAAAGGTTAGACTGACTGTAATTTAATATACATATCATCCATTAAAAAATAAAAAAACGAGGGCTTTAGTTTTTTTTAAATATTTAATTCTAATCCAATACACTAAAGTAAGACGTTTTAGGGAAATTTCAATATATCAGTAACTGCTTCAAAATATTCAAAGAAAATAATTAACGAATAATTAAATAGGAATTTAAACTTTATCCAAAAATGTAAACCTAAAAGTTCAAGGTAGAGAGGGTAGAAAGTTATTAAGAAAATGTCATTTATGAATGCTTAAACATGTGTTGCAGCGTTTTTTTTCTTTCAAAATGCCAACTCTATATGATTATATTATATTAAGAGTTCTTTCATAGTAAATTTTGTATCTCCGTTTACGCTAAAAGCTTGAGATTTAGTACGCTGATTACTCGTGTTAATTAATTGGATATTTATTTCAGTATTCACAAGACATTAAAATGGGGCATATTTTTTAAGAACTTCTAAATCTGATTAAAACCCGAAATTGGCAAAATCTTAAAACTGGTAAAGCTTTCATGAAAAATAATTAAACATATGTTTCAATATGAAATTTGAGAGCAAAAAAACTTTAATGATTACCAATTATTTTGCATTCGAATTAACATAATATAATTAAAATAATTCACATTTAATTGTGAATAATGAATTTCTACAAAATTAACGCCAAACATATTCAATATTTAAAATAATTCAGGTAATTTAAAATGATACAGATTACATAAATAAAACTTAATACATAAATATTTAAATACAACTTATTGAAATGGCTGAAGTGTTTTAAATCGAGGTAATTTTTCACATATCGGATGGAAAGTTTACCCTTAGGTAATTAGGTTTTTCAATTGAATGATATATTTTTCCTTTAAGTGACAAGTAAGTTACTTAAACTTAATCAATACTTAAGTCGCCGTGTATTTTAGATCCATTACCTGATTAACAGGTCGCTTGCAAAACTAGTGGATAGTACATTCATTCTTAAATGAGGCGTGCTATGGTTATTGTTATTGTAGATATGTTTTTTAACCTCGTTTATAACTGTGTTATTCAGTGATCTAGATCGTTTGCTTATCCAAATTCTGGAAAAAAAATTTCTCCAGAAAAACACATAAAAGGAAAGAAATTGCGAGTACGAATAAATTTACACTACGAGGCTTTGATAAATATTTAGATGCTTATAAATATTTAAGCGTATTGTAATATTGTTATTAAACTTTAAGAATATTAATATTATATAATTTTTCACCATGTAAAAGTATTACCTCGTTTATATCTTACTTACGTGAAACCATCATGCATTTCTGGAAAGATTTGGAATAATTGATAGTAACGTTTTTTTCCGTAATTTTAACTGTAGATAGGAAAGTAGTGGGGGAAGAAAGGGAGACAAGAATATTTATTGATATATACAAAAATATCTTTCGAACTAACTTACATATATTCTGAAAAGAGTTTTGGAATCTTTATAACTTTTTCCAATTGGTATCACACGATATATGAAATAAAAAAAAAACTGTTGATCTATATGCCCCTCTTAAATTTGTACATTAATATTGTTGGGTATTTAGTTCTGAAACATATCTGGTACAGTGGTAAAGCATATCTTCATCCCTGCGCCGAATTGCAAATGTTTAAGTCCAATGACTTCTGAAAAAAACCAGCATCGACAATTTCGACAATATCTCTAAATGTATACGCAACATTTTGAAACCTTTATAATTTCTATATTTAGCATCACAGGCGATACACGAGTTGTGGAAAAATCTATTCGATTACATCAATTGCCTCTTTAAAAATTTCACTTAAATATTTGTGCAACTATTGGAAATTATGCGAATACATATGCTTTATCGCAACGCAAAATTTACAGTTTTCCCATTTAACACATTTCATGGAAAAAACGGTTGTGACAGATGGACACGGGAGAGACCTTATAAGAGAATTGAATTTCTTAATATTATAACATAAAAAATACTTTTGTATGATTACATTACAAACTTAGAAGCAAAAAAGAGGAGATACAATTTCAATATTCTGCAGAGTTTTTTTGTCATGAATGATTTGTAATTTGAATAAAGTAACAGTGAAGATAAATAAACTCTGAACATTTCTCAATTTTTATTGCAATTCTAAATAAATGTATAAATATCTTAGAAACTAAATAATAACTCACTGCACCTGGTGTATCGGAACACAGACAGTTCTTGCATTTATCAGATGTAGCACCTGAAAGTCGCACAGTGCGTCGAAACGATGTACGTGTAAGTCGATTCATTTTAAAATATTTTTCTCTAATAGTTGCTATTGTTAAATTCCTTTGAATCTATAATCACAACATTGTTAGAATAAAACTAACGTTAGAATACAAATGAAAGGAGTTTAGTAATAAACACGTATGTTTATACAGAATATAACCCAATGGAACAAACACTACACACACGTCACTCCGCGCCTTTTCACTCATTACGATCGTCACTTGAACCGTGAAAACGACAGTACAGCAGTTTATTTCCTCTATGACAGTATTTTTAAGTATCGAAAAGACGTTCACAAGATATAATTACAACAAAAGGTCACTAATATGGGAAAGGTCGACGAAACATTGTAACTTGAGAATATGTTTAAAGACGTCTTAACGTAAAAGACAAAATTTACAAAACTGAACATAATTAAGTTAATGGTTAATAGGATTTATTTGCCTCAAGAGGGCGCTAGCTTTGAGGCTTACGTGAGGTGTCATATAGGCAAACATTATTTGGTGCTGAATAGAACAAACTAATCCTCCAAATGTTACCGTACGTTTATTTAATTCCCTCGAATTTATATGTTATACAATATTAATATTACTAGCGAGGAACCATTTTTATCTGAAGCTTTACATTGGAAAATGAGACACTTCATCTCATTATACTTATAAAATGAAAATAATCTTCCCAACATTACAAGGACCGTAATTACACTAGAACTTTACGTGTATATTAATATGCATTGTGGATTTATCTACAAGGTTTATGGATCCGTCTAGCCTAGCTATTTAGGTGTAATTGAGTAACAGATATCTAAACATATTGTTAGTGTTATTAGTACACTGCGTCTGTTATTCCGACAAAGTCAAAATTAGTAGTAATTAATTGCTTCCCTGCAAATTATTAGGTAATCAACCGACTAACATACAAACGACTGTTGGATTTATAATACAGATTGGAGAATATATAAATGGAAGGCGCGGAAGGAAGCTTAAGACTTTCCTCTTTTTGCTCGGCCTCCAGACACGCAGTTTGACTTTTTCCTTTTTGTCTTTGATTTTAAATATCGATATGTTGAATATGTGCAAAAGAGGTAATAAAATTTGATTATGTATGAATACAGTGTCCCTTTTAAATATTTTTAAGTTATTATCCTTAATAAAATAACATTTTAGGAAATTGGTACATTCCTTTTGAATGGTCTATTCAGGTAACAGGAATGTCTTGTATCAAGATAGATCGATAACCTGTTAGCATTTGTATAATGAACGAGGACATGTTAAAATAACAATTTAATTCAAAAGCTACCAGCTGAAAAGATTTTTCAAATTTGTTAAAACCATGTCGTATTAAATAGAAAATAGTGACAATTTTAATCTTCATACATTGATCATGGTCACAGATAATAAATATTGTGGAACGGATTATGTGGCAGGTGATTATCAACAAAAAGTAGAAAGAAAATATTAAAAAATATTATATTTGCTAATTTGTTTAACTGGTTAATAAAACCTATTAAGTACAAATAGAACTCGACTACGAAGATTCCGTATACACATAGACCCATCGTAACGGTTTTTTTTTCATATATAAGGGGGGCTTTAAAATATTATGCAAATAAACTTAATACAATTTCAAATGATAATATGAAACACATTCTACAATAACACAGACGCATGAGGTAAATAAATAAGTAGAGTCAATATATATCTTGGTTCCGCTGCCTGTGATTGGTTACACCTTTATGAGCTCGTATATAATATACGTAGGTAAGACTTGGTCCCGTTGGGAGTGTCATCAAATGTACGTTGCTTCTCAGTAATGGAGAGTAATTCTGTCTTTTACGAACGGTTAGCGTGAAAGAATACTTTCATAAAAAAGTAAATGCGTTGTTTATGTAATACGAAAAATGTCATTTTATTACGTATTTGGAGCCCACATTTTTAGGTACATGTTATAAAGGATTATTATGTACAATTTTGATAACTACACAAGATTTCATTACTACAGTACACTTACACTTTAGAACTAGTACAGAACTAAATTTAATAGTTTTAATCCTAAAGTGTAGAATATTGTCACAAAATTTATGAAAAAGTTATGTATAAGGATTTCTCAGGTTTAGGTACTTCTTGTAAATAAGGCATGGTTCTCATTGAGAGATGCGTAAACTTAAACTTTCTATCGAGATATTCATAAATCGGTTTTCTTTGACAAATATACAAAAATGCATTAATAAAATAAAATAAAGATTAACTTAACTTCCATTAATGAGTAAGAATTGAACTAAAGTTTAAAAGTTTACGGGAACATCTGGACTGATATAAATACAGTAAAAAAGATATATACAGATACTCAAGTTTGTCATGTAACATTCCCGCGACCTCTATGATGTTAAGTGTACTGTAACTTTACTTAACTATTTAGTCTGTAGCATTCTTAAAACGAATGACTGAAAAAAGTATTTAAATAAGGAGATATAAATTTACATCATAAAATAAAGTGTCACCATCATTATTTGTTCCTTTAGGATATTGTAATGAGAATATTCAGATGTTATCATTTTAATTTCTTAAGTAACAGCTGTTTTTTAAATTGTTTATCGATTAGGTCGATAATATCCTTAGCACTATAGTGCTGTTTTATTCCCTTGGCTGTTATATGTGAGGAAGAAGTTATCTATTGGTTATCGCACAGCACTATTTTTTGGCACGCTTGTTTTCGTTAACGCAATATTGCCAGGACATTATTTATATTTTCACAGTTCCCACATTTTGAGTTGGTCTGTAAATGGGGATTTAAATAAATAAAAATATACATGGATGCTTTAACATTAAATGTTGCTACAGTTTGATAAAAAAAACCTTTAGTCCCATAAAAACGTGGATAATGAATTTATGTAGGTACTTACATAGACCTACATTCGTTATAGAAATTTTGAATTATTTTTCTGAAAACTTAATATTACATACGAGAGTGAAGTGTTGAAGGCAAAATTTAAAAAAATATAATAAATTAAAAGCTTATTGCCGTAAGGCTTCTTAAATAACATCAAATTATCCTTACCTTACTAAGTTTGTTTGTTACTATTTGCCTTATTGAAATTTACTTTCTGACTGTCTATTGTTTTCTAGCGCTGATGTTACCTGGAACAAATGAAAATAAGAATTAAATTTGAAATGTGCTGAAATTATTCCTATAAAATATAATCGTCACTTATGGGTATTTATAGTTTATTAATGTTAAATATAGGGTGAATACCCAGAAAAAATGCATGCATACAACACTAAAAGAAACATGTAGTAATGTAGTAAGGACTAAAAGAATATTGAAGAAAACGAGAACATTCTTACAAAATATGTATTCTTCTGTTACGCACAAAAGTAGCTTTCGGACTGCATTACGTATAAAAGTAGCTTTTGGATTGCATGACGCACAGAAGTAGCTTTTGGCTTGTTTTTGCATTACGTATAAAAGTAGCTTTTGTATTGCATTACGTACAATAGTAGCTTTTGGATTGCATTACATATAAAAGTTGCTTTTGGATTGCATTACGTACAAAAGTCGTTTTTGATTGCATTACGTACAAAAGTAGCTTTTGGATTGCATGACGCACAGAAGTAGCTATTGGATTGCATTACGTACAAAAGTAGCTTTTGAATTGTATTACGCACAAAAATAGTTTTTCGAGACTGAGAAAAAATTTAAAATGAAACTTAAATTCGTATTCAATTTCCTATAACAAAAGAAGAAAATATTCTCAAATATAATCCATAGCGTGAAAATAGTTTCATTTTTAGTTACGTTAGAGTATTTTCTCGGTTTTTATGTTCTATTTGTATAAATAGAGAAATACTGGAATAATTACTTGTAATTATCTACTCTTTTAATGGTCAGCACGAAACTTAATGACAGAAATGTCAAGTGTGGGCGTTGGCTAATAAAAGGAGAAAAACCTGTTTACTTGTAAAAAAAAACCTCGAGATTTATAATTTGGGACTAACGGACTACATATTATTAGTTGACTCGTGCGAATATTTCTCACAGTATCATGAACAAATACCGAATGGTAATAATATAACTACATGTTAGTTGAATATATTTGTATTAGGAATGTCATCAACAGATGGCATTGATAATGAAAATACGCTTTTTATAAGAAATTGTTTTAATAATTTTTTTTTTCGAAAACTTTGATTTTAGACTATGTGTTTTCGTCAACGGCGGGGAATATAAGCCTTAAAATAATGTTTGAATCATTAATTTTAATGAAGAATTAATTTGTGGTATTGCCACAAAAATGCTTTCGGGAAATAATATATATGATTATGTTATATGAGCAGGAAGCTGAGATGGCCGTAGTAAAAAGTTAATAACAAAATTTTTAATATCAACAACAATTATTTTTATCAGTTCATCAGATATTACAGAGCGTTTAAAGTTTCGTTAAATATCCTCGAAACTCAACGATAAACTGAATTAATTATGACGGTAAATAATTACACAAAAATACACTAATAGTCCCACGGGCTAGGAATCCTGAACTCAGCCATAACCATTTAGCATCCTTCGTTCCCTTCTATTTAGCAACGACAATAATAGCGTAAGTGTTAAGTTAAACCTCAATAAAGTTAATTAACTGCGGCAAGATACAAAATTTGATCAGGACTTTTCCTTAACAAAGTTTCATCGAGAAGATATTGTACATTTTCATAATACTGTTAACACAGAAAGGGACCGTTCCATGTTTTCCGGAATTTCCCTTAGGAGCGTTATTAAGGCTGTCTACATAGTTTGCTGTCTTTGCCTATGTATATAAGAATATTTGTCTCTTATCTATGCCGATATTTGAAGAGCCATATCGCAAATTGCAGAAATTCTTATAGAGATCATTGGAGTAAAGTTAAAAGGTTGAATGCGGCAAATGAAATTGTTAACGCCTTTACAATTTCCAAGCTTGGAAACATTATTCCAGTGGAAAGTGATTTGAGGTGGCGTGCACAACCACTTGAAAATTTGTTATTGTTATTTACGATAAAATCATCAAATGTGTCTTGAATAAGTAAAACAAAAATAATCATGTTTTATGTATATCTTGTGACATCTTTATTATTATTCATGGACAGGTTTCGTAGACCAATAATAAAAATAATTTTATGTAAGTCACAATTTAATACTTTTTAAGCTAATAAATTTCTTTCACCACAGATACGTAAGTAGACCAGAAGGATAGCGCAAAAATACAATATTTCAAAGTTGAAAATAACAAAAATATATCCATAAATGGAAAATTGAAAAATGAAATTTTGCCTTTTACACAAACGAAAATCTTGTTCACATCACGACATTTAAGTTCAGTATATATTTCCAGACATCAGATAAATTTACCCCCGTCTATCTTAATATTCACTACAAAAATGAAATCTACAGTATTTAAATGCTTACAAAAACAAAAATTTCTAAAAGTTAGATGATATTTTCCGTTTATTTCCCTTTTAAAGTAGATATTTGTTTTATTTATAGTATTTTTATAGTTTGGTTTTACACTCCGTTGCCACAGATTTTCATTTGGAGAAAGCATTAAATGTAAAAAAAAGAAAAGTGGGTATTTAAAAAGTATAGCATTTTGCTTGTTGTAAAATGCAACATGTTTTGAATCTGTCACCATAGACGTATGTTTCGGTTAACTCCAAGCTCTTGATTGTTGCTTATTATTTTTATTTTTCAACTTACACAACAACGATGGTATAATATCAGATAGATCATCGTCACCACCAACAAATTATTTCAGTCCACCCCTGGTCATAAACTTATCCAATGGATGTATCGTTGGAGAGGACACCCATAATCGCCACGTAACCCAAGCGGGTTGGCGATCGTATTTTGCATAACTGCGGCTGCTGTCCGTAACTGGTATGTGCCATTTAGTTGCGCGATCACAAACTCGCTCCAGCCCCGACGACGACGACAAGCGACCGGGAATTGAACCCGGGACTATGCTAGTAAGAAAATTCAACTGAAAAATATTTTTTCTTATATATACATTCTTATATATTCTTTTATTATATATATATATATATATATATATATATATATATATATTATATTCCCTTGCTCGTTTGCAAGTTTGCGAAAGTTTCAAGTGCCACTCGGATAAATAAATAAACGAAACATCTGGAAGTTTCGCATCCGTCATGCGAAGCTCACAAATTATATTATCTAACTCCCGCCTGACTGCTCTATTACCGTCAGAACGGAAACAATGCGTGAAGTTCACTCAATGTTTTCCAGTCGTTATTTTATTATAATTTTATTGAATATTTTTATGGGGTAAAATATGTTAAAAACGTAGAAAATTTTCCGATATGCACATTAAAATATTGAACAAACTTGCTTCAAAATATTCAAAGTATTTTTCTTTTAACCGCATATGATGGTTTTATTATATTATTTTCATGACAAGAATTTAGAAATTAAGACTTTGATGTTATTGTACATATAATCCATTTATATCTGGTATTCGTTTTCAGAGGGAGTCTTCTTTTATTTTCCACTTTGAGCCATATTTTCTAATTTAACCATTTCGAAGAAATGAGTGGTTTTTATCTCATATATTTAGCCATTGCCTCTATTCCAGAGAGTTTTTCTAGTTCATCGACTGTTTTTCATTCCAGCTTTACAGTCTCCCCATTTCCATTTTCCACAATTTATGATTTCTTTTACATTAGTGACTGAGTGGTTCAAGCTATCTTTCATAAAAATTCGAATTATTCTATTATGGTTCATGCAATCCAGAGTGTTTCGGGGTTATCGATCTTTCGATTTGTGTTGTTATTTATACCTTGTATCTGAATCTGATCTGTTTACACCTTATTGAATTTGTGTGTATGTGTGGGTATGTGTGTATGTTTGGTATATGCGTTTGCGTGTGAGTGTGACTAAAACAAATCTAGTCTACGTAAATATACATTGTTTAGTTAAATTGATGATTATCGAGTTATGTTATCCTCGTAAATTAATAATAAATACAACTTTCAGACTTTTTATATCTATTATTTCATATTCCGCCATCGGCTTTACTCCAGAGGTGTGACAAATGTATTCAAACAAAATAAATATTTTCTCTTACGTTACACAGTACAGCGTTCGCATACCTGGCCTACATGAATTATCGCTCACGCAAGCAAAATATGTACCCATTTCTTTATTTAAGCTTTTTTTTTCAAGCAAATATGTATGAGGGTATAATACACGAAAATATACCTGTACATAGGTAAGCACATCCGAATTCAAGAATGCTATACATTTTCTCGACTATATACAGAAGTGCGCATACAGATTTGCATGTCACTTTGAAGCTCAGTATTTAGCAAACGAAGATTAAAAATGGTAAATGAAACGTTTATTTCGTTTTAAAATACTTATCTGATTTTATTTCACACAATTTCCGTTGTGTATACGTGGAAACAATTTTTTGCCCCACCTATCTACATATGATGGAGATGGGGAGCATTAAAAAAGATTCTAGTATTATTTATATTTTCGTCCCTATTCTCCATACGGAATACGGACGAAGATGTCTAAAACTGTACATAACAGGATTATAAGGGTCCTTGCTTCACTACAGAATCCTGAATAAATATAACAGTGCTTTGGGCGAGCAAATTAATAAAAGGGAAATTACGGTTGATTTTGAGCAAAGCTTTTTTGTTAGAAATTCTATTTCTAGTTTAAGGTGACATTGAAGTTTATTTCTCAACTTGATTTCCATTCGATTTACAGTACCCGTACAGTATTACGTATCATTATATATTAAGCATCTTGTGACCAATTCAAAATGAGAACATTTTCAAACAGACGAGTAGATATTCTTTTAGCACTTATCTTCCTATACAGGTGACTCTGAATACTGCTTTTGAATAGAAATCTGGGAATACATAATTAGGAATACTTTCACTTTTTCTCTAAAACATAAAGATATTGTTATAAAAACAACTTCATGTTACTCGCGACTCTCGAGAGTAATGACAGTACCTTTGTTATAAAAGAGAACTTAAGATCTATTTCAATAAAGGTTTTGAATATTTCACAACTTTATGTTAGAAGTCATCTTCGATAAGGAATACTTGAAAGAACAAAATTTACTTGTATAATGTTTAAAATCAGTGCAGTACTCATCATTGTGTATTCGTGAAACAAGATCAGTTTAAGTTCTCTTCGTTAAATTTTCATATTATTTTAAATCTTTACTCATAACAAACTCGATTACTGACGAAACAGATATACATACATATATATATATATATATATATATATATATATATATATATATATATATATATATATATAATATACATGTGTGTGTGTGTGTCTGTATGTATATATATATATATATATATATATATATATATATATATATATATATATATGTATACAAATGTGACCTGGCTCGAGCTATTACAAATTACCATAAAAATATTTTTTTCGATATAAATTTAGCCACCTCTTTTCCCACATTTAGAGGTCGAATCTCGGAAAATAGTTAAATACGTGTTTAATTATTTGTATTGAAGAATATTAAAAACCAGGATTTAAATAAAAATTATAATGAAAATATTTTATTCTATACAAACTTAACCACTATTTTCACCCCCTAAGGGGTAGAATCACAGAAAATACTGAAATACGTTTTGTCATTATTCGTGTTGAAAAGCATTAATACCAAGTTTTAGGTAAAAATTTACAAAAGAAATATTTTCCCATACAAATATTATATAAAATTCTTATTTCATTATTTTTATTGAAGAGCGTTAATACCAAATTTTACGTAAAAAATTACAATATAAATATTTTTCCTATTCAAACTTTACCACCCCTTTTAAACCCCCTTAGGGATGAATTATAAAAAAATCCTTCTTAAACAATGCCTCCCGTATAAAATCAACAATCAATTTCAAATTTCTATCATTATCGGTTTGGGCTGGGCGTTGATATGTCAGTAGTCAATCGGGACACTGCTTTTTACATACTTAAATATATGTACTTTCACACTTCACGATTCATGGCATGTGTTTTGTATATACCATACGTGCCCCAAATGTAAGACATATGTTTTACTTAATTTTAACAATATGCCATTATTTCTACATTCAGCAACATTCATTTTTTTGAAAGTATATAGTTATCATAGGTAAAACGACAAACGACAAAATAAATAATTTTCCGGATTCGTTCCTACGAATCCAAATAGAAAGAAATATGTGAAACATAAATATTATATAGTTTCCAATGTAACTCGTATGATCGCACGTAGATATGTAGGTAAGCATGTCGTCAAAACAAAATTCAATATAGAAACGTCACAAAATCTTGTCAGGACAAAGGAATTTCAAAGTAGGAAAGAGTTTTGTTCTCTTCAGAATCCTTTGGAGAGAATCCGACGATTCTCGGGAAAGGAATTTTAATAACCTTAATCTGTTGTACAATCGTTTTCAATTGAATTAAGAAAAACATGTTACGCAAGATATAGGTCTACATGCCGTTACCAAGACTAGAGAATATTCTATAACTGAATTCAATATTCTTCTATAATTTAATAATCTTCTATTACAGAATATTTTCTATAATTTGAGTTAGTTTCATTTATTTTGTGAACCTGTGAAAGAAAAGACCTTTTCTTTTTAAATTAACTGTTAAAGACTTCGTAAGTGTTTAATACGCCTTCTTTTAATCAAATTCCTTAAGACAAAGGGATACTTTAAAACGTCTTTTGAAACCTTATTCACATTGAGGAAGTATTTCTTTATTGAATATTTTATTTAAATATTTAAAAAAAAATTTATATCAACGTTAGTAAAACATTCAGATTTGTAAGCCTTTATAGCTCGACGAACTACAGAGCTAAAAGACGTTTTAACCAAAACGGAACAGATTTGTAACAAATACTGCAATCAAAACCAAGCATAATGCATCTATCATCTTATAATCAGAATAGTAATTCATTTATTACACGAAAAGCAATAATGTTGAAATTTACGTACGAAAGTTCAAAACTGGTTTAATCTTTATTTTTATGCTATTTCGTCAAATAAAGCTTATATCTCTACATTCTTAAAAAAATAACATGTTTATCTCAGTATTTCGAATTTCTGAGCTAATCCCTTCATAATTGTTAGTTAATTAAACGATTAGTAGCTACTGTTTATACTATTATAGATTTTCGTTAAGGAATTTTTGCATTTTAATGCTTTATACAGATGCCTCAAGCAAAACGTAGCAAAATATTAAAAGAAAACATTTTTTTCAATGTACCTTGTACATAGATAAAATTATTTTTTTCATACCTTCTTCATTCTCTAGTGGGACTTCAGTCCCACTAGATGGAACGTATGAACAATAAAGTTGTTGTTTTTTAGTTTTATTTCTTCATTTTTTTTTTATTTTATTTGAAAAATATTAATAGTTATATTTTGAACTATGGCTTGAAAAAATTGAAATTATTCTAGATATTAACATTTGTTTAGAACTGTCAACTAAAATTATTTTGGTTAATTGTAATTATTGATGCAAATTAACCAGCCAATTAAAAAGTTTGCAATAAAAACATTGATATGTAAATTATTATTATTAGTTTTCCAAACGTAAAATAAATAATAGAAGTGTATGTAGAGATATCGCGCGATAATATTCAGATACGTAGTTTGCGAATTTTGTTTTTCTAAAATTTATTCACAAATATACGGGTAATAAATTTTGTTCATATTGAGATATTACTTTGTTCATATTGGACTTATGCCCATTTATTATTTTGTTTCTTTTTGTTCATATCAGACTTATGCCCGCGACTTCATCAGTGTAGAATTTTGATTAAGTTTGGCTCTTGAGGGACGAGAGTAATATATTTACTACACAACTTATTGACATTCTGTAATTCAAAATTATTAATATTGAGTAAAAATATTGAGTTTCATTCTCCAGGAACAACGCTATTTCTCGCCTTGAAAGATATCTTGTATATTTATTTGGATTATGGACTATGTAACAAGTTTTATAAAACTGTCTGGCGTAGTTGGATAACAAATACCCCAACATATTCTTTTTAGTATGAGTATTCAGCGTGAGCAAGCCGTGGGTTAATTGTCTATGTTTTATTCCACTAAACAAACTATACTATATGTAGTACTTAACTGATTGACTGAAAGTTATATTACGTAACAAACAAACTTTCAGATTTATAATATGGACTGGGTACGATGCAAATAGATGGACCGGATGAAGAGCAAACGGATTCATGATTTTAAATACCGAATGACAACAGCAGTCAATGTCCTGAATGGCGATATACTCTTACGAGATGTTTGTGCGTAGCCCTCATATCATTTCGAGATCGCCCATGCTGCAGAAGGATCATTTCAAACACTTTCTGCACAGGAAATAAAACTTGATTAAGAATGAGATATAACGTCACTTGTAAAAATTTTGTAAGACTTGGCCTTAATAGAAATAAACATTTTAAAATTGATTCGATCTTTCTGAATAACTTTCGGGATGACTTCATCGGGTATTATTATAGATCAATAAATTGTTAATATTTGTATAATGAACCAAAATATGTTAAAAATAATAATTTAATACAAACTTTCATCGGTTGGCTCTAGAAGTCATATTTTTGTAAATACGTGTTTCTAATACTTTGTAAATACATCGTGACAGTGAGATATTAAATAGAAAATAGTGATAATATTAGTCTTAATATATTGAGAAAAAAATAACTAACAATATTATATTGTGGATCATCATCCGGAAACAAAAGCAGAAATAAAATATTTACATCTGCTAATTGGTTAAACCGGTTAGCTAAACCTGTTAAGTACGAGCAGAACTCGCACTACGAGGATTCCATTTAAACATAAGCACGTTTAAACTCTTAATGGCAAGTAGTATTTCTATTAAAGTGTTGATAAATATTAATATTATTTTTCACCATAAATATATTGTCATATATTATATCATTTAGAGTTATAATAATCGCTATAATTTTCCGGTATGTGTCTGCTGGGTTTCACCATAATTTTGACTTTAGTTGTTTCAGAGTCGAAATATCAAAATGAAAAGAAAAAAATTGTGAATACGTCTTTCGGCCCCTCTAACATTTCAACTTAAATAATTTTGCCTCTTTTCTATTGGAATATATACTGTTTAAAATGCTTTATAACTAAGCCTACTAAATTGAAACGTGCTAGGTTTGAAGTTTCAACCTCAAACTATTTCCGACGAAAGACAGGCGGACGCAAACGTTGCTGATCATATAAAGTTTCCATTGTTTTTTTTTTCATTTGAAGTATATGACCCTAAAAATGTTATGAAGTATTAAGTAACTTAATACAATTCTACATGATAATATGAAACACATTCCTCAATAACACTGAGGCGTGAAGTAAATATATACTAAGAATCAATATAGATCTAGGCCCGCTATCCTCCGATTGGTTACACCTTTATGTGCTCGTAAATAATATATGTAAGTAAGCTTCGGTCCCGTGGGGAGTGTCATCATACGTACGTTGCTTTTCAGTAATGGAGAGTAACTCTCTTTTACGTACGGTTAGCATGAAAGAATACTTTTCATAAAAAAGTAATGCGTTGTTTACGTAATATGAAGAAACCCATTCGGACATAACATATTAAAACCTATTTCGGAGCGTACATTTTTAGATACATTTTATAAAGGATTATTAGGTAACATTTTGATAACTGCAAAAGATTTTTAGACTAGTACAGAACTAAATTTAATAGTGTTAATTCTATAATATAGTATTTAGCCACAAAATTGTAAAAAACGTTTTATAGATAGGATGTTGTTCTCATTAACAGATGCGTAAACTTTCTACTAAGATACTAATTAATCGGTTTGATTTAACAAATGTACGAAAATTCATTAATAAGACATGATAAAAGTTAATTCAACTTTTATAATAATTAATTAGTACTGTAGATTTTGACGATTTTTACTACTGAGCAAAAGTTTAGCTAAAATTTAAAAGTTCATACAAACCTCTGTTACATATGAAAAATATGGATATCCAAATTTGTCTCACTTATAAAAAATACTTGTATTATATAGGAAAAATACATATGGCCAAATTTGTCACTTAACATACAAAGTGTATTGTTAATTTACTTAGCTATCTCTTACATAGTACTCTTAAAACGTATAGCTAGAGAAAATATTTATAAAAATTTTAATATAAATTTATGTGAAACCAAATAGTTTTATTATCACTATTTGTTTCCTTCGGATATTATAAGGAGCGTAATTAGGTTTGGGGTGGCTTTATTTCCCTGGCCGTTATATAAAAGGACGAAGTTATTTATTGGATATTTTTCGTGTGTATTGATTAACGCGAAGTTGCAAAGTCATGAATTTATTTCACATTTACACAGTTCCAACTGAAATTTTGCTACAGTTTGGTAAAAAGGTGATTGACAAATTCACATAAATATTTTGAAAAGTTTGGTATCATAGCAGGTATTTTGACTTATTTCTTCAAAAAATTAAAGCCAAGTATACTTATAAGTGAGACTACATTTTTTGAATCCAGAATTAAATATAAATTTATAACTTACTGCGTTAAGGTTTCTCAAATCACAACTTGCTACATGAAATTGTACTATATTACAGATTATCATATTATAAACTTATACCTTAGAACTTACATTGTTAAGTTTGTTTGATGATGTTTTGTCTTATTCAAGTTTACTTTTTAACTTCCTACTGTTTTCTAATGTTACCTTTACCTGAAACAAGAAAAAATATTTATTTAATATGACGTCGGCTGAAATTATTTTCCCAAAATACAAAACTTATTTGTAGTTTAAATTACCGTTAAATATAAATTGAAATAATGCCAAGCGTACAAAAGTGAAACGAACGTAAAAAATATGCCACAGGGTAAAAGCATATTCCGAAAAACAAGTTTACATATCTATATATTTTTATACTTGTATCGTAATAAGGACTAAAAGGATATTGAAGAAAGCGGAAACAATCTTATATAATGTATATTCTTACCCACAATTAGGCACAAAATTAACTTTTGGATACTTAGAAAAAAATTTAGAATGAATGAAAATTAAACATTAAATTATCATTATTAAAAAGAGGAAATCTCTCTGTTCCTACGTTCTACTTCTATAAGCTGAGAATTACTGGATTCATTACTTGTAATTACATTTAGTTATGTATTAACCCATTTTTAGAAGTCAGCATGGAACTGTTGACATAGATATCAAGTATGGGGGTTGGTTAAAGAAAGCAGTTTTATTTACATCCAACAAATAATTTAGAACTAAGTTCATAAACAGATTATATATTATTATGTTATATAAGCAAGAAGTTGAATGTGAGAAAATATTAAAGAGCTATAATCAAAATTTAATGACAATTTACTTGATATGGATAATGAAATGTTTCTATCAACGATTATTTCTTATCAGTTCATTAAATTTTAAAGATCATTTAAAGTTTTAATAAATATCCTAAGAAACTCAGCGATAAACCAAATTAATTAAGATTGTAAATAACAACCGACAAAATAACATTGAGAGTCCCACGGGCTAGAAATCCTGAACTCAGCCATAACCATTTAGCAGCCGTCGTTCTCTTTGTGTTTAGCAACGACAATAATTGCGTAAGTGTTAGGTTAGACCTCAATAAAGTTAATTACTTGCAGCAACATACAAAATTTGATAAGGACTTTTCCTCAATAAAGTTTCTTCGAGAAGATATTGTACATTTTCATAATACCGTTAACACCGAAAGGGACCGCTCCATGTTTCCTGGAATTTCCCTTAGGAGTGTCATTAAAGCACTCTACATTAGTTACTCTACATAGTTTGCTGTCTTTGCCTACGGATCTGAGCATACTTGTCAGATCTGTACGCAAAGGCAGAAAACTATAAAATTTATAAAAATTAATTTGGAAAATTCAGTAGTTTAGCCACAGGAATAGTTTTAAGTGATTCGTAATTTCAAATACGATGTATTTTCACCAAGAATTAGCTAGGCCAATATATGTGACCCCATCAATACCTTCGCATAAAGTTATTTTATTTTTTAATTTCTGACAAATAATAAAATTTATTTTATTTATTCGAACACAATTTGAATACGGTAGTTGGCTGTTTCTAAATTTTGATATTTTTCGTACAAAATTGTGAAATATAAGTTAATTAAAAACCAGTCTTGAAAAAAATTCAAAAATTGATTCGAAAATAAACCAGTTATAGGCTTCTAAATTTGAAGATACGGATAGAGTTGGGTATATCCCAGTCTCTTTTTCTCTCGTAGAATATAATATGCAATATTAAAAATGACCTCACAACATAGTATTGCCGTCCTTCTCTAAAGGTTAAATTTAAACTTTTATAACTCGGTCAATTTTTAAAATTATTAAAAAAATTTTTCACTCTTCATCAGCTTGTACCTTGAAATTATGATTAATGAAATAAAAAAAATTTAGTCAAATACCCAATTGTGGATGTGTAATTTTAACTATTTTTGTTTGATTCTATCGCGACTGCGCGCTGAGTAAATGTCAGTAACATAAACATTGCACATGGTGTTTACGTTTTGTTTATATTAAAATGCCATTTAATTCGTTTGAATATTTTTTTATCCTTGGCATAATTGTTTATTTCACTATTTTAAAGTATTTATGACAAATAGTACTGACTGAGTTTTCCTTTAATGTCAAACCAAATGCTATTATAAAGCAAATTATAAACTTCAAAGCAGAGGTATTTTTGAGTTTGACTCAATACATTTTTCACCAATTATTTTATAATATTTACTTTTTAAGACAAACTTTTTACTTTTTGATCAAACGAAGTGTGATGATGCTCATCTTTCCCTTTGCCATAACACGTTTTCCTAAAAAGTATGCTGCAAGTTTATGGCATAAATTATTGCCTGGTATCCTTACTGCTATTTGTCCATTTTGGTAGATTGACTAGCAAAAAAATTATTCTTTCATTATTCTTTTCTTAACGAGAACCACTAATTTTTAAATCCAAAACTAAGAGTCTGCTGTATGGTTCTTACATTTACAGCCTGTAAAATAGTATCAACAGCAAATGTGATGATATTACTATAACCTAGAATATGTGCTGCATGTAATATATTAAAAATTATATTAATATTATATTAAATATGGAGATTCCCAGTTAACTTTTTCCTAAGTGTTCTGTCTTGGTTTTGCAAATGGAGAATAGAACTGCCAAAACAGCGTATAATATTGCAATTTTACTACCTTATGATTTATAATAATAAATAAAATATCAATACGCGTCTTAATTTTTTGTTAAAACTTCAAAAACAACGACAAAACTAATCACTCCCAGCGTCTCCTCAGAAAATTAACTAAAATAAAATGGTTGCGTTCTTAGCATTTGTTCGTTGATATGGACGAATAATGCAATCACGTTTATTAACTAGTTAGTGTACGAAGTCACAAACTGAGGTATGCTAAAATAACTAGTTTTAGTCGAATTTATGTATGAATGCTTTAAATCAATTTGGTGTATCTTTTCTCGACGCGAACGTTGGCTTTAAATTCTAAGGAAATAATAAGATTTCTTGCTTACAAAATCCCAAATAATATCTCACATACATGCCATACATTATTTTTAGTTAGTAACATCGCATTATACCTGCGTGTGTGTGTGTACTGTGTGTAACGTGTGTTTCGGTTAACATCCAAGATTTTATTGTTCCTTATCATTGTTGTTTTTCGATTTAGATACATGCTGCTGCCCGTCACTGGCAAAAATAAAACCATTTCAAATAACCGATGAACAAAAAACACTCTTTTCAGTGTAATTATTATTCGGTGGTTATGTGATGCTGTTTCAATATTACCCAGAATATAGTGAACTGACCATTACTTTCATATCAACAATTTCTAATTTATTAAAATTGGACCAGCCATTTTCGGTATTTAATGAATCCAAAATATATTCATATGTATCAACATACAAATATGTATGTATACAAATACATATACATGTACATATTTGTGGACATACGAATCACATCCCCTCTTTTGGCTTCACTATAGTCAGTGCCTTCAAGCCTCTAAATATTAACCTACCTACCTATCTGCTAATATTTAGTTAATTCGTATCTACATACGTACTAATATATTAGTAGCTTCGTGCCTGTATATATACCTGTATATACTTGCCTACCAATTTATTTTGTTACTTTCTTGCATACCTCAATACAAGCCAAACAAATCCAAATTCGATGAGTTTACTCCTCATCACGGACGAGTTCCTGTCTCTGTCATTGTACCTCTGTCGTTGTACACAGATAGCACATTTATATCACCATTAGTCGCGTCTTGTTAGATTTTCATTAGAACTCTATCATCCAAATTCAATAAAGGCACCTGTTCTGTTCATTGTTGAAGAATTCTATAGTGTACCTTCAATTTCCATAGTCATATTCTAATCAAAATTTTCATGGGACCATACTGGGGGTATATCCGTTCAAATAAAAAAGAAGAAAAATCATGCAAATTTGTTGATAAATGCTGGAGATATGAGGTAACATATATAAAACAAAATCTAATTGAGACCTCCTCTTCTTTCTTCTTGTTTTTAGTTGTTTTTATTAGATTTAGATAGATTTTTATATAAAAAATAAAGTGTAATTGAGAACCTTCTCTTCTTTCGTCTTGTTTTTAATTGTTTTTGTTCGATTTTTTTATATAAAAAATAAAGTGTAATTGAGAACATCCTCTTCTTTCTTCTTGTTTTTATTAGATTTTTTTTGAAGTCGAATAAAAACGTCTAGAAACAAGAAAAACAATATAACAAGTAGGTATGAACACACTAGTAACGAAATTTGACCGTTCTCCTTTAAAGGAAAACGTATAAATTATCCACAATACATACTTCCATTAAAGTCATAGCTTCGATAGAATTCAGACGGTTTGGTTGATTCAGGATATAAGCTAGTGTGAAAAGTGCCAATTTAATAAAATAAATAAATAATTTCAGTTATTACTAAGCCACATGTTCCGAGAAATATTCGTTCGTATATATAAATATGTATATAACGATTCGTGCTTTCACATTTTCCTCATGCTCGTTTGGAAGTTTGCGAAAGTTTCAAGTGCCACTCGGATAAATAAATAAACGAAACATCTGGAAGTTTTGCATCCGTCATGCGACGCTCACAAATTACATTATCTAACTCGCGCCTGACTGCTCTGTTACCGTCAGAACGGAAACAATGCGTGAAGTTTACGCAATATTTTCCAGTCGTTATTTTATTATAATTTTATTGAACAAGTTTCTATGGCGGAAAATAAGTTGAACACGAGAAACATTTTACGATATACGCAATAAAATGTTCAGTTGAGTTAGTTAAAAAATCGAAATTTTCTTCTTTTAATAGATTTTGATGGTTTTATTTTCGTCCCATTTATTTAAAAATTAACTCTTTTATGTTATTGTACATGTAATCCATTTCAGTTGTTCGCCTACAGAGAGAGGCTTCCTTTCTTTTACACTTTGAGCTGCATTTTCAATTCCAATTTATTCTCATGCAATTTACTATTTGCTAGGACTATCTCGTATATTTAACCATTGTCTTCGCTCAAATGTTGTTTTTAATTCATCGGTTCTCTTTAATTCCACCTTGTAGTTTTTCAATCTCCTTTCTTTTACTCTCCATAATTTTGCCCTAAATATTAATTTCCTTTTACAATCAAGAAAAGTGATTTCATCGTTTATCTAATGTATACGCCTGAATATTATGTGTACACCTAAGTATGTATACATATAATTAAATATGAATCCAGTCGACATAAACGTTAACTATATTTTGTATCTTTACTAGACGCCTATATTTTTTAATCGAGTTACGATATTTGGTCTATGTTGTAAATTAACAGTATATAAATAAATAAGGCTTTCAAACCTTTTACAATATTTCATATTCGGCCATCGGCTTTACTCCAGAGGTGTGACAAACGTATCCAAACAAAATAAATCTTTTCTCCTACGTTACGTAGTATGGCGCTCACGTACCTGGGCTAGGTGAATTATTGCTCGCACGCAAGTAAAACATGTCGCCATTTCTTTACATAGGCTTTTTTCAAATATATAAGAGCGTATAATACATGAAACGATGCCTTATACACAGGTACTCACATTCAAATTCAAGAAGACATTTAATTAAGCATTTGGTCCGAATTTAAAAACTGATTTAAAAATTTACTGTAAAAAAACTTCTCTACGATGAACTTATAAACATTTAATGGTACACAGTAGTTCTATTAAACTATTTACAAATATTATTTTTTGACAACGTCAATATATTACAACGATTTATATATTAAATATTTCATAGGCTTAAAAACATGGTTCACATTTTAAAAATTAAAATATTTACGGGAAAACTACTGCGATTATAATTATACTTATTGTTCTAGTAATCTTTTACCGTAATCTTCTAGTCAGATTTTACCAACCTTATTTTTTCATGATTTTTCTGCTCAGTAGTTTCAAGATACGGGATATTTTTTAGAATATCGCTTTAAGTACAAAATTTCAAAATGTAAATGAATATTTTTGTATTCCTCATAACAAGTCTTTTCAAATAATACTAAACATGATACATACCATGAGGAAAAACTATTTTTAAAGACCTTTATCTACCTGCTTTTTAATTGTCATACGAATATTTTTAAAATGTTGGTTGTGCAAAATATGGGTAAAATATGTAGGTTAATAAGATGTATTACTAGGGCAACTTTCAATTTTCTACGTCACGTAGTCTCTGAGAAAATTGGCTTTATAAAGAAATGTAAACATATTGCCTACTATTTTTATATCTTTCTCAGGCATAAAGTCACGGGGAATATTTCATAAACTATGATACCTAGAATCTAATCCTACAGTTTCCTTACAAACTTTGCGTGGGCTTCTAAAACCCATATTTTTTTCATAATTTTAGGTTCATTATCATATTGTCAAGTGGAGTCCGGTAGATGACCTTATCTTATTTTACAACGCGCTATGGTTCAATTATAGTTATATTTAGTCATGTACACAAATTGGTATTATTAAAGCTAAGAACTAGCACTCTTTTTTATAAATAAATTAGTTTCTATATTAGTCCGCTAGTTATAACTACTTGATATCAAAGTAAAATTATTCTTTTTGTTTTTATGTATACAACAGATCTCTGTTAGTTTTGTTTAGTTTTTTGTTTTAGGTGACTGAAGCCGCGGGAAATAGCTAGTACTGAAATGCAGTACCTAAAAAAATAAATTATTGTTAAACAGTAGCTTCAGAATCTTGTAATTCTCACATTATGTACCTTGAAAATAATTATGAATACAAAAAAATTTCTGCCTGTTATTTTTCTTATGTATAAAAAATACCTACTTTTAAAAATGGCATTGTCAGTGTTGAAGATATTGTTGCGAGTAGATATAAAAACTGACGTTGTATGTTTATTCAAAGGGTTAATAAATGGCGTTGTGAAGTTCTGTTGCAAATACATTACTTACTGATTAAAGTACATACAACTACACATGGCAATAGTTGGTTTGTTGACTCATTCTAAATTTTGATATTTTTCGTACAATATTCTGAAATATAAGTTAATTAAAAACCAGTTTTGAAAAAAATTCAAAAATTGATTAAAAAATAAGCCAGTTGTAGGCTTCTAAATTTGAAGATACGGATAGAGTTGTGTATATCCCTGTCTCTTTTCCTCCCGTAGAATATAATGTGCAATATTAAAAATGACCTCACAACACAGTATTGCAGTCCTTCTCTAAAGGTTAAATTTAAACTTTTATAACTCGGTCAATTTTCAAGATTATTAAAAAATTTGTTTACTCCTCATCAGCTTGTCCCTTGCAATTATGATTAATGAAATAAACAAAATTAGTCAAATATCCAATTATATTAAAAATATACTTATATTTTGTTACATGTGAATCGGATCTCCATATCAAACATCTATTTGCGACAATTTTGTATACGCAGGTTTATAATTGTATACTGAAGCGTGTGACAGATGGATGCATGAACGGGTATGATAGGTTTGACTACGGAATCCTAAAAAAATATGCTGCTGCCTTAGACAATTAAATTAATATAAGAAAAATGCAGTTAATTTTAGGAAAATTTTTTTTGATTAAAATACGTTTTTCAGTATACGTGACATTCATGTTTTTTTCTCAACTTGATTTCCATTCACAGACGTACAATATCCATACAGTATTATGTGTCGTTACGTAATTACTATCTTTAAAGAAAACGATTTTCAAATAGATTTGTAGGTATTTTTCAGCACATGTTTTCCTACACTACTAGGTTACTTTTGAAGAGCTGCATTTCAATAAAATAATACTATTAACATACAATTAAAAGAAATATTATCACTTCTCTCCAAAGTCTGAAAATGATTTTTATTGTATGATTATTAGGGTATGATAATAGATTTATTAGATAAAGTAAACTTAATGCGAGATATATTTGTATGACTTTTCAATTCTTCAAACTTTAACGGGTGATATATATTCTGGTGATATTATAAAAATTTACATTTTTGAATCTTTGAAACCAATGCTGGGATGTGTCATATTGCATGTTGCTTACCTCATTTTTCACTCTAAATAAAATTAATGAAGCAAGAGCACTCTAAATTTTCATCGTATAAGTTTCATATTTTATTTTTTTTCTTAATTAGAAAAACTCAGTTATTATCAAACGCAGCGCTCCTTGTACATCTTATCTTCGATATTTGAGAAGTTTCCTAACATTCTAGAAATCGCTGGAAAAAGTGGCGGGTTGACATTGCTTGTCAACCTGGTATTTCACAATATTTAATTATTTCAACCAGATATCCCAATTAGATATTAAAGTATGCAACACAGATATAGCGCCACATTCGCTCCACAATACACGGTATGTGCTTTGGATATATTATATGTATCCCGCACTTAAGACATACGCCTTTACCTACTTTTAACGATACAATATCATTTATAAATTGAGTTATACTTAATTTTTTAGAAAGTATGCAGTCGTCATTCGTAAAATCGCTAAACGATAAAATGTATAATTTACCGAAATCAATAGTCTTGTTCTTGAGATTTCAAATAGGAAGAAATATGTAGAACGTATATATATAACATATTTTCTAATATAATTTGTAAGGTTACGCTAAGCAACGCAATATATGTAGGTAGATATTTCGTCGCAACAAAATTCAATATAGAAACGTAACGAAATCTCACCAGGACAAAGGGATTCCGAAATAACAGTTTTATTCCCTTGAGAATCCTTTGGAGAGAATCCAACGATTCTAGGCAAAGGAATTTTAGTAATATTAAACTATACTACAATTGCGTTCAATTGATTCGAGAAAAAACATATTACCAAGGAAAATCTTCGTATGCCTTTTGAGGAATATTACAAATTGAGTATTCTTCTATAATTTGGGTTTAGTTTCATTTATTTTGAAGAGAATTTTCTTTTCTTTAAGATTATTAATTAAAGGCAGTAGCCATTAAAGACCTCGTTGGTCGCATTCCTTTAGACGCACACCCAAGTAGATTCATAAAAAAGGTTTTTGAAACCTTATTTACGATGAGGAAATAATTTTATTATTTGGGTCAAAAAATCAATACTACTTATATAATATTTCATTTAAACATTTTAGATTATTTTTTGCAAATTTTTACATTTACAAAATATCCGGTTATGTAAGTCCTTGGACACAACAGCGAATTAAAACACGTTTTGACAAAAAAGGGCAGATTTCTAACAGATCCTACGATGAAAAGGAACAACAATATATCATTTGATAAATTAGAATAAGAATTGATTTACAACATAAAAATACTAGTGCGGAATGAAGTTTGGGAGTAAACAAGTTTTTGGTCTTTGTTTTTATTCTTTTACTTCAAGAAATTTTGCATAAGCCTATGGCTTGATAGCTTGATGTAAAGTGAAGAAGATCGTGTACAATTAACATATAATTATTAAAAAAATAATACTGACAAAACCTGCTTCACAATTGTTCCTTAACTTAAGAGCTGCATGTTACGCAGTTACTTGAACCCAAAAATGTATTTTAGTGAAAAGTATTTTGCTTGCTGATTATGATTTTAAGATGTATTCTTATTTATTCCTGATTAAAATCTTGTAATATAATATTAAACTCTTATTCTTATATATTAGAGGCATAAAATTTCAATAATGTCTAACCGCGAGATTATAATAACAAATTATGTAAATTGTTAAATTGATTAAGAGCAATTGAGCAAGAATGAATATATCATTCCTCTGTCATATATTTAAATCGAGAGCGATTAGATCTTAAGTCTGACGGTAAATTTAGCTAAAGTATCATTTAAATAGCAATTTATATCAAAAATAATACTTGGCAGAGAATATTACTTCACGAATATAAGTCCTTGTACTACAAGGCCGCAGCAACTATGAAATTCCTTAAGTAAATAAGTCGTTTTGTATAACATAACTCAAACTTATCGTAAGCAAGTTGCAAGAAATGCCGCAATTAACTTCTTGTACTTAAATTACGCGTAATATGACGTTAACTGTCACACCACTATAACTGAACTTAAACCTTAATGATTTAACAAACCGATACGTGATAAAAAAACCTTCCTTATTAGTATGTTATCGGGGAAGTGTATTACTTGTGTTGACATTTAATCGGATAAATATTATAAGCTTCCTAAAAATAAAATCTACGGAACTCAGAAAGGGTTATTTTATGGGTATCGTGACATGTACTTGGTTGGTTTTATTTTGGTGTGTACTAATTTTGTGATTCACTTTTCATTCAATGTTTGATATTTAATAAACTAATAGATTTCTATGCCTACATATGAAGACAATGTAATAGTTAATGGTAATATAATCAATAACGTTTTCCAAAAATGTCTAAAGTGTACGAGTCCAGGGAAAGGGTATGCGTAGTATTTACCACATTAATGCGATTAATTGCTGTTAGAAAAATATAAAAAATAATATTTTTTTGTTATTAGTCACAAAAAGTAACTAAAACTTACTTTTGTGTTACTGTAAAAGTAACTTTTGTATTACTGGAAATTTCATTCCCTACTGGCTTTTGCACGCGGTTTTGCACGCGTCGTTTTTGATTCTGTAGATTTCAGAATGGAGGGCTTTTAAATCAACTCATCTGTTCTTTTCACAATATCTGGTAAGAGAGAAAGGGTCATGATTTCAATCATGGCTTGACCTTGAAATCGTAGTTAGGGGGTAACTTCTTCCTTTCATGATTTAGAACACCCCTATTTCTACTGTGAAAGAAATTATAAAAGCAGTTTGGCAATTTCACTTATTTTAATTTTAAGATATAATGCCTTTTTTAGCCTTCTGTTTAGTCTCGTATGTGCGAAGCGTGCCAAAATTTACATCGCGGTAAACACGAACACTCTATTCATATTCTAATGACCATTGAGCGTTGTCTGAGTTAGAGGGGAGTGCGTATATTGCTTATATTCAAGTGAGCGAAGCGGTGACGACGGACGCTGAGTGGTCCGTATTCACAGGGTGACTCGCGTTTAATTTAAATTATTTGAGCTTATAAATATAATTATACCTTAATTTTTTTTTCAAAATCAGGTGAGAAGTTATCGGATTTTGAAAAAAAATCAAGTGCTTCTTAATCCACATCTTTGCAAGACATTTATCGTTTTGAAACCTTTAGATAGACAAACATTCTATAAATTATATTATCAAGGCAAAACACTATTATCATTTTATTATATTACACAAATTTTTGGGGCATTGAAAAATAGGTATCCTTAAAAATTAATATTCGTAAATCTATATATGGTGAAACTGAGCCTGGTGATGCTGATCGACCGTCAATCTTAAACGCTTTAATCCCATATTGCGAATAAATGTTTTTTGTCTTAGAACACTTTCTAATTGATAAAAACAAATCACAAAGTGGGTTACTTGAATAAAGCCCATATCTCTTAAATGTGAATTTGAGGTCCTACAGTTCTTTGAAGCTGTACCAAGGCTCTTAACAACAGTAAAACCTAGTTCAATTATAAGTTTAAATTTCAATATTTTATTTGAAGTTGTAAGTTATTTCAAAACAATAAAATATTTTACTGATCTGAGGAGTATTTATGTTTATAGACTACGGTTTAAACAATTACACTGTAAAGTCTTCTCAGTTAAGTTTATCCTAATGAATTCACGGAAAATAATTCCATTTGTTTTATAACATCTTAGTTATAGTTCTCGATATGAATTTTCACAACAATGTCGTAACACTGCAGTGTCCCCCGAACATTTTTTATCTTCGTTAATTTGAATATAAAAAATAAACTCGATAGATACAATTAGAATAGGCCTTATGGAAGTCCATACACACCTAGGCATAAACATTTAAGGGTTATTATTAATACTATTTTTTACATTGCTAAATAAGGCATAAAAATATGTAACATTAAAATATTATGAATTTCTCAAACATATGTTGGTTTTCTTACTGATAATTTAATTACTATGAAATATTTAGCTATTTTTAATACGGAATGGCAATCTTGAGATAGATCTGATAACGAAACGAACCAAACAAAATATTATACACTAGATGGTCTACCAAAACCGCTCTTATTCAGTGAAAATAAGTTTGTCCACGACGAAAGGGGGAAATAGTTGAATTATTGAACAGAGAAAGAGGAAGTGCGATGACGGAGTTGCGGTTTATATACCACAAACTATATGGATTACATAGGAAGGGGCGACATTACCATAGACTAAAATATTCAACATCAATAATAAAGAAAAGATTCGACGTCAATAATATAGAATTAAGCTCCTCTTTAAATGTCGTGAGCCGAGTTGAAATATATTTTCATGTAATTTAAAGTTTATTGTCATTTTCTAGTTTCATGCCAAAACTTTTATCTTATGTATGAATTTCTACTTCTTATTTTATTTCGTTTAGAAGTTAGAAGCCTGTAACAGATAGACAGACGAATAGAGGGGCGGGTCGACAAACGACGTTGTCACAACAAAATAGTTTCGTACCGCCCCTTCGGGTAAAACCCTAAAAAGAGTAACATGTTACTGTTCAATATCTTCTAAAAAAATATAATAAAGTTGTATTTTTAATTTGCATTATTTCATTTTTTAAAACAAATTATTCATATAGAAAATCAATAATTAAATAATAGGTTTTAATAGATGTACTATTCACCTACTAAGGTTAATATGAACACCGAAATTGTCGGTCAAACTAGAGTAATCAATACCGAAACGGATACTTTAAATAAAATAAAAGAAAAATGCTCGAAAGCGATCCCTTTATTAGCGAAACTTTTTCCGAGCGAGCCTCGGCCTCGCATAAAAGCTCTAGGTACTAAGCGTCCATTCGCACCCGCATCATCAATCATTCCGTAACTTCAACGAAATGTCCCTCACCATGGGCGCTCGCGTTGTTTAGTAACGTTTAGTCGTCTCGCCTCTATTCGGTCGTGGGTCGACACCCCACCCCCTCCTCTCCTCCAAAATGTTAACAGTGAGGTTATTCTGTATTATTAATATTTTCGCATTTATACATACTGTTTACATTCACATTGTTATTATCTTTTAAATATATTTTTTTCAATGTTGATAGTAAACAAACATTTTTAAACACTCACTGACAATTTTAGTTGCCTTTTTATACTTACATATAAACATTTTTAAATATACATCATTTCTCAGCGTTAAAAGGCAAACAAATATATATGGAGTTATATAATTTACAACAAATAAAACGACTATTTAAAATATTCAACTTATGATTTATTACCTTAATTAATTACTTTACTGATATTGAATATATTTGGAGTTAATTTTGTAGAAATTCATTATTCACAATTAAATGAAACTACGTGATGTAGTATTATTTCTACTATCTTTAATTTCTTTACCACGACCTAGGTTTCGTTGTATTACATCTCCAGGTGAGATATAAGTAAATATCTTTGCTTATATCCCACCTGAAGATGTTGTAATACAACGAAACCTAGGTCGTGGTAAAGAAATTAAAGATAGTGGAAATAATACTACATCACGTAGTTTCATTTAATTGTAATTACTTTACATTACATGTTAATACAGTTTATATCGTTGTGTATAGGTTGTCTCTAGCTTGAAATTGATGTCTGTAATAAACTTATTTATATTTTTACTGATATTGCTCATTGACGCCTTAGAAAATATTTGGGTTTATTCCATTCGAAATTTACATGCAGTTTTCTGGTTCTCGTAAAACATAAGCGTTGGATTCAATATCCAAGTAATGGTATTTATTGACGTGTTTTATTAATAAATGTAGTTATTTAATAAAAAAAACCCAGTTTCATTCTACGGGGAACACGTTTTTCACGAGCTAAATGCCAATTCGAACCATAAACTGAATCTACACTAACTTTTACGAATTGTGAAAAATGACAATAAACTTTTTTATTTATCTAAATTTATGTTAAGTTTTATGAATCTATACTAAATTTTTCGAAAATTTGTCCAACTATTTAGGCGCGATTGGGTAACGACCATCTAAACAGATTTTCCATAATTTTTCACACGATTTCCGTACCAGCAAATCACCAGATAAAGTAGCGATTCATTGCTCAGTTAGAAATTTATTAATTGATAAACAAAAATATGTTTCACGAATATAACATTACTTGCGATTGATTATAAATTCATTATTCTTTTCAGAAAAACATTTTAAATTTAAGAAGTATTAAAATTTAAAATGTTTTGGATGAAACAAATTGCTGAAATAGTTTCATTGTTTGTAAGCATCGTTTTAGTAGACGCTTAACATATTAAAATCATTTTAAAATTAATAATTTTAAAATAATTTATAGTTTTCTTCAAATTCACTGCCTATAACCTAGTCGCTGCATTTTACCATGAAGTTGGGTACAAGAGGGATAGTAATTTGTGTCCTTTGTATCAAATTGTATTCCACTTAAACATAAAACGACCCTTTTCAGGTATAATATTAATATAATATAATAAACATTTAAAAATAAAAAGTAACAGAGAACTGGTGAGTATATCTATCACCTATATGCATATATGCTGGTCTGGGGGTATATAGCATATATACCTCCAGACCAGCGAAAACTCCGACAACAAAAAATTGTACCGTCTACTCTTAAGTAAAACGAAGTAGCTAGATAACTCTTGCTAGATAACGATTGTTCTACAGATAAGAGGGAAAAGTGTACCTTCTTGCATCACTATTTAACCAATATCCAACTACATTATAAAACTATAGATATATTAAATCTTAATCTGAAACATTTAAAATTATATTGGTAAATTAAACAAATATTCGGTTATGTTTATAATCCGTTTAATACGCATTGTAGTAAAATTATTGGAAGAAAATGAACGCGCTAAATGTTACATAATATTTATTTGATATTTAAAAATATTTTGGGTCTAAAAATAACAAAATAATCTTCTAGTTACTGTGACTTATTTGTGTTAAAGCGTATTTCTCGTGTAAAAGACCAAGAGAGAGAAAATTATATAGATATTCCATATATTACAAGCATTGTTTATATTAAAAATTATTTGCTGAGTGCCTATATAGAATAGAACTCACAACACGAGGGTTCGGTAAAGTGATTTTATTTCCCTTTCTTTTACTTTTCTAACGGTTAAAATTAGTTTGAAAACAGTTTCGTGTACGTTGCTAAATGATTTCTTCACATTGCTGATATGCATAATTATAAATATAAGGGGCAGGAGGGCAAAGCGGTACACCATTTGACATATTGGAAATCCATATATCACGAAGGGGGCAACCTTAAAAAAATACCTATCACGATTTTATTGAATTTTCAAAGAAATTTCCATGACATCTCACTGGATGGAATATGTGAATAAATATTTTCTTTTTTCAGTTTGGATGTAAGAGAGGAGGTCTTAAAAATAAATATAATAACATTAGTTTATTTTCATTTATTTGAGTAATTATGTGTTTTGATTTAAATTGAAAGAATTAGTAAGAGTTTTAAGATTTAAATTGAAAGAGTTGTGAATGATGATGCAGTAACACATGGGTTGACAGATGGACAGACAGACATGACGAAATTATAAGGGTTCTATTCTCCACCATTTAGCTACGAAATACTAAACAGATGTTGACCTCAACAAAAATCTTAATACCTCATATTCAGCATTCAATAGGTGATGCAAACTAGAATAAAGGAAGTTCTCAGTCTGTGTGTTTCATAAAAAATAGGTTTACCTCTAAACAATAAATTTACTTGTAACCGACAAATAGAGAAATTATCATTCTCTGTTCATTTAGTCCCCTAGCGGAGCCCAAACACGAGTTAGGAAATTAAAGATAAACAAGCAAAATTCGTTCTTTCAAAGTTGTTAAATGGAAGGATACATTTAAAAATTCAGTGATATTTAAGAAGTTATTAACTCATTGAAAATTAATTTGAAGTTTGATAGTTAATATATTTTTTTCAAAATTAGTCCGCTTCGAAGAAGCCAGAAAAACTTTTAAGAATGGCACACATTTTTTAAATTTATTTTTATTAATACTCAGAGCTATAAGTAGGGCTTCATTTTTAAATACATAAAAAGAAGACCATTATAATTTTACTAAATTATGAAATGAATTATAAGACATTTTATTGCAGTGGTTAAATATTTGTTTATACAAGGACGTGAGAATGGATTTTACTAATAATATCTGTAAGCGTGCCATTTCGAAAGTGCTAAAAAGCTATTGAATGGAGTTTTATTATAATCGATATATGCATATATTATTTCAATTTTATTTCACTTAAATATACAACGACCCTTTTCATGTGTTTAAATATAGTATAATAACATTTAAAAATAAAAAGTAACAGAGAAATTGTGAGTATATATATCATCCAACTATTTTATATTTCATATATACCTCCAGACCAGAGAAAACATGACAGCAAAAAATTGTACCGTCTACTCTTAATTAAAACAAAAGTAGCGACTTTCAATTAAACGTTTTTTTGCTCAACTGTATCGATTGAAATAAAATACCTGTATTTAGCAAGTGAGTAGCCATGGAGCTCATCAAAAAGGTCAAAAATATGTGTAAATAACAAGTATACCCAATTAAAATTAACTGTGTAATCATTAGGGTTTAAATCATAAAAAATAATAATATATTTCTCAACAAGAGAATGATTTAGATTGAAATACTCTTTTATTTTGAATATTCGCAATTTAAAGGAAGAATTTTTGAAAACTTTTTAGGGCGCGCCACAGTATGAAAAAATATACGGGAGTAAACTGGCAAAAGCCATATGGCATAGTGTCCCGAAATACCGTCAGCGGTGAAGGATATTCGTGCTTTGTCGGCTATTTCTGCCCCTTTCTTGTTACGTATGCGTTATCGATCATTCGCAACACTACGCAAAATACATGTCACTCATATATATTGTCGTTAGGTATATTTATCTTAGTTACTTATCTTAGTAAAGTTAAATAAATAATTGTAACGTCCTTAGTCGTTAAATTTCTGGCATAAAAGAATGGACACCATAGCAGCTTCCAACAATATGACAATTATTTAAAATATGGGCAATGTGTTTATAATAAAACGTTATATATTTCATTTTAATGTATGAGGGTTACGCGAGTTTAGAATACGATAAGTAATCTTAAACAGTGTTAAATACTTATCAAATGAACATTTTCTTATACAATCAATTAGATTGGATTATTTAACTTATTAATATTAATTTTGTCAAACTCTAACCAGAATACTATATTAACAAAATCACAAGCCTTGTAATGCTATGTACAAAATAATTTTTTGTCTTCGTTTCAGAAGTTTCATAAAGTAGTTTCATTGTCTTTACTTGGAACTATGGATCTTTATTATTATGCCGAATTTAACAAATAAAATAAGAGTCTTTGGATAGAATTAAACGAATAAAACAAGAGTTTTCACACAAGCATTTGTTTAACACAACCTTAAGTATACTTTGACTGTTGAAAGTTATACTTAAGAAATTTCCGATAATAGAATTGGGATCATTTTAAGTAACAAGGAGTCGTCTCCAAGTTTTGAATATTACTGCTTAATTTTACTTCAAAGAAGTCAAATATAACGGATGAAAACAACTTAACTTTGAAATCCTGCTTATTTATTCACCTTGCGTAAACTAACTTCACATTAATTCTTGCTGCAAAGTCTGTTGAAAAGCTCACATAATTATATATCCTACATTCTTAATGAAACATTTCATTATAAAATGTTGATAATAAGGCATATTACCCCGAATATATCTCAATAGAGTTTTAATGAATTAAGTACTAGAATTTTTATTGTAAAACACTAGTTGTAAGGATCTTAAATTGTTGTCATAAATTAAAGAAACCTGTCTTCAGAAAAGTGGTGAAAAATTTGCGACAAAAAATATGTACATACCGCTCCACCTCCCAACATATTTCTGAAAACACTCAATCTAACATTTCGAAAACAATAAAGGTATCTTGGAACCTACGAAACGTTTGCAAAAAAAAATTATAGCAATGGTTCTAGATCTCACAGTTTTTAAAAGTAAAATATATTTTAGGCAATATGCTAAAAGGTATAAAATTTACAAATAATTTAATAGGACAACCGTGTAGGCTTGAATATTTAAACTTTTATATGTCACGTAGTATCTATAGAAACCTAGCAGTACGATTTCCATTTGTACTTAATGGGTTTTTTGACTTATTGCAAAATGTGTCACAAATATATGATATTCTGACCACCTGATTACAGGTATCGGTAGTACTTATCAAGTTGGACGGCACCTTTCAAACATTCCTTCCATTCTTGAAAAATAACCTAAGTCTTCTACATATATCGATAATCATGGTGAAACTTATAGTTTAGTGGCATAATGATTTAAATTCTTAATTTTTGTAATGAACTATTTATATTTTACCACATTAATAGATTTCAAATCTAAATATTCAGATCAACACTAGGCTAAACCGGACTTTTGGTTTCCTATAGACCAATGTTATATTGACCTGTAATTGTTGATTATAACGTTTACACTATCGCTCAAAATTATTCGGAGACCTATGTTTATGGTCACTTTTCAGGAACTGCGCATCCATTGTAATTATGCCTTATTTTTGTATTGAATATATCTTTATTTTATTTTAATTATGTTTATCATAAAGAACATTTTGGTGTTTACCGAAATTTTTGTCTTAGAACCAAATTATAGTCATAAATCATTTTTTTTAACAAGAATAGTTTTGTGTACATTATTATTTTGAAATCAGAGAAAAAATTATTAAACATGGACTCTGAATACTATTAAAAAGAGGAAAGTTTTGTTTGTTTGTTTGTGTCTTAGGAATTCACGCAAAAATTACGAATCCCATTTGCGTATAACTTTGGCGTCATTTCAGCTTATAGTTAGCATAGTCTATATTGTACTGTATATAGGTAGTATACTTAATAACATATAGTTAATAGGGTCGACATAGTCAGAGAAAAAGTCACTGGTCTGGGTATTTTCGCAGAGAAGGCTTGCAAAACATCTGCAGATATACTTATACTACGTATTGTGAAATTGAAAGATACTGAAAAGTGTAAATATTTTAAGTATAGTAAGTTTTATTTCAAAACTTGAAAAAAAATATCATAAAGTTTATTACTTTGCTAACTAGAACGTACACGTGCTGTCCTGTATATACAGTTTTTACGTAGATTGTAGTTGCTCTGTTTTAATATACGATTGTACATATCAATTTGTTAAAATTTCTTTAGTTTGTTCTGTAGGATAGTTTTAATGTTGACTTAATTCAAGGAAAATCTTCAGTTGCGTTGACGTAAATTAACACGGAGAATTCTTTTCATCAACAAATGATGTTATATACAATATACGAGTTATAATCCAAAGAACTTAAACCAAAATCTAGCTCCAAATATCGTAATGTTTGAATTACGATGAAAGAAATAGAAAGTCTGTCAAATTACGTATAACCCAACTTTTAAAGACTATTTGAAGAGCCCTAATGATACCTCTGTATCATGCCCAGAAAAGTGAAAAAATGTTCAACATTTTAGGAAAATTAAAAAAAAAATACATTAGAGAAACAGACAAAAATACCGATACTTTACGAAGCAGTTATAAAAAGCAGGAGCATATCGATGAAGATAAAATTTGAAATTATTATGAAGTTATAATAACCGTAAACTAAGTATATTGATTATTTAAGACAAAGTTCCTATTAAAATAATAAATGTTTTTAGTTAATATGGGTTTACTTGGGTGGCCAAATACATTTCAGTAGTAGAAATGTTCAAACCAAAACTCCAACGCAAAATAACTATTTGACAGGAACGAGCCTAATATTTCCAATATTGTTAAAGGTATCCGGTAAAAGAGTTTAATAATAAAGTAATAAATACATATTTTTCACATACAATTTTCGCTAACAAAGTGACAAACTCGTAAACTATTTTTTTTATTTAGATAGACAATCGAATTTCAAATTTGAAGCTTTTAGTCTTAACTAGTCATTAAATAATTGTCTCCCATCATTTATTTACTACAACATTATAAATCATAAACTGAATGATTTAATAATTTCAAGACTTTACATTATAGCCGAAGGAATATTGTAAACGAATACAACGTTTAAACTATGAATTCTAAAAATACATCGAGAAAGAGGAAAATGGAACAATGAACAAAAAGCTAAAGATACTACAATATAGTACGGAGTAATTAAAACTAGATAAAACAGGCTGTAACAATTTTGATATCAGAACCAATTTAAACTTGAAATGAGCGTCATTCTATTGGAATGTCGATTAATTTTCCATAAAGAAAAGACCGTCGCACAGTTTCCTACGAGTAGTCAGTTATGGAGATTAATATCGAGAGAAAGAATTCCTGAAAAGTAAAAGATTAAAGTGAATCTTTCTAATTAGGCGATGAAATATTCCGTCAATATTTTACTATTAAAATAACGTTTTAAGAGATTTTAATTATTCTCTATGATTTAAATTACTGTATAATTTATAAACTGATTAGTTTCGATGACGATTTTATCCACGAAATTCATTATAAAAGCTTGCAAAACTTTTTCCTGAAATTAAATATTATTTTTACTCATATATTGATAAAAAATATGTTAAAATGAAAATTCAACCTTTTATATTTGAAAAAAAAAACATTGCGGATAGTATTTTAAATAAGAATAAAATATTAATTTATACTATTAAATACAAAGTGTTTCAAGATTTTAATTCAATTTATTTTTTGAATATATTTGGCGTTAGTTTTGGAGAAATTCATTATTCACAATTAAATGGAACCACGTGATGTAGTACTATTTCTACTTTCTTTAAGTTCTTTACCACAACCTATAACCTTTTCGTTGTGTTACATCTTCAGGTTGGCAAAGATCAATTAAATTTTATAATAGAAAGTAAATAAAAGGCGTAAACAAATTTAATTTTTTAAAATTCATGTGTAAGATATGAATTGAGAATTGGTTAATAGTGGTCAATGAATTAAATCTCATGAGAGTTTTCGGACCATGTATCAAAAACAGTGTCCAATATAAAACGATACGAATATCACAATCAACTTTAGTGGGGTATCTATCCCACTTAGTAATATATATATTGACAACTATTGCTAGAGACTTGAAGTAATCTTACACGTCTTCCTTTAGAATTATTTCTTACTCTAGTTATTGTAGAGTACTTACATTGTAGCTCTTTGTTTAATACTATTTAATAAAGTTTTTAATAGCTGTAATCTTTCCGATTTGTTAGTGATAGCAATGGTTTAAATTTTTTCAGGTCTCTTATAAGTTAACGGGTTAACTATTGCGTTAACTGTCTCTTATTAAGGCTTTCGTGAATTAAAGTGTATGAATTATTCGCTTATCGTTGTCGATTCAATTTATACGTAGTTATATATCTAGGAGACGTAAATACGAGTGCGAACTCGCAAACGTAACCTCGTCACGTATATGATAACATCACTAACACCGTTAATACCCGCTTTCGCTCAGCTCCCGTGAATGCTTAATGAGGTTCCCACTCCTCACCAAGATCCGTCAAGTTTTCACAGCAAAGCCTACCAGTATACTATGCTTCGTACTCACTTAATTACTCATCGTTAAATACAGTAAGATATCCGTCTAAGTTAATATTCATAACGTCTTCAAGCTTGAGGTCGTGGTGTAATGTGAGGAAAGCAGTCGGTTACTAAAATAATTGCGAGACGAAACGTGCATCCTACCTTAGAGTTGATCTAAGGAAATAAGATGTGGTAGGGAAATCATATTTATATATCAATACTAAAACTAATTCTTCAATGACATATGCCGGAAAATGTATTTAATTTTAATAAATTACCAGAGATAGCACTAAATTTTAGATACTACTTAATAATTAAATTTCTTTCATGTACTTTGCTTTTTAGTACAGCTTATACCAAATCATAATACCTTTTGCAAATAAACGCATATATTAATATATATATATATATATATATATATATATATATATATATATATATATATATAATTCTACTTAAAATTAACAAAAACTTTAAAAAAATTATATATGAAAAAATTAAAAGTGGAAACCTCACATCATACTCAGTCTGTATCATAAATTTAGTCTACTAATTTCGAATATTTATTTCCGTCATGTATTATTTGTTTTTGTAATGTTTCTTAATTATTTATTATATATGTAATAAAACGATAACGTGTCTATGACGTTTTTACGTAGAGTATTTATCCCAAAATGTAGTTGTATCAGTGTAGGCTATAATGGACAGAATTAATTTGAAATTCATAGAACGTATCCTAGAATACGGGTAATCAAGAAGTGATATATGCCCCACGACAATGGTGTTGCTACTGGGGTATGGGAGAGGAATTAATCAGAGAGGACATCTGAGAGGTCATAATTCAACATTACAACTGCACGCGAGCGTAGTCATGGAAACAAACTATTAAAAGTATATAGGAAAATTAAAACTAAGTAAAAACTGGTAAGGAGTATATAAAAAAATAAGGAAGAAAAATATGGGCAAATTACATTTAAGAATATACATATATATATATATATATATATATATATATATATATATATATATATATATATATATATATATATATATATATATATAAGTCATGCAATTAAAGGAAATTAAATGGTATACCCATTAAAAATCAATCAACCACCAGTTAAAATTAAATGGGATAGATAACGTATTTGTGTAAAGACAATAAAATATATCTTGAACCTAGTAAAGCTACTGTGAAACTGAACGCAAAATACTCAAACTCAAAGAACGATAAAATAACGTGAAAGAAAAACGGTCAAAACCAATCCTTCTATCAGGAAAACTTTTCCGCACGAGCTTCGATCTCGTACAAAAGCTTACGATACTCCATCTTTATTCGCACTAACGCCATCAATCATTCTGAAACTTTACTCAAATGACCTCCACTCAGTCTCCAGAGTAGTTTAATACCATTTAGTCGTCTCGCCTACACGTATTCGTTCATCGACCCTGAAAATTGTTAGCTATACTGTTAATATTTTTGTATTTCAGTTTTTTTTTAAATAATAAGTCACATACCGATAATGTTCAAGAGTTGTTTAAATTCCGGTATCTAATTATATTTAATATATAGGATATTAAGGAAAATTAAAATTGGTTGATTTCCTGGGAACCGGTTTAAAGCTGGTCTGAGTTTCTTCAAAAACAAAAACAATGAAATCTTCTTTAAATGTTGCGTTCAATTTTGAGATTAAACCATGATAACAAGAATTATTGCTTCAAAACTTTTCAGTACTCAAATTTTAGGGATATGATTGTTATGTTACCGACTATTGTAATCTCGTACGTTTATTTCACTGTTGCGAATAATATCTCATTTCCATTAAATTATATTGATATAGTATCCACTCTTTCTGATATAGCATCCACTCACAATTCAAAATGTCATAATTCTTTAAAAATATATTCGTGGGACCTACGACCATACGTATATAACAACTATAGACTTTAAAATTATTTAGTATGTTATCTACTCTATATTATTTAGCTTCTCACACTATGTTTTATTAACTGTCATAATAGGGCCATACGTAAATAATAACAGAATGAAATTATCATCACAATAATTGAGCTCTTGTTAATTGTATAAAACACGTGTTAACTAACAAGTAGCCTTTACATAATTAAATATTAAAAGTTAATTCGTGAGCTTCGATCGAGTCAATCTAACTTCATTTCAGCGTGGGCGTAAAAATCAGAATTGAATGGTTTCTTAGTAATAATTTTGCACACATTTCTTATCATGTCAACTTTTGTTAATTTGATATATGTTTCATTTATAATTTATTTTTCTGTCTCCATACCTGAACGGACAGGTCCATATCGTCTATCTATCTGTTTTTTTTATTAAGAGGCTAAATCTTTTGAATAGTTAAAGTTAGATACTTCGAAAATTATCTAAACAACTTACGATATCTGATAGTATGGTAATGACTTTTTATTTGTTAAACCTTTTTAACGAGAATTGCATTAGCGTAGTTGATATATCTATATACCTATAGTCTTGATCATCAACACCTACCGAAGGAAAATTATATGGAAACCATTTAATTTACATTACATTAATACACTTACATATCCTTTTCTGTGCAAATACTATGTCTCTTGGTGACGCTGGTCAGTTCTGGGCGTTACGAATTGCTTGATTTGCTGGAATTGCTTCGCCTTGCTGATGCTCCTCAGTTCTGTCAGAACAGACTACCGCCTGCTTGGGATGGCTACGTTCTCTTTTGACTTGAGATAAAGATACAATCTTAAAACCTGCTTGGGGATAGTAATTTATCCTTTCCGAGCGTGTAGCCGATCTAATTCCATTTGTGGTGCTTTATTTGAAGCTCAGTGGGAACTTTCTCGAATAGTTCTAGCAAGTCTTTGTTAGATATTTTTCGGTCTAAGATATTCGGAAAATATATCTAAGGCTGATGAAGACTCGGAGTCACCTTGTGTTTTGTTCCCTTCCATGTCTCGTACTCGTATATCAGAACGGTTATGATATTGAAACATAATATTTTGATTTACACTCTCTGTGTCAGTTTCTGAAACTGCCACAAAGAGCAGAATTGTTCGAAAGAAGCTTTCTTAATTCGTGAATTTCTGACTCGATACTCTTGAGATATGTACATTAGTAGATACGTTTTAATTGATCTGTGCCCAACGGAATTGCGTTTTTCACTCCCCATGTCATTTGTTAAGTCTTTCGTTAGTTGATTTTGAGCCCATTTTTTTCTTTACGCTGCCTCTCTCCTCGAAACTTACAATATGGCTTGCATATTCACGTGGTCAACAGGTAGAAGTCATCAGCATAATCCAAATCTTCCAGGACTTCTGACAATTACTACATTATTCTACATGGCTTTTCGTTGTTTGAGTGGTTCATAATATGTCATCAAGAATAGTCACGAAGTAAGGCAGCGAGAGAAGGCTTCTTTATCGAACACTGCCCGTACCATAGTATCATCAGAAATAATGCCGTTTTCGGTAACCTTATAAGAATAGGTGTTGTAGATGTCTTTTAGAGTGCTTACGATTTTCGACGAACACCTAATTCTTTGAGTCAGCTTCTCTAGCCTACCTCAAAGTATTAAAGCCTTTTCAAAGTTTACAAAAGTTATGTAAATTTCGCTTTGTCATTCCGATACCTTTTCGAGGATAATGTGAATGTTTTTTTCTGATCTATACATGAACGAAATCTATCTTGCTCTTTACGAAGGACGGATACAGTGACCTCCAAAACTTGTCCGGTATAATTTTGGAGAGCATCTAGAAAGGCACCGAAAGCAAGGTAATATCCCTTTTATTCCTACACTAGCTAAAATCCCCATTTTTGGCACGGCATTCAGAAGTACTTTATTTCAGTCTTCTGGGAGTTGTGATGTATCTTAGATCATTGCTAATAAAGAAGTTAGGATACTGACAGCAGTGGATAAATCGTTTATGTCCTTAGAAGTGAAGAAAATTTGGTACGATTTTAATAAATAATTTGTTAATAGAGTAGTAGATATTAAATAGCTCGACAAATTACTCGTTTCATTAAGTATACAACATTTATGGCGTAAATTACACAAACACAAATGACAGCAAAAATAATGACTACACTCTTTGTCTTGTTTTATATGAGTAGTACTTCCTGAATTTAAAATATTATTCGTATTCTTTTATTCTGTGGCGATTATTCTTTCGAGAGATAACGTTTGCCAGTGTCAAGTTAGATTTGTTGGTTAAGCAACATAGACTAGATCACATTCCAAATATCTGCCACTATTGCTTGATAAGAAAATAAGGGAATGTAGAGCATTCCTCAGAAAATACCGAATAATTTTTTGAGACGCGAACATGTGCCGAACGAGAGGTAGCCGGGCTATAAAAATACGAACCTACATAGCCGTCTTTCAGGAGTTTTTATGCGTCTGTGTATATTCACGTCCAATCCACCCATAAATTATTTAGGATGGAATTGAACAGCGAATTATTAGGCCTGTGAATTACTGAGTCAAATGGAAAACTATAGAGGGGGAGAGAAGAATTTTGATAAATTGTGTTTTGAGAGGAATTTAATTTTTTTGAAGCTGACCGTGAGGAGAGGATGAGGCTTAGATGCCAAAAGGAATCATTATTAACAAATCTGGAAAGAAGTGTTAGTTTTGGGTAATATGGGATGGGAGGGGAACCTAGCTGCTTTCAAAAGATATCGATCAGCTAGGTTTTGATGACGGAAGGATAGAGGAAGATCGACACATTGTACTTGTAGGGCATTAATGGGGCTGAATTTCATCACACCAGCCACGATGCTCGGAGCTTCAGAATAAATACGGGTCAATTTGGTGGTATTAGATTTGGAACTAGGATCAAGGAGAAATGAGCAATAATCCAGATGACTGCGAAAGAAAGAATTGTACATAAGTTTTAGAGTGGTAGGGTGAGAGCTCCACCATACTCCGGAAGCAATACGAATAATATTCATGTTAGCCTGGCATCGGGTAATTATATGCTCAATGTGAGTGTTCCCGGAAAATTTCGAGTCCAAGAACATACCAAGGAATTTAATACTGGAGAGGATAGGGATGTATGAAAAGTGGAAACAGGTGGAATTATTCTTTTTTAGTAAAGATCATTACCGAATACTTGGATGGCGAAAGATTCATACCGTCAGAGTTTATCCATTGGCCCAAGTTAACGAGGGCAGAATTTAAAACATTTTTCGTAATTGACTTGTCAATTAAAATATTGAATGAAGGGTCTTGGGCTCACTATAAATATGTCATTATAAATCTGCATTGTTATAAAACTAGAAGTGTGTCTGTACATTGAAAGTATTTAAAAAATTGTGTATTTAAGCTCCTTGAAACTCAAAAAGAATACTTTAGAATTTTTCTCGGTCTATCTACCTATACGTTTGTTTGGGTATCACGTAATAATTACTGTATGCATTTGAATAGACTTTCATAAAAAAATTCTTGAGGTTCAAATTTAAATTTATGCTACATTTCGTCTTTTTCAAATATTTCCCAATGAATGGTTGTCTGCCTATTTTTGTTTATCCGTAGGTCTGTTTGTTTGAGCATCACATAAAAATTACTAAAACAATTTGAATTACATTTTTACTTTCATAATCTTTATAAGTATGGATTCAGTTTTAAAGCACGTTTTTACCAATGGTTTTTTTTTCAACTCAAGGCACTTAAAATTCAACTATTAGTTCTTAAGATAAGATAAAGCACGCGGTTTTAAAACTAATGAACAGCAATTGTCACGATTATTACAGCAATTCATTTTAAAGTTAAAGCTAAAATATAAGTTACTTTTATTCCGGCGAAGGTACTCTTATGATATTATTACCTCCATGTGATATTATGTCATTTACACACTTGATCATTATTACTGGAGACAAACTCTGCTACAAAAATTAAAATATACGTCGGGAGAGCTAAATCTAGTATATTAGTATTTGCATTAAAATATAATAATAATTCTCTCTATATATATATTTATTTATATTTTCATTAAAATATAATAATAATTCTTCTAGCTAGTATATTAGTATTTGCATTAAAATATAATAATAATTCTCTCTCTATATATATTTATTTATATTTTCATTAAAATATAATAATAATTCTTCTAGCTAGTATATTAGTATTTGCATTAAAATATAATAATAAACTCTCCATGATAACTCACAAAATCTTATAGGGTAACAACTTTTCCCTTCGGAATGTCCTATTGTTCTCAAAATAGCCTTAACATTAATTCATGTACAAAATAATAACCTAAATTAAAAATATATTAATTTATTTTAGGATTCTTATTTTTATGTTGTGCACTCCTTTCTATAGACCTAATGGCTTCTATAAAGCGTTCAGTAGAAGTTAATAAAAGCACTCACAGTTTTTGCTTTACATAATCTAAATAATGTTTTGTTTTAAAGAATTAAAATAGCTTGGCGTAATTCAGTAAAAAAGACGCTCAGAAAAGAATAACATGAAAAAATGGTGAATGTATAACTAAAGGCAAAAGGGCATACTTACAAAGTTCGGTTAGTACTAAAACGACGATTGATCAGAAAAAAGTACACAGCGTAAATATTTTCTAAATATAAAAGAAGTGAATTTGATGTATTTAATCAAGCACAATAATACATTAAACTTTTATTTAGGAAGAACTTGAAACAAAATTCAAAATTACCTCTGGTATAGATAATTAGGCTTAATGCCTGAAAAATTTGTATTGGAAATTTAAGAGAAATATTAAAATTGTCTTATACGATACAATCGTATTTAGGCATTCTCTTAAACTTCCAAATTTAATATTAATTGCTATCGTTTCGGAGTTAAGCAAGGAAATTCGCCGTACGCGTCCGTCCGGCCGTTTCTTTGTTATCCTAGCCATAGCCTCGCAGTTCTCCATCTTATTATTATGTAATTTACTAGTAAATATGTGAAGTGTATAGTTCTAAAGATAAAGGCACCAAGGCAGAGCAAAGAAGCCCAAAATAATCATATTCACTGTTAACAATTGAAAAGTTCCCATGACCAACTACCTCTTGGTTGCAATATCTAACCAAAGGGCTCATTCATTATGAAAAGTCAAACGCGCTCAAATTATACGGGTTTACTATCAGCAACTGAGAAGTTTCCATGAATCACCTCCATCATTAGATCCTTCCAGTTACAATACTTCACCAAAGGGCTCTTTGCTACAAGTCAAAGGACTCGACAGGTTTACTGTTAACTATTGAGAAAATCCTTTGACTACCTTCCTCCTTCATCGTTATATCAACTTAACGTATATCATATTATTGAATTGTTATCCAAATTATATAAATTTGCAATGTTTCAAATCAATACGGCGATCAGAAATGGATGAAAAGTGAGCTGCAAGATTTTCTTACAATGTTTATAAGTTACAGATCGAACTAATAGAAGCGTATTACAAAGAAATTATGTTCCACTTAAATGTTTAATGGCAGTGTTTTTTGCCCACTTCCAATGACTCTTATAGTGTTATTAGGTAGTTATTCTTTATTTTTTTTCTGTTTGCAAAATATTAAAATCCGGAACGATGCATAATTACTTTGAAGCCCCGTCTAATTATTTAAACGTGAAAAATACGGTGTGCTAGCATTTTATTTCAATTAACGTTATTTAAGTTATATAACGTTAACAAATTCGACATGCAGTTGGCCAAGTTTGACCAGAAATTTCTTACAAGTCATTAATTTACATGTAATAAGATTCCACATTTACTAAACATTTAAGTTAATTTACAATTTATATGTATTCTATAAGCAAAAATTAAATTTACAATAAAGTAATAAAAATTAAACACTAAAACCGAATAAATTATACACTTGTATTTGTCATTAATGGAGTACACGAATTCAAAATATATGAAAAAGTAAATTTATGTACTGAAAAAATATATCGTTATGATCATAAAACCTGTTGCTACTGTAAGGTTTTTAGTAATCATGCATACAGGTGATAATTTGTACCATAATATATTATTCCTCGCTATTGCAACTTGGCTTCTTTCAAAATGAATGTAAGTAATAATATCCTCGATTACTCATATTGAACCAACATGAGCCTTGGCAACTTCTTCGACTCAACAAGAAGTTAATTCACGTTTCATGTATTAAATTTCTTATATTTTCTACATTGATAAACGATTACAATAATTTTTTATGTAGCCACTTTAACAGAAAAGGTACTGGTAAAAATGGACTTGACCTTATACAAATACCGTATTTGTATAAGGTCAATTTAAAAAAAAACTGATAAGTTTGGAGAATAAAAAACAACCATTCGGCGATAGACAATCAGGAAAGAATAAAAAATAAAAATAAATTGTCATAATAATATAAAACAAAATAAAAACTGTCTTTATATAAGCGCGTATGGTAATAAGAAATAAAAATAAGAAAAATATCTAATGAAGTACGCAGAGTTTTTAAAAATGATTGCAAAAATATAATTAATTTCGACCGCTTTTCAAATATATAACCACGGCCTAAAGGAATTAAAAATAAACTATTAACTAACATTGACATTCATTCTGTGTTGTTCAAATGAATAGTTTTTCGCTTGATCCTGTCAAGTTAGCGCGTTTTATGGATTAATTTGTGATATGTTTGTGTACAGAGTACATTACGGGGCATAATCTGCACTTCATTTTAAGTTAACTCTTCAAATAATTTCGTAACAAGAGTCTTTTGCCTTTCTGCCTGGAATGATTACTTTAGAGTTTTCCATTTTGGAGCTCAAACATAAACTTTACAATATAGTAAATACGACTTACGTTTTTCCAATAGACTGAAACGCTTCTAATTATTATCATTACTTTTTTTCATATGATTATTTTATAAACTTTTTACATCAGATTCAATTTAAAGATGAAAGTCGTATCTTCAAAACTTGTAAAGAAACATTCTTCGAACATCGGATTAGTTTTTCAACTTTTTCCAAAGCCTATTAAGATACAATCAAATTTTTGTTCGAATTTCGAACCTGATAATTTATTCAAAAGTTACAGCGGAGGAACAATATTGTTTGGCTGAGGTATCCCTGCTTTTATTTTCAAGTATAGAATTTGTAAAAGTCTCGGACAATAGAAACCTTTCAATACCTTATTTTTGAAAACATCTTTAATATTGTGGGCCGTAAAAGTTGAAAAGTTAGACACAAAAACATTGTACAAAACATTGTAATGCTTTACTTTTCTTTTGGCTTAACTGTTATACAATTTTGCATAAAAGAAGTTTAAATAAGTATTGAATATATTTGGCGTTAATTTTGTAGAAATCCATTATTCACAATTAAATGAAACTACGTGATGTAGTATTATTTCTACTATCTTTAATTTAAATTAAAGATAGTAGTAATAAATTAAAGATAGTAGAAATAATACTACATCACGTAGTTTCATTTAATTGTGTTTAAATAAGTAATAAAGGTCTGCGAAATGGTAATGTATTTACGATTGTCTAATTTTTTTTCAATTCGTCTTACTTCCTTTTCACTGAGTTTTTCAATCAGCAGAGACACAAAGACAGTAATTTTATATTAACGTTTTTCAACAAATATTTTAAGTAGAATATTGCAGTGTACTGATTTCGAAAGCTCTTTCAAGAAAGTGTACTAATACAAGGAACATAAAAATATTATCAAAAATATGACTGGACTGGAAGATATGTTATTTAAGTTATCGATTGAATTCACTCTGGTGTATTATTGTACAAATATATTTTACTGACAACCATCCATAATAAAAAAAGAATAAATTTTGTTTCTTCCTCACCTAGAAGGTAATTACTGCTTTCACTTTTCAAGAGGTCTAAAGATTTGAGTACCGAAATTTAAAAAAAATACTTCGGATTTAAACAGACTTAGTCCTTTTCAGGAAAAAAGTAATACGTGTAACGGGCGACCTACGTCTCCATAGTGTGCCCACATGTAATAAATACGTGTAACGGGCGGCCTACGTCCCCATATGTGCCCCGTCCCCATATGTGCATATATCCCCCTATGTGCCCACATGTAATAAAACAAATTTTACGTAAAGTTAACTCGATTTCTTTAAGTCGAAGTTGTAGTTCCATATATTAGTATACTGTAAAAGTAATCATAATAATAAATGCAAATTTGATCCGAGTCAAATTCTATTTTACTGTCCAACATTGGTCAAATCTCAAAATAAGGAATCCCTTTCGAGTCTAGTGCTGCATGGACTCACAGGGTAAAAGAGAACGAAGCATTCATTTCTGAAATAACTTATATAATATATATATATATATATATATATATATATATATATATATATATATATATATATATATATATATATATATATATATATATATACTCCTCTACGCTCATAATCTTTACAAATTTATTTTTCGTTAATTGGTAATTAAACCCCGAAATATGTGGCCTGTATCGCTATAGTTTAGTGATTTAACGTTATTATTTTGTGTATTTTTTATACACAAAATAATTAATTTCACCATCGTTTATACTATGTATACTAGCCTACAACCGTAAATTTTAAAAATCGTCTTGTAGAAATTGTTCGTATCTACATAAAACTTGTATTAAAAAATATGAAAATAGAGATCTCAAATATGTAGTCATTATTGATATAATTTACCATAGACATTACATTTCTTGCCGTAATAGTATATTAATCGGATACGATTATTATGTCATCGTATATATACCCCTTCTACAATAAAATGTTTCTTTTCTGTGTTCCCTGAGACTTATTTGATTATAAAACGTGATTATAGGCAGGTTTTCTTTACGTACTTACGTACCAGCCTATGTTTGCTACCACTGCCTAATCAGATTTCCACTCCTCTTGGGCGACTAGGCGCTGACCCCGCCTGTAAGGGGTCAATTTGGTATAATTAATTATTAGAAATTGAGTTAGATGCTTTTACTATGTGAAAGCTTAAAATTACGAGTGTCATTTGAAGGATGTACCTCGGTACTTGACCTACGACCACTTATTAGTAGTGAAAGGTCAAGTATGGCAGACTTCAATTAAGGTCATGTAATCTCAAGTATTTGATAAATGTGACAAAAATTAATTAAATTTTCCATTAATTTATTTATAGTGTACTTTTCGAATGTTTTCTTTTAATGAATATACCTATTTAAAATTAAAAATATTCAATTTATGTTCCTATTACGTTTTAATTGGGTTTCATTAAATATTTTTTTTACATTTGACGGACTGACTTACTGAGTTAATCGATGAAACGAAATGACAAATAAAGTGGCTGATAGAATGAATGGGTTATATGAAAATATTGAAGAATCAAATATTTGCATCAATAGAAATGAGGGTAGCTAACCGGTTAGATAGTGGTGTATTAGTACTGATGTTTAAATTGTTTGGATATAAGTCTTAGGTATGGCAAACGAGGGATAGTTCTTTACATAACTATCCAGTTTAGGTAACAGGGTTAAAAATGTATCTAGACGAATGTGTTGCTGTGATAAAGAAAAGGATACTGGAATGATGTGACCGTGTTGAATGGAAGAAAAACTGGGAAAATACTATAAACAGAAAATGTAAAGGTGAAGAAGAAAATATTGATAACCCAAACAGGAATGATAAAAAAGAAACAGAACGTGTAGAATGCATGTTTGGGAATAGGCGAATCAAGAGAAACATTTCAGGATAGAGAGTTATAATATGCCATCATTGCTAATTAATTCGTTGAAGCGCGGATTCAATTAGTAGATGAGAATCCTGCACAACTCATTCAAAGTTTAATTTCCTGTTCAAGAAACCTTCCAAAAGCGTTACTAAAATGATTTAAAAATTATAAAACTTTTCCTGAACAATAATTTACTGCTAAATATGTCATCGTATGTATTATTATTATACTTTAAAAGTTTGAAGTTAGGTTTGATTTCTTATATTTCAAAGGTTTGAAGTCAGGTTTTTTTATCCTTCCAGTAATTTTTTACGCTATCACTAAAAATATATGTTTAAAAATTTACTCTTTTACATCACATTGCTTTTAAGTACTGTTTCACAGTGCTTGTACTGATTAGTCCACAGTCGACGCCCCCATTTGTGCGCTAATTTTTCGAAAATATTGAACTGGGACCCGTGGCAATTTATTATTTTACTGACCGGAGACAAAACTTATGGTTTTTTTTAAAAAAATCGCAGTGCAAAATTAGGTACTTGCTTTTGTTCGATTTTGCCTATTTCCAAAAGATATTATCCAAGCCCTATTTTTTGTACAATTAAATGAAACTATGTGGTGTAGTATTATTTCTACTTTATTTAAATTCTTTACCACAACCTAGGTGGGTGAGGCTAATTGCCCACCCGAAGAATGTTGTAATGAAACCTAGGTCGTTGTAAAGAATTTAAATAATGTAGAAATAATACTACATCACGTAGTTTCATTTAATTGTGAATAATGAATTTCTACAGAATTAACGCTAAATATATTCCCTATTTTTTGGCGAAAACAATTTATATATATATATATATATATATATATATATATATATATATATGTGTGTGTGTGTGTGTCTGTGTGTGTCTGTATATATTTATACATATATAGAGTATTTTTAAATATGAAACAGATATGACGATTTTAAAAAGCTTTTTAGATAAATAGTATTCTGATGAAAAGGTAGTGGTAATTCAACTCGTTTCGTTTACATAATTAATTTGCTAGTCATATGTGTATAGAATATGTAGTATAAATTTAATTTTGTGAAGGTTGATTAAAAAAATTGTCTATATAAATGCAAACCGCTTACATTTAATTCATTTTAAAGTAAGCATGTCGTTAATAATATTCCACAATATACAAAGTAAAATGATACTGCGAATCTTCCTGCAAGTTTATGATTTACTGCTGTCATTAAATCTAGCTTTACGCTGAAAATATGACTCATATGAGAGTGGCAAGGAAAATAATTAATAGCGAAAAGGATTTTGGGACAGTATGAAGCTACGTTCGCTGAAAACTTTGCTCTCGGTTGATGCACTGCGCTCAGCTCACTTTGCTCTCGGTTAAGCCTGAACTTATTTAGTTCATACAAATTTAAGACTTTCTGGTACATTAACTGAATACATTAACTCTATTTAGTTAACTGAGATATTTGACAAGGAGACTTTCGAAGAACGGATCATTTGCGAATTGAAACTTATTATTTGTGCATTATATTTACAATGAACTAAGTTTTACCCACAGCTTCGCTAGCGTGGAAAAGACGGAAAATGGTAATGAAATTAAAGAAAAATGCTTTTATTTAGAAAATTGGATCTTAATCTTGAAAATAACTGAGTAGCTTGAGATACTCAGCATTGAAAAATGGCGCGAAAATAAAAAAGGCGTTACCCTGCAATAAGCAACCACAGACCAACATATTACTGTGACTTATAATCACATATTTTGTTTACGCTTTTACCCTAATGGGATAATTTGTACCAAAGGACCAAAAAAATAAATTGTTACCGAAGAAAAAGAAATAATACTTTAGGTTAAGTATATTATCCTATGTGCTTGAGCATTCTGTGTACAAGATATATAATTATATAATTGTTTAGGTTAAGTATATTATCCTATGTGCTTGAGCATTCTGTGTACGAGATATATAATTATATGTATATATATTATACTTTTTTCATGTGTATTTCGGAAGGACAATGACTAGTTGTGGGTAATAACGTACTGATGAAATAAAAAAATATTTGAAAATAGCGAAAACAAGATAAATTAAAAATGACATCTTTGAGAAATACACATTAAAAAAAATAGTTTGATGAATAGGTATGGGTTGAAATAGAGTGCATTATTATAAATATTAAGAAAGAAATAGTTGAGTTACTTAAAAAGGATTAATACTAATTACGAGTACGTATAGAAAAACTTGTATATATAAATGAATTTGATTGTGGAGGTGATAGGAGAATAGTTTAGATACGAGAAAAAATCATAGGTTAGTAAAAATCGTGAGAAAAGCTTGCCTAAACTGTTTGATGTGTTATGTTATGGTACTGAATATATCGCGTCATTAAAATATATAGTTATTGTAAACGCGTCAGAAATGAAGAACTATATTGTTTTAAAACGATTTGTATGTGTAAAAGCCCATAAAACTAGAAAGTTCGAAAAAATAATATTTAATAATTTGCGATTTCTAATACGCTAAGAGGAAAGCTAATGTTACATTTTTATTAGTCTTTTAAATACTGACAATACGTGCGAAATTTCTGAGCATATTCATTTCCTTTTAAGGCTTTTATTCAATGCACATTAGGAAATCCTTTGTATCGTCCTAAGAAATTGTTTTTAAATATCTTCTCAGATGAGAATATTTGGACAACGCGTCTAAAACCTCGATTGACCTTAGTTTTCAAATTCCGCAAACTTATGGCAACACGGTTTAGAATTTGAACTGGCATATTCTGAGTTTCATTCTCGGATTCAGTTTTCAGTTATGTGGCAGTGAGAAAGAGGGAAAACTTGGAATATTTACAGTACATCACCAATGTTATTATTTAAAAAAGTAAACAAATACATAAAGTGTTGAATAGTTGATAAGAATAAAGAGGAGGAAGTAATCGCTGCATTAATTTGAATTAAGTTTCTTTAGAATACGTTCCGAAAAACGGGGAGTCTCACTCCATCAGCTTTTTCAATCAAATATATTTTAAGACTTTAAATACCAAAAGTTTCATCAAAAATTAATATTGGCAAAAATAATTCAATTATATAGCAAGATTTTTTAAATCAATATGTCAAATAAAGAAAATAACACAAGTATATGTTAGTTAGAAGCAAATCCAAAAAAAAACATTTTTTAGAAACTTTGAAACAGTCCATTATTGGACGAATCATCTTGAGAGAACTAGTTAAAATATCTAATAAAAATGAAAGTCCATTTCTAGTTTTGAAAGTAATCGTGGCGTTAATGTCATTCATTAATTCCAGTTTATTTTTGTGTTCGTACGCATTTCTACATGCTTGTATAAATATAAAAGAAGACAATTCTTCAAACAAAAATAGTTTGTTTTAATAAAAGAGGAATTAAAAACGCGTAAGAACTATATTACATATAATTAAAATATAAGGTCAAGTTATTTTATTGACAATATATTATTTTGGGCGATCATCTTCCAAATGTATATTTATGACATTTATTGAAATTTCTAGTACCTCTATGTAATCTCATAAAATAATATACATAACCATCCATCCTAATTCCCAATATTATTATCATAATTTACAACCTAAAAAGATCACTAGCAATATTTTGTCTAGCTTCTATCTGAACAAGTACCATCGTACAATTCCTCACGGCCACCCAGAAATAAAGATTAAGTCCGAGAGAAAAGGTCGCCGCAGGTTAAAGGAACAATTGAGTGAGAAGGAACAAAAGCTCTCTTTAATGGAAAGGCATAATGTTCCGCATAGTCGGCGGAAAATGAATTGACTGGAGTTATTGTTGATTTATGAATTTTGTTAGCAATTTTCAGATATTTTTAATAACGGAAATAGTGAAATCGAGATGTATTTCTGAAATACGTTTCTTAATAGACACCGAGTTGATGACTAACTTGTATAAAAACCTCTGTGCTTTTAAATAAAACTAATTTATTAACCTTCCGAAAAATATCTATCAAATGAATGAAGGGCATAAAAATTGGGTTTAGATTTTCTGAGGTCGCCGACTACAAATCTGATATCAATTAGGAAGTCATAGTCAACTTCGTCAGATCGAAATCGGCTTTATTTTTTGTTATATTTTCGAATATTTTTATTTTTTTATTTACTTTTGTTGTTACATGTTTCTTACTGATGTTTATTAACAGGACTACAATATAATTTTGTACATATTTAGATAATTTGGAATGATACGTAGAAGCTATGATACATATATATGATATGATATATAGTTGTACAATTTTGAAATATGTGACGAAACATGGCAATCACATTTTATAAAGCACTGTAATAAAATATATATTAGAGAAATATAGTAAGTTGCTAAGAATTATACAGTCTTACTTATAGTTACGTAAAATTTATGATGTCAATACGTTTCAATCTAACTATGAAATTACAGCTTATGCAAATGAATATAATATCAATCATTTTTAAAAGCGATTTTTTTATTTGATTTATCACATGTACATACACATATGTTATATGTATATGTATATATATATATATATATGATTTTATCAATCTACGATGTTTTATTTTATCTGTCTTATTTAGCTAAAATTCAAATAGTGAAATATTCATTTCCCACTAATTGAAATTTTTGAAAATGATATATTGTTTGACAAGAAAAACACTACGATTACGAAATTGAAGAAAAACATTGGGCAATTTAAAAAGTCTTGTCCTACCCTTTGGAGGTATGAAACTATGCAACTGAAAAAGTTCCAGTGTATAGATTACAAATCAATAATCACAAAATATATATTTAAAAGTAAATGCAAATAGATAAGAAAAAAATATTGTAGTAAAATCGAGTATGTTCTGGGGCTATGTACTACAAAATACGATTCGGTGACAAATTATAATGGATATAGCTAATTCAGCACCAGTTGGCTCGTAAGTATCATTTAGTTGGTGCTAAAGCCTACATCCTGTCAACAGAAGTAATCAAACAATCGATCCTAAAGACGAAGGTATTATGAAACACTTCTCTTTTCTTACTTATATTTTCCCACTAATATTCTCTTAGCGGCATTTTCTAAGTACTTCGCTAACATTCCTCTTACGAGTCACACTCTCTCCGCGAACCCGAACTTAATGAGAGCTTTACGTCATACCCTTCTCGGCAGTCTCGGTCCAACGCCAGTCGGGTACGCTGCGATACATTAATTACTATGCCTTCGTTATAAAACTACTTGACGCCCTTAACGATATGAGACCTTTAACCAGCAAAATTCCCTGCAGTTCGTTGTAAACTACTAACAGAAAGTCCTTAGCTCTTGCGCGCTCACTTTCAATTAAAATAAGTTTTTACCATATACCAGCAGCTATAATCCAGATTTGTCCGTGACAAATTCGAACATTAGATATTTTTTATGTAAGTATGTTGTTATAAGAAGTGATTAATATAAAAAAAAATTTTTAACAATTATTTGTTATAATAAAATGTATTACATATTCTAGGACATTTTATTACGATCTTTTTCTTATATCAATGTCAACAAATAAACTGGGCTTTTCTTTCGAAATTGGGGCATAATTTGTGTGCAGATGTCTCGAAAATTGTTGGTTGTAGAGAGCTGAGAGTAATAGCAATCAATTTAGTGTGTAAAAATGTAAGTTTTTAAATTAATCTAATTTTGTATTTAAGTATAAATTTAATAGTATAGATCAAGAAAAAATGCAAAGGTTAACAAACTTTTGGAATGGTATTCATGTTCGGTGTAGATATAGTAACAGTTTTGAAAATTTCCGACATCAAAGCGGCTTTGATAGTTTATTTCCTTAGTCGCTAAAATTATATATCAACTGAATGACAATTAAAAAATATTTTTATGCAGGTTTTGTCAAAATAATTAACGTTATTAATTTCTAAAGTAGGTGTAAAAATACAAAATAAACAATTTTCAACATCATCAGCCGCAAGATGAAATATACTCACAAAGATCGATCTCACGTCGCTTGCATCGAATGCTTTACACGGTCTATACCAAGTCTAATATTCACCTAGCGGGAGGTCACTCCTTTTTGCGTGTTCGGATACATGATTCTTCCAGAACTTTTCTTTTCGAAGGGTAATGAATTTTACGCGCTCTATGATTTCACTATTACAACTTCAGCTTGCTAGTCCTAAGAGCTATGTTGGTAAATTTAGTTTTCCTACTGATCTCCCCATTACGGCTCATATTTTGGTGAGTAACCCCAAGCATACCCTTCCTTAGCTTACCGATTGACAGAATATTTTTGCTCATAAACCGTTTCACAAATAATTTGTTGTAATGTTACAAAATTAGCAATCAACAGTAATTAATCATAAATGTGTGCAGTTAATCAATGTTTGTCTTTTGTTAGAAAATCTTAGAAAGTGTTAGAAAAATATTACTGACCAATAATTTTTTTAATTAAATTATCCGTTTTTTATTTTCTTACTAAAAAAATTCCATATACTTTACATATTATACGAACCTATATACATATTCAAACTCATATACATTTTTTGGTGGAAACTACAGAATTATTTAACTTATGTGTTTGAATATTGAAGAAATAAAATAGTTTGAGAAAAGTTTTACTATATTATGTTCTGTAAATAAAGAAAAATACTAACATAATATTCTGCAAGTAAATAAAAAATAATTTTTATTTAAAAACTAATTATCAAGACCCACGTTCTTTGTTTACCTCTTCTAAGTTTGAGACGACATTTAGGGTAGGGTGGTGTAAGAGTACGCACTTTCGCTGTTTTACTTTATATTAAAAAAACAAAACACTTCAGCAAAGGAATTATAATATATTTGTGTACAATTAAATGAAACTACGTGATGTAGTATTATTTCTACTTTCTTTAAGTTCTTTACCACGACCTAGGTAATAATAAAGAAAAAATAGATAAATATAAAAAGAGTGGGATCTATAAACTTAAATGTAACGACTGTAATAGTGTATACATAGGTCAAACAGGAAGAGATTTTATAATTAGACAACATTGATTCAACAGTACTCTTCAAATTGTTTTAGTCCAAATACACATATAAATATAAGTATATAAAAATAAAATTTAAAAAAATTAAAAAATTGAAGAAAATGAATAAATAAATATAATAAAAAAATTTAAATATATATATATATATATATATATATATATATATATATATATATGTGTATATAAATATATGAATAAATAAAACCGGAGATATGTTGAATAAATGGTATAACCTTGTTCTAACTTCCAGATACCCTTGATTTTGTATAAATGTATTACCGATAATAACTTCCATATAATTTTATTACATATACCAGAACATTTGCATTGTATAACTTCATATAATAACAACAATTTAATTTATTACCCTCACTAAAATACTGATATATCGTATAACTCTCGGAAATACAATAAAACCTACACCGCTCCTCTACAATAAACTCACTAACATAAGCAGTGGGAAAACCCACACAAACCCAGGTTTCCGCTATTGTACTTGAAATATATAAATGCTGTTGGATATTCCTAAGAGTTAATCTTTGCTAATAGACCACCTGAAGATGTTGTAATACAACCAAACCTAGGTCTTGGTAAAGAACTTAAAGAAAGTAGAAATAATACTACATCACGTAGTTTCATTTCATTGTAATTATTATGAATTTCTACAAAATTAACGCCAAATATATTCAATATATTTATATCTTAAGATTTTTGTTACCTATAACAAAAAATATATGTTTATTAACGTATAAGCAAAACTATAGGATGAATTTAAAAAAGTGAGTTTCTTAAATACACACCCTTGCGCTACCTATGAGGATAAGAGTATGCAATCAGTTGTGCAAGTGTGCGCAGACGAACAAGAATTTGTAGTCACATAGTTTCTGCAAGAAATATAACTCTATGCAATCTTATACAATTAGTTCCTTATGTATTTCTGAGCAGCTAGGATATGCTCACACTTTTTTCTTTGGAGCAGTTGTTAGCTTCTCGTGTTTGGCTTTCTCTTTTATTGGTAAACGTTTTTAGCTTTTTTCACAGCTTCATCTTGAAGTAGGCTTCTGTGCGGAGAACTACTTAATACTTTAGACTTTTTGCTACTCTTGCTAAAGTGATGTGAACCACATCACTTTGACTTTGGTATTGTGACAACCCTGTTAATATTAGATGAAATGAAGTTTTTTTAATTAGGTCCATAGCCTTTGAATGCAAAGAATCGATAATTTTAGAGTTAGCGTACATACTTCACGCAGCCTTTTTGCCTGTTCTAAAATGTCCTTTTCTATCGAAAACAGTTCTCTTCCAGTCTCATTTTTAGTGTTCTGTGGCTCTGTTGGCATACTTGTTGAAATATGGCATTCTACTGCTTGCTATGTTATATTTGATTCGATAAGTTCAAATTCTAAAGGTCTTTCAGTGACGCTGCTTGCTAAAAAATCAACATCAAACGAAATAACATTTTTGTACGGTCATATACCCATTAATTTAAAGCCTTCAATGGCATTAGTAACGGTAGCAGCTTTTAAGCAAAAGCCGGTGCTAGTATTGTTACAACGTGAAAGATTGTTATTGCTCGGCCTGGATTATTTGTCATACAATTTTTGCATTCAGTAGCGTAATACTTTTTAGTTAACTAAAGAAACATCTTTCGATCGGTTATAACCTAGGGTAATATAAGTTTAACGAAAGAAATCAATAGCCGCAAGTGTGCAATGAGCCGAATGATTGCCGACATTAAAAGCATAGGTTGTTCTTGAGTTGCAGCAGCGTTTTTCTTAAAATGTTGAAGTAGATAAAAACAATTTATTTGTTATAAAGCTGCTATCAGAAAGCATTCCAATAGCAAGTGGGGAAGGTAGGGCATTATCTATAAGTTCTATCTTCATTATCTTTCTTTTGATTATAACAGTTGGTGGAATGAACTGCCAACTGGCACTCATTGCACAAGTCACTGGAACATTTTGCCCTATCTCAGCCTTGAAATTGTTTACACATCGTTCACCTTTAGTGGATATGACTTTTGGCGGTTTATTGGGTACCCTAGAGAAAAGACGATCAGACTCGTCCATATTAAATATTTAATGTGATTGAAAGTGATACTTATTATATAGGTATAATAAGTTGTAGAAGCTAATCTACCTGTGGCTCATTAAAGCCCATGGCTCTTGCGATGCTGGTAAAAGCCGGTGACATTAGTAACAAAGATTTAAGTAAGTCAGTAATACCAAATATTGAGAGGTACGAGTATGAACAATTTTCTCTGACAACAAGTAATTCAATAATAACATAATCGAAATAAATCCAAACCAGTAGCTTACCTTGTCTTTCTTTCCTGCAATCCTGCTTATAACAGTTTTAAACATTACATCAAAAAGTCAAAATACTTTCTTGTCTAAATCTTTTTTAAATTAGATCAAAACACGCATACTTTTTTGCGGTGCATTTGACATGGTAATGCTATTCAGAACTTAAGTTAGCGGCAAAACTCTGTTCTCCGATTGGATAACGGCACTGCGTACTCTTGTACACCACGCACTCTTACATCACTTACCCTAGGTAAACAATAATGTAAATTTTTAAATACAAAAATCTTATTTTATTATGTAATGGTGTTTACCTATATATTCCTTTCATTACATTCCTTTATATTAACAGATTTATAAAATACATCTGGAAGAAGACAGGCAATTAGTTTCATTTTATAACAAAATGTTTATTTCCTCTTCTTAAAAGGTTGAGAAGTAGCGATTTTATCATTCTTTTCGATATTTCTAGACGCCTTTGTTTTCAAACTACATCGCTTGTTAATTCCATACAGGCGCAGTTCACTGCCAACAAGTAAAATAATACTCTAAAACAAATCAATTTTTACATAAAATTAAATGCATACACGTACGATATTAAATCGATAAAATAAAAATATAACTTAGTTTTCAAAGGAAATGTTTTGTCAAATAATTTTTTATTATGGTTTTATTTGTAACTAGCAATTTTCGCGCGGGAAAAATGTTCTACATTACACCCTTCTAGATATCTAGGCTGCACCCACGATAGAGTCTGATGGATAATAATTATAATATAATTACTAATATATGAATATAAATGGACATTAAATTATAAAACATTAGTAAAAATAAAATAAACACCGACATTTAGTGGAGAATTGAGAAACCATATATTTATGACGGTTACCCATAGAAGAAACAGGTGTTACCACCAATTAATGAAACAGTAATAAAGTCAAATTATAACTATGACTATTGAAAATATTGATGAAGGCCATAAGGAACATAACTGAAAAATTTCATTGAAATCCGTTCAGCGATTTTTACGTGACGCGCATTTAGACACGATCACATTACCATTTTATTATAAGTATAGAAATAAGCATTCTAATATCACAAATATTTCTTTGCCTATTAGTATAATCGTCTAATTTATTACTTCACTGATTAAAATTTACGGATAATGTGCATGAATATTTGTCTAAAAATTAATTATTATTCATAGTATGACGGAATTAACGGAAGAAAAATAAATTAAAATCATTTTTGAACCACTAAAATTCGTACTGTAATCGTGATAATTTATCAAAATAAAAGAGTTTTTAAATTTGCGTTTTTTAAAATTCACTGGCATAAAAATACCTATACGATTGATTTAAATCTTATAAAAAACATTTTTAAAAGGTTTGGGTAAGGAGCAATAACGGTTTAAATAGATGAAATCGACGTGCACTTGCTATATTTTCAAAATACATTTTTAACCCATCAGAAATACGTTAAAGTAATGTATGTATATTTTTTAAATTACATGACTATCTATAAAAAATTTCAATGGTATTTTATTATGTTGTTAATTATTACAACTTTTTTGTTATAAGCGTTTTTATATTACAAAATTTTGACATATAAGTCTATACACGATTAGAGCACATAATAAATAACTAAGCCATTTATAGTAGTATCTTTAGTAAATCATCGATAATTATTATATAAAAAGCTATTTCAAAAATGTAGTCGCGATCCCTTTTCTACCCGGGCAATAGGGCGGGTAGAAAAGGGATCGCGACTACATTTTTAAAATAGCTTTTTATATAATAATTATCGTTAATTTACTGAATATACTATAAATGGTTTAGTTACAGGCCTAAATTTTGTTATAGGCGTTCTTATATTACAAAATTTTGCCACATACTTCTATACTCGATTAAAGCATGTAATAAAAAACTAAGTCATTTATAGTATCTTTAGTATATTAATGACAATCATTATGTAAAAATTCATAAAAAATGTAGTCGTAGTCCCTTTCTACCCGGGCAATGTCGGGAAAAAGCTAGTGAAAATGTAAACATAAACGTAGCACACCTTGTCTACAAACCGAAATTGAATAGCATTTATCAAACGCTAAAATGTCAGATGCACAACTTATCATTATTTATGCACTTCACTTTAAATAATGTTTCGGTAATAAAGTTTACGTTTGTGCTTGTGGTGTTGCAACATTCATTTGAGAAGCTTTCGAATAGTTAGGAACCTTCAATATTTGATTGAGATTTGCATACCGACGGCCACTAGATGCTATGGCCGCTAACTACGTTGTTTTACAACTAGTTATTGATGAAGTTTGCTCGCTCGGGGCTTGTAAATTGTACGCTATTCCGTTTCATCCGAACTAATAGAGTACTGTTTCAAACTTATAAAGTTTAGGAAGTTTACTGAAGTTGGAATTTATCTATCTTTATATAAAATCACTGACTTTATGTGATACTTAGGTAAGTATTCCCAGTAGAGACTTAAGAAATTTGAATGTAGTTTTGGTCGTATTATTTGAGTATGGAGAATGGATGGATAAAGAGCAACTTAGCGACTTCTATAATCCATCACTGATCTATTCATTCCTTTATAGTTAGGAAGAATTTCGGAGCATTCATTTTTTATAGGTTACGAGAATTTCTATTGATTTCAAGTTTTTTTACTTTATATCGTAAATTTCCGATTAATAAAGCTATTTTTTGTTCAATAATATATTTTAAAAAACAAAATTAAATGTTAACTGTCATTCAGGTACACAGGTCAGATACTTTACCATTAATGTTTCATTTATTCTAGCCACTCGGAAATAGATCTTAAATTCGAGTGAAAAGGTCTCCGGGAGTTAAAAGAAAAACTGTGTAAAAAAATAAGAAAGCTTTCAATCGTAAAAAGGAATAAAATTCCGCGAAGGCGCTGACTTTAATTAATTTAATTAATTGGAATTACTATTAAGATACGGACTTTGCCACTAGCTAAGAGTATATTAAGACTTGAAATATAATAGTCATGGTATGGTATTTCTTAACAATTTAATTGAGCAACTTTTCCAAGACAATTTTTAGAAACAAAACGTTTGTTTTTTTAATTTTTAAAAACAAAAAAAGAAAAAAAACAAAGAACGAGGCTACATCACTAATATAGGAACTATTGTGAGGTTTTAGATAATTTAAAATTTAACCGTGACAAAATGTATAATATTCATCACCTTATACTTTATACAGTAAAATCTATAAGGAGATAAAGATTTAATATGGAAATCTGCTACTTGACAAGTGCTTTCTCCATAATTAACATGAATTTTGCTCGACCTCTCCTTTTGTGAAATTACATCTCATAAGGACACTTTCTTTCTTTTATAAAGTACTTGATAGCGAAGTAAATTTTATTGGGTGTTGGTTGTCTATATTCAATGTTTCAGAATATTGTATTATACTATGTCGTTGACAAAACTATCGAATTTTGTTTGTGTCTCACACAAGTGATAGGTCCACCATTCATTAAAAATGTACATCAAGTATTAGTTTTGTGTAATATAAATCGCTCCCAAATTCTGAATTTGCATATCCAAATAACCAATAAATTCATTATTAAAATCATACGTAATTGATATTTTTTGTTAAAATTAAATAACGTATTAACTGTTTTAAGGTATTAAGATGTCTACTTTCTGGGCTATTTACATATCTACTTATAACGGTTACTACATAAATTATATCTGGTTTACATACTGAGAACAACATAAATAATATTCCCGCTGCCTCTATACGTAGAAATTAATAGACTTTTCATTTTTTAAATATTAACTTCAACAGGCGTCTTACAATTTCACATAATTTTTCTTGAGATACTTTAATATCATGGATGATGTAAACTTATTTTTGACAACAATAAACTGTCATCTATAGGAAGAAATAATAAGCTACTAACGTAACACGCAAGTACATAGTGATTGGAGTGCCATGATTTAAAATCATAACTGGATAAAAATTAAGTGGACTCTTTATTCCAGCATCTAAATTACGTAAACATTTTTTTGTTTATATAGTTTAGTAGACGCAACTTGCATATCATTTGGCACGTCTGTATTTATTTTTTCCGAAAGCTCACCCTTCTTCATTACCACTAATCGCTATTGCTCACCGATCTTCATTCGCTGCTATGATCAATAATAACTTGGTGGAGTCTCATCTTACGGCTGGGAAAAGATTTTGTTGTAATCTAACTATTTTGTTGTAATCGATCTATGTATATTTTGTAGTTGCATAAAGCCACAAACATAGAGGCGGGCTTTAACCGACAATTTTTTCCGTCTTTATTTTTCTTTACACAAAAACAAGAATACCCACTTAAATTTCATAGACCTATTTCAACTTCTCTCAGTTGTTGTTCAATATTCTTATTCTCACGTACTTGAAGTTCTTCCTTGATGACCTCCTTCCACTTTTCATGATTTATCCCAATTACTGCTTTCTCATACGTGATTAGTATATCCATAATACAACGAAACGTAGGTCGTGGTAAAGAAATTAAAGAAAGTAGAAATTATACTACATCACGTAGTTTCCTTTAATTGTGAATAATGAATTTCTACAAAATTAAAGCCAAATATATTCAATATTCAAAACTCAGTTGAGTCAACTTCCACGTTTTTATTTATTCGTAGTTTCAGTGTCACATTTTTATGCATTACTACTAATATTTCGAGATGGATAGAATGTACTGTCATTATCATTAGTACTTTGCATTTTATCATCTAACAAAAATTCTAGACTAATGTCTTGATTTCCTATAGCTCTCTGTGGAGATAGTACGTAAGCTAGCCTTCTTTTCTTTTTATTCATAGTAATATGTGTGAAACTCTGTCTTTCTTCAGATACAATATTCTCATCAAACCTTAGAACTCTTAAAACCGTTATTTTTTTAAGGTTTTGAACTCTCTTCAGCGTTAAATGATAATTAGAAATTTGTTCTACCTTTGATTCCACTGTCTCTTTCTTGCTTTCATTTTTTGACTTGCCTTGCCTCCTTATCGATTTAATCTTATACCAGACTTTGAATCGTCTGGTTAGCTAAGTCAAGTGATTACCAGGTTTGTTGAAAAGAATGTGGAGTGAAATGAATTTAATATTTTGATCATTATTACTGCGTCGCTCAATTGCCCGTTAAATTTCTTTAATTGGTTTGACAAACTATTCACGCGTGACAAGTGATGCGCCGTACTATTGCCTGAATAACATCGTCACGTAGTGTGTTGGATACATCCCAATGCGTGATGCCTTTGACGGTGCAACGAACTTTCAGGTTCGATTCCCAACCTCTCGTCAAGCGGAGCTGTATTGATAATCTGGCTACTTGTAAGAGAGTTCTATCGTAACAATAATTTGTATCAATTATGTACATTAAATTACATAATTAATATTTTAAAATAAAATAATTGTGAGCAGAACTTCTAGGCTAATTTAACTCTTTATTAAAGTCATATTATGAATTTATATATAAAGATATTTGTTAAAATGAATAAAGATTCCAGATAACAAGAGGATGAAAGGTCTGTCCGATAAAATATTATTCACTTGTATTAACATTAGTGAATATCCTATAGTTGTGTATGTGTTGTGTTGTGTGGGACAGGCACAACCTTCATTGAAAGTAGACAATTAAATACTAAAAAGTTTATTATATACGTAATAGGAATTTATATATCGATCCACATTTCAATATCAACCAAATTGTTCGTATATACGTCCATATATTTCTGTAAAAATATATGTTTTAATTAAGTTTTGTCGACCTGCATAAATTTTATAAATTAACAGCCTGCGTTAATACTTTAGTCTTCTTTTAATAATTTCAGAACAAGTTTTGGATTTCGTTAAATTTGAGTACGTCTCTCAAATCTTTTTAAATTTATGTAACAAAAGCTATCTGTCTAAGATACAGGAAGGAGCGCTAACTTTATTAGATTAAACCACAACTCTACACTCTTCTTGCGGATTTTATTAAATCATAAACTTCTCGGCAGGTTCACAGTACCTTTCAAGCATACCTCTGTGTATTAATTACGATGTGTTTATTATAAATGCATTTGAAAGGGCATTTTTTAGATAATAAAATATAAAAATTAATAAAATAATAATTTATTCTTTATATTATGTATGACACATCATATTTGGATATGGAAATATGTCAGTAATAAAAATCTGACTTTAATATAACAAAAACGATATAGATCCTCTAAATTTACTTGTGATATTATTCAGTGACGTAGCGTACTCAGTTATTTATGATTTTTTTACTATGTTTGACTATCTTGTCAAAAATTTCATCATTTACGATTAAATTCCAGGTTTTTGCAAAATATTTATAATTTCACGTATGTCAGACTATTCAGTAAAGATATTTCATCGTTGATTTCTCAACCTGTCGTATTTAACTTTTCGCCACTTGATTCCCTTACAATATTCCTTAAAATAAGCTCTTACTGACAGCGTTACATTTTCTTTATCCAAGACACTTCCTTCATCCACACATTGATTTCTTTTAATTTATTTTGCATCTGATAGGTGACCTGAATATTCTACACCTGGGCCACTGAGCTTTAATTCATTCTATAAATATTGTTCAAGAAGTGTTTGCACTATCCCATTGTGCCTAATACATCAACAAGCTATTTTTTGTAATAAAAATACACATACAATAATATGAATTTTTTCATAAAAAACAGCAAAATACAAACAACTTTTATTATACAAACAATTTTCACGCAAAGAATCGCGCGTCGAGTTTTCGAGAACAGGAGTGCGAAAACGATTCGAAGTCTGAGTTGCAATTGAAACAAAAGCTATTCGTCTATTATATAATAATTTGTTTGATGTTCCGCATTTCAAAAAAAATAAGTATTTGTCAAAAAGGGGCATCAAGCTAAATAGGATGGTTAAGTAGTAGTAGCAGGTTTAAATTTGACATAATTCTAAAGTTTATTAATCCTCACATATTCTAATATTTATAATCTTAAAGAAAAACAATTTCCAATACACTTTGTGGCACTAAAGGAGTTGACATGACAAATTATTTTTGGGGATGTTGGAAAGGTATTTTTCAAAGAATTCAATACTATTTTTCTTTCAAAAGGCTATGTTACATCATTTTTGAGATATTCCTAAAAACATAACATAGAAAGTGGTTTAGCTCCCGTATTTTCAAAACCTTAAGGGACATGTATATGAGGTATATACAAGATATATGTCATTGAAAAAAAGAATGAGACCTATCTAAGGAAAATGCTTTACAGTGCTTAGCTTTATATATATATATATATATATATATATATATATATATATATATATATATATGTATATATACACACACATATATATATATATATATATATATATATATATATATATATATATATATAAACTACACCTCGAATACAAAGTAGGTTTATTTTAAATTTATAACAACAAATGCGGATTCCATTTTTTAAAAACCACGTTTTCCAAATGGCGGCCATCGAGTCTGATACACTCTTCGAGTCTAGCACGCATGTTTTCAAAAACGCGTTTGCAGAGCGACTGGGGTATCCTACTGACTTCGGCTCGAATATTTTCTTTAAGTTGTGTCGGATTTGTTTTGTAAACAACGGATTTTAAGTATCCCCATAAGAAAAAGTCTCATGGGCTTAAATCGGGTGATCTAGGTGGCCACGGTACGGTACCGTTTCGGGATATGTTTTTTTCTGGAAATAACTGCCGCACTGTATTCATGGACACATTAGCAGTGTGACTTGTGGCCCCGTCCTGCTGGAACCATGTGTTTTGGTTGAAGGATGGACTATTTTGTAGTTCTAGTCTGAAAAAGTCATTTAACATCTGGGCATATCTCTCCGAATTCACAGTTACAGTTTGGCCACGTTGATTTTCAAAGAAATAAGGCCCTATGATTGCAGGTGCAGACATGGCACACCAGACTGTTACTTTAGGCTTATGTAAAGGCTCTTGATGCATTTATTTTGGGTTGTGGACATCCCAGTAATGAAAGTTCTACTTATTCACATATCCTCCAATATGAAAGTGAGCTTCGTCACTAAAGAATATGTTGCCCATCCGGGTAGCAGTACGAAATCTCAACAAGATCACCTCCGCGTAAGTTTTTCTTAATTCAAAGTCAGAATCGTGTAAATCTTGAACAATTTGAATTTTATATGGATGGAACTTGAGCTTTTTTCGCATTATTACCTATAAAGTTGATTTCGGAATTCCCAATATCGATGAACGCGTACGCAGTGATAAACGGGGATTTTCAAAGACAGAAACCATAACAGGCTCGACATTTTCATCCGTGGCTACCAACGGTGTAGGTACCGGCCTGGGCCTATTTAATGTTGATCCTGTAGCTCTGAACTTGGGTCTGGTCTGGGTCCTTGCTACCCATGACTGGATGAGGTTGATCGATGGTCCATCACGTAATCGACGAATACTGTAACGATTATTAAATCGGCGGCGTGCTACAGACAGCGAAAAGCCACTCGAAATGTACGCCTCGACGGCAAAAGCGCGGCGCTCTCCACTCCACTGTTTCATGGCTACTAAAACATCCGCACCGCTTGCGCTTCTAACGAAGCCCCCCGCGCCCCTCTTATGTGTTGCGTTCAGAAACTATGTTTGTTCAAACTTTGAAATCTGTCACTGGATATCCTGTATGTATATATATATATATATATATATATATACATATATATATATATATATATATATATACATATATATATATATATATATATATGCATATATATTTTTTTTTTGTTTATTACGTTCTAATTACATTTTATAATGACTGCTGGATATTATTTGTATCCAATAATTTGTTATTAACTGGTTCCTTTATTAGAGTAACCTTAATCTTAATATATATTTACAATTCAAATAACCTCAAACTGAACGATAGTGAAAACAATCACCCTCAGTGACCTCAATGCTTTGCAATTAAATTTCGTTTTGGATTAATTAAATTTGTAATTTAATTCAATAATATAATTGATGCGTAACAACTTTATCTCCGTACCCCTACAGCCACGGATTTCAGTAATAAATTGAGAGAGATTTGCAAGAAACGAAATGTATAAGCCCCCGCATCGTGGCAGCCTTGTATCATTTATTTACATAATTTATAATTATTTGCATAATTTTAAATTTCGCCATGAAATTTATTTGCTTTACAAACGATTACTTTATAACCTTTTTGTTTTATTGAATGAAACGTAATGTACTTTTACAATTTTAATAATTTCAAGTGTAAGAATAGCGAAATGGAATTATGGAATTATTATAGTTGTAATTTATTTCCACATAAATATGTGTTCTCTTAAGATACGATGGTTAGCTTTCTTGATAAGACGTGTTTACATTCGGAGACAGTTTCGAAAAGGGCACATGTCAGGAACGAAAAAAAACTGATTATTTTCTGAAGTAGTATGAAATTTGTAAAATTTATTTTTGAGTTACATTTTGGGGTCAATTAGCCATGAAAAATTACAGAAATATTTGGTGTTAAATATTATTATACGAATATATACATATATATATATATATATATATATATATATATATATATATATATATATATATACATATATGTCTGTGTATAATTTTTAAGGTGTTTTTATGTATGAGATGGCCTTTTTGAAATTGACGATATTGAGTAGACAAATTTTAATACAAAACCCGTATAAATTTTGTGTAACTTTTATTATTGGTATCCAAAATGAAACATAACAAATCAAACATAAGTAAGTGACGGAATTTCTTTAAAAATCTTCTGCAGGTTATCTTTCGACTGTAGTTGGCCATTGCAGTACTTCGTCATAAAAGTCTGTAAATTCTACAATGACTACAATTTTCAGGATTTGTAGGTATTACTACTATAAGCTAAATCAGCATGGCTTGGTGAGTTACTGCAAGTGCCTTTTACTTTGGAAAGAATGAATGTTTCTTGAGATATATCATACCTATATAAAATTTTGCGATTGCTTCGCCAGGTTTTCTTGGATAAAAAACAGTCGATACATGAAAAGTGACTTTTTTTATTTATAGGTACATATTTTCTATAACTTCTTACTGATAAAGGTTTCCCTTTGAAATTTAGTCGGGCTCATTATTTAAAATCTATAATGTCTTCTGTATTGACTTTCACAACGTTAAATTTTTTTGTGTTACTGGACTGTCAATATATTGCTGATGGGTGAAAACACGATCTCCTCATCTAATTATTCTTTTGGCGACTGAAAAATTTCTGTCACAATCATAAAAAGAGTGACCGCGTATTGCAAGATATATATGGATCATCTTATTTCTTCGTACAGATAATGCCATTAAAATGGAAGAACCATATTGTTCTCATTCTGTTCGGGGCAATCATTATAGAAAAGATGGAAATTAGTTATTGAATTTGGAATATACTTATTAATGTCATTGTTTAAGAAACTCGAGACTTCATTAGGGTCTTTCAAAGCTGTCTCTAGCAATATGAGTACAATGGTTCTTTGCCTGTCCTCACGGTGTAGAATTCATATACCCAAAGTTGTCTATAATAAAACATTTCTTCTATATGTAAAGTAGATAAAGGTAAGTTTTGCATATAGTTGAAGATGAGTTTTCATTATTTGCACATTTTTCTGAAATTTCTTTAACATTCTTATAAAATTTGATTGTACAATGTTTGTATACTATCACTTCTGTAGTTGCTGTTCTTTTCGCATCATCGTTTAAATGGGAATATTTTATTTTAACATCTAGTTCTTCAAATTTACTGCAAACATCGATTTGTGGTCTACCAAATGATAAGCTGAAATTCAAATTAAAATATTATCAAAGAACTGATTTCATTGATGGTCATTGGAATAATGAATTTCTTTTTTGTATTACTTCTTGAACCAATTGCTTTGCCTCTGAGATCTGGTTGTATGTTTTTAATAAATAATTTCATATATGCTTATGAAAGCAGATTATATATATTCACAAAATATTTCGTATCGTTGGTACGTTTTGAGGTTTCTTTAGGTATAGATAAATCGATCATACATCCTGGTGGTATTTAATTTTAAAGGAATTTATTCGTTCAATTAATACGTCCACGTTACCTCCAGACAAAACATCAAAACATTTTTGGGGACATCTATAACAATATAATCGGTGATCAACAACTATAACTCGTGTTACTATATATGATACCACCAGATGGTAAGAGGTCGCCGCCACCTATAGACGCTTGTAACACCGAGAGTATTAGTCACGTGAAGCTACCCTACCCCCTCCCCCCCCTGTTCACCAGGAGCTCTGGCAACCTTATTCACACAAAGGCACACAACTTAATATTGAATCTAATACATGATTGAATGAAATTTAACTTATTTAAAAATAATCTACTTTTTAAATAAACAAAAATTGGGTTAAAAATAAATCAATGTAACTTTTACCGGCAAGTCTCCCCCATTCATCGTCGTAGTACTTGTCTTTCTTTGTGGTTTAAATTAGGCAAACCTTTTATTTTAGTGCTTTTTATAACGTGTTTATATTTCTCGGTATTTATTTCTTCCTTTGTATTTTTTGCCGAACATCTTTTTCGAAATCGGAAGAACTCATTGCGAAAGCGCAACAATACGTGTTTCCTAGCTACTGATAACGCAATGACTGGTGGATGATACAATAGTTTTACTATATTGAATCGTATGAAAAAAGAGACATATATATTTTGGGTTAACCCTCAAAATATTTGTAAACAAAATTCGAAAAGCGCACATTTCGTAGAGTTGTGATCTTTTTGAAATTATTTCTGTACACGCTATGATGTTGACAGTAAAATTAATGCCTCTACTCTAGAGTAGAGGCTTTTCCTATCGTAATAGATGCAGGGAAGCATTTAGATTACATTTATATGAAAGAGTACATTTATCAAAATATGAGGGATATGCCCTTTCTGAAATTGCGTATTCATTTATTTTAAGTTATAAATACTCTAGAGTGATTGTTATATTCAAATAATTTTGCTGAATTTATTATTTTTTTTTTAAAATAACGTTTAAATTATGTTATTATAAAAAAAAACAATATTAAATTCCATGTTATTTAGTTAAATAACCTAGAACTGCATTTCCTTTTAGATAGATACTAGTTTGTTTTTCTTAATGGTTTTTTTAGGTTTTAAGTTATTTTTCTCCCAACCAATAATAAATACTAAGTTCCAGCAAACGGGGTAAGGTAGAGTTTGTTTTGAGATAGCGAATATTCAAAAGTAATCTTTTTTTATATTGTTTCTATTAATTTCATTAACAAACGTCAAACTGTTGAATTCCACTAAGATCCATAGATTTCAGATTATTTATTCTTCTTTTATCAGGTAATGAATTAATTTATTCGAAAAGATTTAATTGTGTATTCCGCTTCAGAGCATACTAAGTATTATGAAGAATAACTGGATGCTTGGAAGCCGTTGTTGCATATTTTATAAAAAAAAATTAAAGTTAATGGTTTCTCGACGATATTATATATATATATATATATATACACACATACACACACACACACATATATATATATGTATATATATATATATATATATATATATCCAAAAAGGAAAATCCTCAATATTATTAACACTCAAGTTTTGTATAATCTCTTTGAATGCTACTTCACCTACTGTGTTTACACTTGGTATCCCAATGTTGCACAAACCAATTCGCTTAGTTCAGCTGGAATATAGGAGTACATTTAGCAAGTTCAACATTTTACTTTGATTTGCATATTTACCATAGTTACTCTAGCTGCCCGTTCATTGTGTAATTTTATTTCAAACGCTCAAGCTTAGTACAATCTCTTTGAATGTACGGCGCTAGCTGTGTTTAAACTTGGACCTCCAATGTTGCACAAACCAATTCACTTAATTTAGCTGGAACGTACGAGTACATTTAGCAAGTTCAACATTTTACTTTGATTTGCATATTTACCATAGTTACCCAAGCTGCCCGTTCATTGTGAAATTTTATTTCAAACACTCAAGCTTTGTACAATCTCTTTGAATTTTACGTCGCTAGCTATGTTTACACTTGGACTTCCAGTGTTGCATAAAGCAATTCGCTTAGTTCAGCTAGAACGTAGGAGTATTTTTAGCAAGTTCAACATTTTCCTTTAATTTCCATATCTGCCATCGTTACTAACGCTGCTAATTCATTGTGTAATTAAGTTTATTTTACCTAGAAACGTGTTAATGTCTTTTAAGTAATTAAAATACTTAATTATTTCTAAAATATAACTTTAATTTAAAACCCAAAATTAAGAAATTCATATTTAAGAAATTTTTGTGACCTTTAGATACCCAGATATCAGTTGTTATACCAAATTGGCATGCTGAATTGTTACACTCTAAATTGGAATACACGTGGGAAACTTAATACAAGACACGTGATTTATTGGGATATGTGAGGAATCTAATTCGTTCGTCCAAATAAAAAAATTAGTGAACTATATAGAACCTGAAAGTTGTTATATTTACAAATTAACATATTTCAATTATCATATTTTCTTCTCTAGCTTCCTTTGGTGTATATATATATATATATATATATATATATATATATGTATATATATATATATATATATATATAAATATATATATATATATATATATATATATATATATATATATATATATGTATATATATATATATATATATGTATATATTACTAAGTGGTTTCTCTCGTGTTTCGAACTTACAAATACGAAAGTGTCTTTTGCATATGTTCGTGGACCTAACACATGGAGATCTATATATAAACGCAAATTATGCAATTAAACGAATGTTTCTATTAAATTACTGACGACTTTTTAGCTTTTACAGAGAAAAAGACTGACAACGACGATAGAATAAAATCGCTGTAACTTACAGTCGGTTATGATTTACAGTGTGACGTCTTTGGTAAGGTCGTTGTTTAATTTCTTTGCAAACGGTATGCAACATCCTTTACAGATTTTGCTTCATTGTAAATAATCGTTATGTTTGATTTAAGCGTGTAGCATTAGTCTCTTGTGACTTATTTCTTCTTATGCTATCTCATAGATTTTGATTCTATGTAGAATAATTTGACCGTCAAGCATAAAAAACTTATAATAACTTGTTAAATGACAGTAAAAATCGCACTATGAGGGTTCCATATACACTTAGGTATATTAAACATTTTATATTACCTAGTATTTCTATTAAACTATTTATAGATATTAATAATACGATCGTTATTTAAGTATATTGCTTAGCACATTTTTTTAAGCATAAGAACATCGCAACGTTTCTCAAAAACTATTCGATTTAGATCTTTTCCGGTAATTTTAAGTAAACTTCCGGAAATTATATTTTTTTTCGTAATTTTGAATTTAGTGATTCGGTGATTACTTGTGTTTTTATGGATATATTCAGCAATATCTTTTAAATATATTACATATAATTCTGAAAAAAAATAGTTTTCAAAGGCTCATAAGTTGTTTTTCATTTATCACAATATGAACTTAATTTAATTTTAGTTATTTTCATGTTAACTGTTGAGATATAGACGGGTTGATAAACGTTGTAGCTGTACCAAAATCCAAGTTTCTACTACAAATAATTCGTGAAAAGGATGAAGGGATATGACAAGTAAACGGAGGGACATAAGAGTGAGTTTTGCTTATTTTTGACGTAAAGAAACCGTTAAATTTGTCCATTGAATATTTTTTTAACCTTTCTATTATTATCCTTGTAGCCAAGAGTCTAATAACATATTGTGGACATGGAGTTAATTGTATACTAGAAAACAATATTTTAATAGTATTATTGCCCTACATAAGCGAGTACATTTTTCACAGTATTAGAAGATTAGTGGAAGAATATTAAAAGATATTTTCTTAATTTTACTGTTTTTTAACACCTTACTAGCGTAGAGATTTTTGATTAAAGTAACATTAGTATTGTGGTCTGATATAGTCACAAATTGTTACGTGCATGTTTTTGTTTTTTTTAATTAGATCTATATACGTAGTTTATACTGTTTCCATTTCTTATTTCTTATAAAAATACACATTTTTGGGCCGTTTTCTCATCATATATAATTTTTTTCCTTAATATATTGACAAATAGCAGACAAGAGTATTGTCAGACCTAATCATGTTTAAAGAATCGTCGGCTTACTTCATCTACGAGTGAAAATACACAATATAATTATTTTTAAAGAAAAAAAATAAAATCAGCTATCTCAGGAGCCTATTCATTTTCTCCCGAATGATATGTTAACTATCTACGTGGCCTATAGATTTTATTTTCATTTGAAGGACTGATTTTCATTTTATTTTTGTCCATTTTTAGGGTTTCGTAGTGAAACAAGAAACCTTTAAATTTTCATCATGTCCCTCGTTTCTATGCCCCTATCGACTCCTTCTAATCTTTCAATAATGTATTTAAGGTTTTTAATCAGAACTTGTATTGAAATATATTGGTTAATTAGAACCAACAATTTTAAATATCGTCTTGGTGTTTTTTTTAAAATCTCCATGTAGCTACAATAAAACCTAGTTACGCCTTTGTATTCAAGTTATTTGAAACTAACAAACCTTAAAAATTAAGACAATGTACAGGAAAAATTGCAAATTTTTAAAAATTACTAAGTCTATAAATATATATATATATATATATATATATATATATATATATATATATATATATATATATATATAAATATATATATATATATATACATATATATATATATATATATATATATATCAATGCAGTCTTTGACTAGTATTAAGTTGGAAGCAGTAAAAGGACAATCAATATATTGGCACATCCCGATACACTATGTTTATTTAAGGATTAGAAGTAAAACATAATATTTATATAAAATAAGAAGAAATTTATCCTTGTTCTGGTCCATATATGGGGAACTTGCTCCCCTTACTTAAAATATGCTATTATTCGTTATCACTTTTTAATCAGCAATACATTTGCACAAAGATAAAACCAGCGGCAGTTTCCCATTTACCTGCCTAAGAAGAACCCTGCTAATACCGTCGTTCCGTGCCCTATCGGCAATCAAAAACGAACGTGAGATCCGAGAGAAAAGGTTCTCGCAGTTAAAAGAACAATCAAGTGAATAGAAACAAAAAATCTCCTGGAGCAACGAAATAACTGTATCCCTAGGCCTTTAGGGGAAACGTATCGACCCTAGTTATTGCTCAATTATTACCTTTGCAAGTAATCTAAAATAACTGAATCTCAAAGATGTTTAATGAATATATATTATGTAAAGATATAAGCATGTTATATTAAATTGAAATGGAACTGTATTTATGTATTTATTGTATTCTTGTTATGACCATAGACAACTGTATGTTATTTTATGATCAAATTATAGAACCATTTAAAGACATTTGTAACTTGACATTTCTATGATGGTAGGGGCATTTAATGAATAACTATATTGTTTAATTCACTCATGCAGTATTTTTAAAACGAATTCATTAAGTGTTTCTCCCTATGCTGCACTGGAGATAATAATTATAAATTTTTCTTCGATTTTATAATGCAGAATATAATATACGCTATAACTATTCATTTCATTATGATTTTTAGTTGGTAAGGTTGGATTTCTTTTTCTTCGACGGGAGTTACTTTTTATTTTGCACGTTTTTTTTATTATAAAACAATTATGTTTATAACAATTCGAATTTCCTTTAGCTTAGAAATTGGTACCATTGACTATGTGGTACAACTGAGTGCCAAAATATGGCGGAAGTATTAATAAAGTATATAAACAAACAACGAACGTCGAAGTCTTATTTAAGACATCCGTTTTTGGATACCGTATTTCATAAGGGAAAAAAACGATCTGTCCTTTGGTCACAGTCTCTTTTCTCAGAAAGTGGAAACAGGTAGAAACTTAAAATTTAGTTTAATGAATTTTGTTCCCATATATCTCAATAATTAACACTCAAAAATGTTGATATGAAAAGTTTCTGATTTTATTCTTATAATTAATATGAAAGTTTTATTATTTTCAATTTTTCTTGAAAATTTAACTTTTTTATAACTTTTTACCAGTTAGCTTTAGAGATATTTTCGAAAACACCCACAAAAATATCTTTCCCCGTTTTTCTTTGAAACTGTTAGTCAAAATTACGAAAAAAAAAAGTTTCTAAAATTGACTAGAGCGATGATTCTAAATTAATTTTAAGCGTGTGAAAGGTATACTAGGTAATAATATCTACATATTGTGAAAAATAACATTAATAACGTAAATAGTTTAACAGAAATATTATATACTTTTAAATGTTTATACACGCCTATGTTATAAGTTATGAGTGTATATAGCCCTCATAGTATAAGTTCTTAACAGGTTTTTTTATATTTTTAGCAGATCGTTAATTTACCTCAAACCGCCATATATGTAATATATTAACGTTTACTTATAAAAGATTAGTTTCTAAAGGATTATATTGGCATAACTCCGAATGAAAACAAAATACAAACGACAATTCAAAAACATGTTTTGAACATGAATTTTCAATGTGAGGGAAATAATTGTTGGCAAATTTGATCGCATCAATAGCAAATTATTTTATGTTTTACAGATAAGCATATAATATTCTTTTCTTTCAATGAAATTACTGATTTTAAACTATACTCACATTATATTTTACACACATATAACTTGTAATTTCTTAGATTAGTACTATAATACATAAACGTGGAGCCAATATCACAAGAAAGCACAGTCCAGAATGTCTAGAAATAGATTTACTTCTAAATAATCAATCTAAAATTGGTAAGGTACAAATAAATACTTATGTTGATTATCCTCATAATGCTTTATTTGAAAAAAAGACACATAATACATCTAGTTATTTCTCCAGAATGACGATTGTTATCTTTATATTGAAAAGAAATATGATAAAATATGAGCAGTAATTAAGAAAATTATGAAAAAAATGCCTAGCAGATATGAAACATTTAAATTTTATATTGAAATAGTTAATAATAAAAAAAAACAATTTAATCTCATTATCTTATTTTTATTTAATAATTTATCACAGAAATATTTCTTAACAATCTGTTGATAATATATTTTTAATTTTATAATATTGATGGACGAATTAAGTCGGAAAAGCCGAGAAGACTTGAACCTGACCAAATTTAGTCGGAAAAATCCGATAAGACGCGAAGCTGGCCGAATAGCATGTCGCGATGGGCCATCAGAACGTTTTATCTCTCACACAAACGCGCCATTAGATGTTATACCTTAACCTTAACTAGTCGCTTCCACGTGAATATCATGAAAATTCAACTCGTACTTGATTGATAAATATTGCTTTCAATTATCACCTTACGTATAATTATACTGTAAACATTATTAAATTATTCCACGCGACTGAAAATTATTACACAAAAATAGATAATTTTACAATCATTGCAAAATATTTAGCAAGCAGTACTATATTGTCACTTATGTACTATATTGTCACTTATATAATATAATACTATATTGTCACTTTATCTTGGACTCCCTCGCCCAGCAAAATAATCATCATTTTTATCCCCATTTTTTTAGTCATAACTCTTGTCTTCTTGTACAAATAACTGTACATATTCAGCATGCTAATTTGTATAAAGTACAATTTCCAAAATTAAATCCATTACATTAAAATATACTTGACTTTTCATGTTACCACTATGCACAAAAGGAAAACAGAATAACTTAACATTACCTATATCAGGAGACTACAAACGATTAACATTTATGAAGCTTTTTTAAATAATGGAAATTTTTTAAACTGGCCGTATTAAAGGAGACAATGGAAAAATCGCCCCTCACGTATACTTTTCCACATTAATCGCTTCAGTAATCTCCCGCACGTTCCTGATACTCTGTGAATTCAGACTTAATGAGAGCGTTAAATCATAAACTTACCGACGAACTTTCGGCGTAGACATGCGTGTGCACGACGCGACACATTAATTACTACGTGTTCATTACAAAACTACTTAACGCCATTAACGAGAGATGAAACACGTTCGTTACTTTTAATCAGTAGATGGATTAGTTTCAGTTAATACTCCATAATTGTTTGATACAATAGCCAAACGTATATAGTTTTTGTGACTTGGATCGGACTTGAAATAAAAGTATTATCTTTTTACTGAACGTATTACATCGATTTATGCTTTATACCCACTGAAGCACAAAATATCTGCTTTTTAAATTATGGATGGATTGGAATAAATTGTTCAATGAAAAAACTGCAAGCAATAAAAATAAATATATCTGAATTAAATTTTAAATGTTAATACAATATGAACTGTACAGAAGCCGATAAAGAAATATTCTAGGAGAAAACGGAATAGCACTTTTTACACTACCGATACTGAAAGGAAAACAAAAATATATTCCATCGATATTGGATTTCATAAGAAATAAAATATTTTGTATGAAGTAATTGAAATGCATAAATAAAAAAGTTGTCGGTACAAATTATTTTTAACACTATCAGGAATATTAATGGGGAAAAACTCCGCCCCGTTAATAAAAAAGCTACGCGAGCAAAACTAAAAAGGGATAAAAGCTAGTACTATATGAAATTGTAGAACGTTGTATTGACATCATTTTTTTCTAAGGTTCATCAACTTTTGGCCGTGGTGTCATCCACTGCATTTTTTACCCGAAGCATATTGAATTACAATCTTTGACTTTTTCTACATATATAGATTTATAATATTTTCCTTTGTTTGTCCTTTCCAAATACACAACTCTATTCGTTTTTTACAGGTCAAAAATAAATGTTGTTACAAATACATGGAAATCAATATTCATTATTTTGCTATTGTTTACTTATTGCTCATAACGTATGTGACTAAATTTTATGTTTCATTCGAATATTGTGTACAATATTTTAATACTATTATAATTCGATTTAGTTTGATGCGAACCGCAACTATCAAGTAAAATATTTAAATGATCATATAATATACAAGTAAATCGGATCGTCTGGACTTTTTACGGATTTCTTTAGAAATTGACACACGTTTTATATCTTTACGTAGATACTACGGAATAGTATTTAAAGCACACATTGCATACGTGTGCTTTAAATACTATTTAATGAAATGGTGTATATTTTTTTATATTCATGAACTAAAACAATTTTTTATGACATTATACGAAACAAAAAATTAATTTAAAGCCTTGAAGCTTAATTCAATATTTGTAATTTTTTCTATTACGATATCACAAACGCAGAAGAATTTATTTTACCATTCTTATTATTTTCTTAATAGAGTTTTACCAGTACGTCACACACAGTAAATTTTTATTGAAATTGGATTACAAATTTGTATAAATATTAGTAAATAAATATTATTTATTCCATTTATAATTTTTGAAAGCAATATATATTACATTTTAAATTAGTTCGTAATTAGTTTCAAACCATTGAGTATATATAATACTTTTTTTCTTCTCTTTTTCTCAAAGTTAGTACAGAAAGAGAGATACTATACAAGCGCGACATACTATCCAAGTGTGACGCCATGAAATTACAGGATTTCCATAATAAGCATTATAATTCAATGTCTTAATAAAATACTAAGGCTGGTATTTTTTAATCCACCTAAATATAAATACTACATAAACCATTACAAGAAAAGTATAAATTCTTTCGTCGTAAAACAATCGTAAGTACGTCTTGTAGCTGGCAGCCAATCTCTTAACTGTATAACAGATCAGTTCAACCCCCCAAAAACCGACTAAAATTATAAGTCACCGTGCGGATTAGATTACAACTTGCGCTTCAATATCTAATTATTATTTCGACAAAATTGATCCGTCGCAGGCAGATGGAGTGACGAGGCAATCCGAGCCAGCGGAAATTATGTTAGGGCGGTCAGTTCATCGAAATCAGTCCCCGGTTTTCGTGCGCCCGACCAATAACACTTACCAATAAAGCCTCGCCTTTATTTTATATCTCATGTACTATATATCATAGATGAAGCATATAAATTATATCTGGCCAGGTATATTAATATTAAATCCATTTCGGTTTATTAATATATTAATGTTAAACCCACTTCGAGGGAACCGTCGTAACACGATGGACATTTTCGTCGGGGCCGCTGCAATAAATATACCGTTAAATCTGTTTTAGTAGCATAGATATGTGATTAGAGACTTTCAAAATGTTAGAAAGGGTTACAATTTTATTGTTTCCACTGTATAGGTTAACGGTCTTATAGGAATATTTTAGATGTTCTAAAAGTCTACAGTGTTATATATAGTCATACTCTTTTTATATCTGACATGGGACAACGTTGTGTCAGTTAGTTCATTCCCACATTTGCTGAAGTTTGTGAACTTTCCAAAGACCTTTCCACTCATCTTTTTTCCAAAATATGTAAATATTAGCGGTCCGTCCCGTCTTTTTCCGGATAAAAAAAACACTGAAATAAGTTTTCTTTATTTCTTGCTAAGACCAGAAATACAATTGATATCTCCGACTAATTGTTTCAAGATTCTCATACAATATTCCACCCCATTTTTTACTTCTGGGGTGAGCACCCCACATTAACTTTGAATAATGATGAACGGCATGATTTAAAAACTATTTCAAAATTACGACTTTAATGATTCTATTTAATTCACCGAATCTCCTGGACCGAATTCTGAACTCCAATATCTCGTTATTTCAAGAACTCAGCATCAAACAGCGTCTATAGAACTTAGTGCCATGGTCATGTCTAACGATGGAACAAGAATTCTATAGAGCGCCTTGTTGTGCAGAATGCGCTAGAGGGCACTAGTGAAGTGATTTCACCAATTTTCGAACATGAATAGTGTCTAATATCTTCATCCTAAACAGTTATGATGAAGTTGAACGTCATCCACAATACTTACGAAGCCTTTCCATGATGATAAGTGTAGATTGATGAAAAGTAGAATATTAATTTTAAGTTATTTTACTTTTTCGACACACTTAATATCACTCAAAAATGTTTGGAGCAAAATTCATTGTTACTTAACGTATAATATACGAACACTGTGGTAATAAAGTCATTCTTCGTTAATTAAACTGACTGACTATAGTAATTCTGAGATAATAAAGTTATTCTTCGTCAATTGACTGATTGATTCGTTAATGAAACTTTAATTAATAATACAAAAGGTAATAGTTTCATGAAATTGCTGAGAGCAAACACAAACATTAGACGAAGTAAAGCATTTAAATTGTTTTATTGCCTCTTTCGCGGGATTGTATTTTGATTGATTTATTTACATCAATATTTTAGTGCGCAGTATATATATATACATATATATATATATATATATATATATATATATATATATATATATATATATATATATATATATATATAAGATTCTTTCGTTACTTTATTTGCTTTTTCTAACATGTTTATACAAATAGTTTTGAATGTATTGAAATACATGCGGAAGAATATACTTCATTTTTATGTCAAAGTAGCGTTATACGTCAAAAGGTTCATTAGTAAAATGGCATTGACAGATTTGCTGATAAGCAAACACATGTCGTTCGTCTGCTCATCGAATTTGTCGAGTGTCGTCATTTATTGACGTGCGTTTTACTATAATCTCAATTTTTATATAATATCAAGATGGCATAAGCAGTAATTGTGTACAAATAGCTCGCATTTGCCGATGCTTGATTTTATTATCTTACTAAAATCTCGATTGTTTTGAAGCATGGTATAAATAGTGGTCAGCATCTCCTTGTCACCCTGTAGTATATATTAGGGTTTCATCATTTCGACATAAAATAAATATATGGATGCGGCTGCCTAATATCGTATCCTTTATCATATTCAATACGATATACGACATAATATTATGAGCATCTATAATTTAATGCAAAAGTATGTGTAATTATATAACTTATAAAATACGTATAACTAGTTTTTGCATTTAATTTCGTCCGCGTGGATAAAGAAAATTAATTCATATACTCTTGTTTTACATATTTTTATATTTATTATCTTTCTTTTAATATATTTTTTAAATTCACTATGGGCTTTTGCGTTGTATGTTTCATACTAAAGTATTTATTGTCTGTTATTATTTTACCAATTTACGTATCTAAGTATTAGAATTTAAGTTAATTTTTTTTAAATTTCGTCCTTCAAACGCTACTTTAATTTCCAGAAGACAGTTTAACAAACAGGATAACTTTAGATGAAATGAAGAAATGATTTCGTTTTGCTTATCAAAGTACGATGACTTGATTCCAACATTTAATCTTTATACATAAAAGAAGCATCCCGATATTCGACAAAAACATTTCTCGTAACCTCAAACCAATCTCATTGCTATCTCGAGCTGTGGCTTGAATTAAAATTTGCCTTTCGCAATGAAGAAATTTAAATAATGATATACGTAGTTGTGAGGGAAGGAAAAACATTATAAAGTATTATATTAAAAAATAAATATATCAATTTCTACATATTATATATATATATATATATATATATATATATATTTCTTTTTTTTTTAATGTATGAAACCTACTGGCATTTTTCAGGATACCGTTCGTCATTATAAATAATTAAGAGCAATATTACTCAATTTATTTAATTTCCTAAATAAATTGTAATTTGTTTCAAGAATGATTAAATATATATTAAATAATGTTAATATTAACACCGTCATCATTATAATTTTGTAAAAAATTATGAAATATTAAATTTAAATAATATACAGATTGTAATAAAATTTTCCTAAATTTTATTTAAAATATAAACTTTTATTTTCAATGAAACAGACTATAAAAATATAACATAATGTTTAGGAATTATATATATATATATATATATATGTGTATATATATATATATATATATATATATATATATGTGTGTATATATATATATATATATATAAATATATATATTAGGTTGACTAGTAAGTTTTTGGCCACAACTTCGAGACTTTTCTAGAAATCTTCTCGAAATTTCTAGAAGGTTTTACTGTAGGGTATAAATAGGCCAAAGTGCAGTCAGTTGACAACAATCAACGTCGAAGCTTTAAGAGAATTACATAAAAGATAATGGATTTAAATCCATATCAAATACGGATTCTATTACTTTCAACTGGGTTACGATGCCACAAATAATATATCCACGAGTGAGCCCACGGTGTCTTACGCGACGGCAAAGATTTGGCTCAGAAAGTTCAGGAATGAAGACTACGATCTTGAGGACGAACCTCGTACTGGGCGTTCTGTTGAATTGGACGTTCAACGATTACGACGCCTAATTGAGGAGGATCCTCGACTGACGACTCGTCAATTGGCCGATGAGCTATACTGCAGATATGGCACCATAGAAATACATTTGCACGAATTGGGAAAAGTTTCAGAATACGGTGTGTGGATACTCCACGAGATGTCATCATATCACCTTCAGTGCAGAGTTGATACTTGTCAGCAGTTCATGATATTGAAACATAACTTCGACTGGCTGAATCAGTTAGTAACTGGTGATGAGAAGTGGGTTACATTCGATAACCATACACGCAAACGTTGATGGCTGGCGGAAAAACAGGAGTTTTAGTATCCAAACCTGAAATAAGTTCCAAAAAGTGATTATCTGCTGCTGGTGGAATATCAGTGGCATTATTCATTAGGAGTTGCTAACATACGGATCTACAATTAATGTAGATATTTTCTATGAACAATTGAACTGATTAGCTAATAAATTGAGTAGTCACCAAGATCGAGTTTATTTTGTAGAAGATAATGCTAGACCAGGTATTGCAAAACGTACTCCTTATAAATTAGAGGAGCTCGGTTGGGTTCAACTCACTCATCCACCATATTAGCCGGACATTGTGCCCTCTGATTACTATTTATTCAGGGATCTAAGTAACAATTTATGTGAAAAAAATTCGGCGTTAAAGAAGATCTCCAAGACGACCTCGCACAGATGTTGAATCAAAGTTACCGGAATTAAAAATAAACAAGAAAGGCACATTGTCACTGCCAACTAGGTGGCGACAGGTAGTAAATAATAATGCTTCAAAACTTAAATTAAATTTAGTGTAACATATACATTTTTAATAAAAATTGTTGACAGCAATTCGGAGTTAACAACTTATTAGGCAACCCAATATATATAGGAGAAGATTTTTAAAAGACTAGTAATATTCTATCAAGGATTGGCCCATAAATTCAGACTAATTGCATTCTACAGAGGCAGTAGAATGCAATTAATATCTTTGAAGGTCGACATAGAGCAATCAGAAAATATCGATGCTGTAAAAGTTAGAACTCGTCAAAATGTTTAAGTTCTGAGATCATTATGATTTGTTTTGCCATTTGGCAGATAAGATCAGTGTATAACAGAGTCATTTTGGAGAAAAGTTACCTTTTTCTTACTTAATATTTAAAAAAAAAGCTGAGAAAGTTAGTTCATAAATTTGTAAATTAATTAGGCACATAATCAGGCACATAGTTTTTTAAGCATATTTTGCAACTTTTGACACAGTTTCCAAAAAAAAATTGTTGGATATTGAAGCAAATTTCGCGAAATAATTATATCTCAATATATACAAAAAAAGTATTGCTTATACGATCAGTACAAAAAAAAACAAATTTTGCATAAGAAAACGGTACAGCGATGGCTTTAAAATAAATAATGGTATTGTCTTGTATCTTTAAAAATTGTCACAAGAAACAAATTAAAGGTTTTGTGAAAATTATTTTCAAATTTCCTAATTTTATAAAACATTCAATTTCAAGTTATATTTATGCCAGTGCGCCATATTTACAATAAGTGAAAATAACTTTATGAAATGTGGCCCGTGCTTGACTTTCACCGGTCAAAAAGAAACCATAACTGCATTTTGTTTTATACACTTATTTATATAGTATTTACGGTTAGCAATTTTCCAGTGACGCTGAAATAGATGTCTCTTTTTTACTGGCTGAGAGTCTAATTAGAAATTTTTATGTTTCTAACTTTAGTTATTTCGAAATTACAATCCGCCCCTTTTTCATATATTTAGGGGTTGAGTTTCAAAGATTCTTTCTTGGTAAGTAGCTAGGAGTTCAAAGAAATACATGTGCCCTTTTAAGTAGGCTTTATATTTCTGGATTAGTCATTGAGTGAATGGTAATAATGACATAATGTCACATTTTAATTACATTTATTTATTCCACGTTTTACATATCGGTATTAATTTTACATCTGACAACTCACAGTTAAATTTGTAAATTATATTTTAATTAAAAGTAATTTTTTTCAAAAAAGAGAAATATATAAAAACACTAGCATGCAAAATCATAAACCACCGCAGGAAATATTTTGCCGCATATAACTCGATTTTAAAGTATTAATTCAACCAAATTGACCCGTCGCAAGCAGATGGAGTGACCAGGCAAGCGGAAATGAGATTAGGGCCGTTATTGTAAACATTCCCGGCTACCTGTTTGACCTATAAGACCGCTTGCCAATAGTAGCTCCCGATTATAATTTAATACAACCCGTGGAATATTGTGTCGATATATGACTACAGCTTTATATTCCAGTCAGATATTTTTTCCTTGGTATAGATATAAGTTTTTAATAGGAAAGTTCGTTATATGATTAATATATTCCAGTATCAAGTATGATTAACTTTTTTTGTGTTTCAAGTGTAGTAAACGTAAAATATAAAAAAGAAGACAACAAATAAGTACATCTAAACTTGTAAAATGGTCTGAATCCAATTCAACCTAATGTGTTAATAAAAATATTTATGTTTTCTGTAACAATTATGCACGTATAATACAGAGGTCATTTAAAAATATTATGTGAAAGTTATAAGAAATTTTGAAAATTTTACTGTCTTATAATAAAATATTTTTATGATAGTTTACCTAGTTTAGAGAACCTTTTGACATAATTAGTACATTTAGAGCTTTTCACAATGTTCACCACTGTGAAAAAAAATTTCCTTGCCAATTTAAAAAAAAAATTGTTACATGATTAATATTTTGTCATAAGAGAATTGCAGTATATTTATATGTATAATATGATTATTACATTTTATCATCAAAAATTAAACGTGATTTTAGTTAAAACCCATTTATTTCAAGATTAAAATACTTATGTGTTAATAATGACCTTTGTCAAATAAACTTTCTTATATTACCTTCAAGTGTTTCGCTGTACCATAGTGCTTACTTTATGGTCTTTCGCGTAATTCAATATTTTTTGTCTTGCTTAATACACAACTGGAATCAGGAAGGTTAATAATTTGTAGAAAACGAAAAATACAATTACATAAAAAAAGTATTTGAATATATTTATCCGAATAGATTTAACGGTTTTACATTATATATATGTGTGTATATATATATATATATATATATATATATATATATATATATATATATGTATATATATATATATATATATATATATATATAAATATATATATATATATACATATATATATATAAATATTATTATTTTAATCTAACACAGATGTAAACGACAAACACAATGCAAAAGGCATGAATGCTCAAAGTATTCTCAAGGATAATTAAAATTGATCAATCAAGACATATTTCGAATCCATTCCTAAGGATATGTTTACTGATAGAAATACTTTTGATGCCTTTTGTAATTAAAATCGATATTTCAAACGGTATTCGCTGCTAAGATCTTTGTGCGACAACGATATCTCTCTACAATCGCGAGACGCCGCCGAGAGCGTGGAAATGAATGGAGAAAGATTATCCAACAAACGAAATGTATAATCCTCTGCCTCGTCCCGACCCCGCATTATTTATTTGTATAATTAATAATTCCTCTCAGCACACTTTCTTTGTTTTATGCAGAGCCTCGCTTTAAAAACAAAAATTATGTGATGGACTTGGAAATGTTAAAATTATTATGTTTTTGTATTGTGGAATATAACTTAGTGAAAAAAAACCTCGTCTACACATAAAAATATGTGTAGACGAGGTTTTTTTTTTCACTAAGTTAGCTTACCTTAATGTAATAAATTACACACTTGAACTTATTTTAAATATTAAAAATGAAATTTTTAATTGAGTATCGTTTGTTATTTGTCCAGTAATCTAAAACAATCTTAATAATATTCTGAATTTTATGTAAATTAGTTGTGATAGGGGGAAAATAAATGAAATACAATTTAAAAAAAACCTGTAGAACATACGTATTAAAATTAATTTGCCTATGTGAATAACTATTATGTTGAAAACTAACTGAAGATCGGCGGGTCTGACGTTAAGAAAAACGAATAAAAATCTCATATGTTTTAAAAATATGATAAACTAAACACTTTTGCGATTTATAACCAAAATCGAGAAATAAAACAAGGTAAAACTGAAATGTCCTAATGATACATACATTCGCTAATATTCTTATATTCCTAATTAATATATATATATATATATATATATATATATATATATATATACATATACATATATATATATATATATATATATATATATATATATATATATATATATATATATATATATCATTCTAATACAAAAATATTAAATAGATAATAAAATTTATTTTCTTATGAATTTTTTTTAAATACAAGGTTATTAATTTGCTGGATTGGTAATTAAATAAAAGATTATTATTTTCATGTTCTCTCCAAAAGAATGCAATTTTTATTCTTGTAACGCTGAGGTCAACACCATATGAACTTTACCGATCTCAATTTTCTGAACTTAATCAAATAGTAATATTAATCGCTTTCAGAGTAGGGCAAGAGGCTATAGACACAACGAAACTATCTTAAGGTTAAATTAAGTTCAATCAGTTCATTATTAAATAAAAATATCACATACGTTTCATAATTACTATGAATTTTTCATACTTTATTCAAACAATCCTATTTGGTCTATATTTTATAGACATTTTTAAAATTTTGACGATTTTCATGGCTGAAATTATAACACTGAAAATTATAAAAGGAAAAAAAAATTTTTTTTCATGACCAAATAATGTCAAGAACTAACTTGTGTATCGTCCAAGACCATATTTTTTTGATAAGCTTTGAATGTCACTCGATATATCAGTTCAAAAACTCAAAATTACATAAATTTTATATGAATTCGAAATTATACTCAATTTTATTAAACACTATTAGAAACAATTATTTGTATTTAACTGCAAACTAGGATATGTTCGAAATCTTCAATATTAATGTGACATATTTTTAATTATTTTTAATATCAAAATCAGGTGAATTTTACCAAAGACGTTAACGCAAATCACCATTCCTTTATAAAAGTAAGAAAAGCTGATAGCTCATGGAAAGTTTTTTGTTTTCTGTTTTGTAATATATGAAAAATTGAGTCACAAGGAATTGTGGAAACTATAAATTTAAATAATATCTACCTTCTTTACTTGTCTGTCGAGTAAGAACAAGAAGTATATCACCATTATTATATTAAATCACCATTATATGTTAGATTGATTGTCTTCGATGTCAGATAAATATTTGGAAATTATGAAAACAGTATCAAGCATTACCCATTATACATTAGTAAGATAATTTATTCTATTCATACATTTTCACATAATTAATTACGTTTATTAGTACATATGTGTTAATAAACGTACACATCACAACAAGCATAAACTTTGTCCCTACTTCGGAGAAAGTTTAATGAGCGATGATAATATAAATAAATTAAATTGTTTGTAGCCCTAGGGCACACCTAGGACTACGAACAAATTACTTTATTTATTTTATCAAGGAGTCAAAGGAAAATTTTCCAAATGTTATACTCGCCTGTTGTTTCTAAGCGAGTATATCATAAAATCCAACAATATACGAGTACATGTAACTAAAATCCAAACCAAACACTATCCGAGTTCCCCCCGCAACGTGACTTGAAATTTTAATTTGGCTTTCATTAAAACGGTGCTTTAAGTAATTTAGTTGTTCGTAAAATTTCATAGAGTAATTATCTATTGGCATAATTTCATCCAAAAAATTAATTAAAAGGAGGCCCGATTTGATTCGGAAAAAGTTTTAGATCTTGTAATATTGATAGCATAGAAGTTATTATATCTTTGCAACGGAAAAATGTTTAGGGAAACTTTTTCATCAAAATAAAAGATAGTGGGAATTTTAAGTTATTTTCATATGATATAATACTAAATATGTCACCTTACATAAATATAAATATGTCTATTTGGTTTGTGTCTATATTAAAATGAGTTTTTAAAAAAGACCGATAAATAAGTACAATCGACCACAATACTTCAATTTACAGTAGGAATGTAAAATTAAAACTCGACAAAGAATATATTTTCTAATCGTCATATCGTTCGCTTTTTGATTTCTTAATGGAAATATTTGAAAAAGCAAAAATTTTCAATATTCTGAATATCAGTTTGGCAAAGGAGACATATCCGTTGCAATAGAAGGAAAAGAAAAACCATTATGTGATTAGGTTGTAGTTCTCCCGTCGGTTTTATTTATGTTTAAAAATACTATCATGAGAAAAAAACGGCCCGTTTTAAAAAATAAATTGCTTACAGAAAATCTTTTTGTTGATATTCAAAAAATTATTTTGCACATTTGCATTATATTGAAATAATTAAAAATCTACTAAAAATATTTTTTACACCCACACTCACCCACGGATACAAAATCTTTGTACGAAACACTAGAGCATACTGACATATATGTGCATATGTATATATATAATATATATATATATATATATATATATATATATATATATATATACATGTGTGTGTGTGTGTGTGTGTACATGTATTCGTACATATATACTTAGAATTTTATTTATGGTATTATAAAATACCATAAATAAAATTCTATGTAAATATATAGTTCCAGAGATATTGCTAAAATGTCCACAAATTTAAACAAACATTTTCACGTAGAAGCTTGAAAATAGGATAAAGCGTATTAAACCACATATATCCATTACGTATATGACTTTATTTGGAAAAACATCTAATATGGATTCCATAACTTTACACGTATTGCACTTACACAGAAGGGGCTCAGCTCCAGCTTCAGATCATTTCTGCAACATTCGATAACCAATAAAATAATGGTTGAAATCCGAAATTTGCAAGATCAATCAAACTTAAATGACGGGGTGTTAATAGAAATGCCATGTACTATTAAATATATATAATACATACCCTAAATATGTGTGGAAACTAAAAGTGTTTCGCTTCAATCTGTAAGGAAAGGTAATAAAATTTGTAAATAAAATCTAAGCAATTCAATTACAATTATTTGTTAAAGTATTGTTGAATATTGTAGAGTTTTTAAGGATTATATAATTACCAATTAAATGAAACTACGTGATGTAGTATTATTTCTATTTTCTTTAATATATTTACCACGACCTAGGTGTCGTTGTGTTACAACACCTTCAGGTGGGCCGTTAGCAAAGTTAAGTTACGAAACCTAGGTCGTGGTAAAGAACTTAAAAAAAATAGAAATAATGCTACATCACGTAGTTTCATTTAATTGTGAATAATGAATTTCTACAAAATTAACGCCAAATATATTCAATAGATAATATAATTACAAACCTGTTCATTTTATAAAATTATTTCAGCGGATATTTTCATTACTGATAATTTGATATCTTCTGTGAATACAATTTTAATGAATTACAAAACGTGAATATTTCAAACTATATTTATTCCAGGTAACGTTACGTACCTCTCTATATTTGTAAGAGGCCACTGTGAGGATATAAAGAACAGGAGTAAGATTATCCGACAAACGAAATTTATGAACTTCCGCTCCATCCTGACCCTACATTATTTATTTTAATAACTTACAACCGCTTCAAGTAAACTTTTTTTGTTTACGGACGAGTTTCGTTAAAATGACGGTTTTTAGAGAATTATATTGTGTGAGGATTTTAAAATCCTTGTTTAAATTTTAACAATTAAATGATTTACATCATTACAGGCGTATATACTGCATATATATATATACACACACACACACACATATATATATATATATATATATATATATATATATATATATGTATGTATATATACGTATATATAATCATCAATATTTTAAATTAATTTATTACAGTGATAGAAATGTTTGATATTTGTTGAACAGAATACTAATTCAGTCCTATCAACCATAGACTTCATCTGTCCCATATAGACTAAACACTTAATTTAAATTCGTTCTGTGATACATCAGTGGTATTTTCGTATGGTTTGTACCTCATTGGTATTTTTGTAACGGCTGTAATAACTAATAGTAAGTAACTAATATTTGTCAATAATACTGAGAGAGAACAACTTTATTTCAAGTTTTGTCGCCATTTGTTGCTTACGTGATGCTTCATAATACTCCAGAAGCCAAAAAATAGATGATTTTGTGAATTTTAATGTAAAAAACACACAAATTATCTTTTACTATTTTTTAAAGTTAATTGTTGACTGTTGAATACGCTAGGTACAAATTTTTATTTACATTAAATAAAGAAAGTTTTATACGTTTTTTATTACAACTTGTTGAATTGCTTGAATCTGCGTGGTTGCCACAGTTTTACTATATGTTATTATAGCGATATACCCATATTATAATTATTAAAATTAAACAGTACAAAAAGAAACCTACATGAAAATAAGTATGGCACTCAAATTTTAACCTATTTTTTTAATTTAATCCACTAAAAAAATTAAATAACAAGTAAGATATTTTATTCTGGCAGAAGTTACAAATAATTTAAATTAAATTTCTATTATTATTGGCTTCATTAAAATTGATGCATTAATTTTGGAAATATTATGGCTCTCGTAGCATTTGTAAAACATATTTTTAGATAAAAGTGATTATAATTTTGAACACTTAAAGTTTGTTACTCAATTTAACCAGCAAATCCTGGACCATAAAAGATGTATTTCTGTTCATCTGATTGTTACAGTAATTTTTTTATCATCAAGGTTTGTAAACATATTACATTTTACATCTAATTATCGCTTGCCATGACTACGATTACTTTATGAAAGTGCTAAAATTACTCATAAAAGGTACACGACTATTCCAACAAGGTTTATATACCTCAAAAATATATAATTAACTGAATAAATGAGATCTATTACAAAAGAAATAACAAAATTAAATAATAGTATAAAAGCGATTGCTCACAATAAAAACAAATTTAATTTAAGTAATATTGTGAAAACGATGGCTTACGACATTAACCGATTTAATTTAAATAATAGTAAAAAAAGCAATGGCTCACAACATTAACATATTTAATTTAAGTAATAGCATAATAACGATGGCTTGCAACATTAACTGATTTAATTTAAGTAATCGTATAAAAACAATAGCTTACAACATTAACCGATTTGAGTTAAGTAATAGTAAAAAAGCAATGGCTCACAACATTAACCGATTTAATTTAAGTAATAGTAAGAAAGCAATGGCTCACACCATTAACAAATTTAATTTAAGTAATAGCATAAAAACGATGGCTTACAACATTAACCAATTTAATTTAAGTAATTGTATTAAAGTGATGGCTTACAATATTAACCGATTTAATTTAAGTAATAGTAAAAAAGCGATGGCTCACAATGTTACCAAATTTAATTTAAGTAATAGTGTGAAAACGATGGCTTGCAATATTAACCGATTTAATTTAAGTAATAGTAAAAAAGCAATGGCTTACAACATTAACCGATTTAATTTAAGTAATAGTAAAGAAGCAATGGCTCACAACATTAACATATTTAAGTAATAGCATAAAAACGATGGCTTACAATATTAACCGATTTAATTTAAGTAATTGCATTAAAGCGATGGCTTACAATATTAACCAATTTAATTTATGTAATATTATAAAAGCAATGGCTTACAACTTTAACCGATTTAATTTAAGTAATAGTAAAGAAGCAATGGCTCACAACATTAACATATTTAAGTAATATCATAAAAACGATGGCTTACAACATTGACCAATTTAATTTAAGTAATATTATAAAAGCGATGGTTTATAACATTAACAGATTTAATTTATGTAATAGTACAAAAGCGATGGTTACAATATTAATGGATTCAAAGGAATCAAGGAAACTACTACTACTAGCCAACGCCCACCCTTGGCTGTCGAGCCATTTGGTGGCGCGCCGACCAGTATAGATGAACATCTTTGAATGGGTCATCATCGTCCCCCTGGCGGTTGATTCCACTGCAATCCGGCAGGTGATCCGCATTCATTAAATCGTGTCCGCACAGGGGACATTCAGAGGTTGGGAGAACATCAATGCGGTGTAGGTGTGCTGCGAGGTAGTCATGGCCAGTCTGCATTCTGAACCTGGCTACGCTCACAGCTCGTGGTAGTTTGTGGTCAATGGGTCCGATGGTGACCAGACTTTCCCATTTTTTCCCTACGGAAAGCTGTGTGAGGTGTTGCCTGCCTGTCCGGTCAATAGCCTTGTTGATGATGGCCCTCATGCTCTGTAGCGAGGGCATACAGGCAGGTTGAGCCATGGACGCGCCCCTTTTGGCCGAGATGTCTGCCCTCTCGTTTCCAAAGATGTCGACATGGCTAGGGATCCATTGCAATATGAGGTGTCATCCCCTATTTACCAGAAGTTCTAGGGCTTTTCTGGTCTCCATCGTTCTCTTGCAGTCTGTTTACGTATTGCGGGACAGGTTTTGGATAGCCGCTTGTGAGTCGACGAAGAAGACTGCTTTAGGTGTTGGGGCTATTTTGTTTAGTTCAGCTGCTGCCGCTTGTACAGCTGCTATTTCTCCATCGTAGTTGCTTGAGGAATCAAGGAAACGGAAGAGATTAAAAGAAAGGGTACGTGTGACAAGAAGAAAAATCTTTACATATTCTCATAAATATCTGGAAATATAGGGAAAGGTTCGATTTTCAATTTGAATAAGAGAATTAAATAAAGGAGGATTAGACGGAGGTCGATCAAAACCCAATGTCAAGACGGTTCATATCACAGATCTGACACAACTCGAGAAGTCAAGAACAATTAAGGCCAAGCCAGAAGTACATATAGGATGACACCAAAGGTAAACTATAGACCGTCACTTGACGTAAATCATATTGACACTGCTTTGCGCAGGACCAATTTTTTAACTAAAAAAGATCAAAAAAACTTTGAGAATTTGAAAATTTTTAGGATTCCCTTTATTCGATTGGCAGAGTTCAGAATGTACCTGAATTTAATTTATTTTATGGATTATTTGTATTTTTTAAGCTTAAACAAGCATTTTTACCTAAATTTAGGAAAATTCCATTCAATTGAAAACAGCGTAAAATACTGCTACATGTTGTTATAATGCTACATATTTTCTGAACAATATTATAAAATGCTCGAGAGAAATAATTGCCGCAAATGTAAGTACAATTTTTATACAAAATTACGATATTAAAGCATAATATATGAAAATTATTAGGTCCTGATTTTTTCGATTGGTAAAAGTTTGGATCCTAAACTTACACGTGTCAAGTCATCCGCCTCTAAACATCGCTTTTCACGCCCCCGCTCCTGTTTGTGCGAAAGTCTACCAGACCGGTTTGCCCTAAGGCGATTCCGACCGAACGCTTTATTTTCGAAGCACGGAGTACAAGGTACTCGAAGTTTATTTTCATATACATACATAAGAATATATATCCATGTTCGAGAGATAACAGTTCGAAATTTGGCAATACAGTCTCCTCAGTATTGGTATAGTAACCACAATCCGACTCCCAGCGTCTTTATCGTATTGATGTGGTTTAAATATTTTAAGATATTATGAGAAAGAGAAAATGTTGACAACCGCATAAGCGAGATTTAGTCACGTTCCATTTTAAAGATTAGGTTTTCTATATACATATATGTATATATATATATATATATATATATATATATATATATATATATATATATATATATATATATATATATTTATATATTTCGCAATAGTATTGATATACTATCATTAAAAATCATGTTATGGATAAAAGGACACTTAGATATAAGACAAGATACAAAACAAATTTTACATTTTTTATTTCATTTTCCTTGGGTTTAGATCCTTTCAAGATCGCAATAAGGATGAGGATTAAGTAAATAATATGCCTAGCAGTATATATAAACAGATGAAAGTATTTGTAGTTTGCAGTCACTGTATTCTGTAGCATATGAATTAGGCTAAACCCGTGGTAATAGGCTAAACCCGACACTGTATTCTGTAGCATATGAAAAGGCTAAGGCGTTGACTAAAAAGGAAGCAAATTACAAGTTAAGACTTGCTCAGATCAGCGTTAGATGTACAAAAAGTTTTTAAGATATCGAAAATGAAACCAATTAAAAAGTCTGTAATTTATTAATTGTTCTTTAAAATAATCTCCGCGATGTTCTATGCACCGGTTAATTCGATGGGACCACTGGATGAAGTAGTCGATCCACTCTTCCACAAAATTTTCAAAAGCTGTCACTGCTTCTTCGGTGTCCGTAAATTTAATTTCTTGCAATTTGGTTATTTTTGGGAATAAATAGAAATTGCACCATGCTGGATAAGGGTTTTATGGCAGATGAATCATAATTACTACACACGACTTAGTCAAATGTCGTGTCATTCGATTTTGAATTTTTTTTAAATTTGCGACGTCAATTAACAATCAGTTGTGATGAAAAACTACAAACCTTCCAGATGCTTAAAAGTTAAATGTAGGACTAATGCCTAAACTTGCTCAGATCTATTGATAGAATACTCTGATGAGTCTTTATCATCAACCGCACAGTAGTGATGAAGCCTCAGTCGCTGTTGAGGGATGGTCTTCACGCAAGTCATCGTTGAGAATGGAATGACCATGTTGGAACTCATTAAATAAATTATTCTGACTTGTCTTGACGTGATGCACACAATTTAAAAATAACCGTCAATTTGTAAAACAAGTGACAAATTAAAGAGTTCTACAAATGACCGGTTTGTGTTACCTCGTATTCCCTGTATCGTAAGAGTTTTTAATTTAAACACAACATTGAGCTAAATGGTTTAGTAGTACTACTAAAACACTAGAATTTTTTCAGCCATTGTAAGCAGACGTTAAATTTTTGGTATATCTAGGATATCAGATGCTTTAAAAATTTAACTAAACTCAATCATGTTCTGTTGTATATATCTTATTTATGACAATACAGACAGAAATTTAAAACTGTTGAAATTATCTCTTCATCTCTGCCCAGCTACGCTTAGTCGAAGAACATAGAATATGTAATGCAATATCAACAAAGTTTATTGGTTATGCCATCAACTTGTCAAGATTCATATGACATTGTTAGCTTTTAAATTTTAAGAACAAAGAATTTAAATGGATTGGATATATTTGATTCCAGACTTTGTCCGTGATTTGACTTGCATTGAACTTTCAATAATTACTAGGAAAGAAAAAGAAAACTTCTGAAAATTCAAATTTTCAAAATTATAATAATATTTGCTTGCATGTGTATGAGATGGAATGAAGAAGAAATTACCGAGCTAATTTTACCACTTCCCATAATTTTGATTTATTGAATTTATATGTGGTGAAACCTACTAGTAGTATGAAACCTGGATAACACGAGTGCATACTTATATTTTTTTATTATTCACTTAATTATTACTAATTCCATAACTGTGCATAGTCAAATTTCTATTCGATTATGAAATCTGTATAAATAATTAAAAATTATAAATAAATTGAACAAATTTGATATAACTTTACAAAATCAACGCACAAAAGTAATACACTTTTATCTAATGTTACATTTTGTATGGATGTCTCAAAGAAATCCACGTATAATTTTAAAATAGCTATTAAACATTGTGAAATCAGAAAATTTGGTTATATACTTTAATTAAATGATCGAAAACAATAGTCATGGTTGTTTTTGATCTCCTATAATGGATAAGGGGAACAAATTTTGCCTTGAGTGTTTTATACATTATTGGCACTAATAAACACAAGGTTTAAGAGAAGAAACTGAAAATAAGCGACCAAATTCTCACAAGAGAAGTATTGTCAAGTTTTGTTACTTGAATTTGATTTTTGGCGTTATTGAATAGACCAATAAGATTTTAAAAACGAGTTTGGGTTTTTTCTAGTAAGGTTGCAAAAAGTTACAAAATATGCTTACGTTTGCTTGATTAAAGACAGTAAGTACAAAGCTTTCAATTTCGTTATATGAAAAAAAATTATTTTAAATTAACATAAAATGTTGTCACTTCTACTTAATGTTTATCAACTATTATTAAAACCTAACTTTGACTAGTCGAAGTAGTTAGTATCTTATAATGATAAGTGGGCACACGCAAACGCTAATGGTTTAGTGTAGAACAAATAAGAGTTTAAAAAGTCATACCTGAATTAAGTTCACTACCTAATAGTTTTAAAAAAGTACAATATTTTAATCGATGTTGCACAAATGCACAATTGAATCAAGTAATTTCTTTTAAATTTCACTATGACTTTCAAACAATTTGATCTTACTTAATCTATTGCCTTACATTAGTCCAAGATTTTGGAAAAATTAGAAGTTCACATTTCAAAATATTACATAGAAACCTATAGCAAATAGACAAATCTGTATAATTTTCAGCCGAATTTTAAAAAATAATTAATTCAAAACTCATAACTAAAATCATTTATTTCAACTTACATACATTATAATATACTAAATGTTCGCCCCATCATCTACCTATGTTGACGTTGCGTAACGACAAATTTGTTTTCATGATAATGTCAAAACGAAATCAAAATATTAATAAAATTCTAATTATTCGAATGGGATACAGTCGGGTACCAAGTCATTACAGTTACCATATGGCAGCTGCCTCTCTCTTTCACTCTCTCTGACAATTCGAAACATCTAAGCTCTGTTTCAGAGTTTAATGCGCTGTTAACATTTTACTATTGGCGTCTGTAAAACTTTACATTTAAATTTTAAATTGAGACCAAGTTGGGAATTTTTAAGTGTAGAAATAATTAATCGTTTTTAAAGCGCTTTGGGCGAGTGGTATTCTGTTATTCAAATATATTCTCAACTTGCTCTCGTGTAAGTCTGCCTCGCCAATTTGTTACTTTGGCTGTACTAATTTATACTAGAATATTTATATTGCTATTTGCTTTCAACATTACGACTTTCTTCGAAAGAGCGAAATGCTTATTCTTCTTTACTTTACAAACTTTACTTAGAATCATAATTCCTTGCGAAACTCATTTTATTTCATTCGCTATTTTAAACATTAAATCGTTGATTTAATCTTCAAGTCTTTAAACTTTTACATAGAGTATAGACAAATTTCAAGTTTTCATTCGGCAAAATACTAAAAACATATAAGATATGCTATATGAGTAAGAAACTTATTAGCATAACTTTGAACTTGTTCAGTGCTACGCTCATTAACCAAATACAATTTTCATTTTTAACTTTCATCAATAGAGTTTACGTTTTACATTAAAATGAAAGAAAATGAAAGTGGAATGATTTAATCGATCTTCCATTACTCATGTAACATTATCGATGTCAGTAGTGATTGTGGGATAAAAATATTTCATATTTGCCTTTTAAAAATATACTCAATGATCAATGAATAATTTGACGTAAATTTATATAATTATATCAATTTCTGTCTTAATTAATTACATCTTAATCATCATACCAATTGGGCTATGAAAAATTACGTGCCAATTATATATATATATATATATATATATATATATATATATATATATATATATATATATATATATACGTATGTATATATTTCTCATTTTCTATAACATAAAAATATTTTTACTGATTTGGTAACTTATATTAGTGTTAAACTTTATTTACAACAGTTTCATCTTGATTCTTGCTTTAAATGCATACGTTGATGCACATATAAGGTTTCGTGTTTTATGCAGTAAGAAAAAAATGGAACTTATATTATATTTCTCACCTGGCCATCTCTGTCCGACACAGCTATTATTTTCGGATCTCTGTATACATTGTTTCGCAATCGGCGCACCACTTGTACATTAGTAAACAAATGGTGCACCGATTGCGAAATGATGCGCGTATACGGTGCAAAACGGGTGTACGAGTGTACTGACGATGGTAAGATTGTACGGAAGAAAGAAAATTCACTACGGTCCGATGGTCCTATCTCATATAGCTCACTTTAATAAACCTTCTCAAGTTAGTTACATTCATACAAAACTAAAAATTGGGAAACAAACTTATTTAGATAAGTAAATAAATAGATAAGCAATTCTCCAATAGACCTGTGATTCGCATAATTAGGAAACGATTCCAGGTAAGCAGGAACTGAGTAAAACGGGAATGAAAAATGGCTTGCGTCAATATTAAGCGGCTGCTCAGGAAAGACGTCGAAAATTGTCCGCTGGCAACATTCGCCCCGGAAATGACGAATGGAATATGGAAATTGGTCTTCGCTACGGGGACATAAGTCCGTTTCCGACAAACTTATTAAGCTTGTATAACTCGTTAACTACATATGTTCCATAAGTGGACATACGAGTTTTGTTGTTGGTAAGTTCTGGGTGAAGTACAGCCATTTCGGTTTTGAGTTATGAATCCAAAAATAGTATTGTAAGGTAATCTTTTGAAAAAATTTTATCCATCCAAACTTTGCATTAGTGACTTTATATAAATTGTGTCTGATCAATTTAGAGTGGATTCCAATATACGTAAATTAGATGGTTCTACGTAAAAAAATAAGATGATTTTGCTCTCTTTATAACCTCTGAATAATAAAGAATAAAATGAAACATAGACAATCAAAACCGCTTAAACAAGAACAGAACTTACAACCAATATTTATGTGAAAGTTTAAACATATCATAGTACAAAACTTTTTTTAAATTTGTAATTGCAAACATTTCAATTTGTATGTAAATTATTTTAAACATTTCACAGTACGATATGTCATTCGAGTAGTCAATTATACGAATTATTTGAGGTTTTTAAATTTAATAGTTCTAAAAACATACCCCAAAATGACTTATTAAGTATTATAAGTATTGGTAAATATCAAATTATCAGTAACCCGGAGAGTATCAATTCGGTTACTCAAGTTGATATTCAATTCCGGTATTCAGGTATGGTATATTATAAATGGTATCTCCGATTATGAAGCTCATAATTTTTGTCGTCCAAAAGATATCTAACTTTATATTAAAGAGACTAAGTGTTTGTGTTTTTAAGATTTCATTAACCTTAAAAACAATTCATTAATTTCAGTTGGAATTGTTATTAATGTTTGACGTTAAAAATCGACTTAAATATGGACACCAGAGTTATAAATTCAGATATACTTGTCGTTCTTCAATTTATACATAGCACAGAAGTTTAGATAATAATCCAAACATCTGCGCAACAAAATTCATACATCTAAAAATTATCAAGTTATAAATACTTTAACCTAATTTCAAACCTCCCATAATTAACAAATAAAAAAGTTATCCAGTAATAATAACTACCAAAGAAATTAAAATGTGTTTTGATACTTATTAGCTCCCAATGAGATTACGCGAGAAACCCCATTTTGAAAGTTAGAAAAAAAATAGCACTTCGTGTAACATTTTATTTGTAATTTCATTAGAAAAACGTTTTTATCATTTCAAATTTTAGATTGAAGTAAATTATATTTTTTTACATCTTGTCTTCAGTGATCTATAAGTAATTTATTAAACACGTTTTCGATAAATTTAAACATAAATACATTACATAAAATTACAGAAGTATTTAATATAAGCTGCCAATAATATTTCACTAAATTGTCTACATAAGTATATATATATATATATGTGTGTGTGTGTGTGTGTGTGTGTATATATATATATATATATATATATATATGTGTGTGTGTGTGTGTGTGTGTATATATATATATATATATATATATATATATATATATATATATGTGTGTGTGTGTGTGTGTGTGTCTCGAATATTGATTGCAAAACTCAATTGTATTCAGCTTCCTGTGAAAGAAGTTTAAGCTTCATTGGATTATTTGATTATCGTTGATGAACAAAAACATGTATAACGACTATATATTTATTTTCAAATTTACATAAAATAGGTAGGAATACAGCTATCACAGGCCTAAATTGGTACTTTCACTATTTTCTTATAATGTAATGAATTATTATAAGGTTAGGCAAAGTGTGTCTTATTAAGAATATGTTACATAATTATATAATAATATTTATTGAAAAATATCAACATAATAAATTTGATAAATTTCGAGTCTATATGGCAGTTCTTTTTCCCCTTCGCCGTTGTATTTCTCGCGCATTGCAATTTGTTGTCGCCATAATTCTAATAAGTTATACGTTGTTTATAAATTCTTTTACAGAATTGTTACAGTTCCTTCCTTTTTTTTGTATTGTAAGATAATTTAAAAGATATTTGAAAAAAGGAAAATGGTTCTGAATTTTTTAAATATACGATGTAGTTTAAATATGCTGAGACCGTTGGCTACATATTCCGACTTTAAAGTCTTCTTCTCATTTAATAGGTTGTAATTATTTTTGGAAACTTCGACATAAAAATTTACAACCCTACTTGTACACAAATATAAATAAAATTTAAAAAAATGTAATATGCTTAAGATCACACAGCAGAAGAGAAAACTTTGAACTGTGAAAAATGAAATTTTAAAACCAGGTAAAATAAGAAATTAAATTTAATTAATAATATTATAATAGAAATTACCTACTAATTCATAAAAATACACTCAACTAATTTATAAAAGTTAGGCATACAAAATACACCGCATAATAAATAAACTAATTTTGCTTAAAAGGGAAAAGATACGTCTTCTTTATAAACATGGACTTTAGGTACTGAGTATACCTGAGGGCGAGGAAAGGTAGTTTCTATTAATAAATAAAATTGTTATAAAAAAATAATACACAAATGATTTTTTCCATTAAAACATATTTAGGATACGGACACGATTAAAATACATAACGACTGATGGGAAATCAAATAAATCTGAAATTAAAACAGTGCTTTTGACATGAATTCAATAAAGAAATATTACTTCCTAAAGTAAAATCAAAGAAGAAGAAAAAACACAAGCATCAAGATTCGAACTCTAATTTCCGTCGCGTTCCGTATGCTTTATCGCTGCGCCAAACACTCGTTAGGCTTTATGACGAAATAAAAATGTACTTATTGAATCGACTCTACTCGTTCGAGCACACTTAAATATGGACACCAGAGTTGTAAATTCATGTGTACTTGTTTTCCTTTTAATATGCATATAGCACAGATGTTTAGATAATAATCCAAACATCTGCGTAACTAAGTTCACACATCTAAAAATTATCATGTTATAAAAACTTTAAACTAATTTCAAACCTTCCATAATTAAATAAAAAAGTTATCCAGTAATAATAACCACCAAAGAAATTAAAATGTGTTCTGATACTTGCCAGCTAGATTAGGCTAGTTAACCCATTTTGAAAGTTAGAAAAAAAATAGAACTTCGTTTAACATTTTATTTGTAACTTCATTAGAAAAACGTTTATATCATTTTAAATTTTAGATTAAAGTAAATTATATTTTTTACATCTTGTCTTCAGTGTGTCAAAAAGTTGTCGATTAAATTAATTCGTTAGGGGTTATGACGAAATAAAAATGTACTTATTGAATCGACTTTACTCGTTCGGGCGCACTTGGCGTAGCGTGCATATATAACGAGTATACCTGAAATTTAACCGTTCAGATATACTCGGCCTGCCGCCGAATATACACAAAATCGCAAATGGTAAGGAGAAAATGAATAGGAGAAGCTCATTAAAAATTGTTGGACAAAGAAGCCAAAAGAAATTTTCGCTTCAAAAATCTTTCTTTTCCTAGTGACGCTCCACCTTAACATGATAACTACTGCATCATAACTATTCTATAGATCACAGAAAACTAGTTTGCGATACCTAATATTTATGAAAAATATTTTTAGATACTACAGAATAAAAATGGACTTTATAGAAGAATAAGACTTTTCTTTAATACATAAACTTATAAGTAGACTATTATAAGGATACCAAAATGAAATCGTTACTTCCAAAGATTACATTTCCAAATTAAATAAAATGTTCATGTAATCTGAAATATTATTAAATACTGAAGCACCACGCTCGTCTCGATCATTGCTTGTCTTAACTTCAAAGAACACTTCAATTTCATTACAAAGAGAAACAAAAAGAAAATTTGAAGTTTGGAAAACGTTTATTTCGAGGTCTCATATTCATTCAATCGCCTATCCATCGAGGCTTTGTCAAATAGCCGTTTAAAATTCATGACGCAACCGAGTGGCACTATTTAAATGTAAATACAGTATCACGAACTCGACAAGAAGTGTATTTTAAAACAGTACGTATTTAACTTTACATAATTTATAATCTCAGTTGTGACACTTAAACTGGAATTTACAAGATAAATTATCCTTTGTGTTATTGGTATCCCATTTTTGTAAAATGATTTAAAACCTAATACTGATCCATATACCAGATAAAATCTATTCTATTTTAAGAAAGATATATTTTTGTAATGTCAGAAATATGCATAGTGTGGCAACTTACAACGCTCTTGTCGTCGTCCAATTAGTCAACCTGTCATCACTTTGATCTCTGTTAACTATAATCAATTAATATAGTTAAAACTATACTAGAACATATTTCATTTACCAAAAACAAAATATGGACATTAGACTGCGTAGCTTCAGCTGATGTTAAATATAATGTGGCTATGATAAAATTAACATGTGTTTGTTGCTCTGCTTTTCAAGTTAGTTAACCATACGTATATTTAACCTCAAGCTGTTAATTAGAAGCATTTTTATCTTATAATTTTTAATATCTGTTTTTCCTCAACAATGAAGTAGTTTTAAATGTCGTCAACTTAAAACTGACAACACAACGTTAATTTCAGAGTTCAGATCGTTATCGTAATCGTTATAAGACGATTTAGCCGTTTTTCTCGAAAACGACAAAAAATTTAAAAAGTACAGTAATAAAAAAATATTAAACTAAGGATATCTTAATATTTAACTTTAGTAATTACTTATAGGGAAATTTTCGAAATTTTGCAGATAAATACCAATACTCTGATAGGGAATAAAAGATGCATTTAATACTGAATTAAAAATAAAAGTTAATAAATAACACCAAACCGTTGGTAATACTATAGGTAAGGTTATATATATATATATATATATATATATATATATATATATATATATATATATATATATTGTAGATAAAGGTATGATAAATAAGTTACTCGCGATGAAACAGAAAATAAAAATGTGAATGCATAAATAACCTGTCGAGATCAGGCTACATAATGCTAAGAACATGACACGTAATAGTGTTCCGTAGCCTGCTATTTGTGGACTACTTGTGTTGCGGACACAGTTCAATAATAACATATTCACACGGGGCATCTTTCATTGTTGCATTATATTTATGTAATTGTTTGATGTGGGTCGATAGAACATTTTCATTTTGATTGATAATATAAAATTTTAAGATATTTTACGAATGCTATGCAAAGCATTTAAATCAGTACGATTAGTTACGGAGGATGTTTCTATACTAAGATACCAAATTCGAATTTTTTAGTTTTATTTTCCACAAAACGCCGCGAATATCAAATATATAAAAAACATGAGTCTCAAAATGGAGATTCGGCAAACATGTCAAATTTGATTAGTTGGAATAAAAAAAAACGGACACCCGAATACTGAAATGAGAATCAACATGAAATAGATGAATTCAAACATGAAATAAAAAGTTGAGTATTGTAGGAAGTATTGAAGGTTGAGGTTGAGTAGTATGAGCCGTCGGTATGTCACTGTACTTAACAAGTTTGTATCGGAGTATCATAGGATGACACCTTGCTGATTAACTTAGATTAATCAATGGTAACAACCGCTCCAGATAAATAAAAACATATTTTTTAAAGCACATCCGATAAGACATGAAATACATGTTAATATATTATTGCTAATCCTAATATTTGCATAATCAAATTTGTAACACTTTTCATAATATCAAACTCGACATATATACGGCACAGTCGCAGATATAAAAACTAGTACAAATAAAGTTATATTGATTTTTATGATTCTAAACTAATAATATCATGTAAATAACTTATAACTGACAAACAGGCTATACATAGACTTCTGAAGATAAAATAGTACCTTTTAAAAAAAGAAACTCCACTTTTGGTTTAGGTTACAATATGCTAATTTCAATCTTTTGAGTAAACGCCAGTGAAGATTTACAACGCACGACACTAGTTCGCAATATTAAGGACAAAATTAGGTTAGCTTAGTTTAATCTGACGAAACCGGGCCTAACAAAAACACTATTTTGCGCTAAGCTTTAAAAGTAATTCAAACCATAAAGAGAAGTTGTGTCGGAGTTTGTGTCGTTGGGATAACATCTTTTTGGTGATCAACTTAGGTTAATCGATGTTAAAAAGGGATGTTCACACCATTAAAGAAGAGATTAGAGTAACGATATTTTATTATGGTGTTTATTTTCAGTTCTAGAAAGAGTGTATTTTAATAGTTTTTCTATACTTAAATTATGTACCAATGAAATAATAAAATAATCTTTATTCTGAAAATTTCTTAATATCATGAATCAATAAAAATGTAAGATGGGATGACGTCGATTTTTTTAATTTAGATATGACTTTAAATTTAGGGGTATTATGACAATAAATGGTTCACTATACTAATTTTGACTAAAATTAATTAGACAATGAACGAAGCAGATGGTAGTCGGATGGGGAGAAATCCGAAAAGTAGACTGTGTGAGGTAGAATGGTCCGTCCAAACGAAAGTATTTTTTCATGCATGGCAATGAGAACTCAGTAGCTTTATGCACAAGTCGATCCTCTTCTGAGGTTGGAGGGGAGAGGTGTTAGCTCACAGCTATTTAACTTCAAATATGTTCTACTTCTTCCCCAAAATATGAAGTTGTTTCTGTGAATAGTGAAAATAGTTTCACTACTTAGAATGACCAGAGTACATATGATAATGTCTTTTTATGTTTTCATTGTCTCAACAAAATTCTTTAGAATTTCAAATATATTAATAATCTAAATATAAACCTTAAAAAACAAAATTTAATTATAAATTCAAAATATTTGTTAACAACAATACGTGTCAACCGAAAGCTTAGATTTTATACATATGTAATTCTGAATTAAAATTATGGGCGGTTATAGAATTTAGGATTTGTCAAAGGTCTGTAATTTTTTTTTTCAACAACTGTTAAGTATAAGCGAACTTGCGCTATGAGGATTTACAGCACATACTCATACTCCATTTCATTCCAAAAAAGAACGTTTGTAAACAAATCAAAATGACAGTTCCGATATTGTTAACCTATTTCTTGTTAAGTTAATGATAACATATGGATTTATTTGGTATTTATGTTTAAAAAATATAATTTTCTGTTGATATCGAGTTTTTTTTATTTTGTTATTGCGTAGTGTAATGAATTCTTCACAACTAAATAAATAATTTTTGAAGGTTCTACCGGGAGTTAGAACCCGGATTTATTAATCGCGTTTACCCGGTATGTATAATGACGTAGTGCATGCAAGTAATACCTATTAGTTTTTTTTAATCAATTCGTCTAATATTAAAAATAGTCATTGAATATATACAGTCGTATATCAGAAAAGTTTACCTATTATATAATATAAAGCATCCTTGAAAATAAATAACATGTCAAAATGAGTTTTTTTCACTATCCTTACGGTAAATGTCATTTGTTCTGTCACGTTCACTCTTTCTGTTTCGTTTAAGCATCACGCTAGACATATAATTGAATATGTCTGTGTCAAATAGAATATTACAGAATTGTGAAGTATCTTTTTTATATATATATATATAGTTATATATATATATATATATATATATATATATATATATATATATATATATGTGTGTGTGTGTGTGTGTGTGTGTGTGACAGGTTATTAAGTTAATATAGTGATGAGTTCAATAATATTATAGGTGAAATGCAATGAGTTTTTTGAATAGCCGTCGACTGAATATATAATTGTGCTTACGACAGTTTAAGTGTATTAAATTGGTCTGTTCAAACAAAATGTCAACATTTAAGGATACATAGCATTTCTTTGATCATATACGACATTACTACATTGTTCACTATGTAAATAAACAATACGTCTAGCAACCAGTACAGGCGTGAGATAAAAATCTTTTAAGAAAAAATTTGTAAAATAAATTTTCTAAATTTACATATTTGACGGTCTTCCAGACGATTATAACAACATATAGTTATTGCTGTACATTGTGATACGTATAATATTAGTATATCCCACAGAATAGATAGGTAAACATTTGTTTCGACTATCCCTTCAGAGCTTCTTCTTTTTATATTTGAGAACAACATGCTACCCCCTTAAAATTCAAATATACATTTTAAATACGATATTTAGTACAATAATTAACCAATTAATCTGACGTAATAAATGATAACACGTTCCATTACTTTTGAAGATTAAATTAATAGCAATGCATTCCAGTGTATCGTGCGTATATTTTCTAGCGTTTATGTTCACCTATAAATAATAGCATAATAATATATTTATTTATATGAACAAAAAATAACAGATCTCAATTAAAATCTGTAAATCTGTTTAAGCGTGAAAGACAAACATACAAGTAAATATACAAAGTTTCACTTCTATTACATATATTGGATAATATAAATATTTGTAGCACGGCTTGCATTTTTATTACGTTGTCATCTGCAAGGACCTTACGCTTATCTGCATATCTCTAGATAGGGGAATCGTCACATCTCATTAACGTGCCGATTTGACTTCTTATTATCTCGTAAAATCTCCGCTTAAGTGCCGGTAGGACAAGGATATGAACATTAACATTTTTGTTATGCACAGTAATTATGCAGCACTGAAATAATTGTCAACTAGGGAAAATTTGAAACTTTATTTAAGTGCATATTATATACCAACAACAACAAAAATGCTACAAATTTTGTTTAGAATGGTTATTTCAATTACAAATTAATAACGAGAAAAATGCTCTAAATTATATTAAATTCTGTATTCTAACAAATTCATCTTTCTGTTCAGCGCCTCTCACAGTTTTTATTAAATTTTTTTTGTCTATTAGTATAAATCTCAAAACAGTATTTCTTTGCACATTGCGTTCATCGAAACTCATAGAAATAAAAAAAAATAAAATTTAGCTCTCACTTATCTACAATAGCGGCATCTTTCGAAGCCAATGTGAAACTTTAGGGTATTAAGAAAGATCAGCATTTATATGGACTGTCGTTTAAGTGTGTATTACCGACTATTATCTGTGGTACTACTCCAGCGGCAGTCCTGTCTGTTACTTAAAAAATGGTAAGTCTGTTACTGTTCAGCTGAAATTATTATCGTTAAGCGTATCATATTCTAGTGTTTATAGAGCCTTCAATACACAACAATTATTGGGGCCTTAGTGAAAATGACACATTAAAAAATTGCTTGCTCAACGTAGTTTAATACAATAAGATATATATTTACTGATATATATTTAATATATAGAATTTAATTATATATATATAATTAGCACGATTAACGAAAATAATTCATTTCAATAATTTAATATATTAAATCGTCTCCTCAACTAGTAAATCTCATTTCAAATCCCAAATTTGAATAATATTGACACAAAGCGAGATACCCAGACGTGACGGCTTGTGGGAGCCCATACAAACCTGCCTACCGCGAATATATTAGGTCCCATTTTCTAATCATCCCTACCCGCTCCTAGTTTAATAAAGGACGGGGCGCGCGGTGCTTTTTGCCAAATCAATTTTGAAGGTAGAGACGGGAGGGATGAGTGAAGCGAGCGAGCGAATTGAAGGAGAATGCAAAATACAAACCCTAATCATAAGAGACGAGGGTAGAAAGGAAACAAAATGTTTGGGTGAATTTTTTTTGGTGCCGTATTTGGAATGATTCTAAATTTACGAATACGTTCACGGCCTAGACGGCTGCGTCAAAACAACATTATGTGGCACTGCTACTGAACGACAAATAACCAAAAAGCGTTAGAATTAAAACGAGGTTTAACTTCAACTACTTTGGCACAAAAGTTGAACAAATATGGGCGTACCATTTGATTTACGCAATATATAGATTTAAGCTAAAAAAGATGGATATTAATCGAAACTTCCATCGAAGTGTTTGCTTTATACTGCATTAGTGCAAGATATATTGTAAACCATCTCTATAAATTGAAGTCACCAAGAAGCCAAATTTATGATAACTAAATGCACACCAAAGGCGTTCCTTTAGTATTCTTACACCAAATATGTGGCGATCAACGTCGATGAAGTCGAAAAGGCTTTACAAATAAAAATAATTATTTTATTAAAATTTTTTCAAATCTTATTAGTGGAAGGTTATTTTATAGCTTATTTGCCAAGTGGTCGCAACACAGTACTAATAACATTATTGAGTCAATTATATTGACAAAATTATTAAAAAATATAAGCTCTGCTCGCTTCACCTACACCAGTTGTGCCTGCCTACTCGGATGTAACACTTATGACGAGTCGTATGGTATTAGATCTTATCTCCGTAACATTACTATAACTATACTAAATTTACTATACACCACTTGTTTACGGGTTGGTGTTGCAAAACACTTTTAAAACTGTGCTAAACTACGTTTAAACTTTATATTATGTCTATTTTTAAAAATATAACTATGGCCTATTGAAATAGCTGAATTATTTCAATTATATTCTGCAAAAGTAAAATGGAAGAAATATGTGACTTGTTCACGTAGTGGAGTAGTAACTGAAAAAAATTCCTAATATTTTTCCGGAAATATTAACATTAAACTTCCAATGATTCTAATTTTAAATACGTAATAATATTTTTGAACTCTTTATTGAAATTCCTTAGAGACATAATTTACAATTGTTTACGATTTTTACAATAAATTTGATGAAATGTATCATATTTATCTATACTAATATTATAAAGAGGAAAGATTTGTATTTTTGTATGTGTGCATGGATGGATGTAATGAATTGGCTAGAACACTACTAGACCAATTTCAAAAATTCTTTCACCATTTGAATGCTCCATTATCATTGATTAATATAGGCTATATACTGTAAATCTGTTTAAGCGTGAAAGACAAACATACAAGTAAATATACAAAGTTTCACTTCTATTACATATATTGGATAATATAAATATTTGTAGCACGGCTTACATTTTTATTACGTTGTCATCTGCAAGGACCTTACGCTTATCTGCATATCTCTAGATAGGGGAATCGTCACATCTCATTAACGTGCCGATTTGACTTCTTATTATCTCGTAAAATCTCCGCTTAAGTGCCGGTAGGACAAGGATATGAACATTAACATTTTTGTTATGCACAGTAATTATGCAGCACTGAAATAATTGTCAACTAGGGAAAATTTGAAACTTTATTTAAGTGCATATTATATACCAACAACAACAAAAATGCTACAAATTTTGTTTAGAATGGTTATTTCCATTACAAATTAATAACGAGAAAAATGCTCTAAATTATATTAAATTCTGTATTCTAACAAATTCATCTTTCTGTTCAGCGCCTCTCACAGTTTTTATTAAATTTTTTTTGTCTATTAGTATAAATCTCAAAACAGTATTTCTTTGCACATTGCGTTCATCGAAACTCATAGAAATAAAAAAAAATAAAATTTAGCTCTCACTTATCTACAATAGCGGCATCTTTCGAAGCCAATGTGAAACTTTAGGGTATTAAGAAAGATCAGCATTTATATGGACTGTCGTTTAAGTGTGTATTACCGACTATTATCTGTGGTACTACTCCAGCGGCAGTCCTGTCTGTTACTTAAAAAATGGTAAGTCTGTTACTGTTCAGCTGAAATTATTATCGTTAAGCGTATCATATTCTAGTGTTTATAGAGCCTTCAATACACAACAATTATTGGGGCCTTAGTGAAAATGACACATTAAAAAATTGCTTGCTCAACGTAGTTTAATACAATAAGATATATATTTACTGATATATATTTAATATATAGAATTTAATTATATATATATAATTAGCACGATTAACGAAAATAATTCATTTCAATAATTTAATATATTAAATCGTCTCCTCAACTAGTAAATCTCATTTCAAATCCCAAATTTGAATAATATTGACACAAAGCGAGATACCCAGACGTGACGGCTTGTGGGAGCCCATACAAACCTGCCTACCGCGAATATATTAGGTCCCATTTTCTAATCATCCCTACCCGCTCCTAGTTTAATAAAGGACGGGGCGCGCGGTGCTTTTTGCCAAATCAATTTTGAAGGTAGAGACGGGAGGGATGAGTGAAGCGAGCGAGCGAATTGAAGGAGAATGCAAAATACAAACCCTAATCATAAGAGACGAGGGTAGAAAGGAAACAAAATGTTTGGGTGAATTTTTTTTGGTGCCGTATTTGGAATGATTCTAAATTTACGAATACGTTCACGGCCTAGACGGCTGCGTCAAAACAACATTATGTGGCACTGCTACTGAACGACAAATAACCAAAAAGCGTTAGAATTAAAACGAGGTTTAACTTCAACTACTTTGGCACAAAAGTTGAACAAATATGGGCGTACCATTTGATTTACGCAATATATAGATTTAAGCTAAAAAAGATGGATATTAATCGAAACTTCCATCGAAGTGTTTGCTTTATACTGCATTAGTGCAAGATATATTGTAAACCATCTCTATAAATTGAAGTCACCAAGAAGCCAAATTTATGATAACTAAATGCACACCAAAGGCGTTCCTTTAGTATTCTTACACCAAATATGTGGCGATCAACGTCGATGAAGTCGAAAAGGCTTTACAAATAAAAATAATTATTTTATTAAAATTTTTTCAAATCTTATTAGTGGAAGGTTATTTTATAGCTTATTTGCCAAGTGGTCGCAACACAGTACTAATAACATTATTGAGTCAATTATATTGACAAAATTATTAAAAAATATAAGCTCTGCTCGCTTCATCTACACCAGTTGTGCCTGCCTACTCGGATGTAACACTTATGACGAGTCGTATGGTATTAGATCTTATCTCCGTAACATTACTATAACTATACTAAATTTACTATACACCACTTGTTTACGGGTTGGTGTTGCAAAACACTTTTAAAACTGTGCTAAACTACGTTTAAACTTTATATTATGTCTATTTTTAAAAATATAACTATGGCCTATTGAAATAGCTGAATTATTTCAATTATATTCTGCAAAAGTAAAATGGAAGAAATATGTGACTTGTTCACGTAGTGGAGTAGTAACTGAAAAAAATTCCTAATATTTTTCCGGAAATATTAACATTAAACTTCCAATGATTCTAATTTTAAATACGTAATAATATTTTTGAACTCTTTATTGAAATTCCTTAGAGACATAATTTACAATTGTTTACGATTTTTACAATAAATTTGATGAAATGTATCATATTTATCTATACTAATATTATAAAGAGGAAAGATTTGTATTTTTGTATGTGTGCATGGATGGATGTAATGAATTGGCTAGAACACTACTAGACCAATTTCAAAAATTCTTTCACCATTTGAATGCTCCATTATCATTGATTAATATAGGCTATATTATCTACAGGAAAAAAATAAGGATCCTTACTGAAACTACAATAATGTAACTCAAGGTGAAAAAAATTGCTATAAAATGTCTTTCATCGCATGCGCTGCAAAAACTATTGATGATAGAACAAAAAAATGTTCTACAATATTAAAGAACATATCAATATATGCAAAAATTGTTGCAATAGCATATGTCTAACTATTGCAATTATGTCACTATAACTACTTTTTAGTAGTGTAGTTAACAGAAATTCCGACCAAAATCAGACCAAGCTATCCATACCTTTGCATTGATCTTTATGCAAGTAAATCATTTCCTAAGCGAGAATGTTTCAATACCTATAAACTACCTTTTAGTTTATTCACATTGGACATTCCATTCAAAAGATAATACGAATTTAAAATGTCACACGCCACCGGTATAGCGCGGAGGGGTCGGCACCGAAGTGCGGGAGAGAGGCGTGCACATCTATAAAATAGGTAACCGTGTGGCTATCTACCGAAACACTCAATTTGCTCACGAATATGAGAGCACATTTAAGTAATAACCATGATGGCAATTTTTCACAAAAATACTTAAACTTGGCGACGGAAAATTACCATCTCCAATTGCAAATAGCCTCCGAGTATTATTGAATAATGAATTGGCTCAAATTGTTCACAGTCTAGAAATACTGGTAGAAACAATCTATCCCGACATCGAAAATCTTATAGAAAGAAATTTCAATTGGCTCTGTTCGAGGGCAATAGTGTCACTGAGAAATGACAGTAAATGAAATAAACAAAATGATTATGGAAAAAGTACCCGGTGATTTTAAATGTTACAAATCTGTTGACACCGTGTGCAACATCGAAGATACAGTGCACTACACACAATAATTTTTAAATTCTGTCAATCCTGCCGGCTTGCCACCTCACGAACTGAAATTAAAAGAAGCTACTCCCATTATGCTATTGAGAAATTTAAGCCCTCCCAATATGTGGAATGGGACAAGACTTTTGATAAAGAAATTGCGAGACAATGTGATTGTAGCTACTATCATCACCGGCGCCACGGCCGGACAGCTCGCTCACATTCCGCGAATCCCGATAATACCGACGGATTTGCCTATATCTTTCAAAAGGTTACAGTTTCCTGTAAAGATATCGTTTGCGCTTACAATAAATAAATCCCAGGGATAAACTTTTTCAATGGTTGGCATCGATCTAAGAAAAGAGTGCTTTTCTCATGGCCAATTATATGTTGCACTTTCTCGAGAAGGAATATCAATATGTTTTATTGCCCTCTTCAAATACCACAGCTAACATAGTGTATAGTGAAGCATTAAGGTAAAAAATGGAAAATTAAAAATTAAAAAAACTTATAAAATTAAAAAGCCTTAAAATAAAGGATGTAAATAAAGAAATGTAACACAAATAAAAATAAAATACATAAAACAAAAAAAATATAAATCATTCTAAAAATATTTAAGTGAAATGTTTTTAAAAATGTCTCGTTCATGTCTTTTGTTCTTTTTCAAAAACCTTCGTCTAGAAGACATTAACGGGTTACCAATTTTATTTTGTAAATAATATTTTTAGTACGACTTTATTGTTAGGGTTCTGTACCTCAAAAGGAAAAACAGAACCATTATAGGATCACTTTGCTGTTCTTCTGTTTGTCTGCCTAGGTAATCAACTTTACTTTTCCTTGAACTAGAATAATTTTTTTCAATCATCAAGTCCCGTACTCAAAGGGAGCCAGAGAGACCCTATTACTAAATACATATTATTTAGGTATGTCCTGCATTTACTCTACGTTTATCCCAAAATGTTTAAAAAATAAATGTCCACCCGTGCGAATCCGGGACGGGCCACTAGTTTGTTATAAGAGTAACATGAAGTCTATTTATCATTACAGAATATGATTTATGATTAATTTTCTGACTAATATTTGTCTTACTTAAGTATAAAGTATATAGAAATTAATTTCAAGATGAAAGTTATTCAAGGATAATTTCTACATGCATGTCTCTAGTTATTTCCTAATCCGGATTTAAACTAATGTCATATTAGAATTATAAATTTACATGAAGTGTTCAATCATGTTCCTTGAATTTCTTTCATTTGAATTATATTGTAAAGTCTTTGCTGATTTATATAAACGATCATGCATTTTAGGAATATCCTATCCATTCAAATCTATCCAAAAAAAACTGTAGCGCAAAGTTATAAATAAAAAAAAACGACAAAAATTAAACTTTTATTATTTTTTTATTTATTGTAAGCGTACTTTCTGTAGAACACGAATTACTATCAGGATTATCATCGTTACTACAATGCATTCTAACAAGATGTGCAGTCAAATTGCGCCCTATCCAAGGATTTCTGATATTTTTAGGTAATGTCAATCAGTTTCAATGGGTTAGGAAAATTGTTTAAATATTTATTAAGAAATATAATTGTACATATATTTCAACGTATTTACATATTTATTTATTTTAATTACATGGTTTAATTTGATATTTTGGTAATTAATACAGTGAAAATTCATGAATTTTATGTATAATAAGCAAATGTAAATAATTATCTTAATAAGATGAAAATATTATTGAATTAAGAAATACATTAATAGAGCTTTTTAAAAAGTACATATTAATCATCCGATATTTATGCTGCCTATTGAAAATTTCAATGTCGAATGGCAACAGCACCATTAGCAGGCGAAGGATGCTGAATGATGACTGGCGAGTGAACAAAAACTCACTCTTCATCAATCATGATTTTCTCCGATCGCCGACGAAAATTCTTATTTTCACGCGTTATTTCGTTCCAAATATTTCACAGCGTATATTAGGCTGTATTGATAAATTTTTATTACCTGTATAAAATACAAGAAAACTATAGCGAGTGACGTTTGATGAATTTCAACAGACTTTTCATTTCACTTAAAGTAATGGATAAAATGAGGAAGCATTTAAATAATGTATCGATGATAGTTTGAGAAGTCTGTATAATGGTATGTTACAATTTTGAAATTTATCAACTACGAGGTGTTATGTTACGATTACTCACGTTTACAAAATATTTTCATACATATAAGAGAGCATTAAATATTACGGTGTCTGTATGCTTTTGATTACTATTGGAAATATTGTAAGTAAACTCCTATTCAGGAAGTTTAGAAGCCAAAAATATTTTTTTCTGAATGTTTATGTATTTCTTCTTAATGTAATAATGCAGATCTCACTATAGTGCTACTATAATCACGTTTCATACCATTTTTGTTTGTATATTTAGGCGGTTCATGCATAAAAATGTTAAAGAGATTTTATGCCCTACATTAAGACATGGTATAAATTTTATTAAAGTATTATTTTTAATGTTTATTCTTGTTTCAAAATCTTATTTTAAAAACAAAGCGAACGAAACGGGCAAAAGTTAGTAAAGAATATACTGAATTTTGAAGTCAATTTTTTGTCAGTTTTTTTTTGCAATTTATTTTTATTACGGTAATTACCATATTATATAAATATATTAATTTACAGTAATTACCGTAAATATTTTTATGTTTTAGAATATGCTCGATAAATCCGAAGATAGAAATACATCATAGCATTCGTCGATGACTTCAATGTTTATAAAAAAGGATCGTGCATTTTTCTGAAAATTAATTACCTGTATATTTTTATCTACATAATTTAAAAAAAAATTAATTAATAAAATTAGGAAACTAAATGCGGATATGGCAAACTTGTAACTCCGAAAATAACATTATAAAAAAGACCATAACGCATAACTTATTATTACACGTAAGCTAATTTGTAGCCAAAAGTTTAATTCATCATATTAAAAAGCAGGATAAAAATGCGATTTATCAGAATAAATGTGAAAAATAAAAAAAAAGAAAGAAATATTAAGAATAAAGAAACATCAATGATATGTTATTAAATATTTACTCATACTAAGAATACCGAAGAAACATTTTACTTATTACCGATATAAATATTGGACTTTGCTGTTTACTTTCTTCTTAAATAAATACGCATCTGTGTTTGACTCATACCACCTGTCGGCCACCTTGCAAACAATTCTCGGGAAAAATATGTAACTACACGTGTCATTTATTCAATTTAATACCAATAAAATTTATCGGAAAGCGGTAGGCTCTTCGGCATGTCTTAATATCGACTTTAAGATGGAAGTGGATTTATAAAATTTTTATACACCAATATTAATTATACTGGAGACTAAAAAATTAATGAACAACAATACATACATATTAGCTTTTGCTATCGTTCGCACGGATTCATTTTCCATATTTTTTTGTCGATATCATGAGACATGATGATCTTCTGGATTCAAATTGGTAAAAAAACCACAGGTCAAAAGTTTGCGCTCTTTGTAACTATCAACCCAAATTAGTTTTTTCTAAATAACGCTTTCAAAACACCTAATATTTAGATATATATGCGAAATAAAAAACCAAAGCATTAAATGTAATTAAATTAGGCCAAGTAAATAAATTACACTAAAAAGTTAAAAATCAAATAAATGCTAAAAACTTTTTAAATTAAATGGTTCCGTTGTACAATCGATAATGTACTAAAAGCTCGTAAAGGATTATGTGTCCCCAATCTGGGGCTTTGATCAGAGTAAAATAAAATCATTGGGCGTATTTAGTAGAAAATTTTCTGTTATTTGGGCTTAGAAACTACTTTTACTGTTATATTTTACACTGTACATATTTTATTATAACAAATTATTTGACTGCAGTATTATAGAACTATATTTGATATATCTGTCTCCATATGGATTTTTTTCAACGCGCAGGTTAAAGCATTCAGGACGCTTGTATAGCTATTTCATAATTTATAGCTATTTCATAAATAAACTAATGAAGGTAATAATAAATAAAAAACTAAATAAATACATAATAGTCTCACGTTTAAAGACTTGGGTTGAAGAGAAGAAAAAATGAGTAGCTAAGTAGTAAAAAATATTTCCATTGAAAATTGTAAAAATTTTCACTAAAGGAATTTAAGCCGCGAGATCAAGGTGTGATGTCATATGCTATGCAGAGTTAAACAAAGCTAATGAAAATTAAGAGTGATAAACAGATCTAGCATGTATCGGAGCGCGTAAAAATAGCATTCTGTTGTTATTCCATAAAACAAATTGTGCAATACAATATGACCCAAACAATTTCAATTGAATGTGTTTAGTTAAAACTATTTTTAAGATTTTTTTAGATTTTATAACATCATTTCAATAGTTATAAAGGTTAAAAATAATAAATCATTTTGAAACGTAATAATACGCAATCGCCGATTCAATATATAAAATAATAGTCAAACAATTTTAGTTTGCAAAACATTTATGTAATGATACTAGCGTAACCAGTTCGTGAAAAAATCGCTTCTTTTTTACCCACATCCCTATGTGGGTACAATGAAACAAAAAACATTAATTTTAGATATTGTCGGGATCTCTATCAGAAAAGTCTGCAAACTTTCATTCAGACCGGTCTGAAGTTTTACAAAAATTGTGACAGACAGAATACGATGAAATATCATGAGTTTATAATTTGAATGAGGAACCCCAGAATATGACATAATTAGTGATTCTCATTGTGTTAGGGTCCTTAATTATGGTACATTCGTACAGTGCCAAAAATATAAAGTTGATACTTTTGTTCTAACATATCAACGGGGAACAAAATAAACCTCTTAAATACGAGTAGAACTCGCAGTGCGAGGGTTTCATATATACTCGAGGTACATATAAAAGTTGAAACTTTCATGAATACTGTTTCCTTTTTTTTCAGAGTTTTGATATATACGGCTGAGAAGTTAGATTCACTGTAAAATGTTTTGGAAACACGTATTCTGGCAAAAAAGCCACAATGGCTCAAAAAATAGTAGTAAACTTTTTTTATTTCAATTTATATTGCCTCCATCTCTTTTAATTCAGTTTATATTTTCATTTCAATTTATACTGATACTCTACTCGATGGGATTGCGAGAAAAAATATTAAATCATTTCCAAGATTAATTTATGGATAGGTATTTAAACATTATATATTTTGTCTTTACTTTTGTGTATCTACTTACTATTTCCTGTAAAATTTTATCACAATCTGTCTTCAACTGAATAGTCTATAAAGTAGATATGATGTAAGGATTTTGTTTTACCATTTCGCTATAGAATCTTAAAACGCTACTAATTTCGACACGTATACCTTCCGTATACGTGACATAATTCGTAATCATAATCGACATAATTGTGTGAATTTATCGCAAAATATAAGTTAGTTTAACCTAACATTGACATAATTCTTAAACGACCTAATTGTGTGAATTTATCGCAAAATATAATTAATTTACCTCTATAATTAGTTTAAACTAACATTGACATAATTCGTAATCGACATAATTGTGTGAATTTATCGCAAAATATAAGTTAGTCTAACCTAACATTTACATAATTCTTAAACGACATAATTGTGTGAATTTATCGCAAAATATAGTTAGTTTAACTCTATAGTTAGTCTAACCTAACATTGACATAATTCCTAATCGATATAATTGTGTGAATATATCGCAAAATATAGTTAGTTTAACTCTTTGCTTACGAGAACGTGTTATATCCGACCTTGAGGTGCAAGATATTTTCGTTTCAATCGATATCTCAATTCGATCCAAATCGTAAATATATGATGTGATACTGGAATCTTATCGAATAATCATGATCCGATTCGTCAAATAGCGTATCGTTTGGTTGAATATGGAATAAAAGTATGCTTGAATTTATGTAACAGTTCGTTTAGTTCGTCAGTTTAAACAGATGAACGTAATTCATTAAAAATATAATTATATTTAGAACAATCATTTAATAGTTTTCTCTGTTGTAGATGGAATATTTATTATTTCTGAAAAGTTTTTGGCAATTACTATTTGTAATCAATAAAAATTACTTTAATTTTTAAATCTCTAAATTTTTGGTTTTTTAAAAATAATAGTATTTTCAAATTCTAATTTCATGATCAGATATCAAAACATTTTTAAATCTACCCACCTCTACACTTGAAAATGTTATTACCCATTCTCTACTGTCGTAAGTTGCCGCATGAAGTATATAAACATAACAAATTCGGCCGGCGCCATACGCCAACAGCCAAGAAAACATCGAATACTTTATTATAAACAAATTTGATAATTTAAATTAACTGTACGATTTGATTATATTATTGATGCGATCCATTTGAATCGAACGATTCGAACCGATACTAGTTCGTTTAGTACTAAATCGGTTCGAATCATTCGATTCAATGGATACTAGTACGTTTTATATAATATATTTATCTGGGCATTTCATAGTACGTTTGTATCTATCCAACTAGCCTATACCACATTTAGTTGTATCGGTCTAAAATATTGAAATATTATCTAATATTGACGATCGATACTTCAAAATATCGAATCGTGAAGCCCTAACCTAACGGCGCCTAAAGCAAAAGCCGTCGAAACAAATGTTGTACAAATTTCCAAAATCAATATCACTATATAATGTGACTTTACCCATTCGAGGACAATGCGCGGCTCGTATCACCGAGTGCACTCCACGCTGTGTGCCTTGTTAACGGCGGCGCAACGAAACAAACGACCTCAAATATTTGCTTACTCAGAACTTGGCCCGGCGAGGATGGTCGTTAAGGCGAAGTCGGAGAGGAATATTTTACTAGAACGAGAAAGCTTTTTTACATGACTTTTTAAGTTTTGATTCCGATCCGACGAAATAGTAGTTTGTAACCGATTTATAACTTTATTGTCAAAATAGATTTCGAAACAAGTAAGCCAATTCACTGTGACCAAATGATTAGTGGTTATCGAATACTTAATTGTTAACGGCGGTGCAACGAAACAAACGACCTCAAATATTTGCTTACTCAGAACTTGGCCCGGCGAGGATGGTCGTTAAGGCGAAGTCGGAGAGGAATATTTTACTAAAATGAGAAAGCTACATGACTTTTTATGTTTTGATTCCGATCCGACGAAATAGTAATTTGTAACCGACTTGTAATATTTTTATTGTCAAATATATTTAGACAAAAGTACGCTAATTCACTCTGACAAAATGATTAGTGGTTATCACCAGAAAAATTTTAAAAGGAGTTATTTTTCAGTGTTAATGTATATATTAGAGCCAAACTGTGACTTAGTCGCACTACCAGCCATAGATGGCATAATTACTATTCACGTAAGTAGGTTAATGCAGTATTTAATTTTAGTCATCCATTCTGGGCATTTTAATTAAATATATATATTAAATACATTATATTATTTTTGTTTTTATTATTTTAAAATTAATTAAATTGAATTTAAAATTCATTTTAAAATTAAGTTATTTTATTTTAAAAATTTAAATGAATACTCGGCATTCAATAGAATATAAACATGTGTATATAATGAATTGTTAAATTTACTAAAACAATATAAATAAAGGTTAATTAATAAATAAATAAAATAATATTATTTTAATTTATTAGTTTTGAGTATTTAATAAATGATAAAGTAATAATTTAAAATTTGTAATAAAATAAATACATACCGGATCTTAACCTCACTTAGAGAAATTTACAAATAAATTATTTAAAAAGGTTATAAGTACTATTTCTATCAAGAATATTCACAATACATACATTTTTTTTATCATATGGACCACTATTAAATTTCACTTACTAAAATGATTATTTAAAAGCAGACATGTATCTTAGATTTGTATAAATATAAAACAGGTGTTTTGCATTTACAAATACTTCAGTAATATCATGAATATAGTATCAGTCACTACACGCATGTAAATATATGTTTAGTGAGGAACTTCATCCTGTCGATTTTTGCTGCATCGTGCGCGCATCGTAAAATTTCACTCTCGTAATTTTTTCATAACGCGCCCAAAGAAGTATAATTTCAAAAATTTAAATATAATCAAATACGATTTTTAGGGAATTTTAACTATTCGTTCAACACATATATATAACTTTTTGAAAATCATTTAATAACATGGGAAAAATACACAAGGCGAAATATTTACATTGTGAAAAATAATATCAATACTTATAAATAATTTAATATAAATACTTGGTACCCTGAAATGTCAAAGCATTTATATGTCCGCACGGAAACCAAATAGTTTTGTTTGTGAAGATGTGAAAATGGTATAATAAAAAAAATAAAAACCTCTCTGCGTTTAAGAACGATGCGGAATTATTTAATTTCTCCTTTTACCAGCAATACTTTTAAACATTACATTCAGTGCTATTGTTTACTTTTTGAAGCATTCAACTTTGTGCGTCGGGAGATAGTTTTCAATCCAGTTCATATAAAGTAAATAAAAGTGCTAAAAGGAAGATAAAAAAATTTTAAATGCAGCAAGCATGGGCTATCTGTTTATTATGTCCTTTTGTCTAAAATGCAGTGTTTTGTTGAATTTATCGCCATACATTTACATTGCAACTGAACCGAAATAAGTCTTGTGAATATTAAGTGAGTCTTTGGTGAAAACTAGACTGATAGATGAGAGACTGACTGAGCATAAAGTATCGAATTAGAATACTTCATGACCCGGAACTCTTCGAAAGCAGAAATTGAATTTTGTATTCAATCGGAATTTGCGTTCAAAACTAGGTTTGAATTACTAAACAAGTAAAACTTCTGTTTTTGAAAATTACGTACTAGATAGCTCATTAACTGCTCGTTCAATCTAGCTTTTATCCGCGGCAACCTAGCTTTAGCTTCGCTGCATGATACTATGAAATTGTGAGAAACTTTTTTTTTCAAAACAACAGGTATCAATTTCAATCAGGCCGGTTGTATAGATACAAGTATTATTCTGAACATAATTTACCACAACTGATTTTAGCACTCGTGTTGCGATTAGGCGCGCCTTACAAGTTATGCTATGGTAGTTTGGACTAAAATACCGTACACTAATTCACCCATGAATTTAACAAGTTAAACTACTTTTATAAATTAAATTAGTACGCACGAATAGTGCGATCAAGCGCGGGTATAATTTTTATCGCGTATACTCGCATCTCTGCTCCTATAATAATTCTTTGCTCCTATAAATAAAAAACCTCCTAGGAATAATTACATTTAAACTATCTTTTAATCTAAAAACTATACTGTCTACTTGCATAATTTTATTGAAGTCCGATGGCATGTTTAAGCATGCAAGAAAGGCAAATAAACAAATAAATAAACCATATAGCATTTTTATAAGCATAATAAACGTAAATAGCGTACCCTATAGTCTATAATGTATGTTACCTATATAAAAAAATTATCTGAACTCCGGTAGAATATTTAAGCATAAAAGTAACATGAACAAACAAATAAAGAGACAAGATTTCACGTTATTTTATTAGAGACAAGCATTATATTTAAATACACTTGTAATTTTAATTCATGCTCGACGTTGACAAAAATCGAATAATAATTCCTTAATATTTTCTTATTTTGATTTATAATTTAGTAAATATTTACGACAATGATATTAAAACATAAGTATAAGGGAAATACCACTTAAGACTTTTTATTATGAGTGAATTGCGTATGAGCCATATCATCCAGTACCATCTCTTAATCCTCGTTATAGATATGAAAAGCGGTTTATAGATATGAATCGCAGGCATTTTGAAAAAAAAATTGTAAATGAAAAAAGTTACTCAGAGCCAGGTTCAAATTATACGGCAGATGGTTATTATTTTTTAAATTCACAATCTCATAGAGCAGCCTTGAGAATTACTGTTTTATAAATATGTTAATCGACCCAAAAATAGTGACACTCTTTTTCTTATTTTTGAAAAAATATAGCAATTAATATAAAAGGAGGGTACAAATATTTCTTATAATCAATCTATTATACACAAATATGAGTATAGTGGTAATTCAGGTTTTATTTTTGGAATTAATTCCCTTCAGAATTTCCACTCCAGAACTGAACAACCCCAGAACTCACACAACACAATATTCCTTTTGAGGTGTAGTGAGCAGAAGAAAATTTGGTTTTTCTTAATATGTATATACGATTGTGAATAGTTTTGTGTATTATGTCTAAAACACAGCTTAATTTCACTATTCTGGTATATTCCAATAACATTTTATCGTATTTGGCTAGATTGTCATTAACAATGACTGTAGTCGACTACCTAATTAGAAAACTTATTCTGATGCTATTAATATTTCTTGGATATTTCTAGATAATGTATATGTTACTCACTTTTTCCTTATAATAATTCTTGATATCAGTATGTTTTAAAAAGCTTCCCATTCTTTTTTAAATAGCATTATTTTAACAAAAGTGAACTCATATCTAATTAAAACATTAACAGTCTTAGATTATAAAAAATACCATCTCCATTTTTAAGTGAAATAGTCATATTATGACTCATTTCCATATTATTCAAATTTGAATAACATACCACAGAAAATAAAAGTGTTATATATGAACTAAAATGTTTCACCTTTAACAATTTATTGCAATGAAAAAATTAGACATACGAACTAGAAAACGAAGCTAGGCTATAGATTCGTGGCTTAGTATATATAAAGGCCAATTGATCTAAAATGAACACTACGTGGTATTAAAATATCCTTGTATTTTTATTTACAAAGTAATAAGAGTGAAACGCATTGAAACGATATTAATTAATGCATAAAATGAATTTGGGTCTTTTTATAACTCTTCATAAATTGAAATAAAATTTAAAAGTGCCATTAACATCATCAATTTTTATCAAATTTAAAAAAAAATTCGTTAATTTCAAACATTATTTCGAACAAAGGGAAAGTTAAAGGCAGCAGCCTTGTAAAAGTTTTCCTTTTAAACGTTAATGAGATATTTAATAAAAGTTTAAATGACAATTAATGACAAAAGATTGGGGTATTCGATTTGAATAGAGAAATTTTATCTTTGCATAAATATATGTGTGCTTATATGCGTGTGACTTACATCAAGAAAGTGAAGTGGAGACAAAAATTACCGTAGCAAACGTATGTGCAAAAATATGATGTCCCATCATCTTTCGAGGATCTTTTTATGTGAAATATTGCAATTAAATGGTGTCTTTTATAAGGGCATTTATTTAACAGAAAAAATTAAGCTGGAAAGATCACCGAACCCACTGTTTCAGTGTACGCTATGTTACAAAGAGTTATAATGAAATTAATAATACCTGTATGATGTTAAAAAAATCGTTATTATGTTGTCTAAGATGTCACGTTAAATTTGGTTTTTAATAAATAACAACAGTGCCAACTGCTGTAGTATGGGTTAAAAATATCATAAAATAAAAAATGTGATAGATTGTGTCGGGTCATCGCAGCTACTTTTTGATCAGTGGTTGAGACCGCCTGAACACATCTTTAGGAAGGGAATAAATAAAAAAATAGTGTATTGTTCAAAGATATGAATTATTTATTATTGATCGCTATTGTATTAAGATCTTCAGTTTCATTATTTATCATTATAATATCGAAAGTACGTTTGTAATAAAAGAGGTAAGACACATATATTTATAAGGCAAAATGTGTTGTTTCATTGTTCGGATTAACCATAAAGACAGCGGCCCCTTAATCAGTTGGCCAATACAGCACTTTATTTGAAGTCTTTCGGCATGGATAAATGTCACTTTTTTCAATTTACCTTGGTATCAAGTCGTTAATATTTTTTTTTATATTACGAAATATTTGCCAACTTTAGGTAACTTTATTAATCAATATTAAAGGTTCATAAAATCAGATTCCAGATCAACTAACGTTAATTTAAGATAAAAATCTTAAATAGTCAAATACTTCTTTCCATATCACACTTATCAAGGTTGTTACTGAATGACACTGTGAATGAACTATTTTATTGTTATATTTTGTGATCGTACTGATGGTGATGATATTTCGAAAATTTCTTAAACAAATTAGTATGCATGTATGTATGTACATTTACTCTCATTAGATATCATCAGAACTCGGTCATATTTACTGAAAACACTAGGAGAAATCTAGATAGTATTATCAGATACATTATTTAATCAGTCAAAATTATCCAAATACCCAAAGACCAACAGAAATTAGTAATAAACAAATGGAAGGGACAAATTTACAATAATATTTAAACCCTATTGTGATTTACATTTCAACTCAGATTAAGTGTGACCAAAGCTATCTACGTATTCTCTCTTTTTTCTGCAAGGAGTTAGTAAATAGGGCTTATAAATCTATTATTATTTTTGTATTTTGGACTAGTCTAAAATCCTAAATATTCGTATTCTTGTGTACATAATTTTTTACAAGGAACTCCTTACTTTTCTTATTTTTAAATTTAATATCTCTTTCTGTGAATACTCCTTCATTGTAAACTCAATATTTTATTTATATTATTGGGCCTTTTCCACATCCGAAAATTTTACAGGAAAAACTAGTGACTATTTCAGTGTGGGTATTATATTACACCTGAACATTGTAGTACACATGCGCGCTTGAATGTGGACGTCCTACTGGTTACTCATTGACACCGTCATGACGGTATGTTTATCTCGCAACGAAATGTTCGTATCATTTGACCTCACCCAATCGACCTTGCGATTTTATTATCGTATGTTTGTGGACATTGTTAATTTTCATCTGCAAAATTTCAGCAGGTGATACTATCTCCACTCAACGACTTTTTTCACCCCCTGTTTGAGTGCTTGGGGTGGTTTAATACCTGCGTATGGCTTGCCAAACTGGCCATTTCTTGTTATACGATTGTGGAGGCCCTACTCTAAAAGTTTCAGATGTGATAAAGTGCTCATACTATAATACTTATAACCACTGGCTCTAAGACATCTGTGAGTACTATTATTAGGTAAATAATAATTATCAAATGTTAGTAAATTATTACAATATTTTAATTTATTAATACTGATTTGCTGTTGACGCCAGTAAATGGAATAATTTAAACCTAAATATCGAGAATCCCTTGAAATAAATCACACATATTTTAATACCATATGGTAGCTAGCTTACTCCTCCTTTCTCACAATTTGACAAAGGAGGAGTAAGCTAGCTACTTTCTCACAACCCATTAATCCATCACCCATTAATCCATTCCGCTCACGCATCAAATTATGTTTATTATTTCTTTGTTAGTAATATAGCACAAAACGGTGCTCAGTAGAAGAAAAGGGCAAAGAAGACCGATCTTAAATAAGGAACAGATGGTCTAGAATAGTAGTATTACTACATATCTGTTATATTTAGTTTTCAATTCCCTTCACATATTCCAGGTACAAAAGAATTAAATCGAAATTCACCACATAATTTGCAAGTCCCGAGTGTGACGTACGCGTATAGTGAAATAACTCTCGTTTTAAGTGCACTTTTTATTTGAGCCTGCGACCCTCCATTTACATATTAATAGTGCCAAACGACAGTCTCGTGAATATTGGATGAGTATTTGGTGAAAGCATATTTCACAGGGGTGAGTGAGAGGCATCGAATGAAAATGTTTTTCTAACTCGTGCGTAAAACTTTCCTTTTATATTTATTCCCAATTAATGTTGAAGCTTAGGTTGAATATTTTATAAATACACTTATGTTCATATTAGTGTATTTTTATTTGACAAATTTATTACTAAATAATGTATTTTAGTTACACATACACTATCAAATAAGAATAATTCAAACTCATAATAATAAATATAACAGTTCGTCTGTGTGTTTTACTTTCTCTGCTTAATTTTTCAACCGATCGTCATAAAATTTGCCATACATATAACGTGTAATATGTAAATAAATATAGAATACTTTTTATTGAAAAAAGCTAATATAATATAGGCAAACCGCGGGCAAAGCTAGTGTATAATATGAAACAATGGTATAAGATTATTTCGATTATAAAAAAGAACGTCTCTCTGTTACGTTTCTATCTCTTTGCCTATATTTAAGCTTCTACTGAATAGTTTACGATCCGGTACACTGTCAATAATTGAAAAAATGGTTAGTCTATAGGGACCGTGCAAGATGCTATCGGAGCCACATAGTTGAAGTTTTGATAAAACTTTTGATAAATTAATGAACTTTTTTACACTACAATCATTTTATATTTCCAAATATTTGTGTAAATCACCTATTTTTAATAAGATAAATTATCTGTGTCGAAAGTATATGGTTATATTTCTTAATTTATTATGATAATAGCATGAATAAAAATAATCACGGAATAACTTATCCTGGTTTTAACTTATCCTTTTTTTGACAAGTGCGTAATTTAGTTTAAGATGCACGCCGTACTTTTACGTATTTAAAAATAGGACGTATTTATATTACTTAGTTCTAAACCACTTAGTGTCAATTTTAAATTAAACCTTTTAACTTGTTTATAACTCTGGAGTAAACAAATATGATACCAAAATTAAGACTACTGGCATTTTATTATATTCCTTCACAAATTGATTCAGCCTATTATTCCGCACAATAAGAAAAAAGTTCTGATTGTTTTTGATGTTTTATTTTTCTGTAAGTATTTTCAATGATAAATGTATTGAAGTGATTTAATAATGAAAAATTATGGTTGGATTTTTCACATTCACCAACGGCATTTTATAGAATAACGAGAGGAACGATCCCAGTAAAAAATGTCATAAGAAAAATACATCCTGGATTGTCGATTATTAGAAGCTCTTCCATGTCTTAAATATATAGATATCTCAATAGGAACTGGGACAATATAGGAAATATCAGGCAAAGCATACATCACTTCATGCTAATGTGTTCGCCTGAATATTCAGTGCACATTTAAGTGTTCGTGAATTCTAATTCATATGCCTTTACCGTTTTATGTAAATTTTCCGGAGCACCAGCGTCACGATTCTACTGTATTGGCAGATTAATTTTCATTGAATTAATATCTTTAAGTATTTCTGAGTCTGATATTGGTGTTCTATATTTTAAAGCTGGGAACATATTATCGAAGGCGACTTACAGTCGCGACCGTGTGTGACGCCCATATGCACCACACACGATCAGGAATCTCAGTCGGATTTACTGACAGTTAAAAACGTATCTTGTATGGATACTGTAGGAATTGGACCGTGCAGTGGGGTACGGTCGGTAAAGTAGACTCTTGTTCCGACTCGACTGACAGTAAATGAGAAGCAGGAATAGTTTTTAACCGTCAGTAAGTCCAACTGAGAATCTTAACCGTGTGTGGTACAAATGGGCGTTAACAGTCTGCACATCCGCGTTTGGACGCCGTGTTCAGACGTGTTGCGTGGACATTTTACAGAGTTGGAACAGTCGTGTAGTAGTTTGATCGTTCTTATAAAAATATTCTTATTCGCGAACTGTATTATTGAGTTTTTCGTCATCTACTATTGTATGTGAATAGCTATAAAAACGTCTACACTACAACGCAGATGGCGACTGTCAGACGTGATTTTGCGTCCGAACCCCGTGCACACGCGACCGATGCGTCCGTGACTGATAGAAATATCTGGCGGGTCAGATTTTCGTCGAACGCCCGAGCGCTCAAGTATAGGTCGGCGACTTATTGTTGATAGTTTGCACGTTTAGGTGTAATAGGAACTGGCTAGATGTGGCATCAGTCACTTACATCGGTCGCGACTATAAGTCGCATCCGATAATATGTTCCCCGCTTTAAGCTTTCAGTTCTGAGAAGAAAAAAAACAGAACTTTCGCGTCATCGCCCGCAATTTCCGTCGGTTATCTATATATATAATAAAATCATAAAAAAACTGAGCCTGTGCATTGAATACTTTTAGATAAAACTAATTAATGCATACTAAAGACACGCTACCAAAACCGAAAGGAACAGTTTTTAGAATTTTTATCTTATTGCCGGGTTGTCTGTATATGCGCCCCTTTATTGTGCACGCTAATCTAATCTAATCTCAACAATGGCTGATATGATTTGAATGCGATTTTAAATGATGTATTTAGACTAGCTTGGGCTAACATTTAGACTCAGCAATAACAAATGAATGTCTAATGTTAGCCCTGAGTCCTACTAGCGTTTTAGAAAACTTTATGCTGATAGAGTTCTGAGAAAAAAAAACTTTTATTATTTATTCTTAGTAACTTTTCTTACTCCAAATTCTACGTGAACGAAGTCGCGGGCATAGCTAGTTAGATAATAATTTTCGACCCATATAACATAGATTTGTTTCGATTCTCAAAATAGTTCGAAAAAATAAAAAATATGGACCTCAAATAGATAAATGGTTAAATGCTTTTCACGTACGATATTACATGAAAGCTGTTAATATTATTACGAAAATTGTATATTTGACTAACAATTGTTATTACAAAAATGTGGGTATTACTTGCAAAAAATATGTAAGCGGAAAATATAAATTGGCGGCTAATAATAGTTCGAGAATGTTCGAGATTTATGTCGAAGATTCCATTCAACGACAGTTAACGTCGAATTGTCTGAAAGTTACTGGCTGATAGTGCCTAAAACTTTATATGAATTATATAAAGCCACGCGTGTGTAGTAAACGATAGCTGTGATATTGTTGTGTCTGATATCTGTTATATTGTTGTGTCATTATTGTGTCTGATAGCTGTAATATTGTAGTGTTTTAAGACATTGTTCTCATAATTGTTTGTTGCTTTCGAATGGCGTTCAATTTAGTTCAAGATATTCTTATTATATCAATCATTAAATAGTGTAGTCATTGTTATAACAAATCTGATACGATGTGCGTCACAATTGCTGGGCGTATGTCAGGCTTATGTCATGCTATACTAATCGAGCTTTAAGTTTTTTCTTCTAAAGTCACATGGAGTGGCAGGTACAGTAGGTTTCACATATGCAGAGTGGCGATTTACCCTCCTCTCTACTACTGTTGTAATGAGTACCATTTTAATGCTGTACTATTACAATGAGTGTCGATGTAGAGACTTGACCTGGTTAATGTAACTAAAACCCTAATAAAAATAGCTTAGCCTTCTAAAACGAAGTTATAAATCATTAGAAAAAGGTCTTTTTTTAATACCAGTCTCAGACAAAACATGTTTAAAATTTTATATTTTAAGTGATAAAATAGACAATTTCTAAATTACATTTTATTTGAATATATCTGCTAGAATTTTAAGAATGCAAATTTACATAAATTTACAGGAAACATTTGGATTAAAACTAAAAAAAGGTACTACTTTCACTGAACTATAGTGAAGGAAGTTCAAGAGTTGTGTTGAGATATGACGAAGAATTTAACCAATTCTAGTCTTTAAAATACACTTTATAAAATAATAGAACATCAGTAAAAACATGACAGCCAAATTATTTTTTTCTCTAAAAACTCCATACCTTTTCATGTTGCCAGTTACAAAAAAAGTAAACTATATAAATCAATTATTGTTAACAACTGGTTTGGTTTAGTTTTAAATATAAAAACTCAATTACATTAGGCTAAACGTAACATCCTCCCACCTTTTGATGAACTCATTTCATCAAAACCCAGGAGCATAAGCAATTAATATTATAACAAATTTCTTTCCTAAACATAGAATTTAACTAAATACTCAGAAATCAACATTTAGAGTCCATATCAGTCCCTTCAGGACAGTTCAAAATCCCTTAGCTTAGACGGTAAATGAATGACTCTTCGAGATCTGGTTGTTTGTTCCGGCATCTCTTTTGGTACAGAAAGGCTCAGAACCCTGTTCTTTTCCCGTAGTTGACCTACAGTCTTTTGCACTTCCTCATATGAATTACTGAACGCTTCAACTTCCAAGGGATAAACACGTTGTACCGGACGAAGTAATTCTCCAGAATCAGTCTTTATCTTTACCACACTACTAATCACATCTTACCCAGGGAATATAGCTATAACACGTCCTAGAGGCCAAAAAGCTCTCTTCTTGCTTGTATCTTCTACTAAGACAATGTCGTTTAATTTTACCTCTTCACACTTGTTATTAGATTTTGCCAAAACTAACTGTCCTAGATATTCAGAACGGAAGCGTTTTCTCAATTCTTCTCTTAAGTTTTGCTGATAACTGTATCTTCGGGTGATATCAATTTCATCATGATGGTCTAAATCTGGAACTCCCACCGTGTGCATATCCTGCAAGAACATGGCAGGGGTCAAGGGATTCAAATATTGGTCATTTTCCGAAATGTAGATTATGGGCCGAGAATTGATGATTGATTCACAGTCGTACAGTAAAGTAACCATCTCTTCGTAAGTGACGCATGCTCTGCCCAAAACCCGTGGTAGCATTTTCTTTAGCACTTGAATGAGTCTTTCCCAAAAGCCACCCCACCAGGCAGCCGTGGGAGGGTTGAACTTCCAGATTATTCTTTTCATGTGCGCCTCTTTTTGTACGGCTTCCCAATCGATAGATGTCAATAAGTTGTTCGCACCAACAAAATTCGTGCCATTATCGCTGTACACAATATGGGGCCGTCCACGTCTAGCAATAAATCTTCTAAAACGTAAAAGGAAAGATTTCGTAGATAGTGACTGGACCAGTTCTAAATGAATAGCTCGAAACACCGCGCAGGTAAATATGACAATCCAGCTTTTAGTGCTCCCTTTAAGTGATAGGGGTCCTGCCAAATCCACTCCAACCACCTCGAATACAGAGGCCTCTTTGATCCTATCTTCTGGCAATGGTACTGGCATGGTTTCTATGTTCTTTGCACTATGTCTCTTGCATATAATACACCTGGATATTATTCTACGTGCAGTTTTCCTTGCATTTACTACCCAAAACTTTTCTCTCACGTCTACGAGGAGATTATTCAGACCACAATGCAATAGATTAATGTGGCTCTCGTGTATCATGAGCTCTACCAATTTATGTTTTCCAGGTAGCAATATTGGAGTCTTAAAATTTTCAAAATCCTTCCGTTCAGTAAACTTTGTTTTGACTCGGATTAGTCCTTCTTTATCTTCAAAGGATGTGACAGTTTTTAGACTTCTCAAATATTCGTCACTGAACTGCTCTTGCTGTACAATTTTCATCAAATTCTTTTCGGCTGCATTTATTTCTTCCCCCGATAATTCACCTTTTAAGCGCTCTTGTTGACTTCTTTTACAATTGGAAATGAATCTTCTCATCCATGCAACCATTCTAAGAATCTTCTTGTAGCTGGAAAAATATTGCACATACCACTCTCTATCTAGTGGACCATCGACTACTAGTGCAACCTTCAGCTTTTCTTGATTTGCTTCACCAGTACTTTGAACACTGGATTTAGGCCACTCCCGTTCTTCTTTAGACAGCCATTCCGATCCCTCCCACCAACGGGAGTTTATCAATTTTTCAACGCTACAACCTCTGGAAGGCAAATCTGCGAGATTCTGGGTTCCTTGAATATGTCGCCAATCTTCTGTGTTTGAAAGTTTTCGTATTTCCTTTACTCGATTTTGAACGAAAACTCCCCATGGCTCTTCATGACAGATCCAATATAATGCTGTGGCCGAGTTCGTCCAAAAATATTCTGGAACATCTTTCAGTTCCAAAGTTTTCTTCACAAAATCCAAAAGTCTCGCTCCTATAGTACAAACTATCAGTTCTAATCGTGGAATGGTCATCTCCTTTAACGGTGCAACTCTTGATTTAGCTAATGCCATTTGCACACAAATTTCATCATGTCGAACATTTCTCACAAAGACTACTGCTGCATAAGAAAGTCCAGACGCATCACAAAATACATGTAAACTAACTGATGCCGCATCTTCAAGTATTATGCGTCTAGGAATTTTCAGATGTTTCAAGAGATTCAGTTCTTGAAACTATTATATATTTGTCACAAACTTCTTTTGGCAAACTTGTATCCCAACTAAGTTTCCCCTTCCAACTTTCTTGCAGCAGAACTTTCGGATATAATGTAACTGGACTTGTGAATCCTATAGGGTCGAAAACCTTTTGGGTTACAGAAAGTAAGGTTCGTCTAGTAAGAATTCCTGTTGGCTCCGAGATATTATTTACGTTGCAAAATAATGTGTCTTCTTCTTTATCCCAGAGTAGTCCTAGAACTGGTGTTGGTTCACATTCTTTATCCGGTTTTTCTAAGCTGTTTGATTCCTCTTAATTCCATTCTGGCTTCAGTCATTAACTTCGTAGATGTTTCAACAAACTCTTCATATTCTTCTTTTGAGTTTACAGATGTAACACAGTTATCAACATAAAAGGATTTCTTCAGCTTCTGTGCTATATGTTGTATTTCAGGCGCAGATTTGTCCAAATGATGCTGTATAACAGCTCCTAGTATGAAAGGTGAGCATGTGAGGCCGAAAACCACTCTTTTGTGTCTGTAAACTTGAATATTCTTCTTAGAGTGTTCTACCACATCATCACTGTTCCTCCACCAGAGAAATCGTAAAAAGTTGCGTTCTTCAGGACAGACTGAAATTTGTAGAAAAGCTTTCTTGATGTCAGAGACCACTCCTATTTTATCTTCCCTGAATTTCATCAAAATACTAGGTATACGTTCCAGAGTGTTTGGGCCGTTTTCTAAAGATTCATTTAGAGAACGATGACCTTTCAACTTACTTGACGCATCAAAAACTGGTCTAACTTTGGTCGTTACATTTCCTTCTTTGAAGACCCCTCGATGTGGCAAGTAGCAAGATAGCTGAGATAATTCTTCAGGAGGTACTACCTCTATAAAGTCTTCTTGTAGCCATTCCTCCAAAATTGCATTGTAAGCTTCATATTTATTTTGTGCAAATTGTCAGTAGTCTTTTCTAATCTTTTCTCAGCCAGAATTCTGTTGTCATGCAGATAGTCTTTACATTTCCATGGTAATTTCACTTCATATCTGCCATCTTCAACAGTCATTGTCTTTATGAGATTTTCCCTCACAGCATTTTCTAGTTCAATTTTATCTTTTGACTCATAAGGATCTTGAATACCTTCTAAATTCCATAAATTTTCAATATTAAAACTTTGGGACAACAGGGAGCTTGACACTGCATCTATAGATTTTCTTGAATGATCACTTGTCTGCATTCCCATAACGACCCATCCTAAATAGTTTCCATAGCTGTTAAACCTGATTTCAGTGGTATTACTTTTCCAGTGTAAATTTTGCCAGCCATATCAGCTCCGAAAAGCATTTCTATTGGACGGATCTCTTGACTAAAATCGGTGATTTTGATACCCTTTTGTTTCAGCTCTTTTAAATCAAGTTGATCCTTTATGTGAGGTATCGGTCCACAAATTTGAGGCTGGTCTAGTACTGTAATTTTACAAAAATATATTGTATTTAAATTATGAACTTCTACGACATAACAGTTATGCTGTTTGTAAGATGTCCACCAAACACCACATGAGTTAAGCCTTGAGAGTGAGTTGGCCTGAGTCCGAGTTTTTTTACGGAAGATTCCAAAATATACGAGCTTTGAGAGCCTGTGTCAATTAAAGCTCGAACTACTTGCCTTTTGCCATCGTTTTCTATAGCTACTAATAATGTCTGTAACAATACTTCTTTGGTTTGACATACATTAGATAAAGAACTGCTCTCAGCCTCTCCAGCTCTATCTTGTTTGTTTTTGATGGGCTTGAAGTCTGAACACATAATGATATAATGCTTTCTACCACACAAATGCAATGAGGCTTATTGCGATATTTCTTCGATGTATGTCCAATCTTTAAACAGGAATAGCAACATCTTTTAGACTTTAAAATATTCATTTTCTCTTCAGAATTCATCTTTTGTCCATGGAAACAGTCCTTATTTAGATGGGACGACTTTTCACAAAACACGCACAATATTTTATGATCATTTTTATTACTGACAAATAAATCACTAGCAGTTGGCTGAGTCGACTCTTGTTCTATAGGTCTTTGCTTGTTCAGAATATATTCATTTTGTTTAATTCCAGTCTTGGCCAAATAAATCCTTTCTTCCCCTTCTACCTCTGCTCTCAAAAAGGACAAAAGATTATTCAATCTCTTGCCATATGACTTATCTTCTTCATTGAGGGAAGGATTTCTTAGCCAAATTCTCAAAATGTCTTCACGAATATAGGATTCCACTAGGGGGAACAGCATGGCTGCGTACTTATCTGATGTCATTCCTATCGATTCTAATGCTCTTAAATGAGATTCTAATTTGTCATACAACTGAATAATGCTTAACTTAGATTTTATATTTGTAGCATTTTTTATCACAAGTCCCAAAAGTTCTCTGACATAATATTCTATAAGCAACTCTTCTCTTCCAAATATTTTTTGTAAACTCTCAATGGCTTTATGATAATTTTCTGCGGTAGGTGGGTAACTATCTATTATTTCCTTTGCCCTAGTACCGGGAATCATGCATTGCATTAAATATTGGAATTTGTCTTCCAACTCCATATGTTTATCATCATTTATCCTTTTGAATTGGCTCCAGAACGTAAGCCAATCTTTTACTTCGCCACCAAATCTCATTAATTCAATTTTCGGTAATTTCAATTTTGTCTTTTCAGAATATTCTACATTTGGGGCATTTTTAAGTAATTTATCGTTTAGTAATTGTAAACGACGTCTTATTTCTTCAAACTTTTGGCGATATTCTTCGACGTTCTCGTATTCGTCATCATATTTTAACTGCTCAGTTTCTTTTTCTAACAACATTTCTAAAATGGCTTCATCCATTACCAGTAAATTATTATATGTTCTTTCTAATGGATCATATTTAATTAAAATATCATCTATCTATGAATTTTCATCCTCGAAAAGCGCCTTTATACTTTTATACAACTTCGTAAAAGAAGCCCGAATCGGCGCTCGCTTCTTTATGTTAGCTTCCATCTTGTAATTTTTTGCGCTCTTCCAATCTGAATGTCAAAAGGTCCGATGCAGAATCTCCAATTTTTTATCACGTCGGGGTCACCACATGTTGAGATATGACGAAGAATTTAACCAATTTTTGTCTTTAAAATACACTTTATAAAATAATAGAACGTCAGTAAAAACATGACAGCCAAATTATTTTTTTTCTCTAAAAACTCCATACCTTTTCATGTTGCCAGTTACAAAAAAAGTAAACTATATAAATCAATTATTGTTAACAACTGGTTTGGTTTATTTTTAAATATAAAAACTCAATTATATTAGGCTAAACGTAACAAGTTGTAAGGTTGAATTAACAATTAGTTAATGCAACCATAAAAATTAACAAAAATATCCTTACAAAAGAAAACAACAGTTATGATAACAGACCATTACAAAAAATGGCTACAGATTTATAGATATTGAGGGAAAGGGAAAATAACGAAGCATTAATGTAAATCATACAAGCGGAGTATTTGGATGGAACGAATGCAATTAGGAAGATGTATGATTTTGAAAATGTATCATTTCATATATGGATGGTGAATTTCTGGAACTAAAATTAAATTTACTTCATAACTTTGTTTTGAAACAGAGAATTAATATCCATAAAAATATAAGTAATGTTTGGATATGGGGAACACCTTTTAGTTTTCAGAGGATAAATACAAGAACGCAGATGTGAGCAGAAAATCGATAAACCTGGTACTGAATCACCGAAAATATGAAAATTGTACCAATTTCAATCTCTCTACCAGAGGGACGGTAACAGAAACTAAAAAATATACTCGTTTTTTCTTATCAATTTGTTAAGCAACTGTTCGAGTGGATATAGGTAGCAAAAATAGCGACAGTTAAGTACAATTAGGCAACAGTGTACTAATTTTAGTTTAAAGGGGAAACGCATACCAAGTCGTTTTAGACAGTGATTTTTTTTGAAAATTCGACTATTGTCATCAGTTTTACCTTGCACGTGATAATTGTGGTGGAAACTTTTGATTACAGTATCAAAAAAGTGTAAAAAGTATGTAGAAAGCTCATTACCTTGAAGTACATTAGTTACCAGGTCTGTTTATAAATAAACAGGTCTGGTAACTGATGCCAATCATATTTTTTAACAAAGTTTTTACGGATTTTAAAAATTTAATTTAATTTATTCCTCCAATCGTTGCGAAACATTGATTGATTTCAACCAAGCTAATGAAATATCGAAATTCAAAGTTCAAAACGTTACCGAAGTTAAGAAGGAGAATAATGAGGAGAGTGATATTCATGACTAGATATATAACATCAGTATTGTTACTACGATCGTAGCTAATTTATCTCCTAGATGCATATAATTTAACATATACGTTTTTTTACCTCACAGAATACGATATTAACAAATTAAAACTAAATTAACTATACCTTTATTATATTATTAAACAATGTTTTTCATACAATTCATTCATGAAATTGTGGAAAAAATTTGAAAATTATGTTTAATGATATCATACTTTGTTCCATTGTATAAAACGGTGTGATATAATGTAAGAGTAAAGAATGATTGATTGGAAACTACGGCAGCGACTATTATTTTTGTTAATATAATATATTTATAGTTGTAAATAACCGCTTGTTACACGCGACTTCATCCGCGTACACGAACTTCATCGCGCGTATTATCAAATTTGAAATACAACAATGCCCTCAAGTAGAGCCCTAAAAAAATGTGTTTGTGTACATAATAGTGTATAATATTTTGTGTACACAATATGTAAAATATTTCGTGTACACATTAGTATGAAAAAAAAACAGAATAAAGTACAAAATTTGGTCACGTTTGGATCATTTTATAAAGAGCTATTTAAGAGTAACAAGCAAATGTATTTTTACACTAATGATAATAAATAGGATCATGCAGGCGACAGAATATTTCTAATCTGTTCCAGTTGAAATTTATATTGAAAATGTTGAGGCCATTTTTTTCAAAATGAATTTATAGAGGATAATCGCTATCAGTAGTTTCAGAGATAACAGGAGAGGTGAAGGGTGGCTCTTCTATTTGGGCATATTTTTAATTCGTATTAATATGTAATCTTTTTAAATATATAATTTAAAATTATGTATATTTTTGTATTCTCCATAACAAGTCATTTTAAATGATACCCTGTATGACATAAAATTTAAAAAGAAAATTAGAAATCAGGGAACAAAAAATGTTTTTCTGTTACATTATACATATGAAGGACAATGCAAGACACAGAGGGATCGGCTTATTTATTGACTTATCTCCGATATGCCCTCGATCCCCACGGTCGATATCGTTTCGCGAACGAACCGACGCGTTTAATGACCACGGAGGGCAAGCGACCCAGTGAGATAGCATGTCACCTAGCCTACTGGTACGATCGGTTCGATCTTTGATTGGCCCATAAATAAGATAATTTACGCGGATGGAACTACGGGACACAATTTGTCTTATATACTCACCATATGAGTACAGTATATACTATACTCGCATGGCGATATAGTACATGTTGTACTCACATGGTGAGTATATATAGCCTTAATTATATATATATATATATATATATATATATATATATATATATATATATATATATATATATATATATGTATATATAATTCGTTATAAAATTATTAAAAAATTATATAATTATAGCCTTAATATTCGATATACAACCTTCATTTCCAGCAAAATATATATTTTAAAGTGTACCAATATTCTATTAAAAACTAAACAGCAGTTTATAAACTTGACTCAAGTATTGCGCAAAGCGATTTCACTATTGTGTTTCACAACCTCGCTAGAAACTACCTCCAAATTACCCAAAGGCACAATCACAAAATCCCCTTTGGCATAGTCCATACAACCGATATTACACTCGCTCATTGATGTAATTCATGTAACCCATATACAACTCCATTAACGAGGTGCGCCAGGGTTTGTCATTGAACTAAATGGGATTTCGGAAACTAAAGGCTCACTTACTAGTCGTTAATGGCAATTGCGTAGTGGAATGATACGTCTCTGATACGTTTAAACAGGTTCGTAAGAAAGAACCGTAATATCTACGTACTCATAAAGGGGATCATCTTATTAGTCAATCCTTTTTATTTCATTACTTGGAAAAGTTATTATAAAATGTATGTTTTTAAGCAATTAAATACTATGAAAATATCCTGGTCCAGCCAATTATGTTACAATAGATTTAGAATTGGCATATTGTGAAGAAAAACAATTGATGATAAAAAAAATTAGAACGAGGTTAATGAGCTCTTGCGTGCAGTAAGATTTTATAGAGATCTTAAAATTAAAAAGAATAATGTTTTTCCCCGATCGGAGGCGTGATTGCCGTACACCATAAAAAAAAGTTTTCAGCTATAGAAAAAACAACATCGAGAAATATTTTGTAAAACGTGTTTCGTATTTTTAGTTTTAATAATTCATTATATCTACTGTATATTTCCTCCACGAGACCAAAAGTCTTAATAACAGTTGCCATGTTGATTGTACATAAAGTTATTTCCTTAAATTTGGACTTCGTCGTAATCGGGTAATAAAAAAACACCGAAAGACGTAGTTCAGGCTTGCGCCATAGATTTTAAGTGTTTCGTATTATGTAATTTAATTACCAATTTCTCTGGAAAATGCGTTCGCTTTGATTTGGGTTTTCCGGGCGTAATAGATATGTTTGCAGGGCGTCTTTCAATGGGAGTTCAGCAGTCCAGCGTCTTTCAATGGGAGCTATAGCACATCCAGTCTCAATGATACGTACGGTTGCGTGCTTAATAGCATCATACTATACCCTAGCATCCTCCATTGATGCATGTGAAATGATGCCAGACAATGACATCACGACGATATTTGGTGGTCATCAAGCGCCGTCACGTTGCCATTCGATCCCTATATTATCAATGTCTTCCGAATTGTCTTCCAAGGACACCTGCACATGTTCCGTGGACAACGACAGTTAGACTGTCGCTGGATCCTATGTCCGATGGGCCAGCTACGTAACCGTTTTGCGTCGTTTTTCATTTTCTTTTCAACCCTGCAGTAGCGCTCGCATTCACTAGGCGCTTTGCTGGATTCCTTTTGCAGCAAGCTTTCCTCTAATTTGTTCGTTTCCTTTTTGTAGTAGCGTTATAAAATTTAATTATTTTTGAAACGTTGATTGCATTTCACCAATTTTTATATTTTATGCTACGTTTTTCAATTGTTATGAATGTATTCAATTGTAAATTCCCATGTTGAAACGCAAGTTTTTCAATTCTAATTTCACATTTTATGTGCTATGTTTTTCAATTGTAACATCACACGTCGTTATATATGTTTTCAATTGCATCATTATATATGTTTTCAATCGTAATTTCACACCTTGTATTATTTTTACGACGGATTTACATAAGAAACAAACGGATTTGTAAACAACTAACACAATCTCTGTGACATTGCTTGAAATTCATACATACAAATACGTAAAAGATTTATAGAAAATTAACGCCATCTATTATAAATTTTACAAACTTTACCACATTTATTTCGATTTGTTGGAAAAAATAGGTTTTCAAAATCAGATCGACAGTAGTGGCACACTTTCCACTGTGCCTCATTTGCATTTTGTTTAAAGTAAACATCGAGAAAATTAAATAAAAAATAAATTTTATAGGATTTGGTAAATAATTAAATTATACATGTCCCGTCTTTCCCGATAGTATATGAAGCAAAATACCGCTTTGTTATAAAGTTGAATCTGTAAGCCTCAATTTTCATAGTTCCACGCGACTGCACAATGAATTTTAAGCGAGCGTTCGAGGAAAGCTTCTGCTAATAAACACTTGAAAGTTTATGAGACAGCTAATCAAAATGTTTTTCTGTACCCAGAATATTACACTTAATTTCCTCACTTTTCATATCAGCCTAGTCCGAAATTTGAATAAACTAATAACACTAGAGGCAAGGATTTAAATATTTAATTATCTTTTATGGCCAAAATGTATTAATAATTTGTTTTCCAGTTTATTACAAAATTGATATAGTAGAATATATAATCAGAGAATATAATATGCTAATTCGAAACAGTACGAAATTAACTATTTCGAATTAATTTCAGAACTCTCGGAATCTGATAAGTTCTTCATTTTTAAATCCAACGTTCCATTAATGCAAGGACCTAATAGCTAATACACAGTCGCATATAGACACATCAAAGCACAAGCGAAATCTGTATGAGTCGCCTGTGATATATGCACAAGCATTGGACATACAGCGTTTCCATAAATAGTCTTAAGTTAACGTTGTGATAACTTGTTATATTATTAAAACATAAATAAATACAAAATGTTTTAAAGATTATAATGTTTTTTTTATGGATTGATGGAATTATAATTTTAATTTAGGAATTATATCAATAATTTCCTTCGATGTCATTAATGGGTAGGTTGTAATTTCGATTTAAATAATATATTTTTTATGATAAAAAAGTATCCTAAATAATTGCATTTTAATAATTTCTGGTCTACATATATCTCAACAACATTTTTATTTTTTTTATTTTTCTAACTAGCAATTATTGAGATCGAAAGCAGGGGGAGGAGGGTGCAGACATTTTTGAGAATCAGAATTTATTAAATTCTAAAAAACATTACATATTTGTAAACCTGGATTTTAATAAGCTTCCATTTGTTATCTAACGTGACGATCCTGTAAAGAAATATTTTCATCTCCTGTCCACCGCTTTTTGTAAACACGCTTGTATTTAAGCCAATATTTCCTACGACTATATCAAATTAACTTTCTATATTAAATGATGTGTGCAAAAATTTTTCGTAACAGATAGACACCGAGATTCCAATAGTTTTCCGGTTTTTCAATGTTTAGTTAGAACATTCATAAAGCTAGGTAAAAGAAGCTGGCCTTCAAGAAAGTCAGTCAGAAAGGAAAATAGATAGTCTCGCCAGAATACTTAATTCACTATTTAAACGAAGACACCACCTATAAGGGAAATATTACTATTTAAGCTTGCTTTTAGTGAAAATAAATGAACATTTTAAAATGCCAAAAACTCAAGACGGCCATATTGGAACAACCGTAAATTTATCTTACTTGGTTAAACCATTAAATCTTTGTTTGAATTGATGACTGGTTTTTATTTTATTTTCATAAACTTACGAGTCAAAAGGAAAAAAATAAATTAATAAATATTTTGTTTTGTGAGAACCTGTCATAAGTTATTTTAATATCATAACAAATATACACAGAGAATAAGATAAAGTATATAAAAATGTAGAAATAATTTAATGAATATTACTAATGGCAAATATTACAAACCACTTAAAAAACTGGGCAATACGTGTCGAAATAGACACAAAGTAGAATTTCCTAGTTACCTATTTATCCTGAAATTATTGACAGAAGTTACTGCTATAACTTTCCATAAAAGTTGTAATCAAATGTACCGTCTAGAATTTTTTAAAAATTGTTTAAACCAACATGCAAGAAATTTTTAAACTTGATATTTTGCAAACGGGACTTGATAATTTTAATTTCAATTTAGAAAATCCATTCAATTCAAATGATTTTAACGCAATGAGCAAAAAGTTGTAAAATAGCATGCACAAAAGTCTAAAACAGAACAAATAGTGAGAATGTGGACAGACAGATAGACGGACATGATAAAATTATAAATTTCAATAAAGAACCCCAAAAAAGAATCATTTATTTCAGTCGCTTCATTCTAAATCTTCATAAGAATTTATTTCAAATATACAAATCGACATCAAATATTCATACCTTTGTCGGTTATCGAGTTAAAATTAGAAATTCACAAAATATTCGACAGTCAATTTATGCCGATTGTTACGAACAAAGAGAAAGCGCTTCGCGAAGCAAATTAAGTGAAAGACATCCTTTCTTATCTTAACGAAGTGTTTTGAGAGAAGTTTCGGAAAATAAGACTACAAGTATGCAGGAAATTAAATATTTAAATTCAATTATTATTGCGGACCGATAACAACTTAATAATGAAGTCATAAACAAAGAAAAGACTTAACTGTTTAACTTCTCTTTCGAAGGTGTAGATTATGAAGTTTTGTATCAAACGTTGAAAGCTAGTTTATAAAGTCATTGAAATAGCACTTGTACATTTCCTACAACATCCTTTCTAAAACAGAGATAATACGTTTCCCTATCAAAATATAATCAGTTTATTACATCTTAATTAAAAATAAATGTGTTTTTCTCTCACATACCATGATTTAATTTTAATTTATTTGAGACTGGCTTATTTCCCGCGGCTTTGCTCACATGAATTTTTATTAAGGCAGCAGTATTTATATGCAAATTCCACTGCCTTAATCATAAAGTCTTAATTATGCCTTAATCTGCCCAATCATACCGCTTCCATAATTTTAAACTATTGAGACTCTATGTAATAAAGATAAGATACACGTACCTTGCTTCGTCTGTAGATACACGAGATATTTAGTAAGAACCTCAAAATTTATTTTGCAGTAGTTAAAACTTATATGTTAATATGTATCATAAACTATTTGTGTACAAAATTTCATGTCCAGCTATTTAAGCCTGGTTGTGTAACATACATCAAAACATACTTTATAGGTACTTGTAATCTACAAGAGCGAAACCGCCGGTGATAATTTATGTAATTCGTTATTTTTTTGCAGAATTTTCTAATAATAAAAATACGAACAAAGACATTTTTAATTTTACATTATCATTTATGATAATGATCTTGTTTTATTACAGATGTATTTTATTTACAGGTGTATTTTATTGTATTCCTAATAAAATACGCAGCAATAATACATAAGAAAAGGTTCGCACCATTCACTATTTCATTTTTTTTCTCAAAGTATAAATTATATATCAAAAATAATTTTGTGTTTTCCCAAAGATAAAATAAACCATATTATATTTTAATACCGTCGACACAGTATAACACTTCTTATTACATAAATATCTGGTTTTAATGTAATGGGATACGTAGAACAATCAGAAATCCCACAGTTTTAGTGAATATTTATACATACTTGCTTCTATTGTAGTAATTGGAATTAATTACTGGACATAATAAGTTACAATATTAACTACATTCATCGTAGGCACAGGCGAACTTTTCACATGTGAAACGCGAACTTAAATAAAATAAACGATAATGTAAGTGTAGAACTCGTACTACGACGGTTCGTATACATTTAGGCGCTTATAAATATTTAAATGTACATAGTACATTTATTAAACTATATATATATATATATATATATATATATATATATATATATATATATATACATATTACTGTTGTGAATACTTTGAGATATTCAAAAATAGCGATTTAGCTAATACGATGTGGAGACACAATAAAAAATTGTAACTGTAAACGGTGTACGTTTAATGAGATTTATAGACTTAAAAAATGTTAACATCCACATTAATTTTGTAAAAGTTATCACAAGTGGGCCATAACAGGATATAAAAGAGTAGTATTAGTCAGTCAGGATGCTCTCCTCGCAATTGAAAACAGGACTATTTTATTTTAATTAAATATATTTCTTTTGCGGTCGGAAAACTGACAAGGACTTTGGAAAAAGAAGTCAAAGAGATGGAAACGAATAAGAAAAGAATGTATTATTTCCTTTACAGATAAAATAATTGAGGCAACAGATAAGCGTGATGATAAGTGTAGGATAATAGTCCGTCGGATGATAATATTACACCAGTAAAGGTTGATATCTTTTTTTATATAGACAATTAAAGGATTTTAAAAGAAAGCTAACGCAGATATTGTTCCAAATGATAAAACAATAATAAAAGTTAATCAATTATTGAAAAAATATTGTTATTATAACCAAAGATAATTCAGGACTATTGTTTGCTACGGCATTACAGGTGACATAATTTTATGTAAATCAATGTATGAAAATAAAAATTATGTTACAAATAATGGATTATACACTACTTCAATTAAGATATTTGATAATATAAATTATGAAATTCCGCAATCTATTGAGCAAATCATTTTGAAGAATAAAAAAGGCAAATTAGACCATCTAAAAACTAAGTTCTCGGTTATCAATGCATGCTATACCACGACCATGGCTGATATTTTATCTGATCTTGAATTCTCGGCGATGGAGGTTGATGCAATATATATGAATTTTCAACAGCTCTTCATCCCCAGCCCTATATTTTACCATTAGAACCAGGTATTATAAAATATATAGCAGATAATGCTGTTAACATTTATATCGATGTATCTTCGATGTACCTAATAAGGTTCATATTATGGGAATGGTAAAAATAGTTCATCTAAAAAGCGTCATGAAATTACGGAACAATCATTAATCACGTATTTATAAGAGCATATGGAAGTTGAAAATGTATACGAGGAAATTCAAAATGTATACGACATTTCCCGAATTTATTTTTAAAATATTGAATGAAAAATAATAAAATTATTTTAAGATACTATACAAAGTAAAATGTACTCAACATTTTACTTTGAGCAAGAAAACGGCACCTCCAATTAAAAAAAATGCGAGACCTTTTTTGTAAGATACCGTCTGGTAGATAACTATATGTAATAAAAGTAATTAACAACCAAACAATAAAAAAGGGATGTTCCGCGAAAAACCGATTACAGAGTGACCTTAAATAAAGTTTGAATCATCTACGACGTCAATGAGATCGTTCCACATATAGGTAAATTGTAATGTCAAAATTACCATCCATGCGAAAATGCCCCGGAAATTTCTCGCAGATAACCTGAGCTTATTATCCTAAGCAATCCTTATTGTCCGCAAAAACAATATTAAACTTGTATTCGATATAAGAAGGCTTAAGGCATAAAACGAGAAAAAATTAACAAAAAAAATAATTTTTATGGAGTCCAATATAACTATTTTCTACTAAATGCAACACAGGTAAATTTGTTTATTTATTAGTTTTATCGCATTAATCTCTGGTACCACAAGTTCGACTTCTAAACTGTTTATACTAAAAACCTTTGCTTTGAGAAACCAATGCTTTGAGGAAGATTATAGGCTAGGATATATTATCACGATATGATTTATAGGTACAGAGCAGGGATAAAAATATATATCAGAAGTTGGGAAACAGAAAATATTTTGCTTCATCTTTACATATATATGAGAAGGTGCAACTTTACTGGTTTATGTATTAACTACAAATTTTGACAGGTTTATGTATTAACTGCTCATCCCAGGAATTCCCACCGATATACTCCGGTTTCCATCGTTGTTTTGGCGAATGGTACAGAAGCGTTTAGTGATCGCGTGGGAGGGGTAAGTCAGCATGTCACGCGGTTCACTACACCATGTCACGCGGTTCACTACACCATGTTACGAGGTTCGCTCGCTCGGTTGGCTCGGTCTTCGATTGGTCAATATATTTTAAAAGTAATTCTACCCATAATTAAGATAATTCTACGCGGATGAAACTGCGAGGCACAGATTGTCTTGCAATAAAATATTTGCTAAACGAGTGTTAATAAAATATTTTAAAGTCTACGAACGTTCTATTAACTACTAAATAACAGTTTATAAACTTTACGTATTGCGCAAAGCGATTTCACTATTGTGTTTCGCAACATAACTAGAAACTACCTCAGACTTCCCCGAGCTCACATTCACAAGATTCTCTCTGGCATAATCCATACAACCGATATTACCCTCTCTCATTGATGTTATTCGTGTAACCCGTATATAAATCCATTAACGAGGTGCGTCAGGGTTTATCATTGAACTAAATTGGGTTTCGGCAACTGGGGACTCGCTTACTAGTCTGATCCCTCGTTAACGGCAATTGTGTAGCGAAATGATACCTCTTCATTATGTTTAAACAGGTTCGAAAGAAAGAGTTTTACTCATATTAGGTATCAATCGATTATTCAGTCCTTTTTATTTCATTGCTTAAATTTAAATTTGAATGGTATGTTTTAAAGCCATTTAATGCTATTCAGAAGGTACGATCGAATATATTACTGTAAAGTAAGAATTGACATATTATGAAGAAAAACAATTAGATTAATTATGGAAGTACTTTTATTTTATACAGGCGTAGTTGTCTCAATATTTGCTCAAAATTTTTACAAAAAATATTACAGAATCTCAGTCGCATATATTTGTTTATATTGAGTCAATATGTTTGATATTTTATTATTTCGGAAACAACTATGAGGCTTTTATCCTAAGCTATGTGAAGGCCTTATATCAATAGATGTTATAATGTGTAATAATTCAATAACAAATAATATGTGTAATAATTTAATGTGTAATAATTTAATAAGAAATAATACAATTTAATTTTAGGAATAACATCTATTTTCCAAAGTATTCATTTAATTTCAAGCTATAGTATAAAAAGAAAGGTTATTTATTTGTTCCAAATAATTTATCGATATCGAACATATCAAAAAATAAAACGTATCGAGTGTGTATGTGAACATGTGTAAAATAGGGGTCCGTAGCTGTCTGTATTTCTTGGAATTTTTGACGGAATGTCACGTCACTTAAAAGTTTTAATCAAATATTAATACGTACATATTTTGAGGGAAAATAAGGAGCTTAATAATTGGCGGACGGGGAATTTCCAAAACGAAAAATGATAAATCGAACCTAAATTTAAATTTAAAAGACATACCCCATATGAGCAAAATAAGTTACCGATTTAGATTAACATGGGGTGGTACATTAAAAATATTAATTGCGATCTCAGTACGAAAGTAAGTTTTGAGGTAAATTTTATTCAAGTAAGTATAAAATTGTATAAGCTATGTTTCTGTGACAGATGGTCAGATGAACATATGGACGGATGGACATGATGGACTCGTGTCACCGCGGAACCCTAAAAAACGTACACGATACAACAGCTTTAAAAATATGAAAGAACAAAATACAATAAGTGTTCAAATAAATCCTTATTCATTAAACATAGATCACGTGCTTTAATGAATAAGAATTTTTGAATAGGCTAGTTCAGTCGAAGATCGAGCCAACTGCGTGAACGAACTGCCTGAACGAATTGTACAATAATTGTTCGAAATATTCTCGTTACAATAATTAATCGAACCTTTAAAACAGATGTTAATGTATATAAGAGATGCCTGTTGACAAAGGGTAAAAACTAATGCAAATTAACGAGGACGAAACTGTGAATTGTTATTATTTCATTTCCATGACTGGTATAAAATTAAATTAAGGCTTTCATTGATATACGAAAAAATTCAATTTGGCTTCTCGGATTTTACACACAAATTACAAAATATTTCATGTAATGATCGGGCAGATACATTAAAGTAAGATTAAATAAGTTATTAAGTCATCAAACTAATGTTTGCTCTGAATCTTTTAAAAGAAAATTAAAAAGGAAGTATACAAATTTACAAATAATTTAATTAATTGTTCTATGTATCGGTTCCTATGTAAGTTTCTCGTCGATTTATAAGATGCACATCGCCGACTTATTCCGCATATTGCGAGCTTAATTCTGCTATTTAACAGCAAATACAAGTTCTACTCGTATATATTTTAGACGCTTAACCAACAGCATTGTGCTGAAAGGAAAAGTTTTAGGCGCGACATAATAAGTGTACATAATGTCAGTATTCTAGCCGTGCTTATAACAGTGTTGATTGGCCGTATTGTTGTTATTTATACTCAATTGTTATTCAAATTATTCACACTATGTGCTGAAAAGGTCAACTGACGTAATGTGATGTTATATGTACTATAAACTTCTGAAGCGGAAATTAAGTGAAAATAAGTGTAATACTGTATATTCAATGTAGCAACAAAATCATGCTTAGCAATATATGATATATAAGTTACTTAATAACTCTGCAACTAAGCAACACTAGGTAATTGTAATTTGTTTGCATGTTGCATTTGGCATGCACATAGCGCATATATATATATATATATATATATATATATATATATATATATATACATAGGATATATACATAGGATATAGTAATATATATTAACATATTGCTCGTAGCTTTACTCACTTGGAATACTAATACTAAGAAAAGTTTGTGAAACATAACTCATGATTTGAACAAACTACGAATATAATTCACAAAATAATATAATTCTTGCAAATTTTATTGAATAAAAAATTAAAGTTAGTTAAAAACGTTTTTAACAGAAATAGGGATATAAATTTAGATAAATCGGAAATTCAGTTAGAATGAAGCAAATTTTTAAAAACAGAGGTAGCATACTTTTGTTAAGAAATAATTGACACAGAGTTAATTTTAATCAAGACAAATTAATTAAATTAGTGCTTAATTACCATTTCTACAACGTAGTAGCATTTATTCTAATAAAATATACTAAAGACGATTTATTAAAAGCTGTGCCAAAATAATCACGGTATCAACTACATATAAGAACTGTACAGTAAACTCATATTAAATACTCGGATTTAGGAAAACAATTACATTAACGACGGATACTTCAAACGTTGAAATAAACCCTGTTTTATCGCACATTATAGGTAAAGTAGACTTACCGGTATCAAATACCTCGAGTACTCCTAGTGATAATGAACAGAAATATGCGATTATCGAAAAGGAGCTGCTAGTCACTATTTGGCCTAGCAAATATTTTAGATCTTATTTATATTGAAGTAAATTTATAATACACAAATCATAGAAAATTGGTGTGGTTATTTTCTACTGAGAAACAAAAACTGTAAACTAACCAGACGAAAATTAAAACTAGAAAAAATAATTATGATATTGTATAAAGAAGGGGTGAAAAATATGAACGCCGATGCTCTATCCAGGATTTAATTAAGTATGCCAGAAAACGATTTAACAATCACCAAAGAATAGAAACTGAACTTACAATATGCACCAAACGCATCTTAAATATCACAGACAAAAAGAAACAGTAAAATATTACCAAAATAGTGAAAATTACGGTGCGACTTGTGTACTATCATGACCTGTATATAAATATCGACGTATGTAATATACACGGTGCAGCGTGTATATTAAGTAAATTGCTTATATCAAACGAAAACTCAACACTTGCGCATAAATACCACATCCTTAACCGAAAAATTGAATGAGCTCCGTATCTCAGCAAAAGTCTCGATATAAATGCAATTCCTAATGATTCTACACATATAAACAGATGAAGTTATTGTTCTCGTGTCCACATGAGACGAAGAAGATCTCATATGGAAAAATGGTTGCCAGAGCCTCAAAAGGTTAGACTTTTTCCAGTCCCGCTTAATGAGCGGCCGAGAATAGAACCCGGGTCCCCTCGCAGTGAACGGCCGTATGTCTTGCGATCAACCCAACACACCACGGTGACGACAACAGATGCAATTAATACCTAAAGTCAAACCAAGATTAAAAAATGTCACACGTTGAGTCAAACTTTTCAACTGCATTTAAATACTAAATAAATAATAAACAACTAGTTGTAGTTATATTACACCCGCTCGAGTAACAAATGTGTATTGATAATATCTACGTTGATACAGGTTAGCATATCATAAGGTTTTTGATAATTGTCACTCAATATTAGAGGTAAGTGTTTAGTATAGATATAATATTATATTAATAACTGTACCATTTAATAATCTACGTCACATAACATATAATGCCGTAAGTATTGGTACAGTTACTAATATAACGCATGAAATTATTTCAAAAATAGTATACTATCACCATTATTAACGTCAAGCAATACATTATATAAATAGCAACATAATAATACTACTAATGCTAAATATCCACAAAATTTATTGAATATTCTAATATTTTATATTAGTGTCCTTGCTAAGTAATAATAATAGGGGTAAAATGATGTTACTCGAAATTCAAGCAGCCCCAATGGTAAAACTCATTGGCTTGTAACGAAAAAGTTGTGAGACACAAATACCCAATATTTAACTTTAACTAATCATAAATAACTTTATGCCAACTATAAATAACTAAACAATTTTATTTCATTAAATTGATTCTAGAAGTCGATAGATTTAGAGAAATATATTTTATCAATTTACATTGAAATTAGCAAATTCTTATTATTCAATTAGCGAATTATGCGATATGGATTTTTTTCAAAATTTCCATGATTCTTGTGCCTACCGCTAGGTTGCAGCAACAGCAAACATTTACTCTTCTTCAGTGGCGCTAAAATAAGTTGTGAACATCAGCCTTTTTAAAAATGTTATTCCAAGTATTGAAATCTTTTCAAAACATTCATCCATTATAACTGAATATGCCTCTCGGTCGAATGCTTTCTGATTTGATTAAAATATTATTTTGATGTTTCTAGTTTATTACTTTATTAAAAGCTAACCTGCCCACGTTGTTCTTTAAATTTTTACATATATTACAATATTCAATAACCTTGTACACTTTTTATAATTCTAGGTAGACAGCCTTGATAAAACCGGATGCTGCCAAAGTAATTCTCATGCCAAAGTACTTTTCCTTTAAGAAAACATAGAAGTTCCTGATTTTTAAATTCAATATTAAATTAATCTATCTTTATATATAGTAAATTAACTTAGGTTTATATTGAGACCAAAGACTTTTTCGGTATTAGACAGTGTCATTTTATAGTTTATATCACAGATTTAACGTTTTGAATCCCTAGTTTATATATATCTATACTCCAATTTCTATCGCGTCTATCTCCAAAAGTAATAAGCGTAGTTCGACAAAAAATATGTCTTTAGTTAGAATATGTAATTTAATTTACAAAATGTCAACTTTATAATTATTTAACTATTGAAATAGCAGCATTATGAAATTTAGTTCGCTTTTATATGTTGTATTTTTCCGTTTATAATTTCAGACGTTTTACGTATGTTTTAATTTGTAATTTCGTACGTTGTTATGTATATTTTTGTCATTTCAAATGTTCTGTGCTATGTTTATCAATTTTACAAATTGCTATGTATGCTGTCAATTGACATTTTACATTTATTACATATGTTTTCCAATTTTAATTTCTCACGTCATGTACCGTGTGTTTCAATTGTAATTTCACATGTTATTATGTATATTTTTAAATTACAATATCGCATGTTCTATGTAAGTTCTGTAGAAGAAATAAACTGATTTAAAACAAATTAACCCATTTGTTTGAAATTATTTGCATTATTATCCATTTAATGAAATATTTATGGAAAATCAACGCGTTCGGTAATTCATTTAATAAATTTCACTAAATTTATTTCAATTTGTTGCAAAAAATATATCCAAAAAATGAGAGATAGTAAAGGTACAGTTTCCACTGTGTCAAAATTGCGGTATCGTTCCTACTGTGCCCTTTTTAATTTTTGTATATAATTAATTTAGGAGAAATTAAATAAAAAGGTTTTTACGTAAAAATTACGAAAATTGGTTTTCAAATATGTTATCCCCGATATTACATAAAGCAAATTAGCAATTTAGTTTAAAGTTGGACTGCCAGATTGGGGGACAACTCTCTGAAATTTAAATATTAATAGTTTCACGCCATCGTACCCTAAATTTTAAACGTACGTTTGACTAAAGCTTCCACTCATGAAAACTTGTTTTTCTACGCTTCAAATACTACACGAATTTCCTCGCTTTTCACATCTACCAAGAACCAAAATTAACATAAACTATTAAAACTTGAAGCCAGAATTAAAATATTAAATTACATTTTATGGGCAAAATTAACGAACTTGGTTACGTTTTTGTCAGAAAATTGCTGTAGCAGAATGCATAATTAGGGAATACAATATGAATTAAATACAATATTCGAAACAGTACGAAATTAATTTATTTATATTTCAGAACTCTCGAATTGAATCTAAAAATTCAACAATTATAACATAGTCATTGATGCATATATATGTGAAGTTCATATCAGCCCCGTGTAATATGTGAGCAGCTTTGGGCCGATAGCGTTTCTGTAAATTATGTTAAGTTGACGTTTTGATATATTTTAATATTTTTAATAAATTTTTTTTTATTGCAATACGAGAAATTATATTATATATAGATTTCAATAATAGCATTTTATTATGATGATAAACTTATCTCAATTAATGCAATTCTGACAGCTTGTGGTCAATATAGACATAATAAACATCATTTCTGGTTATTTTTTTTAAGTTCTCTGGCTGGTAATTTTTAAGATCCTAAGGGAGGTTAGCTGTTTTTAAAGACTTTTGGAAATTTTGTAAGACATTTTTATATTCTAAACACAAATCATATATTTTTGAACTTCCCTATTGATAAACTTCAATTTGGTATCCAAATTCTCTCTTATTTTCTCCCCTCTTATCTCTGCGTTAAACGCCCAAAAATGCCATCCAGACCATACCATTTGGTATTCAAATTTTCCCCCAAAATATCATTACAACTTTTCGTCTTCACCTATCAGAAAGCTATCAGAATTGCATACGTCTTCTCTATTTCGTTCAATACTTTCACTGTGTCTACTAAATCTATGTCAAATTTTAACTCTTTAATGGTGTCCGTGAAATATTTTTGTAACAGACTACACCAAGTTTCCATTAGAAATTCAGTTCTTCGATTCTTAGCTGGAACATTAAAACTGTGAAGTAAATAATATATATTTTGAGGGAAAATAGATAGTCTGGCCAGACTATACATTTGCCTACATAAACGAAGACGTCTACATAAACGAAGACGTTAGGTTACTTTCGAGTATGAAAATGAACGAATATTTTAAATTTTAAAGTGTGACAAAATCCAAGTCGGTAATATTAAAATAATAATTTTTATTAGAAATTGTAAGCACATATTATTTATTTAAATGAATAACTGTTTTTTTTATTTTATTTCGATTATGTGATTAGTGATGTGGGAATAAGCAAAAATTAATAAATATTCTATTACATTTTAAAGCGTAATTTCACTACCGGAAGAAACGTTTGCAGAAAATAAGATAAAGAATACCAAATGTAGAAATAATGAAATAAATATTATTGATCGCAAATATTATAAACGACATTAAACATTTTCCTTAGATACACATTTTTCTTTAAATTACTGACGATAGTTACCGCTATAATGTTCAAATCTATTATGTAGAATTTTTAAAATTTTTTTGAACTCGGCGTTAAAAAGATATTGTGAAGCTATGACAGACAAACGGGTGGACGGACATGGATGAAATTGTATTCTTAATTTCACCGAAATGATAAAAGACTATATTTACGTAGTCTTATTGTCGTAGTATAATTTATTTTCTTCATAATTTATTGTATTAAAACCTTCGTTGTTGATAAAGTTAAAATTAGAAATTCACAAAATATTCGACAGACACTTTGTGCCGATTGTTACGAACAAAGAGAAAACGCTTTACAGGGTAAGTTAAGTAAAAAACATCCTTTCTTATCTTAATGAATTATTTCGAGAGAAGTTTAATAAAAAAAGAATACAAGTAATGCAGGAAATTAAACGTTTAAATTAAATTATTATTGCGGACCGATAGCAATTTAATATTGAAAGTCTATGATAAATAAAGGAAAGATCGACTCTTTAACTTACCTTTTGAAAGTATATAATATCCAGTTTTGTATTTCATATGGAAAATTATTTTACAATGCCACCGGAACCGTATTTAACATTTTTCCAATCAAAATTAATTCCGTTTTAGAATTTCATGGACGAATGATGCATAGAAGGAAATAGGAAAAGCCCCAGGAATTAAAATTTTCCGTTCATATAGTGTCTCACAATCTGATTGTAATCTATTTTAAACTTGCAAAAACTTTATTATAATCTGTTTTGCCCTTACGTAGCACGATTCGGTGTCTTGACATACATAAGCAATAAATTAAATAAACATACACTTTTCTTAAAAAGATCTTGAAGGTTTATATTAGAGTATTAAGATATATAAGAAGTTAGCACAATTAGTTAAAAAGAACTTTTAGGAATCATAAACTATATACGTATCAAATATCAATAAAATCTGTTCTGACATTTAAACGTGACTGATTATAAAGTATTGCAGGCGAGTGAAGTCGCGAGTAATGATCTAAGTACTACTCCATCAAGTGTTCTGTATGTATGCTAATTGACATTGACTTAGATCGTCACTTGTTATGTGTGCGTGGTTGTTAAGTAACGGAAATCAAACCAAAACACTTTCACATTTGTAATATTATTTCAAATAATGATCTTATATTATGACTAATCAGATCTATATCCTAACTAATCAGTCTAAATATACCTATGTCTTATTGTATTTTTAATAAAATAAATAACAATAATATATAAATAAAAAATCTCAAACCATTCACCGTTCAAATTTTTTCTCAGTGTCAATATAAAAAAAATTGTATTGTCTTTTTACTTAATATCTTCGCAGTCGTATGCCTTTTAGCTACGGATATCTGGTTCTAATTCAATAGAATAGATAGTAAAAATACAAATTCCACATACTAGTATGAATCAGAATTAATTTGATACTAAAGTGTTAATAACAATTTAAACTTTCCTGTATTTATTGATTTCGTATTTAATTTATCGTAGTAATTGGAATAAATTGCAGGACATACTACATTAATTATAGGCACAGGCTAAGCTTTTGACACAACAAAAAAATGTAAATTAAAAAAATTGTCGAATACCTGTAGTAGAACCAACACTGCAAGGTTTCTGTACGTATTTAGGCACTTATAAACAATTAAGGGCATATAAAGAAATATGACGGAATATTTAAAAATGTGTATCCTGTAACCATTCACGTTCATTATCGTAAAGGTTACACTCACAAGTGAGCCATAACAGCATACAAAAAAGCAACGCTGGTCAGTCAGAATGCTCTCCATGCAATTGAGAATAGGTCTTTTTGATTATAAATGACTATATTTGTTTTACGGTCAGGAAACTGACGAGGTCAGATTTAAGAAGGAGAACCAGAGTAGTACGTCCGACTTTCTTTACAGATTCAATAATCAAGACAGCAGATGAGCATGATAGTAAGCACAGGAGAACAGTAAAGGATTGAATAAATTTTGTATTTGATTTAGTTGCTGCTGATGCATAACATTGTGATGATTGCTAGAAATAGTTAATTTTGAAAAGAGCAGGAAAGAGAGTATCCGCAAAATGATAATATTACTCCAGCAATGTATTTCCATCATTTGAGGAAAATTATAAGAATGAGTTAAAGGAACATTTTTCCAGATGGTAAAATTATAAGAAAGATATTAACTAATAATTATGGAAAAAAATGTTGTTATTACAACAAATGGTGTGATTATCATTTACTACCGCGGTAGACATGCCATATTTGATATAAAGCATGGTACAAAAATAAATATCTAATTATGTGAAAAAACAACTGTCAATTCTGGAGGCTGCTGCTGAAATAATTAAACAAGATAGGTTCGTTGTAATGCCACAAATGATTAATTTTATCCTATATTAAATAATATGTTAGATAATATAAGGAGGATATTCCACATAGTTTATTATTTCCTATCGAACAAATTATTTTGATGAACAAAAAAGGCGAGTTGGACTAATTTAAAAACTAAGAATCTCGACTATTTATGCATGGTGGACCGTGGTCATTTTCATTTCAATTATTGCTCGGACTATCTGTATTTCCCCACAGGAAACCTGAATCGAAAGTCATATTACATACTTGTTTTTTTTTTAGTTTTCGCAACGTACAGTGATGTAATCATGTATAATGTTTTAACATTTTCTCATTCCTAACCGTACATTTTACCACCAAAGTTATATGCTCTCGTACAAAATGTAGCGGCCAATGCAATTAACATTTATAAAGTCGACGTATTCAATAAGGTTTATATTACAGGAATGATAAAAATAGTTCTTCGAAAAAAGGCTATCTTAGCTGAAGAATACGTTGCGAGGCATAAAAAATATCGTTGTCATAAAGTTCAATACAATAAATGATGGCGGATATACTGCAAACATATGGAAAATGAAAATACATACAAGGATTGCCCATCCGAAACGATTATTTACAGCGGTGAACCAAAAATAATAAAAAATAAACTACTGCATTAGTATATTATACCGTAAGTGTGAGAACGGCAGCTCCAATTTAAAAAAAAAATAAAAGATGTTTTTTGTAAACAATCGTCTGATCAGCAACTTTGATGATAACTCTAAATAACGACGACTCTAATAATAAAAGGAGATATCCAAGTGAAACCGATTTTCGAAAACTTTGACCTTGAATAAAAATTGAAGCGTGCACAATATCATATGTAGATTATAATTTCGAAATGATCATTCATGTAAAACTCAGTTGCCGGAAATTTTCCGCAACAATTAGAAGCGGAAAATTGAGTTGAGTTAATAATTATCCTGCGATATTGCGCAAAAAACAATCATAAATGTGGTGGTATTCGCCATAACAGGCTATTAAAACAATAATTTTTGTAGAATCCAATATATATTTCTCTACTATATATAAAATAGGAAAATATGTTTGCTTATTGAGAAATAGAAATTGGTTGCCTAAATCGCAACATAGCTCGAAACTGCCTACTTCTCTAGGGCACTTTCACAAAATCCTCCCTGGCATAGTCCATACAAACGATATTATCCTCGCTCATTTATTGTGTTCGTGTGACCAATAAATAATTCCATTAACGAGGTGCGCCAGATTTTTTCATTGAACCAAATTGAATTTCTGCAGTGAAGAGTTCGTTTACTAGTCTAGTCCTTCATTAAAGGCAATTATATAATAAAACGATGCGTCTGCGATATGTTTAAAAGGGTCCGTAAGAAAGAGTTTTTAATATCTAAGTTCTTATACTAGCGTTAATCGATATTTCAATGATGTTTGATTTAAAAAAATAATGTGTAAAGTATGTTTTTGAAGCAGTTAATACTATCAAATAATCTGACCCAGTAAATTATATCAGAATGAATTAACAATTATTGCATTTTGAAGAAAAGCAATCAATGATAAAAAAATGAGAACCCTGTGGGCAATTATGGAATTTATTTTAATTTATGCAAATATAATCAATTTCACTTGATTCGAAAGTTTTTTTTATAAAAAAACTTTTATTTCTATTTTTTGACGTTCATTCATTACTTTTGAAATGTTATTACTTCATAAATAATTACAAGACTTATATTTTAAATTATGTATAGATTTCTTTAATAAGAGATAAGACAATTTAATTGTTGATAAAACTTCTATTTTCCAATTTATTTATTTAATTTCCATTTATAAAAAAGCCATTTCCGCAATACACTTATTTATTTATTTATTACATGTAATTTATCGATACTTGGCATACCTAGATTGTGATTCCATATTACAGACAATTATTTTAATATTGTTAAAAAATAATACTAATAACGGAAACATTTTTATTCATATCTAATCAATAATTACTTCAAATTATTTTGCTTATCATACACGTTTGAAAAATAACAATATAATATTACTATTCATACTAGATATTTGTTAAGTTTCTTAAATATTTCGCCTGGTTTGGCCGAGTTATTAGCAATCATATCAATTTTCAAATTGATTATAGTATTGATAATGATGTAACGTGAGGTTCAAGGGACCCAGATAATAAAACTCTTTGATTGATAGATAAAAATACTGTTTGTTAGAGACTCGTTGATTATTAGATACTAAATAGTTTTAACTTAAATCAGTCACTTTACGCTAAATCTAGATATCCGCAGAAAGAAATTGTTCTACTTAGAAAAAAATCATATTTCAAGAAATTCGGTATCACTAAAGGAACATGAAATTATTTTTCTAAACGTTCATGATTTGCATTAGCATTGATTTGAAACGAGTGCTTGCCAATAGGATGCAGCGACTGCAAATACTTATTCTTTTTCGGTGGAGCTATAATCAATTATGGACATTAGCATTTTTGTGGGTCTTTTTTTCCGAAACGTTCGAAATTTAAAATTTTCTCAAAATTTTTCAATTTCTAATGTTTACCGTATCGAAATTATTTAAAAACTTTCACACTGTTTAACTGTAGCTACTTCCCGGTCGAATGCCTGCTGATTTGGCTAAAGACATTCTTTTGCTGTAGCTTATTCTTGCTCTAGCTTATTTTTTCACATAGGTAACTAGCATACAAGAGAAAAGTGCATAGGAAATACAAAATTTTTAACATTAGTATATAATTCTAGGTCATTTCTAAAATTCCGTCTTGTTTAACGAATCTCATAAAACCGGATACCGCAAAAGTAACTCTGAACCTTTTTCTCTCAAAGACTATAAAAACTTTTTCATTTTTAAATCCGATTTTACATTACCGCATATTTACTTAAAATAAATTTACCTAATTGACCAATTTTGACGTAGAATAACGACTTTTGTGGTTTTAAACGTAGCAACGTCTGTCGCTCATATATCCAGTTACTTTTTAATTTAGTCGTTTATATCTACAAAAATTAAATTATACAACTAATAAAATACAACGATTGATAAAAAACCGTTAGTTCGGTTATGCAATTTATGATGAAATGTTATCATGAAAAAGAAAGAAACTAAAGTTAACAATGAAAGATGTTTCAATTCTCTACTTTTTAACTCTTTAATGAAATTTTTACTTAGCTTTAGTAGGTTATTTGTTTTTTTACGCGTTATTCCGTATGATTTTCAATTGAAATTTTTCACGTTGTATGCTATGCCTTTCAGTTGTAATTTTAACATTGTTACGATGTTTTCAATTATAATTTCATACTTTGTTACGTATGCTTTTCAATCGCAATTTCACATATTGCATTGTTTCTTCTACAGGACTGTAAGTCCGACGGAAGAAATAAACTGATTTGTAAAAAACTAACACCATCTGTGTGGTGCACTATATCCTTTTCCAAAAAGGGAAATATTTATATAAAATTAACGCCAACAATTCTTAATTTGATAAACTTTACTATATTTATTTCGATTTGATGCAAAAAATTATGTCTGAAATATCAAAGATACAGTAACGGCGCAGTTTCCGCCGTATCAAAGTTGCTGTAAAGATTCTACTGTGTCCATTTTAATCTTTGTTTATGATTAGCTTTGAGGAAATTGAATAAAACGGTTTTAATAGAAATTGTAAAAACACATCTAGCGTTAATCCCGATATTACATTAATCGAAATAGCGATTTAGTTTAAAGTTGTATGCGTGAGCCCCCTTTTATATTTTAATCGTTGCACGCGACTGCGCCATGAATTTTAAACGAGAGTTATTGATACTCGTGGATACATGAACAAGTATGAGACAACCAAATTGTTTTTTTAAGCCCGGAATATTACACTAATTTTCTCGATTTTCACGTTCACCTACCCGAAATTAACATAAACTACCGATGCCAGAGGCAAGGATTAAAATATTAAATTATATTTTATCGGCAAAATTGATGAACTTGTTTTTAGGTTTATCATAAAATTATTGGAGCAGAATACGTAATTAGGGTATATAATATGCTAATTCAAAACAGTATGAAATTAACTATTTCGAATTAATTTTGTTTAGTTTTCAGAACTCTTGTACGGAATCAAATAATATAACAACTTTAATAGATACAGCGTGGACTTAACAATCAATATTTAGATATACAAAGCCATCGAAGCGTAAGTTCAGGCCTACAGCGTTTTCATAAATCATGTCATATTGACGTTGTAACTTGATGATTAACATATAGAAAAAAAACTTGTAACATATTTTTTCGCTTTAATAAGAGGGACTAATTCGATATTTTTTTGCTATCATTAACATTGAAGTCTCTAACATTGAAACTCTATACAAGGAATTGGAAAACTAAACAAAATTAATTTCTGATTATCAATATTTTTAATTTTTTTCAAATATTTTTGATTGTTTTTGGGATTATAAAGAAGGACAGTAATATTTAAGAAATTATTATATTCTAAAAACGAATTATATATTTTATTTAGGATAAACTTGAAAAAAACCATTTTCGTCTTATCTCTCACTCTTTAAAACTGTACCTCAGAACGTAAATACAACGTTTTGTATATAAATCTGTACATGGACCAATACTTCTTATAACTATACAAAGTTTGGGGGGAAAATAATAAAGAAACTGCTACTGCTTCAGCTTGCTTTTAAATACGGAAAGAAACGAACATTTTAAAATTAAAATATGAAAAACTCGATTTTCTTCTAACAGGTATAACTATTAACTGTAGGTAATATTTTTTTTCCATTGCAACAACCATTTGATACGAACCGCAAGTATGTCTTGCTCGTTTATGTCATCACATTATTGTTTAAAGAGATAGCTGGTTTTCATTTTATTTTGATAAAATTTAAAGAGAGTAAAAAAGTTAGTAAATATTATATTATATATCCCTGTTTTAGGCTCTTTTAACATTATAGTAAATGATCGCAGAAAATAAGATAAAGTAGACGAAAAATAGTAGTAATTAAATAAACACATTAATGGCAAATATTATAAACTACATTAAAAAATGGACAAGGACATTTCGAAACAATGTAGGGTTCCATAGTTTGAACCCTACATTGAGAAAATTACTCTTGGAATTGTTGACGCACGTTACCGCTATAATTATAAAAGTTAAAATGGTAGTATATAGTATTTTATTTAGATTTTAATATACTCACGTTAGAAAAATTAAAATAAGAGGGACAGATTGCATATAATTAAGAAACTTAATACTTCGCAACGTGACTTTAAAACTTCAACTTCATTTTAAGAAAAACTAACTACTAAACTACCGTATGATGTCCCAGTGGACGGGATGAGACAAAAAATTCCGCCCGCGATTTTCAATTATGGTGAGGTACATTTATTAGAGAAATAATATTTTGTTACATATTAATTGAGATCTCTACGTGAAGCATATAATTGAACATAATCGCACACATAGGGCTACCTGTGACCGACGGACAGACGGACATTATAAGCATACCTAGTTTCAGGAAAGAATCTTAAAAAGCATAATATATTTTCTGCCCGAAGGTTCTTTATAAATCCTTATAAGAATTTATTTCAAACATACAAATAGACATCAAATATTCAAACCTTCGCCTTTTATTGAGTTAAAATTAAAACTTCACAAAATATTCGACACTCAATGAGTGAAATACATCTTTTCTTATCTTAATGAAGAGTTTTGAGAGGAGTTTCGGAAAACAAAGATGCAAGTAATGCAGGAAATCTAATATTTAAATTATTTATTTTTGCAAATCGATAAAAGATAAAAACTTAAGTTTAAAAGTATATCATAAATAAACGAAGGACTCGCCTGTTTTCTTTTGAAGGTGTAAGTTGTCAAGTTTAGTTTCAAATATAGAAAGTGTCTTGTGACGCCATTAAATTGGCATTTGTATATTTCCTACCACATCCTCTCCAAACACAGGTAACAACTTTTTTCCTAATATAAATGTAATCTGTTTTAGAATATTACATATGTCTATAGGCCTGAAGAAACTCGATAATCATCAAAATTGTCTTTTATCACATCATCATAATTAAAAATAAATGTGTTCCTACTTTCGTGTTGTGTATCATAACCTAATTTTAATTTATTTGAAACCAGCTTGTTTCCCGTGGCTTTGCTAACATAACTTTTGATTAAATTTTTCGCCTCGAGAGCTTGAAATATATATTTTAAAATCCAAAATAACAATTACTCGTAAATTAATAAAGCCCAGTTAGCTATGATTATTTTTCTTCCAATTTATTTATATATACTACTATTGTGAATACTTTCCAGTTACTCAAAAGTAGCTATTTAGCTGGTTGGGGTAGAAACACGTGACTAACAAAAAATACCATTTTAAAGCTTCGTTTTTTTTAACGGTCCTGTATAGAAAAACTTCATGAAATACTCACAATGTTTTTAAGACAGACCAGCAAACATATAGAGAGATAGACGTGGCCAAACTATAAGGGTTCCAAGTTTCACTATAAGGCATTCAGACACCTAAAAAGGTCTTTAAAATAAATAAGCCTTGAGGCTCGTTAATTTGAATACATAATATGACTTCATTTTAGTTTTATGTACCAAAATATTTCCAATAAGTAACTGTAGCCCCGGAATATTAGTCGTCAGAAAGGACAAACTGCAGAATTCTGGGGTAGATGGATTTATATATAAACACTTTGACATTTTTAATAACTAAGTAAATCATTTTGACATTTTAAATAACTAAACATATCTTACCGATACATGGCCTTTACGTTTCTTACCAGGCGTGTAGGTCGACGACAAATGCTGTTCAACGTCAAAGGTCATAAAAATTGTTTTTTTTCGCAAATATGTACTTTTCTATTAATTGGACGTGCATTTTTTTTAAATATGAGCTACCGTTTTGAAAAATGTGCAATTACGAATATCCTCTCAAAGTTTAGTTTCTCTAATACTACTATTTTATGTTGGTGAATTTGTAAGGCACAAAAATATATTATATTTTACATAAAACACAATATATATATAATTTTATTTGCGACGATTAGAGTAAATTCTCGGGATAAGGGACAGCTCATAAATAACCTTGGCTCTCAGCTGCCTGACATTCCATAGAGGCGCCTGTTTTCCTCATCCAATGGCATTTAATAAATATTTACGTTCAGTATACAGCAAGTTGCCAGTGCATTTGGACTTTTAAGCTATAGACGTGTGTGTTCTTTAAAAAATGTGTGTTTTTAAACAAGGTATAGAAATAATGAGATATGTAACGGAATAACTTTAAGTTAAATACTGTTAAAACTGTTGTAAAAGTTAATAACTGAATTCTATGATAATTCAGGTTGATCGTTGTGAAGATTACATGATAAGCAAAGTGAATGGTATAACATAACAGCATATAAAGTAGCAGTATCGGTCAATCAAGCTAGTCTCTTCTCAAATTAAAAATAGGTCTTTTTAATTTTATATAATTATATTTTTGTTGCGACTGAGAAGCTAACGAGGATATTGAAAATAATAAGAGATCAAATTTTACGGAGAAGAATTAGAGGAAAAGAATAATGTAAGAAAAAAGTATGGACAATTTCCTTAAAAGATTCCATAATCGAGGCAGATTAGGTAAGATTGAATAAATTAGATTTAGTTCCTGCTGACGTAAAATATTATGATTGCTGTAAACGGTACATATCCAAAGAACAGGAGGTAAAGTAGATATTGTACATGGTGAAATATTATTCATTCGTTGGATCATAATATTACATCAGCACTGGTTAATTTTTTTTAATTAAAAAGCATCAGGAATATCAGTTAACATTGAAACAGTGAAGGAAGTAATTGGAGTTATTGTTTCAAACGACGAACAATAATAAACATATCACCGAAAACTATGACAAAAACATTGTTTTTAACAGAAAAACTCTTTCGTTTCCGCGATAAATTTGATAATTTTTTTTCCAAATATGGTATTAAAATAAAAATCTAATTATACGGAAGAACGGTTGCGAATTCTCAAAGCTGAAAATGAAGTAACTATTTCTAACTTTTGAGAATAGTGATGAAGAAATTCCGCATATTTTTGTTATTTTTTATTGAACGAATCATTTTGAAGAATATAAAGGCTCGGCTATTAGATACACCATCATGGCCGCACTTCCACCGCGGTCATTTCCAGCACAATTGCTGCTCAAGATATCTATTTTTCTTCACAGAACTTTTTGGTAGTGTACGTGAACGTGAATGTGTGGTTTACAATATCGACTCATATAATACGGTTCATATTACAGGGACGATAAAAATAGAAAATTTTTATTTCTTAACTAAAGAGTAGGTTATAAAAAAATTGTCTATTGCAAAAGATATGATTCATATCACGCATATGCTATGAAAATCATGACATCCATGCAAAAATCCATGTACATATATATGTGTATATGTACACATATTGTGTACATATATACTGCCTTATTCCTCTGAGCTTCTGCGCATAAAGTAATAACCAAATGTACTCGTATTCGATGTAACAATTGATAGCCATTTAATTCTAGCCCTAAAGCTCGGAAACGTGACAATTCTGTTAATTAAATAATTTGGTTTCGCTCCCACTCAGTGCTAAAAGCCTCTCTCTCTCTCTCTCTTTTAAAATCGTTTTATGTAATACAAAACGTTACTCTCCGTCAATAAAAAGATACACGTTCATATAATAAATTAAAAATATTACCATTTCATAAATTTATCCCAATCAGCTCATAAATTACTATAAAATATTTGCAAATATATAAAATTTAATGGAAAACTGTTGTTATATCGTTATTGTATCCTATTGATTTTGAGTCATGTTGTTTTTAAAGGGAACAAAAAAATAAAGATGGATAAAAATACAAATAAACGCATAAAATTATTAAAGAATTATTCTTATTTTTGTCCACTTACCAGTATTTACCGGTTACTATTGACAAACGTAAAAAACCTATAATATTTATATTTGATTTGATATAACTCAAACCACATATGACGTGAAATTTATTAATTAATGTTTGAAACATTACTAGAAACATTTTATTCTAAACAATTTTATTAAAAAAGGTAAAATTTAGCATAACCGAGATTCTATTCAAATTAACATGACTCTTTTAAAATTGTACCTCAGTCTGAAAGAAAAAAAAACTGTATTAAGTAATATTTCGTAATAAAATGATCTGATAATAAATATAATAGAATTTTTAAAGGGCTTTATAATGAACATAACGATCTAACAGGCCAATGCTAAAAATATGTAATAAAATCGTTTTCTTAATCGATTCCTTTACTGGATTTACTCTCAATTTCTTTTCAATTTCAGATCACTGCTATAGAATCTTCATTTCATGGAGATTTCAGTTGCACAACGTCTCCTTTAGCACAGGAATAATATATTTGACTTACACATCCGGCACCTAATTTACTCATTCACAATATTTCATCAAGTTATGTAGGCTTTACAAATTCTGTAGTCAGCCTGCCTCAGTGTTAGCCGATGGCCGTAATTGGATTTAAATTACCACACTTTGTTAGATGTATTACCGTATATATTTCATATTCAAATAATTATATTTCATAAATCAAATGTTAGAGTGATATTAGGAAGTTGTATTTAATATCTACCTTCAAATGATGAATACCCCGATACACTGGATTATCAGCCGTTCAAAAATATTATCAAGAGCAGGTTATGATCTCATCTAAGCCAGAATTTTTCTAGGCATTATGCAATTTGATACTTTATGATAAATTTAATATTTAAAATATAAATCTACTAATAATCGGAAACCACTAGCTTCTTTTGCATGACGATGAAACTAACTGCTATCCACGCTAAATGCTTTGAAATATTTTTTGAATTATAGAAGTACCATGTTGACTCGTGATAGGGGGAGCCTATCTCTTAATAAACAGGCATTATTTATATGATCCTCTAACATAAATCACGGTTATTGCAATATATTACATACCATTAGGACATAGGTGAGAGTATTAAATAGTTTGAGTAGATGAAGGCATTAAATGCTAAAATCCTCTTCTTTTTTTCATGTCAGACCTAAATTATTTCAGTCATTTTCCAGAATCTGATCCGAACACTTTAAAATCTCTTTCGAACAACTTAAGTAGTCTGGTAAGAGGGCTCTCTCAAATATTTTACCTTCTAGCAAATTTTTCGCTCAAGCCACTTTCTACAATTGAACTGAATCATTTTGAAAATTTTAGGCTATTTAAACAAAGTCGTGCAATTCACGGTTACAAAAAATTTTCTAGACCTTTTTTTTTCAATCCAACAAATTTTCTTTCAATCCAACAAATATTTTATATAGTGCTTTACATAGAAATTACTGCCATATGATTATGCATACAAATATAATTTATTTGATTTAACGTGGGTTGAACTTGCTTAATACGTATAAACTAAACTATATAAAATGAAATGTTTTTTAAAATTTTTCTCACAATTATTTAAGAGGTATATTTGTAGCGCATTGGTTTTATATTATTATTATTATTAACTTCTTGAAAATGTTATCAACTAAGTGTTTAAATTATTGTGTTAATGGTATGCATATATACGTATATACGTACGTAAATGCGTTGTCAAAGGCTTAAAACATCTGAAGAGAGTATCCGATTGACTAGGGATTTTTTTATTTGAAATTGCTCAGCGGAATGAATGAAAGAAGTATCAGAACTCGGATTTTCACCGAGTCCTGCTACCGAAAAGTTTATACCAATATTTAATAAATTAAAGAAAAACTAATTGGATGATAATCGGATAAATAGCAGACTATATATGTTGGTTCATAAGTGGTATCTTTCCTTTTTTGGTAAACTCGGTAGAAAATTTTCAGAGATCTAGTCAAAGAACAGGGTTTTTATTCGTATATTATGAAGGCACACCACTTGCGTGAAGTAGAGAAAGATGACTGTTATTTGATACTGTTGCCATGATTATCTTATATTTTAGAAGTAATTTTTTGCGGTAACAACTCGGGTAAATCAGCTATTTTGATGTGAAAACAAAACAAAAAACGATGTCATAATAAAGTATGCATCTGTGATTTTCTGCTCACTTAAATACCAGATTCAGAGTTAGAACTATTAAAAAGATTTAAATAAATATTTACTCCCTTAGGAAATTTGTAAAATAATATACAATTTCGTAAACATTTTTCACAATTTTAGCAAACGCTTGGAACAAATTTGTTATGGGCAAAATTTCTCATTTCGAACGTAACAAAAAATGGGCAGATATACGAAACTCGTGTTGCGGAACGTTTATTAAAGCATCACGTTTCGTTTTTTACCGAAACATTGCTAGACTATTACTCCCTGTCACCCCTGGGCGTGTCCAATTATTGTACTTGTCGGCGTGTTAATTGAAAATTGTAGAGTCTTTCTGGACAATCCACTTATATTTAACGAGTATTTAACAATAAATTTATTTTTTAATTGCCTTTTACGAATATTTAACAATCAATTTATATTTTAATTGCCTTTTATTAGGACAGACAACATTTTTTTGATATATTTTTGTGTTAAACTTTATAAACAATTCTGAATGAATGACATAAAAGTTCAAACTTTAAATATATTTATTTAAATGTACAATTTTTCCATTTTATCATACATGTTTCAATATCACCTTAAAATATTTTGAAAAAGATCCTGGTTTTTTGATATTATTGGAAGTGAACACAAGAATTTTTTTGCTGTCAAAATTTTCGACTTAAAATAATAAGAATTAAACTTCCATATGTCCAAAATACATACATATACATATATATATTTATGTGTATATATATATATATATATATATATATATATAGGAATTCTTTCCTTTTGTCCGCCTGTAAATGGTGTGCTAAAGCACATACCATACAATGGCAAAAAAAAGTACGTCAAATTTATCTGTTAATTCAGCTCGAATACAAAATACTGATCAGCCTAATGAAATTATGAAGTTAAACCAGGAGAAATTACCGTTCCTAACTTAGATCTATACCTGCACGCAAAATGATTAGTACATATGGTACTTGAATGACCCCCCCCCCCCATGTATGATAATAGACTTTGCACTAAGCACTACCTAAAGAAATTCATAAACGAAAATCAATGACAAACAATGAGTATATAGGAGACAACACCTACAGATACTGGGCATACGGTATCAATTAATACGAGGGAAAACCCTAAATTTTAACTACAACAACAAAGGTTAAATAAAGCTTGAAAAATAAGTGCAGTCACTCTTAAAAAAGCATTAGAGAAAAACGTCTGAGAAAAACGTCGTACAATAGATAAGAATTAGAATCACTCACTGAAGGGCAAGATACATCATTCAATGTCGATTAAAATTCTGCCTACGAAACTATCCTCGCAACATTCTGTAATAAACTGGAAAAAAATTCTTTTTGGACGCACCTGATAGAATTATACAGACATTTCTAATAAATTTGCCGTTAGCGAAACTCCGAACAAAATGTTTTCAATTATGAGAGTGGTCTCATCCAGTATCGCGGCTACCGATAACATAATAGTTTAAATAAAACATTATTAAATATAACAAAACATTCAAACTTATCCATAGGGCACCTCCCTATTATATTTTCATTAGGACAGAGATAAACCCCGCCACCTTGATCGCAAATCTACGTGTGTAAAGATGCGGATAAAAGCTAGTGTTACATATTATAGTAGAAAATGTTATGTTTTTAATAAAAAAATACTATAGTCAATGTTAAAAAATTTCTAAGAGTTCATTGTCTTTTGGCTATGCCGAGTTACCATACATTGTAACGCAGTGAATAAGTTTCTCTGGTAAAATTTATTTTCCTATTGCTAAAAGGGAAAATTGTATGCCCTAATTTATTAAAAAAAACCTCTCGCTCTCCGAACCTTATGTTTATCTGCATTTGCGTTGTCTTCACATCTTGCTATGATTTAGAACTGAATTACATAGAAATTCTCTACTTTCACATGGTATTTTTGCTCAAACTTTTTCATATGGTATTTTGAGCAATTGCTCAAACGCTTAATAAAAGTTGCACTTGACCGTTATGAGTGAATATGAAATGATTATATGTCACAATGTTATTATATTTAAGCTTTAGCGATTGTAGAAATTTTAATTTTGTTCTTTAGGTGAAAAAATAAGAAAAAACGTCGCATTTGACAAACATTTTTTTTATTATTTTTATTAAGAAAAAATGGATTAAATAATGTATTTACCACGGAAAAATGCCTATCAAATATGAAAGTTAAACGCCTTTTTAAGCAATTTCCTTAGTAACATAATTTTTTTCATTTTTAATAGATTTGCTTCAATTTAATTTGAGCTTGTATTTAAATATGTAGAACTTAATATTGTCGGCAATTAAATGGCAATGAAATAAAATAAAATATAAGGAGTAACACTTCGTATTCTATTATTTATTAAATTAGCTGTGTTTGAGGTTACCGTAAATAATATGTGAACTCATAGTCCATAGTATCACATATAGCTTGGTTTTCAATTACTAAATTTTATTTTATTTCTACATTTCTTAAATTAATTTAATATACGAATTAAGTTTATGATATTTAATTTTTTTCTTTCACGAGCATCCATTACAGCCAAAATTTATTCTCTTCATTAAATTTTCAACTCGCTTTTGGATATCTGTAAAATTTGGATATCTGTACATTTTACACAACAGCTAACGTCATACATTTTAATTACAACATAAAGGCATGCATTTGACAGAAGACTTGTCATTATTCCTCTTTTTAACATAAAAAAATACTCTCCCAATTTTGCTACCCCCACCTGCACTGCGCGTCCTGGGATTCCACAAATCTTTATTTCGCAGGAAATCTTCGACAAACTCGTAAATCAAAGGAATGTCGGCCTCCGGGCTATTGAATTCAAATGATATTTTTTTCTTTTCTAATAGCGGCAGCACTTTGTTACCATTCCTACTTTAATGTAAGAAAGGCCAATATATCCACTTTACTCGAAACCACGAGATGGGAATAATTCAATAAAAATTGATTTTCATCAAAATCTTATTGTCTTTAAGTCACATAAAATCAATAAATGTTTTACGGGAGACATAAATGCCTCTTAAAATCTGTAAATTTTTTCTATTAAAATAATATAATATTTCTAACCATAGCTTGGTGAACGTAAAGAAACTCATTATTGCATTCATCGTAAAATACTATTTACACGAATTTACATAAATTAAATATTATAAGTCAAATAATTAATGAAATTGTATATTTAAGCTACTGCATAGAATACAATATGAAAACGAATGGATGAAAAAGATACGTTAAATATAACATCCGAAAATCAAACCTGAAAGTTTTTCCGATAATGCAACAAGTCGGTACTGATATCATGTGATGTAATTACGACCGATTGAGCGATAAACGTAATTAAAACATTTGTCCATTTTAAGCCATTGTGTTATGAGCCTTGATATAATAAGTAAAAGTTTAAAAACCATGAAGTTACGTACAATAAAAAACAATGAGCATTACTTAGTACATAAATCAATGTCATATATGACAACATTATTATGCAAATAGCATTATATGAACAGAAAAGTAATAAAAAAGGTTACCACGTTATATATTATTAAAATTAGAAAACCTTCACAGAAAAAAACTGAAATATTTTAATAAAGAAGTCGAAAAAATTCAGAAATGTTGTTTTATCTTAATACCGGCTAATAACAACTGATTTTTTCCAGATAACGAAACAAACTACTGCCGAAGGGAATTTGTTATTTTTTTGAGTTAACTTTAATTTTAAAAAATGACTTAAATATTTAAAATAAACGAATTGTGACTATCGTTTATTATATTCTAGCCACATATGCACTAAGAGAATATAAATACTCGAAATTTAGCAATATGTGTTCATGTGTACATATACATGTTTATCGTATGGTTTAAACCAGAGTATTTTGTATTTGACTGTATCTTATAAATATATTAAGACTTTTTAAATGTTTTAATATAACCTAAGTATTAAGGGATTTTACTTCGTAAATATATTTTAAAATTTTGATTTTCATAATTCAGATTTCAGGAATCTACTATATCTCATGAATTGCTTGTGCTAGAAGCCTGTTAATAGTGTAACCTAAATAGCTGGTATTATTATTCATGAATAAAAATGACATACGTAGCACACGTTTGTAATTGACATGAGGATGAAAAAGTTCTTGCTGAACGTATATATATACGCAAGTGTTCCAAAGGTTTACTATATTTTGCATGTTCCACCTATTTAATACAAGCAAACGCACGAAGAAAATATCTTTAAGATATCTGAACACAACAATGCTGACCATTTCAAAAGAAACCACGTTAATAAAAAAAAATGTACGAGAAGAAAATACAATGAACAATAGTTTTTATCACCGCGTATGCTTCACCATCCATCTTGTCTTATTAAGAGGCGCCATGATAAACACATTTCTCCGCTCGCTTGGAATAATTAATGGGCACGCGTTCCCGGTAAAAAAAACTTTCGGCAAAAGCAAAATATAAACGAACTTACCTTTCAACTGCGAGTCATTTATAACGCTAATTCAGCTTTCCCTCAGCCAACGTATTTTTCTTAATAATCCACTAACCTGAAATAATGAAACAAACATTATATAGTAATTAGTTTATTCTTAGTACCAAGTTAAATTATGTAATAATTAGTGAGTTATATCAGAATAAAATAGGTTGTTTTATTATTATATTACACAAATGCTATAGATGATGATATATTAATGGCATTATTAATATAATTGTCTCATATCGCGAGTCTTAGTCAAATAATCGACGATCTTCTAGTCAAAACCGTAAAACACTTTTATGAATCTGCACAAAGTTAAGAGAAAAAAAACAAGAAATTAAAATTGACATATATAAAAAACATAAATATTGACTTGATATGGTTAGAGAAATGGAGCAAGGTGGAATTAAGGAGAGGTAGGGATAATCGATTACGAGCAGATTGGGCTTCATCGAACGAATCTTAAATTATTATTGAGGGCGAGTTCCTGGTGTTAAGGCCCAGTCAATTCCAAAGTTTTGCAGCTTGGGTAGGAACATTGAGTATTTTCTGTAGAAAATAGTTCAATGTTTGAAAAAAAGTAGATAGAGGAGCTTTCAAAGCATCGCCTTAAACTTTGAGTAGACAAGTAATTGAAATATTATAACGAAATATGACCCTCAATCATGTAAGCTTCACAACTTCCGTCTTCTTAAATAAAGTTCAGAGTTGAGAAATTGGTCGTGCTTTTAGAGAATAAAAATATAACAGATATGCAGGTTTTGAAAGCGTTTATTATATATAAAGTATACAATTATGAATAAAACTTTTTAAGTTAAATTCGCACTACGAGAGTTCCGTGCATACTTTGACACCTGTAAACATTTGAAGGTACAAAGTATTTCTATTAACCTATTTTCAAGTACTAAGATTATCTTTCACCTGCAATATCGTGAACCGCGTTCAATATCACGAATTTTTCAAAACACTAAGACATAATCTTTGTTAAACTTTTAGAGTAAATTTTTAGTAACGCTGTTTTGTTACAATGTAACCATTGTATTTTCGGAAATAACCATTATCGAGATATACTGAACAATATTTCTACAATTATCAAACACAAAAAAAATTTTTTTTTTCAATAACACATGTATCGTATGAATGAATTCATTTACCCCCACTAAAATTTCGATATAAATATTTCGGAATGTTAATTTGCGTAATATATTCAAATTGATATGCTTTTTCACTTTACCAAATTTCAGGTTTTATAACGTCAATGGTTTCTGAAGAAAAGTGCGTAGATATTTTTAACAATTTCTTTGGAATTATCTTAAAATAAAATTATGAATTTAGTAGTCTTCAAATTTTTCAAACTTCCGATTACTTAATTTGGTCCCTATGAAATGTCTATAAAAATATATATTTTTGAGTGTTAACTATTGGAATAAGTATATGTGGGTCAATAGGATATTACTATGTCAAATTTCAACTTTCAACGTCAAACATGTTTTGAGGAAAAGGGTGGGTACATGTTTAATAATTTTCCTGGAATTATTTGAAAAACATAGTTTTGGAATTCTTAAAATCTTTTTTTTACAATTGATACATTGTAATACTGTTCTGAGATATTTATATAAATATTTCAGGGGTTAACTATTAAAATATGTATAGGCAGAACAATATTCTTTATCGCTGTGCCAAATCTAAAGTTTCTATGTAAAACGTTTTCTGAGAAAAATATCTGAGACAGACGGATGAACGGACACCCGAGTAATATTTTATGGGTCCCGTTCTTTTTCTTTTGAAGTATGGAATCCAAAAAAGGTAAACAATATGTACACTTTATATAAGCGAACTTAATTTTAACATGATTAATTAATTCCATGCAACCAATACAAAATTGTAAATAATAGACACGTAATATAAAATAATACGAAATCTTAAATAGTAAAGAAATATGACAATCTGATACCAAAATAAGACTGAGGGAATTTCTTCTTAATTTTAAGAAAAAATAAATAGTAAATATAAATAAGAAAATAATATATTATGTATTAAATTTGAAAGCAAATATATAAAAAGGAACATTATGGCTGTGGGAACAGGGTATAAGAAACAGAAAAGACATAATACGGGAAAGAAATCATGACAAAAATAATTTTTATAACAATTTAAAAATGCCTAAATAAACTATAAATGTCCGGATCCTTTGTTTCAGTAGTTACAATAAAGTAATATTCATAAAAAATAAGTTTATTTCAGAATAAAGTGATTGATAGTGTTATCGAAATGTAATTTGAGGCCGCGCGCAAAGAAATATGTCAATCTGATACTAAAATAAGACTGAGGGAATTTCTTCTTAATTTTAAGAAAAAATAAAGAATTAAAGTTTCACTTTAAATATTTGCAGTAATACTTGAGAAAATTATGTGTAATTACTTGATAATGAAATAATTAAAACACCAATAAAATAATATAAGTTTGATAACGAAACCTAACTAAGTCTAACTAGTCCTAACCGACATTATAAATGAAAGTGTTTTTGTTTTTAGGGTTCCCTAGGAAACATGGAGCTTTTACAATTTTGTCATGTTGGTGTGTGTATCTATCCCTCTGTAACAACTTCGTAGTTTCTATACTTTTAGACCTACGTGCAAATCAAAGAAAGCAATATTATACATTTTAATATAATATTCCTATAAGGTATAAAGAAACTGGATTGGAAACCCTTTTTTACGTACGCTGTTGTGTGGAGTATACTTAAAATAAATTAATAAGAAATACTAAAATATAAGCTTTTACTCGGAGCATCACTCATGTAGATATAGTCACAAAATTTTATAGAGAGAAATTAAAACATGCAGCGCCATCTAAAGTGATCAATGTAAATAAATACTTTATTTTCGTGACTTTATAATTCAAATGACAATGAAAACAAAAGTATTTTGATTATAGGGATTAATTCTGTTGTTCCTTAATATAGCGTATGATTAATTCATGATTCATCCTTAATATAGCGTATGATACGCTTCATAAAAATTCATTTCGATTCGTTGATCTGTCGTGACGTTGCTTCATTATTCCGTTTGCGTACTTTTCTAGTTTTAAATTTCAATAAAAAAAATGTTGTCAAAAATTCCGGGATGAAAAGCATGTCATTTCCCGACCTGCCGAGTAAATCACGTCAATCTCTTACTGCCTATGTGAAAGAAGAACAAACAGATACACGTTTCTATTTATTCTTTTTAAAATAACTTTAAATTTTGCTAGTTTATAATAAAAAAAATAAAGTATCGTTTTCTGTTTCGAAAAAATTGCAAAGTACATAAGGTAAAATATGTATATCAAAGATAATGTTAGATGATGTAATGTGTGAATATATTTTGTGAACATCATCGTTAATTTAAATGAATGGTTCAGTAAATAAAGTTTATGATTAAAAATAATTCTGTTTAATTTCATAACAGAATTATCTTTAAACTCGTAGTTTTCATTTTCACATGAAAACGTTATGGTTACTCATCGAATATTAAATCGATTACCAATAATTTCAAACTATTTATGAACCTTGAATATATTTGGCGTTAATTTTGTAGGAATTCATTATTCACAATTAAGTGAAACTACGTGATGTAGTATTATTTCTACTTTATTTAGATTTTTTAACACGACCTAGGTTTCGTTGTATTACATCTTCAGGCGGGTAAGTAGCAAAGATTACTTTGCTAATTACCCTCCTGAAGATGTTGTAATACAAATGTTGTAAGCAAAGATATTTTTGCTAATTACCTACTTAAAGATGTTGTAATACAACGAAACCTAGGTCGTGATATAGAATTTAAATAAAGTAGAAATAATACTACATCACGTAGTTTTATTTATTTGTGAATCTTCAAACTCCATAAAATAATTTCCTATTCTAATTGAGTAGGACATACTCATATAAATCTAGATATATAAACTATAATTACTAGTAATCACTATAGCAAAAATATTACTGTAAAAAGTAGTGAGCTAAAAGCAAATAGCTTCTTGCAGTCTTGCTGGAGAAATGTAGATGAGTGAGTTACAGCTTTGCATATGGATTTATCGAACTTCTTTTTTTCTATTATAGCATTTGAAACTGAGTGATAAAATATCAGTAGCTGAGAAGCGCTTTGTGTAAAGAATGAAGTGTACGATAGTTCAAAACTCATCGAAAAGTGTATCCAGATAATATGAGTAAAAATTGGTCTTTCATTCAAATTCTACTAACAGTCTATACTTACCTGACCTTTAAAGCCAGAGGAACTAAATAAATGTTATCATAATTTTATAACAATTTTACTTTAAGTTAGTTGTTCACCCATAAACCCACAATACAAATGGAAAATCTTATTTTATTTTCCAAGATGTTTATTAATAAAGAATCCGAGAGTAAATACAAGAACCATAAATTGAATTTTTTCAGTGAAACCCTTGTCTAAAATATTTAAACACACTTTTCGAATTATATAATACACAACTCGGAAATAATCGCTCAATTATGTGTAAGAAACCGGACTCATATTCATTTAAAATACCATAAAGACCCCCTGCGTTGGTCTCAACATTTTATTAGTGTAAACTGTGCACCAAATTTATTTCTATTTTATTATAACATTCATGTTAAAAAAACTAACAGCGCGGATCGGGTCTGTGTCACAGATCAAACAAATATTTTACTAAAATTGACATATAGAGGCGCAAGTATCAAAAGCATTGAGCTAAAGCGCCACTTTATTTATACGTGAGTGGATTTGAAATTAAACAAAAATTTTACCGACCGTCAATCATATTGACGTTGAACCGTTAGATGGCAGCATTGCTGTTTTGTGTATATAATTTTAATAATTAATTAATTTGCAAAAACAATAGCAATAATGAATTTTTTAGTTGTGGATGCCGGTAGAGCAAGCAATTATCTATAAAATGATATATAATCTATGTGGATTAGTTGTGAGGTTTTTTCTAAAAAGGGAGAGTAACATCTTAACCTTAGCGTATTAATATATATGATGATGATGATGATGATGATGATGATATGATGATGATGATGCTTCCTATATCCAATCATTTTAAATATTTCATACAATTTGTAAAATAGCAACTTTCATTTCTCGATACTTTTAAAAAGGTTTATAATCTAAATACGCAATAGTAAGCTATCGAGAATATAAATAATAGTTAATAAATATTTCAAAATCATATTAATTTAAATAATGAGTCAGAGTGTAAATTATTTATTTTAATTTTCCAGCAGAACGTTTTAATTCTTCTTCCTTAGTTGGGAACAAATGCCAATATATTTTTGCATCCATTAATTACTTAGAACCCATAAGAGACTTAAATTGTATACTTAGCCTCTACGCACATTGATGTATTTCCAAATTATTTCTTAACTTGTCATTATGTAACATAGGTATTTATTTACATGTTATTATTTTGAAGGGGTAAAAGAAAAATATTAATGTCATTGTGTTATAAAAGCATGACTGAAATAAAAAATATGACTGAAAACATATCATTCTAAAGTTTTCATATAAGAAAAACCTTTATTCCAATAGGTTCAATATTGTTAATACATAATAAGCTGAATAAACTGAATAAAAATGTATTCTAACTATCGTTCGCTATTTTTACAACTTATGTATGTATTTCACTTTTCATTACAAGCTTATTTTTCAACACAAAGTTGCACCACCGGCGCAAAAAAAATACTTCAGAAACTTACAACTTTTACTTGGAATCTGTTTTACATCACAACAAAAAGTAAATATTATGATTGACTGTTTATCAACATATTCATATATTTACTGCATATGTACATACACATATAAGCGCCCATGCGTGGGTGCGACACTTTTGTCCGCGCGTGCGTCCGTGCGTGCATACGTTTATGCGTATGGATGCATGGGCATGTGTACCTACTTGCGTGTATGCGTGTTCGACATTTATGTATATACATATATATATATATATATATATATATATATATATATATATATGTATATAGTTAACATTTTCATTATATGCCAAGAAAAACTTGATTTTTTTTAAATTAAATTACCTTTCATTAGAAAAGTTAAAGTTTGTATAAGCAAAAACAATCAACAAAAACAAATATATTTTCAACATACGAACAAAATTGTGTTATAGATACGACATCTTTCCGGGAAATTTTTTTTAATATAATATTAATAGATATTAGAAATAAATTTTTGCTTGCCAAAAGTTGCAATAATAACAAAATTAACGTTATTATTACTGTACAAAAGTGAAAATAAAGATGATGACACTAATAAAACTGCAAATCTTCATAAGCATTTAAATACAAGTATATAGTGTCTTACCTAATAAGGAAATTATAGACTGTGTTATAAACGCTTCCTTCGGCTAAATTAGCTGCGAGAAAACTTCTAGTGACACGCTAATTCTCATCACACAGCATACGATTTATGGAGTTTCAGACGAACATTTAGGGAGGCCAACTGTTATCAACTTTTTTTCTTAAATACTTATTTAAGCCAGTGGATACATAAAAAACAGACAAACTAAATGTTCGTAAAGTATCTTAACTACATTTATATTATTATTTTCCGCAATAATAGTTCATGGCTTATAGCATATCTTTTAATCTTTTTCCATGATAAATAAGTACTATCATCAACCTTTCTTTAAACCACTTTAAGATCTACAATTCGCTCATACATAGTATTTGCATATCTGTAACAATTTTGTCAGTTTTCGTCACCTAATGCCCAAACCGATGTCTTTTAATTCTAGTACATTGATATTATTAAGCGTATCTCTAAAATTATAAAACATATATATATATATATATATATATATATATATATATATATATATATATATGTAATATATGAAAGAAATATGTTATCATACTGCGAAAGTTGTATGTCAATCAGATAAGTAGTTTTTGCGTGAATCCCTAAAAAAACGTACAACATTTTCCTTTTATTTGTACAGATTACAGATATTAGACGAAGTTATTGTAAATTTAATTTCAAAAACATTTCTCGAGTGATATTTAAGTCTGTATTAGGTCTCCACTTTATTTACGTGATATATTTTCATCTTCAGGAATATAAAAAAAAACGAGTGTGCTTTACTGAAGTAAAATTTCAAATTCACAAAATATGAACTTTAAAATGAATTTACAATTTTATTCACTTTAAACGTAGAATATTTAATGTATTGAACAAAATAATAATTTATCAAATTGTTCAAGAACGAAATGAAATTACAAAATAATCAAAAAATCACCATTCGCGCAAACTCGCAAACATATATATTTCATGCACTGGCTATGAGAGGAAGAGAGAAAGAAAATGTGCGCGCGCACTGCTCTCTCTTGCTCCTACAGTGCGATACAGACAATAGGCTTGCACTGTGTCTTAGATATACGAAACATAACTGGCTATGAGAGAAAGAGAGAAATAAAATGTGTTCTCGCACCTCTCTCTCTTGTTCCTACAGTAATATACGATCACACTTTTTGTAACGCTCTCGTCACGCATTCACCAGCTTACTCCCCAAGTCAAGCGTGCGTAAAGAAGTTTTACTTCAAAAATTGATTAGCAGATTCAAATACTTTTACTAGTGCCCCGGGTTGTTTTTTTGTTAAATTATCTTGCTATATTTATATCTAATTGTACCTTCTACGAAAAGTTGCTGAGGCACAATTCTGACATCTGATCTCATCTTCAATATTTTCCGAAATTTGTCGAAAAATTGTTTACCTCTTTCAACATCCAGTCTTCCTTATATCTACTTTCACATTTTTCATTTCAGTTTACGTCTATATTTGTATTGTAATTTTTTTTTCTTGAATTCCGTACTGACTTTTTTATTTTTCTGTTAATTTTCTTCCTCTTTTCCTGTCTCACCTTATTGCTGTGGTTTATTGACATGTCATGCAAAATTATGTTGCCCATATTAAAATATATAATAAATCGTTAGTCTATAATTTCTACCATTATTGGGAATACCGTAAAACTACAGATAACTTAAATATGAATGACAGACATCTTCATAAAGCGGTAGAAATTTTAAAAAAATCATTGGATTTAATACCATCAAAAATTAAAAGTATAAAATAAGTAATTTAGCTGTTGTAAAACAAAATTTGAGTATTAAGGCAAATCATAATTTAATTATTCTATATAATTAGTAGCTAGTTCACGGATTATTCCTCTTAATAGGTTAATCCGTAGAAACATCTTTTAAGCAAATCATATTTGAACCTCACTTGAAAACAGAAAACAAACCATTAAATCAACGGATTAATAACATTACTATATTCCTCATATACTGTAATATGTCATCATTTGTCGTCTAGGATCAGAAATAATTACTAAATCAGTAGAATCAAATAAAGGAAAACAAAGCACATACTGAGAATTTAATGATCCTACGAGTTAAATCAAATTGTTAATTTAATTATTACGTTTCAACAAAAGTTTGCAGTGCTTCGCTCACAACATTAATTACTACTATCAAAGCACTGCGAAGTTTTGCTGCAAACAAACAACATTGACTAATTTAATTCCGAGCAGCTTCCAACAAATTTGTATAAAACCTTTTCAACTAAATTCAAAACTATATTGCGTAGTGCTAAATTACTAAATTCAGTGCAATTAAATAATTGCCTTGATTTTAACAATTTAAACAAACTTGACATGACAGCGACAATTAATTCTTTCATTGTATTTTATAATAATTATATTGAATATCTGTCGAATTATGATATGAAAACATAATTATATTTACGTTAGATATCCCAATGGTCAAAACTTTACCATAAAAAATACTTTATACGACAACGTATTGTGATCTGTCATTATATCGAATACAGTTCTGCATTATAACAAACAAAACCAATTTGTGTCTTATGTGTAGAGAATAAAGGTAGGAAATTAGGTGTTTTTTGTCATGAGAAACTGCATATGCTATATTGGCATTTAGCTATAATTATTAGGATTCCCTATTTAAAAGGAAAAAACAAAACCTTCATGTTCGGTGTTCCTGTCTATCATCACAGCCAATTTTCTCAGAAAACATTCCATATAAAAACTTAAAATTTGGCATGGTAATAAATATATAAGTTTTCACTAGCTAACGTTTAAAAATATTATCGTAGTAATTTTAGAAGAGACTGGCTCGAAATTTTTTTAGACTTATATATTGTGTGAGGTATTGTTTGAAAGAAGTAGACATAAGGAACTCAAAAACATTTTAAGTAGTGTATCTTTAACGATGTGCCCCAAAATGTACAAAAAAGTATTTCTACCCTTATTTCTGGAATTATTGAAAGACGACAAAAACGCGAAAAAAATACTGTTGATAAAATTTGACTAGAGAGCTAAAGAAAATCTGTAGCAAATATAATAGTTCTTACGGTTTTTAGAAAACTCAGGATAATTTTACGCATGTAAAAGTTACTGCCGTGACGTTTGCGTGTACAAATCTTTAATTTGGCTCACGTTAACATTTTTGGTACTCTTTACATACCAATCATTTTTTTTGGATTTAATTAATATTTTCTTAAATTTAACACTATTTCAAATTTTATTCCCAAACGTTTTGACTCAATATGTAGAGAATAGAATATCATATAAGATTCTTTAACATAAACATCTGACTACATATTTACAAAGACACTTTCCAAAGAAGGAATTTTAAAAAGCAGAATATTTATTGGATTCTTAAAAAAATAAATATCGTATTACCGAAATTTGGTATGATAGCCAAACAAAAGTTCTGTGCAACCCCAAAACTATTCTGACCTCCTCCAAACACTATTCTAACAATAGTTCATAACTTATGACAGTACCCTACACATAAAGCCACGAAAAAATACACTTCTTTGCAAAATTAATTCATAAAAAAACAAAAATCAGGTAAAAATAATGTTAATAGAGAAATTTTAAAACTTAAAACGATAAAACAAAAAATATCCAGTTCATGTTTATTTCTTTAAATTTTTTAAAGTATTCAATATAAATCAGTGTACAAACATGCTTAAAAACATATAACAGGACCAAAAGCACATGTGGAGCTACTGGCATTGAAATCACCAGCATGTGTTTTGAATCACACTCAATCTCCTTTTCATGTCCTAAAAATATAACTACCTTAATTAGCTTTATTTAGTTTAAACCTTTATTAGGTCAATTTACTTTTTGCTTCCAATATTAATAAAGTTTAAGTTAATATTAAATTGTAACTGCTCGTGGTTACAATTGCTATAACATTTACCATAACACTGTAAAGAATATCTTTTATGACAAAATTTGAAGTTAATCCACTTTTCTAATTCACTGTAATAAAACTTGTAATAGTACCGTGTTCGCTAACAAGCTTAAAGCAACCTAGAAACTTATTGAGCGAATCATACAAATATATTCGTTTCAGGACATAGTGCAAAACTAAGAAGTTATAGACCAAACAGAATAAATATATCATTGAAAGAGAAGCATCCTTGAAAAGCATTGGACAGAGCATATTGCCAGAAGCTCAAATGAAAAATGTATTAACCGAGTTATGAATAGGTAGGCCTTCTCATATACACAGGCCAAAAATACATCCCGTTTTGGATGCGGTTGGCTCAGGATACACGTGTACGAAAAATTATAGAAATGGCCTACAATGAGGAGTGGGCAGATACAGGTGGACGAAAAAGAAGATGGACACTGTCATATGCTGCGAAATACGTGATGTAATAACTGTAATACAATATATATGTGAAACGCGTGATGCAGAAACGTCAATATATGTAAATGAAAGAGTTCATTTAAGTCGTTTTAAAACAACAAAAAACTTTATAAGCTTTTTGATGTGAAAACATTTTACGTTACTACAATGTAAACCTTACTAGAAAAGTACATTTTTCCCTCACACTCATAACCTGACTGAATTTACTTTAATGTGGTAATTTATATTCGTTTCCACTCTGGCAATTTTAACAATAAAATAACGGGCGCGCAGTGAATGGCTGGTTTACAAAATACACACTTGAAAACATGTTTCCTTTGTTGTTCTGTGACACATTTTTAACATATTAATGTTATTTTTCGTCGAATCTTGCATTCGGAACGAATGAAACTTGGTAAGACATATAAAAAAGTTTTTAATTTCTTGGACTTCACGGAAGTCTTTCTAGTAAAAATGATCGCTATATAATTCACGATCTTATGCTCTGTGTTCGGTACAAAGTTTTGGAAGGAATTGTAGTTAAAAAAACGTTAGTCTTGTGGTAATACATATTTTGTCACAAAATGTGTCTCTTGTTAAAGACACTAAATACTTTTTACATGATATATAAAATAAGTTCTAGTACAATTAAACAAAACTTCATTTGATTACTGCAAGATTTCCACAAAAATAAATATTATACCAATGCAATTAAAATAATCGAATATAATAATCCCGATCTACATTTTATAAACAACGATTGGATAAACATATTATAATTTGTATCATCGTACACTTTAAGCAATGAGGGAATGTTAGCAAATGACGTCTTCAAACAATACATGTACATAATAACAAAATTGTAGATTAAAATAAGGAGGACCTTGTTATAATTCGATCAAATTTTAATGATATTCAGACCACACATTTTCTTTAATGGGATGTGTTTTCAATGAAAGTTATGGTAAAGGTTTCGGAGATTAGCAGACTGAGAGAGAACATAAATTATTTTCTTACTACAAATTAAAATAAAAATATAGCCAAACACGTTTCAGAAGACGCATAACTTAAAAGTTTACCGTTGTTTTTTTAGTCTCTTGAATTTTTTAATATAAACAATTTTTATTGCAAATTCTGATCAAATATTTGCATAAGGAAATTAAATTTTTTTTTAAATCCATAGTTAGGAGGAAATTAGGAGGAAAAGGGACACATTTCATGCTAGTGTGAAGTATAATATTTCAGAAATGCAGTTAAATATGGTAAGTGGCAATTCAATTTTTGCTTTAAAACATACCCAATGAATCTATTCGAAAACATGCCTGATAAAAATCATTGCGTCCCCACATAACATGAATGGGAAGTTACTCTTTTTTAGTATTTAACTACATATTAATTTAGATCTCGATATGAAGCATTTATTTGCACAATTGCTTACTTAAAGACATAAAAACTCGCAAATTGTGAAGATGCGACAGAAGGACGAATAGATTGAAGGACGAACAGATGGACATGGTGAACTTATAAGGGGAACTCTTATGGACTACGGATTCCTAAAAAGAATTTGCCTCAATTTTAAGCACTACTGATGGCTTTATGCTTTTCAATAATTTAAAATTCTCCTCAACCCTTTGAAAATCATGATAACAGTTAACCAAATTGACAGGCTCTTTAACAGTTAATATCAATTCTGTGTTTGAGAAGTCTAGGTAATAATCTAAATTTTAATGTCAGTAACAGTGACATAGGCGTTGCCTTTTACCACTGCTAGAACTGGATGAAAATATCCTTAAAAAATATTTACCGTACAGGCGTAACCTTCGTGTCAACTCTTGTAATTTCGTCATATCGGTCTGTCTGTCACAGCTTCACATTTTCTTTTTCAGTTTTATACTTATACGCATGAAATTTTGCAAGTATATTATTCATACGTAAATACCTTCATGTGAATAATGTTTAATTAGTACGTAATAAAATATTAAAATGAAATTTAATTTACTATACACGTAAAGTGTAGACGAAAAAAATTTTCCCGTTTGACATCGACCATTAGTAAAGTTTTTTATAACGTAAGTGAGGTCCTATTTCCTATTATTTTATATTTAAATTTTACCACATGGTAAAACATCAAAGCGATGTAAAATATATTACTATCCCTCAAATTTTAAACAGTAGATTTGAAAAATAGGATAAAATTCTAAATACAAACATTTGTTTAGAAAGTTCAGTTAGAATAATTAACCAATAACAAAATAATACACTTTATGTGCGTTCCGATGTAAGTGTTGCCGCTTTTATTTTTATATAACATTTCGCACAATAAATTGAAAAGAGTTTTATATAGAGAAGATAGTTTGTCATCTACTCCACATACATTGTCATCGACTTCATATCCATATGAAAAATGTTTAAAACTGTTTCATGGAATACGATCAAATAAGGTATCATCGACTATGATATCGAGATAAAATATATAATAATTATACGATAAAATATGATATAATCTACAATCGGCGTAACTGAAATACACCAAATTCTTCACAACACCTCTCCAAATGTTTTATTCAAATCAAGAGTTTTTTCTTCTAAATTTCGTTTATTACGTCCTGATTTTTTACCCTTAATATATTTGTCTTTACAGACATATTACTCACCTAAAGTATTCTCAAGGTTTCATACTAATGGAAGCTTTCGTCCTTCAGTTTCCAGTTGGTGTAGTATGCTTATAAAGATATTAGCGTTATACAAAATTAGACTTTCTTGTTTGGTTTTGTAGACGTTAATCGTTAGCAAAAATGAAAACAAGAGTTCTTATTGTTTTTCTATATATACCGTGATCGCATTTATTGCGATATTATTTTCAGACACAAAGAGAAACATGTACTTATAAAAAGATTATTAATCACAATTAAATGAAACTATGTGATGTAGTATTATTTCTACTTTAAGTTCTTTACCACGGCCTAGGTTTCGTTGTATTACAACATCTTCAGATGGGCTATTAGCAATCTTTGCTAATTTCAAAGATTTGCTAATTACAGATCTTAAAGAAAGTAGAAATAATACTACATCACGTAGTTTCATTTAATTATGTATAATGAATTTCTATAATATTAACGCCAAATGTATCCAAGCTTATTAATATTTGTAAGTAGTTTAAAAAATACTATGGACCCTTAAATATTTATGAACGCTTAAGTGGACATAAAACCCTCATAGTGCGAGTTCTACTAATTCTTAACAGGTTGATTATCCTTTTTATTTTTATCTTGCTATTACTTTAATTCAGTTGCGATATTTTAGAAGACAATTTCCCATTTCCAAACAAAAAGTAACAATGAATCGACAAGTAAAAAAGAAAAAAGTAACAAGTTACGACGGATGGTAGGCGATTTTTAATTCAATCATATTGTATCAGACCTATCCCGCTCTACGTTTATTAATAATTATTCACATCAAAACGCGTTTCAGTTCCCCCACGGAGCTGTAATGCAATTGCCGTGATACAAATCGCTCGCCGCCTTTGCCGACTTAATAGCATTGCTGCTTGGCAGTAATGATGTCTAAAGAGAACCAACAGGATATTTATGAGACGTAATCAGTTGGATACACAAATCTCAATTTACGATTTATTACTTAATATAAGTGACGTATGTTAATAATAGTAGGCTTTTAAAAAACTTTTTTCGTAAAAGAAGAAATCGTGTAGTAAGTAATTTATTCCGAACAAAAAAAGCAAAGTTATAAAAAATTAATTAGTTTTGATCAGTCCGTTGTTAATATTCGGTGTAGTGGTGCGCTTATTTTGGACGCAGATTAGGGTTGGAAGGTGTATTAGGCTTCGTTACTCGTGAAAAATGCCGTTTTATATAAAATTACTAAATACTTGATGTTAAAATCAATTTATTAAATAAGTTTAATTTTATACAAAATATTACATCTGTTTCTAGTTAAAGAACCTAATATGAAGATAGCATTAAAACCGGTCTCATAGAGAGGAGTAAATTGATGTAACATTTATAACTATAAGAGGAGATATTGATATCCACGAAACAAAAGACAGAGATAGACCAAAGAGAATAAAAATAAGCAAAACAAACTTAACGTATCAACCAAACCTGTTAAGTACAAATATAATTCGCATTATGAAGGTTCCGTACATAGGTATATACAAATGTTTAAGGCTTACACAGTATTTATATTATACTATTTATAAATAATACTTTTTTATTTTTGCCATACTAATATAATTGCATAGTATATTTTTTTTACAAGTATCAAAAAAATTCTTGAATTTCTAAATTTTAGAGTCACAGTTATATTTTTCATAATTTTGAAATTAAAAGTTTAGAAGATAAGGAGAACTGACATGTGACTTAAGGGGAACCACTGACCACGAACTATATCTATAGAATTATCTTACATAAAATTATGAAAAAAATAATTTTGGGCCCGTATAGCTCCATACAATACATGGATTAAAAAAAAATTTCATTTGTTCACACAAAAAATTGTGTATACTACTTATTAATATGGTTTGTCGTCGTCAAGGAGACGGGCGGTTATAGTTAAAAACATAAAAATAATGGTTTAATTGTGCGACTCCATAAGAGAATATTCATGACGATTCAACTCTGATCACGCGTTATGATATTTGTCTCATCTCAAAGAGAATGCTATAAACAATATATAATATTCCATTATAAACAATTTTATACGAGTATCGACATTCGAGTTTATTAAGTTGCTCATACCTAATTCAATCGGAAGACGTATCCAAACATGTAAAAGATATTTTATTTTATTATTTTTTGTGTGTCGCTTCGAATGAGTTAATTTATGGAGACACTACCATACATAAAACCAATTAATGGGTTAAATAATATTACGATACATAACGATGACTCATTTAAAAAAGTATATTCTTACTCCTCATATACAAATCACAATCCAATAAAAAACAAAATCGTGTAGTTGCGCTGTTGTATACAATGAGAAAGTGGGGAATTCCTACATAATTCTAGGTGCCCGTATAGCAGAAAATGATGATTGCGCGAGCTAAGATATATAACAATTAGAAAACGAACGAAGAGCGAGTGCTTTTTCTAATAAATTGACATTTCTCTATTCATCAATTGGAAAATAAATTTCATTAATCAAAGTTCTCTTGTTTGCTGTATTGTATGGAAAATCGATAGAAGTTATAAAATGAATGAAAATTTATTCTAAACCTTGTTGAAAATATGAAAAAAAAATTGTATAAAAAGAAGAAAAACAAACATACCCATATAAACACCCATATTATGTAATAGAATGATATTCATAGTTGACTTCACCGTCATGTTCACATTCATGTAAAAACTTTGTGGTAAATATAATGAAAATTGAGAAAGAGCTCTGAAGAACTACAAAAATAACTGATTTATTTACCGTACTTAATATTTCAAGAAACTCTGTTTTTCTAAATAATAGAAGATATATAAATATATAATAGAATATAAATAAAATCGTTCTCTTGTTTTTTTAATCAAAACATCTTGTAATACGTGGGGTAAAAACAAGAATTTGGATAATGAAAGAGCAGTACTATTACTCTAAATCAATGTATATTAGAATATGTCAATTCAATGTGGTTACTAACAATTTATTTTATTCTGGTCAAATTATAGTTAGGTAGCTATAAGATAGCATGTGGAAAATACGTAAGCGAATATAACACATACTAAATAGAAAATTAAAAAGAAACAATAAGAAAAACATCACGTAACATAAACCAATAAAAATGTCACAATCGCGTTTCTTTAACCGCAAACCGACCAAAAAAAGCAAATCAAAACACATGGATCCATACTCGACAAAAAACTGGACAACGTTAAAAAGACGTGTGAGTAATAGATAAAGATAAGATGGTGACAGTAGATGAAACGAGATATAAAAGAATAAATTCCTAAAATAATGCTTTGAAAGAAATAAATGCTACGAATTTCAACGCAAGATCTAAATTTGCCTGAATCTGCCTTCACTTAGAAGAAATCCATAGAAAATAAGTTCCTTCTCAACAGGAATGAGTTGAGCCGAACGAGACTAAACTAAAAAAATATTATAAATAAAAGAAATAAATTTTGCTTTTCAATTAATATAATTTATTTAATACTAGAGGTACCTAGAGACTTCGTCCATATGGAATTTAGAAATATAAGTGTATTGTTTTAATTTGTTTATTTTATACTCTATTACTAAACATAAATAATTAGTTATTTCCGACTTGTGCTCCTTTCCTACGTTCCACAGCATCATAGCTCCCAGCCCCACCTCATTCTTCTCCACCTCATGTTTTCCTATAGCTTATCGCTGCTCTGTACTGCCCATATAACCATCTGTGTAATGCTCATACACCATCTGTGTAATGGACCTATATAATTTTTCTTTCATCTTTATCACTTCGAACCGTTTAAAATATCACGGTTAAACAAAAACTAAATTTGTCATTTTGTTTTTATAAAAATTATACATATAAATTCGTGGAATTCATGCTTCAGTAAACTTCCTGTTAAATTTGTTCACACAGACAGACACGGACATAGAGACAACAGTTTATTTAACGATAGATTTGTTTTAGTAGTAATCATAAACAAATACTTCAATGTTATTTAACAATATGAAAATAGCAAAATGCGATTTATTGTCTTCAGTGATATCAATTCGTACACAACTTACGAATGAGCCGTTAAGTAATTTAGAATATAGCAAAATTATTACATTAGGCTGTCTTCTTCTCGTGTATAGACACTATATAGTGTAATTGAGAGAATAGGTTTCTAATTGGGCATAGGTTTATTTTTAATTTCAATTACTATTCTTTTGATAATGTTACTTCAGTCAACGGTAACAGGATACGGATATTGATAATAATCAATTGGAAAGAAACTTGGCAAAAAACAGAAAATTGCAAACATTATATTTCATATTAATTCATTTATAGTTACGATTTCTTATGATTAATGACAAAAACTATGTATTTACCATAGTATTTCTAATTTTAACAGCTTCGAACTACACGTATGTCCGAAAATATAATACACCTCACTTTTAGAGCGAAATTTATTTATAAAGTTAAAAAAATTAAATAAGAATAAAAAAATTCTATTATAATCCACACGTTTTACATTTCTTTCAAATAATTCAACATGAATGTTTAATTGTGTAATCATGAAATTATTTAAGCCCTGTCTTTAATGTTAATTTCGTAACAACTCATAAAAAGCTTAATTTCTGACGCTTTCTTTGAACATCAAAGAAAAAACATAACCAATAAAGTAAATAATGAATTTAATATAATACGGTAATTTATATCCGCATCAAATTAAATAGACTTTCTGACTTCTTGAGCGAGAATCTAAACATAGACCGTTAGCGACGAGACCACAAAAGGGAGGTAGTTAACATAATATTTAGAACGAAGGAGCTTTAACCTTTTGTCCGTATCTAACAGTTATTCATGAAATTAATCTTCCAACTCGTTGACTCGTAATTATTGCGACGATGAATGAATCACTAGAAAAGTTTCGAAGAGAGTCGTTAGCCTCAGGTGTTCACGAAAATTTAATTTACATAACGACTATTACAAAACTAAAAAACATGTACGAACTTGCAAAATATAGAATTTAGAAATTATAATAATAATGACTTAAAATATAATTTGAAACATTCACTTTATTCAAATCTAAGATTTTCAAAGAAAGAACATCTATTGGACAAATAAAGGGATGCTTTTGCGTGCAAAAATTTACTAAGAATTTCATCTTAATTCTATGAAATTTCCCTGATAGCTATTGTACAGTAGAACTCGCGCTCGTATATACTTAGACATAAGTAAACATTTAGCATTTCTATTAAACCCTTTACGTACATTTATATTATTGTTCACCATTATTGCCTAGTTTATCTTCCACCAGCGTCAAAACTTCGTGATTATCTCAAAAAAAACCTGTCAAGTAGAAATAGAATGCACACGAGGGTTTCGTACATACATATGAACATTTAAGTCTTCATAATATTTCTAAAAACTATTTAGAAATGTTAATATTATTCTTCACTGTTTACATATATTGCTTAGTATTTCTTTCACAGGCGTAAAATTGTCGTGAATTTATTTTAAACTATAACACCTAAGGTAATCGCTATAGTTTTATTGTAATCTTCTAGGTAGATTTTAGTAATCTGTTTTTTCATGATTTTCTACATGATATACTGATACATGATATATAAAACTAAAATAAAATCCTTGAGTACATAATTTGCCCGCTCTAAAATTATACATACTTACCTAAACCGACCAATAATCAAACAATAAGAAAAAAATATTCGACTTTCAAACAATAAGAAAATATTCTGAAAAGAACAGATATATTCGACACTCAAATAATAAGAACAATCAAGCGTCGCTGCCATCAAGTCACGCAGGCACGGAACTCTATATTCTATAATGATCACTCCTCTCCGTGGCTGTGGGTGAAAAAAAGCGGGCAAGTTCGGTGCTAGTATATTTATATTCTATTCAAGGCAGTTACGTGCGGACCTAGCACCGAGCGAATACTAGATTTTATTTCCTTCAATATTTACCTATCTCTATCCTCACATCTGTGTCTTTTTACGTATCGTTTTCTCTATTTTTGGCCACACATTTTTGCGTATAAAAGAGTGTGTTGTGCAGAATAATTAATTCCAATTATTCAACATTTACGCATGAAATCTTATTTTCATTTCACTGAACTACAGTAAAGTATGCACTTCATCATATAGACATTTTAAAGTGTTGGCTAATACAAAGTATGTATGTTAATTTAATTTATCGGCATGCCAAATTTCTGTGTCAAGTTTCTAGTTAAACATTTTCAGAATAAACAAGCTGTGCCAGATAGTCGGTTAGGTAAGTGATCTTATATGGGTCTAGTATTTTTTTTTGAGGTATGGAAACGTCCCTCAAAATATACCGTACCTACAAACTACAACATTTTAAAACCATTGTCATATCGTTATGGTTCAACGGTAAATTTGAGATAAATTTCTAGTAAGGCATTTTTAATAAGCATTTACGGAGTAGGGGGTTTATATTTTTCCAGAATTTCATCTAAAACTACATAATATAAAATATTTTACTGAGAATTAAATATTGGCTTTTCGCGGGCTAACATGTTTTCACACTGTTCTAAATTTCAAATTTTTACGTCAAACATTTTCTGAGAAAATTTTTGTGGTTATTTTCAACAACAAATTGATAGTACATTAAATTTACAAGTAAAATTTTGAAACAAAATAAATCCCCACTTCTATAGTGTAGATTTAATAAACCTGTCAAGTAGAGTAGGACTTGCACTACGTGGGTTCCATATACATTTAAGCACTTATAAATATTTAAGGGTACTTACTATTTTTAATAAATTATTTCCAAATATTAATTTTTAACAATGTAAATATACTTATTGCCTACCACATCTTTCACAGACGTAAAGATATGGTGCATATTTAAAAATTATAAGATCTAGGAACCACTATAGTTTCCTTGTGATTTTCTAGTCAGTTTTTATTAACCCTAAGAATACTGTATTTTCGCATATATTTTAAAATATCTTATCAAAAATGCAATTTAAAATTATGAAAAAAATGTTTTTTTATTCCACATAATATTATTTCAAAGGGCTTTCCTTTCAAACAATATACCACTGGATATATAAAACAAAAAAATGTTTATAACTTTATTCTCTCTTTAATGCTTATACAAATATTTTTAGTAACCTGGTACAAAATATGTGGGTTAATAAAATGTATCATATTTCGGAGAAAATAGGGCGTGACAAACGGACAAACTGACACTTGAGTGATGTTATAGTTTTAATTTTGCAGTTTACGGCACGGAATTATAAGAAGGGATTGAATGTCTTAAAACTTTTATCAACCCAAAACTGTACAAACAGTATGGGCTAAGTTTGAATCAGAACACGTATAAATTCTACTCCAATTCCGTAGCTACCAATATTTAACTCATGAAATCATTGATATAATTTAACCAAAATAAAAACGTAGTTAACTCATGAAATCATTGATTTAATTTAACCAAAATAATTTTAATTGCATGTTCGAATCAAATTATAAAACTTAAAATTCTTTCAAATTTTTCAAATCAATCACTAAATTAATTTCAGAGGAAGAACCCCTTACACAACATTTAGTAGGTTGAAATTTCGCAAACGATTCTTAAAGTTCACAATTTCATTTTTACATCTAAGTTCAAAAACATTTATCTTAACGGGATGCACGAAAAAAGATCGCTTTTGCTTTGCATGTCTGTTTACTTTAAAATATTCTCAATATTTCAATAAATATTAATCAAGAACCCTATCTGAAGTATCTAAATGAAAAATTTCAATATGTGAAAATTATAAACTTGTATGATAGAGCAAACAAGGGTATTTTTCACCACGGAACCATAAAACAAAAATGTCGAGAAAGAAACCTCACACTATCATTGCTAAAATGACAGCCCCAAACCCATTCCTTTAATATGAAATTAACTTTTTTTTACTTCATTTTGTTTTCATTATAAAACTACGCTTACCTATAAGCGAAACCCTTAAGGTAAATATCATGTAAAATATATGGCCCACTTGTGCACGTAACTCGACTCAATTTAGATAAATGTGGCAATTTAAACCCCTTCCCCGCTGGGAAACAAGCTCTTACACTCTATACACACAATAAACTTTTCTTAACGTACGGCCGCAACGTAAAGAAAACTAGAGGAAGCGTTGTGGCTTGAGCAGCTAGTAAACATTCATAAAATTCAGGCTTTTATTTTGTAAAAACACTTTTTTTATTTTAAATTTTCTAGTAAATTTAATTCTTTATACAAGTCGATTTGAAGAACATATATTAGTAATTTTACTAAGAGTTCTTATGCGCTCGCCCGTGCTGTGACCAATGAAACTTGCAGTTCTGCGGTGTCTACCAAATTAAATTATAAGTAACTTCATTATAAATTTTGTAACATTTAAGAAGCTACCATGTATTCTATATCTCACGTGTAAAAATCCATCGAGTAATTCAGGAGTAAATAACATAACTTGGTCATATATAACTGCACTGAGTAAATATTACTTTAATTTTCGCTTGGCATAGTCGTATAACAAATGTTATAATACTACATAGAAACAAAATAAATTGCATTAGAAACAAAAAAAATACATCACCTTTTTTTAGGATAGAAACTATAAAAAGTATTTATTTTATTAAAAAATTTACTTCAAAACTACGAAATTTCTCTACTTCGTTTGACATTTTGTTCAAAAATTAATTATAATTATTTTTTTAATATTTATTTTTTTTTAAAAACATCGAATTCAAATCGAATCTGGAATATGGAATTTTTATACCTGTGTAAAATAGAGATTAACAGGATCGTTGTTTCTAAGGATATCATCACGTGTAATATTATATTTACATCGTAATTGATTCCAAATTACAATAATTTAATAAAAGACAACTGTGCGTTATGACTCTCTTATATTATTACACATTTATAAAATATTTTACCACTAAAATAATAATTACATTTCATAAATATAAGGAAGTATTATTTGCTGATATTTTACCTTCGTATTCAATTTCCACCAGATTTCAATTACCACCAGATAAACTTAATTTTAATTGTAGAACTTCAGTCGCAAAATTCACCTTAACTCGGTACCAAATTTAACTTTAACTTAATACGAATTGATCAATATATCTTCCCAATATCCTTCTTGGATACATTTTGAGCTCACGAGAGTATTATGTTACCATTTACGAGTATAACAATGGAAATGTTTCTCAACATTAAATTCAGTAGGTATAATAAAATTAGATTCATAAAATATATTATGTTCATTTTATTTACTAGGTTAAATATCAGGCACATAAAATTAGCTACTATTTTTATGTTTTTTTTATGAAGTTTTTACTATAATATTTACGTTTTTGCAACCATAAAACACTGGGTTCATTCCTCTTTAGATTTATCTTCCGCGTTTTATATTGTTCTCATACTATTTACAAAACGGCCACAACTCTTTTATTATAGTGAAACAAATACCTATAAATTTACATTTAATTTACTGTATGTTGAATTTTTAAATAATTGTCCGTTGGGAATACTTAAAAAACAAACGGTTTCTCTTACAACCAAAGAGTTATGGTATAGCAGAATAAAAAGTTGTCATACAAATCTTCAGTAACTGTCATATTGTCTTCCAAAGAAACAAGAGGATAATGATCCAAATAATGCTATCTAGCTTTTTGTGTAGAGAGCAATTTGTCCATTATTTTTTTTAACTGCTTAAAACTATACCTCAAGATTTTGTCAACTCTTTTAACACAGTACACAACGATGTTTGGAAAGCCCTCGGTGAATTTTTATGTTGTTTGGTGATATTAGTCTACATACATGACATTTTTATCGAGTTTTACATATATTTTTCTAACAGAAAGCTTCCTGGTGATCAAAATTTTATATAGGAATATTTGTATTTGATTGATTCTAATGGTTCATTTAGCCGGTTTCGGCTCAAGAAGTATATTTTTTGCTTAAACGAGCTACTTAGAATTGTTGAAATATTTAAATATAAAAAATATCATAATGAAAGTAAACCACTTCTGATTTATGACAGTCTATCTGCACTTGTATCTATTATTCCTCTGATCTCAGTCTTTTATAAACTATTCGTATATTTCTCCGCTTACTTGCGATGCTTCTCGCTCTAAATGGACTTACAATATTTTCGGTCGTAGGCTGCTTAAGCAGCTAGATTGTTGTTAATACGATTTGATTAACTAAAGTAATTGGAATCGAAATACGGAGTTCAGGTATTAAACTAGTCTAAATAGACCAACAATATCTGCAGTGCTGGCGGAGCTCTCGTAAATCTTAACTAGAATGATATAATGCAAATCGGAATATCTCTGTTAACTTTGTTTGCTAATTCAATATATTTACAGTTTTGATTTTTCCGTACACACACTATCGAGTTAATGCAGCATACAATTTTAATTAGAAAAAATCATTACCTTTTCGATTAATTTCCAAATAATTCAATTCAAGTAAGTAATAGTGTTAATTAACATGGAAGGTTGTGATATAAAAGGAAACAGCCCCTTATAAAACTACTTTCTTTAATATGTGTATGTCTGGAAATTAATGCTTGTTATTGAATTCTTAACTCGACAGGGAATTTTAGATAACGAGGTTAAATTTTTACTGAATGACTACGCTTTTTCTTCCCTCAAGAGTTTCGACCAAAAATCTATTTAGTAATATGGATGGGCTTCTTTCTGAGTGTACAGCTATTTCTGTTCCATTTATGGCGTTTATTAGATGCTCCATCAACATTTAATAGTATCGTTCTCTCAAGTCTTCGTTATATACTTTTTAGGAGTGGAATTTAGAGGAATTAGGAAAAAATAAAATATTTTTTCTCGTTGCAGAATCTAAGCTTGTTGAGACTTTAGTGATAATTCTCTTTTTGCTAATTTCACAAGTTTTAAAATTATGTGTAAAGATATCTGCTATCGCGGTGTATTGTTTTCATTAAGAAGCTTAGCTTCTTTGATCAATACATCAGTAGCTTTATCTCCCTCTACGCCAGCATGCTCCGGTGTTTACTAAAAGTACACAATGTTCCAAGATGACCGAAATTTGTTGAAGAGTATACGAATATTTTAGATCAATTGTATGTATACAAAGGGAATCGTCTAAAGAACTGCTCTTGGGTCAGTCAAAAAAAATGCTAAACTACCAGCTTTATCCAGATTTAACAAGTATAATTGATTGTGCCTACTTAAAGAACGGAAAAGAGCAGGAAGCTCTCCAGTAGATTCTGCAAAGTAAAATTCGTAAGCCATTAAATATATGAGTTTACCAAATTTTCACTAAATATCTGCAAATAGTCACAATACCTCACTATTAGAGAAAAACTTCCAAACCAGAAGAGATTAAAATGACATTATTAAAATAATAGCTCATATCACATTTAATTATTGTAACCAATAGCGAAGTCTTCATATGTTTCATTATTGTGATCCATAGTAATAAATATGAAGGAGTAATTGAGAACTTGTATTTCATATAAATTTTACAATATATAATAAAATTTTACAAATATGTAATTACTATAATTTTGAGGATTTTGAAAACGAATTAAATAAATGTGATCGTTTTATTCCCGCATCATATTCAACAACTTTCTAGCTCTTTATTACGGAACATTAACAAAGAAGACAGCTAATATACCATGTAATATTTAAAATTCGCACAGAAGCTTAAATACTAATATAAAATTGGTCTCTTGTTGATAACTTATTGCTATTTCGTAATTATTGTCACGATTATTACTATGGATTCATATATCTTAAAATAAATTTTTAAACAAGGGCCCAATTTAAATCTAAATATTCGTCACAATTAAATGAAACTACGTGATGTAGTATTATTTCTACTTTCTTTAATTTCTTTACCATGACCTAGGTTTCGTTGTATTACAACATCTTCAAGTGGGTTATTAGCAAAGATTCTTTGCTAAATCTTTGCATTATCTTCGCATAATCTTTGCATTAAATCTTTACATAATACTTAAGAATCTTTGCTAATATCCCACCTGAAGATGTTGTAATACAACGAAACCTAGGTCATGGTAAAGAAATTAAAGAAAGTAGAAATAATACTACATCACGTAGTTTCATTTAATTGTGAATAATGCATTTCTACAAAATTAACGCCAAATATATTCAATATCTAAACATTCGTGTTAATAAAAAGTTATCGTGGAAATTAATTTAATTTTTTTAGTAAAACCACAATGTATGAAAATAATGTATATAAAGTTATCATTATATTATAATCCTTCCGAATAATTTCCATAAGTTTTCCTAATGGAACCAAAAACTGTTTCTTCGTTATCGTTTCGAAACGTCAACTCAAATCATATTATCTCTTTTTATCCGACTGCGCACAATATAAAGAATAGTAACGTATATCTGAGAACTTATTTTCTAATATAACCTGAACGGCTTGACGGATTTTCATGCGTACGATGTAGTTATTTGTTTTATTATCACAAGTGCCACTGAATATGTAACGTTACTGGGAACCCAATATGATGGTCACAGCGGAACTTTCCTGCAACTAATTGCTTAAATAATCTTTAACATTGTTAATAAAAAAACATCCGTTCTTTTCAGGATATTATGTAATCATATTTATTTTAATAATACTATTCTCTAAGTGCAAAATACACATAATACAGGGATAAGAAAATATTTGTTTTTTTTTCAGAATTATTATTTCCAATCCCATGAGCAAATTACATGGATGTGTAACAAGAACCATCTGCCTAGAGATATATACCAATGAATGATTTAGTTATTCAAAATATTAATATTCTTTTATACATGAAGAAATTAAACTTCTTTTAGATATTTTGAAGTCAATTACTGTACTTTGTAAAATATTAAACGATATAAATTATATAATTATTTTCCTTAAGCACAACTATTTGATTAAAACTATATTACTTTTCAGGATATTACCCAATCATTTCTTTTCTGTTTTTTAATAATGTTTTTTATATACAAGAGACATAAAAAATAATAATCTCGAATAAAAAAACGACTAAAAACTAATAAATCGACAGATATTCCAGAATCTGTGTTTTTAAATTAATTTTTTCTTACCCCATTGACAATTTCCTTAATTATGTAACAGGTTTTACAATGATAGAGTCTTTTGATAATCACTAACATATTGAAAATTTAGTTAATATTCTCGTACAAGCGAGAAAGAAAAACTTCTTTTAGATTTCCCAAAGGCAATTATTACCACCGGAAAATATTGAATGACATAAATTATATAACAATATTCCTTAAGCATGACTGCCTCAATCAAGTGAGGTTTTTAGTATCAGCTTGCTCCGTTTCCTAAAAACACTCAAATAACGTGAAAAATGAAATTAGTGAATCTGTCATTCAACCTGAAGATGAAATTTCAATAAAACATCGACTCTCAGCACCCAAGGTAAAGTTTATTGTGTCTTCAAAGCGATTTTATAAACAACGCTTTCTTACTGACTCATCCTCCCACACATACACATAGTGCGAGTTAATAAAGGTTTTCACTGACTTTTATGGCATTAGTAATAATATATTAATACATATTTTATTATTCAATGTCAAGATAATAGATATATATTTCTAACTTTCAGTTAAATCGAATTATTTATAAAGAATATTATAATCGAACCCAGAAGAGAATCTAACAGGTATTTGTTTCTTTATGTACAAAAATTTGGCTCCTATCGTCCAAAGTATTTTAAACCATAGTTAAACTTTTTTTAATATTCAGTTTATTATTATATTCATTGAGTTCAATTTAATAATAAATCTGTATATAATTATGGTTTAACTATAATAATAATAATTTATTATGGATTAACTGATATATTAATAATCTGTTCTTTTAATTTTTTATATATAGTATATATTCCTTCTGGACACTGTCATCGGCTCTCAAATTTTAATAAAATGTGTATTTTTGAAGTATGCTTATTTTTAAATTTCTGACCTTGGTTAACGTACCCTTCCAAAAGAAAGGCTACATACATTCTTAAAATCATCTATGAAATATTTTCTGGAAGTCCTGAAGTATAGATTTAGATATAAAAACATTTGAAATTCGCTTACCTTTTCATCAATTTTATTTCCACGTTATCTCTCTTTTATAATAATATGTATTTATCAAATTAAACATTGTAAGAGATATATATATACATATATATATATATATATATATATATATATATATATATATATATATATATATATATAACTAAAAAATATCCATTACGTTAAAAAGTGTACTCAAAATTTGGGAAAGGAACGTGTTACAATTTATTATTTTTTTTAAATAACAATTTTTCCAAATTTTTTTATTGCAGTACTTTAAAGCCTTGTGAACGGATTTTTTTTTCTAATAAATAATTTTGCCTAGCATATGAAATACACCTTTATAGAAGTTTGAACCTTTTAATATTTTGAAAACCGAAACAAATATTTTTCAAGTTAAGAAAAATGAGGTGAGTATGGAACACGGAAAAGTAATATACATAATAATTTTTAAATTTTGTGACGAATTCAATTACTATTATATGTTGAACAAATTTATCAATACGCCTCCTAATTTTATACTAAAATGTTTTTAACATACAAGCATGATAAACAAAATGCAAGATAAATCGCAATAGCATCCATGGTAAGTGAAAACTTATATTGCAGAAGTAATTGTGTTGTGTAATGTTACTATTTTACACATAAAACCTATAGACCTGTACTTATATTTCTGGCTGGTTATTTCTTTCGGTAATTACATGTTATACGTCACAATATAAACTATTAAAATAAACAAGCTGATTGATTATTTTAAAAGTAAACTATTAAAATAGTCAGCTTTACTTTTAAAATATTAATTGGAAACAACAAAAAAATATTTCCAATTTAAAGAAATAAAACTTAAAAGTCTTGATGATAGATATAAATCATGGACGTAAGTAGTTAAGTATAATAAGTAGGCGTGGGATAACCCCTTTGGTGACGATCCCAAATCGTCAGAATATAACGAATATTAGCGATTAAAATCAAAGTTTTTTTCACATGTATATATGTATATTACCTAGTAAGTATATATGTATATGACCTAGTAAGTATATATGTATATATGTATATGACCTAGTAAGTACCAAGACTTAAACATATATACTTAAAAACTACAAAGTTAAGAAGGATTGCTAAAAATTGTTTTAGTGACCTTCTAACTTGCTTTTTTTATTGATGTACCACACGGTGTATCAAATAAAACAAATATTATTTCATTTGTAAATTCCCATATAAAAATTTTCGAGTGTAAACTACTGAGACATACGCCAGCTACAACTTTTCTGGGAAAAAATTGATGTGATAGACAAACAGAGGAACACATGAGTCATGTTCCGGTTCTGTTTTTTTGCTTTTTGAGACATAAAACTTCAAAAATATGAAGTAAAACAAAATGTAAAATAAAAGTCATGCTCTTTAAAAGAAAAATACACATTTTCTATGAAAACTATTTTATTTAATTATTTTTTTCTGACATATGTTTATCTACTCCATTTTTATAATAATTATACAAGTAACTTCTACTTTTTGCTAGTTTCGACCTTCAATGGTAATTTTTTCAACACCTTATATTTTTTTCCAAAATTAATAAGTCACACGTTTAAAATCTTTCTCGAATTCTAAAAACATTTTCTAATATTTTACGAGAATGAAAAATATTTTTACGTTTATTATATATTTAAGTTTCTAGTATTGTATGCCTTCGATTGACTTATAAAATAGGTATAAAATATATACATACATACATACATACGTACATACATACATGACGGTGATGGCGTTCGTTATATTTACTAAAAATAATTAAATAATTTCATTAATGGACTTCTTATGATATTATGCTTTCTCTAATGTTGTAATGTTTTAATGTTATGTTATAAACAAAATTATTTCCTTATTTATTAGACTTGGCGAAGTTAACAAGTCGATTTTCATTATGTTCTTTAACGTTTTGATTAATGATTACATTAAATTAAACATTGAATACAGTCTGGGCCTGTGATATTGAATTATGACATTTTAATAGAAACCATGATTAATGTATCGTTGTCTAAGGCTTAAATTATGATTAATTACAAATAACTCTTAGTATAATAATCAATACTGGATGTATTAATATTTGGTCCTACCAAATTGCTATATAAACTGGCATACATTTTTACTGTTACATAAAATACGAATTCAATTCTGAATACTCATTCGGAATTGAACATTGGCAATATTGTTTTTGCGATAAAAAGAAAACAAACTGTTTCCTTTTTGTCGTAAATGTATTTAACAAAAGTGTATGAATATGAATTTTTGCGAATATGTGTTAATACAAAATATATATATATATATTTTTTAGAAAATAAAGAGCAGACCATAAAAATAATCCCTTTTAATAAATATAACTTGATTCTGAATTATTAAATGTAATTTTATTTCCACGTTATTTAAATTAATTTAGTATGTCAATTAAGGTCATTATTCGTATTTTTTTTTCTTTGCGGCACTTATGTTTTTAATACATTTCCTACTCACGACTGAATATGTATAAAGGTTTCTTCCAGTATTTTAGGGTTAACCACATAACAGCTGTTATCCGTTATTTGAATTTGTTTATTAAAACAAATTTTCATTAAAAAATTAAACCATATATTTGACAGAAGAGCTATAAATGTTTCTTTTTTAAACGCAATGAGCACTGTCGCCGGTTAGGTTACCCCATCCTTCATTCTGCACTCAGCGAGAACTCAAATTTCACAAGAAATTTTCGACGTACCTGTAAATGAAATAATTACACACAAATATTCGAATGGAATCCGAATTCGAATGGTATTTTTCTTTTTTTTCATAACCCTCACATTTTATTACCTTTCTGGTTATAATATAAGAAAGATGGCCAGTTCCACTTTACTCGAATCTGCAAGACTGGGAATAAATCAATGGAAAGTCTAAATATTTGATTATAACAAAATTACACAAAACGAAAAAGTGATATTTTGGTAACACTTTGCACGTGGAGTACATAAATGGAAAAACTTTTGGAATTTAAAATCTGTTACTGGAAAAAAAACATTTAAAAGTGATAATGAAAGTCGATAAAACTTAGAAATGCTGTTTTCATTCAGGAATACTACTAATAAATAAAAGTTTCCTTTTCAAGTTTAAGAACTAATTCGTATAATTAGTGTCGAATAGAATCTCTTATCTCTGCGCTAAGTTTTTTATTTGTAACAACAGTCGGACTTAAATATTTTAAGAATTCAAAAAATCATCGTCTATTTAGTTTCTAGTAATCTAAGTACTTATATAGTAGCGATAAGACTCGAAATTATAAAATGTTTTTATGTATGAAGCCAGTATTTTATAAATATATTAAGCCTTTTAAATTTTTTTTGGCTTCCCAAATTTAAAGGACATTGTTTCGAAAAAAATCACATTTCCTTAAAGAATGTTCACACGTTTGGTATCGCTAGGTTTTACGAAATATCTGTAACTAAAAAATTGGTTACATTAGAAGCTTTTATTTTAGTATTTAGTAGCCTTTCATTCAATATTCTCCCTAAATAGTATTGGGTAAATACAACAGGTCAAGGAAACGCACCAATATAGTATTTTTAAGATATCTGAATTCAAAAATGCTGGCAATTTTAAACTCAACTCGCTAATAAAAAATTATTAACGAGTTGCGTTTAAAACAAGAATGAAAGAAATACGGAGATTTAAAAATCATTTATCATCCATTAGTACAAAATAATAAACAAAACATGTCAAGTACGAATAACACACGTATATACAAACAATTAAGGGTACGTGGTATTTCTGTTAAAATATTTACAGTTAATATTTTTCAACATTTACACCTATTTGCCTAGTATAACTTTAATATATGTAAAAATGTCGTAAATTTCAAAATAACCTCTGGTAACGTTCTTTTACTGTAATTTGACTGTGTCGGAGTTAACCAATCTCTGAACATTTTTTTTTCTCTTACATAAAATTTCAAAACAATTTGGAATTCCGTTTATGAAATATTACGTTTCGAATTAATTTGCAAAGCGTATGCCCTCTCCCATTTTCAAGCAAGATTATATAAAAGTCTGGAAATAATTCCATAAATAGGTTTTGATGGTAACTATCGAGTGAATTTGATTAGTTTTGAATCATAAAAAAACCATAAGTACGCTTAAATAATGCAGATGGAATTTACGTAGCGATTGAGTTTGCTAATATACTTAAGATAATAAATATTAATAAAATATGTTTTGCAGTAATAAGTTTTCAAAAAAAAATACAGAAAACGACTTTCAGAGTATTATAACCCATCATTATCACAAACTTTTATGAGCAGATATGAAAAAAACATGAGAATTTATGTATAAATGATGTATTGTTGAGGTATAGTTTACTTAACAATTATACAACGAAGAATCATTAGTACATTTAGCAGCTACATATCTTGTATAATCCTTAGCTAACATAAACTTTCATGGACACATATAACAAGGCATAATAATTTATAAAATGTATAAGAATAGTTGACTTAATAATAATACGACCAAGTAACGGATTATTGCTAAATTTAACAAATATATTTAGTTTGTATGGTGGATTTATGTAGAATTTACTTGAGTCGAACACTAATACCAAGTGGTCGTTACTATTATAAATCACGTCTAAACGGCTGAACAGATTTTCACGAAACTTAATGTTGATATCGCTCGGGACGCATATTAACTAACTTAGTCGTTCATGTGAGATAAAATTCGATGTTCTCAATTCGATAAAAAAAATTACACTACATCATGTAACCGGTGACGCAACATGTATATTAAATCTTTTGGTCACGTGCCTGGAGTATTTTAATCCTCCATGTAAATTTTATTTTCTTAAATAGAAATCCCCTCAAGTGAAATTATATACAAAAGCTGCTTGTTAAATAAATGTTTAAAACATTCTTATGATTAATTTGTGCTAAAATATCAATAGGTAAATACGTAGTACTAATATAAATCTAGAAAGCGAAAACTTTATTAATAGCAAATATATTTAACACCTATTAATATATATTTTGTCAAATGTTCTTTTCTTCAGTATAAATAACATTGATTTTTATTTATTCAAAAACGTAAATATAGTAACAGATTATCAATTCTGTAGTTCTGTAGTGTCGTCGCCGTGGTGTGTTGGGTTGATCACAAGGCATACGGCCTGTAACGACGCGGCGCACCGCGGAGACCCGGGTTCGATTCCCGGCCGTTCGTCGAGCGGGGCTGAACGGGTGTTAGAGATTGTAAGAGATTGCTACAGATTGTAAGAGATTGTAAGAATTGATGGCTGAAAGAGATTGCTCACGCAGCAATAAGTCCGCCATGTGTATCAATTAGATACATTAAAATAGATAAATAGTTTCAACTAGCACGTGTCAGTAAGTGCAAATTATAAAACATTGAAAATTAGAGAAGAGGAAAAGCTCTATGTACCTAAAAATCCTTTAGCCTATATATAGTCTGACAATTAAAATTGAAAGAGAACGAAAGTTTTCCAGCCAGAAATGTACCCAGTTAAACTTTGCTTCTTTGTACATTAAGTGTTTAAAAGTTCTTGGATTTAAAAAGGTTTATTTAATTTTTCCTATATAGATTAGGATAAATATTTTTGTTGGACACTAAACCATAAATGCTTAATCATAATCTTAATTTATTAGAATCAATGAATATTCTTCAATCAAAGAATATCTATATTGATATGACATCTGTTGGGATTCATCCAAGAGAAGATATATATTGGTATCTGACATTTGTCCGTTGTTGAACAATTTTAGCTACTATACCTATTGAAAAAATCATAGACTCAGTTGTAAAATTTATATCGTAAGTAGCCTTTTATATTCATATTACTTTTGTATCTTGTGGATCTTTCCAAATTTTATAAACTTGTCTACAGGGGTTGCAATTTTTAGCAATTATGTGTTGAGTTTAAGTAACGAGTAAATTAGTAACATAAGTAATCGAATTATGGTAGAACATTTTATAAAAATCTTAAATTAGAGAGGGATTCCACATCGTAATTTTAAAAATAAAAACTGTGTGTGCCTTTTTTTCAAACTAAGTCGTTATATATGTTGCTAGTTTGATTTTTGAAAAAAAAGAAAATATAACAAGTACGTAAGATAATTATTTATAGCACAAAATTAAATTCGATTTTTAATAAATATTACTAAAACAAACGTCTCTTAGTTAATTGGAATTTACGCTTCACTGCAGTACGATACTGGATAGTTCGTACTAGATTTCTCGCATCAATTTTTTTACAGACAAAATTTTGCTGCGGATATAAAGCCCACAAAAAATTCCGGTAATTCAATTAATATCTAGAATCTAACACCAAACATTCTTTTGCACTTGATGTGACTACACTTAACTTGACTTTTTTATGTTGATTTCATCACATAATTACCATTATAATTTTAGGTTTTATCTACACAAGAGAAATAGTGTTACTTAATGAAAATATTAAATTGATTACTAATAACCTTCTGTTAAAAAATATATTAATCTTCAAATTTTATAAAATTTTTCGATATTTTAATTAAATAGGAATTATAACATGCCTACACTACACTAGATTATATAATACAATTAGTAATAACTATCCCATCCAAAACATTATTGCAGCAAAAACAGCCAACTTCTTCTTTAAAAACTTAGTCGTAAAAAGAAGAAAGGTAAAGCAGACAAGTTCTTGCAGAGTTTTGCTAGAGAAGTGTGGATGAATGAGTTAAAGCTGTGCATTTAGGTTCATTGAACATCATATCTACACAATATCGAACTTCGGAATTACAGTATTTGCTGGAGCCGAGTGATAAGGATGTCAAAATATCTACACATATATTTAGAATCGATACACATAATCCGACTCGATTAGATGTAATGAACAGCACCCACTTTCATTTAGAAACCCATGAAAATTCCTTATGCTAGTCTCTAAATTAATAGTCAAATGACATAATGTTTCATTGTTTAATGGCTCTCAGAAAATAGTTTTTAACACACAGAAAAACACAGCATATACTGAGAGCTTAGTAATACTAGAAGTAGAGTCAAATCGTTAATTTAATTATAACATTTCGGCAAAACATTGCTGCGCTTCGCTCGTAGCAATTAACAGACAGACAATAACTGCGTCATTTTAATCCGAGAATTTTCAACAATTTAATCTAAATATTCTCGACTAAATTCAGAATTAAGTTGTACAGTGCTAAATTACTAAGTGCGGTTTAATTAAGTTGTAGCCTTGATTTGACCAATTTAAATAAATTGGAACTAAAAACGACCATTCATTCTTGTAGTGTGGTTTATAATAATAGTATTAAATTATATACCTTATGGTAAAGAAAATATAAAATTATATTTTATATAAGATATCCCATTGAACTGTCTCCTGTCATTCTGTCCCATGAAGATTAAATTTCTTAATGTAACTATGAAACTCGTGGCTTCATTTACCACATACCATATGTGGTTTAAATCACACTTAATCTCTTTTTCATCTGAACCATCTAAAAATATTAATTTAGCTAAAACCTTTATTGGTGTACTTTTTAATTCCGGTATTAATAAAGTTTAACTTTATACTGGATTGTAGCCGCTTATGGTTACAATTTCCATAACACTTACCATAACAATGAAATGAATGGTTGTTTGTAACGAACAATTTTTTTTGCTTTGTTTTTTGTGTGCCCATTTTTCTAATTTGTACCTATCAATTTATGAGACACAGTACAAAACTAAAAAGTTAGAGTCCAAACAAAATAATTGATACCATTAAAAGAGAAGCGACCTTGAAATGACATTGACCAGAGCATATCGCTAAAGCTCATTTGAAAAAAATTGACGAACCGACTTTTGAGAAAGCACCCAAGAACCCATGGCCTACGTCGAAACCCTTCGCTTCTTTGGCGGGATGAGATCAAAATAATATTGAGAGTATTTTGAGACAGCTGGAATGAGATTGATGTCGAGGTTTACGTCGAGGAGTGGTCAGATACAGGTAAAAAAAGGAAAAGAATGTCGTAATATACTATGCAACACCTGATGCAGTAACTATAATACAATGTATGTGTGTATATATATATATATATATATATATATATATATACATATATGAAACATATAATAAAGTAACGTTAACACACCTTAATAAAAGAATTCATCGGCACTGGGAGTTACGTCATTTTAAAACTATAATATGCTTCCTACGCTTTTTATGTCAAAATTTTTGCTTTACTACAATATGACCCTGACGTGAAAATTATATTTTCCGCTCACACTCATAACCCGATTACTTGAATTTCGACTTACTTGAATGTCGTAATTTATATCCGTTTCCGCTCTGACAATCTTAACAAGAAAATAGCAGATACGCAATCAAATTGATATGTATATATTTGAAGAGGTAAATTAACGACTGGAATTATTTTTAATTTCGTATTTCAAAACTATGTTTTAAGAACTCTATTTAACGTAGCTCTAGAAATACTAGGGAAAAATTTACATAAAATTAGATTTCTTTTTCTGATTTAAAAATTTCTAAAGTCAAAATTATGGAAAATAGCGTTATTAAAAGTTTATCTAAAGTTTCAAGGAAAACCATGGCATTGATTCTGAATTTCATCGTTTTGCGGTATTCACGAAATGTTTAATCCCTTGATAAATAAACTATGCATCACATTTACATAGTAAAAGTAATATTAATATTAGTAAACAACCAATCAGCTGCTAAGTACATACAAACCCTTATAGTACGAGTGCTGCTCGCTTTTAACAGGTTGATAATCCTTTTTATTTTTATCTTTATATTACTTTAATTCTATTGCGATATATTAGAAGATATTTTGCGAATTTACAAGCAATACGTAACAAGTAACTATGAATAGTAGGTAACTTTTAATTCAATCATATTGGATCAGACCTGATTTACGTCATTTAATTATTATTCAAAACGCGCCTGGGTCCCCGCACGGTGCTGTAATGCAATTGCTCTGATACTAGTCGTTCGCCGCCGTTATCGACTTAATAAGCATTGCTGTTTGGTAGTAAGTATGAAGAGAAATAACAGGACACTAAATGGATGTGAGACGTAATGTTTTTGCAGCATATATATCAATTTACAGTTTATTTACTTACTAGAAGTGACGTGTGTTAAATCATTTTAGCATTTTCGAAAAGTTATTTTGAGCAAGTGGAAAGAAAAACTAGCTTACTGAAATAACAGTATTAAAATGAAATTCCATATCGTTATTTTTTTGTTAATTATGAAAGTAGATATCGTGAACGGTTTTTCTGATTTTGATTGTTACTGAAAACCAACCTCGGCCATGAGTACAATTCATACGCTGTACAAACTTACTAAACAAAAGAATTCTTGTAATATACTCGTAAACTATTTCATTTTGGAAAATTTTCAATAACTATATATATATATATATATATATATATATAGTTATTGAAAATTTTCCAATTTTTATATATATATATATATTCTTTTTTTTTTATGAAGATAGACATCCGATTAAAAATCACATTTTTAATTCACCTGTAATTTTTGTTACAATAAATATAAGTTGCCTTCGTTTCTCCTCCTTTTTAACTATTTATCTAACATAAATGTAACATAAATGGTTTTGAAGAAAACTGCTTATGTATTCGTGAGTGTAAAAATAATATAACAAGATATTATAGTAAAATAATATAACAAGATATTATAGTATATGATTTTTTTTTAACATCCAACTTAAAAATAAATGTTGTATTAATAGTTCTAATTTGAAGCCATTATTCGACCCTCGCAAATTCCATATATGGACTAATTTCTAAATGATATTCATTACAAACATCATACGTAAATTTGTAAATGATAATATTAAATTATTTACTTGAAAAATTTAGTCTAGCGTTTCCAATTTGATAAAAAAAAATATATAGAAAGATAGTATTGTAAAAGATCTGTTTCTAAGTAAATTACATATCCTAATTGATAGAAATCAAATCACAATGATTCAAATTGAACAAAGTCTTATATTATGTGAAACCTTTACATTTGCAACAAAAAACACTGTGTTTGAAAAGAAAAAGACATCAAAGTCCTAACAAAAAATATTTAACACATCCATGAACCTATTATAATCTCATCATTTAACGTAAGCAGAACACCACTTGACCGAATATAATCATTGAATTAATTATAAATAAATTTGAAATAATTAAAATTTTCTTGGTGAAATTTTTACCAATTACTTAATATCAAAAGAAATTATAAACACTTTATTATTTGAACATATAAACATTTTATACCATGAAAAGTAAAGGATTTTCTAGCGATAAATTAATTTTTACCAAAATTGTACACCGGAATATATTAAAAATTTGACAAAAATAAATAAAATAAAACTATATTGAAATAAATGCCCATAATTAAAAATAACTTTATTTTGAAAAATCATATAACAGCCAAAATTTATTGAAAGTAAAACAGTTACTTTATTACGAAATCAATTACTGCTCATAAATTCAGGAAGTTATGTACACGTGTACCATCACCCCACAAGCAAATCATTAACGGGATACATATTTATGACCTTAAAGCATTTTCCAATTTTTTAATCTAACAATGTCGAGGATTGAGTTACATCGTTAATTTAATTCGCATGCTCCAGTAAAGTCACGTGCGGAGACGATTGTCCCCATCGGAGACCTCGTCTACTCCATCCTTTATAGGTTCTTCAGCAAATATAACTTGCCTATTTCCACTACAATTAGTTGATTTTAAGCACTCACTGACTACTTTAGTTCTCCATCGATCTTCAAAGACATTTTGAGAATAAATTACCCTACATAATTTCGATCATAGTTCTTTCCATTGCTCTTTAAATTTGTGGATCAAGCGGATCATGATTATCCAAATTTCAATGTCGAAGGTCATTATGGATGGAATGTACTTATTATAGATCTTCGTCTTTAGCAATTGAGTAATCGACAAAGTGAAGATCTGACGCAATTTCCCAAATAATGTCCAGTTCAGTTAAATTCCTCTGTCAACTGCTGTGTAAAAATTGTTCTTATCCGGATGAATCAATATTTCCGCTCTTGAACAACTTTAATTTTAATGTTACTGACGTTCGTCGGCTTTGATAAGACTGTAATCTTATTGAAGCTTATACCGAGACCAACTCGTCAGGAAGAATCATTCTAGCCAATCAGGTTTTGCAGTAATTCTTGCAACGTGTCTAAGAATTATATCGTTAGCGAGCCTCAAGTGTAGGATGAATTTGCCATTTATATTAATCTTTATACTTTCCAATCCAAGATCTTAAAGATATTTTTCAACGTGATTTAGAAAAGCTTCGGATATATGAAATCCCCCTGTCCAATTTCCAAACGCAATTGCATAGGTCTTGTCTCTAAGTTCGGTACTTGAACGACCCTTGTAGAGATATTATAGAGTTTTTTTCAATACTTCGACATATCACCAGTCGACTTTATAGAAGTTAGAACAGCGCAAGTTTAAATAGAATTGACGACTTTCTCTCATTTCATAAAAGCTAGACGCAACGGTTGATTATACTCTTTAATATTCGGCATAGCATATCACAAAGTGTAAATGTGATATACAGCGCTGTAACCTTCTCAAAACTCCATTTATTTCAGAGGCTGGAAATCGTCGAATCTTCGAACTAGAAAGTATGATAACTTATGAAGAATGCAGTTTCCCATAAAATTGCTGAATACTTAAGTATAAAACAAATGAATAAGTTTGCTTTTAAACGATCAGTTCAAACCTGTCCCTGGTTAGAGAATTTAATATTAAAATAAAATTAAAGCCGGACTCATAAAGAGAAGCTAATTGAGATAACATTAATAACCGTGGGACTACTTTTATGGCTGACTGAAGTAATCTTCTGATTCGTTGACTCGTAATAATTATCCCGAAAAATGAGTCACTCAAAAGGATATGTAAATAAACATTAAATATAAGTGTAAAGAAATTATTTGAAATAATTTATAAATGAAAATTAAGAATATATTTGATATCATTTAAGCAGTAAAGAAAAAAGGATTCTTAAAAACAGAACAAAGCTAAAATCAAAGATTTCCACAAACAGCAATGCATAATAGCAACGCATGCTCGCACGCACGCACGCACGCACAAGCCCACATATTTAATATATATATATATATATATATATATATATATATATATATATATACATATATATATATATATATATATATATATATATATATATATATATATACACATATATATGTAAAATCTTTGCGCTGATTATTTTATAATGTAGAATAGAACTTAAAAAATAACTGTCATGGTTTTGGTTAAATATAAGTGCTCAAAGCGGAGGTGGGCAAAGGTTTCGTTAGGCATTTCCACTCGGTGTACATTCTGAACATTCTACGACTAAACTTTGCGACGGCGGCTTCTTGTTATCGGGCCGGAATAGATGTTGATGTCAAGCGTGTCGTTGATAATGATCTTCAACTTATTTTTTTCAATGAGAGATCAATCAGATGGTTTACGCCACTTTTGCGGTATAAATTTAAAGTGTTGTTAACAACTGACACTTATCCCTGGCGTTGAAGAGTTGCCTGGGTAATATATATATCTACGAGTCTGGAAGTAGTAAATCATATACCAATTTCAGACCAATCGTTTTCCTCTCGGCACCGGCTAAATTATTTGATTTCGTTTTACATTATCGCATGTATTCAAGCTATAGAGGTCAAATCTGTAATGAGCAGCATGAATTTCATGTCGAAAGTTCGGTGGTTATTTAGCTTCCATATCTCCTTGACTATGTCTCTCGTCATGTTGATCTCGGACTTGTAATACTTTGGCTACCTTTCTATCGTCTAATCAACGATATCTTACTAAATCGCCTTAGCGAGGCAAGGTTCTCCGTTCCACTTTTATATTTTTTCTCTTCGAATCTTGTGGACAGAAAACAATACGTACGAGTGGAAAACTTCCTATTCGAGACTTACTTTAGACTATCGGGAGTGAACAAGGGTTCGCATCTCGGGCCTCTACTTTTCACTATTCTGGTAAATGAATATTGATTGCGCGGTAAAGACTGCACTTTATTTGTTATTCACGGACGACATAAAACTTTTTACGGTCATCAAGGATGCGGCAAATGCAAAGCGGTGACATTATGATATTAGCGCCGTGGTTGTATGGAGACATACATTAATAACAAGCGGCTTACTGCTTAATGTTAACAAGTGTTCAATATTAAGTTACAGCCGAGCATACGCTTCTATTAAATATGAATATATGGTCAACGGAGTCGCACTGCATCTTGTAGACGAGGTCATTGATTTGAGATTCAGATTTGACTCACAATTCACGTTGCCCACAAACATGAATTGTGAGTCAAATCTGAATCTCAAATCAATGATATGAAAGTTGTACCAAAAAATCCTTTGGAAAACTTGAATTCGTGATGGATAATTCAAAAAAATTTAATCCGTGCAATTCGCTTGCAATTCATTGGCGTAAGGCCGATTAAAATCGAGTTTCATTATTTAGAGCCCATACGAAGTCAAATATAGCTTGATGATTGAAAGTTTGCAAAATATAGTCATCCTATATCTGTATATGAGAGAGTATGGTTGTTTTCTCTTTCTATTTCCTCTTAATTATAATAGATTTCCTTTATTTTGTAAAGTATATAAAGGACGTTGTACAGAAGAGACATTGCACTTATGGAAATTATCCTCAAAGTATTATTGAGTAAACTTTCTTCTTCACCTGATGATTTCCTAATCACGTAATCATGAATTTTCTGCTAAACCACTTTCTAGAACCGAATTATACCGGAACTCTTCTGATTCTTGCAGTATTCGACTGCTCAATCACCTGATCGCTGTCGCACCAGGGTACGATTTGTTTATTATGAATCAAAGTAAATTTGTCGAAATGTGTCATCCTTATCCTTTATAGTTCTTGTTACTTTTGTGTTCAGGTTTGATCTAAATGTAGAAAATTGTTAAGCTATATATTTTTATCGTTACGAATATGTTATCTGTAATGTATCGATAAATGCGTGTGTAAATAAATAAATTAGGTAATATTTATATTAAACGAAAAATAAAATACATGTCACGTAAATAATCGTATTATGTAATTTAATTATGTACGTAATTTCCTTTTTCATTATATTCACCTTTATGTATGTAATTTTTGATATACATAATGAAAATTAATATGAATATCTGCAGAACTGTGAAAATAATAATGAGGTTATTATTTTTAGCGTCTATATTGTATTAAAGCGTCTTTTATTAGTCTTTTATTATATTTATTCTTTGATATAAAAATAAGCTAGACAGACATGAAATCCTTAACGTAACCATCATATAAAATATATCTGAGTGAAAATATATACGTAACTCAACTTAATTTAAATATTAACAAAATTCAAATAGGTCTAATAAACCTGTACTCAAAAAGCACTATTTTTAAAACACAAAATCTACACCAAAACATAATTATTTATATATATGGAGATACAAAATGTCTCGATTGAAGCTGAATGTCATTAAAGAAACGTAAAGGTCACAGTTATTTTTGAACAAAATAATTCATATTCATGAGCATAGCAAACTAACGAAATATACTATTTTCATAAATCGTAATATATGAAAAGATTGATACTTTTCCAATTGATAAATATTATTTAATTAGTCATCAAAACAAATAAAATGGGTCATTTACAGTTTGTAATTTGAATCACAACTCACTTCCTATTAGAAAACTACAAAAATATTAATAACATTATACAAGGAAATACCTTGTTCACATCTTAAAAATATTGTTTAAAAGACAGTCAGCTTTTTCATGTTATTTATGAAGTTTTCATAGTTTTGACTGATAATACGTAAAGCAAAAATACTTAAATAGATAACTATAGTAATATGTACTAATAACTAGAAAATACTTCTTAGTTGACAATGTAAACATAAAGTCATGACACTAACTGAATATACACGCTGGACGTAAGTTTCAGTAGTTCACTCGTGCTAAGTAAATAAACACCCAACTTTTAGCAAATAAAGATTGATATAAAAACTAAAGTTTATAAGTAATTAAGTCATATAATTAATTCAGAATCAGTTCTACAAGTATTTTTTAAATATTCCAAGATGAAGACAATTGTTTTCTTTTTTTTTTAAATTAAAACATCTTTTTAAACGTAGAGCAAAGACAATACATTTGATAACGCAAGAGTAACACTATTACTCTAAATCACTATGTATCACTATGAATTATGTCAATTCAATATTGTTACCGATGTGATAGAACTTGAGATACACGATATAACGATATAATACTTATACACGCAGTTATAATTGGACAAATTATGAAAGCAAAATTGTCCTTTTTTATTAAAAATATATTCCAATGTTTTGTATCTTTTATGTGTTAAAAATTTAATTAATAAAATTAACTCACGCTACGAGAATTCATATACACTTAGGCACAGCTAAACATTTAGTATCTTTATTAAACTATTTATTTCATTAATATTAATTTTAACCATGTAAATATATTGCCTAGTATATCTTTAACTGGCTTAAAAACATAATGAGTATCTCAAAAAAGTCAAGTTCGAATGCACTACGTGCATAAGTCCACTACGAGGCTTTCATATATATTGAAGCACATATAAACGTTTAAGAGTACATAGTGTTTCCAAAAAACTATTCACAAATATTAAAATTATTTTTCATCGTGTACATTTATTACCCTGTATATTATATACACCGTACCTGGTATATTTTTCACAGCCGTAAGATTGTCATTAATTTATGAAAAAACTATAAGAACTAGGATAACAGCTATAATTTTTCTGTACCTAACCTTCTAGTCAGGTTACCATACTTAACGGTTTTTCATGATTTTCTATTCAGTAGTTTTAAAATTATGGGGGGGGTGGGGCCCCTTTTTACCGAGGTGGGAAGGGTCCCTGAGGATACAAATATCTTATATGTCAATTGAAATTCTAAAAGAAAATTGAGTTTCTTATAAAATCACCTCAAAAATTATCATACGTAGCTACACAGTTTCACCTACACTAGTAGAAAATCAAACAATAAGAAACTGTTCCGAAAAGAGCACGCGATCTTCAAACAATAAGAAAATATTTTGATAATAACAGATATACCGGACACTCAATTAATAAGAACAATCGAGCATCGATATGCGTTGTGCGAAGCCTGCCTCCGACCGGCTGTCTTAAAGAAAACGTCGCTATCCAGACACGCAGGTGGATAACTCCATGACATCCACTCATCTAGATGGTCGTTGGCGAAAAAGAGCAGGTACATTCGACGCGAGTATATTTATAAACACGCGCAGTTTTGTCTCCTTCAATATGTGCCTATCTCCACCCTTATGTTTGTCTCTTTTTATATATCGTTATCTCTATTTTTACATTTTTTTATATAAAAAAGAGCGTGTCTTGACCGAACAAACACATTCCAGTTGTTCAACTTCTATACATCAAATCATATTGTTATTTCATCGAACGTCGATAAAATACTCACTTAACCATGTAAGACTTTCAAATTATTATCAAATGCAAAATATACAGGTTAATATGATCTATTGCTGTACCAAATTTCAAGTCTCTTCATCAAATGGTTTTTGAGCAAATAAGTTGTGCCAGATGTTCAGACAGATTTGTAAAGATTTTATATGGGTTTGCTTTTTCATTTCTTTCATATTTAAAGATATTGACAATATATTAATCTATTTATAAACATTAATATTTAACGACATAATTAAATTGCCTACTATATCTTTCACACATGTAAAGACATCTGAATAAAGATGGCATTAAATAGTCCAAATATTTTTCGGTCTGTTATCATTGTCCCTTTTATATAATTTTACTTCTGTTCAATATTTTGGACAATAATTGAAAAGTTTATTTAGCAGTTTAAATATTTATTTTAAATAATCCCACCTATCACAACCAGATTCAATTACTTCTTGCTTGCACTCTACTCTAAAAATCGGCTGAGTATATTTTCCCGCACGCAGGTTAAAGTTTTTACGTGCAACTTGAACAAACTACGTACAAATTTAATCAAGCTATATCTGTTACTATAGTGTTTTCTAGAATCTTCAAATAGTATCTAAAAATATAAAATTATGGCTCGGATAAAAAAGTAACTTAAATATTTTTTACATAAGCTTTCAAAAATCAAACAAGTATATCTCACCTCATCTCTCTCATAAATGAAGAACCACTTTAAACATAATATATATATATATATATATATATATATATATATATATATATATATATAAATATACATATATATCTATCGAGAATTGATCAATATCCCTTTTCCTAATATCCTTCAGGGATATATATCGTAAAACGAATACCTCTAAGTTTATCTTTAATTTACCTTATGTTGAATGATTAATTAATTCTACGTTTGAAGTATTACAAAGAGAAACATTAGTTTGTATGTTAGAATAGGTTGAATCATTATCGTGTTAAATAATAGTTCTTCTACGTGGGTATATTTATTGTATTATATCAAAAGGAAAAGTTTTTACGCTTATCTGCAGTAAAATTCATGTTGTGTTCTAAAGAAATAAAAGCGTAATGATCCAACTTTTAAAATAGACGCTTTTGTGTGTAGAAATCACTCTTTGCCATTTTCAACTTTTTTAAACTGCTTAAATCTATGCAGCCAGTGTTCGTCATCTCTTACAACGTCGAATATAATGTTACTTTAACAGACTCCGTCAAATTTTAAATCATTTGGCGATCTCAGGCTACAAACATGACAGTTTTATTGAATTTCATATAAATTGGGTTATGCGTCTAACAGAAAGCTTCTTGGCGCTCAGATCTTCGCGTAGGAATATTTGTAGTTGATTCATTCTAATACAAGCTCCTTAACTTTGATGACATTTTCAGTTTCTGCCATTGCTAGACAATATTTTTAATGTTGTCATTAAGAGTAGAGGTCTATTTCGCTATGTTTTTTGTAAATTTTTAGTTACAGGAACTCTATCAAAAATAGTAAAAATTATCGTACTGTAATTTTCTAAGGTATCATAAGCACTATGAGATTTAAGGCAACCTTGTAACCAAAATACTTTATATTTTTTGATATTGAATACATTTGGCGTTAATTTTGTGGAAATTCATTATTCACAATGAAATTAAACTACGTGATGTAGTATTATTTCTACTTTCTTTAAGTTCTTTATCAAGACCTACGTTTCGATGTATTACATCTTCAGGTGGTCTATTAGCAAAAATATTAACTTCAAACATATTAACTAGCAAATATATTAACTTCAGGTGGGCTATTAGCTAATAGCCCATCTAAAAATGTTGTAATACAACGAAACCTAGAATATTCAATTCATCGGAAAATGGGTAATAAATTTGGTTACAAAAATTGTGTTGATAGATGAACAATAATGCAATTTTATTAAGTTTTAAAAAGAATATCACGACTAAAAGTAGCATTTTGAAAATTAAACATTTTAGTATTTTTACATATTACAGTTTTTCGTGTCTCACTACCAATGACTTTTCATGATAATCTAACATTTCTTATTAATCTTCATATAAGTTACCACTATATATTATACCTATCGTTCAATTTCGTTAAGCATGGTTGTGTAATTGCGAGAAACCAAAGAACACCACAAAGCTAGAAATATCTTCCGTTTGAGACACATTTAATCCTAGAAAAAGAATGTGTTTTCTTAGCGAATTTATTGCTTGAGAGAATACCTAGCCACTAACGTAAAGCTCTTCGCGACTAACAATATCGATAAAGGAATAAAAATCCTATAAAGAAAGGACACCGCTTCTATTTTTCGACCATTCATTCGTCCGATCTCCTGTGGAGGATCCGTATATCTCCCCACTTACTTGAGATACTTCTCACTCCAAATCGACTTACAATATATTAAATTGTGAACTACTTCGGCAGCTGAATTGTCGTCTATTGATTAAAGTAATTGACGTCGAAATACGGAGCTCAAGTACTCAACTAGTCTAAATTGAGTATCAATATCTGCAGTGCCGGCGCGGCGGTTCCCTCGTAAATCGTAAGTAGAGCAATTTAATGCAAATCGGAATATTTCTGTTAACTTTGCCCGCTAGTCCAATACATTCACAGCTTTATACTTCCATGCATATTGAGTTAATGCAGCATGAAATAATTTAACAAGACGAATTTATTAACTTGTCGAACAATCTTCAAACAATTAATTTAAAATACCTAATAGTGATGGGTGATATAGATGGTTATGCTATTAATTAAAAACTAAGCCTATTGGAAAACCATTTTATTTTGTCCTATATTGAAAAAAAATAAACAAAGAAGTACGGAGCAATAGTAAACAATAACCAAGCATTCCTAATTCCTAAACCAACAGCAATTTGCAAATCTTTAATCAAAAAGTTTATCTTCTCTCCTTCGTTAAGCTGACCAATCTTAGGCGTCATATTCCATTTGCTGTAAGTCTTGACGGAGCTTTTCAATTCTGCGACAGACTCCAGGTCTATTTCCGACGGTCACTCTTCCTCTTTCCTCAAGAGTTCCAATCCCAAGTCTGTTTAGTAATGTGAACGTGTTTCTTCACAAGCCTACTCCCATTTCTGGCATTTTATTAGATGCTCCTTCAAAATTTTATTTTATCATTTCTCAAGTCTTCGTTATATATATTTTTATGAATGGATTTTGGGGAAGTTAGGAAATAATACAATTTATTTCTCGTTGCAGGTTATAAGCTTAATACTAAGTCTGTTTTCGTTGCTTTCAAATATGTTTAATTGTTTTTAAAAATTGCTATCGCGGTGAACTCTTTTCCGTTAGTTTCTTTGATGAATTTATCAATAGTTCCATCTTTTTGTGCACCAACATTTGCCATATCAGCCATTAATATCTCCACGGAGTCATTTAGAGATCTGTATCAGAGTCATACACGGCAGATTACAAAACCACTAGCTTTATCCAGATGTAACATGTATAAGTGATTCTGAATGCTTAGGGGGTGGAAGGGAACAGGAAATTCTCCAGAAGATTCTCCAAAGTAAAATTTATAAGTCATTAAATATGTCAATTTAATAAATTTTACTATATATCTGCAAACTATCACAATATGTCCTCACTATCAGAGTAAAACTTACAAAACTAATACACCCACATCATATTTAATCAATTTTCTGGCTCCTTATTACGCAACCTTAAAGAAGAAGGCAGCTAATATCTCACGAACAAAGGGCATTCGGTGTAAGCAATATTTATCATTCACATAGGAGCTTAAAGACTAAATTATTAAATTATTTCAACTTGTTTCATTCAATTCATTAATTCGTAACTATTTTCATGATTAATTATTTGTGAAGGATATTTAAATCTAATGTTTATAGAAATTAATTTTTCAATCGATTATCTTTAATATTTTACATAATGCTCAAGAATATTAATAAGGAATCAAATTTATTACATTAAATTTATTCCTCTAAATTAGCGTACAAGTCTTATGAGAAAGGGACAAGTTTTTTTGTAAAACGGTTTCAGAAATGCAGTCCACCCCTTGAATGCATATTGTGAACATTCGAGAACATTGAAAGATTTTGGTCTCTGTCCAGCTCTACGTACGTGTTCAACCCATTCTTCAGGGAGTTCAATCTTATCCTTTTGATTTATGAAGGCCATGTTTCGGTCGTATTCCATATAGGAGTGACCTCTTATCGGGAATATAACTGTGGCAGGTTCTAAGCGATTGCAATTTATTAAGAAATAAAGTGATACCATGTAAGGATAAAATAGCTTTTCTACACACTGGTATCTCGTAAGATCATCACCAATTATACGAATCTATGAGGTATGATTTATTGTGTAATTTCTCGTTTTCTTCACCTTATCGCCGACTTATTATTTCTTATCCAGGTGCAAATTCCATAAATTGGTAACAAGTACTACGTGTCTGGACAAATATGCTAATATAATGATATATTAAAAATGTTATTCTTATTCTTTTATATATGTGGAAAGTAAATTTCTTTTAGATATATTGAAGGCAAATATTGTACCTTGTAAAATACTGAACGACAAAAATTATCTATTGATTTTCCTTAAGCTTGACTATTTCATTTACACGAGGTTAATTTTCATGTTTACAAAATTTTTTAATATTTTTTTATGAAAAAGGGTCACAAATCAATAAACCAACAAATATTATGCAGATAACAATATGTTTTTTTTTCATAATTATTACTTCATACCCCATTGACAAATTCGATAAATACGTTACAGGTGATACCTGGATAGAATTTCTTGTTAATGAATAATTAAATTATTAAAAATTTCGATAATATTCTCGTATATATGTGAAAGGAAAACTTTTTTTAGATGTTCCAAAGGTAATTATTTTAAATTATAAAATATTGAACGGTATAAATTAACTAACAATCTTCCTTATGAAAGAGTTTTATTTAAACGAATTTACATAACATTAACACATTTTCTTTCCTAAAAACATCTAGAAACGTGGAAAATGAAACCAGTAACTCTGTCAATCAACCTGAAAATGAAATTTCACTAAAACGTCAACCCTCATCACCCAAGTTAAGGTTTATCGGGTCTTAAAAGCGGTGTTATAAACAACGCACTCTTACGAGCTCATCCTCGCCGCATAGTGGCACGTGAGTTAATAAAAGTCTTCATTGAGCTTTATGGCCTTAGTATTAACAATTTAATGTATACTTTAATATTTCATACTTAAATAATGACTATTTACTTCTAACTTTTAGTTAAATCAAATAGTTTAATTAAAAATAATTATGAAAGTACCCAGATGAGGATCTAGAAGATATTTTATTGTTCGTCTGTCACATGTACCGAATTTGGTTATTATGGCTATTTGGTTATTATACGATAGTCAATTTTTTTGGAATATTTGATCAATCTTTTTATTTCTTTAAGGTTTTTAATATATTTACATATAATTTGCCGTAGTTTTACTAACTCGTTAATTATATGATATTTTTTTTAATATAATCACATATTTTTTTGCATACTTTCATCGGTTTTAAAATTTTAATAGATTGTTTTTTAGATTAAAAATATCGCAATCTTTATGCAATGTCTGAGTACTATCAATGAATGCTTCTAAAAGAAAGTCTACATACATTTCTTCAAAACAAGCAAACCGATTGCAATGGAGTTATTTCCTTGTAATACTGAAAAAGTCACACCCTTTTAATGCGTTTCAGATATTAGTTTGCTTTTCACCAATTTTAATAGCTTATTTTTTCTTGTTTTGATTAATTTTTCAGCTTACTTCTGAATATATGTAAAAGTTACATTTATTGTTTCTTTCAATATTTTTACGTTTGACACAAAACAGCTGTCGTTCATCATTTTAATTTAACTGTTTACAAATTTCTTTTTCTTCTAAAATTAAGACAGAAACAGAAACAGACAGAAGAATAATAATAATATTCTTTTTTAACCGCAGCCAGCACTGTATCCTAATTAGTACTCCCACTCTGCACTTTGCATATAATACTCAAACCTCAAATTCGCAGGAAATCCTCGACATACGTGTAAATGAAATAATTCCACACAAATATTTTCGAGCTATTAAATTAGAATGGTGTTTTTTATATATCTCAAACTTACAATACCATTCTGGTTAATAATACTATAAGAAATTCGAGAAAGCCTGCTTTAGTCGGACTTACAAAAAAAAGGAAATCAATGGAAATCGATTTTCATTTAAATATCTCATTAACGCAAAGTCGCACAAAACAAACTTTTTTTTTTTAGGTTATTTGCCAATTTTGTTTACCAATCCCTTGCTACGAAGAAAATAAATAAATCTTAAATGATTATGCAACCTCTGTATCAAAATAATATATTTGAAACCATAGTTTACGCAGAGAAATTTATTATTAAATTTATTTTAAAATACAATTTGCTTAAATTAAATTATTAAGAAAACACCTGCAAGTCATATGTAAGTCGTTGCACAGAATACAATATGAAAATAATGAATGAAAAAAGCTACATTAAATATTAATTAGCCTATAATTTCTTCCCATAAAACAACAAATCAGTGCTTGTGCATAGGATAAATATAATTATGAGCGATTGAGTAATAAATACGAGAGCAATATTTGTTTACATTGAGCCATCGTGTTGTGGATTAGATAAAATAAATACAGGCTCAAGAAAATATATATATATATATATATATATATATATATATATATATATATATATATATATAAAATAAAGTACATAAATCAAAGTTGTGTAAGTCAAGCACAGTATGAAGATTATATTTTGTGAACAAAATATAGAAAAGCTGGTGAATTCATAATTTCAAAGAATAACTTTTTAAATTTCAAAAAGGTTAGAAAAAATATTATAAAATTAGTGATGAGAATTCATAAATTTTTAGAAACTTTTTTTGCTCAGGGGTTACGGTTGACTAAGTAGTTTACTGTGAATATGTTTTTCTTTCGTTGACTTTTTCATTTTTAATAACATTTCTAATAAAAAAGATAAACACACGCACAAATTTTAACAATATTTGTGCATGTGTATATCTATATTTTCAACGAATGATCTAAGCCATTGCATGGATTTTTATTAGTTAGTATCTTATACACAAATTAAGTTATTTTCATTTATTTTCGACTGCGTTATGAACTTTAAACAAAAGCTTCCATTAATAGACCGTTGATCGAGTATGAGACGGTCAATTAAATTATTTTTCTGTGCCAGGCATATTGCACTATGTGGCTTTTCCTATCGAGTTAATCCAAAATAAACCACTAAAGCTGGAGACAAGAATTAAACCAAGAACTTATTTATGGGTTTATGGGAATATTGCTGTAGCAGAATATATGATGAAAAATATAATGTGCTAATTCATAATAAGAAAATAGTACGAAATTAATAATTTTGAATTTATTTTATTTAGTTTTCAGAACTCTTGAACACAATTTAATAATCCAAATTATTTAGAATTTTGTTACAAATTATTGTCTATAAACAAATACTATATTTTTAAACTCACATTTTAGTACATTTTTATTTGATGTCTAAAATGATGATCTCGAAAAAATATATTTCCACAGCCTCTCTCACTCTTAAAAACTGTGTCCCAAAAGTAATATACAACAGTTTTTATATACGAATATATTTGAGTCAACATTTTATACAACTGTACCACATTTTGATTTTCCACATCACATGGTGCCCTTGAAGTTTTCTAAGACTGACTTCACCGAAATTCCATTAAATTTGCGGTCTTCCACTCTTTTTGGAATCTTACAAAGAGTGGGGTAAATAATAATTATTCTGGGGGAAAATAAATAGTCTCATTAGAATATTAGTTTAGCATATAAACAAAGACACCAATTATCAACTAAATATTACTACTTCAGCTTGGTATCAGATGTGGGAATAAAATCATATTTTCAATTTTGCGGCGTGAAAAATGCAACTCTCTTTTAATATGTATAATCATTTTCCATTAAACATGATTAGCCCTATTGGAATAACCATTTGATAAGGACCATAAAGGAACCCAGGAAGATACACTATCTTGCTTGCGTGAATGTATAAATCTTTACTTGACTTAATTAAGGTTTTTTTGTTACTTTCATAAAATTAATTGAGACGAGGGAATAAAGACAAGTTACTAAATTTTCTATTATCGTTAATATGCATGATTTAAACACCATAAAAAAGGAGTGCAGAGAATAAACAAAAGTATACAAAATATAGAAAAAATTGAATGAATAGCAAATATAAACTACACTAAAAACTGACTATGCGCGTATCGAAATATAATATGCTAATTATCTATTTATGAATTTGAAATTGCTTACTCAATTTACCGCTATAATTTTCATTGAAAGTTCAAATGCTAGAATTTATAATTTTTTCTGATTTTTTAAACAAATAGTATAATAAGGAATGAGATAAATTGCACATCACTTTCTATTTACAAAAAACTATCCAATGACGTCCAATTCGACGGAATGTGCAAAAAAATTTCGTCCCCGCTTTACATGCATGGTTAGGTTCATTTGACTACAAATTAATTGGGATCTCTATATGAAGCATGTACTGCATATATGCACATAGGTCTAAAACCATAGAAACGGCGAGGCTGTTACAGACGGACGCGCTGACGAACATTATGAAATTTGAAGGGACCCTTAATTCCTTCGAAATTACAGGAAGTACCAAAAAATGTCATTTATTTTCTCCCCACCTTCTTAAATTTTTAAGAGAATTCATTTCAAATACAAATCGACATCAAATATTCAAACCTTCATCGTTTATCAAGTTAAAGTTAGAAATTCATAAAATATTCGGCAGTCAATTTGTGCCAATTGTTATGAAGAAGGGAAAGTCCTTCGCTAGGGTCAAGCTGAGTGAAAGACACGCTTTCTTATCTTAATAAATTGTTTTGAGAGAAATTTCGGAAAATAAGACTACAAATAATGCAGGTAACTAAATATTAAAATTTAATTATTATTGCGAACCGATAATAATTATGAAAGTCTTATGATAAATAAACATAAGATTCGACTGTGCCACTTTTATTTTAAAAGAATGGAATATATCATTTTGTATTCCTTATGTGAAACTAGATTATGATGCCACTGGAACGGTATTAATACTTTTTAATACAATTTTCTCTTTGCAAACAAATAATACCTTTTTCTAGCAAATTTAAATCCGTTTTAAAACCTCACGGATATCTGTAGATCCAAAGAGAATCAATAACCCCAACAATCATTAGACAAACGTATCTATTTGAAATTAGCTATTTAAAAGCTCCTAAATAATTCAAATATATAACTATAGCCCGTGTTTATTAGTTGTAGAGAAAGGGCAAACTATGGAAAACTTCCGGGGTAGCTGGATGTTTACATGGATATTAAAAAAGCAACGTATCAAAAGTTCTCATTGCTATCGTGAATACTTCAAATGTTGTTAACTCTTTCACGCACAAATTAGATTCTGAGAAGTTTTTAGGTAATTAGTTTTATTATTATATTCATATATTTAATGCATTTGTTTATATAAAATAGTTTTTTTGGAAAATCCCTGGGACGACTGTATCCTAATATTCGCCAAAGGACGATATTCGTCCTAAATTGCATTATATAAAAATATCAGTATATAATATAGAATAATATATAACCATATACTTATAAAAATACATTCCATAGTTAAAACTATGGAAAGCAGCAAAACAATTTTCGTGCAATTTTCTGTGTTCACCTTCCCACAAATGACGCATCTTTTCCGGATAGTGTTTTTTACCATGACATGTTCTGGGAGGGGTCTTCTGCAGTCAGTATTTTGGATCCTCTTCTTTGTCATGGATACGGTTGGCAAGACATATTTCGTATTGAAACGTTCATATCGAATCTTCTGTCCTTGGTCTAGCAACGATCTGCCGCTATTCTGACGACGAAAGCAACTTTCCTTCAAATCGGTGTACCTCGTGCAGTTAAGTAAAGCATGTAGTCATTGTTAATTGAATAGATCAAAAAATATCGGCAAATGAAGATTTATTTTTTAATTTCTTGACATTCTTTCTGGTCTATGAGGTCTGCCCCACTCAAATATTTATTATATTTACAAACGATATCCGGGCATGCGACATATAGTTTTTGAGATGAACCACTTGACGTTATTTCATTATCTGTATTGGTATTGAGGAAACGAAATTACATAGATGTACCGCTTTATTGTTCATGCACTTAAAGAAATATATCCCTTCAAAGCTAGTGATAAAAGTTTCCCCTTTTCATGTCCTTATCCATTGACATATTGTTCGAAATATTTTTTCCACTACTTGCGTATCCTTCCACAAGTTGTTATATTTTATTTAATGATCTTATATTGCAATAGGGATGAATTATACAAATTATCAAAGTACACCTTGCATTCTAGCCCTTGCAAAGGCTTTATCAAATCCACGATGACAGATTTGACTAGTCTTATTTCAGGTCCAGATCGTTTTTTTCCATTATATAGATCAAACTGAAATAAAGAGCCCGTTTTAGAATCTGCTCAATATCTACAGATTGAGTGATTGATATGTTACAGTATGAATAGAGCGATTAATGAATTGATGAAAAATTGTATTGAAGTGAATGACTACTGGTCGTATTTTGTACGATCTACCAAAATTAGGAAATCCTGGCGACAGCTTAATTAATTGTTACAAAAATGGAAATTTCTTCTGAGTATCTCAAGTCTTGATAGATGTATAGCTTGATACATGTTACATGTAAAAGTATGGCGCGATGAGAGCAATTATGTTCAGTTATTAGGCTCTGCAAGCAAATTGACAACAGTTTTTTTTTATTTTAAATAATTATGTTTGTTTTGCAACCAAGAAGCCGACGAAGATAATAAAAAAAGGAGAGGCTAAATTTATAGACAGGATTTGAGGTAGCAAATCAGTTCCACGAAAAGAGTAGGAGCAAAATCATTAAAGATTTGAATAAATTTTGAATCTGATTTAGATGCTGTTGAGTCAATCATTTATATTAATTCTCTAATCGTTATAATTCCCTATAACCCACGAACGTTATAATCGGTTATAATATTAATTATCAAGAAGTCACAGTACATTCAGTGATTATTCCTTCGATTTCTTATGGAAGATGGAAATATACACAAGGATTGATTCTGAGGCATAACGACACCTTTTATTTCAGCAAACGTAAGATCTTTTTATAAAGAAACGTCTGAATAACAGCTTTATCTGGGTTACCCGCCATTAAACAATGTTATCAAATGAGTAGATTACGAAATTCCCTAAATTCTTCCTCAATAATTTTTTGGAAAAAAATATTTCGTTCCTTAAATTCAAATCATCATTCCTATAGATGTGTCCAAATCACTTAAAACGATACGACTGAATCACTTTGATTATATTTGTCTATTCATATAAGTCGTGTAATTTCAATTTCGTGTTAATTCATGATTATGATCAATTTTCCAGAACTCCATTTTCGTTTAGCTAGACTAAATGTTTTGCACATTTTTATATTTCAACAACTGAAACAAATCTCATTAACAAAACCAATACATATTATCCATCTGTATTAGTTTTGTTAAGTAAATCGTAAAATTGTCTGATTAGTAAAGATAAATTAAATATAGACATATAAAATAAAATTGTCTGATTAGTAAAAATAGATCAAATATCTTATCTGCATAATTCATGCCGAATTAAGTTATATAAAATGAGATGTTTTAACCGAATGTTTATTGCACAAATAAATTTGAAATTGTTTGTATTTGTTATTTTATGACTTCATCTGATGCACCATGTAAAGAACTTGCAAACAAAAAATTAAATCATTTCATCCCAATTGTCCTTACATATCGAAATAAAGTTTTTTTTTCGTTACGTTTATTTTTAGTTTGTTCTTTGATTGAAATGTTCTTTGCAAAATGATGGCGGAAGCTAGCTTGACAGATTTATATGGATATGGTTTTCTTTTCAAAATTAAGTACTGAAGACTAAAATCAATTGTGGAGTTTTTTTTAGTTTTATAGGAATCTGAGAGTGTGCATACATGCTTGTATGTATGTATTTATCTGAGTATATACTTGCGTACGTACGTTTTCATAGGCTTATAAAATCTAGAGGGAACATCAGATCGACAGCTGTTTTTTTTATTTATATGGTTCAGCGAAACGAATAAAACGATAGTTATACGAGCCTAGAAATCCACTCCACTCTTCAGTTATACAACCAAAAAATATTATACTATGTTCTATAAAAATTTAAGAGAAACTAACTGGATTTAATTCGGCCGTACTGATGGCTATTAGTATTGGTCCTTAAATGGTACTTATTATTATTGGTTTAAATCAGTAGAGTAGGTCCGAAGATCTAGCCCGAAAATATTTTTTTCCGTACACCAAAAATCTCTGGTAGACTGCGCGCGCGCAATAAAGAAAGATGAGTACTATTTGTTGTCGCTATGGTTACATTATTTGACAGATCGGGTTCTAAAAGTTATTCTTTTGCTGCGTCTACCCATGTTTGTGACTTAATACGAGTTGATTATTTTAGTGTTAAGTATCAAACTGTGTCATATTTGATTAGTAAAAGTCACGAATTGTCTCATTTTGAAAAATGTTTTGTTATCATTCACTCCAGACCGCTCCTAGATATTTAATATTTCACTATATATCTTTTAAATAAAAAGCAATAACAATGATATTGGTTTTTCTATAAAATGTCATGATAAATTGTCTATTTATGGTTTTATCAAGGATTAATTCTTTGTTTCAAAAAACTTTGGGAGGCCGTCACCTTACTTAAATATCAGATTCAGAGTTCAGAGTTAGAATTATTAAAAAAATGTCAACGTGACTTAACAATGTTCATGATTACCTAAACAGACTAAAAGATAATACCGTTGGCACTTTGCAACATAATATTTATTTTCGTAAACATCTTTTCCAATTTTAGGCAACGCTTAGAACAAATTTGTTGTTGACGAAATTTCTCATTTTGAACGTAACACAAAATCGACACACACACGAAGCGCGTGTTAAAACGTTTATTAAAGCATCACGTTTCGTTTTTTACGGAAACATTGCTAGACTATTACTCCCTGTCGCCCCTGGGCGTGTCCAGTTATTGTACTTGTCGGCGTGTTAATTGAAAATTTTAGGAAGTTTCCGGAAAATCCACGTATATTTACTTAACGAGTATCCAATAACCATAAATATCTTGCCTTATATTAGAAAGATAGATTAAAGTTTTTATGGGAGATTTTTATATAAATATTTAGAAATTCTTTCTAAAGCTCTACACAACCTACACGAATGAAACAAAAATCTTAAATTTATAGTAATTTATATAAACGTATAATTTTCCACTATTATTTGAGAACATTTTAAACAAGTTCGTATTTATAGACACAAAACTATTATTGGAATTAGGATATCTCAAGAATTATTATTAAACATTTTTTCAACTTGCGCCTTTTATATAATTCTAAATTAATCTTAAATAAACTTTTATTCAACTTTTGCCACTACTTTTTACCACGCTTTTTTGACAATTTACTCAACTTTTGCCTTTAATATAATGTTAAATTAATATTAAATAAATTTTAAATATTCCTAATAATAGTGTAAATCGAAATGGATTTGTTGTTATATTTTTTGTTGATTTGTTACCTAATTGTTTGTGTGTTTAACCATTATAATGGGATAAATGTTTGTTATGTTTGGATGTTTGTTACTCGATCACGGCTAAACGCCTGTAAATATTTTTATGAAACTTCATTCGAATTAAAATATTATAAGGCTACTTCAACTCGAGAAATAGGGTAACTCCTCTAGGATAAAATTCGGTGTTTTAATTATTAATACAAGCTTACGCTAGATGTCAGTAGATGGCACAACATATATGTCGAGAGATCAAAATATGCATGTATTTACCAAACACAATAAAACATTTTAAATTCTTTATAATGAATGATGCGATAGCCTCATTAGATTAGAGATGAATCTCACCACCTAACCGCGGATGAAACTGCGGGCGAAAGCTAGAATTTCACATAAAAGCAGAAAATTTTTATGAAAATGTTTGGTCGTTTTCAATGCATTAATTAAAAAAAAACTCTATTTAGGGTAAAATAAAAATTTCCAACGTTCAGAACTGTTTACTTCCCACGTTATTATATATTGCCTTAACTGTAACTAGTACATTTCGCAGGGTTATCGTACAACAACCTCATCTAGCGTCTACAATATTACCTGCTGTACCAACGTTAAGAGTGTGAAAATGAAATAAAAAATATTAATTTGACTATTGTCTCATTTAAATATTCCTTTGTTTTGTGTACATAGAAACAATATAAGAGACTTTTATTTCGTTGCCCTGAAAAAATAAGTATAGTTTACATAAAAGTTCGTTTGTTTAAATGCCCTTTGGCAATGGTGAAAGAATATTAATAAAGAACAAGCGTTTAACAGAAACGATAGCATTTTAAGATTACTTTAATAAAGAAAAAATCGATTAAAGTAGCACTCTTACTGCTGCCAAATGAATATCAAACCTTAAATTTCAAACGTCTGTTTAGATAATTTTAATTATTTTTTTTTCTTTTAGAAGCTTTTCTGATATTTAATTTGTGCTCGTATTTAGATATTTGGAATTTAGCATCGTTGATAATAAAGATAGCAATGAAATAAAAAAAAATATTACGAGTAATTCTTTGTAGACGCAATTTGTATGGAAAAATTAATTACGTTATTTTTTTTATAAAATAAAGAGCTAGAGGAATTATTAATACTATACTTACTGAAAATAAAGCCTGAATCCATAGTTGTAATATTAATAATATCCTGTAGTTTTCAGTTTTTAAATGTTGTTTTTTCACAATATTTAATTTACTTCAATATGCTATTAAAGTTATTGTGTTTAATTTTTCTCTTTACGGCGACCATCCACTTATTCTTTTTATTAAATTTCCAACTCCCTGTTGGTATATGTTAAAATTTGCATTTACTCTTTCTACCAGAATTTTTACAGTTCACAACATAATAGCTGTTATATTGTTTTCCTTTTTAACCACAGTGAGAGTACTGTCTTCAATTTGGATACACCCCAATCGAGGTTTAACCCACAATTTCATCGACATACTCGTAAATCAAATAATTCCGCTCAAGTGTCGGTATCCAGTCTATTGAATTCTAATGGTATTTTTTATTTTTTACAACTGTCAAACCTTGTTACCGTTCCAGGTGTAATATAATAAATGCGATTATTTCCAATTTACTCGAACTGACAAGGTGGGGAATAAATCAACAAACATTGTCAATAAGTCACTCATTGTTACAAAATTACACCAAATAAATAAATGCGCATCTATTTTTAAGCGGATAACTTAAATAACTCTTGAAAAACTGTGAACTCTCTGTATCAAAATAATATAACATTTATAACCATAGTGTATGTAAGAAATTTATTACTAAATTCATCGTAGAATATCATTTGCAAAACTTTATACAAGTTTCATAAAATGATTTACATTATTATGGAAATTCATTTAAGCCATTGCATAGAATACGATATGAAAACGAATGGACGATAAAGCTACGTTAAACATAACATTTGAAAATCAAACCTGTAATTTCTTCCGGCAGAGCAACAAATCTGTACAGGTATTATGTGATGTAATTATGAGCGATTGATCCGTAAATGCAATTAGAATATTTATCCACTTTAAGCCATCTTATTATGAGCCTTGACTTAATAAGTAGTGATCAAAGAACAATAGAGGTATGTAAAATAAAGAATAATGACCATCATTTAGTGCATAAATCAATGCACTAAATGATGCTCATTATTCTTTAAATTGAATGGCACATACTATGAAGTTAATATTATAGAAACAGAAAAAGCTTGCCTTCCTATACATTTTTAAACTATTACTTTAAACAAAATTTTAACTTGAAAGCTGTTAAAGAAAAAATGTAAGATGCGAAGTACGGTTGAATAATAAGTGATTCTCTCCCTGTCTTAACTAATAAAGTTTTTGTTGAGTAGAATCTTTTGTATTTTTGTGATGACTTCTTTTACTTTCGACAACTGATTTCAGTATGTAAAATCAACAGATTTTTAAAATTTTTCAACAACTGGTTTCAGTTTGTCAAATTAACAGATGGGGAGACCTGCAATACGTAAAGTTAGCACCTGTTGTTTTTACTTAACTTTATCATATAGTTCAAACCATTAAATTGATTTTTGAATTTGGCAATTTCTTTTAAATATATTAAGACATTTAAATTTTTTTCTATCATCTAAATTTAAAGAGCATTATCTCGAAAAAACATTGAAATAAAATTTTTATTATAATATAATTCAGTTTTTTAACGAATATTCATTTTTCAGTGATTATTGGGTTCAGAAAGCTTCCATACTTCAGGAATTGTTAAGCTAGAAGCCAGACATTCATGAAAAACAATTAAATGTATGTTTCAGCATATCATGAGTTCTCACTGATTATAGATATTAAGACTGATGTCTTAGGGATTTTCATTACCAATTATTTTATTTTTAGGGCACATCTATTTAAGATATAATATATGAGTAAGTAAAATAGGACAAGTAAACGCGCAAAGAAAATATTTGTAAGATATCCTGTCCGTTTCAAACGCAAAACGTAAATAAAAAAAATGCGAGAAGAAAACGCAATGAACAATAGTTTTTATCACCGCATATGCTTCACCATCCATCTCGTCTTATTAAGAGGCGCCATGATAAACACATTTCTCCGCTCACTTGGAATAATTAATGGACACGCGTTCCCGGGGAAAAAAACTTTCGGCAAAAGCAAAATATAAACGAACTTACCTTTCAGCTGCAAGTCATTTATAACGCTAATTCAGCTTTCCCTCGGCCAGCGTATTTTTCTTAATAATCCACTAACCTGAAATAATGAAACAAACATTAAATAGTAATTAGTTTATTCTTAGTAATAAGTTAAAGTTTGAGTTTGTTTTATTATTATATTATTTAAATACTGTAGATTATATCAGTATTAAGGATATAACTGTCTCGTACCGTAAACATTTTTGCTTCAAAGTTTTTAGCATTCGAAGACTACTGTTGAAAACTGGAATTTTTAACAGTAGTCATCAAATAAGAATATCAAATAAAAAATTATATATATATATATATATATATATATATATATATATATATATATATATAGCTGTATGTGCACTTGGCGAACTTACTGCTCTTCTGGAAAGAAAGCACCGACATTTTCAACAATTTCTCCGGAATTATCTTATATAACATTCTGAAAGAAATGCTTTCTTTTTCCGATTACTTTATTTATTGAAATATGTGGATCAATAAGTAAATACTGTGCCAAGTGTTATCTATTAAAATATGCATCTGTTGGTCAATAGGTAATCACTGTACCATTTTTCAACGTCAAACTTTTTCCGAGAAGGTGTGTGGACATTTTCAACAATTTCTCTGAAATTAGCCTACATAAAATTCTGAAGTTTCAAATTCTAAGTTTGAGAATTTTTACATTTTTTCGTTCAGCTTATATTATTTTTATCGTCTAAGACGCTTATATAAATATATTTACGTGTTTACTATTGAAATATGTGTACACGAGTCAATAAGTAACTAAATTCAAAAACTAAACTTCAAGTTTCGACGTTAAACGTTTTCTGAAAAAGAAGGCTGCGATAAATTTAAACAAGGACGGACATCCGAATGACGTTTTAATGGTTCCACTCTTTCTCTTTTAATTTAGGAATCATATAAATGTTAACAATATATAAAATTTACATAAGCGAACTTAATTACAACATGACCAATTAATTCCATGAAATATACAAAATTATAAACCATAGATAAGTAATATAAAAGGCTTAAATATTTTGTAAATCTGAAAGTAATAAATTATATGATGTAATACATTAAATTAGAATGTAAGTTATATAAATGACCATCATAGGTATTAGAAACAAGAAACGGAAAGGACGTAATACTGGTACAGAATTTAAAAGAAATAATTTTTTTAACAATTTATAAATGTGTAAATCAGCTATAAATGCCAAATTTTATTTGTTCTAGTAACTACAATAAAGTAATATTCATAAAAATATGTTTATTTGAAAATACGGTTATTTATAACGTTATTAAAATGTAATTTGAGAACATGCGCAATAAATGATGCGAATCTGGTGCTATAATAAGGCGGAATGAAGGAATTCTTCTAAATATTAAAAAGAAATAAACAATTTCAATTTAATTATAAATATTTCCAGAAGTACTTGACAAAATTATGTGTAGTTATTTGATAATGAAATATTCATGTACAACATCAATAAAATAATATACCTTAGTTTGATACCACCTTTGTAAACCATTCTTTGGATACCATCTTTTTAAACTAATTCTGACTAGTCCTAACCGACATTATAAATGTAAAAGTGTATTTGTTTTTAGGGTCCCGTACTCAAATATGGAACTCAAATAATTTTGTCGTGTTCGTGTGTGTATCCGTCCGTCTGTCACACCTACTTAATTTCTACACTTTTAGACCAAATTTAATGAAAGTTTGCAAATGTATGTTTCAGTTAAAGATCTCAAAAAAGACTAAGAATTTTCTTATTTTTCAACATACCTCCTCTAATAAAAAAAAATTGCATCGGATAACCTTTTCTTAGCCGTGCCCTATTTTGTGAGTATCGTTATAACGGTCTTTTAAAATTAAATCTATTTTACATTAACTTTTCTAGCCCCCTTTACGTAGTCATAAACTTCAAAATTGTTTGCAATATATGGATACAAATGCATTTATGGATACAATAGAAATTATTTTGTAATCCAACACCATTGGTTTTGGAATTACAAAAAAAACATCTACTAAGCGGAAATAATGAAGATGGAAATCACAGGAGGAATGACCTTGCTAGTATTTTTAAGATAAAATCACGTGAAATATGGAAGTTTATTTTGTAACTTAAAAATTATACAGAAATCGAATATATAATAGTATCAACTGTCGGGGTATAGGGTCCTTAATCAGTTGCTACAACGTAATAATCTACAAAATATATAAGTATGTTTGACTTAATAACTATACAATCAAGTATAGAATCATTACTAAATTTAGCAAATATATATAGTTTGTGTGGGGTAGTTACATGGGATATTTCACGTAAATTCGGCAGAGTGGAATAATAATACAAAGGGTTTCAATATCATGTCTAAACGGCTGTATAGGTTTTCACGAAACTTAGTATCGATATTGCTCATGACTCAAATTAACTAAATTGCGTTACTGTGGAGTGAAATTCGGTGTTTTGACTTGTGAGGAAAATTTTGTACTAAAAGGTGTAACTAATGATGCAACGTATATATTAAAATATAATTTTAATTAAAGTAAATTTTTCATAAATTGGTCATTGAAAACTTTAAAAACATAGATTGACATACATTTTTTATAGAGCAATAACAAATTTATGCATACGCATAATTTTTTAGAGTTAATATAAAACTATAGATCTTTGAAAATTACTAAAAACTATATTCATCTGCTTGGCACAAAGTACATACGTGCACAAAATTTCACGAAGATCGGTTGATTAGTTGAGTTGAAACCATGACCAAACAACCATTTGATTAAATATTAACTGCCAACAATTAGCTTATTCTTTAAATATGGAACTATTAGATATGGAAATATAAATTACAAAGGGATTCCAGTGCGTAATTTGGAAAATAAAACCTATTTATCTTTACTCTTTTCAAAATAACACGCTCTATCTTTACCTAGTTTAATTTTCTAAAAAATATATAAAGTTATGGTCTCCTTTTCCGGGAAAATACCTAAAGTAAAATATCTATGTAAAAAAATGATGCTCGACTTTCATTGAAATAAACATCTGGTCGTTAATTGAAATTTACGCTTCAGTGGAGTACTATTCTGGTTCGTTCGCACTAGGTTTCTGGCGTAAATTTTTATCGACGAAGAAAATTTAGCTGCAGAAACACAGCGCAAATGTTTTTTCGATAATTCAATTAATAACTCGAATTCAAATCCAGACTTCATTTTATATTTTGATTTCATAACAGAATTAGATTAAAAATCGTGGTTTTCATCCACGTAAGTAGAAATTACAAAACTAGATGTATAGACTGCAACTAGTAATGACTATCCCAACAAAAATATTACAAAGAGGGCTAAGTTCGCCTTTAAAAAGTTATGTAAAAGGTAGTGAGATAAAGGCACATGAATTCTTGCAGAATTTTACAAGAGATGTGTCGGTGAGTGAGTCAAAGCTTTATATTTAGATTTATTGAACATCGTACCTATCACAATATTGAACTTAGGATTTACAGCATTTGCTGGAGCCGAGTGATGAAGGTGTCAAAATATCAGTAGCTATGAAGCGCTTCGGGTAAAGTAGGCAGTGTCCGATAGTGCGGCTTAGACCTCAGCGCAACGTGCACCGAGATATTATAAATTTGTCTTCCATTTAAATTAACCTAACACTTTATACTTACCCGAATTCAAAAGACAAAGCAGTTAAGTAGTGTTATAGTGTCCATAAACCCTTAATACACAAAAAAAATCGTTTTTTTATTGACCAAGATTAATCAAGAACTTGAAGGTAAAAATCAAAAACCATAAATTGAATTTCATCGGTGAAATCCTTACTTAAAATACACCCCCATATATTTCGAAAACATAATCCGGATCAATTAGGTATAATGTACTGCACAATTTGCTACACGTACTTTCATTAAGAATACCATTACGATAGTCTCAAAATATGTAGTGGATTGAAGTAATTTTACATTTTTTTATTGGCCTGTAGCCCTTATATTTTATTAGTGTAGACTCTTTACCAAGTTCACCTCTGTTTTATTATGGAAACCAGTATAAAAAAATTGCACGCACAACATTCGATGAAATTTTGTATTCACATAACGTACATATATTTTAATACTAACGATTATGTTCGGAAATTTTCCGCCAAAAAGCTCCGATTCAAAAAAGCAGCATTTTTTCTGCTAAAGGCCATATTTGTAGATAGATTAAAATTACTAGATTTATGCTGATATAAAACAAACGTTTCTTACACATAAAATGCAATAATTCAAAATATTTAAAAAAATTCCTAAAATTACGTCCTTCATTCCCCTATACTCTGAAAAAGGCTGTAAACTGTTATGATTATCATCATTGGATGCATAAACATTCTAACTAAAGTAATGAAGCAACTTACGAACCATAATTTTTTTAATTATTCAATAAAACCATTGAAAAGTGATAACACTTATTTAAAAACAAATGTGAGATATTTATACCCACTATTGGCTAAAACCCATTTACTAGGTTCAAATTGCGTACATGGTCGCGTCACGCGCATTAGAAATTAATTTATTTATTATTATTTTAAAGGGAAAAAAGGAAATATTGAGGTAATCGTGTAATAAAAATAAAAATATGACTGAAAAATATACAATTATTTTAAAGTTTCCACATAACAAAAACTATTATTCCAAATGTTTCAATATTGTTAACATTTAAGACAGAATTTAGCTGAGTGCTAGGCCACGTAGAGGTAAATTCTAGTTATAGTTCGCTGCTAAATTTTAGCTTTCTACCTATGTATATATTTCACTTTTCATTAAAAGCAAATCTTTTAACAAAGAAGTTGCCAAATGCCAAAAACAGTTACTTTAAAAATTTATACTTGGAATCTCTTTTATATCAAAACGAAACAGTCAATATTATGATTGACGATTTTTCAATTTATTCGTATAATCTATTCGTTTACAGTATATTTATTATATGCATACACATATACGTGCGCATGCTTGTATCTTTAAAAGCCATGTCTGCATATTGTCAATATTTTCCAGAAAACACTTAACTTGTCACAAAATTAGGTCATTTTCCAAGAGAAAAGGTAAGACTTGCGTAAAAAAACAATTAATAGTATGCATATAAAAATTAAAAACCTGCCAAGTACTAGTACAGAACTCGAACTACGAGGGCGCGGAGAACATTTATGAACAGTAATAATAGATAGTATTTCTATTAAACTATGTATAAATATTAATCCTTCACAAATAAATGTATTGACAACAATTGTTTTGAGTAAGAATATGGGGCATATTTGATAAATTATAACAGCTAAAAACATCGCTATATATTTTTCCTATAATATTGGCATAGGTTTCTGAAAATTTTGCTTTTTCCGTAATTTTTAGTATATCTCTGAAAACATAATCCTAATAATTATAAAAAATATTTTTCAGACCCTTATAACTAACCCCTTCAAACGATGTTCCATACCTATATATGTATTGAATTAAATTTGTTTTCGTGTACTTAACTATTCTCCCCTAAAATTTTCAAATGAATATCTTGAGTATCGGCTATTGAGTTATGTGCAGATTAATGGGGTTTATTACCATACCAAATTTAAAATTTCTATCTCAAGTGATTTCTGAGAAAAAACGGCTGTGGCAGACACAGGCGAGTGATCTTATAAGGGTTTCTTTTTCCATTTTGAGGTACAAAACCCTATAAATCATCATAATTATAAATAATGTCAATCTATGTTTAACATACTTGTCTTATGATAATTCGGAAATATTTTATTTTTTTATTTTAATAGTATTAATAATTATCAATAAATTGAGGCTTCGTCAAAACTTTCAAATGTAACTTTATTATTGCTATACAAAAATATACGACGGTCATTAATATACGACAAACATATACAACGGAAATAACGGTCATTACACTGTAATAAAACTACAAGGATTCACAAGCATATAAGTATAGTACATAGCGTCTTACTTAATGAGGAATTTACAAAGACTGCATTAAATTTCACTATCTTCAGTTAAATTGATCTGCGAGAAAACTTCTAGTGACACGATAACCCTCATCACACAGCACAAGATTTATGGGGTCTTAGATGGACATTTAGCGAGGCCGACAATTGCCGACTTTTTTCCTACAGACTTAGTTAAGCCTGTGACACGAAAAAGTTTTAGACAAACTAAATGTTCGTAAAGTATCTTAACTACATCTTATGGAGTTAATTTCCGTCATCATATCTTATATCTTACAGGATGTCCTTTAAACTTTTACCATTAATGTTTTTCCATATGTTTAGTCCTATTTTTAATATTAGAACAGCCCACTCCGAATTTATACGGATGCAATTAAATTATTTGATTAAGGTTTTTGATGTGTGTGTGTATATATATATATATATATATATATATATATAAATATTCAGATATTCTTTTGGTCCTTTCTATTCTTCCTTTACGTACGCGAATACATAATACCGGAAATCATCGAAATGCATTTTAAAAAACTGTACATCATATGTCCATAATATATGGCCTAGAACAATCAGGAAGCAGCTTACTGGTTCCGGATTTTTCTATTTTGAAAGTTGTATGTCAATTGGATTAGTAGTTTTTGCATGAATCTCATAAAACAACCACACGAAAGTTTCTTCTTTATTATATTGTTACAGATATTAGACGTTATTATTACAAGATTAATTTAAAAAATATTAAGAGTGATATTTAATTCCATCAACTAACTGTTGACCTCTCTAAATTATTTACGGGATACATTTCATGTTCTGGAATATGAAAGAAAACTAAAAGAAGAAAATCTAAATTATCTGATTAACAAATTTAAATACTTATAAATTTTCAAAGTATAAACAAAGGCTTTGGATTACGCTCTAAAAATGTACTTACTGTACTCGTATCTAAAGGTAGTACTCATATCTAAAAGAATGCATTAGGCCTTCTACGAAAAGTTGCTCATTATCCAAACAAAACTTTGTAATGAACCCAATTCTAACATCAGGATGCCATCTTCAATGGTTCAAAGTTTTCTCTAAATTTCTTTTATCTCCTTAAACAAATATTATTTCTTGGGTTTTGTCCTTTACATTTTTCATCTCAATTTATGTCAATATTTCTATCGTAATTATTGTTTCATGAATTCCTACAGTTCTTTATTTTTTTTTATTACTTCCTTTTCTCTTTTCCTTTCTCATCTTATTGCTGTGGTTTATCGAATTGTTAAGTGAAATTATTCTACGCATATTAAAACATATAAACAAGATATTGTTTTGTAATTATAACCACGACCTTTGAACCCTCTCTTAATGTGCCTTTTCTTCAAAATGGTATAAACATATATTATAAAAAATTTAGCAGACTTACAAAGTTTTCACAAACACATTAAAGAAAAGGGAAATTATGATGCATAGTAAGCGAATGTGTTTTACCGTACTATTCATGACATGAAGGTTATATTTATGTCATGTAACATTAAATACTTATACATAAATAATTAGCCTATAATTTTTACCACTATTCTAGATGAACTTAAAGCAGAGGGTGCTAAAAATGAAGTGACAGACATCGTAATAAAGCGGTAGACGTGTTCAAAAATTACCACTCGATTTAATACCCCTGTTATAAATTCAAGGTAAAGAAGGTTATAGGCGGATATTTGACGTTAATTTTGTAGAAATTTATTAATAGCCCACCTGAAGATGTTGTAATACAACGAAACCTAGGTCGTGGTAAAGAACTTAAAGAAAGTAGAAATAATACTACATCACGTAATTTCATTTAATTGTGAGTAAAGAAGGTTATTTAGCTGTTATACTCCAACAAAGTATTCAGTATCTATTTCTTATGAGTTATTGATTCTAGGTTAATCAGTCCTTAATTCAGAGATCCAGTTGATCCACTGAAAAGGTTGATGCGTAAAAATCTTCTTTAATCAAAACACATTGATTCGTGTTTAAAATTAAAAATTCACCAATTGATCAACGATTTAATTATTTACAGCAGTCCTCATATCTTAATCTATCGACATTTGTCATTTAGTCAGAATTTATTATTAAATCTCTAAAACCAGATAAAAAAAACCCAGCACATATTGAGAATTCAGTGATGCTAGTAGTTGAATCACGTCGTTAATTTAATTATTACGTTTCGGCAAAACTTTGCTGCACTTCGCTTGTAGCAATTAACAAAGAAACAAACAACTGCGTAATTTTAATTCGAATAGTATCCAACAATTTAGTCTAAAACATTTTCATCTAAATTCAAAACTAAGTTGCGCAGTGCTAAATTACTGTATTCAGTATAATTAATTACTGGCCTTGATTTTAATAATTTGAATAAATTTGACCGAATAACGGCTATTCATTCTTATATTGTTTTTACAATGATTATGTTAAAGTATCCGTCATGTTATGATATGAGAAAAGACATAATTTTAATTTACATTACATATCCCAATTGTTAAAATGTTACCATAACAGACAGTTAAAGTATTGGCGTCTGTCATTCTATCCTACGCCGTTATACATTTTGAGTAGTGAACAAATTTGTCATTAATACATACAGAAAAACTGTAAAAATTCTGTAAAGAAATTACAGTTGGTTTACATTTATTTTACACAAAATACAGTTAGGTTGACATTTTTTTCACACAAAATACGACTTATATTGTTTAATGTATATAAAAATTGTCAACCTAGTTACGACTACGATTTACTTACGACTCCACATCTCACTATACTATTAAAAACAAGTAGTCTAGAAAAATAAAGCCACGATCCAAAACTTTGCATAAATATAACCGTCACTTCTGTATCACATTTATTTGATTTTTAGAGTTCCGGTATCTCAAAAAGAAAAATGTAACCCTTTTAATCCTGTCTGTCATAGCCAATGTTTTCAAAAACCATTTATATATATATACATATATATATATATATATATATATATATATACATATATATATATATATATATATATATATATATATATATATATATATATAAATATATATATATATATATATAAGATAAGAAATTCAAAAATTCTTCGCGGATTATTGAACTATTATGAAATAAATTAATTTAACAGGATCTGACGGAAAAATTACAGGAAAACTGTAGTGATTATACTAAGTCAAGAAAAATCAGGACAATATAGAGTTAATGGAGGAATTATGACATTTTTGTTAAAAAATTGAAAACGATAAGACGAAAAATAGCTAGTCGATTTTTACTTTTTCGTATTTATGTACATTATGTGTTTGTTTAAACATTTATTACAGTACCAAAAATATATTCTTTATAATCGGCGCCGGACTCGGCATATGATTCGAATCACACAATCTGTTTTTTTATCTTCTGACGTAGACATTTCTCTGATAACAATCTAAAATACTTAAGCTTATTTTAAGTGAAAACTTTTTTTGACTACCCGAAGTCGAGACAATTTACTTTTTGTTAGGAGCATTAATAAAAATTTAACTTTATTTTGGAATGCAATCACCTATAGTCCCCCATCTCGTTAACAGTTTCCATAACAATGTAAGGCATGTTCTTTTATGACAAACAGTGAAGTCAGCCTTGTTTTTAATTCAAATTCAACCAATGCAACAATAAAAGTAATATGATATGTGAAATGTAGCAGGAAAATAACTGATAACAACACCTGGATTGCTGACAAGCTTTAAGTAACTAGACTATTTTAAAGAAGTCGGAAATTAACAAACTGAGAAGCAACAAAAAAGGTTTCTTTACGTGAAATTTAAAAAAAAACGCAGCATAACCCGTTCCGCATCAAGCTTATTTTATAATAAGCTTTCGTAGTTGTTTTTATATATATTTAAATTTTAATAATCCATGTTCGAAAATTTCGCAAAACTTCGTTGAATGTAATAAATTAAATCTCAATTTGAAATCAAATGACCCTTTCGAACAAAAAAGTATTAGTCTCGCCCCCTCCCCTCCCCCCGTGACATGAACAAGACAATTTTTTTTTATTAATGTTACTTTAATATCGAATATATTTTTCATTATTTTATATCTACATAAGTAACACGATGTGTTTACAGTAATTAATATACAGTAGAAAACATAATCATTAACTGTGCCTTTGCTTACATACTCAAAAAAAAGATAAATGTTTAGAACCGCGTGAAGCAGAGAGAAGTTCCGAAAAAATGGAACTTTTATAATTACACTATTCAAGAAATAATTGTAAAAATCAATAGGCTTCTATTCTGATAAATATTTGATGGAAAGACTCACCAAAAACGGTCAAGAATTGCCACCTATAACTTGTTCTCTTATTGACCAATAAACATAGATGCATAACATTATTCGAAGGCAAATTTAGATAATAACGGATATTTTTATAAATAAAAAAATTATATCATTAGAGGATGATTTCCTCTTTTCACATTAAAACTGAAGTACTTACTTGTAAAAGACCCAAGTTTTAATTACTTGTTTCGTCAAAGCTCAAAGCTTTCGCGTTAGTTGTTTATAAAGCACATCCGCTAGACGTACAATGTAAAAAAAATTAATGTACCTTCGCTCTCCACGAAGCGAAAAAATATTTTTGTGTATACCATCGAGTGGAATATCATTAAAGTCTTTTAAAGTGAAAACGACTTTTTATTTGTAAATTGTAATACTTTAAGCATCAAAATAAGGTTCGATGTCTCCCTCTAAATGCAAACATTTGTTTAGAAATTTCTATTAAAATTATTTCAGATAATTTGCGTCAAAAATTTCAAGAAATGTAAACAACTTCGGAAACCATCTTTATGTGTTTTCCTACAAGCATTTAGCAGGTTTTATTTTTTAGTAACATGTAAAATAAACAAGAAAAATATCTTTAATTTCCTCAAACCATGATGAGAGTAGACAAGTCCTATTACAATACTGTTATCTGTTCACGATACACGTATTTCAAAAATGTTAAAAAGTAACATCGAATACAATACAATGCTACATACATTCCACATGTATATCAAAAATATTAAAAAGTAACATCGAATAAATCGAAGAAATTTCCAATAACAATTTAAGGATAAATCAGTGAAACACGAGTATTTGCAAGATTGGTTCGAGGAAATATAATTTAATCTACGATGAGCGATTCGAAATATGCCAAATTCATCTCAAGAAACCTTTCCAAATGTTTTATTCGGTTTTTCATCTATTATGACCTGATTTTTTCATTCAATCTTTTTGTCTTTTCAGATATACTACTCAGCTATAACATTTCCAAGATGTCGTCCTAAAGGATGCTTCCGTTTGTTCGTTTCCAGTTGACGTAGTCTTGCTATATATAACTTATGTATATAACGCCAGTCTCCAGAGTAGCGAGCATTATATATTTTTGAGACATCGGTGTAGTAATACTGAATACATAACCAAAGATATCTCTCATAATTATACAAAAAAAATTAATTTTTTTTGTTTGATTTTTTAGAAACTAATCGTTAGTGAAGGCACATTGTATCCAAAATTAAAAAATATAATACTTCTTACTATTACACTACATATAAGGCGATTACATTTTTGTGTTATATATTATTTTATTATTCTGTACCTGAAAAAGAAAAAAAATTAAGCCTTATAAGATAGTAACCGTTGGTCGTAACCGTTTTATTCCGACGCTGTATGATGCAGAATATTGCAACTAGCATTCTAATAAATCAAATTAACCCACATTAATCACAACAGTTAAAACTTGAAAAAATTAATGTATCAATTTTTAGAAGGCAAATAAATTATTACTCAATTTATTTTCGTTTCGTATTTCAATATTATTTTTTAATAATTTCTTGTAAGATAGTTCTAGTGATATTGTTGAAGAATCTACAAAAAGCATGTTCCACCTTCTGTCTCCAAAATTGCTATATAAAAATTATAAAAAAACAGCATTATTAAAAGGTCACTATAAAGAAAAACTACAGCAATGACTCTAAATTTCATAACTTTTGTGGTATTCGCGATATTATTACGCCTCTGAAACATACATTATGCAATACCTTTACAAGGTAAAAACAATATTAATAACAGTAAAAGTTTAATACGATATCAATATTGATATTAATCAATATTGAATATATCAATTTTAATAACAGTTAAAAGAAATACTGCGTACGCTTAAATATATCCTTAATTTATCAGTACCAAAGTGTATACAAAACTCTTACAATGCAAATTCTGCTCGTTTTTAGTAGGTTAATTATCTCTATTATTTTTATCTTTCTTTAACTTAAATACTGTTGCGTTATATTTGAAGACAACTTGGCATTTCCAAACACGTAACAATGAATGATAGGTAATTTTTAATTCAATCATATTGTATCAGCCCTATCCCGTTCTACGTTATTTAATAATTATTCACATCAAAATGCGTTTCAGTTCCCCCGCGGAGCTCTAATGCAATTGTCGTGATAAAATCGCTCGCCGCTTTTGCCGACTTAATAGCATTACTGCTTGGCAGCAATAATGACTAAAGAGAACTAACAGGATATTTATATATTTATGATTCAAAATGAGACGTAATCTTTTGGCTGCATATATATATATATATATATATATATATATATATATGTATATATGTATATATATATATATATATATATATATACATATATATATACATATATATATGTATATATATATATATATATATATATATATATATATATATATATATGTATCAATTCGCTGTTTATTTATTTAATGAGTATATTAATAATTTACTCATACTATTAATCTTACTGTCGTTGAATGTCATTTGTCGGTAAGAATGTCATTTTTTCACATAAAATGCATTTACGCCATAAATTACTAAACTACATTTTATAATGCATAATTTAATACCTTTTAAATTTCCTCCTATCGCAGATAAACTCAGGGAAAATTGAGATTGAGATTGAGAAAAAAAGAGAACTTGAGATTGTGTTGTCACGTGATGTGAACAGGAAACGATTATTCAGTAGGGAAAGCAGTTGCTCTACAAACATTTGGAGCCGGAGAGAACATCCATAAGCTACGTAGCGTTCCATTGTGTCTAAAAACTTATATAAAGCCAAACTGAATCGTTGTTCTTGACTTCTTCAGTAAACTGAATAAATTAAAGAACAACGACCCCAAATATACGGGAACAGAACAATAACAAATAAGAGAAGTATAATGGGGAAAATTATATCAAAATTGGTATAATACTTTAACGTTGTCCAAAATCGATAAACATTATACAAAACCGATAGTAGTTTAGTCATACAAATATGATACACTAATTTAACTTTATATAAAATGTATAATATAGTTTAAGCCTTATACAAAAATGTTAAAATAATTTAATATATAAAATTGATACAGTAGTTTAGTGTAGAAAAATTAAACGTAGCACTTATCGAACGATAAGTGACCATTTTATAAGTTATTATTTTCATTGAGAATTATAGTTAGTGTAAGTTTCCGATTAATTAAAAAAAATAAAATGATCATCATTTTATGCTTATTGTAAGTTACATAAATAAGTATAACTGTAAACTATAAATAACACTTTTTCTAACTATAAAAACTAATAATTAAGCCATCCTTAAAACTGGAGGCTCATAAACATGATCTAAATGAGATAACATTCATATTTGTGACTACTTTTAATTTATACCTGACAGCTACTTATGGAAATAACTTTCTGATTCGTTAACTCCTAATTATTATCATGATATCGTGAATTATTCAAAAATATATGTAAATAAATATTAAGCGCAAGTACCTAGAAAATAAATTGTAATAATTTTTAAGTTAAAGCTGAAAATATGTAATATGTCATTTTGGCAATTTAATACAGAAAAACTCTAATTAGAACCGAGGGCTTGGTTAAAATCTAAGATTTCCCCAAAACAGCACCCCTTATGCCGGTGAAGTACATTAATAGTATTTCCTTATGGATATGGTAAACTATAAATAAACAGCCAAATAAATTAGCTTAAGAAATTTACGCCTTTTCATTAAAAAAATTAAATTATTTTGATTAATGAGAAAATTGTACAAAAATGTGGATTTTTTAATTTTTTTTCAAAAGTAATGTTTTTGTTGTAAATTTTCAAAATTCTGTATCAGATCCAAAATATTGACAATCAGAAAACCAAAAATAAGCAAAATAAATTTAAGTTATCAACAAAACCTATCAAGTACGAATAAAGCTCGAGCTATGGAGGTTCTGTCCACACTTAGGTTTATAGCTATAAATATATAAAAGTATTTAAACTATTATTTCTACTAAATTATTTTGAAGTATTATAATTATATTTAATTTTCACCATTGCATATTCATAATTGCTTAGTATATTTTTCATAAGTATAAATATGTTATGAATTTCTCAATTTTAAATTCTTCGTTTAACTATACGTTTAGAATAACTTTAAGTTTCCCGGAAAAATTTAGTAACGCACTTTCTCGTAAACTTAACTTTAGCAATTTAGGAGATTAAAGGGAGTGGCCTATTTTTACAGACATTTTTAGCAATATCTTTAGAATTATTTTAAATAAAATCCTAAAAAGTGATCTTGTAATTCTTATAATAATATATACTTAGTTTACCCACACGATACATGAATTAAAAAAAAAACAAATTCAAATAATTCATTTGTATGTTTTACTTTTAATAACGTTTTACTTTGATCGTCGTTAAGAAAAACGGTTGTGAGAAAGAAAGAGACGAGATGCGTTTTTTTCCTTGGGACATAAGGAGTTCTAAAAACTTTTTTACAGTTTCAGTCCAATAGTTCATAATCATATATTTGCAAATTACATATTAGTTTATAGTTTTCTAAAAATAAACGATTTATATAAATTATTAATTTATTCAACGTTAACGTAAATATGAAAAATCTTTTTAAAATTAATTTTGTCGATAAGTAATACGCATTGCGTACAAATATGTCAATATTTGTAAAATAAATAAATCATTTTTATTCTAAACGTATAGTAACCTATTAACATAACGAATAGGTATAAATCAAAAAAGAATAGTTTGTTTATACGATTCATTAATCTGCAAAATTGACAATTCAACCCTCATCACAGTTAAAGGCAGTACCATAAACAACTTCCATTTCGTACATATCATATAGTCGTGTAAAATTCAATCAAAAATCGATAGTTACGTTACATTTCGATATTTATACGGGTATCTACATTTAAGTTCGATAAATTGCTGAGAAGCAAATAACTTAATAATTTGGAAGACCACATGTTTTAATATATTATTTTATTGTGTGTCGGTTATGATGAGTGTAGTTAGATTAAATATATCCTAAATCTAAATAAAGCAAAAACTTTACAACGTTAAGAATTAAGTCATGTTGTACCAAACTAAGTCACAAATCGACAAAAAAAATCAATGCAAGGGACATACTCAAGCAAAAATTAGATTACGCCAAGTAGACATATAGGTGATAATAGTGTTATATGATTATGGTAGAAGAAACGAGACATGAGATAAGAAATTTAAAAAAAGGATGGTTTGAAACAAATGTCGAATTTAAAATTAATGCTGCTCGTAACAAAAATGCTCAAACTTAAATTATACTACTCTTATTCTGAGAATACTTGATCGTTCGTAAGGTATTATAATTACTGGTAATAAACTCAGTAAGACGACAGAATAACTATTCCGAAGTTAATTCAAAACATCGACATGGCAATGTCGCGTGTTATAAACAAAAACGTAAAATATGAGGTTGTCTCTATGATGGGGAATATAAATTACATCTGTTACATCAGATGCTAACTTTAGAATATCGTTAAAATTTATATTAGTCTTGCTTGTGTCCGTTCTTGTTGAATTTTTCTCTTTTTTTTCAATTACGAAATAGTATGAGACACTAAAAAAGGCCACGAATTTAAAATTTCATGACAAATTATGAGTGATTTAAAATTTTGCAATAACAGTTTGGAGAAATTTTACAATTCTCTTAAACTATTCTAGTAATAAAATATATTCTAACAATTATTTAATTTAAACATTTTCATCAATAAATATTTATTTTCATGCAGCTACACGCAACAATCAATAATACTTCTCGATGGTTTCGATTGTACAAATTTGATTATATAAACCCATTTTATTTAAATTATAAATAAATACAATCGAATTTCAAATAGTGACGTTTTAAAAATGACTTGTCGAAATGTAATTTTTTTTAGGTTATACCATAACTAAACTTTGAGTAGATGTCGGAATGTTGACAGATGAAGCTATGATGAACTCGTGATAAACCGAGTTTATTAGTTGCGTTTTTATCTATTCTCTATTTACGCAAGGTATAACTTTCTATTCCAATTTTATTGTTAAATCTAAATTTGCCTGAATCTGGCGTCACTTAAAATACTAAATGATAAATTCCGTCGCAATAGAAATGAGGTACACCGAGCGCGACTAAAATAAGAAAACATTACACAAAAAGGTTAAATTATGGTTCTTCAATTAATTTGTTACTTTATATAATAGAATAATATTCTTTAGGTATTATCTTTAGCGCCGTATCATTATCCTGTGCACAACTTACGAATAATCCATCAAATTATTTAAAATAAAGCGTAATTATTGGTACTTGATTTAATCTGTACGCAGTCTTCTCATGTATAAACACAGCATAGTGCAACCTACGGAATGCGTTTTTAATTAAGTATACATTAATTTTTAATTTCTTTTTCTGTTGTATTCCGATAATAGCCGTATTCTTTTAATAATGCTAGCCCAGTCAACGTTAACAAGTGTACGCATACGAATATTGATAATCGTTACTTGTCAAAAAATAAAAAAATGGTAGCTATTACCCAATAATCCGTTTTGTATTAATTAATTTAAACCAACTTATGATCATTTTGTGATTGCCATTAAAAATTTTAAAAAATTCCATGATAGATCTAACTTTAACTAGCTTCTGATTAAATACTTGCCCGTAAATACAATATAAGCTCACTGTCAGGGTAAATAACATTTAAAAATAGGGATGTAAAAAAATGACCAAAATAGTAATAAACTCTATTATATTATATATGTCAAGTAATTTAATATATAGGGGTGATAATCATGAAATTAGTCCAAACCTCGTCTTTAATGTTAATTTCGTAATTGCTCATAAAAAGTTCAATTCCGGACGCTTTCTTTGGACATCAAAGCGAAAACCTTGCTTTTACAGTGAGGCTATCAGTTTAATATGATGCGGCATTTTATATCCGCATCAAATTATATCGACTTTCCGACATCTTATGCGAAAGCCTAAACGTAGACAGCTAATAGCAAGACCATAAAAGAGAGGTAACTGACATAATGTTTAGAACCAAGAAGCTTTAAACTCTTGTCGGTATCTGACAGCTATTTATGAAATTAATCATCCAACTCGTTAACTCATAATTATCACCGCGATGAATGAACTACTCGAAGAGTTTTAACAAGAGTCATTAGCCTCAGGTGTCCACGAAAATTTAATGAATATTAAAAAAATCAAAAGCGTGCTTGAACTTATGCAATATCATATTTAATAATGATGAATTAAAATATAGTTTGAAATACTCGCTGTAGTTAAATCCATGCTTTCAAAGAAAGAACGTTTATTGGATAAATGAAGGGAAGTTTCTATGAAAAAATATCACTATTTAATACGCAATATTAAGCTAAATACTTTGAATTTATTTTATATATTTTTGATAGCAATATACAATTGCGTGCGGGTGATTAAAAACTATTTATTAAATATATCGATTTTCAAAATATCGAGTAAAAGTATTAAAATATTTCTAATTTCATATACACTTAAAAAATCTGCCAAATTTCTTCTATTAAAATTAATATTATACATAGAAACCATTGACCTGATAACTTGCAATTTAGTAAGCGATAATGCATATTAACGTGCAAAATACATATTATATTAAAACAGTGGCTAATTATTTTCTTTCTTCATAAAAACATATTTATCGTTTCATTTATTTTATTTTCTTTTCTAAAATTACATTTCCGTTATTTGTTAAAGGTGTATTATATATATATATATATATATATATATATATATATATATATATATAATATAAAACCAATTTTTACCGTAGTGGTATATATCTTCTGATAGTAGGCAATTTAAAATTCTGAAGCCAAACAGATGCGTAACCGATATTGTAAGAGTTCTGTTCTCTCTTTTAAGGTACGGAACCCTGAAAACTGAAATTTAGAATATTCGTTATAGTTTATCCGTAAACTTATGTGAAATTTTTAGTAATTGTGGGAAGGGAGAGAGAGTCAGTGGGAGGAGAGAGTGGAATTATTAAAAAAAAAAAATTTAAAATCCTTATAACTTACTCTTTCAATTAATACCCCACAACATCAACAAACTTAAAAGTTAAGATTGCAAATAACTAATTAGCCTCCCCCAAAATTTCCACATAGAAATTTTTATGTTCTGATATGTTCGACTTTTCGCACGTTAATATAATGCATATTCCTTGTCGCTTACCAAATTAGTTATCACGTCAATGGTTTCTATGAAAATTTTTCAGGACTTTTTTGACAATCACTATAATTTTATTACGTAGAATTCTGAAATAATAAGTTTTGATATCTTTCGATTAAATTTAATTTTAATTCTAAATGAAGAAGGCCATCAGGTCCAAACCAATTCCATGTAATTTCACTTCTGTTCAATTGTTTGCACTATAATTTAATAATTAATTCAGATTATTTAACAACTTATGCAGTACTTTCTACAAAATTTTTCTGAACAAGTACATAGATATGAAATCAACTTGTACCTACAATTTCTATAATACTACAATTTCTTGCAGAAAGCAGTCAAGTGTTATTTATAAAAATTAAGTTGTTGGAAAAGAAAAGTGGCTGATACATTTTATATGATTTTCGAAATGAAATACAATTGAATCGTTTATATCAGTAAATTTAACAAGAAGTACAATTAAATGTGGACAAAACAACATGAAATTCAATTAAATAATACTTCTTGAATTTGAAAAACCGATGCTTGGCTTTTTTAACATAATTTTCTTATGTACTTTTTAATTATTTCATTACGATTATGCTGCCCGGATACAAATGACTTATTTACATTATTTTCTGACTTTTGATTTTTTTGATCACATTACTTGTTTCTCATAGCTCTCAAAATAATCTTCTAAAAAGCATATTCATAGAAGAATGTGTGAATTATTAAAATTAAATTTTTGCTCTATTCATAACTGATTTGCCAATTTATACTCGATACTAAATTACTATCTGTTTTTAAAAATTCTCCTTTTAATAGAATATATATATATATATATATATATATATATATATATATATATATATATATACACACAATCTTGTTTATTTATATAAACAAGAGTACAGATATAAGATGTTATAATTTCCAAAATGTACAATATTTCAATCAACTAATTTTATAAATCCGAAAATCTGAATATTTAGAATTTTGTTAACTTTGATTACAGAGACAATCTAAACTCAGATACACACGATATTTTTTTCTTGTTTTTTTTTTGTATTTTTTTTAATTTTTTCATGACCCAAAGTTGCTAGGTTTTGAAAACAACGCGAGCAAAGAGGTGGGAAAATATGTTTTAAATTATCTTAAGCCACAGAATTTTTTTCTCGTCGAACACCATCAATACTGTTTTTCATCGAATTTTGCCTCATTCAAGATTTTATTAAAGTAATATCAATTTATAATTTGTACAGATACTATCTGATCAAATTAATACCATTTTTCATATTTATAGTAATTTCTTAATGTTTTCATCAACATAAATCTATACAAATCAAACAGATCAAATTTGTTTCGGAACACGCATTAAATTCCAATCTGACACCGTAGTTATCTTTATCTTATGAATTTTTTTTAGCAAATTAACCAAAATAATTTTGGTTTAATAGAACATTAAGTAGTTAAAATTAAATTATAATACTTTCTTTCATATTTTTCAAATCGATGAATGGATAATTTCAAGAGGAGAACATATTACACATTGTTTGAATGTTAATATTTCGCAAACAAGATTTATAACATTTCTAAATTTCATTTTAAAAGACCAGTCAATGACCCTTCAATCGAAGAAGTGCACATAAAAAATATTATCTTTGTTTTATATTGGTAGCGATTGAAATCATTTTGATTTTCTTCTGTTACTGGGATAATAATTGTTTTCAATGTTTAATTAAAATTTACATAGAACCCTATCTGAAATATCTAGATGAACATTTTCTTGCACATGGTTTAGGGTGAACATGACAAAGTAGGAAGGGTATTTTCTCACTATGGAATCATAAATCAAAAACTTCGATCAAGAAACACTTCCCACTATTATTATTAAAATAACAGACCCAAGAGTATGCTTTTAATGCGAAATTCACTTTTTTCATAATGAAAATACTGTTCACATCAGCGAAATCCTTGAAGTAAATATCATATAAAACAAACAGCTCACTTGAACACGTAACTCGACTCAATTTAGATGAATGTGGCAATTTAAACCCCTTCCCCACTGGGAAACAAGCTACACTATACACATAATAAATTTTTCTGAACGTATGACCGCTACGGAAAAAAAACTAAAGGAAACGTAGCGGCTTGAGCGGCGCGTAAACGTTTATAAAAGTCAGGTTTTTTGTTTTCTAACAACACTTTTTTTTATTTCAAACCTCTAAGTTAATGTAATTCTTCATTCAAATCCATTTGGAGAATACCTATTTATAATTTATGGATGTAAACTTGAAGAATAAATGTATTACTTGAAGTAATGGCACTACAAGTAATGTCATATATTTAACAGCATGTATGAAACAAAAATTAATCTAATTCCTCACATCCATCAAATTATTAAAACACTATCTTAATTTTTGTCACAGTCGGGTAACAAAGATGTATTGAATTCAGATTTAGTTTGTATTCAAAGTTAAGATATTTTTAAACTATAATTAAAAGAAAAAAAATTAATTGTCAGCTCTTTATTAAATTATTGTTGATCGCAATTCATTGACAGATCTAAATTAATCCGCAGATGTTTATTTTTCAGGCTAAAACCTCAAAAAACTTGCGTTCATTTCTATTACTTTGTTTGATAATTAATTGATTTTAAACGCAGTCTTCTGGCGAATGGCAGTATTATATTTGAATAAAACCGCCATTAATAAAATCATCGTTTTTAAGAATATCGCCCTTTTATTACTTTATATTATTATTTACATGCTAGTTAATGAAAAATTACAACAATATAAAAAACAACAAATATAAGTTACGGCTACAATACATTATTACGCTCACTGTCGATAGTTTTCTTTTGTATCGTTTTAATTTTCTACTAGATAATTTTGATCGTAGAAACTCAGTCACAGAAGCTTAACTGGGTTCAGTATCAACTTTATTGCTAATGTTACCTTTATGTCTAACAGAAATTTATTATTATATCTCTTCCAAATATCCTTCTTGGATATATTCTGAATGCTTGATAGTATTATATTAAAATTTGCGAAGCTAACATGAAAAAGTTTAAGTTTACAAATCAAATTAGATAAAATAAAGTTAAATTGATAAGGTATATTATGTATTTTTAAATATTAGTTTAAATGTCAGTCATATAAGGTTGGCTACTATTTTTGTGTTTTTCAAAGTAGTTTTGACTATACTAATTACGCTTTTGGAACCATAAATCTGGATCCGCTCTGCCCTGACTGTTAAAGAAACCTCTACAGACATTTTTTCGTTCATAAAACCATAATTCCAAATTTATCCTTATTTTCTTTTACATTGAATAATTCATTAATTCTACGTTGCAGGCCTTTAAAAAAGCCTATTTCTATGGCGTATTCTATAGGCTAAAGCCTTGTCATATTGAAAGACAGATGCCTTTCTTAGATGATGTCCAGAACACAAATTTCAGTTACTAGACAATTTTTTTAATGTGATCATTGAGATCAGTGGTATACTACGCTTTAGTTTTATCAGTTATTGGTTACAAATTCTAGCAAAATAGAAACCATGGTATTATAATTTTCTAGCGATACAAAAGATTTATCAAAACCACTATAAGATTTATAACAATCTTATAATAAAAATATTGAATATTCTTTTAGTAAAACAATCTTTTTTTAAATGTATTAAAAAGAAAGAAATTATCAAGACATAGTTTCCCCTTTCTTGATAATGAAGCCCATACTCGACGGGTTTTCTATCCACCGCTAAAGAAATTCTTCGCTCACTTTTTCATCACCAGATCCTAATTCATCATCATAATCGTATGTTATCATCGGAAAGAAGTATTTGTGCCAACTTTCAAGTTTTAACCCTTCGGAAAACAGATAATAATTGATTATAAAATTTATAACTTTTTGTTTTTTAATATTTTTCTTTAGCAGATGGAGAAAAAGTCAGTTAAATACAAGCTTTTACAAAAAAGTCGAAGTGGCAACTGACCATGAGTTTTCATAGTGATATGATGTTTCTTAATATACCATTAAATTTCGTTACGTAAGTAAACACAATAGGCTCATTTCGATACTTAGACACGTATTTGTGCGAACCATGAATCCAGATTTAAAACGCGACAGACCATAAATATCTTCAGCGTACCATATTTTTGGTGTTATAAAAAGAACAAACCACTGAAAATACATTCTTACGTAGCATCGGACTATAACTATTAGATACTACAATTACATATTTGATATAAATGAGGCTCAACATTGGTTATGATACTGATGACTTTTCTCACAGCATTTATAGCTTCAGAAAACTCCTTGCCAAGTAGATAGGGATCTTTGTAACGAACGAAGAGTCACACTAGTACCAATATCGATAAAGGAAAAAAATCCAATAATAAGAGGATAACACTCCTATTTTCCGACCGTCTATCTACGTTATGTATTATTCGCCTTCTCCCAAACTCTTATGAACCACCGGTATATCTCCCCGCTTACTTGCGGTGCTCTCAGTTTCAAATATACTTACAATATTTTCGATTGTTGGCTGCGAACAGCTAGATTTTCATCAATACGATAGAAATGGTAAAAGTAATCTGAGTCGAAATACGGTACTAAGTACAAGTCGAATACGGTACTCAAGCCTTAGTTCAGTATCAGTATTTGCATTATTGGTGGCACTCCTATAAACTGTTCAATACAAAACGGAGTACCTCTGTTAACTTTGTTCGCTGGTTGAATGCTTTGATACTTCCGTACACATACTGAATATACTATATATATACATATATATATTTATATATATATATATATATATATATATATATATACATATATATATATATATATATACATACACATTTTGGTCCGGATTATCATAAAACAAAGAACTTTCTCGTTGTGAGGAGTAAAAATAAAATATCTTGAAATAATGTTTCTTATAGAAATTATGAATCCAAAAATGTGGAATTAAGTTAAACTGTAAACAATAATTTTTCATATATTAAGTTTCTTTCACTGGGGCTAAAAGCATCTCCGCTCCGTCGCTACGCAGATTTGTCCTAGGTATTATATTCGGTTTTACACGACATTGTGACGGAACTTCTGCTAAAACAGTCCATCTTCAGGTCTACTTCGGACGATCACACTTCGTTTTTCTTCAAGGGTTCCAATTCAAAGTATATTCAGCAATATCTTGAGCATACGGCTACTTCAGTCTCATTCACTTCATTATATTTGATGGAGCATCAAAGTTTTTATTGTATGATTCTAATAAGTCTTTGTTAAAAACCTTTTTAGGAATAGATTTTGAAGGAGGCAGTGAATAACATAATCTTTTTCTCGTTCTTTTTTTCCTAGTTTACTAGTAGTTGCATCTCCTTCTACATCAGTATGTATCGGTATTCACTAAAAATACAAGTTTTTTCAAGATGACAAAATTCTATTTTGAAAATGTATACGTAGTAGTTGTAGACTGACTCAGAAAATATTAGTAAACCACTAGCTTTTTTCAGACCCAACACGTATAAATACCTAACAACAGTGACAATATAACTTCACTATCAAGGGAAAGATTATAAATAAAAATATTATAAAAGAAAACCTCATTGAAATATTAGCTGTCTCATCTCTTTTCAATATTGTAACAAATATCAAAGAAAAAAAAATACGAACAAGTAATTGAAAACTTAAATTTGACACGAATTTTACAATATATAATGTAATTTTACATCTATAAAATACTTATAAGTTTGGAAGATATTAAATTAAAAAACATTTATCGTGAACGAATGAAATTAATGTAATTATTTTTTATCCGCATTATATTTAATCAAATTTTCGTCTTCTCATTAAGGAACTTTAACAAAGAAAACAGCTAATGTCTCACGCACAAAAGAAAGTTAGTGCAGGATAAAAATTTTAATTCACACAGAAACTAAAAACCTGTCAGCCTTATCTTAATACTTACTGCAATTTATAAAATTAATTTTCCAATTTATTAATTCGTAATTATTACAAAGGATTATTAAGCTCAAATGTTGAAAACTGAAATTCACTTTTAAAATGATTATTATTGAAACTTGAACTAAAGACCAAGATTCACATTTTTGCAATTACATAATGTTCACTTTAAATAAATTGTTTAACAAGAACTTAATTTAAATCTGATAATCCGACAAAATATTTAAATCTTACATTTTGGAGAGGGAAAGACATTTTCTTTTTCTTTACAAAAACCGCACTATCTGAAAAATTACGTAAATAAAAATATTATAACCGAGTTTCGAATAATTGCACGCAAAAAAAATTTTTGGTTGCTCTTTAAAATGTCAAGTCAAATCATATTTCTTTTTACCCATCTGCGCAAAACGACAAGGGTGGTGGTAATGTATGTCTGCGAATATATTTCCTCCTGTAACCTGAAGATCTTGACGTATTTTCATATGTGATCTCCATAACGTATGTATTCATATGTGAATTCCATAACGTATGTATTCCATGTGTGGAGCTCTACGTTGTTCTTTTTTCTTATTCCCCTATAAATGTGGAAGGAAAACGTTTCTTAGACGTCCCAAAGACAATTAATATAATTATACATTGTAAGATGTTGACAATTTACATAATTATTCAAGAATTTCCCTTTTGACTAGACTATTTTATTTAAACGAGATATATATATATATATATATATATATATATATATATATATATATATATATATATATATATTTATATAGGAGATAATAAAATATTAGTTTTACATTATTATTATGTCATAATACATAACTCAAAGTAAAGCTTCTTTTACCTATTGTAAAGGCAATTATTATATATTGTAAAATATTGAACGATATAAATTATACAACTATATTCCGTAAGCTTGATTTAAAATAGTTAAAAGATTCTGTCAATTAAACTAAAAATAAATATTTATTAAAATATTTACATTCTATATGTGTTTTTAGCAATCTAAAAATGTAAATATTATGTAAATAACTACCTTTAAACATAAGAAACAACTTTGAGGAATATTAATGTATAATTTATATCGTTTATATTTTACAATGTATAATCATTTTTTTTATGTTTTCCTTTACCAAGCATCATTCAAGATAAGATTTATCCACCAAAGAGAATGTGACTTCGTTTAAACCAAAGAGGCGTATGTTTGTTTTAAACGAGGTTATTTCTTATGTGAACTTTTTTGCTTTTTAAATTTTTTTTTTTAAGACAATCTAATGAAATGACAGATATTGTTGAGATAAACCAACAGATATTATTGAATAAAAAATTTATATTTTTTAAAATTATCACTTTCTACCCTATTAATAAAATTCCAAAATGTATGTAATGCGTGTTAAGTGTATGTAATGCGTGTTACCTATGCATGGGCTTTTGTTAATAAATAATTTACTTATTAAATATTTTCGTAATATTCTCGTACATACGTGGAAAGAAAACTTCTTTTAGGATTTATTAAACATTGTACAATACTTCCGTATTGTATTCTATTTAATTTTTCTCACAATTTTCTCTAGGCATAATTGGTTTATTTCAACCAGATTACTTAATATTAATATTTCTCGTTTGTTAAAAATATATACAGACATGAGGAAAATGAAACCGATGACTCCGTCTATTAACCTCATCGCCCAAGATAAATTTATCGGATCTTAAAAGCGGTGTCATAAACAACGATCTCTTACGAGCTCATCCTCGCCGCATAGAGTGGCACATGAGTTAATTAAGGTCTTCATTAACCTTTATGACGTTAGTATTAACAAGTTAATGCATAGTTTATTATTTAATATTTAAATAAAAGATATTTACTTCTAACTTTTAGTTAAATTGAATTATCTATCAAGAATATTATAATAAAACCCAGAAGAGTATCTAAAAGATATTTCTTTCTTTCTTTCTTACTTTGTTTCTTAATATTTATCCTATCGCCCAGTCTTTTAAGGGATAATTAAACTTTTTGCGAACATTAACTATAATCTTTTTATTTATTTAAATATTAACTAAGTCTCTATACAATTTATTATAATTTAACTGATTCACTAATTACAAGGCTTTTTTTATTTTACATAATCAAAAATATTCCTTCTGGATATATTCATAGGCTTCCAAATATTAAACCACTGTTTTTTAAATTAATAATAATGTAATATTTATACTTAAGCAGTGTCTGAGTTACGTTAATGAACGTTTTCAAAAGCAAGCCTCCTTACATTCCTTCGTAACAGCCAAACCAATTCCAATGGAATTTTCATGAGCTGAAATATAACTTTAGAAATTCAAAGTTTCAACATTTTTCTGAAATCGGCTTAACTTTTAATTAATTTTATTTTCACGATATGTCTCCTGTATAATGACATCTACTTTACATCATTACCAAATATAAGCTTAAGTTAACTAAACAAATATTATTAATCAAAATTTTGTCAATAAACTTGTAACAATTCATTCCTTTAAATAATCGTCTCTATTTTTAAAATTTTTTTAATCACATTTCACTAAACCCTTGTGGACAGATGTTGGTTCTTTGTTTTTGTATAAAGTATTCATCTCCTATACACGGTCACCTTTAATATATGGTTCTTTTAAAGTAGACTTAGGTAGGTTCAACTTAGATAAATGAGGTGAAATAAAACACTTTCCAGCTGGAAAAATTTATTGAAATTTTATACCAACAATTTATAAACCAACACTCATGACGAACAGAAAGCGAGATAAACCACAGTAGCCTCCACAGGTGTGTAAACATTTATATTGCAGAAGTGATTGCGTCGTGAGTGTTGTTATTTTTCAAGTGAAATCTGAAAATTTGTACGTATATTTCTGGAGGTTTCATTTGTTATTTTTTTTAGTATTTATATATAATAGGCCAATCAATTTGTGTCTCTTAAAATCTTATTTATGTGCTTTTGAAATATTAATTAGAAAGAAAGAAAAATCTTTTGAACTTAAAGAAATAGAAATTAAAAGCGGTAAAATAATAAATCATTGACATGCATAGTAATTATCTACATTATAATTGTAGACATGTTTGCTACAAAAGTTTCGCTTCGAACAAATCTGTTCATTTTACACAGGAAAAACCTGTTAAGTAAGAGTACAACTCTCACTACAAGGGTTTTGTACACACTTAACCACATGTAAATACATAACACTGTGTAGTGTTCCTACTAAAGCATTTAAAAATATTTGTGTTATTTTTCACTACTTGCCTGGTATATAATAATGTATATATTCATGGAAACTCGAAAACACGGCTCAAGATATTTTATATGGTAACCGTATTTGTTATGTTTATTAAAATAAATAAATCACTTCATTGTCGTACTTTTTACGATATTGGACTTTTTTCAGTTTATTGTTTTATTTTTAAATACAGATACAATTATTTTCTTATTTATTAGACTCCGTAAAATTAACTTAACAATTAGATTTTTATTATTTCGTTATATATATATACATATATATATATATATATATATATATATATACATATATATATATATATATATATATATATATATATATATATATATATATATATATATATATATATATATATATAATTAATTCTAGAGTTAGCAGAAAAATATACGATCCTCTATACTCGATTCAAAGATTGATGTACTTAGAAGTATTCTTAATCACAAAAATACAACTCCTCGCCAACAAAGAGATGCATTAGCACAAATATCGATAAAGAGAGGATGCCACTCCTATTCCATCTTTTTCCCATCTCTGTTATCTGTCACTCGCACGAGCTCCGACTTCTTTGGACTATTCGTTTATCTCTGTGCTTACATTGCGGTCCCTCTCATTTCAAATCGGTCGACAACAGAATTGATTGTCGGCTGCCTCGACGGTGAGATTGTTATCGATACGATTCGATTCATTAAAGTAATTGGTGTCGAGATGCAGAGCTCAAGTATTCAGCGAGTCTAAATTGAGTATCATTGTCAATATTAATTGAATGCAAATTGAAGGACTGTTTTTAGCTCTAACAATAGTGATTTTTTTTCAATATATTTGTTGCAGTATATCATATTTCATAATTTAATTGCTCATAAATATGAATAGCTCCCTTCTTAGTAAACAAATAAATTTTCCATAGAAATAAGAAGACATGAAACTTTTTTCGTATGTGATTTAAATACAATTTTAAAAGATATGACTTAATTATATCTTTCTTCCTTTTTTTAAGTTTTTACAAATGCATATACATCTACCATTAGTTACACGTTATTAGTTTCCAAAAGTAATCCGAAATTAATTTAAACTTGAGTAGTCCAAGTCCGGGGCTGCTGTGTTAGTCTTTTGTAATATTTTTTTTTATATAATTTTTTTTATTTTAAGCTGTAATTATTAGTATTTGATTTTTTAAATTCCTGTTTTGTCGAAAATAAATATATTGTATACACAGTGTAACAAAGCCGAAAATTAACTTTTTCAATGACATTTATCCACAAAAAATAGATACTGACCTTACGTGAATCGAACTAACGCTACGAGACATCCAATCTTACATCAGTTTGATAAAATGATATGTATATATATATATATATATATGTGTGTGTGTGTATATGTATATATATATATATATATATATATATATATATATATATATATTTTAATGTTCTTTTAATTTTTTTTTTTTTAAGTTTGCAATAATTAAATAATTATTTATGGATGTGTAACGAAATAAGTGGAAAGTTTTCTATACTTTTTACGAGAAAACCACCACGAGGGTCACCTTCATACGGACTTCATAAAAACTAGATTTGCAACATTGCTGCTCAGGTATGCTGCTGTAGGTGTCTAACACGAAAGTTCTGTGATTTATAACTACTTTTTTTAATATCTTGCATTAACGATATTGTTGAACCGAATGTAAGATATCTAGATACAAAATCACTGAGACACCTTACCAGTCCATTGTCCTTTTATTTTAACTCTGTATAGACTTATAACGTGGTAAAACACAATATTATTGACGCATTCGATCAATTGGCTTAATACATTGTTGAGGTAGATGAAGGTTTCACAGTATTTCTTACAGCTAATATTAAATGTTTTTACAATGTTCGTTAAAGTTTTGAACGATTTCTCGAAAGCTCGACTGCGAATACTGGTTAAATTAATTACTCCGTAGAATAAAAGCACGGATTGTAATTAGTAAAAGAAAAGCTGGAAGCCGAGGCGCGTTGCTTTGAACCAGACGCCGACACGAAATGAAACAATTTAATTAGTTAAATTGAATTCGCTTGCTGGAGAACGTGCTGGAGATCGCCCATAATAGTGGAGAGCTTTCGCTTGTGGAAATACGGCGGGCGCAATTGCGCTATAAAGTTATTTCAAACTGTGCAGATTGACTGATATCCAGGTGAATCGATGAGAAATATTTCTTGCGAATTTTCATCGTTGCGAAAATGAAACGTGTTTTTCTTTGGAAAAGAGAGGCAAAGGCAGATTATTTCTAGATAATATTTTAATATCGTATATGCAATATGCATTTGCATATATGTGCAAGCAAACTTTCGCAAAAAGGGTAAGTCGTATAATGAACTACTGTTTATTAGTATATATAGTAGAATAAACATTCAATTATACCAAATAAACAAATGAAATGAAAATAAGAAATTATGTAGGGCAATTAACGAAATAACGAACAAAATGAAAAGAAAGTAAAGTATAAAATTTTAAAAAAGGCTTTGAGAAGTAAAACCCTTGAATTAATAAATAAGTTAACATTTAATGCAAATTGAAATTAGTGAAAATGGTAACGAAGTGGCTGACGTATTCTAAAAGTGCAAAAGTCCAGCAAAGCCACTAGTGATCATATCAGCAGAATGGGCAACATTGTGTCCCGATATGTCTATTTACACCTACATCGGGGAAAATTCGAAATATTTTGATTACTTAATAAACTAATTAGTTGCTAAATTAATAGGTTGTGAGCCAATATTTTAAGTACAAAGCATGGAGAGAAATATTAAAAAAAAAACAAAAATAGGAGAAACGAAAAAAGAACAGTAACAGAGAATTGCAGAATGATGTATTATTGGCTAAAAATGTTTATTGAAAATTATAAATATTGATTTGAAACGAGCTTGCAGAGCCAAATATTGGAACAAAACCAAGAAAAAAGGTAAATATAGGTGGTTTATATCTATGAAACAAATCTACACTAATATCATAACTTAAGAACTTTTGAGTTTATTAGCTCGTATGTTTGTAGGAACTAATCTCAGAAACTTTTAAACCGATTTCACCAAATGAATCATACTTATGGTGAATGCAATAAAAAATTATAATTAAAAAAATTATATTTTTTAGGATAAAAACGTACACAGCCACAAAAAAATTATGTACATCAAAAATACTTCTAATCGTTAATACAACTAAACAAAAGTTTAAATTAAAATAATAGTTTTCACAATTCAAGGATTGTGAAAACTAGAAAATCAGGTGCTGGTCACGGTTTAGGAATGCCCCACGAAAAGGTAAGTGATAGGATGGTACTGCCGAAACATATGCTGGAAAGGACTCTGTTATCGTCTTTTTAGAATGTAATGAATTCCGATAGAATATAAAACATTTTACTAAAACTAATGCCATTATAAAACATTTCATTAAAATATGATTTTATAAAATTAGCTTTAACGATTTAAGTGAAGAGGGTAGAAGTGAGCCGGATGCATTTTAGGTAACTTTTAAAATGTTATGGATACATGAAAATAATGTATGAAGACAACATGAAATTCACGAAAAAATTCAACAGTACATATTGCAAGTTATAACATGTCGTGTTCTGTTTTTATAGCTAAATTGGATCACAAAATTAATGTTTAGTTAAAAAACTAAACCTTTATAGCAAAATTCAAAGTGGTATAAAATATTAATTATATTTATTGTCCCATTTTTGTCCAAGTAAACCTCGGATCATCTCTGTGACAAAAAAATACTGAAAGAATAAATTGAATTTAAATATAGCGAATATTAAAATAATGCCGAATAGCACCATAATATATAAACTATTGTAATTAAACGTAATATTAATATTTATAGTGTCCCATGGCAAAATTGCCAAAATGGAACTAAAGGAAAGTCCGTCAGTGTCCGCCCGCCCGCATGTCACAGGTGATTTTCTCGGAAACGATTAGAAGTAAAAATTTGAAATTTATCACAAATATAGTGTATGGTGGCCTAATTATAAATGTGAAGTGTGAAAGTTTAAATTTTGATTCGAGAGGGTTAATTTTAGGGGATAAGGGGGGAAAAAAAAATTCAAAGGTGTTATTGTCTAAGGTGACAATTGAAAGGTTATTAAAGCACAAATTCAACAATACATACGATGCATTTTTTACGAATTAGTTTAATTTTTTTGGAAAAAACGTTGCCATCCTTATCACTGAAAAGATCGCTCAGAAATATCTGAAAATTATCATGAAATTGAGAATTAATATAGATTGAACCAAAGTTATAAGGACTGAAAAATTCTAGCGCGTTTAATTGTTAAAAGCAATTTAATTGTTTATTTCCTTATGACTGCTGAACCATCGGTTTAGAGGAAAAGTTTTTCGACAGAAAATTTTTCTCACAATCTAAAGAACAAATTTTGTTCTTCCATATTTTAATATTTCACATTTGGTTCAGTCGAAACATTCCCCGCAAAATACCGCGCATGCGCGATGTGATACGGCATTGGTAACGTCGATGGAATAGCGTTCAAAGTCGAGAGCAGCGCTGCCCACAGCCGGAGTGTATTACTATTAATAATTTAAGTGGGAAGCTAACGACACTACTACTAACATGTGGAGGAGTTGCTTGCACTTGCCCGATTTTTTTATTTGAACACAACTAAAATTTATTTGCGCTCTACTTAAAGCGCAACTCAAATTTCAGGATAAATATAGTAACAATATTTAGACAAATTGTATTTCATTGCACATGCAAAACCTTATGACAAATCAAGTAACTTTCATATTTTATACTATGAGCTGTTTTTGCTACTAATCATCGACGCACTTGAAAAGAAAATCCAAAAATTCAAGATCATTTTCATACGAGTATATTTTTATCATCGTATGCTATAGTGATAATCTAGAGCGAAGTATGCTGATATTTTTGTTTTTTTTGCTGTTTGGATATTTTTCTACGCTGCAAAAGCTACGGCGTAGAAAAATATCCAAATATATAAAAGTACAAATGGAGTAATGTAATTTATCACAAGCGACAACTTAAATAACAATAAGCGAAGAAATTCATTTAAAAATTCATTGCAGAAGAATTTGTGACGTCTACCGCGAGTGACAATTTATCATTCCGTCCCATTTCAGCTTTACTTACAATGGAGACATCAAATGTACGAGCAAAGTCGTCACAAACCGTTAACTGAATATTTTTAACAAAACATCCCTGCACCGTTAAGTTTAGCCATTATACGTGGGTTATTCTATCCATTTATTTATTACTTTTTTTACTGAACATATCTCCATATTCATTGATAAATACTCTTAATCGCACAAATATCTAAGAAAATGTATTTTCACTGATCCTTTACAGTAACTGCAAGCGAATAGAAATGTTAAAATGAAAAATATATTAGTTACAACATAATGTATTAAATAATAGCATATTTGATTTAAATAAAATTAATCTAACTTAGTTCATTTTAAATTATCTGAAAGTGGATTCCAGATCTCTCTGGGGTGTATAAAATACAGTACGGACTTTGGTTATAATAGTTTAAAATCGAGCTCAATAGGATATGACGTCATCTGGCTTAAACTAAATATATTTCTAAAACGTTACGTTAGCACGAGAAGAAAATTGTATTTCCAATATATAACTGTTACTGCTAAATTTAGATACTTTTCCTCGACCTTATCAAATCACTGGAGAAATTTCTACAAATCTATTAATCAAAGCCAAATTAAACATTGAGTATTATTATTGTTATTTTCTATTGAATATTAGAATTAGTTTTGTATTAAATATCAATATTCAGATCGAATTTTAATATTTCGTAAATCCACCTAATTTAAAAGATTATAACAATTCGGTTTACAAGATACATACATATTTTTTAAAGTTATGAAACTTACTCAAATGTGCAAAACACACAGACAAACAAAAAATAAATAAGAAATCATTCCAGCAATATGTCTTTAACAAATGTTCTATAAGTAAACCTGGAAGTGTGTTTCTTACGAATTTATTTTGGTTGATCATTTTAAGAATTCTTTTATTATATAATTTGTGAGTGTGTTTCGATAGAAACTAGCACTGAAGTACTTGCCTACTGGCATATAATAGGTAGTAAAGTCACAGACACCGGTACAAATTAATTATCCCTACAAATGTCAAAAGTACGACCCGTAACGAGTAATCGATCGGGATATTTGTGGCGGAATTTCACAGTCCAGCGACGGTCCTCACCGATGATAATTTATCACTCACTTGTGGCCCATTCATCTTAATGTTAGAAATCTCTAATGCGGTTCCGAAATTATTTGCGAAATTCATCAAGAAAATATCGTTAACTTTTTACTTCGATATGAACATTGTAACGGTTTCGTAAGTAGACGATAATTAGATTACTAAGGGATACCAATGTAGAAGAAGGAAAAGTAGCGCAAGAGATAATCCCTGCGTTTGGAGATAGTCGGAGAGGTACATATTATAAAAGACTAACAAGAAAATAAAAAAGAAAGCAGGAAAAAATAATATAAATGTTATTCCTCCCATGTAGAAAATGAACTTTGGAAACAAAGGAAAATTTATTTGGCTTAGGCTTCCTTTATCAAAATGATATTAATAATTTCTGAAAAAAGCTTTTTGTTTCAGCTAGTAACCACATACAGAGAAAGAAAAACCTGGCTTATAAAGAAAACTGTAAAAGCAACTTTTAGGAAAAAGTAATCTATCTAAATCTAAATAACTTTGAAAAAAATTCAATGTTACTGAATTATCATAGTTATTATGAAAAAACAATATTATTAAAGTGTATTTTTCAAATTAAGTGTTACTTGAGTAGCGTAATAGGTTTAAAGTAATTTTGTTGTTAGACTTACGGACGAAATTTGAAACGAATATTCAAATTATCAATAAGTTTAGTTAAGTTTCTGTCGCATTTTGATTCTAATGTTCATTGAAGATTTAGGTTAGCAGCATCCGAACTTACCTCTCAATACGTACTTCGTATCTATGATGTCGATTTGCTTCTTAAATTCTTCAAATTTTATTTTAACGACAAACTTTCATTCAACTTTCGACGTATCTAAATTCATTCCTAAATTATTATTTGATGTCAATAACCAATCTCTGCAAATCCTTTGAACCGAAAAAAAGGAAAGATTCTTTGAGACTTAATTTACATATTTTTCAAGAATATTTGAATTTCACATTTTATTGACAGTACAAATCTGAGTTTAAAAAAAAAAAACTTTAATACACAGCTCACGATCTTTCCGATCTTCATCGGCTAGCTACGTGTCCATAGTAATAAATAATATAGCGGTTAGTACATTAACTAGTATTATCAATAAGATTATTTATTCCATTTCATACATGTATAATAGTATAGTAATTAACCTCAAATTTATTTCTTTTCTGTAAATAGTAATCATAAGTACATTCTAGAAGTAAATCTAATGTCACGTAGTATCATTTATGACGTTAAATTTATTTAACTTATTATTAGACATGTTGAAATATTTTAATACACTGTAACACGTTCTCTTCTCTCTCATAGGCTTCACAGTGATACCTTCTTGACACTTTTTTGTTTCTGCTGATACTATTCGCAAAGTTGAAACTATATTCTTTTACAGTTTGGTTTCCGAGTCCACAACTGACATTCGATTGAGCTTCGTGGAGTACATAGAAAAATTTATCACTGACTATAATATAGTATTGAATATATTTGGCGTAATCTTGTAGAAATTCATTAATCACAATTAAATGAAACTACGTGATGTAGTATTATTTCTACTTTCTTTCATTTTTTTACCACGATCTAAGTATCGTTGTATTACAACATCTTCAGGTGGGATATTAGCAAAGATCTTTGCTAGTTTCATTTAATTATGTATAATATAGTACTAATTGTAATATGTCACTAACTGTAATATACTAGACAAAATTGTTGCCCGGTACTTCCCGGGGGATATTAATTTAGGTTTTTGTATCACTGTTTTGGCTTAGTTATGTTTCAACAAGCTAAAACCTAGTTGTGATTGCTTTCCAGCGACTTTCGTTATATTCATTTTCCTAGCAACTCTTTATGCTTACCATCAATATACACACGGTTTTCAGTATTACCCGATTCCCTTTTAATTTGTAATTTTGAGTAAAGCCGCTATTTCATGCGTGAAACTGGCTAATCAAACGACATCATGCGTTCACGCACTGTGATACTTAGCGTGATAATAACTAACCCTTTCATATACGAACAAAACTCAAGCTAAGGGTCGCAGTATACATTTATAAACATATAAAAGTTTAAGGGTATATTGTGTTTCTAGTAAAATATTTTGAAACACTAAAGTTGTTTTGTCACAAAAATATATTCCCTAATATGTTTTTCAATTTCTCAAAATTATCGTGGTTCATTTCTCATAACTTTTTTTCATATTTTACGTTTAGCTCTCTTTGGAATTGTTTATTTTCATAAGGAAAACCCAGATCTCCATAATTTCTCCTGAAAAGTTAATGTATCCATCTGTAAATCTCATGAGATAAATAGTCACTAACGTCAGCTTCAATGGAAATTTTTGAATGCTTTTATCGCTATCACATCAGTATATCAATCTTGAATTTTAACCCGATAGCTATCAGATAAACTATATGACCAGTGATAATTTATTATTTACTTTTTATCGAGGTATTTCACAGAATGAGTTTGAAAGGTTAGGTTTATTGCAATAGCATATTATAAAACTGACTTCAAATTAAAGTTTATGCAATATTAAGGTTTAATAAGAAGATTGACTGTAAATCTAAGCATTCAATGCTTAGATTTACAGTTACTCTTCTTATTAAACTTTATTAGTGTCACGCTCACTTCTGTTGTCCAAAAAGAAATTAGAAATAAATTAAGAAATTAGTTGTTCAAAAAGAAATTAGAATAAAGAATTATAAAATTTATATTCATTGAACCAAAACCATTAAAGTCTTCCAAAGAGCAGAATAATTCATATATTGTACATCGGTGGTCACTTAAGAAACATAAGGTTTTTACATTTATTATAAATTAAAATTATTAAATTTTCTATTTATTGTAACATCCCCTAATCGTTAGTAACATGAGATTTCTTTCTGTGCCCCCATAAATAATTGGCAGCTAATTTTTTTGTAGTTGTACTAAATGTTGTAAGAGGAATTATATATATATATATATATATATATATATATATATATATATATATATATATATATATATTTATCATCTCCTAATAAAACTATTAATCTCATAAAAAAATCGAATAGTATTGGGCCGGAAACACATAATAAAGAGCCAAAAACGTTTGGATAAAAATTGGAATACCATTTATACTATCTGTAACCCTAGATATGTAGTTCTAAATCTCAAATTGGTCATTACAGAAGCCCATTCCTTCTATAATGACCGATTGAAGTTTTTGGTCGATTTCGCTCTGAAGAAGTAGAAGTTATCTTATAATAGATTGTTTTAAATCTCTGATATAACTTGTATTTTAAAAGTAATAACACAATATGCTAGCATATTCGTTCCAAGTTTGCACGAGAAAAATGGACCACTTTCCTTCAATTACTTTTATTATTTATTAATTATAATTTACGGTTTATATAAATGACCAGTTTGTGATGATTACTTACAAACATCTTGGAAATATTTAATAAATTTAATGGCGGTGTACAAAAAAAGTGGTCACTTAAGAATCGTGAAATTTTTAAGTATACTGTACAATAAAATTATAAGGTGTAATTAGCGATATACATTGTTAATTTGTTTCAAATTTTCATATCGTTAATAATATTTTCATAAATTATATTAATGCAGCTATAACTATTTATAAGTTTAACTCAAATATGTTTTCCGATCACTTCGACTTTCTTTACTTAAATCATTGGTACTCATTAGGCACACGTTCCATAAATATATCATACACTTATTATCCCTCTATATACCATATATCATATGATGGTGCAGTATATATATGGAATATAGAATATGGAGTAAGCAATCGAGATTCATTTTAATAGTATTAACAGCTTTGTATTTCACCGCAAAAAGCTAACAAAACATGATTTTAATAAAATTAGTTATAAAACAATATCTTAAGGAATTAGTAACAATAATATATTACTACGAAACTCTATTAAAAACTGAACTATATTACGAAATCGGATACCGCTTTCATTCCGTACAAACGTGTTGCATAATTTTCCCACGAGATATCGGAAGTTTTCCAATTCAAACAGCAAAATGTCTTTACTTTAAAATACTGTTTGCCGATACATTCTCGGAAGCAAACTAAAACGCCTTCAAAATATGGGCATCCCTTACAAGTTTGACCTCAAAAAGGTCAACCACATTTCCGTGGTATGTCTCAGCTCAACTAAATATTCGTGCTGACGTAACCTTCATGCCGTCTCGTTTCTCGAAAACATTTTAAATAATTCACCTAATTATTCAATTCTAAAAGCAATGTTGAATCTAATATATTTGTTTTTATAAAATTCCTTTTTTCACTTAAATAAGCCTGATATTTCTATCTTTGCATAATTTTAATTGTACTTTAGCCATGTTTCACATACTAATTTATTAAGTAAGTTTTCGTTTTCGTATACCAATTTATTAGACAAGTTTTGTTTATATTTCAAAGTTCAGAATACATCGTTTGATTTATGTTATAATATATTTAATGCGAGTAATTTCTCTGCTCCAAGCAATAAGAAAGTAGTGCTGTATATTCCGTTTCCAAATCTTCTAACTTTCTCCTGCTTGGTTGCACCCAGGACGCTGCTTTAGAGTTTTGTAGATAATGATGATATTGTAGTTACTAGTATGTAATAATTATTAAAAATATTAAAAATAAAATAAATGTCGTTATTTAATATAGAATTATTAAACAACACATTTAGGATAGTTATTCATAAAATTAGTGTTCCATATAATTTCAATAGTTACTCCAATATTGTGCATCATGTGCCTGTATATATATAAAACATCGATTTTAGTTTATTTATTTATATATATTATAATTATATATTATTATATGCATTAGATTATATAAACGTACACTCTGACATAAGTCAATTTATCCGTTATACCTCACGCTAATATTTATAACTAGGTCAAGAAATCCTCAAGATAATATCAAATAGACAAAATTAATAATTAAATTGTTAACTTATGAATAAAAAACATAGTAAAGATAACTTGAAAAAAAATTCTTTAACATTGTGGAGAATTTTGAGAGTTATTATAAATAAAAGAAAATAAAATAATATAAATAATAAATTTAGAAAAATAAATTTAGATATAGAATAATAAATTTTCCCCAAATAATAAATTTTCACCGCTTTTCAGGTTTCCGTAGCCAAACTAGGAAACTTTATATTTTCGCTAAGGCCGTCTTTATGTCCCATCCGTTTTACACTAAGACTATTAAAGCTATATAGCTGATATTTATCATGCTTGTACATATTTATGAAATTATATTTAGAAAAAAATTTAGGGTAAGGAACTTTCCGTGCCCTACATCTAAAGTGAAAGTGGATATTTTTCATTCGCATACCCTATTTTGTAAAGTATCATTGAGTAGGTCTCTTAAAAATATTAAGGTTATGTTACGAATATTTCTTTTCATTATACAGCATTTGATTGTGAACTGTTTTGTTTATGGTCAATAGTGTTACCAGTGGCAAAGTGGAATTTAGGCTTCTTTAAATAAGAAGGTAATGCCTATAATTAATGTTTGGTCACCAACAAACTTTAGATTAACGATAATCATAGTATTGAGTCTCTCAAACCGACAAACTTTCTACCCGTCATGAGCAAATATCACTTGATTATGTTTATTTAAATGGCTGCACCACTATAATTTTCTTGAAAGAATATATTTCTCAGTTGGCAGAGAAATTATCTGTCAATTAGCAGAATGTATGAAATCCAAGTGAGGTTGATACTTGAGATAATTAGCTAGAATTTAGTCATGTGGCTCAATAAGTATCAAATTTTCGATAATTTGTCATATCTCTAAGATGTCTCAATATTATACTAATGATTATCCTGTGACAAATTTAATCACAATATCAATTATAGAAATTTCTCATCCAACTGAAATGCGAACCGTATGTAGATACCGTGTGCTTTATACCAAGGTACGACAACAGCTATAATCAACTAAATAATTCTGAAACTTGATTCTTAATTACCAGGCAACACCATTTTCAACTCAATTATAAATTGATTAATGGGGATTGATTAAAAAATGAGAACCTACCATACGTCTGTACGTCTGTACGTAAGGCCGTACGTGTATGTACACATAATTAATCATTAGGTACAGACGTTTCAAGTACGACTGGAAAAAATTCATTTACATTACCTAGCTACTCGATGGTAATTAAATAAATGTTTAGTATATCCATATATATTAGTAGATGGCGCTACGCGTATTTTAAATCGCGTAATATAATTTTCCGCCCGGACACAAATTGGCGAAATGGACACAGAGAAATAAGGAGTGGTGAGGGATGGCAGATTCTTAAGTAAGTAATCTAAATGCGGGTAGATCCACGAGTGTCAGACGTCATTGTTGGTCATCTTCCACACATAAAATTTTTCGATGTTACATGAATTCATTATAAACTTATTTTGCTTCCTTAATTTTTTTAAAGTATGAATCTGTTGTCAATATTTGTAATTTCATTATTATTTACTTTATTGTCTATATATACATATATATATATATATATATATATATACATATATATATATATATATATATATATATATATACATATATATATATATATATATATATATATATATATATATATATATAATAAAACTGTAGAATTAACCTGTCTGTGTATTCAAAGTATTTACTAAATAAAGAGAAGAAGAAATAGAAGACAGAAATTTTATTTTTAAATTTTTATTCTTTTTGTGTATTTATTTGCGAACGTTAAGTTAATTTTTATAATTATTTTAATAAATTCATGCTATTATTATATAATTCAAGAAGAAAAAATAGGTAACACAAGAATACCGAAAGTTAAAAGGTTGTAAAAGAAAATCCAAAAAATTCCAATAGTATATCTCTAATATAAAATGAAAGGATACATAATCTTCAAAAGATAGCCCATGTGAAGCACATTTAATCATACAAATATTTTTGGTTTATTTATAACCAACATATGAGCAAACACGCTACAAACAAGTTATAAACAAACCTCGAAAACATCTCCCCCAATTTTTACACTTATGCCATGAAAAGACCATATAAAAATGTATTTATTAAATATGTGGTACAACACATACTAATAAATACATTTTTTTATATGGTTAAGAAATAGTAACACAAAAAATATTGTATTTCTCTATTTATTATTGTAAAATTGGTACAGCCAAATTATGTCTACATTTTTAATTTTCAGTTCAAAACAATTATGTTTTCCGTATATTAAAAAATAACAATGAGACCCTCATAGATAGACTTTATTATTAATTTATCATAATGTCATATATTTATCATAATAACTTGATTTATGTATCGTTGCTGGCTATATGGAAATGATATTTAGATTAAAAACAGATCTTGCTAAGGTCAATAGTGTTACCATAATTAATTTGTTATTCATATTACAATTCCATAACTAATTTGTTATTCATATTACATTCAAGGAATATCATTATTATGTTAACGTTATTATGTCGCAAAAAATAGTATCAAGCGGCAGCCCAGAGGTAGAGAATATCAAGACTTATCTGAAATACCCTTCTGTATTTTAGCGATTTTTGATAGTAATAAAGTTATCACTTTTTTTTTGTTTACTAAACTCATAACTTGATAACGAAACGTTTCATTGTGACATGAGTAATCATGATAACTTAATTTTTTTACAAAATTAGTTAACTGTGGTGTTTCAAATATCCCGTTTTTCTGTTTTTTGCCGGCAGTAAAAAGTTTGGCGCCATGCATAATTAAGCCGGTTATCCTACTAAGTGATAAAAAAATCAAGTTTTTATCTCAATTATTTACGCCACAAAGAAACATTTCGTCTTTAATTTATGAGTTTGGTTAAAAATACAAGAAAATGTATAACTCAGAAACTACTAAAATCCCTGAGCAAACATAAGGATGTTCCAGAGAGACCTTGCGATTGTTTTTCTCTTTGCTTCTATTTGACACAATTTCTTAGGAAACCCTGTAATTAGCCAACAACCTGTACTTGCATACAGGCTGTGGACTAATTGGCAGAGAAAGATTTTTTTTCAGATTCTTCTCAACACTATAAGGTGAAATTAATATGTAACATTTTTTGATTTACACCTTTATTGGGAAACAATTATTTACTTTTCGACAAACAAATTTATTTTTTTTTTCAAATTTGTTTAATCATATCGACTTAAAAAAAAAATACGCTGAACCGTCTTTTCTTTGAAAAGACATTCATATCGCTCAATGTTCAAAACCATATAATAGGTTCGCTGCAGCGCATCTAATATCACATAAAATCCAACATACTAGCAGGATCAAGCGCCTAAGTCTTGCGTTAACGTTGAGGTATCTCGAGAGCAGGATGAAATACGAAAAATATTATTACATTTGTAACAATATTGTTATGTTTGCAATTATGTTTTAATATAAAGTAGTAAGTAACGTAAAAATGTACATTTTTTTTTTATGTTTTATTCTATTTGACGTAGTTTGCACCTACACTCAATAAATCCATTGAAGAAAAAGTAAATCAGTTTCAAAATTTCCAACACGCATAGATACATACGGAAAAAATATTTTCTGTATGTACCTATGTCAAGTCCATCTATATATAATCTAATATTAATAAGTTCCATAAATTAAACAAACAAAATAGTAAACTTCAAGACGAGTAAGAAAAGTTACTAATTAATTATTATCACATTAATTACAGATTTTAACCACAATGGTCTTGCAGTGACATTAAACGGTTTACTACGCAGACGCAGAGCATATACGCAGAGCATATATGCCACGTACACTCGTTTCAACCGATTATTGCAACCTTGTTTGTTATAATGACATGCCTTTAAAGATTACAATCCCGTCTAATGAAACTTCAGCTCTCAAGATTATTGACACAGTATGCCAATAAGCCGACAGCGGCCGTGAGTGACGTATCTTAGGGCAATTACATTAGAGCTAAATACGAGAAGCGGAAACTCAAACGAACGTCTAATATTAATATTAATTAATTCACTTGGAGGCGCTAAATATAAAATAAAGTATAACTGTGTTAATTATTATTAATTACACGTACTTGCACATTACTTGCTGAATAATGAATTTTCTCCATTATTTTAATATATCTTTAGGAGTAAATCGTATAATATCGAACTCCAAATTACGTGATTAAATGTTGAAGAAATTTGTTTTGTAATTACTTCTTGAAACAGTTTCTTAAAGCTCTGTACGACTTTACAAAAGCTTTTCGGATACAAGTTCCACTTCATATAAACAGGACTGCAATTTTCCAATTTCGAAAGTAGTTCACCGTTTTATTTATCATTTATTTGTACTTAACTTATCCATGAATATTTGAAAGTTTACTTACTTGTGTACCGTCTCTTTTCTGAAATTTAATCTGAATCTAATAAATAGGGGCACCTATTTACTAAATTAACAACTAACTCAATCCTCAACCGATCACTTCTTTTTCCGCGAGTTCTGAAATAATGTAAAATATAATTAAATACCTCTGCTTGGATGTTTAAAGAGGACGTCATTCGATCTTTTGTTCAGTTAGGCAAGTTCAGTTAGTATCGGGGAGTAAAGATTTTCAGGCAGTAACAAATAAAATGTGGAAATTTCAAACTCTATAAAGCAAATAAAGTAACACGCAATATATGTACAACGATTGGTAATATTATATTCTCTCAGGATCTCATAATGTAACAGGGAAAACAACTTCATGTTTTGAGGAGGAAGGATATATTCGGCTGCTACACGAACTAGCACTGATCAACTGAAATGAAGAGTTTTTAGTTGGCAACATAATAGATTCAACGTTGTATCATAATAAATATACGACGAATTTAAAAAATATATATATTAAATAGTAAAATATATAGCAGTCCGAATGCTACAAATACAAATCCAAAAGGTTTCAAATCTCATTTTTGGTTTTGATAGATAATTTGTGCAATTCACCACGTATGAGAAGACCATCCATTTAAACATAATAAAGGACACATAAAAGCACGCCGTACCCGTAAACTTTAGTCCAAATTAAGTTACTTGACATAAAAGGAAATCCGGTTCGAAAAGTGCATTAGACAAAAAGGTATTAAGATCCTCTTGACGGTACGAAGAGAAAATAATTGCAGTATAAGAGGATAGCAAGAGTTCGTAAAATCTCATCCCAATTGATGAAGGTTGACGTTTTGCCGGAAAATCTCGCGCGTATCAATTTACGAAATGGTTGACTTAGCCGTTTCGTAATTAGAACTCTTTCGACATATTTAACTATTTGCTGAGTGCAGATTAGTTCGAGTGAGAAATAACTGGAATAAATGGCTTCTTCGAGCGTTACTCGATACCTACCTTTGCGCTTTTTGTAACTTTGCTTGCATATTTATGTTTTAAAAATAAAACTCGAAGAAGCAGCTTGATTTTTTTTAAATGATCTGGTGCTATAAAAGTGTCTATGTAGAGAGTTTTGGCGATAAAGTATAATAATAAATAGTAGTGTAATTTTCCTAATATTGAGATATATTTCTAAATTATAAAGTTCTTACGTAAGAAAATAATTACAGGTGAATTAATGTAATATTAGGATAATGTAATGTTATATATTTCAGAAAATTTGAATTTTATTCACTTCTGTAACTATCGACACGCGACCAAATTAAAAATTAAACTGACTTCAAATAACCACAGAATAAGAAGCGCACTAAAAATAATAAAATAATGAAAACACAAGTACCCAGTTGGAACATGTGCGGTACAACATCATTTTCGAACATAAATAAATTTGCAAATTACTAACACCACTAAAGATTTTTGGAATCGGTGCCATATCGACGCTCCTCTGCTTTCTCAAATATATGTGCACTCACATAAACAGATGAGAACTTTATTTAACGTAGCGCCGACTCCAAAAATCTTTAGCAGTAACAAGTATTTTGCAAAATTGATTTGTGTTCGGAAACGATGTTTTGTCACGAGAATATTAACTGAGTATTCATATTTTTATTATTATTTACTTTTCAGTGCCCTCCACATTCGGTGTTTATTTGAAATAGATTATGTTTTTTTTGTAAAAATGTTTTATTCTTTCGTTTTTAATACCTGTGGTATATTACTAAGAATATCACAAACTTATGATAAATTAAAAAAAAATATCTCATTTATTAAAATCGGAATAGACGATTACAGCATTTATTGAACCTAAATATATTCATATATATCTATATACATACATGCATATCTAGACACGGACATATAATTCGCCTTCAATCTTTTGACTTCACCGTAATCAGAGCTTCATACCTTTATATGTCTTTATATATACCTGTATACACTTACTTGCCTATCTATCTACTTATTTTATTCAATTCATATGTTTATATATACCTGTATACTTACTTATTTATAAACCTATTAACTAATACCTTAGTCGTTTCATACCTTTATATGTATCTGTATATACTTATCTACCTATTTACTTTGTTATTTTCTTGTTTAAATCAACGCAAATAAAACGATCACATCTCATCAGTGAAAAGTTCCTTTTTACCACCTCCCGGTTCCACCATCGCAACCTGATTTTAATAAAGAACAGATTAATGCCGCCCTTAGCCATGTCAAAACTTTATAGAGTTAATTGCTTACTAAATTTTCATTAGATTTTCACTACTCAAACTCTATAATGTCACCAATATTATACATGGTTGAAGAATTCTATAAATACACCTTTAATTTCCATTGTCAAATTCTAATAAATTATTTTTATTGTACTACACTGATGCCATTCAAATAATAAAGAATCATACAAATTGATTGATTAATGACAGACATTTGAGTTAAAATACACAAAACAAGCCGTACTAATGCAGCATCAGGATAAGAAAGTGCTTTGACTCACCATACTATTTTAAAAACCGTAGATCTTTAAATCTCACAGCCGAGGCATCCAGTATCTCTGAATCATCAGGAGTGTTGAGTTGGAATTCAAAGTTCAATGAGAGAGTCTCTGCTTAAAACCCAAAATACTAACGTAAAAACAGCAGATCCTCATGTCTCACGTTTTAAGCAAATAATATATAAGCCCCACAGCATCAAGATCGAGAAGGAGTTGGAACTTCGAGTTTAGTAGCAAAATCTCTAGTTGAGACACACAATACTAATTTAAAAACAGCAGATCCTAAAGTTTACGGTTTAGGCACGCAGTATTCCTTTAGTATTGGAAACCGGATTTCAATGACAGAGTCGCTGCTTGATACCCATAATACTATTTTAAAAACAGCATATTCTCAAGTTTCACAGCTTAGGCAGGAAATACCCCCGCAACATCAGGACTGAGGAGTTGGAACCCGAAGTTCTATTATAGAGCTTGTGCTTGAGACTAATAAAACTAATTTAAAAACAGCAGATTTTCAAGTTTTTTAGGTTTAGTCAGGCTATACACTTGCTGCATCAAGATTTATGGATCAAAGGTTCAGATTATATTGAAAGTACATATACGGTACTTACCTACCTATTTATCCTATTAATTTCTTACTATGTCAAGACAAGTTAAACAAGTCTAAACTCGATGAGTTTACTGCTCATCACTAAAGAGTTCCGCCACATTCCCACTCCATCATTGTAGCTTAATCTTGCTGAAGATCAAATTTAAGCCATCCTTATCATGTTTTATTAGATTATCATTAGACCTACATTATCAAAACTCAATGAAGGCACCTACGCTGTTCAATATTGAGGAATTGGATGATACATCTTCAATTTCCAATGTCAGATTCTAACCAAATTTTCTTGGAAACATACGGGTAGTATGCCCTTCCAAATAAAGAAGTTATAAGAAAACATACATAAAAAAACATGCATAAAAAATTAAGAACCTCTGCCTTTTTTGCAGTCGGTTAAAAACATATCCCAATAAAGAAAAAAAAGCCGCCAAGGACGGGTGAACCTCGCATTGCGAGGGTTTCTACAGATTTAGATGCTTAAAACTATTTAAGGGTACATAGCATTTCTAGTTAAACTATTTACAAATATAATTTTTTTATTTTTCACAACGTTAATATATTTGCAGCTACATATTTCACAGGCGTAAAAACAAATTAATATTTAATAAAGAATTAGAAATCATTGATTTTCGAATTTTTCCCTTTACTTCTGCTATATCTTCCGTTGCGCCAACTTCTTGTATTGTAGCTCAATCGGAAGTATCCTATATGTTTTGATGATCAATGAATAAGACTATTGTATGAATAAAAAAATACGTTTATGTATATATATATACATATATATATATATATATATATATATATATATATATATATATACACACATACTTGAACAAAAAAACTTGACATTTACACAAAATATAAGACTATATGCCTCGGTATTCGATATAACTTTCAACTTGATACCTAGTCATTTATGAAAAAGTCTTTAACAAACAGACCGATGGACGGATGGCAAAGTTATGCTATAAGTGTTCCCTTTTTTTCACTTTAAAGGACGACATCCTAAAAATTTATAAATCGAGTCAATCAATTTTGATAATTAAGAAGTTAAAAAATAAATTACAAGCATTCTGCTAAGCAAATCAAACTAATGTATGATTGAAACTTAGGTAGTTTCATTATCGGTCTTGTATCAAGTGAGTACGTGTATAATTTGTTATTTCACTTAATTCGGAAAATATTCAGAAAAGTTCTATATAGCAAATTCTAGACACCGCCGCGGTCAACCATACCAATTTATACCAAATGACGCGAGAGATACAATTTAAAAAGTGAATGTACAATTCGAATATATTAAACCGCTCCATTTTGGTCGTGGGTTAAAACTATTTAGACTACAAAAATTAATCATCAGGAAAGAACTAACAAATAATGTGGATGGTCGCTTTTGCCACTAAATGTTGCATGTACTCGTGTATAGTCAAACATGTATATCTAATTTTGGGACGTCTTTTAGCTAAGAAATCGACAATTGTTTAAGCTGCTACTGAATGTTTTCTCCGTAACAAATTCATTGCGTTAAAAGCATTGTTATATACGAAAACAGCTAAGGTGGTTCACCAAGGCGTATCGGCGAACAAGTTATTTAAAATAAATACAGTTTACCATTTTCATTGTGGAAAGTTTTCAAAACTCGTAAGGAAATTATGTAACGCTTGTTTGGCGAGGGAAAATGGAAATTTTCTTGCTTTTGACAAGCTTATAGGTTCCTACGGATGTTTAACATTCATAACATTAAACATAAATTTAACAAGCATATTCTAACTTTATTGTGTATAAAAAATCAATGAACTTCTAAAATATGAATGGTTGTCAAGTTAATTTCGCGTTTTTATTTAAGATAGGGTGTAAACGAATTTTGGTTATATAAATTCATTGCCATTGCTCATGTACTATACTCCCGTTTATGTATTTAGAAATAACTTATACAAGAAGTGTGTACATATATTAAAGTATATAAATTATATATATATTTTATATCTAATATAATAAAGATTTGTCGGTATGTGTTAGAATAAAATATCCTAGTCGAACGTGAAGACATTTCATATGATTGTACATATAAAAAAGATATATTTTGTAATTTTAATATTTTAAAAAAAATTTAAAAAAACACTTAGTTGAAATTATTTTACTGAACACATTAGAATTTAAGAAAACGAATATTACAAATTTATGAATAGCTTATTTTCGATCGCTTAATTAAAAATGGAATTAAAATATGGAAGAAAAAAATATAGTGAATTATTTACCAGCAGCAGAAACATGTATTTCCACATAAAAGTGTATATCGATTTTCATCAGTCCTTAATTTTTAATTCTTTTACATTTATACAACTTTAATAAACTTTTAGGAAATATGAATAGAATGAATTGTTTAATGAATCCAATTCAAAATCAAAGAACTTAAAAAAGAATGAAAGACAAAAGTAGCTGCGTAAGAAGCTTTTTTAGATATTTTATTGGCAGAATAATGTTCAACAAATATCTGATGAAATATAAGACAAAAAAGAGAGAAAAATGCGAAGAAACTCTACTTCCATTTTGTATCAGATTTAGAATTCATAAAAAGAAAATAACCAACTAGACTTGATAACACGATAAAGGACCATGTAATAAACAATTTATCTATATCAATTTCAATACCTTGTAAGAACATTGGACTTTTAATACGTAAATCAGTTTTTCATTATATATATATATATATATATATATATATATATATAGGACAATGGATAAGAGTGTATTACTCTCTTAAGCAAAGAAAATGTCAATCCAATGATCCTCATTCAGAACGAACCCCTACATTAAATTTAAAAAAATCAATAAGTCTTGTTGACACAGGTCTCAAGTTAATTTGGTATTATCTGACAAAGCTTCTCTTTCTTATACACAGCAAATAAACGTTATAAATTTCAAAAATATTATGTAACTACCTCACGAGCTAATACGATTGAATTGAAACGGCGAGGTAATTTTTTGTCAATTTCATATTTTAAACATAAGAAGTTCTTCATTGGTCAAGTTCCCATAGCGACAAATTAATATTACAGTGAGCGCATAAAGCTCTTTTTATATATTTTTTTACCTGATTATGTACCTACTTTGTGAATTATTTACTTCTAACTACACAAACAGAAATAAAACATAGGTTATAATAATAAAGAATTATTTGTATCCACGAAGACTCGATACCAACCAAAACTTAATTTTCAATAATAAACTAGATTGAATTCTGCAATCATTACATATATCTGAACGTAAACGTAAACAGATATATACTAAAAGTATAAACGTTAAATATGCGTAAGTACTAAAAAGCTCATCAAAACAATACCAAGAAATCTTCCATTTTCACTCATCAAACAAGCGTTACATAATTTCTTTACGAGCTGTGAAAAGTTTTCTGAACCAGACGGGGGAGTATATTTACTTTAGAAACTTGTTCGCCGATATGTCGTTGCAAATCACATTATCTAATTTAGCATTTAACAATTATGTTTCGATCGTTTAAACTCAGTGATTATAATATATTGAAAATGGAGAATGGAAATTTTAGATACATATTCAGTGTTGTTTTATAATATTTGGAAATCAGTTTTTCGATCAATGTGATTGTTTTTGGTGTTTTATTTTGCAATTGAGATTGTCTGACTATAAGTGATATTTTTATTTTACATAAATTTTGATTATTTTGAAAAAGAACTTAAAAATTAAAACCTATATTAGGTAAATTAAAACTTAGACACTTTAAATATCAATTTTTACGTCCATTAAAGTGTAAGGAACATCCAAGTGGTATGGATGCAAAATAAATCGATCAAAAGGGACAGAGCTTTCTAATGACTGAAATTAATTTTGTTTTTAATCATTAGTATCGTGGCACTTTAGACTGAATGCTGCCTTCACGTTTTGATCTAAGTACCAAAAAATTACAATTTATAAGGTTTATTTTTATGAAAGGCAATATAAAATATATTGAAAGTCCCATCACTGAAAATACACAATTCATATCTAATGTGTCTTAACGTCAACCAGTAATTCTGTTTATATGCCGACTGTAGTTTATAATGTGGTATCAAATAACTGACTTTAATGGTTAAATTTATTCACAATTAAACTATAATGACTTTTACATCAAGCCGTTATCCAAAAAATCATCATTTATTAAAATATTCAAATTATAATGACATCGACATATCGGACTACGCAATCGAACCTTTATCTGATACGTATATATGCATTCAATACTTCTAAACGATAATGGCAAGTAAATTATTCAAAAGATTGGAAATTCAGTTCTAAATTCCATTACATTTTATAGGGTAATTGAGAGCGAATCGCATTCGGCCCCGCGCATTCAAATCCACTTTTTCCTCTTAATTTAGTTAGCGATTTCGTTCCCACTGACAGGAATACGGTACAATTCATCACGCATTCGATAAAAGATTTCATTTAATATATGGAAATCTTTCGATTATTAATAAATAAGGATTTAAGTGTTTATTCAAAGGCGTCGCTTTGAACACCAGACGTTTTTGTAAAAGTTATTGAAACTCGCGCTTCGAGAAATCCTTATACACTTATATATTATATATATATATATATATATATATATACACACATATCTATATATATATATATATATATATATATATATATATATATAAATGTCTTCTTCTGGGACATATAAGACTCAAGATACTTTACTATTATACAAAATTTCAAGTTTTAAACGATTGCTGACAAAAATGCCAGTGAAAAACAAAGAGACGAACAGATCGATTAGTTATAAGGATTTCGTTTTTTTTTCTTTAGAAAACGGTAAACTTTTCAAATAAATCTTGAAAAATTTAGCTTCAATTTAAAAAACATATATTCCAACATATGATAAATATAATAAAAGATAATTTAATTAACTTAATAAACTTAATACTGTCTAAGTGACAACGTCTAGAGGTTATTTATATTTTATTTAATGTTCTAATAAATTCTGGTAACTCTAGTACACAGATTACCGATTTTAGTTCTTATATTTTCCTCAATATATTTCCATAAACTAAAATCTCTTTTTAAAATTACTCCTTTAATAGTAATTTTCTGTTAAATTGTGCGTTATCCGTATGGGCTTTCAACCCATATAAATAAACTTTTCCCTTTCTAAACTGTAACTTCCTTTCTTTGATCTCTCACTTACGTTTTCCCTGCAAAAGCATCAGTGAGAAAATTCTAATTTCCAGTTTTATCTATTCGGTTGATCAGTAAAATAATAGAATAGAAAAAAATATTAAGGCATTTACATTAATTTATACTGTGTAATAATGACCTATTTCAATGGCCTAATGCCCTTATATTAAGCCGAATATATCCATTAAACAGGTCATTTACTCCTATCCATATAGTCCTGCTTTTGCCTGTTTCGGGATGGATTATTAATGCGTGCATTCTAAATCCTAATGTAACTAGTTACTTACTTAACACTAACAACGCTACCAAACGTATTTAATATTAAATTCGGTGATAAATTAATTTGTACGCCGATGAAGTCGCCGGTAATAGCTAGTAAAAATGAAAAGAAAGAGTTGAAATTATTATTTAAGTCAATAACAAGTATTGTGGTGTAATTATTTCAAATCTGTGCACTTTTTACCTTTTTTCACTAATTAATTTTTAGTTCTATTACGTAATAAAAATATTTCTACGGTTGGGGTTAATTCATACATTAAAAGTTTTCAGAAATTTTGTACCGGTGTCATGTGTTGAATCGAGTGGATGAAATAACATTTTTTTGTATTTATTTGTGTTTATCTGTTTGTCTGCCTATTTGTTAGAGCAATGTGCAAAGATTACTAAACCGATTTGAAAGGATCTCTCGCTGAGATATTGCGTGATGTTAGATTTAGACTACCTTTTATCCCCATTGAGTAAGTCACTTTTTGATAATCTCTTCTGTTTATCAGTTTATTTATTAGTTAGAAGACAAACAAAAACTACTGAAACGATTGGAATAAGATTTTCACTAAGATAACGTTTGATATTAAAATGTAGACTACCTTTTGCCATGATTGAATAAGTGATTTTTGACTGTCTGTTCTGTTTATCAGTTTATTTGCTTGTTAGGAGATAAATAAAAACTACTGAAAGTATACAAATATAGATACTTTTGGCCCTATCAAATAAGGGATTTTTTTTTCTGGTTGTTCTTTTTATCAGTTTATTTATTTGTTAGAGGATCACACAAAAATATTGAAACGATTTAAGCGGAATTTTCACTAGAATAACGTTTAAGGTTCGAGTATAGATTACTTTTGTCCTTAGTGAATAAGAGATATTTTTTCTGTATTGTATACTATCACCATACAAAAACCACTGAAACAATGTGAATGGAGCGTTCACTGGAATAACACTTTTGGTTCTTCTGTTTTTTGGTCCGATCGAATGTTTGTTACGCGGCTTGATATTGAATTATTTGTTCTTAGGCAGTAAGTGCGCAGAGTTGACGATTAATGTACAGGAATTGTCGAGACTATAATTCATTCTAAAATTCCAATCACGATATGAACTATTTTAATTCCGGTGAATGGTACTTTGAGGTGTTGATAAAAGACTTCCAGGTGGAATAGTTCTTTCTTAGTTGTCCGAAATTAGTCTAAACTATTAGATGTTAGGTGTAATAAAAGTCACTCAATCCCACCATACAAATACTCCAGGTTATACCTTTAGTTTTTGTGTTTGTGTTTAGTAAATTGTGCAATGTCTCATAATCATTTTTTTTCAAACTTAGCTTTTTTCTTAAACTCCCTCTATTAATTCTCAGAAATTTTTTACTTCATTATCATATACTTTCAAATATTTACGTATTACTATTCGTTCAAAAGTGTATTTATGCCCCCGAAGGCAATATACCAACTCCTATAATTTAAATTATTCTATTTAAATAATTCTATATCAAACCCTAATTACAGCTACCAATAATAAACCTTAATCGAAGACCAAAACCCACCAAACTTATAAAAATTTAACGAGCCTGGAAAAGGTTAAGTGTTAGAGTGATCGAGTAATGCCAATCATTACACAGCAAACAGTATACAAGAGAAATCGAATCTATTTAAAACTAAACAAAATCAATTCGAAGCACATACCTTGACCGGAAATAAACTCGGCAGTGTATTCAACTTGACCTAGTAACATTAGACTCTGAAATAGAAGTTTCAGTGCCAGGCAACCGAGCAGGTAACAAATGTATACGTTATGTAGATTCATAGCACGGTATAAGTATATTGATTGAATTTCAGGTTCAAGGTGTAGACATAACAAGTGCGGTCTGTTCGGGATCACGCGATCAAGTTAATGGCGCAAGGGGTAAGGTGGTTTCTACCCCTATTTATGTGTATTTGAAAATGTGGGCTAATTTATTAAATTTCGAAGCGAGCATTAATAGGGGTATTTCGTTTATGTCCTATTGTTTACTTTATCATCTAGGTATAGTCATTTGGTTTTTGCGTACATACACGTAAAAGCAGTAATTGAAAATAAATTAATAAACACATCTTTCTCTTTATCAAAACCTGCTATAAGAATTGAAGTATCCTATATTGGATCATTAGGCTGTTGGACGTATTGCCTACATAAGTACGCGCGTATATAAGTACAAAACTAAAGATGGCAATTCTTAATAAATTCATTTGATTTTTCATTACATTTTCATTTTCAAGTAAAAATATTTTTTTCCAAATGGACTTTTTCGCTATATATACAAGACAGAGATTTTACAACAGACGTAACGTAGATAATTTCATAATGACTTTTGTATAGCCATCAGAAATATTAAAAGAATCTTATTATAAAGGTAAACAATTAAGTTATAATTTTAGTTGCGTATTGAAAAAATAAATAAATTTAAGTTTTTTTTGGATAAATTTAAAACTTTGATTCATTCATTTTTAAATTAAATCTATATTTAAACACCATCCGTACTTGTAGCCAGTATCATAACTAAAAAACCACGGGAGACATTTTTTTGGAACGCTTTAGAGGTTCTACTTTCCGGCGTATTGAAATTTTAACTTTTTAATTAAATATATTTAAAAAAATACAAATTATATGTCATATTAAATGAAAAGGCGCAATTTCAATTTTCATCTTTATGTTTTCTTGTTAGAAATATTTTTTCACATTTTATTAATAATAAATAATTGTGTTTTTAATTGACTTGAATAACGTAAACAAATTTTATTTAAAACATATTTTTGAGAAATGGGAGATATGAGTCAAAAGTTTCATGATAACATCTTAGTATTTCACGAAATATTCTCCATACGTATTGTAATTCAATGTAATACCTACAAAAGAAAGAGAAAAATGGTATATGATTAAATGAATTTTGAAGGTATCATTTTATTATTTTGTATGAAAAATGTGCACTTTCCAAATTTCTCCAATCACATACAATTTTTCTCCTTTCTTTTATATCTTCTTTACCCATTGATATCAAGGGAATTGTTTATTGAGTTACTTCGTATGAATTGAACCAGCCTTAAGGGTTAAATTGACGCCAATAAGAAATAACTTTAAATATATTATATACATAAACATTTTTGAATTTATCTAAATTAAAAAAAAATAAAGGTAATCTCAGCTATCTGTTAAGACATTCCTAAAGCTTCTAATATCTCCTCCTTCTTTCTCCAAGCCCCGCAAAGATCTTAATTTTTTAAAACATGAATTAGACATTGTGTAAATTCTCCGCTATAATTAGTTTTGGTGAAATGAATCGACACGTCTAATACTCGTTCAGAATAGGCTGAATATATTAATTTCCATTCAATATAAATATAATAACATTTAGAGTATAATGCTTTCATTTTTATTGTTTTCTATATTCATTGATTCCCTTACCATATAACTCTATTCTAAATATCGCTGTTACGGAGATAATTTATAATTTTACTAAAATCTCTACACTCATTCAATCGCAACACTAAATTTGAATAATAAATAACTAATAGTTATTTAAATTAACACAACGTAAATATTAATATTACTCTCTCATTAGAAAACGAAATGTTATATGTCAAATATCTTGTTTCATATTGTAGTCCAACCTTGACACATTACAGTTTGCCCGTCCTTCAAACTAATTTTATCCTTAAAACCCCCTACAAATTATTGAAAACGATTTAAATCTCTGCTATTTATTTTACAACAAAGTAGGAGGATCTGACAGTAAGTAAACGCATCCAAGCTATCATTACTTTTGCACACTATCTTAAACAAAACTTAAAGTCATCATTTATTTACCGATTAAACCATTGGAGATGGCACATAATGATTGAATCTGTGTCGAGTGAAGTTTCTAACATTAAGCCGCTTAGACAATATATGCTCATGGAACACAAAGCCACTAACTAGTCTACCGTGTAGCTAATATTTGCGGTAATATGAATAGTCAAGGGTATAAGATAGGATTAGAAGTGGCTTCTAGTAATTAAATTTTCATGGTGAAACCGGTGAGGGAATAATTCTTTTAAATGGTATTATACGCAGCAGGATAACAGACCAGTGTCTGCATTTAACACGTACCATAGGAATATAGATTATTTTAATAAATATAAAAGCGACTTCAACGAATTTAAAAGAAACTATTTAAAATAAGTGCACGAGAAAATAAACTGCAAGAGAAATATATATATATATATATATATATATATATATATATATATATATATATATATATATATATTTATATACTTTTGATTTCCTTCGCATATATTTGGTGAAGACAATTTTCTTCTTCATTTAGTTTGACTTCAATTGTAGAAAAGTAATTTTGAGAGTGTTGAGTATGATTGATGTTACGCCAGCGCCTGAAAACATGATTTTCGCTCTTGTTTAATTTAAGCCTGACTGAGAGTAGAAGAATGTTCATCCCGTTTAAATATTTCGGGCTTAAGATAATTAAGAAATTTCTCCGGCGCTTATATTCCAATCTTCTCCAGTTACTACAAAACGTATTGTTACTACAGCTGATGGAGACGAACTTTGCGCCTGGAATTACCAGAGAGAATAAAGTTTGTGAAACGGTGAAACCGAAAATTTATTTATTTTGCTGTAAAATATATATGTACGGGTTAAGGATCCTTATGTGAATCTATATTGTTTGAAGAAGGCAGAAAATCGGTATACCATTCATTGGCACAAAATTGTGTAAAGCTATATTCTCATGGAACATCTCAACGCATCTTATTACTGTATAATTATAGTTCCATCGAGGAGGTAATTCAATGGGTAAACTATTCCAAAGTAAAAGGATTTTTGAAAATTGTTTATCTAGTGCGCGATGATGTTCTAGTATGAGGTGGATGATGACGAAGTTTATTCCTATCACAGCACGTACACAAAAAACGTACCTATAAAAGTTACCACTACTGTATAAATATAGAAAGAGAAAATTGGAAGAAAAAAGGTCATATTGACTGACCAATAAAAGGTAATCTAATAAGTCATATAAATAGGAATGCGTGAATAGTTTCCGTAAAAAAAAGGAAAGTCATAATATTTTTTGATCAAATAGGTATTCGATATTTATAATACATCGATTTTACCGATTTCATCTATCGATATTTTTCATTTAATGAATTAGTTCTTAGGTTCAACGTGATAAAAACTTTGATAATAGAGTTTGATAAGATTATACCGAGCAAGCCGGGATGAATGAATGCTAGAAAAATTTCAAATACTGCAAAAAAAATAAGTAACTAACACCAAGATAAAGTCATCAGGACTACAAAGTCATCTATGGGTATTTTGTTATTAATAATGATAATGAATTTCACAAAATTAACAGCCATCATAAGAAACAAATTTGCGAGATTGATTCATAGGATACAGAGGCTTATTAGGCCCGTTTTGTGACATACAACTACTTCTTTGCATTTACGACGTTGCTACACCGGATGTTCGATATATCGACCTATAAAACATAAACTACTTAAACCGTAAAATGATACGTTTAGGGACCGCATGGCACAAAGCTTACGATCTTCCTTGGACTAATAATCCCAAACCTCCATTAAAATTCATATTGTCCTTAACCTTGACATTTATAGCTAAATCGTAAATATTTTTGTCGTAAACCTGTCATATTACTAACATTACGCAATAATATAACAGAAAACTGTAAAAAATCGTTCATCATTAGTCAATATTAAAGTAAGTCGAATTGTATCTAATTTATAAGTTTTTATTATTATGAAATTAAAATTAAAAAAGACAACCGCGTAAAAAAGTATTTATCTTGTAGGAATTTAGAATGTATTTAATACAAAATTCAACAAATGTAAGGGATATATAAGCTACATGACATATATAAAATAAATCCGAAATGATGAAACATATGTTACATACATAAATAAAATATGAATATTGAAAAACCAATTCTTTAAATTGTTTCACCACAAATTCAATGGTCATTCGTGGGATAAAATGGCTACTGCAATATATAGTTTGTCAATTTTTCTAAGCTGTAAAAGGATACAAGTACAAACATACACGTAAAGGATATTCCACTATATCTCTTTCACCATGTACAATAGGGCAAACGCAATCCGATCACGTCTGTTGCCGCTATTTGCATATTTGAACATATTAACATTAAAATTATCACTTGTGCTCCTTTGAAACATAAAGCTTTTAAATATGAAAAACTTTTAGTTTCCCTCTATCTCACATAACATTGTCATATAGATCTATATTAGTTAGAGATGCCTGTGTTAAAGCTTGCAAACTGAATACATCTAAACACTTGAAAGTTTTAAACGCGAAAATATTATATCCAATATCAAACTTCCTATGTTTTAAAGCTAGAAACGTAATTATGAGGTGAAAGGAAAAACATCCCTCTAGAAAATATATTATAAAAGTAATTTCTATTATACACAACCATATTAGAATTGCAATATTTAACATAAATTATAATATTTCATTATAACATTTCTTTTCTGTTGATTAAGTAGATTATTATTTAAATAATTATAAATTTTGTTTGTCAATTCAGATTGATTGACTTATGGCCGATTTCTGAATATCTTACATGAATAAATTTTTTTGAATACATTTTGTGGAATATATATATATATATATGTATATATATATATATATATATATACATATATATATATATATATATATATATATATTCCACAAAAAGTACTCAGAAACCCGCCATTACGCTCGCCTATCTTTAATAAAAGAACCTTAGTAACGCTCAAACTGAAAAATTTATTAAATTACAGACGAATTTCGAACACTGGATGACCACTGGTTAATTTTAATAATTTATGCATCTACCACTTGAAGATTTTTGTGTTTAAGGTATAAACGTTTATCTATATTGAAAAGTACCTGCTCACTATCACTATGACGTAATAAGCCCTATTTTTGACACATTTACATAATAAATAATCATCTAAAAAAATGTATCTTTACCTGAAGTCACGAAAATACTAAAGTAGTTTTTCATGAAGGAACCAAGCATTTTTTGGAGGAACCAAGCATCATTGTAGGGTCGATAAGGAGATATCTCGCTAACGAGACTGAAATTCGAAAGCACATATTATCACAGAAGCGTTTTGTCAATCCATATTACATCCGGTACGCAGTCTCGTTATAATGTGACCCGGATTCGTGTCGTATTTGGAGGTTTAACTGCAAATCCTCCCTTCCAACATCGCGTTATCCTAAGCTGTTTAGATAAATATTTTCATCGCATGCTTCTTGCGTGTGTTTCGGAATTTATATTGTTGAGGCCCTGCTGCCATATTGTTGGCTTTGTCGTTGGGGAGTGAGCTCTGTTCTGTTATGTATAACGTCGACCTTAGTTTGACCTAGCCTAACTCAATATTATTGGGAAAGAAATATTTACATTTCCATACTTTCGCAACGATCAAGATTAAATATTCTGTAATAAAAATTCTACTTCAGTTCCGAACGATTATCTCTTTATATCGCGAATATCTTCTTTGGAAGTAGAATGAAAATTCCATCTGTTTACTGGCGAGATATGAAAATCTGCGTAAATATAAATTCATGCTGAAAATTAAAATGCCATAAATTTTAAATCATATCAATATTTCTGCAAATAAAGTATTTATATTTCAATATTTTTATTTCAATTAAGTATTCAATAATATAAATTCGACACCAATTCTAAAAGAGTATCCCTTTATGTCGCGAATACTTTTTTGACGGTATATTGAAAATTCAGACAGATATATGTGAACGGGAGATTTCAAAATATGCATAAATATATATATATATATATATATATATATATATATATATATATATGTATATATATATATATATGTGTATATATATATATATATATATATATATATATATATATATATATATATATATATAGTGAAGATTAATGCCGCGATTATAAAATCGTCTTTAAATTATCTAATAAAAAAATTAAAAACATGTAGTATCTATAAATTGTATTAAGTGTCTTGTTGATAAACATTATATTAATGTATCGTCTGGAAAAAATGGTCAATAACTTTTTTGGAATTACAACAAAACAATTATGATATAATAATTAAATAATTATTAGAATTAAATGAGAAATGCATATTACTCGGACGACAACAATATAACGTCTGAAGTTATTAGTATTATCTATGATATGGTAAAGTCCGCGTGGTAATCCAACCATTTAAGCGAAAACATAATCTACTCAACAATGTTCTAGCAAATTGTATTTTTGTTCACACCTTTATTTAGTTGTTATAAACGAAGTGTTGAAGTTCCCATAGAAAGCATTTGAGTTGAAAAATTTATAGGAAGCCACATGTCATGGAAATCGGTTTTTCACAAATATCTTGCTTCTAATCGATCGTATGGTTACAATAATTATAATAAAAATTATGAAGCAAGTAATCCTCTACAAAAATGGTAATTTTTATTTTTACGAATAATTATCTTTTGCGAATAAATTTATGCCTAACAACATCCGTGGATATCTACGGCAAAGATTGGCGCTATGTACTTCAGCGCCCGTGGATGAAATAGTAATGCCCGCTAAGAAGCGCCCGTGGACAAATAGGAGAAAAATGATCAAATTCAAATTTTATATGTAATTTGATCCGGGAAAGCAACAAGTCCAACTGAAAATGTATATATTCTGAATTATCAGCGAAAACAAAATGCTATTTTAATGAAAGTAAATTAAAAGTTTTTAAAATAGTACAAAACGCAAACAACTACAAGAATGTGTAGAATAATGGATTAACGGGAGTTTATAATATAGACATCGTGGCCGTTAACGTCATCTGTGTAGTTTTACGGTCGAGTACAAACTGCTTGGTGGCTAACCTACAATGACTATGAATCCGTATATATTTATGGTTTTTATACTACTTGTTGCTTTTGATATTATTTCCTATATTTATTGTACTTGAATTTCTCAATGGACTCGTCCCACAGATATGGTTTTAATTCCACTAGTTCTATTGACGGAACAATTTTATATTTGAAAGCCATGTTTAGCCAAATAAATACTAAAGACACTGACAGGACAATGAACGCGTAGAGATTCTGCATAGATGGTCGCACATGCAATGCAAGTTGGCAAAGGGCAAGATCCACACGAATTTGTCCTTTTAATCACGTACTACTTTCTTATAATTGTCGCGACGGCTTTATGAGGAGCTATCTGTGCACTATGGCACAGCCGCGTTATACCGTTGACGTCCACGCCAAGGCGCTATCGCGTACGGAAAATTAAAAAGGTCTTCATATAATTCTACACAATATTATTTCTCTCTTAAATAGTAATATCATGACGTGCCCTTACAGCTCAAAATTGTGAACACACCAAACGTTTCTATTAACGTTAGAAGATGCTCAGAAGAAAAAAAACGTCATATCATATTTAATGATTCTTAAATTTTGCAAAAGCTACGCAACATTTAATCTTTAAAATTATCGGCCCTCTCACTAACGACAGGTACTGGTTAATAGAATGTATATCCTTTATATTTGCAAATTAAAATCTAGTTGGAAAATCAATCAAATCCGGAGAATCGGGGATTAGAAAATCAGGTTGCATTGTTCACTATTATGATTATTGTAACGACCAGTATTATCTTAATAATACATTAACTGAAAATAATATGGAAGATGATAATGAAGAAAAACATTCAGAAAATATTTTACACTGGACATGTCAGCTGCTGATTCAGATGAAGAAATAATATAAGAGGATGAATAATTTTGTAATAGAAACGATAATGAGTACAATAAATAGATTTAAATTCGAAGAAATATATTAATTACACCTACAGTGGAAACCATGACAGTATGCATCTTGCACTCTATCTAAAAGGTGGTGCCGAAGTGAGATGAGTTATAAATAAATTATTATTTTGTTGAACACTTATAAATCGTACAATTTCAAAATGACTACAGAAAAAGTGCATGTAATATTTTCAACAGAGAATTGTCTGACCTACGTTTTTTGTAATAAGTATCATCACCATTAGATGAATAAAAAGCAAGATATTCATGAAAAATAATATTTATTTCCCGAGGTTTAGAGAAAGAGCCGACCTTTGATTTCCCATAAAGCCTGCTATAGATGGAAACTTTTGATACTTCATTTATAACAACTAAATAAATGGTGTCTGATGAATATATATATATATATATATATATATATATATATATATATATATATATATATATATATGTATATATATATATATATGTATATATTTAAAAAAAATTTAAGAAGTTGGCGTGCTTTTTTATTTTCAAGCAATTATTTAGCTCTTTCTCTAAGCCTCGTGAAATAAGTATTAAGCATATTTATACTTTTAGAATAAACAAATTGCCAGACAGAATACCTTGAAGTCGATAAGGTATATTTCCATTTTAAAATAGCATGTGACTAAATCGATAATAATTTCCTCCTAGTTTAATCAATTAGCTAATGTTATGTTATATAATGTTATGTGGCCAATTATTTTCTGACTCCAAAGAAATATCATAGAGTTTCAAATACCAACTTACATAACTCACCCTAAAGTTAATGAAAGAAATAGCCATAGGTATTTCCTTTTTAAGTAGTCTTGAGCCAAATGAAATTACGGTTGAAAGAATATTTATTGTCTATGCATAATGCTGATGTGAATACAGACTCACATTTCACATTCACATCATCGAACCTGCCAAATTTATCAGGCAGCCCAACTTCATGATTTCCGTAAAATTGAATATTCTGTAATTTCGTTAATCAGTTTAATCTGTTATTTTTAAACAAATATAGTTATTCAGCCTTCGTATGAAGGAATTTTCGCTCTCATATCAAAGAATGTGTTCAAAACGTTTAATAATAGATTTATGTAACATAAAATCACACGTTATTAAAATTATTTTCTTTTATATATTTTATAACGCTCCATGCGTTCGTCGTTTAGGTTTGATAGTCTTTTATACTCCTTACTTCTATATATTTGGTGAAGACAAGTTTCAACTTCATTTAGTTTGACTTCAATTGTAGAAGTCATTCTTGGCAGTGTTGAGTATGATTGATGTTACGCCAGCACCTGAAAACAGGATTATTGCTCTTGTTTAATTTAAGCCTGACTGAGAGTAGAAGAATGTTCATCCCGTTTAAATATTTCGGGCTTAAGATAACTAAGAAATTTCCCCGGCGCTTACGTTCCAATCTTCTCCAGTTACTACAGAACGTATTGTTGCTACAGCTGAGGGAGACGAACTTTGCGCCTGGAGATTAATCATAGTCTCACGAATTCCTGATGTGAATTACCAGAGAGAATAAAGTTTGTGAAACGGCGAAACGCCGAAAATGAATTAATTTTGCTGTAACTTTGCAAGTCTAAAGAACTTGCGTTTGCTATATTAGTTTATTAATTAAAATATGATGCTGGTTACAAATAAATTTACATCTTTCATATTATTAATTTTATTATGTTAAATTTAAAAATAATACTTATACTTATACGAATGAAAATATGAAAATATTTTATTGAATGTATTATGTATGTGTGGAAACTATAAATAAAAAAACATGGCTGTATATCAGTCCGTGTTACTGTATCGTCGTTTAAAATTAGGATCGGATGCGCAAATTATGAAGATGTGGTCAAAAAATATTCATAAATCAGAGATAATATAAAATTACACAAAATTTGTAATTATTGAATTTAAATAATTTAAATACATTATTAATACTATAATTTTTATGCATCTTACATAACGAATTTGTCTATGATTTGTATTGTTAATGGATTTTTTTGTAAATAAGCGATTTCTTAACTTTATTGACAATAGTAATAACAATGTTTTATCATGTAATTAATTTAGTAAAATGTATTACGCATCTGGCGACTCAGTATACGCAGCATTATCCTATAAACGAATACAAGTTTTCCACATCCCCCGCTATATCTCGAAAACGGTCACTCATACAAAAATGTATATAAACAAACTTGTAGAGAATTTTCATAACAGCTGCTAATGATATTTGAGGCACAAAAAGCGAGATATTTGCAAGAAACTGATTTTCGTGAACTTAGACCTTGAGCATCTTGACCGACGGTATGATATCAGCCCATCTGTACAACGTCAAAATGAAGGTCTATGCAAATTTTCAGCTTCTCTCATTTCATTCCGAGATTCAATACTTATGTGACTGTACTACATTATAAAATACTGAAAATATGTTATTTTGTTCAAATTTTAATAAAGTACGTACACGTGTGCCATATGATAACAAAAACAAAATATTACTTTATATGCATATGGTTATCTACTCATTTTATATCATATGTAATTTAATTCAACAACGCAAAATAAATAACTAGTAAAAAACAGATCAAACCCTGTATAAAAAAGCTCTGATCACAAGGTTCTAATCGCGTAAAATGGAAGTAAGACCTTTGTTAAGAATATAGTTCTGGATATTCAGTAAGAGTAATATTATATCGATATACATACGTACAATGATCGTTGATGATATTAACCAAGTAAAAAGTTTCCGTTTCTATAAATTTCGTAAACAAATCATTTGCGCCGGTACCCTTATTCATAAATAAAATGATGTTATCACAGATAAAAAATATAGTTCACATTGTACAAAGCCATAAAAGAATTTTAATAAGATCATTCAATTTCATTTCACCTTTGACCTCATTCATACCAAAACTTTCTTCAGTATCATTACCATGGCCATATACCCAATAATATTACTGGTGAGTATGAATATATATGTGAATATAATTAAGAATGAAAAACGGTTTGAAATAAATATGAGTATGATAAGAAGAAATAAACTATATGAATAATAAAAAAGAGTTTTTTTAATAACATAACTTTTTTTCAACATTGAAGACATTGACCGAAGAAATGGTTTAAGGGCACATAATGAAAGCATTAGAACACGAAAAGATTGTTTTTGGAATTTTTGAATGTTTGATGGTCTGTTTATGTGTTTGTTTAAAAACTCGTCACGTAAAAACTTAACTCAATTAAGATAGAATATTATGAAAAGAATTAGGTTTAACTTGAAGTAAATTTGATTTTTATTTCATTGGGATCGATTCACCAAATCAGAATATATGCGACTTTAACAATTTCGGAAATTAATTTACATTGTGTTAGTACAAAAATAACAAAGAAGTGGCAAGTTACCCGACGCATAATAATCACATAAATGTACAGTGTATTTATGTATAATACAATAGATTGCACTACGTGTATTTTAAATCGAGTAATGAAATTTGCCATCAGGACATACATTGGCGGCCTGGGCATGGCGGGAGATTAAATATGGCATGGCACGGGCGACTGGCTTCATTCGCATAGCTTACTACTACGGAATAGGTTAAGCACCTATCCCGTAATAGTAAACTATCCGAATGAAGCCAGACGCATGAAGATTTACGTCATTCTTGGTCATCTTTCGTACACAAAATGTATAGATGTTGTATGTATTTGATATTATCTCACTTTCTCTCATCAATTCATTTAAAATTTTAATCTATCATTAATATTTATGATTTAACTACTTCAGGAAGTGTAATGTTAGGCTGTTTAAATTTGATTGTCACGTTTTATTGTAGAATTGGCGTATGTGCACTTTGAAAGCATTTATGAAAGAAATGATTTATGGGAACATAATAGAAGTAATAAGAACACAAAAATATTGGGATGAGAATGTTTGTCCGTGAGTCTTTTTACTTGTTTGCGCATCATGCAAGAGTACCACGAAAGGACTCAATGACAAAAGGACGCTAATGAAGTTTTTACTGACGGACTCTGTTGGATCTGGGGTAGCATATAGGCTACATTTAATAGCAATCCACCATTAAAAAAGGAGAATTTGAAAAGTCAAATTTTTTTCATTTTTCAAATGTACTTAGATAAAAAGTTTACTTTTATAACTGATATAATAGTATGTATTAAATCTTAAAGTATTGTATAAGGTAGTATGTATTAAATCATAATATATTGTAGTAAGTGTATTAAATCTTAAAGTTAATTAAATATTACTGTAAACGCCCGAAGCCACAGGCGAATGAAGTCGCGAGCACAGCTAGCGTTAGTAATGTGAGCGATTTCTTGGTATATTTGCATCTTTCATACCTGTTTATATATCCTCGTACATATACGTATATTTATATGCATGTAGGTGTGTGTGTATATACCCATGTTTATATACATATATAATATATATGAGAGTAAGATATTAAGATCGATCGCTTTTTCAGGTGGCGACGTTGTGGGTTTTCATTTTAATGGATGTATCAGATATTTATATGATTAAAATTGACGTGTGTACGCTTTGGTACTTTCGTTGATTTTAATGATAGAGGACATTTTTATATAAATATTAAGTGTATTTTAAGATGTAAATGAATAATTAGATAGTTATGTAAACTTTATCATTGAATTGAGAAATTAAATACATTCATCTACCAAAAATAAAGAGTTAGTGTTTTATTTTTGGTACTACATACATTAAAAACTATAAAGTTTTATAAATTTTAATTAGTAACAAAATTAAATAAATAAAATTTAAGAATTATTAATTATAATAAAACAATTGTAATACAATTTGTCAGTAACTCGATATTTCAATACAAACTTATAGTTAGGCTGTGAAAATAATTATATTTTTTTATAAATTTTTAATATAACATAATTTTATAGCAATTTACTTAATTTCAATTTAAGAAATTTTATTTAAGGTGATGAAATATGTTTTTAATTTTTAAAGTTAGGTACCATAAAAATAAAAACGGAATCCTTGTAAAATTAATCTCATGGCCGTAGGACATCCATTTTTTTCAGAAACCGTCTGGTATATAAACTTGGCATTGGAAAAAAATTATTAAACCGCAGATCTCTCAAAAGCTAACACTCAAAATAATTTATACGGAAATTTCAGGGGGGGGGGCAATTTAGCACGTGATTTTTTTAATCTCATAGGTAGTAGGCGAATCGTTAGGAGAACTAATAATAAGGGCTAAAAATATTTCTTTTTTCATAATTTTAGGTATTATATCTTCAGAGGTATATGGAAAAATAGGCGAAATAATCCTCCCCTCTTATTTCCAAAACTACATTAACTAAAATTATGAAAAAACGAGTTTCTAGAATTATACGCATATATTGTAGGAAAATTGTAGTGATTATCTTAGATCTTGTAATGTTTTTAATTAGGCAATATATTGTACACGTTGTTAAAAAATTAATCCTTGCAAAAAATTTAATAAAAATACTATGTACCCTTAAATGTTTATAAGTGCCTAAATGTGTACTGAATTCTTGTAGTGCGAGTAATATTCGTACTTGACAAGTGTTTCGATACTTATCCTTGTAATTGTCAAATTACCCTAAAATGTACGTTTCCTTAAAATATGAAGAATTTATGAAAATACTCAATAAATTTTTATCAACAAAATACAATTTTCATTTTCATTTACAGTTTCTTAAAAATTATTCGAATCTTTGGTTAAAACTTAAAATTTAACTCAAAACTACACGTAAAAATCGGGAAATTTAATTTTTGACACCGATAACAATAATTTGATATTTACGATAACTTTAAGTGAAATAATTCATAATGGAACAAACCTTTCTACTTACTGATATTAGAATAGTTACACGCAGACAATCAAAACATGACAAAAAATTAATTTTCAATGAATTTACTAAATACACAGAGAAGATGAAAAGTACGTTCGAAAATTTCTCATTTTTTATAGTAGAATTTTCTAATATAAAAGCTTTTTAGCCCTCCAAGTACTCTTATCAACTTAATATACAATGCCGCAAGCATTTCTTCCATCTTCGGAAAAGATTCTTGGAATAATTATTTTAAGACGTGACGCCGTTCCATAGGCAAATTTTCCTTCGTGTAAAAGCTATCAACCAAAATGTCGGTTTTCAACCTCAATATTGAGAAAAATTTATCAAGCTCGTGCCACGCACAAAAATGGTCCTTATTAAGGATATTCATACCAACATAATCAATGTTTGGACATGACCCCAATATGGAAAGGCCATATTTTTTTTTTGTTTTTAAACTATGAAATATTCACATTGAATTATTTTACTAAATTTATTTAAATTGTAATATAATTAAAGAAAATAATTAATAATGGAATATGAAATTTCTAAATTCGTGAAATCTAATCGAATGAAACCGATGAAACTAAGAATAAATAACAAAATAGTTTTAAATTAAATCCTGGAATATCAACAAGATTTTTTCAGTCTAGAACCTTGTTATTTTAAGCATCAACAAATTTTTACTGTATTCCAGAAAGGCGAAATATTTTATTCAAAAAGTTTTTAGATATGCAGCTAGTCTATATATAATATTTTTTTCTCTAAATTTTTATGTATGTTGGAAATTTAAAAATTTATTGAAAATTGATTAGGGTAAATTGGAATTTTTAGGCATAAGCCATTTTAAGTAATTGTGATACTTTTAATTTTTTTTAAGAAAGTGTATTTTTTTAAAGTTAATCGCAGGAACTATAATTTATTTGTTAATTACGATTTAAACTTATATTTTGACCCCTTTAGTATTTGGATACACATAAAAGTTTAAGCAGATAATGTCACGTAATAACTTCATTGAACTATTTAGAAATACTGGTATTATTTTCGATATGGAAATACATTGCTTATTACGTATGTTACAAGCTTAACGTAAACAACTTGGTTACGCAAGTCTCTTTAATTTATTCATTTAAACTTATCAAAACAATTTAGCATTAAATAATCCAATAAAATCCGGGAAAAAAACGGTTTAGTCAGCAGGTTCAACGTATAAAGAGTTATCTAAACAACAAACTACGACTTAATATCAAATCATAATACCTGGTCTTAAAATGGACAAACTATGATGCTGTAACTGGCAGAATCAAGAAGAGACAGGCATAAAATTAGGAAATTATTCCTAATTCTAGAATTAACCTGACCAAAGCGATTAAAAGCCAGTTCTAGGCAGTGTAAATTAAGTATTAAAATGTAGGCCTGATAGAAAAGAAGAAATATAAAAAATGCTGCGCTTGACAGGTCTCATTGCGCCTTTTGTTTGATTAACTTTGATAGAAGATAACAAAATATTAACGAAATATTTGATAGCGCATGTTATATATTCTACTGACTATAAGTAATCACGGTACAAAACTGAAGTCATAGCATTATGAAGAAAATATTGTATGATACAAAATTATCACAATAATGCCGCCCATCACAGTATATAACGAATACTTTACACTCACGTGAGCTTCGCTTGCCAAGCTTTTTATTATGACCATTTGCCTTGTTGAAACTCGTAACAGTGAGTTAAACCCAATTTTATACTTAGATTGGACGGTTTCGTTACTTGACTCTTTTCGCCCGAGCATGACTTTGTAGAGGCGCGCTTTACGGCTGTTTAATATTACTGTAATAAAAGGTTGAAACGTAAATAGTATACAGCAAGTAAGTTTTAAATAACACTTCTATAATCGTGGTTGTATGTGCTTGTAAACAAAATGGGTTAATTCCACTTTCATTTGCAATTGATTACAAAAGGAATGATGAAAAGGTCAATACCGCTGCTGACGTTTGGTTGGAATTAAAGTTAAATTAGAAGGAAGACACTTTAAATAATCACTGAGTAATTGGAATCCGAAAATCGAATATTTTTAAAGACATGACTTTTTTATGAACATTATGCTTAAATCTTTCATAAAATATGTATGTCTCATTATAGACATAAAAATGATCGTAAAAATTAATTAATTAAGGAATCACGTTGATTTCTTCGTAATAGTCGATTTTATGTAACTTTTATATAATAAATAAATAAAATTATATATAGTTATGGAACAAATAAGGATTACAATAGGTATTAGAAGGGGATTGCAATGTGAAAAATAGTTGATTTTATCTTTGGAGATCTAACGAATTATTTTCTTTTCTGTAGCTTTTGATTATGCGGATTGATTATCTGTTAATTTATGCGGGTGTAAGGTAATAGAAAAAAGAAAGCTACAGGGAAGTATTCTATAAAGGCAGACGTTTGATTGACCAACATGCACTTTTAAAATAAATGTTTGCATTCTTCATGCACATATACGTAAAATAACAAAATATAATACAAATATGTATTATTTTCTAAATAGTAACAAATATTAATGAAATAAGTTTTTCAATAAATACACCTGAATAAAATTAGGTTGAAAGAGAAAGTAAGCATAAAAATGTTCCAAACTTTCCAAATATTCATAAAAAATTAAAATAGACATCGAATTATATAATTTCATTTTTCAACTAATATCTTTATATTACAATTTTTACCATTGTTCGGAATCGATAAAATCATTTGAAAAAATATTACATTCTTAAATAACAAGTTTCCAATATAGTAGGCATCTTCCAAGACTCATTTGGATTGATACCATCAAACGTTACCTAATATAGAGAATCTCTTACATCCAATCTTCTGTATCTACTACTACCCAAATATACTGAAGTTTTAGAAGTTGCATGTCATATATATATATATATATATATATATATATATATATATATATATATATATATATATATATATATATAAATCTAATTAATATTCTGACAAAATCGCATACACAAGAAAAAATATATAAAATCGAAATGCAATCATCACAAAACTTCTGGACTGACGATCTTTTCAAGGTAGAATTCATAGTCAAACGCTAAGGAAAAATGGATAAAGTAAAAGTGCTCTCTCACATATACCTACGTGGGAAAGCAGAAAGTAGTGAAAGAGAGATGGACTAATATTGTTTATTTTAGTAATGTCGACCATGCAAGCGTGTAAAAGCATAACTTTTCGTCGGGCCTCCATTTTTTTTAATTAATATCGACAAATAATTATGCCTAAAAATATTCTTTATTATTATACGAAGTTGAACAAAAAAAGTTTGCCATGAAAAGAGCAGCTTTGTATGACTTCATAATGAAATAGATTTAACTTAACTTAAAATGACTCATGTTTCTTACTGGCTCTTCCAAAATTAAGAAAGCATGTACATGCAAGTCTGTAAGGGTTGTGGGAACTATAATAATTTCGTATACAAATGTGATAATGTGAACAGATTTGAATAGAGAAAGCATTGTTTAAATGTGAATTATTAAAATTTATTAAAATGGGATGTAACTACTTTTTTTACAAACCTGTTTGAATTTATACCGATAGGTGAAGTGGTCGTTCACATTTAACCTCGACAGTGGGTCTGTGCCTACATAGCTTACAACTGAGTGAATGCGAAATTAACTCGTAATTACTTATACTAACAATATTACTAGTGACCATTTGTTGGTTTATAGTGTTCACTAATATAGCTGGGTAAATTTAGGTAATAATTACAGATACACTATTACTGAATCATTGACAGTTTATGTGCCAACTTGCTCCATTTAGTTAATATAGCAATTTTTTCTCAATTTTAGGAACCTTAACTTGAGTTCTCTATTGTTTTAATATATTTCCTTCGCATGATATCTACCAGTACGTTTCCATCAACATAATCCAATTAAAAATAAGAATCACTAAATAATGTCCTTAATTTTTATGTACAAATATGTCTTATCATTCTCCCATACCATTATGTATTATATGATAAGCGTTCTATTCAATGATATATTTTGACATACATATAGATATACCTTCTCCCACACAAATTCTCGTTCTTTTATGTATAATGTATGTTATATTTTTATTGTATTATATATTTTTTCTAAAGTCCGATAAAAGAAAAGGGAATAATGCAAGCGATCCTTTAATTTATTTATGCATTTCTTTTAAATAAGAAAGAAACCGCTACAACTGAAACTATTTACAAGATCGACATTTTTTTAACGCTAAAAGTGAGATTGTGAAAATTCAGATTTATTTTTCTTTATTTTAAAAATTCCCCTATAACGGAAACATTTTGCTTTGAGGGAAACTAAAGTTGAATGCAAATTGAATGGAAATTGAATGAAAACAATTCAAATATACATATTCAAGTATAGAAATATAAAATAATTCAAATATAAAAACACGAAAATCAACTTTTCGTTAGTTTCATTTGCAAGAAAACCTATCTTGTAAAGCTTAAATACTGCATTAAATATTTAAAAAAAAAAGGAAATTCAAAATTACAACAAATATAAAACTTTAAGGTTTGGAAGAGGAGGAAAAAACAATAAACGTGAAATTTCAACTGAGGATCAAAACAAACTTGTTAGGGACGAAAATAATGGTGATTGAATATTAATTTTTGGTAAACAGATTGAGGGTAACATTATCGATACTTGCTGTTACTCTTCTTCGGAAAAAGCCTAGTAATATGAACATGCAAATATACAACTGTTATACATTTCCATATATTATATAAGCATATAATATATATAAATGTAAGAAAATACCATAGTTTCCATCAGAAACGGTATACATATATATATTACATCTATTAAAGGCATATATGTATGTTAAAACCTTTATGTACTTAAAAAGTTGTAGGAAAAATAATAAAATGATATATAAAATAACCTATATGTAAAACAAAACACATGAAGCTGTATAAATGAAAAACTCTATAAATAATAAAACACTTCTTAAAACTGGAGAGACTGGAGAACTGGGAGACCGGATTCCCTTAAGTGAGACTCTAAGTGTCATTTCTTGAGATCCCACTTATTCAGGTTCGACTATATTCTTTTACCTCCTAATACTATATATTTTGTCATAGAATATATGTTCGTATATTTTATCGCCGTACTTAAATAAATTGTTTTTATTTAAATTAAATTTAATTGTGACGGTTATTTAAGCATGACATTTTATCTTTGGTTCAATTTGGTTTTTTATTATATAGTGTAAAACAGTGGTAAAAGCACTGATATTTCTCAAATAATTTGTTATTTCTACTTCTTAAGATAATATATAAATTTTCCAAAAATCTCTTGCACTTAACGTCTGCTTTTTTTTCTAGCTTTGTCATTTTTGGAGTTTCATAGGCAACTTGCAATAACGGAACCCTTACTGTTTCATCATGTATGTCGGTCAATCTGTTCCTCAATTTAGCATACACCACAGTAGATTCTATAATGTTTGATCTATATTAATGTAATTTTGCAAGTAATAAAAAAAATATTCACCAATATTATTAAGTTGCATATTATTTGATAGGTTTTTTAAAATAAAATTGAGATTTCCTTTACCATTTTGTCTTTTTTAAAACACCGTTTGCGAAATATTAAATTTGAAATCACGTGTAACGTTTTCCTCTTTGAATATATTCGGCGTTAATTTTGTAGAAATTCATTATTCACAACCAAATGAAACTACGTGATTTATTATCATTTCTATTTTAATTAAATTCTTTACCACGACCTAGGTTTCGTTGTATGACGACATCTTCAGGTTGGCAATTAACAAAGATTGCTGAATCAGCAAATTGGTGACGTACATATATATTTCCGTAGGCCTTTACCCATGATATCTCGATAAGTGCCCGACAAAGAATTAGCTAGTTCTAGGTAGTTGAGGAAAAAGATAAAATATTCTTGAGGAGATTTGAGAAAAAATGATTAAAAACAAAGATAATGTTACTGCGATTTTTCAAACTAAAAATAGGTTATAGTTATAGATTACAATATTATGTTTAGATGATAAGTCCTGACATAAATTCAGACCACGAGATCGTACCTGCCACTCAGTCAACGATATTTATGTAGAATTAAGAGAAAAGTTTCCTGGATTAATTGCAAAGGATAGACGATTGCGTGACACTCGCTCGGTGTAATTATTCGCGTATTATGAAGCGACGAAGGTGAAGTGTCACGGTGAATATTAATGAAACACTCGTGTCATTAATTTGTCAAATGGACCATAAATAAAAAATAACTTAAAATTTCCTTTAGGTCAAAATGAAAACAACATTTTCACTCTATATAAAGAAAACGGATCAATTATTTATGCCTTTCTAAATGCCGTTAAATTAGCCAGTAAATATTGTGCTTATAACATGTAAGGGCGCAAACTTATAATATTATCATTTAGTTATTTTACCTGTAATTACGATACAAATATTTAATTTTTTATAACAACAACAAGCTGTCTCAAATAATATTATCTTAACCTTTGTTGGTTAATGTAAACCGCACCATTAACCTTTTTTATTTTTTCATATTTTTCTAAGCAACATATAGTTTGGAACGGCAGCAATTTTTAAATCTCAAGACTTTTACCCGAAATATCTTCTTGGATCTAATAATCTCTGAGAAAAAATAGCTATGACACACAGACGGACATACATTGAGGTTATTCCACAATCGTTCTTTTTACCATCCTGGTACAGAACACTAAAAATAACTAATCGCTGATGAAGGTTTCAGCGAAATCTGCGCATAAGTTTTAAAAAATTGAACTGTCACCCGGCGTCCATATTCAATTCATTTAAGCTTGAGATGTTATTTGTATACAAGTTTCATTCAATACACACCTCTAGCTTTCATCAGGCTACTGTACTAGGAACTTGACCAGATTTTTTAACAAACTTAGGATTTGTTAATTCACGGGCACCAAGCATCAAATGATAAACGCTAACATAAAATGATTATTGTCTACGAAATACGGTATTATTTCCTAATACCTCTAATTGGATGTAATGTTTGACAGGAAGCAGCCAATATCAATACGTATCATTTAAGAAAAAAAGTCAATTTAATAAAATAAAAGCTACATTTATACAAAATATGTTCCATTTTAAGCTATAATGGAACATGTTATATAAATGTACACACACACATATATATATATATATATATATATATATATATATATATATATATATATATATATATATATGAGCCGTGTTCAAAAGTACACTCGAATGTTAAACCATAGCATGTTTACAAATTTGTACTGAAGAAATAATACAGTAATGAAAAAAGAAGTTACTATATTTAAAAAAAAACTTACACAAACTATCTAAATAGGATACCAATCACATATGATGCGTACGCTACTATCTTTGGGTTTACATTATCATATAAGCCCTGTAATACGTTAATACGTAAAAATACCGCGATAAATAAAACAAAATAAAAAACTATTATGGCATCTTTTAAATTTCTTATTGTGAGTAATTTATATCAATCGTCAGTTTCTCACTGTCAATAATATTTCGATTATAATTAAAAATCTATGCCAAGTAAGGATAGAACTTTGGGTCAATATACAATGCATTATGAATATTGCCGATTTTCTTTTTTAACCAATGACAGATTAGTTGATTAATGACTGATTCGTTTTAAATAACCCCTCTTCAATGAAATCCCATCTGAATAGACGTCATTCATAAAGAAAACGTTCATTTCCAAGTTTAATGGATGGGGAGGTACTTCAAAAATTGTTGAAAAATATTTGTATAATAAATATAAATTAGAATAAAATTAAATTTACGTTTCTTTGATCTCATGTAATTCAACTCGGTATAACTATAAAATGTTATAACAATCCTATAGTGTTGGGCGATAGGGACCAACATATGAACATGACGCAGAGCGCTAAAAATAACAGAAGGCAAGAATTACCGTTCAGGGAGAAAAAATAATAAAAAAAAATTTAACTCATGAAGAAAATTATGACTTCTTGAATATATATTTCGATGTAATCCACAAACAGTTATTAAGTGTCCAGGCAATCAGAAAAATACAGTAATAATATATTAATCATAAAAGGAAATATAGGTGTAAATTAAAATATTTATAGAAGATATAAAAGCGTAAATTAATATATAATATTTATAAAATGTAATGAAAGGTATAAATAAATTTATTTATGAAAAGTAATAAAACATGTATTATAATTTACAGACGTGTATAAGATTTTATCAACATTTTGATATAATTTTTCATCAAGATAAACCAAGTTTAATAATAGAAAAAACTTCCATCCAACATACTTATTTTAACTCTTTCAAAATTCAGTGATCGTCTTTTCTTCGGGTTTTCACGTCAATTTCTCAGTAATTTTATTAATACATTTTAATGATTTTTTTCCCTAACCATAATACGTAATGTGTAGAGGTGATTGATCAATTAAAATTCAACTCCTGGTTACCTACCACTAGACATATTCAGAAATAGCTACGAACAACAAGAAATAGCTACAACATTTTCATGCGCATTTTCAAATGTAATAAAACAAAATATTCGGTTATTTCACCTGTCGTCATTTAAATTCTAAAGTAATATTTTCGTATGTTGTTTTTTAATAAATAGTTTTGTATGCAGTTACTTCATTAAAATTGATGTAACTTTTTTATGTGGTGTCGTGAAAATTGTTGAAAAAAATAGAAGTGCTAGAACAACACACTCTGTTCAGATTTTGTCCTAATCTGAATCATTCCGAAAGTATTCTTGCACATATTCCAATTTTTTTATTGCCCATAAAAATACGCAATTAATTGTAAAGAATTTAAAAAATATATATGATTTCAGGCAGAAAGATGCTAACCATATATCAACTGTGAAATTGTCCAATATTCGGATCATAAATGAAATTCGTAATTGGCCCCAAAATTACAAGCTTAAATCGGGCCATATCAAAGAGTTAAACTCCTACAAGATTAACGACTCACGAGTAACCCGACAGTCATTACAATCGTCGGAGGAAAACGTCATAATTTTCACTTCAAAAATTAACACGCTCACCTAGCAGCCGCCGACTGAGTATTTACGATTCGCCGTAGGCCAGAACGGCATATCGCGGGTGAAAACGAAGTTAGTTGACGACGAGGGGTGGTAGTTGTCGCGTCGACGCGCTGACTGGGGAGAGAACAAAACGACGCCCCCCGGCTCGACAGAGCACCCCTAGCGGGAAGGGACTTAAGAATGAACACGTATGAAATAGTACGAATAAAAGTAGGTAGTGGTACAGTTTGATTGTGAAAATGTTTGAGGTATAGATAGTAACGCGAGTTGTGATCAAAGGCAAATTGATGCTATGAATAAAACGATAAACAGATATTAAACAGATAGAATGTAGAGGTCGGTAAAAGATTTTAAAAGTAGTTTTTTTTTATTTACTGAAGTTATTTACGACTATAAGCTATGATAAAAAAAATCAAATTTAAACTCTTCTAGCTAAAAACAAAATATAAGCAACAAAAAATTCGTAATAGAAAATATATAAAATACATAAGCAACAGAAAAAACATAACATTTTTTTTGTCGCAGAATCTCATCGTGACAAAAATTTAAAAATATACTTTATAGAAACGGTCTTTATCAATGCGCCTACTAAAAATGAATACTGTAGTCTCGTAGTAAACAATTATTAATTAGGGCCAATAAATATTTTCAGTTTCCCTGTAACCCACATATAATTATGCAACTTACACTTACCATACACATGTTAATTGTATACTTTTCGGATAATTTAAAACAAATCCACTGTTTGTTATCTTTTTTTTCTTATTTCGAAAATATCATTGTCATATTATATTTCTTTTTCATTTTCTTTCCTTAATTACTACTATTCTTATGATCACATTACGGATTAATGTATATTAATCGTTACTTAAAAAAACAAAAACTCAGAATTAAATTACAAAATGACTACTTCTTGATTTCGAAATCCATAACATGTATTAATTCGTTCCAACTAAGGAGTCGTAACCGTATCCATTATTGTTGTAAAAAAATATCGCACTTTTAGCACATATGTATTAAACGTAGACTATTCAGATTTCGAAAAATTAGAAACAAAAAAATATGCAAATTAGTTAAATACTGCTCATAATTATTGTAATGAATTTTCATGATTTTGACACATCACTGAAAACATCTAAAAATTTCAAAAAATAAACTTTTCAACTGCCCGTTATTTCGTTCTCTTAGCTGCAACGAACTTTAACACACACGAAGGTAGGGAATGTAATATATATACTGCTGTCATACTGTAAACATATTTTTCATTTCAAAACAAGACAATTGAATAACCTGTTGGGAATATCGGTCGAATGCGTTTTTCCCTCAAGAATAATAAATAAATAAGACCATTAGAGAATTAGTTTTTCCGGTATTCGAGAAGACTGCGTAGAACAAAATAAAATAATTTTTCTTTGAGAATGCCATACCTATAACGATGCGCGATACAGTAAAATTGATAAAAATTGTTTTAATAAAGAAATAGAAAAATATATACATTTATGAAATTATTTAGTTAAGAGCTTAAAGCGTCTAATCATATATGTTTCATTATTTTAGATTATTTTTGTGTGCTGTTACGGAACAAGTGACCGTGCAAGGGTCCGTCCATCCATCTGTAACAAGATTTTTGAAAATTAAATTAAGGTTTCAATTTTTACATCCGTTTGCAGGAAACTTCAAAGTGACGCAATGTGACCATATCGTCTAATTTGTTAACAGTAAATTTAAAAAAACCTGTTAAGTACGAATAGAACCCACGAACTACGAGAGTTCCGTACACACTTAGTTATGTATAAACATTTAAAGATATGTAGTATTTATTATCAGACTATTTAGGCGAATTCAGGTCTCTTATTTTAGGGTTTATAACTTAATGTGTAATTAATAAAGTGTAATATTTATAATTAGTTAACGTATTCTAGTATAGAATAAGATCATGTTAAGCTCCATTTTGTTACCATAATCGTACGCATAGTTTGAACTATTACGAATCTTCTTTATAAAAAAGGACATTTGTCTAAATTGTCGCAATTGAGAGGAAGGCTTCATGACCAGGCTTCTAAATTTAACGAATTAATAAATAAATGTACATTCTAAAATTCTAAATTATTTTTGTCATTTGTATGGAGTTTCTAAGAGCTTTTTACATACCAAGAGACGTACCATAAATTGGCTGTGTATTACTTGTAAACTAGTAGTCTACTTAATTGTGCTAATTTTCCTTTTAATTTCGTTATTTATATTACAATTTTAAATAATTTTCACATACTCAAAAATAGCGATTTAGCTGGTAGGGGTGGGGACACGTAACTCTAGCAAAAATTATCACTTTTAAGCTTAAAATTTTGTATCAAGTCTGTTGGTAACATATCACCAACATTTCTGAAAGAACTATTCAAATATACCCTACAAAATGGATTATGCGAATAAAAAAATCATCCTCTCTTTATAGGCATGCGAGGTATCTTAAAAATTGTTCAAAAGATATTATTTCAGAACTTGGTTGGGAATACGTAAATTCAGTAAAAATTGTTCAATTTTCTGGCACTAATAGTCCTCAAGTAAAACGGCTGTGACTTACAGACAGACGGGCATAGCAAAGTTATAAGGGTTCTTAATTTAAGTACAGAACCCAAAAAATCTTTAAAAAACTAGGTACTAGAATTTGAATAGAATTTAAGATTATTTCAGTTATATTACCTCAAACATTTCAAGAGATATAAACAACTAACTAAACTCTACGCCTGACGACATTCACTAAGCCCGTTTATTTCTGTTCTTTTGTTAATCTAAATTATTTTTCTATTTAAGTCTAAATTGTTCTAAAAACTTCTACAATTCATTAAAATATTTCTAGTTTCATGTTTATTTTAGACGGTTAGACATAGAGATTTAATTTTCGCAAATGTTTCTGTCTTACGTCTCTTTCACGGATCGTAAAATCTAGAAAATATACCAAAGAAAATAATCAATGCGCGTTCAGATCATCAGATCTTCATGTCCTACCCGCTTCTTGATGTATTGAGGTAATCCTACGAGCATTATTGCCATTATTTTTAGCTGTATGCGTTTTTAAAAATTCAACTCTCCTATTTCTCTTGCGAATTGTATGAAAGTTGATTTTGACGTGTCCAGCGCTGTATATTACATTACATTTGTATTCGCCTTTCATATAAATGTAATAATCTGCATTCCGCTCGTCTAACGTTTCATTAAATATTCCACGAAGGAAATGCATTTCTGACTAATTATGGAACAAATAATACTCACTTTGCTGAGGAAACTTTGTCCGTTTTTCCTACTTTGACAAAAACGTAATATAAATTAATTATAATTACAAATTAATTGATAATTAAATTAAAAATAATTAACCCTCTGTTATTTTTTGTCAGATTATAAATAAGAATACAAAAATTCAAGTAACAGTTTTTATTTCCACGATTTTGTCGATATAATCATCCTAATTCAGTAATTACTTTGGATCATAATTATAAAGATATCTATTAATATCACTTTAATAACTAGTAACTCATATAATCAAAGTAACTCAAATAATAAAAATAAGAACATAAATTTCTTAATAAATTGTGAGAAATAAAATCAAGAAACGTTTTCTGTTTAGAGAGCCTTTCAAGTTATTGCTTTGTAGCTATATTGCAATATTTCTCGATGTAGTAAAATCGACGCGAAATCTTACGCATATATATTAATAAATATCTAATCAATATTTACCAAAATATCGAATCTTGTTATTTTTGGATACTCAAAAATAATTTTAGAAAAAATATTGCTCTATATTAGCTTAGACTATTAATAGGTTGCTGCTGTTATTTTTGTATAAAACAAACGCTGTTATCTTATTTAATAACCTAATATGAAAATAATTTTATTAAAGATAAGAGGAATTGATATTTGCAAATCACTAGTACTGAATCGTGTTTGAGAAATTACTACCTTTGCAATAAAGTAGAATTTTACAATACTTTTAAGTGCTATGGAATGTTGCTATTTTTAGAGTGAGAATAGTTATTTAATAACTGTATTTAAATTTATTGTAAAAATATAATATTGTTAGGCTTAAAACTTATTTTAGACAATAATATTAAATCACTTTGTTCGATCCTATATAACTCATAACAACGACATCACAAACAATCAACTGAACCCCGATTTTATACAAACCAATAAGAAAAATAATGTATCGCAATTATATTAAGTCATTGCTTAATATGTAATTGTGGCTCTGCAATATTAGATCTTCGTTTTCTCCTAGTGTGAAAACAATAATCTTTACCTCTACTTCTAAGTTGTGGAAAATCTACTTAATTCTATAATATAATAACTTAATATACAGTAGTTAATCATGTCCTTTCCCCTATTTTCTCCTGTTGACTTATTAATAAAAAATAGTGTGTTTTCTTACGTACGCGTGTTAAAAGTTATACTTCTCCGGCATAATATAAGAATAGCTTTATTTAGCACGTGAATAATTAATGAAAATAAAATAATAAAAGAACTGACGAAGTTATATTTTAAAAATAAAATTTATTTTACAGAAGAGTATATTTACTGTTATAGTGTTTCCTAATAATCGCGCTTTAACCTTATTATTTTCTCATACAGAGCAGTAAACAATTTGACAACTGTTTATTTAGAATTACAGTCGTTATCATTTAATATAATGGTTTTAATAATAATAATAATAATAATGGAAAGCCAGCAGAAAAATAAAATGGTGGACCTGTCAAATAAACTATGCGTATCTGTCAATTATATTCTGTCAATATATGTTTTGTGAGTAACTTCATTCTGTCTCTTTTTTGTTGCATTCGGAAAATTTCACTCTCATAATTTTTTCAAAACACACCTAGAGAAGTTATAATTTCAAAAATGTAAATAAACTTAATGTTTTCAAAACTGAAAAATAAATCCTCCGCTATTATATTATAGTGTTATTACAGTATTATTTACACCTTCATTTACTATTGTATAAACCAGATCGTTTCTCTTTCCCACCGCCTGTACTGACTTCGCCATAAATGTCAAGTATTCATATATTTTCATCTAGAGTGAGTGGCGGTGTTCCTGTATACTGGAACATTACATTATATAGAACGGAGTATGTACCAATGCTTTGTACGCTTTTCTTTCATATTTTACGACAAATGTATGCATAGACAATATTTTTAAGTTCTCTTCGTTCTCAAAGTGTAATTTTCTAGGCAGTTTGACATGTTTGCATGGTGCTGATATTAATATTTTATCACGTACTTTTCTTGAATAAAATTTTGCCTTTTCATATTATACACATAATGGTAACAATGGAATACAATAAACTTATATTTCTTTTAATGGCGAAATGCCAAATAGCTATAAACATATCCAGTAATACCAGACGATTATTTTTTTATAAAAGATTAACGTTAAGCATTCAGATCTAGTTATAATTCCGTAACCTTTTATATTACGACACATAAAGGAATATGGCCCATATAAAAATATTTTAAACTATTATTGAAATAAACGACCTCACGGAAATTGTTTTTGCTTTTGTAAAAGTGTTTATTAGTGAACTAGTACACAGCCGAAAACGATTTATAATCTACTGAATCTAAAATTAATTGATCACAGTAGAACCAAACTCAATCGACAATGATAATTACAGCAAAGTCAAAAAAAAACAAAATTATACATAATACACGTAAATTGTATTTTTCTAATTGAAAGAAAGTATAAATAAAGTCAAGGCACTTAGAACTCCATTAATTAAAGTAAGCTTTCAGCGAGCCTATCGAGCAACAGTAAATTACTTTCCAATGATTTTTTAATTAATTGATCCTTTTCTCGAAAGAAGCTAAGTAAAAACATTAAACAATCTACGACTGAAATGTTGAAATGTCAAAGGCCATTTTCATAAGGCCATTCATAGACATTTAAAAGTGAAAATAAAATAAAAATGTGTATATTTTGAAATATATTCTATTTAAAAATAAACATATTTTACGGAAAAAAAAATGTTTTTGTCCTCGTCAAAAAATATTAATTCCACCGAAAACATTTGCTCCTGTAAAGAAATAACTAAAAGCAATACAACTTAGTAACTTTAGGGTTTCGTACCTCAAAATGAAATAAAAGGTATTCTTGGAAGAGTCGTTTTACTGAGAAACGGTTGTGCATAGAAATTGTATGGGGTATGGTAATATAAAGCATATTAACCGATATATATTTCAATAGATCAAAATTCAAAGGTATTAATGTAGAAATTTTAAAGAAGTCTAATAAAGTAACCAAAAATTTTAAGTTAACTAAAAAACAACTTGCACAGATTCCAAAAGTATTTCAGAAACTTTTTCTGAATTTTATCTCAGACTGTGCCATAGATATTATTGAAGTTGTCCCCAAAAAACATGTCGTCTTCCCCATCTCCGAAACTGTTAAAGCCAAAATTAAAAAAAACAGTGTTACTAGTCATTAGATCATGAAAAAAACTTAAATTAACATAAGTATTTTTAAAAATTTCAGTAATATATACAGTTAAAAATCCACTTTTATATTAAGTAATCAAACAGACATATTACTATCATACTGATTTTAGAAAAAAACCTGAATAGCGAATAATAATAAAATGGTAATTATTTTATACTATATTATACTAATTGCTTTACTAGTTATTACAGTAACCGACCATACTATAAAACTAAAGCAAACTGTTTACCTTAACGTAAAGCTGTCTTTATTTCTACAAATAGCAGATAATCAGAAAAAGAAACTAATTGTTTATTTACAAGATCCATGTAAAACTATAGAAAATGAGCAAAATTTAATAATGCGATGTGATCCTTAAGAAATTGACTAAATATCAATTATCAAAATGGTCTTTATTATTCAATCTCCTTTTCGATCATAAACTCTTTAAAATTAACTACTACCCAAACACGCTCTATTTTATATTCATGATTTTTCTAAATACGTAGCTCAACATCGTCCTTATTAATACTAGAACAAGCTTCAATCACTAGAAAAAAGCAACAGGTGTCAGACAGTCATAATATGAAAGTATATAAATAAGTTTTCCATAGCCGCTTGCTTCAACAAAACATAAACGTGTGTGTACACATAAATGACGTCATTCACGTTTCAATTCTTGATTTATGACCGAAATTTCACAAGTTGATATTAATCACTGTTTCATTCAATAAACCATGAGCCAAATCTATTTTTCATTCCCCCGGACGGTGCTCCCGTTTTGGACTAGCGTCGGGTACCTGGCTATACTGCCCGCACGCGAACATATCGATTTAATAAATGACTCACAAATAGCATGTCGGAACAGTCTCGTTTCATACATCATTTTTGCGGCTGACGATCGTATTATTTCCTCTTCTCCGCGTCATTCGCGATTTTCTCCTCGAATGGATTCGTTATTTCGCAGCCGCAGGTTGTGGAACGGTACTTTGTTAAATCGAGTAGCATATTGCGCGGCTGAGCTGGCCCCGAACGCTGGCGTTTTTTTTTGTGAAACTTTTTGTAGGTTAACAAGCGCCCGTTTCAGCAGCTTAAGTACTTATTTATTAACATTTCGCTTACGGTGGCTGAATCTACGAGCATGTATTATAAAACGAATATTATACTTGTAACGTTCCTACATTCGTGACAAGTAAAGCGAAAACTAAGCTCAATAATTTTATTAGAAACCTTTTATATCTTATTAGTTTTCATGAGCGGTTCCGCATGCGGAGATTTTTGAGTAAGCCTGCGGAAATTATTGCTTACCCAATGGAACAAACATCGATTTGCCAATTTAATATATTTCGCCATTTATGAACATGTTGTAACAAGGAGTTTTTATTGTTGAGTAAAAAACTCCTTTAGGATGAAACCATAGGAATTACGTTAGATCTTTGATTTCACAAAAAGAAAAAAAAATATTTATATATATATATATATATATATATATACACACACACGCGCACGCGCACGCACATGCCCATGCGCACGCACACGCACACGCACACGCACACGTACACGCACACGCATATGCACATGCACACGGTAAAACGGTTGTGAAAATCTAATTTCTTTAGCGATATAATTTTCATTACAAAGATGTAACGTTTAAATGTAATATTTACTGCCGTACAAATAACCTTGATATATTATGTCTTTAATAAAAACAAACTAAAATTTTAAGTTTTTAAACGTAATGTCGCAAAGTATGTAAACTTACGTTAAAAAGAAAGTAAAAACAAAAAGAACGGTTAAAATAGAAAATTGTGAAAAATGTTATTAGAAAAATAATTTTCTTATAATAAAACCTTGAAAAAAATTACTTTTAATTTCGTAAAAATTTACTTTCCTCCAATTTCTTCATGTTTAATGTCATTAGAGTTGAATTAAAGTAGCGTTTAAATATAAATAGCTTATTCTCTTTCCATAAGCTTGTCTGTGTTCAATTTTACACGAATACTCCTAGAAACCCAAACTTAGCAAGTGTTATGAGCTTAACTAGTTTTTGATAAATGAATCTTAAAACTCTTAATAAAAAAATTATTATTTAATGGTTGTTTATAAATTTGATATATATTTTTCGTGATTGTGAACATCATGTCGTAACAACATAAACTCAACATTAAAATACTTGAACGTAATGATGCGAAATACATAAAGTTATATAGATAAGAAAGTATGAACAAAGAGATATATTAAAATAGATAGTCGTGAAAAAGTTTGCCAAAAAAATAACTGTTTATATCAAAAACTTTGAAAACGATTATAAACAGTTTTACCAGATTCAAATACATCAAAATATACGACTATACTAACTAAAGACTTAAATGGGGAATATTACTTTCTGAGATTTCGTACATCATAGAATTATCAACAAGTTTTAATTTGATATCGCTTCCCATGAAAACCTGATAAAAAAAGTATAATACCTAGAATCACCTGATAAGTAATTAGAAACATTATTCTTTCCTTCACTTTTAAGAAAAAAGGTGAAAGGAAAAATGTAGTTTCTAATTTTTAAGATAATTTTCAGTCAATAAAAAATGGATATCAAGTATTACATAATTCATTGACTGAAAATGAAGAGAAAGACGTGGACGTGTAACTCCGTGTAAATGTGAATACAACCTCCTCGTAGCATGCTACGGATAACGTTAATACCGGCAGCATTGTTATTTACGTTTTCCACCGGTAGCATTGTTATCTACGTTGCCGATTTATAACAGACACATGTTTTGATATCAAAATCTCAATGACAAATAATCGTCACAAAACGATTAAAATAGTCACTTTAAAGCTGAATTTATGTTATTTCTGAATATGTAATGACAATGAAGCTAAAAATTGTTATATGATTGGTTAATTTAATAATAACTTGTTTTTGTTCACCATAATAACTGTTTACAAAATTTTGACAAAACTAGTCAGTTTACGAACATTTTTTTTTATATTTATAGAAGTATTTGCTTCAGAAACATTAATTGTAATATTGATTTTTTAAGCAAAAAGAACGATATTTTATAGAAACTGTTGTAACCAATTGAAAGAAAAATGTACATGGAGAAATAAAAAAATTGTTTCAAAATAAAAATTTAAAACTTTTAAATACCTTTAAATAAATTAATAAACTATTTTGTTTTAATAATTATTAATCAATAATATAAACAAATTTAGGATTTTTTCGCATGTTATTTTTTAGTTTCTCATAAAAAACAAGAAAACATAAAAATTTCATTGTCTCAGTCTATCCGTTTGACAGTCAATATATTTTCTGCCTCATAATTTTAATAGTTTTAAATCAATTTGCATGAAAATTTGCACGTATATGATCTTCATTAAAATGTAGCAAAAAAATAAGTCAATTTTTGACATAATTTTTGTAAGCTAACGCACGTCATATCTAGTCATATTTTAACGCGAACTGAGCCGAGTCAAAATGCTTCCCTTTTATGAAATATATTTATTTTTCTTGGAAAATGGTAGCCTGCATCGTATAAAGTGCCAAAAAGTATAGCAGAAAGACTTACGTACTTAAAAACAATGTCACTTATAATAAGTTCAGTTTTTTTTATTAATTAATGTGCTTATAGTTTTTGTAATGCATATTATTTGTTAATAATTAACCGCAATTTGAAATTTTTATTTAAAAAATATGATAGGGTTTATCATTCTGTATTGGATATTTCGGCAATATAATTTGCTTATTACATTGATTTCCATATGAAAACTTTATTGGTATATACAAACATATGGCAATAGCAAATTTGGTGGTGCATTGTTTTCAACCTACTGAATATTTTTTGTTAACAGTAGCAATGGGATTGCTGAAATATATATATATATATATATATATATATATATGTTTGTCAAAAATTATTTACTAGGCTATTAATACATATTGTTTAAAACAGTAAGAAATAAGTCTTTCGTAAAATACGTGTTTCATTTAATATTCTTATAACAGACATCAACAGCAATAGATATCAAACATAATTTATTATTTATAATAATTTAAGAATAAATCTTACAATGAAACAATTGCTTAAAAACCTTCACACGAAAGAGAGTTTAATACACGAATATATTTCAGTACAAGTTTGTTACTTAGCGGTAGTCTCGTAAAATATTGTTAGAAAGCTCGCCATATCCAAGAATGTATTTTCCTAAAAGATGACAATTTTGTTCAAATATATATTTAAAGCTTTAAACTGCATAACGATATGTTTAATACAGTCAAAGTTATGAGCAACTAATATTTTGAAGTTTACTCAATGATAAACTAACTATGGAAAAAATATGGTAATATTGTTTTAATACGTTCGTAATAACATTGCGATTGACGCGGATCGAAAAATATGAAACTAGACCAAAGGCAAATTAAATAATAAATGTTACCTTATGTAAAAATTGTAATTTTTCTCATTATAGATATTTCTTTTAACCATTATATATAAAATGTAAGACACATGTAAAGATGTAAAAATTAGTTGAGACTTAATGCAGTACCACGCAAGGTGAACTCATTCATTTTCAGTTCAACTTGCGATTGAAAGGTCTTTATTTAAATATGGCAACACTGTATTATGACGTTAAAAAAGCAACTTAACTGTAGTGGCAAATTTTTAAGACTAAAATTAGGTAACAGAAACCGTACTCGAGTAACTCTTGTATCCTTAGACAAATGAGCAACATAAACCCACGGCTGCTGCATCAAGTCATGTAACAAGTCAATAAAGTGTTTTCACTTTATGAGAATACACATTTTATGTACGGATAACTTGATATGATATAAGTACATAATTATGAGAATTACGAATAACCATAAGATAGTTGAACAACACTAATTGATAAACAAGTGATAGAATTAACGGAATGTAATTATATAGTTTTACGGAAACAAGGTTTAACGCCCCGCGATTCGTCATAAGTTATTTCCGGTTACGCAATGGGTTACAGTATTTTTTACAATATTACAATATTACAATAGGAACACTTGGGGCAGACACACACGCACCTGGTATTCGTGGCGTCAGGAGGGATCATCTGTTTATTGCTATTATTTTGTCAATAATATCGATTCGATAGACTTATTGGACTGCATTGCGTTACAAATATTCAGAAAGTAAGCCGCAAAAATAACACCCCACTTTTGATAGGATTTAAATGTTGAAAGCTAAAGCATATTTTAATCTACAACAGGATTAAACGCATAAGAATGTATGTAATATTGAATTTCTACAATAATTTTAATTAAAGGCAATAATTTCTAAACACAATTAACCTATACCACTTATAAATGTGTTATTTCCATGAATCTCTTTCGGAATTCCTATGTATCGCCTTCTAATAACACAAATGCATTCATTCAAATGATTACCAAATCTGTAAAAAAAATTAAAAACAAGTTTCTCCGTGCTTCTTAGTTTAACTGTGACCAATTTTATCGAGCTCTGTTAAAATGAACCGTATCTTTCTCCAGTTATCAACGTATACAGAAAAAGATTGCTACTTGTTAGAAAAATGTTATGCGTGATCAGTATTGTTAAAGCTTTTTCTTCCGAAAGAAGCTAAATTGTTCAGTCAGTTCACATTGTGCGTACTCAACATTATAGAGCTGGACTCTTTCCTTTTCGAACTGTTTCAGAAGTTAAAATACAGCTAAAAAAATGACAACACGCATCGAAAATACCTTGTATTATCCGATACGGCAACTAGTTCTCTATACAGTTTAATATTCCGTCTGTCATATATACGCTAAAAATAAGCAGTAAATCAAATCTGTCACCCAAATATGGTTTTTGAAAGTAATGATACAAATAAAGGTATTTAATGATCTAATATTTATTTGTTGAATGATATAGTCTGTTATTGCAAACTACAATTCCATAAAAGTTAATTGAATAAAACTTGTTAATTTTATAGGTATTAGACTTATAAATAACAGGGTCTCTCAATACCGCTAAAACAATATTAGACTTAGAATACCAATATTGATATATCAATTATATCCTATCACGATACTCGGTTATCATTTTAAATCAAACTCAAACAATGCGATGAATGGCTAAATTTTTAAAACACAATTCATGTCAATGAAATGGCTCTACAGTTTTAGTACTGAGTCCATGTTTCGACAACTAATTATTAATTTTTGGATTAATGGAAATCCCTCATTACTGCGTAAAAGCGTCTTCCGATAATGCTATATCAATATTAGACTTAGAAAGCCAGTATTAAATATCAGTTTTATCCTATCTTGTTACTCGCTTATCATATTAAATCAAATTCAAATAATACGATGACTGATCAAGTCTTCAAAATACGATTTATTTGGTCATAAAGGCTGCAATACAGAGTCGATGAATCCTCACCAAGCGACTTAAGTAGATAAATCAACTGACTGATTTTTTTAACATCATCATTTTTATTTCATGTTTCTAGTTTATCTAAAATATTTTAACAGACATGAAGGGCTAATAATGAATATTATTTAAAACAGTAAGAAATAAGTTTTAAGTTAATACAGTAAGAAATAAGTTTAAGAAATAAGGCTCTCGTAAAATAAGTGCTTCCCTTAATATTTTTTTATAATGTGAATCAATAGCAGGATATATAGCATTATCTATTATTTATAATAATTTCATAATAACTATTAAAATGAAACAATTACCAAAAGCCTTTATAAGAAAGTGAGTTTCAAGTTCCCGAGATTGTTGTCTAATATAAATTAAAGCTTTGAACTGTATAGTGATATGTTAAATATTATCAAAGTTACGAGCAACTAATATTTTGAAATTTATTAAATGATAAATTGCTAAAATTATTTTAATTCGTTCGTAATTAACATATTCGTTCGTAAAAACATTGCGTTTGACAAGGACCTGTAAACATGAAACTGGAGCAAAAATCCCTAGGCTAATTAAATAATAAGTATTACCTTAAATGAGAATCGTATTTATTCTCATTATAAATGTTTCTGTTAGCCAGCATAGATACAATGTAAGACACGTGCAAAGATGTAAAGTATTATTTGGGACTTTATACAGTACCATGCAAAGTCAACTAAGCCAGTTTCAGTTCGACTTACGACTGAAAGGTCTTTATTTATATATGGCAACACAGAATTCCGATGTTAAAAAAGCAATTAAACTTTAGTCATAACTTGTGATGAGTAAAGTTAAGTAACACAAACCGTAATCGGTAACTTTTGTATCCTATATGGACAAGAGAGGAAACAGAGCTACATAAATGTTTTAGCTTTCATATAACTGTTGGACCAAGTCATTTAACAAGTCAACAAAACCTTATTCATTTTATGAGAATACACATTTTTTGTACAGAAAATTGTTGAATAAAATATTCTTTAAGTTTATCCAGATAAATTGTTACTTACAGTTTATTTTTCGAGTTTATCATCCCTGAATAGTACAATTTAAGGCTTTAAGTCTATCTGCTATGTAGACACAAATATTTTTATATAAATCGAATAATAAAATGGGCAGGCAAAGTGTGCTTATTTGATATTGGTTTCTGCCAGCACTTTTAAAATTTTATTCAATAGACTACAGTGTTCCAAAAATGTTTTTGCGAATATTACAATAGGAGCAAATACATGAGGGCAGGTATGCGCGTAATTATTGTACGTGGCGTCAGTGGGGCTTATCCATTTATTGTTATCATTTTGTCAATACTGTCAACTCAACAGACTTATTAACCTGTGATGCGCTGCAACTACTCCTAAAATAAGCTTTAAAATAACACTCCAATTCTCAAAGGATTTAAATGTAATAGTTTAACATTTTAAGGATATTTTATTTGTAAAACGATTAATAGTATAGAAAATAAATTTATCTAATATTTTATAGCAGAAACGCAATAATTTCTATAATCTAACTTGGAACCTTGAACGCAATAATTGCCATAATATTTAATTTGTGCCACTTATAAATACCGTTACTTTTATGAATCGATTTATCTCTTTCAGGGTTTCTACAAGTGGCCTAAGAATAACACAAATGATGCCATGTTTATGTGCTTACGAGCATACATATGAACGTACGATCTTGCCTCACAACCTTTGAATTTATTATTCAAAGCTAAGGAGATTTTGGCCAAATTATTTTATTAGCTTTTTAACAAAATGTATTAACAAATATTTGTACGTAAGTAAGCAACCCGTATTAAAAGAATCATCTATCTTATACCTAGTATATCTTTGTCTTACAAAACGATCATTTTTTTAATTAAAGTATTTCTAAAGAAGAAAAGGAAGCAGATAAAAAAAAATAATTAAAAATAACCCAACAGCAACAACGATGTAGACTACTCTATACTATGTACATAAGCGAATAATAATTTAATTGTGATTTCGAACATCATTATTCAATACCTTAGTGAATGCAATTGTTGTATTTAATATAATATATAGCATTATAGTTCAAAACCATCGAACTCTGTTAGTATAACACTAGGGAGTTATTATTGGAAATATGTTCGGTCCAGATGAGACTGGTTCTATTAAATTATTTTATTAACTACAAATTTTCCAACAAAACTCACCACTTCAATAGATATTTAACTTATTAATAACAGGGCTTCCTGAAATTGTTAAAACAAAATTAAATTTAGAATACCAATACTACCATATCAATTTTACCACATCTCGATTCTCGCTAATTATTTTAATTCAAACTCAAACAATACGATGAGTGGTTAAATTTTCAAAACACTTTTAATGTTTACAATAGCATCAATAATAGCTAAAATAATACTGTTCTGGTTCATGGTCGATGACTTTGCAATGAAAAATACTTCGTCATTTATCTTCATAAATTTGTTGTCAATGAAAAGACTCGACTCGAGAATGATTATTTTTTTCATTAATAGAAGTCTTTAATGAATATGTAACAGTATTTTGCCGACAACGCTAAATCAATATTAAATTTAGAAAGGTAATGTTAACTTACCAGTTTTATACAATCTCGATAGTAGATTATCATTTTAAATCAAACGCAAACAATACGATAAATGGTCAAATCTTCAGAACACAATTTATTTTATCAGTTACGTGATTCAAAGACTACAACACCGAATAGATGATTTGATTCAGAACGATTTAAGTAGATAAATCGAATTATTGATTTTGAACGTTGCCATAGTTTTTACTTTTGATTCTTAGATATTTATCAAAAATTATTTTTAAACATATAAATTTACAAATACATATAATTAAAAAAAAAACAAATAACTATTCATGTGAAATAAGTACTATATATTTTTTTCTTATTAATACAAGTCAAAAACAACAGGTTTCTTTTATTATTTATGGTTCTAGCCAGCAAATAATATAAAAGCGATTATATTTGTTTCTTTAACATCGCTACAGAGTGACGGATTGACGTATTTTTTATTTATTATTATTAAATTTGCATAGAGATAGTCGATGAATCGGGAAATTACATTGGTTACTATTTATCCTGGGAAATCTCATTTCTTTGGAAAAATATTATGAACGCGAAAATATATTTCAAATTCTTATCTGAATCTCAAAAAGCACAGAAACGGAATGCCAAAGCCACATCGCAATGGATATGAAAGTGATCAACAATGGCGGATCCCTATAATAACCTCTACCTCCAATTCAAAAAGTTGCGGTTGCCTCTCAAGTTAATTTTTACTATTACCATGAACAAAGCGCAAGGGCAAACATAATAGGTAATCCGACGCACTTGAAAAAAACATTGCTTCTTAAAAGGCCAGCTCTATATCGCATGTTCACATATGTCCAATATCCAAAATCTCCACTTCCTCGCGCCATATAAAAAGACACAATAAATTAAATTTATAGTAGTGTCCTAAAACAATGTTTTTTTGTGTTTATGGTCGATGTTTTTTTGTAATTTTTCTCTACAAATTTGTGGTCGATGAAACAACTCGATGGTTTCAGTACCGAGTTGCGAACAAAACCACCGATAAAAGCTGGTTTATAATAATGCCAAAACAGCTATAACAATGAAACAATTGCTTTAAAATCTTCAAACGAAAGCAAGTTAAAAACATTAATATATTTCTGTAGCAGTGCACCGAGTGGAAGCCTTGCTAAATAATTATTAGAATGTTCACCATATTTCTTTAGAGATACTTTCACCCAATAGATGAAAAAAACAAAAGAAAATAAAACAAAAGACGAATAAGCTGAGATGAGGTAACTACTAGGTGTTGCTTTATGTGATCAGATATGTACCATTCATAAATTTCAATATCAAAACTTAACACACATTTCCATTATTCTAAAAATGAATAATTTTTTCTATAATATATATCAAATATACGAGGATATTAACATACCGTTAGCTTAGTGTTTGGCCGATATACTGTTCTCGGCGATCCTTCGCATAATAGAGGTGTAAAAAAATAGGAGCGCTGAATACATTACACTTTTTGTATTCCTATTCCGGTCTGAAATATGATATCAATTTATCAAATATGCTATTTTTACATATGTTTATGATCCCATATCCTAAGAGTTCAAACAGATCCAATTATTATGAGAACGTCATCTATCCTATCTAGCTTCTAAACAAAATAAGATAGGGACTGAACACTTCACACATAATGTAAAAAACTAGAAATTTATTTAAGATGACATATAATTATTTTAGCCGGACTCTCAAACATATGAAGGTGCTGAAAAAAATCGTTTTTCAGTCTAGGTATAAATGGTATCGTTGAAAAGAGATCTCTAAGCAGATTACAAATATTTTTTTAAACTTTATTCGTTGATAAACAACAATTTGGCTGAGCTTGAAAATTACAATTTATAGATCCATTTTGTTACCAGATCTAACTCGAAAACCGTATTATCTAGGGAGCTGTTATTCGGCGCCAATATTTCGCAAATCCTTTATATAAACAACAAATATTAAGGAGTTAGAGTATTAAGGGTTAAAGAGAGTATAAATTATAAAATCAAAGTATTTCTGAGAAAGTCACGATATCGTAACGTCGTTAAAAACATAATAACCAATATGTTTACATACTGAAACAGAATATTTGGAAATAATTTGAAACGAAACATTGTGTACCCTAACATGTATACATTTTTATACACACTTAAATGTGGACGGAACCCTCGTAGTGCGAATTCTACTCGTACTTAGAGGTGTATTTAATTCTATAAACTTTTCACTAATGTTTCTATTTGTCATCAATAATCGATTGAGATTGTGTCACTATTTTTTTCTCGACCTTTTTAATACCACTCGACTCGACATTGCATCGCAAATTTTAATGCATCGCGTATATGAAAATTTGTAGGAAATTGAAAAAAAAATTAACTGGTTTACGAATATGGTAAACCATATTCGTAAACCAGAGGAAAAATTGCTTACGTGTAAATTAAATAGGTTTGTCGAAATGAAAATGCGGATGATTTTTATTTCTAAGCCCTACTTACGAAATATTACGCTTCATAATAACAAACAATGTTTTCCCGTCTCTAATTTTTCACCCGTGATTTTGAAGTATAATTTCATTTGCTTAGAGATTCCAAATGAAATGATTTTCGTCTACCATGTTCAACAAGTCACGGCAACAATTTCAGTAGGTACAAGTCACGGCAACAATTTCAGTAGGTACAGAAAACATTTTCATCTTTACATTTATCACACTAAAAAAATCCAAAATTTTGGTAAAACAAGGATTTTAGGATGTTAATTATATTCAGATATTATAAATAGGATCAAAGTTATGAGCAGTTAATATTTTAAAATAATTTAATAATAAATATAAAATCTTTTAATTTTTTTGACAAGCACAAAAGTACATGCAACTTTTATATAACTTTCCCATGCTCAAGTAACTATCCAAATGACTGACCAATGTCCTAACTTTGGAAGAGAATAAAGATGGTAAAATTGTTTTAAAACATTCTTAGTAAAACTAGGATTGAAACGGATCTGAAAATATGAACTTGGAAGAAAAATTACTCGAGGAATTAAAAATAAATTAAAGCAATTAAACCACTTAAATCACTTAACTCAAATATAAAAGCGAGAATTAAGGTTATATTTTAAATGAGAATCGTAATGAAATAAAACGTAAGGAATAGGTAAAGATTTATACTTGAGTATACTTGAGACGTAATGTAGTCCCACGTAAAGAACGTCGCTTAAAAACTTTCTGTTCCCCTTGTGATTTAAAGGTATATTATGTATTAGGCAACATTAAATTGTGATGTCAAAAAAAGCAATTAAACTTTAGTCTCAACTTGTGATGAGTAAAGTTAGGTAACACAAATCGGGTAACTCCTGTATCCATAGACAAACAGAGCTAAATAAATGTTTACGCTTTCACACAGCTGTTGGACCAAGTCATTTAACAAGTCAACAAAGCATATTCATTTTATGAGAATACACATTTTATGTAGGGACATTTGTTGACTAAAGGGTTCTTTAAGCTTATTCGGCTGAATTGATAAATTTTAACCGTTTTCTTATAGTTAATTTTTCTGATTTTAGCTGGATTTATGGTGATCAATTAATAATACAATTTCTAGTTTAAGACTTCTGCTATCTAGGAGCAAATAAAGTTTTATGTAAAATGCGTTTTATATAAATATTGTAAATAAAATTACTTCTCTATTCTTATTTATAATCTAGACAATTAAAAATAATATATGAGAATTAATAATGAAAATGAGAATAAAAATGTTTCGACAATTACACTAATTGCATATTGATTACTTTATTGTCGCCTCCGTATAATAAAAAGTGGCTAAAGGGGTGCGTGCTCCAAAGTGCGTGCATATTTTTCTTGTTTCATTTATTTTGAATATGCTAACGCAGTTTTCGGAAAATTATTTTATTAGATTCTAAAAATATTTAATAGATTCTATAAATGTCTGTATTTAAGTAACTTCTATTTGAAGAACCTATCTATCTTACACCCTATGTATTTTTGTCTTGAAAAATAACCTTATTCAAACGAAATACGACGTAGACCTTAGAATAAAAAATAAAACAAAAATAAAATGTTAAAAGTAAAGCTATAGCCAAATTATCGCTATGCAATTCTTGTATTTCGGATGATAGAAGTTAAAAATAAAAAACGTACATACGGACACTACAAGGCTATTATTAATATTATAACGAAATTTAAATCTATTTGAATATGTTGGAAAAAATCAAGAATGTAATCACACTCAATATGCACAAAATCGCACCCCATCCAATATGACGGAATGGCTTTGAAACTTAGAAGTGCAATACGGCTATTTACTTCAACCTAAAATACCAACTTTTTTAAAAATAGCATCATAGATACACAGTAGATAAGGTCTTGTTGAAAATAGAGACATAAAAAACAAGATATTTATTTATTGCAAGAGGCGCCTAAAAATTTATTTACCAGATTTTTCTCATTTATACTTTTTTATTTTGTTTGTAGCTTTATCACCAAAAAGGTAACACTACAAAAACTTGAGCAGATTTATAAGCAACTGAATTTTAATCGCTTAATATAGCTTAAATTATTAATGTATTGGAGGCATCAGTTCGAGTTCAGAGTCAAATGGTCTCTTTACCAACAACTGTACACTTTTAAATAACTATACACTGCATACGATGAACAATAACTTTAAACAGGAACATTTCTCACACTTATTAACAAATCTATGGACAATCTTAAATTTTTTTTCTGTACTTCATAGTTTAACTAAGTTCATTTAATAGTGGTTAATTAATGGACCCAACTGAAAATAGCCCAGATACACAGAGAGACTCCAACTTTTTTGATAACTTGTACATATGTGTGTTCAGAACTATTAAAGGAAAGGTCCGAAAAGAAGCTTGACTCGCTCAGCCAGCTGGCTGCACTTGATCTTATATGGATTCCATATTATGGAGCCGGACCCTTATATGTTTCATTAATTAATGAGTTGTACAGGGAACAAACCAGCGACACGCATTGAAAATACATTGAATTATGGAACGGAATTCTGTGGAACGAATATTTATAAGGAACTTAGTTTTTTACACAAATTAGAGCTACGTCTGCCATGTAGCCATAAAAATAAGCTCAAAAGCAAATCTGTCGCCCAAATTAAAGGGATATTCAAAGTAATGATACAAAGTGCTCTAACATTGATCTGTTCATTATCGTAGTCTAGATGAAGCCAGAAGGCAATATTACTTACATTAAAAAGAAAGGAAGTTATCATTAGAAATACATTTAGTCTAAATGAGATTCTTCTCTTATTACCGACTGAAATTCTACAAGTTGTCGGGAAATTAGTTTTTAATAAAACTATTTTTTTTCTTGTAGTATAGTGAAGGTAATCCCACACCCGGCGTTTAGAATATCACGTCCCTCGTAGGATGACGGAAGGGCTTCAAAGTTTAATGTATGATATGTGTCATCTACTGGAAGCGATCCCTTTACTAACGACTTGACATTTTGAAAATTTGTATAAACTCCATACGATTCATAATAGAGTAAAATTAATTTTTTAAAGCATTTTAGATTACTTTGAATTTTTTATAAACTGCACACGATTCAAAATAATTTAAACTTAATTTTAAAATATAGCGCTTTTTTTACTCTCACTTAGTACCAAATCTGTGAAAATTTTTAAATTTTTAAGCTTTCCTGCTTCTTCATTGGGTTACCAAAGAAAGTTACTGTTAAAGGAAAGGCTGGCTGCAGTTGACCTCGTGCGAACTCTGTATTATGTAGCCGAAATCTTTCCAGACCGTTTCACAGTTAATGAATTGTACAACAGACGACGATACGCATGTAAACCTTGCACTGCGCAATAATGGACCAGTTATCTACATAATTTAGTATACCGTCGGTCACATAACCACTAAAGGTAAGCTACAAATCAAATATGTCGCACAAATCACAGTTTTGGAAGTCATCACACAAATATAGCTATATAGTTACCCAATATTTATCTGTTAAATATCGTAGCCTAGACGAAGCCAGATGGAAATATCATATTATATTTATCATTGCGGTTCGAAAGGAACTTGTTATTGCAAATATGTTTGGTCTATATGATATTGAGTCTCTTATTGAACTTTTAAAAACCTGAAAAATATAATTAGGTACCTCGATGGAAATTAGAGTAATAAATAAAATTTAGAATATCAATATTAAATTATCAGTTTTATCCATCTCGATTTTCGCTTATTATTTTAAATCAAACTAAAAAAACAACTTTTAGTCAATAAAATAACTTAATACTTGCGTACTGCAAGTATTAAGTTATTTTATTAGTATAAATGATTCATTTTCATATTAATAGAAATATCTTATGAATATGTAACAGCGTTTCGCGATAACGCTAAATCAATATTAGACTTAGAAACCCAATATAAAATCAGTTTTATCCTATCTCATAATTGGCTTATCATTTTAAATCAATTTCAAACAATACAACCAAAGATCAAATCTTCAAAACACAATTTATTGAGTCAATAACATGATTCGATGGCTTTAATACCGATTCAATGATTCGGTACCTAATGAGTTAAACTATAAACAAAATGAACGATTTTTCAGTTTTTTCATCGTCTTTTTTTTCGGATATTAGGCTATCTGTAAAATTTATGTATAAGATATACGGAGTAAACAATATATATTATTTGAAACAATGAAGAAATAACTACATAAAATAAATACCCTCTTTTATTTATTTTTTTGCTGATAATACAGCAATAAGCGTATATCGTTGTTATGTATGTTATTTATAGTTTCATAAAAACAATAACAATAATAGTTCGAAAGTCTCCACACAAAAACAAATTTAATACATGAATATATTTCAGTACCAGTGCACAGACGTGAAATCTCACTAAGTAATTATTAACAAGCTTGCCATATTTCTGCTTGTATTCTCATAATATTCTGTATTCTCATAATAAATGAAAATAACAAAATAAATTGAAACAAAAGATAAGTCCATGAAAATATGGTGCCTGCAGTGTTGCTTTATATATATACGTACATCCATCATATATAAATTTCGATCTCGAAACTTCACACACGTTTCCATTAATCTAAAAAACGAATTTCCGCTACAACTTACTTACTAAATAATAAGCTAAATATATGAAAACTAAGCCAATATACAACAATATCAAAGTTTATCCAGAAAAGCGTAGGAGCGCTGAGTGTGTTACACTTTTTACATCCACTGCATACACGAATCTAATAATATGTCAAATATGCAATTTTTACTTAATATTAGGATTCCGTATGTGAAGAAATTGAACTGAACCCATTGTTGTGACAAAGTCGCCTGTCCGTCTGTCCATTCATCTGTCTAAATTACCACTATTAGACCCTATTTATTGCTAGATCTAAGTTGGAAAAAGTATTATCTGGGAAGCTATAATAAGGTTCCAGTATATCTCATATCCTTTGTAAATTATAATAAAATATCTTTTAAAAAACCTGCTTCAAAAAGGTAGGTACTAAAAAGTAAAAAAATAATTAACTCAAAATAGGTACCTACTTATTTGCAATAAATAACTAAGTTACATATTTTTGAAGTTGGTGCGAGCACTTTCGACCAACTTAAACAAATTTATAATTTAATTTAAAATGTAAACTTAAAACTTCAACTTCTAATGTATTTAAAGTACTGAATAGATTCATAAAGCTGCACCAACTTCAAAAATAAGTAACTTAGTAATTTATTGCAAAAAAGTAGGAACCTATTTTAAGTTAATTATTTTTTACTTTGTACTATCTACCACTTTTGAAGTCCGTTTATTAAAAGATATTTTATTTTAGAATTTTTAGTGATTAATATATTAATATTAATCATCATAATTATTTTCTTTCTTAGAATGCTGTATAATTATTAAACGCCAGGGGCAAAAGCTAGTATATAGATAGCAGCTATATTATTTATCTTCAAAACCCATCATCACACCCTGACCTGGTCCATGGTGCAGTTATTTTGCAAAGTAAAAACTGCCAGTAGTAAAATCTTGAATTACGTTTGATTTACTACTATCCGATATGGAATTCAATTTTCATCTTCAGAACGCATTGTCAGACTCTGATAATGCTGATCGATGGCGTAGTTATTTTGCAACGTAACAACTACCAATAAAATATCTTGAATCATTTTCAATTTACTACCATCCGTTAAGGAGCTCCATTGTTCATCTCCAGAACTCATCTGGTCGACGGTGTAGTTATTTTTCAAAGTAACAACTACCAGTAGCAAACATCTTTAATCACGGTTGATTTACTTATATCCGTTACAGAGTCCAAATTAACTAAAAAGCTCTTGTTATTTCCAAACATTAAATTTTCTCCGATCACAGATATTTATTTTCTGTACTTTCAAGGAAATTATTTAAACATATTATGAAAATGCAATAAATGTAACTGTGCTTGACTCTGTTTAGTGAGTAAAAAAGATTAGAGCCTCAAATAAAATGTAGAAAATCATCGAAAACACCAAAATATGAGAGAAGGACGATATAAAATACGATACAAGCATAGGGAAGATTAGTCGTTGTTTAGAGATCAATAAGGAAAGATTAATCATCATCAGACCCTGACCTGGTTAGTGGTGTAGTTATTTTGCAAAATAACAATTACCCGTAGCAAATATCTTGAACCATAGTTGATTTACTGCCATTCTTTAAGAAATTCCATCGTTCGTTTCCAGACTTCATCATCATATTATATGGGACTACACCTATAGCATTCTCTTTCAAAAAAATAATCATCAAAATCAATTTACTCGGTAAATAATTATCGCTGAATATATATTAAATAAAATGATTCCGACCAATTGAGAACATTCTTCTTTTTTGAAGTCGGTTAAAAAGAGTCTCAATAATTAGTTCTTTTTCACAAACTAGTACCCCGTGTGACACTAAAAGTAAGCTCAAAATCAAATCCGTCGTCCAAATCATGCGTATTAAATGTAATGATATAAAGTGCCCTAACATTGATCTTTTCAATATCGTAGTCTAAATGAAGCCGGATGATAATATTACATTAGGTTTGTCATTGCAGTTTGAAAGGAAGTTATCATTGAAAATATATAAAGTCAAGATGAGACTGATTCTCTTATTACCGACTGTAATTTACAATCTTTGATGATACGGTGATATACCCAATTTGTCAAAGATAATGTCTAAATATTCATGAGAAACTTACGACATTTTAACGCCTATGATAAACATATTAAGCAATATATTTACGTAGTGAAAAATATCTGCATGAAAGAACATCTGTAAATCATTTAATAAAAACACTATATACCTCTAACATGTATAAATTTTTATAAACACTTAAGTGTGACCGGAATTTTCGTAGTGCGAATTCTTCTCGCCTATTCATATTTTCAAAAAGCTCTATTTGTCATCACTAATTTAATCATCTTAGTAGTTTTTTCTCTATCTTTCTGACTACGCTCTACACTATAACGCATCGTAACTTTTATCGCATCGTTGTGATTGGTTGAATAATATTATTTTTACTACCTTAACAATCTTTGAACCATAATATATTTCTTGCATTTACTTAGGATACAGACGATGAAGAAAAATATAAAAAGAAGCTCAAGTGCGAATAGAACTCATGCTCTTAGCCGTCAAATATCATTTTATAACATCATCATACAGCTCAGCAAATAGATATTTTACAAATGGACAAAAAAATGGAAAATCAAATAATAAGTTTGTCACGTAAATATGATTTATGCAAGGAGACCTTCTTTTGGGTCGAATTTTAGGAAGTATCTTTTTATTGTTCTTTTTTACAGAATTAAATCGTAGAATGTAGTGATTGATATTATAATATTACTTTTAATTCCATACATTTGACCTTTCCCGAAAATATCCTTTCCTTGGTCTGCACATATAAATAAACAGAAGAACAATAAAATGATCCTGTAAGTGTTTCGTTTTGTCATTCTAAAGTACCACAAACAAGTATGATGTCATTTACGGAGTTGAAAATATGACATTGTTACTTATTCTGCAGTAAAAACTTGGTGAAATTATTTTTCATTTATTAAAATTCCAATTTAAGTCAACCATAATAATAATGTAATTATGAGCCCAAAGGAAAAAGCCTCATTAGTAAAATGAAGAAAAAATGGTGGGCCTTTTTTCCATCAGAGGGAACCATTTTTTAATGCAATATTTTCATCTGGTTAGTGATTAAGAGGGAAAATTTTTTTTTTTCACTCCGACATTTTTTAAATGATTTTTAATTACTCAACAACTTCGAGTATCTATATCAGCATCAAGACCGGTACAAACATATGTAACATCTCCTTTTATAGATGTTATTTAATTAAGTTAACTAATTAAGTTAACTCCAATATAAATTACTTTTCAAAATTTTGTGCCTAATATAAGATTTATATTTTGAATTCTGTTATTGTATGCACATACAATAATGAAGTACCACAAAAGACTGTTCAGGCATGATAAACAAATAAATATAAATATACAGAATTGAACATTACTTGTCAGTAACAATTACAAGTTGTTAGAGTGATTTAATAATTCACAGCAGAGTACGATATGTTACAAATCTGTATATTTTATGGACAAAGTGATTATTTAGGGCGCTATTTAAAATTATTGATAACGAAAATTTTTGATGACCAATAAATTACTTTTACAAATTATAATCAATCAATATAGGCAGTCTGATAATTTGAAGGATATCAGTACTTTTAATACCTTGTACCAATTATATTCACAAAATTAAAAACGGATGAAAGATATCTATGCGGGTTAAAAGCATTTAAATTCCTCGTTATTTCTCTGAGTAGAAAAAAGAAAAATTAAGGTATAACAACAAGAAAGATATTTTTTAACCAAAAAAAAAAAAAATATATATATATATACATATTTTTTTTTTTTTTTTAAATGAAGAATCTACGTGACGTACTGGCATTAGCATAAACATTTACGCTAATTGTATCACTATTATTAATATATAAAGACAAAATTTACTACGTCTCAGACTTATGAATTTCAATAAAATATTCGATGTAGTATATAAATCTGACAGATAAATAAAGTTAAAAAAATGGATAATCACAATTACTTCCAAAGAGTGAATTGCATTAATAATTCCTTGGTAAAACCAAAAGCGCACACGTATTTTTGTTGTTTATTAAATAAAATATCTTAACAGAAAGTTAAAAATAATAAAAGATAACGACAGCAAAAGTTACAAATAAATCAATGTTAAAAACAAGCAATAACTGATAGCCAGCCAACCGATAGAAAAAAATAGCCAAAATCGGTCAAAAATTGCGACCTGTAGCGTATCTCATACGAATGTACATATGTATATACACTTTAATCAAAGGACACATGCCGTTTTAAAAGGCAAATTAAGTCTGATAAATACAGGGTTTCCAGTGCCCGATTTCAATGTTTGAAAAATTTAAAAAAAACTATACCTCTAATACAAAGTAGGTTTATTTTATCTTTATAACAACAAATGCGAATTTCATTTTTTAAAAACCACGTTTTCCAAATGGCGGCCATCGAGTCTGACACACTCTTCGAGTCTAGCACGCATGTTTTCAAAAACGCGTTTGCAGAGCGACTGGGGTATCCTATTGACTTCGGCTCGAATATTTTCTTTAAGTTGTGTCACAGTGCTCGGATTTGTTTTATAAACAACGGATTTTAAGTATCCCCATAAGAAAAAGTCACATGGGCTTAAATCGGGTGACCTAGGTGGCCACGGTACGGTACCGTTTCAGGATATGTTTTTTTCTGGAAATAACTGCCGCACTGCATTCATGGACAAATTAGCAGTGTGAGCTGTGGCCCCGTCCTGCTGGAACCATGTGTTTTGGTTGAAGGATGGACTATTCTGTAGTTCTACTCTGAAAAAGTCATTTAACATCTGGGCATATCTCTCTGAATTCACAGTTACAGTCACGTTGATTTTCAAAGAAATAAGGCCCTATGATTGCAGATGCAGTAAATCTTGAGCAATTTGAATTTTATATGGATGGAACTTGAGCTTTTTTCGCATTATTACCTGTAAAGTTGATTTCGGAATCCCCAATATCGATGAACGCGTGATAAACGGGGATTTTCAACGACAGAAACTATAACACGCTCGACATTTTCATCCGTGGCTACCAATGGTGTAGGTCCTGACCTGGGCCTATTTAATGTTGATCCTGTAGCTCTGAACCTTGCTACCCATGACTGAATGAGGTTGATCGATGGTCCATCACGTAATCGACGAATACTGTAACGATTATTAAATCGACGGCGTGCTACAGACAGCGAAAATCCACTCGAAATGTACGCCTCGACGGCAAAAGCGCGGTGCTCTCCACTCCACTGTTCCATGGCTACTAAAACATCCGCACCGCTTGCGCTTCTAACGACGCCCCCCGCGCCCCTCTTACGTGTTGCGTTCAGAAACTATGTTTGTTCAAACTTTGAAATCTGCCACTGGACACCCTGTATTTAAACAAATTAAAAGACGATATAATTTTTTAAAGGCTTCTTTCAAAAAAGCTACAATCAATTGAGCTTACAGTTGATTGTTTATAAAATTACCCTAGTCACAATTGCTTCTATCGTGTAAATTCGAGTCTGACGCGATAATCGATAATTAATCGCAAATCGCGGGGTGTGCAATTATTTAATTATTATTCAAATTAGTCAAACAATATTACTTAAAATAAAGTAAAAATAAACATGTCTTTAATTTTATGATGCTACTAATAAAGTTATTTTTTTATTGGTCACTTAATAATTATTTAATGAATTTTGAGTACATAACGTAGGTATTATAGTACCTATATAATGATGAATTTCATTAAAAAGCAACATATTTTATTTACACTGCCTAAGTCGTCAATGACTAATTGACCATTATTTATAACTTTTTTTTATAACGTATGTTCAAAAATATATTTTATTTTATCCAATATTTTTCTTCCATAAATGATACATACACTATTAATAATTTCATAAGATGTAGAAACCAAATATTATCTACGAACTTTAGCTAAAAATACACGTATTTTATCTGACACAAATTGTAACGTATACTCAGCACACAGTCACATAAATATATCACTTAAAGCACAAATTAAATAACAGAGCATTAAACGTAGATTTACGTGAGTTCTTAATTGAAAAGGTGACTCGAATGAACTTTTAATTTAAAGTGACATTTATATTGCAATCGGACTTGTGTCTGCCGTGAAGTAGAGTTTTTCACAGGTGGTTGAAGTAACGATTTGAAACTAGAAGCGACGGTGTGATTGTGTGACGGTGTGAGTGCATTTTTAATAAACCGTTTTTTTTCATTCGCACCCAACGCTTGTGACAAAATGTAAATGACTACATACATACATATATCGATAAATAAATAAGTTAGAGAATGTGTACATGATCAAATAAAGGAATTGTTGGATATAGAATTCATCTTCACATATTTACACTGAATATTTCATATGAAATATAAATTTGTTTTCCTATATTAAACATTTTGTATACGTTCCGCGATATCGGATGAACAGAATACGTATTCCTTGAGAATATTGGAAATAAATTCCCGGAAGGATGTCATAGCATTGGCAAAACTTTGACTGGAAATATTATGCGCAATATTTGATAAAAATATTTTACATCAAAAGCAAGTAGTAATATAAATTATACTTGTTACGTCTGTTGGAAAATGATTAAATAAATTTTGTTTGTGTTATATATTATCGCAATTAAGTTTATACATTTTAGAATTCCACGTACAAAAATTTATATTAAGTGAAGTTAAACGACTGATGTCTTACATTCGACCAAAATATTATACGTTGCAAATTTAGCTCTGAAAGAAATAGGGTCGGAAGGGATAATAGGACAGTGATTGGAAACCATATGGATATGAATAAATTTATTGCTAATTTTTGAAGACGTATATCGACAGTACATTTCACTTCAATATTAAGTTTATGCCGAAGCATATAAGAAAGAACAGCAAAGGAGTACTCATATTAGTTGGAGTGTAAAAATAAGGAGAATGTCCATTTCCAAGACCACGGGCAGCTTGGACTCTGAATTTAGAATTAAAATAAGACAAACCACAAAGATTCTTCACTCTATTGAAAAGTATGCATAAAATATGCAGATTGTGCTAATCACGTATTTTCATCCAATTAATAGGTGAGCCAAAGATAAAAAAATTAATGTAAACATTATGATATATGGAGATAAAATTTGGTAAATAACCATTTTTGGTAGTCTCATAATCTCCAATATCAATCCATCTGTCTCTCAAAGCAGTTTCTCTCAGAAACTATTTGACGTAGAAACTTGAAATGATAAAGCATAGTAATTCACATATACCACAATAGTTAATACTCAAAAATATTTATATCGAAATGTTAAAGGGACAAACGAAATACTCCATTTTTTTTTCTTATTATACATATCAGCTGTACATTGCGTCAATATCAATCGAAACTTGGGTGCAATTTCAATTGAAGAAACGGTTACACATCAATTGTATATTGTGTGCAATATCAATTGAATATGCGGTTACACATCAATTTTATATTGTGTGCAATTTCAATTGAATATTGTGTGCAATATCAATTGAAGGAACGGTTACACATCATTTTTATACTGTGTGCAAGTGTGAAGAAGCAAGTTACATGGATTTTTAAGTTTTTTTAGAATTTTGTGTAACATAGTTATAGAACTATTTTCGAAAATGTCTACGAAAATTACGCCCCTCCATTTAGGAAACTGCTAAAGTCAAAATTGTAACAGACAGTATTACCAGAAGCATAGCTAAAGTTTACCGGTAAACTATAGCGATGATTTTAAATTTCATAGTTTTTCAAGTATATATGCTATTTTTAGGACTGTAATAGATATATCAGGCAATACATTTACATCAGGAAAAATTATTTTAATAAATGTAAACAGTTTAACAAAAATGTTGACAATTATATAATATTTTGACACTTTCGGTTAAGGCAAAATTTACTTTTATAAGATAATTGAAATGCACAAATATTCTCATTGCGATAAATGTTTAAAATGGAATAAAATATTGGTAGAACATAATTAAATTTGCTTACCACCAGTATTATACTATCGACCATTCTTAGGGAGTCTTGGAGATAATTACATAATTATCTCCACGAGGACTACTTACTAAACATTACCAAATACATTTAAATATACAATAAAACACTTAAGTGTAAATACTTACAAATTGAGTCTGTACTCTGATCTTTCTTGAAAATACTTGGATGTATAATTTACCTGTAACAAAAGAGATAAATGTTACTCCAAAGACACTGCCGTGTTTAAAAATAATAAACCAAATATTTTAAAAATGATTTTATCGTATGAATGAATTGTGATTGAGATATATTTAACATAAATATAGTTTAAAAATAATTAACTAATATTTTGTTTGATGAAGTTTTATAATTTTTCTATGTAAATTTTAAAATCGCTCGATAAACCTATGTACCTTTTATTGCTAAATTTAGTTTTTATTGCACTCATAAAAATTTCCGAAAATGATTAAAATTTACTTCCTTCCGAAGTTATATATATATATATATATATATATATATATATATATATATATATATATATATATATATATATATATATAGCGTAATCCAAAAACAAAGCCAAAAATTATATTTTGAAATCCAAAAAAATTAAACAAAGAAAAAAGCTATTATTTTTCCATCTGACAGTAAATATACTACTAGTCACATATTTGATAGTTTAAAGTTTATTGTTTTAAATATGGAACATATTCTTCTCATTTTTAAACAAGTTCAAGTTATTATCTGAAAAATGTAAAATGATAAGAAAGATAAAAAAAGAATGAAATTATAAGATTTTTAATCTGGCAATCAATTTGACTCGCAAGGATCTTGATACTTTTCTTTTTCACAGAAAATAACTTTGGTTTTATATGAGGGAAAACTTAGTTATAAATGCTACAAAGCTACGGAGAGGTTTTCAAGTTGGTAAAGAAAAGTTTCATAACGCAACAAAATTTGAGTTAATTGTTTTTAAACTATTACAAAGTTATTTTTACATAAGCACGTGTAAACCTCGAAAAAATTTAATTTGCCTTTAAAATAAATTCTAAAACCTTTGTAATTTCTTGTTGATTTCAAGTACCTATAAATCATTTCGTGTCCAAATATAATAATGGGATAAAATTACAAAGCTTTTTTCAGTGCGCATTTTCAAACAAAACTTAGTCCTTCAAACTTCGTAATTAATTATGTTAAGGCATTGCGTACCCCAAAAACTGGCCATTAATATTTACATTTAATAGACAATTGTCACATTTTAATGGGTCTAAGTTTTATTTCACTCCGAGACTTGCTTGTCCAATTCCTTAAATAAGTTACGACATTAAAGTAGTAATTTGAGATAGCTTTTCAAGTTTCTTTTCGATTACTAGATAAGTGAACAAAAATTAAATTATTAGTTTCACATTCTGGTAGAAACCAATTTTTCATTCGTAATTACAGTTCACTACTGTAATACAACTACAGACGTAGTTGTATCAACTAGGTCTGTAGTTATATTACAGTAGTGAACTGTAATTACGAATGAAAAATTTGATTCTACCAGTAATACAAATACAGACATAGTTATATCAACAGTCACAAATTTTATACTAATAATTTTGAATATATTTCCCAATAATTTTGTAGAAATTCATTATTCACAATTAAATTAAACTACGTGATGTAGTATTATTTCTACTTTCTTTAAGTCTTTACCACGACCTATGTTTCGTTGTATTACAACATCTTCAGGTGCGCAATTAGAAAGAATCTTTGCTAATAGCCCACCTGAAGATGTTGTAATACAACGAAACCTGGGTCGTGTATTTTATATTAAACTAATACAACGATAATACTCTACTTATATTTTCTTCGTTTGTTGACTCAGCAATAATATTGTGCGACATTATACGTACGTGTGTTATGTTAATAAATTTTAATACAACACACACATCAAGATACTTAATTTGAACACGCAGAATATTTTTCTTTCAAGAATACTTTTATATTAAACTAATTCAACGATAATACTCTAATTATATTTTCTTCGTTTGTTGACTCGGCAAATAAAAAGCGATTACTACAGAAGTATTGGAATAAACTCTGCGACTACTACAGAAGTATTGGAATAAATTCCGGAACCTGAATCATTATGAAGATAACATGTGTTCATTAGTTACAACAACAAAATGGTATTGACTAACATTTTAAATCTAACTTTAAAGTAAATTCGGTGTTTTTTCTATTTGTTTTTAAGACTTCATTTGTACAGTTCCAAACCAATCCGGTACCAATTCAGTACGGTTCCTAACCAATTTAGTTTTTCTTACTTCTTGTAAGATATAGTTTTAAAATTTCAACAAAAAGCACTCAAGGACGGAATGCATTTTCGACCTTAGATATCGTTCTGTGATTCTATGGAGCATTGTCAAATAAAAGAAGTTCATAGTGGAATAAATTCTGAATTCAGATTTATATCAATAGATGGCACTACGTCATTTTAAATCGCGTAATGAATTTTCCACCCGGATATAGAGTGGAGGAATGGACGTATTGAAAAGAAAAGTGTGAAATAGTGCTTCACTAAATAACCCGAAAGTGGAGAAACGTATCAGGGTGGACGTTATTGGCAACCGTTTTGGCACATAACATTTTGCTTGTTGTATGAATTCGTCATAAGCTTACTTTTTTGTCTCAATTTCTTTAAAATTTGAATATGTTGTCAATATTTGTAATTATGTTACTGTGTTTGGTTTAATATTAGACTGCATAAATAAACCTTTGAAAACGCACATACGTACGTACTTATACATATATACAAGGGCTCCGATGTAATTCATGTTTATCGACTAGTATATGTTTTGTAAAAAACCCTTCTTTCCTTATTTTAATTGAACCTCTTTAAGATCCTCGAGCAAGACTTTCACCATTTTCATGAAAGTTCAAAATGTCGTCAAATTTCATATTAGCTTACCCTGAAATTATGTGTCAAATAACAGTATACACATAAAATATTATATGTAAGAATATTACGTCGTCGTCAGCCATCTAATATTGCACACGTAACTCATACGTCCCACAATAAAAGGTCATATATTTTAATGCTACCATCAAGAAATGCCGAAACGGGCATTTGGAGACGTTTAGTTATCCTACCTTTTAAGAGAGTAATACTAGACCCCTCCTGGGACTTATAACGACGAGTTTGGTAAGAATAGCTCACCGCAATACGTGTGATACTCTAATATCTCTAAATTACGACCTCTCATTTTTAAATATAATTTACAGATACTTTATTTGGTACAAGCGATCTAAAACAAGCGGTGTTTTCAATTTTAATCATTAACGATCATACAGTTAGCTAGAACAAACGTGATAAAGCATGATAAATGCGAAATCAGTTCAATATCCGATTTCATAATATTCGCGCTAAATACAACAGCCAATAATTATTTTCCGATGATATCTTCCCTGCTTTACGCCAGCACCATTTTAACACATTTATACCCAAACTGTGTAATATTTTGATAACAATAATTTGATTGTTATCGAGATATTTTATAATTTTTGCTCATTTCAAAATTAATTAAGGAAAATCATTTTTACTTTTACTGTTAAAATAATTTTCGGTTCGGTAAAATTTAAAAGAATTCATTTCATAAATGCAAGTTATTTCACGTACGTATTAAAAATTTTATATCTCACATAGTTTCTGGCTTAAAAGATATTTTTTAAACGCCCGATTAATTGTCGATAATTGCAATTTCATTAATTTTGACAAATTAAAGTTATTAATCTATAACGATATTTTACAGTAAAAGGCCACAATAGATAATTTTTACTTGATAGCCAACAATAGATAATTTTTTCCGAAGGGAAAATTTTACTGTCCTCATAAACGATACAATATTAGCTTCAATAAACGATAAATAGATCAAATAAGATATATATATATATATATATATATATATATATATATATATATATATATATTTATATATATATACATATATATATATATATATATATATATATTGAGGCGATAACATTATAAAGTTTCTTTTTTACTATAAACTAAATATTACAACACAATTTATGTTTTCCTTTCTTTACAAGTTTTGCTAATTTTTTATTCCACCTCCATGAAGATTAAATCGTTTTTCATGGAACGCTGTTCAATGACGCTAAAAGGAAAGACTCGCTGAATTTAAAAGGTCCGTAAAAGTCTTCATGGCTACGAGGATTACTGGAAGCATTATGTACAGTTATTAAATGGCCCGTAATTACCGATTACACAGCTCGCGGATTGCGATTCGTTCGAGTCATGACGTAAATTATGTTCTACACAAAAATGTACACGAAGTTAGCTGGATGGAAATATTTTACAGACGTTTTTATTTCATAATAAAAACGTCTTTAGAAAATAGCAAAGTTCAGCAGAGACAGACTATAGGACTAATACTAAAGAAAAAATAGATTTCTGATATTTACCAACCAAAAAGGAGCTTTCAGTTAGCAAATACTTCCATACATTGAAAATTTGAAAAAAAGAAGGAAAAAAGAAAACTTTATATAAAATGGCTTTGTTAATGATTAGATTGGCATGTCTTTTTAACATGTTATCCACCTTGTACTGACACTCTAATTATTATAAATTGAAGTTTATTTGAGTAAAAATGGTTGATTTTTAGAGTTCCGTACCTCAAAAGAAAGCGAGTGGTCTGAACTGAAGCTAGATAAACCAGAAAAATAAGGCAATCGTTAATTACACTGTTAAAGTAAGACACAGTTACAACTTAATACGAAGTCAACCATCCGCGTATCACGTCACAAACATAATTTAAGATCAGGAGTAGCAGATTTATCCAAGTTATAACAGGAAAAAATGATCTCAAGATTCTAAGCTGTCAATATAAAAAAAAATTTTGTTTTGCCTTTACCACTAGAAATACTTTTCTGATTACAATTATATTAATATGTATCATCGATGGATCTTATGATCCATCGACGATACATATCGATACATATTGACGTAAGAATAGCCTACAATTTGTCCGTTTCTAAACCAATTAGTTTTTCCTTTAATGTTTGCAGGGAGTAGGTTAAAATTTTTCGGTGCCATAGTTAAACGGCGGAAAGGATTTTTAAACTAAGAAATATTTATTTTTTTCTGCTGAGTACTACAAAAAGCCCGTAGTCAATCGGATATTACCTTTAGAACTCACAGGCCTTTACAAGAGCACGTACATTGTAACATAGATATATACATATATAAACAGGTTCCAATGTGATTCATGCTTATATACTAATATTTTTTTTCGAAAACACTCTTCGTCCTTTACTTTCATTGACTTCTTTCTGGATGCTAACAAAATACTTCAACATTTTGATGAAAGTACAAAGGACAGGAAAGAGAACAGATTAACAAACCTTAAGTAAATAAAGATGTTGACGAAATTAGAATGCTTATATTAAATAACGATATAAGTAAGTGAAGTGAATTATAATTTCAAGTCTGTATTTGGTAGCATTTTACCATTTAATTCCAACTAATAGAATAGAATTATCGTTTTCGATATCCCAAAACTATGTACCTAAAGGCCACAAAATTTTATAATTTGAGTGTCACTTCAACTAGAATATTTTTTATATGACTTTATTTCCTTGTTTATTTATTTTTTTATGTTTTTAATACTAATATGCTAAATTTCATATAGCTCTTTGAAATTTCGGAACTTTTAATTGATGTAATAAATGCTGCTGTACTGTCACCATGACCATGTTCATTATTAATAGAAAAGATTTTATAACGTTAATAAGGGATAATATATTTTTTGTTCGATTCTAAAATAGTTTTATAATATTGCATCGCTGCTATTTTTAAAACAATCATACACTTGTTTTAATTGCGACAAAATTGGAAGATAATTTAGTTAACTGTTAATAGAAACTTCGCCGTATTGTCACCATAACTTTATTTTTGATCAATAGACAATATTTTATAATGTTAGTGATGAATAATACATTGTTTTCGTTCCATTTTAAAATATTTTTCTAATATTGTATCATTGCTATTTTGAAAACAATCATAGACTTGTTTTGATTGCGGCTAAATTGATACACACTTTATTTAAGCTAATAATAAAGATTTCAATTGCAGAGGAAATAGAGATATTTTGAAGTGTACGAGTCCAAGAGGGTTAATTTGGTCGTAGCATTCTCTTAAACGAATAGCGGTTTGAACTGGCTCTGATAAATAATTCATGGCGGCATGTGCCTGATATCGGCTCGCCATTGCCACCGAAGAATTTAAACGACAAAAGACTTAGACCAAAGATTTATTCGCCTGCAAGCGGAACGAGTATGTTTCTTAAGTATGGCACAAGTATGGTTAAATTAATCAAATAATTAAAATAGTAACATGGAAGCGGGATGGACCTCTGATGGACCTATAAGGTATGAAAACAAGATTATAATCTTTGACACACACATATTCTTGGCTCAGTACAGACTAGTGAAGGAAAGTACCAATATCATCGGATTTTGAAAAAAGTTAATAGTGAAAATGCTTCAGCTGAGCAAACGTATCTGAAGTGGTTTGCACGTTTTAAGAGTGGTGGTTTTGACTTAGAAGACAAAGAACGATCTGGACAGCCAAAAAAGTTTGAAGATAGAAAATTGGAGGAATTACTTGAAGAAAACTCATCTCAAACAATTAAAGAGTTGTCTACGTCGTTAGGGGTCGATTTATCAACTGTAGAAAATGATCTAAAAGGAAGGAAATCGGGTCCCATATAAATTAAAACCGAGGGACGTTGAAAGGCGTTTTTAACCTGTGAATTACTGCTTTAAAGGTACGAAAGAAAAAGTTTTTTATATCGGATTGTTAGTGGTGATGAAATGTGGATGCATAATGACAATCCTATAAAGAGAAAATCATGGGTTAAGCAACCATCATCATCAGTGGCATAACGTAATATCCATGGGTCTAAGCTCCTCCTTTGTAATTAGTGGGATCCATACGGTTTGGTTTTGTTATGAACTATTAAAACCGAACGAAACCATCACTGGGGATCGTTACCAATTACAAGTTAAGTCGTGCATTGAAGGAAAAAAGGCCGGAATAGAGCGAAAGGCTCTATAAAATTATTTTGCTGCACTCAATACACGTCACAAAACCAGTGAATACCTATCTACAAATACTGATATGGGAAGTTTTAACTCACCCACCGTATTCTCCAGATATTACCCCTTCAAACTACCACCTGTTCCGATTGACGGCTCATAATTTGTCAGGAGAGAATTTCAATTCTTATGAAGATTGTAAAAATTGGATCGATTAATGGATTGCCTGCAAAGACGAAGCGTTTTTTCCCCGGGGTATCCGTCTCCTACCCGAAAGATGGGAAAAAGTAGTGACAAGCGATGAGCAGTATTTTCATTAGTGTATTTATTTTATTTTCATTTAAAATAAATCGTTATTTGTTTCTCAAAAAACGCTACGAATTAATTCAAACACTCTTATAAAAAACCAAAATATCGCTCACAGTCTCGTCACAAATCTTACGAACTCACAAATCTTACGAACTGTAGGATTAACCATATAGAAGATCAATTTTTAGGGAGTCCTTATTCGCTAAGAAAGAATTTCTGAAAATTCATATTTTAGGTGGATAAAATAGTGGAAAAAATTAGTATAAAAATCTGTCAATTTATAAGTTGAAAATATGAAAATTGGTATTTAAGTTTCTGATTACAGATAAGGAAAAAATGTTTCAGAATTTATTTGAAAATTTCTCTCCTAATGAGATATAAAATAGATGACATATAAAAGTGAAATACCACACACTCATGAGAAAATCTTATGAAATATAAAGTCTACAAAGTTGAATTTTGGAAAAATAATTTTTAGAAAGTGATGAAATATGCGATAAAAATTTGTTAAGAAGTTTCGTTCACGTATTTCGCTTACGACATCCTTACGAATACGGTGTGACATGATTTTAGGCAGCGAGTAAAAATCTTAGAATCAAACTTAATTAAATATAACTTAATTGAAAAGTTTACATTTACATTTTCATTTCATTATTTGTGTGGCAGCGCTCATTAGTATTCAAAACGGGAGAGAGTTTAAAAAAAAGTCATGAAATTTTTCAAATTCATAAAAAAAATTAACAATAAACATTTCAGATCAATCAGTGGTTCTAACCTAGACTACCATTTTTCACAATATCTGCGTTTTAAAATCGACAGATGTCGCACATTTGTTCACCGTGAATTTCGAATTTCAAGAGTTCAAACATATGGTCGTTCATTTCTTAAGTTGTCATTATCGAGTTTAATTGTGGTTTAAGGTTGTCGTCTGTTGCTTTGTTCGTTTAGAATAGTAAGAAAAAAATAAAAAGACTAAGCTATTGGTAAATCCCTTGATTTAGTCTCTTAATAGAAATGAAGTAAGTAAAAATTACAGGGTAAATATTACCTTACTGCAATTACTTTGATCCCTTCAGTAGGCGTGAGGAAAGATTATAGAGATAGACATTAACTTAACTTCGGAACAAAAAACTTCCAAATTTTAAAAATACCTATTCGTTAAGAAGAACAAAACTAGTTCAAAAATTACATTAGGTCATATTTGAATTGATTCATGAAATTCCTTTTTAAAATTATTTTACGAATTTCATATTGAATTACGGATGAACAAATTGTAATTTAAAAGCAAAATACTACTGACTCACTAATCATGACGTCTCCGTAACTGTAAAACCTGTGAAACATGTTTCTTATAGATAAAGACATCTAGTGATTTTGGTCCCTACGATTCAGAAACATGACATTAGATAAGTAATCGATAAAAAACTATACGTATTTGGAAATTGAATGATGTAATATTAAAAACATTCCCTATTAAAAACTAACTGAAACTATTAAATAACAAATTCTATCATCGATAAATACTTCGCTGCTTGTAGATCTCACAAAATATTGCCGTATTCTGACCTCCTTTATATAAACGAAACCTACAATAAACCAATCGGCGATATACATTCGAAATACTTAGAACTACACAAATTAACAACACAATACGACGAAAAGTCAGCTGCGAAACGAACCTAAAACCCAAATCTCATCAAGACGACATGGAGGCATCCCCGTATACCCTCGAAGACGCTCGATTTATGTACGCGCGTCTCCAGTTCACAGCGGTATTTAATAAAATTAAGCTGAGAGTGGCTCCCTACACTTCATACGAAAAAGGCGTTAACGTCGCGACGCTTTATAGATGTACGCAATCCGTTACATCTGTGACAAGAAAAAATGAGTTAATATCGTTAGAAAATAACACATATATGCAGCCATTGCGATGCTGTCAACATTATTTATTGGAGCCTTGAGTAATAGAGACCCAAGTTTCAAACTATGTTTCAATTTAAACCATGTAAAATAAAGTTAGATTAACAAGTTTTTCCATATAAAGGTTTCGTTTCCTGTCAGCAAAATATAGAAAAAAATTAGTTTAAATGGGCATTATCAACTATAATTAATGAAAAAAAGATAGTTAAAAAACAACTACAAAAAAATTTTACTGAAAAGTGAAAAACAAGGTATACGTGTCATTAAGAATCCTAACAGTAGACTGTTCTCAACTTGCAACCACGACAGATTGTACAAGGCACAGGGAAATTTAAGTTTTTTGATCGAAGTTTACATCACTTTTGGGAAGTTTGTCTGAAGGCACACTGGTCCCAATTCTCTATCATAATTTTATTGTACTCTAAACGGTTATTTCTTTAAATTAAATTTTGATACTAGTGGGGCCCTACAATAGAAGGTCATGGATTTAAACCTAATATAATATAAGACCTACGACAACTACGAAAGTTTAATTAAAGAATATTATATGTTCACATAGTTGTGCTCAAATCAAATAATGTCCTCGCGAACATTCTCAACAATTATTTATTATTTATCATTTCTTCTTTCTGTCCTATAATAATAATTATATATTTTTGGAATCTTTTATACACGTTAAAGAATATGGAGTTAGCGCAAATAATATTACACCTTTATAAAAATTGGAATTTGAATGTAAGCTGAACCGACAATTAATGTTTTAACTATTCTATTTCTGGGAAGATTCTGTCTTTGCCAACTTATGACAAATCAGTTTTGATCTACGTGAAAATATGTGATCATATTAATTTATGACCATTTAAAATACAAAAAAAATAATGAATTGTGAATATTTTTTGTTTCCGTAAATAAAAAATATATATTAATAACAATAGCGGCGTTTCAACAGTCTTTAAAAATAAATTACTTCCACGAAAACACCAGAATTATAAAACTTAAAATAATTTCGGATTAAGAAATTTACTCTACGTAATCGGTCTGGAAACCCAAGCCACTGTACTAATCTCACCCTTTTAAAGCTATAAAATATTAACAATTTATTTTCATCAGGTAGTACAGGATTCTATTTCTCTCGTTATATATTTACCGTAAGAATAAATAAATTATTAATATATTGAATTAGACACTAATGGTATTACGTGAATTTTCGACGGCCCAGCGTGTAATAAAATTTCCTGAATTACTAACATAATAAATAGATGAAAACGAATTTAATCTGAAAATCGTTTAAATAAGAATGATCTAACAATTTATTAAACACTTACAGGGTTGTTTAGGACAAAAGGTTTGCTAGAAGATTAAGTGAGAAGGTATTATAAAAACTATAATACTCTAATAAAAACGTTACCATATATAAGTTGACTTACAAAATGTGCAAAGTGAATTTTATAATGTTTAACGGTAAAGGAATAGAGAAGAAAATCATTGAAGAAAAACCTTACAATCTTTACTTATTTCAAAGAAATTACATATTATTTATTTTATATATTATTTTATCTTTATTAACTTTTCCAACAAAATACTCGATATACATAAAGCTTAGTAACAAAATGTTGAACAAAATAAATAAATATTGCAAGAAGTACTCTTGTATAAGAAGAAGTACATTGAAAATTTTGAAAGGGAAATAAATTAAAATTCCAAAAATAGTGTATGGTATTGTTTGAAAAGACTACTTATAAGGATATCAAAAATAATTTCTTAACACATAATTTTAGCTATTATACATTCAGAAGTTATTGTAAAATTTGAGGAAAAACTATCTCCCCTTGCTATTTAATCTAAAATTATGAAAAAAGTAGAAGCCTACGCAAAGATTGTAAAAAAGTATAGGGACGATTCTAGATGCCATACATTTTTAAATATTTCCTGTTTTTACACCTGTGTATTAAATAGTAGGCAATATTTATAGTAGGCAACTATATCCTATGTATGCAAAACAAATATTTCCTATTTTTTTACACCTGTGAATTAAATAGTAGGCAACTATTTGTAGTAGGCAACGTTGTGGAAAACTAATATTTGCAAATAGTTAAACAGAAATAGTTAAATATCGTAGTATGAGACCTACTTGTACTTGAAAGTGTTAATTTTTACGACGCGTTTGTAAAATATTACATCCACTTTATTTGACAACAATTTCCTATTACGATTATTTCGTCTAATTTGTATCAACAAATCCAAGGAGTATAGGTATTTTTTTAATCCCATTTTAGGTGTTCCGATATAAATCGGTGTTTACACCACTTGTATAATCAATATAAATCAATAGCTAAAAAACATTCGTAGGAAGGCTGAAAAATATATATACCAACCTAAAATAGCTCAGCTCCATAAAATAGGATATCTCCTTTATGATAACAAATGTGTAATATCAATTTCTTACAAAATGGTATTTCTCATGGCGCTTGGGATCCAACGCGTAGAATAATAATATAGGAAATCTCATCTCGCTTCGCGAATACGGAATACGTTGGAAAAACAAAGACTGCCTGATATTTTCGTTGCCTGGATTATCTCAGCTCTAAATTCACAGCCTTAAGTGCACATGCCGTTAAATTTCGCTATGAAAATCTCTTTACTTCCTTATTGTAAAACATGATAACTCATTCCATGAAGATCCATTGACTGTATGTGCTATTAAATTGTGATATAAATGAAATTTATATACTGATGAACAATTTTCTCTTATATACATACACAACGGAAGCGTTTCTATATTCATGATTTCTTTTGTTCGTTTTCGATTTTCATTTATATGCTTTTTTAAATAATTTAAGATATTTAACGTTTCCTTTAATTCGTATAAATTAATTTATTAAATTCTTTTTTTAATATGCATTCATATTATAGGGTGCCAGTTCGAAAAGTTAAGAGTTACGAAAATAAGGAATATTTTAAAACGTAAAATACAAACCAGATATAGTACAGTTGAGTCTCGTATACGTATGTGTAGCATAAGATGATACGCATCCAACAATAAGACTGTTTTTGAAAATATTCAGGATATCGCATATTCGACACACTTCCCGAGCGTTTAATCCCGACACACGAGTTTACTTTACAAAAGGATAGCGAGTACATGCGTTAAATAATTTAAATAAAATAAAATAAATTTTGTGTATAAAACACTGTTTCCCTGTAATAATTCTGTAACGAAATTTAAAATATTAGAGCAAAAATTCGAGAATGTTAAGGCGTATGAAAAATTTATCCAAACAGAATTTCAGAATTAAGCAGAGAACACAAGAAAGAACAGGTCGTGGCGATTGCAATAAGACATCACTTTCTGACGTCAAAAGAGGCAGTCTCTAGAGAAAGACAAAGCAACGTAAGCTTGAAGACTATCAGGCCTTGTACTATTTCAAAACCATTATCCGGGTAGTCTCAGAGTTCCTTCTAGGGCCAGTAACGACCCACCAAACACCCACTAATCCACCAACGGTATAAAAAAGAAAAGCCCTTAATATGTCCCGTGTCTACAATCAAACACTTCCGCCTGACAGGGTTGAATGCTGTCCCTACTCAATGAACCATTTAGCACTTCAATTTTTTTCAGTTCGCTTTCACTGAATGCTCTAAATGCCTCAACAAAGTCCACACTCAACCAAGTCACTGTGCCTAAAGATATCTCGTCTTAACTTTTCACGTGATTCTACTTTATTGCTGTATTAACTCATGCTTTCGATCAAAACTTTACACTCATCATCATGCTTACTGCAATTGAACAAAACATGATTCGTGTCCTGCGTATCGAAGCCGTAGGACACTGGGCTTTCTCTTATGCATATCGACATAGGCTCACGCAGAAAGGGCCATTTCCCATCAAAAACTGTGTAGTAAAATAATCGCTATTCAGCCATTTTTTGTTTAACCACTCAGAAACATCAGGAAAGAATAAACAAGTAATTTTCCCCTTGGAATCGGTGGAAGTATATCTGGATTGCCAGTGAGCGATGACGTTCTCCAAAATAGGTCGCTTTTTAGTTAAAAGGGGTTCAATCTCAACAAATTTGAAGCTCAACGGACCCACAATGAAACTTCTGCCAGAAGAAAAAGTTACATTATCCATTTTTCTACAATCGCGAAGTCGACAGGCAGAAGATCTGCTATAACCGCCAATATATTCGTTCAACAGATCTTGTAAACCTTGATCGGAGCCATGAGCGGCGCACGCTGCGGCCTAAGTACAACCTGCCTCACTTGTTGGACCCATTGCATCACGAGGCTCACACCATTGGAACATAGACCAATATACCGAGGTATATTGCTGTATACATCAGCTAAAATGTTGAGCTATTCAGCCCCCAGCCGGCAATGGCAAACCGAGTCATGGCATGGAAGGCAACCCGAGCACTTTCCCCTACGTACCGCACCAGGTATAGTCCCGCACACCAGCTCCTTTGCTCTCCGATCAACGGTATCGACGTGCAGACATTACCATTGGCGATTCACCAGATTGTGATGACATTATTAGTGACACTCGGCCTACTTACCAAGACAAACGTCATCCACCAGACACTGATATGACTATAGTGACATCAATGCGTCATCGGAAAACTTATCTGTGCGTAAGTTGTGGGAAGCGTTGATTAAAACTACTATCTTTTTATCAACTCTCATCCACAGACGTATTCACGTTGAAAACTTGTTACCGTGTTCCAACACAGTCTATCTCATTTCTTTTATTTGACTGTTATATCTATTAGATTACATAACATATCTCAATATATGATTTGTTACGTAATTAACCGAAAGAAAACCTACTTATAATAATTAGTCCCCAAATCCATTAATTTAACTATACTATTTATTTATACCTCCCCCAAGTAGGGTTGAACCGCTATACTTTTCTATGCTGATATATTTCCTTAACTACATATCTTCTTTATAATCTAATTCATATCTTCTCAATAACCCTCTTTCTGTTTTATCCTTAAATTTGATTCTTCCTAGTTTTTTCGCATTGCACACGGTTTTTTTTTCAACCCAATCATCTATCTTATTTGCACTATTTTTTTGTCATTACTCTTCGGTTCGCATGTCCAATATATGTATGGCGATCGTATGTCCAAGAATCAATTATAAAATGGGATTCAAATTACTAGAGAAAATGTTTAAATAATACGATTCTTACAAATTATTATTCATCAATTTATACTTGTATTGTAAAGTGAATAATGTAAATGAAAATAGGATATGTTGTTAACTCTGCTTTATTTTTTTTTTAATTCTCGTTACCAGTAAGTGACATGGGTATTTAAACTTGAAGATAATATTTTGTTTGCTTGTCTCCATGTTTGCCTAAGATGTGGTTTAAAACTTTATCATATAGGTGATCAGATACTCTAAAGAAGGGTTGAGTAAATTTTAAAAGATTTATACAAGATAATATTTTGTTTGCTTGTCTCCATTTTTGCTTAAGATTTCGTTAAAAGCTTTATCACATAGGTGATCAGATACTCTAAAGAAGGGTTGAGTAAATTTTAGAAGATTTACGCAAGATAATATTTTGTTTGCTTGTCTCCATTTATATAAGATAACATTTTGTTTGCTTGTCTCCATTTTTGCCTAAGATGTGGTTTACAACTTTATCAGATAGGTGATCAGATACTCTAAAGAAGAGTTGAGTAAATTTTAGAAGATTTATACCTGCGTTTTACTATTAACACCTATTTGCAACCTAAATACTTGTCATATAAATAGGTTAATCTATTACGCGACGTAAGCAAAGACATACCAAATGCTTTGCGTCCCTTACATCATACTCCATAAAGATGAATATTATTGAAAACAAATAATTTATGCTCCATTTACACTTCGCTGCATTTTGTTACTAATATGATAAATTTAACGAGTATACAAAATGCAATGTCAGCCATTTTAGAACATAGTCAATACAGAAAGAATGAACGCTTTAATTTCCTATTTTGTATTTATTTCTGCTCCACGTGTTATACTTTCGCACAAGATAAATGAAAGCAAATAAAGCAGAAAATATATTACTTTACGAACAAAAAAATCTGTTTGCAAAATGAACGTTAAACACTACTCGTCGACCGGGGCGGAAAATATTCCTCGACCGGGGCGGAAAATATTCCTCGACCGGGGCGCAAACAATTACAAGTTAAAACGATTAACTAACTTTAAAAAATCGTAATGCACATGATATAATATGAAGAAAAAAAACAAAAAAAATATTCTATGCGTATTTCTTGGAAATATATAATATTTATTTACGAGCGACGGATAATTTAATAAATCAAGACGAATTGTATCTTAAAAATAAATTAAGACCCTGTCTATATGTTAGCTTATAACTTCTATCAATTTTCATAAAACTTTATATTATTTTTAGCTTTTAATATTTCTCTATAATTATTCACAAAATAACTTTATTGACTCGTTAACTAACGGGTCAAGTTATAATATCTCCTATTATTAAGTTATAAGATATAACTTCATTCTTAAAAAAGCTTTCAAATTATATTACCCATTATACTATTTTTCATACTAATTTTTAGGTTCATCATCATCGGCTGAAATACGTCTAAAGCTGAATTTAGACCTCTTCAATAGATTCCCACAAAGAACGATCCCGTACTACTTGCATCCAATACTTGCATCGATTTTTCGAGGCGGACTTAGTGGCGGACATCCTTCATCTTACGACAAGAACCTTTCTTCCCAAGTCACTAACGGTTCGGCGTGCTATATGATTTGCCCATTTCCACTTAAACTACCAACCCTTAGTTCTCCTACGGATCATTACGGATCATATCTAATGGAGAAAACCCAAATAACCTTTTCCGACTACTTAGTCTATTACAAGTCTAATAATAAAGAGCCACATCTCACTTCCACGTATCATCACTAGCAATGTATACTGATTGAAAACTTTCGTCTTTAAACGGGTTATTTTCAAATTAATAATAATAAAAAGTCATCATTTTGGGTCAATCAATTCGTAATTACAATTAGTAAAACGTAGTAATCATTTTCTTAACAATTGCTAGGTCACAATAATTTTTATTACTGATCTTAATCGAAACTTAAAGTAATACCGATAAATTATGCTTATACAAAATAGTCTTTCTTGATATAAATGTTTTTCAGAATCTAAAGACAGGTTCAAGATGCGTTGCCAAAATGTATAAAACCTATATTTTATTAAAAAATCTCATTGATGATAAAATAATGTAAAAGATGATTTTTTTTCATTGGTATTTTTATCTCCGTCTAAATGCTACTATAGAAAACGAGATATGGAACATAACTTCAATCGTTTTGGACAGAAATTTTCAAAATGTATAAATACAAATTGCACTAGACAAAATACTTTATTATAATTAACAAACCTTAGTAAATAATATGTTTTCTTCTTATATATCAAAGTAGAGATGCCATATTTGATTTTTTCCTAATAATTAGCTTTAGTTTCCTTTACGATTTCTAATTCCTTAACGTTACGCAATTAAACCTTTACAAACGTTCCGCCACTATATTCAACATACAACGTTTTTCTCTATGAAGTCTCTTTATTGATAATTAAATGAAACTACGTGATGTAGTCAATAATGAATATCAATAATGAATTTCTACAAAATTAAGGCCATAATATTCAAAGTTTGTTTATATAATCAACTTTTGTAACATATTACAATTTACATACGTTTTCATATAAAAAATGCATTAAAATGACAAATAGATGTACAACATTAATTTATTTTTAGTTATTACATGAAGTTCACGATCCAAAGCAATCCTGATCTGAGTTGGTGACTATAACTACAATGAACTATTAATAACTTACCGTTTATTGAGAATAGCACAAAAGAATCGAACATGATATAACTATTTATATTAAACTGGTTGTCAACTGGTTGTCCACCTCAGACCGCAATTATAATTAATTTTAGTCACAAAAGGTCCTTTCAGTGGCAGGCGTATTGACAATTGTTCGTCAGCGACCAAAAGTCACAGACATTATTAAGAAAATATCGATGTGTAGTCTAATGTGGATATGGTACTTAGACCAAAATAAAGCAATATTTTATGTTAAACAATATATATTTATTAATTGTAATTGATTTCAGAAGCTGTATGATATGCTGAAAAAGTATTTTTAGTAACAATGGTATGCAAAACTAAACGAGCTCTGCTTATTAGTACTTGCTTATATCTGAAGTACGCATAGTGTCCAATGGTTGGTGGATTTGATAATTATTACTTTTTGTATGCAATATGATTATTTTCTACAAGCATAACTAAGTGAATTACACAGACTTCATTCTTTTCATTGATTTGACAAAAATTTTTACAATTTTTTTTAAAAATTGAAATAAATGTATTCGTCTTTCTACTGTAATTCTGAGTACTAAAAATTTCCATATTTTTTTCACTTTTGCACGTTCCAATAGATTCAATTCATTTAACAATTTCATTTAAATATTTCATACAACAAATATACATAAATTAAATATACATAAATACATAAATTGTAGAGAAATAGGATGTATAATTTATCAGCAGGATGTATCACGTTGTCATAAACACATCCTGTTTAAGACACGTCGAGTGTGCGACCTGCAATAATACGTTCGGATAGGATTAGCAATTCGCGAATGAAAGTGTGTAAATAATCTATCTCTAACGCAATGTCTAAGGGAAAGAGGGATTTACCAAGGCTGAAACTGTTTCCATTATATGGTTCCGTGTACCACTGGTGTATTTTAGTTCCTAATATCTTTATTAAATATCTGCTTATAAAATTTTGATTTCAAATTTTAATTACAAGATTACAAGTGATCGTACCGAATACTATAATTTACCATAATTTTAACATGCAGTATCTCAATTTTTAAAATCGTGCTCCTTTAAACCCACATTCCTTTCTAATACCTTTAATAATTTTTACCATATTGTTCAAGATTATTTCGCAAATCGTCTTGAAATATCTCTTTATTTCTGATGTTCACCCTTTTAAGGCACCATAACCTCCATAGTACGGCACATTGGTCAGAAATGCAAACTTTTGTAAACAATCAAACATCATAAAATTACATCATAGTAAAATTACAATTAGCTCAAACATAAAAGGCACGAGTACCTGGAACTAATAGTGGTGGGAAAAGTGTAAGTGGGAGGAGGAAAACCGGCCGTAGAAGAAAGTTATGTTTGCGCAATATCCAACCAAATACGCAGAGCAGACTGTTAACAGTTGGAAAATTTATTTCTGTTTTTTTAACCTCTTCTTGTTTTTTTCTTATTTTGGTTCTCCCCTAAAAAGGAAGTAACAAGGAACCTTCATAATTTCGTCATAGACATCTTTTTGGTGCCTGCATCTTTCAAAGCCTTAATCTTTCTACAGTTTTACCTCAACGGTCATGAAATTTTATATGTAGGAGATATATTCAGAGATCTCAATTAATATGGAAAAAGATGTTAAAAAATTGTTTTAACGCATCACATAATTTATATTTAATATAAATAAATACATAATTTTTCAAAATTAGATTACAGAAAAAAAATGCAAAATACATTGGATTACACGACGAAATATTTACTTGCAATCAATATGGTGGTAAAAAAATGTAAAAAATTGTAAAAAAATTTAAAAAACTTGTTCGTACCAAAGTTTCATTAAAATTGTTGTTTTAAAATTTCGATTAACTTACGCCATAAATTTTAAGAAATTTAAACGGCCGCAGGACCCTATATTATGCGTATTCTGCACTTGGTCAGTGTTTAATAGTCACCTATTTCGATATTCTTATAAAAAATTAATAATTCATATCTTAACATATCAAAAATTCTCTAAAAATTTGTCGTGCGCAATTTAAAAGACAATCGAAATATAAATCAAGTACATATTTCGCTAAGATACTCGTAATATATATTTTATCAAACATAATAAACGGAACGAAAATTTATTGTAACTTATTTTAAGTATCATAAAACGGTATAGTTTTATGATACTTAAAATAAGTTACAATAAATTTTTCAACAAATTTATCTCAAAATGTGACGCAATTAGTCTTTTTCCACAATTAAATTAAACTATACAATATAGTATTATTTGTATTTTGTTTAAGTTCTTTACTACGACCTAGGTTTCGTTGTATTACAACATCTTCTGGTGGGCTATTAACAAATGGTGGACTATTCTTTGCTAATAGCCCACCTGAAGGTGTTGTAATACAACGAAACCTAGGTCGTGGTAAAGAACTTAAAGAAAGTAGAAATAATACTACGTCACGTAGTTTCATTTAATTGTGAATAATGAATTGAAAATACATTCAATCTTTTTTCATTTAAGTAATCAAATGCTAAAGAATACTGAGTTCACGTCTATGTCACTCGTGGAAAGTTTTTTAGTGTAACATATTACAAAACATATGTTTACTTTAACTATAGCTAGAAACGAGCCATAGGTAGAAAGCTATAAACCGAGCATATAACGCGCGCACAAGCAGTCAGTTTCGACCTGCTGCAACTAATTCTATGCAGTTATTCAATGAGCAATATAAGATATTGATTTATTACCATTCAAGCACTAACACATGTCGATAGTCGTGGCATGCGTTGACGTAGTCTCGTTTCGCATTTCGTCAAGACGTATCGTACGTAATAAGAGAGGAACGCAAAAGCGGCCCGATAAAGGCCGAGCCGGTCGATCTGTTGATTGATGAAAACAAGAGCAGTTACTCAGACTGGAAACAAGTTCATACGAAAATAATTCCCAAATGTTTTGTAGTAAACAAAAAGTTCAAACTACTCCGAGCATAAGTGCCAGATGGTATGTTAGTAAGTACTGTTGCTAATTAAATGGAGGATTGTAACATTCTACAATCCTGTAACTAATATTTGCAGATTTATTTATTGAGTAGCAACTTTCAATGCAGAACTACCCCGTTTCTGCAACTAGTCGATTTTTTTAGATATATTAAATTCTACTTGTTTTCCTCAAGCTATTTCTCCATCTTTGTTTTTTTTATAATAATTTTCTCTGGATCGTTACGAGATTTCTAATATTTATAAGTATTTTTTAGATCCAATGCGCACTATCAACAAAATCATTTTTATTTGTTTTTTTTAGGAGGTAATCGACACATTGTGTAATTAAATGCAAGTACAATTTATTTTATAAATTTTTGAACAGATGGCGTTAGTTTCTTATAATTTCTTTTTTTCTTTTTTTTATAATAATACCTTATGTAAACAATATTTTATATATGGTGTTGATTTCTTATGATTAAGCTTTTTTCTTCTACCAGAGAACATAGCAAACAAAACAGTATAAAAGTGAATTAAATTTAATGAAAAAAAAACTAAAATGTGAAAAAATTTAATTTCTTTTCTTTACAAACTAGTTTTAGCCCGCGGCTTCGCCCGCTTGATATTAGAAAAAATTAAAAAAATAAATATATGTTTCGATCAGGCCAGTTATGTAGTTACGATATAAATATTATTATGATAATTATTTACCAAACCTTGATTTTTAACATTTATTGTCAGCAGTGTAATCAAGACTAAATTTCCATGTAATAATTAACCCTCGAATACAGCATTTTAAATGGAATAGATTCTACCACATTTCAAAATTAAATTAATAATCAATTTTGAGAATCAATTAAGAAACCATTATTCGTGTGCCGGCATAATTTTTTTTCGCTGTTCACTGATGTGCTCCAGTAAATGATAGAGTAATTAAATATATTCTGTCTTTTAAACTAGGATATTTATAATTGATATGATTTTTATCATTTAATCGGAGTTTATTGATCTGTCTAAGTGAGAAAGATAAACAAGAAACTGATAAATAAATAACGTTTCGCTTTATAATCGTAATAAGCGTAATTTTTTATCAAAAATTTACCTTATCCATATGCAAAAATTCCTAGAAATCCATTAAAATGTTTAAGCGTAAAAGAAAGACAAACAAAAACACAAACATACAACGTGACCCTTTTAATACCTTAAAAGAGATTGAACCATATAATCGATTTTATTACATATTAATTTTTTTTTGGAAATTTCGGAGATATAAGAGCCCAAACTGTCATATGCTTTCATTGCATAGTATTTTAGAAATGAATCCCGTTTAATGCTAGAAAGTACTTCTACGTCAAAACCCTATTTTGAGACAAAAACCTACTCTATTTAAAATGTTTTTTTACACGCTTAATACATAAAAATCCTATATTCTCTCATATTTTACTAAGAAAAAGAAAATAAGACACTGACTCAATAGCAAATACGTCGTCCCTCGGCGATATTTGACCACATAGATAATATTTCACATAAAAATAAGAAAAGTACCTAAGCTGTTTGGGGTCATGTTGCTAACACAATAACATAATATATTGCTTTTAGTATCTATAATACTTTATAACTCTGAGAATGTTTCTCAGAACATATGCAAAAGAAGGTATTCTATCAAGACCCTTTGTAAATTTACCTGGGGATCGTTGTAAAAATATTATTGAATGACTACTTGTATTAATAATATATGTAACATGAATATGATAATAAAAGGATAAAGTACTTTCCTTCTCCGAAGTAAATATCAGAGTTCAGAACTAAGTTTAGATTCGTAAGTACGAAAATCCTTTTATACCTTCTAGGGTTCTGTACCCAAAAAGTTCGGACCAAATTCTATTATTATAATAAACCCGTTTTTCAAGCACTCCCAACTCGTAAATATAATAAATTATAAACTGAAATTTTAAATACATTAATACATGTTATTTAGTTATTTGGCCTAAAACTGAAAATCAAACATCTAAAGTTGGGGTGGGGGATGAAATACAAAAATATTGTCCTTTTCGGAATAGAGAACAAAAAAGGCTTAATTTTTTTTGGTTGTGGATTTTACTTTGATTTCTTGATACGTGCCTACGTATCAGGATAACATTTCTGGATTAAATTTAAAACATCCCATATGTTGGTAACAAATAGTAATTTAATATTTGTTCAACCGTAATAATACATCAATATGAATTATAATACATAATTTGTAATTGTCATGATACTCTGTCAAATGTCGTGCCCCTGGTTTTATTTTTATTTACTCTTGATTACAAATCAATAATCCAATAAATATTTTTATATGTGAATATAATTACATTCAATGTAATTAATATCATTGTCTCAAACGATTTTCTCCAACTTTCCCTTATTAATATTCATTCCTGTGCAGCCACTCATTCGCAAGTGTCATTAATAAGTAAACCAACAATTATAATTTACATAAAATCAATTAAATTTTGATGGATAACTCTAACCCGAATTTATCGAATTAAACTTAAGACTATAAATAAATAAAATTTATTTTTATTTAATTAGACGTATTTCCCGCAAAAAAAACGATAATAACTACTTGAATTACAAAATAAAAGGCTAGTAAATGAACAGTTATAGCGGGAACTGCGAGCAAATGAAGAGATACTTGAAACAGATTGATGGATTAGTATTAAACTGAGTTGGAGTACATGAGTAGTACGTAGATCAATCTTATTGTTCTAGACTAAAATCACTTAGTAAATGGTACTTTAACCTATATTAATGTTTGAAATGGTAATTGTATACGACTGTTTTCTCTCTACACCAAATCCTTTCTCTGCAGCACGTGTTTTCTTCATTACATCAAGAAAATATGACAAAGTGAATTGAATGTGTTGTTAATTATATATTTCCAAAAAATTAGAATTGAATCACTTCTGCTTCTCGACGTGGTAAATGTAATAGGTTTTTCTTACTCACAAGCACAAACCCGAAAGTTAAGATGGATAAATAATTATTTTTATCTATTTCGTCTTTATTACAACACAAATGTAAATAAGACGTACTTATAATTATAAAATTGACAATAATTTGATTAAAAAAGAACAAAATGTTCCATGAATACTATAATATTATTGCGTAAAGAGAGAAGAAATATTCAAATGTTTTCTTGATGTAATAGAGAAAGACTGTTTGGTAGTGAGAGAATATGCAAGAATATGTATGTATAATTACCATTTCACACATTAATACGGGTTAACGTTAACAAAGTTTAGTTATAGAAAGAAATATTGTAAAGTATAATAAAGAAAGGATATGTAGTAGAGAAAATGTATAATAGAGAAAGAATATGTGGTTGAGAAAGAATAGATAGTGGAAAAGAAAATGTGGCTGAGAAACATTTATACTAATACGACGACGGACTCGTAATCCAAAAATTATCACAAAATTTTTTATTGAAAATTATTTTTTTTTGTTTTTCAAACTGTTTATACAACACTATGTTAACAGTTTGTAAAAAAATCATTATTGCTTTTTTCATTGCGTTTTTTTTAAATAAAATGAAATCCTTGCCTTTCCTGTAATGTTATTTGTACAAAGCATTAATTTTTTTTTTAAATATTAATGAAACATCGTTTGAAATTAACTTAGTTTTTAGACAAATCGCTCGACGTATTTTTAATTAAAATGAAATTATGGTATGAAAATTATGGACTACTTTTGTATGTACCTATATTAATGATTGTAAAATTTTTGAGAGCGATTTTTAATGCAACTAAATGGTATATAATTTTTTTTTCTCAAAGTGTTAATGTAACATAATTTTACATGGATTTATTTTTTTAGACAAATTACTTGACGGGTTTTTTTAAAATAAATTCAAAGTTTGGTGAAATAACTACTTTTTCTGTAATGTTAATTGTACAATGAGAGCAATTTTTACCAAAAATAAACCGTAAATAATTTAAAATTTTAAAGTAAGTTAAATATTTATAGTTTGAATTATATACGTATATAAAAAATCAACAACCACAACGCGATTTACACGACAACTATCTTAAAGAGGAAATAAATAAAAATGAAACAAAAAATATTATTTATATATTTTAAAGTTCTGCTTAATGGAATATGAAGAAAAACATATTATCTATCCATATTGTTATAAAGTCTATTTTTTGGAGAATATAACATTCAGAACATGTTCGATTTCTTTTCCCTGATTTTCTTGTTGTAGTAGAGAAAGAACATTTAGCAGAGAGAGAATATAAAGTAGAGAAAGAATATATATCTATAATTACCATTTCATAGATTTGTATGGTTTAAGGTTTGAGTTCCAAAGTGCTTTCAGTCGACAGTTATGTAGTCTACAGTCTACAGTTATATTGGATGTCCAACACAAAATATATTACCAATTCATCAATCTGTGTCATCAAATGACACCTTCATCTTCCTATATGACACTCAGAACATAATATTTCATTTCCTTTCCATGATTTTTTTGATTTACCAATATTGTTATGATAATTATGGTTAATGATATTTTATACAGATTTATTTAAATTCAATGAGTAGGCATTAAAGATACAATCTTACATAGCTTGATAATTAATAATGACTTCAGAATCTTTTGAAAGTTATAATATTTATGCCGTGAAATATTTTTAATTGTTTTAAAAGATTATTTATTATGGGTGTTGTTTGCTTTTTCGACGCAACATTCGTATATAAGGATTATTTGTGAAGATATATTGGATTATATAAATTTCTCCACTTTTTTGATGACTTTAATTGAAGATATTAACTGGAATTAAAAACTTAAGATCTGAAATCCTAAATATATATATACAGTACGTTATTTTATTTAGTGATTCATGCTTTACAATTTTGTTGTTTCTGAAGTATTAAATTTAACACCGTATTTAATGTTAAATGTTCTACAAGAAATTTAGATTAAAAACGACTCTGTAATAATTTAACTCAAAACGTTTTTATGGTTCAACAGTAATCTTATCAAGAGTCGAAACCTGATTTTTGTTTCTTATTAGTAATTGGTACTGAGTATTTTTTAATCCATAACTTATAATTTAAAAAATACAATTAACAAAATTTTAATGGAAATGTATACATTTTTATAAACATTCATGACTATTGATAATATTTGGAAAATGTACAATGACCTGAAATCAGTTTATCTTGTATTTTTAAGCGTTTTCTTTCTTCTATTGGCCATCCATATCGACGTCATAAACCGAGCAAATTTAACTTTCGTCTTTTTCATAATAACTAATTCCTCAATGCTGTCTAACTGATTGAAAAATGAAAGTACACTGTGGAATTGTGACGTAAAATATATATTCAGATTGTTTGAAAGTATAAATTAAAGGGACAATGAAACATGTTTCTGACTACAATACGAATAAGAAATAAGATAATGGTGTAAATGAGAATATTAATATAGGTGGAGCATAATAATAAGGTAAAATATAGATGGAGCATAAAGTTATGGTGGATTTTTATGGAATTCCATTTTCTTTTCTATTTAAGTGGCGAACGACGAAAAATAATGAGCAACGTAATCAAAGCCTGAAGATGTATGTTTCCAAGTTACGTTAGTAAAATTTGTAGATGCAACTTACAAGTCCGCATTCACAGTTGCTGGAAAAGCTAAAGTGATAAAAATGTACTTATGTATGGGACACTACGTGTACATATGTAACAAAATCGTAATTTTTTGAATATATATTATTATTGCTACTAACGTTTTTTAAAGCGTATATTGTTTCATATACAAATATGTGTTAAGGGAAAAATATGCCTTAGTGTCATTTGAGCGACAAACGAAAGGTCTCAAAACTTCAAGAACTTGATCGATATTTCCAGTCGGTGACAACAACATAGAGCCGTGATATTAGATTCAGCTTTAAAAGGGTATATAAGTTGTTTGCAATTAGTAGAAAAGTTATTGTTGCTACTGTGTTGTTTTAATTTTCGTGTGATTTTTGGTTAAATAATTTATTTCAATATTGTTCTACGTGCTTTGGATTGTTAAATAAACTAATCTCATTTTTTATTCGTCGTTTAAATATTATTTAAAGAATAAGATCTGACAAAGAATTCATATAGCACTATATTTGAATATGTTTGATTAGCACAATGTCTGATATTACATCTATATAGGCCACTTGATGTAATTATTGTAAACATTATTGTAAGTGTTGTAGTAATTACAAGTTTTAGAGTCTACCTTGTAACTAATTGCTTCCGTTCCTTAGCTATTAAATTATTGTTATTTAAAATGATTACTCTTGTAGTAATAAAACAAAATAAATCAACATATCGTATAAAATATCTCAACAGGTCCTTAAACTATTGAACAATTTTTATTAAAAATTCATATATTATAAATTTATTTACATACTTTGTTTATTATTATATCTACTAAAATAAGGATTACTAGTATATATGAAAAATATTACTAACGATTTTGTCGACATTTGTTAACTGTAATTTTTCCAAATTTCACACTAGAAATTTTCATAATTATATACTCAATTACAAATGCTAGAAAAATTATATCAAAATATAATAAACAGAAAATAATGGTTCATATTGTGAACTCATTTTCCTTCTATTTTATTCATTATAATTTTCATGAGACAGGTACAATATAATAACTATTTCACTTTCTTATATCTTGGCAACACAGCACAACCAACTTATTAGATGCCAGTATCAAACGATTCTACTAAAATGAGTTGATAGCGTCAGGTAATAGAACCATCGCTGAAGAGCTCGCTCGCGATGCAATTGAAAATTATATTGCAGGCGGATGCATAAAAGAATGCGTAGCACCCGAGCTTATTTGATTCCAATATTCCAGTGCACTTTGCAACAGCGTACAGGTAAGCAACAACGAAATGGGATATAATATTATTTTGTCATTGTTGCTTTATTATTTATTGCTTTAAAGAGGTATTAAATGAAATATTAAAACTTGTTGTAACGTACCTTTTTTAATAAAATCTCATATCTTTTCAAAATGAATTTCGCAGAGGTAAGCTTTTGGTCTGAATTTCATGGTGATTTTACTTCACCAAACACGATTTCCACACATCAAATCCAACATAATTTTAACAGCTTAAATATTTAGAGAAAAAATAGTTTTGATCTAAATTTAAGTTCATATCATAGGTTGGTTAAGTAAATACATTAAGTTCAAAACAGCAGCGGTTTGAGATATGAAAAATGTCGCTAAAAATTATACTACAACGACTATTTTTATTATATTCAATGTAAAAAAATAAGTGCAAAAATTATGCTATAACAACTATTCTATTATTTTAAATGTTTCTTGCTCATATATGTTTTTATTATTATTTTTCATTTAACACAATTAATTTCGCTTTGTGAAATTGATGATTTTGGCTGACGCATCAAAGCTTTCTTTGTGATAATGCTTGTTTAATTATAAATGTTCTACATAACATCATACCAAGTCACAAGAGTAGAAATTTCTTCTGCATAGTTTCAAACACAAAATCTTTGAATATGGAATAACATTAGTACTTAACATCCTTTATTACAACCAAATACGGGCATTTTTGGATATTACAGGTGCCTAAAAGGTCTGCTGTGATCAGCTACTGATACTGAAATTGAACTACTCAAACCAATAGGTCCCACTATTTGTTTCATGTCATATTAGTTTAGCCCTAGTTAAGTTTTATGTGAGCCCGTATCAGGTAGTAAAATAATTTTAAATAATTTAATTATTCTTAATATCTTCTTCGTGTTTCGATAAAATATTATAAGTTAATAAAATGAAATATTTACATATATAATTAAATTACTATCCATTAAACTTATGCGATATAATTCTTTGTTGTTGCATAAGTTAGAAATAAATTTTACTAACAATAACTAATATTAGAAAGCGTAACCGAGGGATGATGATTAGTATATTTCGATACTTTTGACAAAGGTTTTTAAATACATTTCTCTACAAATAATTCGTTATGTACCCTAAATCAAACAAAATCTTTTTTTATATTGTGTAATATTGTTTACAATTATTCATAAATATTTATGACCATACTCACACTCAAATGAATTCAATTACCTGTAGCTTTGAAAGGACTATACGTATGCAAAATATGATTTTTCAAATAGCTGAAGAACTCGAGATTTCTGAAAAAAGTCACATATACATATATAGGTTAATTGTAGTACTAGCTGTACCGGTGACTTTGTTCGCGAATGTGCATCTATAGAATCTATTATTAACCATGAGATTAATACACGTAACGTCATCTATTATAACAATTATAAAAGTAATCATTTAAAGTCCGTACACTTTCGAAATACTTTTAACTGCTCTTGAAAAGCGCGAATTTTTGTAAAGCGCGAGTAAATAAACATCTCTACAAACAAACCGATAGACACTTAAAAATAATATTTTGATATTCTATTTCCTTTTTATGTTCTCCTAAATATTTTTTTTCGTAAATACCTTCAATGTACATGTACACTAATTCTGTAGTATCACTACATATATGGAACAATAACGTACGTAACAGTCAAATTTGTACAGTTAAATATAATTCTAACAAAAATAATTAAATTATAAATATTGACAACATATTTAAATTGATGAAACATAGTAAGCTTCAACGAAAACAAACAATATGGAAAAATTGTATGAACAGAAGAGGACTGACAATGACATTTGCTTTCATGCGTCTGTTTGCGTTCGGTTTGCTTACTCAAGCACTTACCGATCTTGCATCACTCCACACTTTACTTCTGGAGATGCTTATTTCAACAATGTATGTCCGGGTGAAAAAAATTATTACGCGATTTAAAATATACGTAGCACTATCTATATTCATTATACATTTCTGTAATTACTACACGTAACTAGACACTTCCTTTTGTTTTTTTTTGCCTTAATGCAATGTAAATGTAAATTATACTATTTCCATTTGCACCCCGTGCTGCGACGAGTTCACACCATACATAACACAGCTTTACCTGTCTTGTTGTCATGTATAGATGTTAAATTGAAGGTCCACAACTGACCTTTATAAAATGCGATTGAAGAAGTTAGTACTCACGTCTGTGGACACCGTTGCAAATTAAAAAAAACAAATCAAGCGCTTGCATCGTTTCATCACTTTTCCATAAGCTTGCATCTAAAGCTTTCTCAAAATAGCCATGATCTAACATCTTGTGCTGTTCATGTTCACTTACAATAATAACCTTAGTTTTCTCATTTTCGGTATACTGTATTTTCATTTTGAATTTATCTATTTAAAAGACAAATTTAATTTGTGTAATTATTGGCTGTAAATTTTTGGAGGAGGTTTTTCGAGGCTTTTGCGGTATAAGTTGTACATTTCTGGTTGAAGTATAGTGGCTTTCGTTTAACGGAAACGATAAAATGTGATTTTTTGTGTGTGATTTATGACATCTTTTTCTTCTGTACAATGTTTTTTCCACACATATCATCTGTTTGTTTGCCGCCTGTAGACGATATTTTCTTTAGGGCTACGGCTTTAACAAAGTTAACACTTTCGTTAAATTTTATTAACAAACACCCTCGACAAACAGACTCCGCACTTACCAGGTACCATTAAAATACTTAAAATGTTTGTTCTAAACTTTTGTTTATTTGGATTAGCTGTTCATAACCTCATGATATTTTTATTTTCAATTTCCATTAAAAAAAAGATACCATATATGCTTTCTTTTGGAAAGTGAACCTAAACCCCAGTAATCAGTGAATATAGATTCCTATTACTTGATGATATACATTCTTAACTTTTCTTCCTACCAGTAACGTGTGTACGTTACCTGGACTTCTTCTCTAATTGAATTCTTCTATATTTTCAAAAGTCGCAAGCTATTACCTCGCGTATCATTTATAAATGACCTTTCAAGCATCTGAGAAACTTCTTCTGAATTAAAAACTACTTTCGATCACCGGAAACTGTCATCGCTGGAAAAGTTCCGTTCTTCTAAAGCTGCAATATTGGTAAAATGACCAGTAGATGTAGATTACATAGGTTTTACAAATATTTAGTAGATATCGTCATCTAAAAAGAAGTTAATCATATTATTGAACCTTACAAACAAAAATATGCTAAAAATATGCTTGTATTTCATTTAAGAGGTTGATATATTTTAATCTAACTTTATTTCATAATTAATTACACCTTACCATTTAAAACTTCGGAGCTATCCTATCCTATGTAATATCCTATATAATGACAGTTCCACTAACTTTTTTCCTCTCTGTAAACTCATTTCAGTATATGAACACGAACACCATAATCCTTTACGAAGAACAGTATGTTACTAACAACTTGGGCAAAAGGATTAGAATTAGAGGACTCGAAAAATATTTGTTTGTGCAATAAATTAATTCCCTAAGTACCTATTTGTTTACAAAAACAATCACCCTCATTCGCTAACAGTTTCCAGTGTTTCCAATAACATAAATCAACACTTACAGTCAGTGGCGACCAAGCTTAATAATGTTATTTTGCACTTAAGTCAAGTTAGGTTGTTAATGAGTTCTAGTGGGCTCTTAAAGCATTGGTTGAAAACGAACAGATATTTGATATAGTAAGTCACACATCTGTTTTACTTGTATGCTTTAGTCAGGCAGCAGGTTGATACAAATCTCACTGGCTTTAAAGTTATAAAATATATTGACATTTTTTGACTTATGTGCTTAGGTCTGTCACCCTAGAATTAATTTTTAAAAATATTAAATTTGAATATCTTCTGATGGAAGAAACCAATTGCGGCGAAATAAAAACTAAATGTTTTTCTAGTTATCCCTATATTTTTATAAAAACGCTATCCAAATTAATTAAGTAATTTTTACGTAATGCGCATACAATCAAGTACAAAAACAGACAAAAATTCTAAAACAATATTTTTTCTCTGAAACTTTTGTTATATTCTACTAAATCATTTTGTCTTAAGTACCTATTGAAACATACTGGTCAATTCTATAGTTTAAACTAATAAATAACCCTACTAAAAATACTAAACTAAATAAACAACCTTCCCGTATCACTCCACGCTTCACCTCTGTCCAATGCATCGCCAATCTGTATCGGGGTGAACAATTTCACTGCGTAATTTAAATTACGCGTGGCACCATCTGTTGGCGTACACAGGTACACTACATGTATTTAATTCCTGCGTGTCGAGTAGTTAGGCAAATTTTTGTTGTTGTATTAGTTCAATGTATATGAATTATTGAAAATGTTAAATTCGCATATATTCTTTTTGAGTACACCAATTCTGACGAAATAAGAAGTAAATTTTACTTTAAGCCAACATTTATATTCTTCAAAATACTTAATCTCAACTTTGTAATCTTGAGTTGGGTCGTTTTAAATTGGCTTATATTGGATTAATTTGTCAGTTTATGTTGGGTTATATTGAATTATTTTGGGTTGTGTTGTGTTATATTGGCTTATGTCGAGTTATGTTGGATTGTATTCCCACCCACCTCGGGTGGGATTAAATTGGGTTGGGTTATGGTGGATTGTGTTGGACTATGTTGGGTTAAATTGACTTGGATTATATTAGGTTATGTTGAGTAATATTGGATTATTTTGGTTTAGTTTGGGTTATGTTATGTTGGTTTGGATTAAGTTCAGTTATGTCGGGATGTGTTGAGTAATGTTGGTTAGGTTTAGTAAGTTTTGGTTTATATAATCGACAAAGGTGATTTAAGACGATTGTGAAAATGTTGTTTGTAAAAATAATATAATGTTTAGTCATGTATTGTAAATTTTTCCACTTTATATATATATACATATATATATATATATATACATATATATATATATATATATATATATATATATATATATATATATAAAGTGGAAAAATTTAGACGAACATTTTCATACTGGTACATTAAAAATAGCTAAAGTTTATTTTTGAATATTTTTTATTTTTTTTATCATTTCCTGAGGAATACGTTCCCATTCAGCGACGATCACATTTTTAAGGGCCTGAATGTTTTCTGGAGCTGGATTTGCGGCTCTGACGCGTCGTTTGAGATTATCCCATATGTGTTCTATCTGATTGAGGTCGGGAATTCTAGCTGGCCAGTCTAACCGACGAATTCCGGCCTCCTGCATATACGCATCAACGTCTCTAGAGCGGTGGGCGTGAACGTTGTCGTCCATAAAAATGGACTCGCCTCCAACTGCTGTTAATGCGGGTTGAGCATGAGGAATTTGCGCATTAAGTGTACCATTTTCAATAAAAACTAACTCGGTACGGTCATCTGAGTTAATACCAGCCCAAAATATTACTAAGCTTCCACCGTAAGGGGTGATTTCCTCAAAGCACACTTCTGCGAAGCGTTCTCCGGGTTTTCGTAAGACTCGCCGACGTCGATCCTCACCACTAATCGATATACGAGCTTCATCGCAGAATAAAACACTATTCCAGTCTTGTAGAGTCCATGACAAAAAATGTTGAGCGAATCCCAATCTGGCAACTCGATGCTTACGGAGCAATGTAGGGCCCCGAGCTGGGCGATAGCTACGTATATTGACGGTCTAAAGTCTCCTTCTGACTGCCTATAGGATTATTCGTGTACCTCTGACGTTCTCGAGGTTCTGTTTGAGATCCACGTACGTAACTGGACGATTTTGTAGCGCTTGACTGACTATGAAGCGGTCGTCCCGTGCCTCAGTCCACCGTTTTCTTCCAGAATCAAGCCTTTTACTGACGGAGCCCGTTTCTTGGTATCGTTGCCAGGTCCTTTGGACGGTGAAACGGCATTATACTGCTGAGACATCATCGGCTCACATTATACTGAGAGATATAACATTGGCTACAGCCTTCTTCAAGCAGCGCAATAAATTTACTAGCTCTTATCGTTTTTTTAACCATACTGAGAACAGCAAACAGAAGTGAACTAATGCAAATAGCAGAAATTTAATTAAAATTTATTAGTTAAAATAAAAAACGTAACAAATGAAAAAGAACTTAACAAGAGTAGAATTTCATTTTCCGCCAAAAATAGGTTTTTGTCAGTGAAAGAGAATTTTCATTCAAAAAGAATTAATTTCAAATTTAGAACGTTCGTTTTTATGTGCCAGAATACACTATACCTGCCAGTAATAACTACAATTAATACAACCTGTTAATAAATAATATTTTGTTAATAATATGACAAAATTAAAACCGCCCGTTTTTTATTGAAAAGAGTATATATATATATAATGTTAGAAAACGAAAAAGTAATGAAAATGAAAATAGTAGAAAAGTATATAAATATGGTATATAAAAACAAACAGAAACAAGAAAAAAACTGTGTTAAAAAAAATAGAATAACGATGTATAAGTAAAAAATTAATAATCTAAAAACGTATTTCATTTATTTTTCTGATTTCCTCTCTGCAACTTTAGCACGAGCCTTCACTTCTCGATTTTGATATAACAAAATTTTCTTGCGAATTGCATGGAGCTCGTCTTCACTTCGTTGCCTCTGCTCCACTTCATGCCTCATGCAATTTCTTTTAATTCTTCCGTCAGAAGTAACTGACGTTGGCTGAAAATGAGCCGAATACATTTAAAATTTCAACACATTTTCGCATTACACTAGAAAGAAAATAAAATAAAAGTCCAATGGAAAGGTTCTTAAATGAATTTTACAATTTGTAATTGTAAAGATGATTGAATTACAAACTGGTTTCGTTTGTCATATTGCTTCTTCAGTATTAAATATAAATTGGAATAAAATTAACTTCAAATAAATATATTTAAAAACTTTCGGTGCTCCGTTACTATATTAATCAGTTTCTATAAAACACTATAATCAAAAGATTAATCTTGCATTTATTTACTTCTATTATACTATTAAATCGCTGGATAAAACCGTTTAATGGGACTTCCACAATTAGCCCTGGTGCTATTAAGGAAAGGACGGGGTCAATTTGGATGTCACCGCCTTTCCTTTGCGAACTCTCTTCTCTGCTTGGCTTTTATATTAAGCCAAAGTCGGCACAGTTGACTTCCTTTTGCCTAAAAAAACAAATAAAGTGCACGTTTCTTAAGCACATTATTTAAAAAAAGCAATTATATTCGAGCAACAAATTAATTCTGTATTCAACAAACAAATTAATTCCGACTTTATCTTGGACGAGAGTACATATTCTATTAAATCCAACTACAGATACTACACTAGACTACTACAAATATTTAATTTCTCATTACTAGCTGAACGGAGAAAAAGCGCCGATCTATCATATTTATATAAAATCATACATTCGCATGTTGATTGTCCCTATCTCCTTTCTCTACTCAACTTCAACACTCGCGATTCAGATCCCGTATACCATTACAGAGATAATTCGTACTACAAGTTTATAACAATAATACCTCTTTTTATAACCCCATTATTCGAATATGCCGATTGCATAACGATATTGTTTCTCAACATCCACCCTTGGACATTTTTGATCCGAAATTATTTACATTTAAAAAGGAAACAAACATATTATTTATAAATTAAAACCAGCTACGGAAGAATTATTGTTTTGCTCAGTATATAGAAAATAATTTATTATATATCTACGTGAATGTAACTTGTTTTGTGCGCCGTTCAATAAATAAATAAATAAATTCTAGTTTCATCATAAACGTGAATATTTGACTGTACTTGCCCTTTCATTAATAATACCACTAGCTTATATCTCGGCATTTTTTTCATCTTCATGTTTGCTCCGTCGGTGCGTTTATTTTCAATAACATCTTTCTGAGAGACCTTTACTCTGTTTCCGTGTAGTTTCTTTTTCTTGTATTCATTTTACTACTTTTGTCACACGCAATATTTCCAGATAAAACAAACCACACATACAACTGTCAGTAAATAATTCGATATATCAAATAAATAAGTGCCTGAAATTAGCTGATTACACTTTCTTTTTTTAACGCTCTGAATTTCATACGCTTCGAAATTCTGATTTTACTATTCATAAAACTTTATATCGGGCGCTATATATGAAAATCGATTTTTTAGGATTTCGTAGTGATAAAAGGAACCCTCATTCTCGTGTTCGTACAACTATCACATAGTTAGAGTATCTAAAGTTTTAAACCAATGCATGGGAAATTTCTCATTTTTCGTATGAAAATCTCATGTAGTATGTAGCAAAATATTTAAAAAGCGTTTCAAGGTGCTCAATACACGTAAAGTAGCAGCCATTTTTTTCGCGCATCATTAGACAGGACTTTCAAAATTAAGGTTGCCAGCGAATCTCCACGAGACACACATAAAGCCTGTCCTGATGCGCACTGGGTCCTTTTTTTAATTGTGACAATATATTTACCACCTTTATCAAAAATATACATTGAAGCTGCACGTCACAAAATAATATTAAGGTGATAAACATTATTCTAATACAAATTGATTTCATAAATTTATTAGTTTCCTCTCATAACAAAAACCCAAATTAAAAATTAGAAGTATTTATTAAAGTAAGTTGTTATCAATTTTAGTTTATTACTGTTTCAATTTAATTGTAATAAATTCTCATATTTTGCAGTACAAAGTCAAAAAGATCGTCCCACAGAAGAAAACTCACAACTTTGTTTTGTAATAATTAACGCCAAATTTGGCTCACGACCAAAAACGCTAAAGCTTATGAATATTATAAACATTGATTCCAGTATAACGAGCATCATCGTCGCTCGAATAAATGACAATTAAATGACACGTTGATGGAACGCGTCAGTCAAGCGACGTGCAATAATAGGCTGTAAAAGCTCAAAGTGTCTGTCGTACTGACGTTTTACGATGTGCCAGCCATTAGACTAGTGAAGCAAGACCCACTGTGGTGTATTCATATACTTATAGTAAATGGTTAAGCAGCGCCTAAGTTAAAGCCATTCGAGATTTTTAATTCAATACTGTGCCTGGACACAATATCAGTGACCGTTGGTTAATTTTATATTCAACATTTGGAGAGGATGCCATGGCCAAGTAGTAACATTATTCTTTAATCAAGGGCCATGTGATAACAGCAAAATTTGCTACTTGTAATTGTTAAATACAATAAAAAATAATTGAAAAAGAGCAATATGGACAGTCTAAAAACCCATGGATGTAAGATTCTAAAGCTTTACTTATAGATATGTCCCTCTATCTTAATTTATATGAATATATAAAGCATTGTAAGCAAATTTTTGATAAGAAAAAGAATATAAAACTAGATTTTCACACTTAGACCCATCATGAAAAATTAACGCCTTTATAGCCTACAAGCATTTCTTAAAAATTTTCAATCGGAAAAGATTATTACAAAATTATGAGCGAGGAGCTATGGCAAATAGTGAAAAACATTTAAATTACAAACCTTACTAGTTGTATTGTACTTGCATATAAACGGCACTCGTCTCGCTAAGGTTCTGTTTTGAGAAGACACGGAAAGCAGTAAATCCATAAACATTTTAAATTATAAATTATTTTAAATCAAATTGCAACATAAACCGACGCTAGTTGAATCCTAGGGGCAATATTAGTTATATTTTCTATGGAAATTATGTAGCATTAACAGTTTTCTAATCTCCATTAATCAATATACTGTGCTTATAGGAATACGTACATTACTAGACGCTTGTGGGTAAGAGTAAGAATAACATGTTTTCAGTACGAGTGCGTTTCATTTTAGAATCACTTTCAATATAAAAAATTCATGCAAAGATCCGTATCATTTCTCAAACTTATTCATATAAAATATTTAAATATATTATTCACATTGAGAGCGTTCTAAATTTTACACGCAAAAAGTACATTTCAACACTGTGTATAATTTACTTTAGTCGATATTATAATTATCAATTTACGCAATCGCATCATTATCAGCTTCAATTAGAAAATGTTAATAAACCTAAAACAGATAAAGTATGTAGCAAACACATAACAGCTGGCTCTGTATAAAATCTTAATGCTGACATCCAGTGCTATATGAGTAGAGCTATGTATGTATGGTACTCTCGTTACAAATAAACACGTCATAACGAACAAATGGCAGATTACAGTATCTGGACCATCTGCTCATTGCGTGTATACATTATATTTTGTTGTACTATGAGCCAGCGGACTGATTAAACTTGCAATTAATATCGTGGAAATAATTTTAGAATTACTACTAGCATTTACCCATTATTGCGCTCTGTAAAATAAAATAAAACCAGGTTAGAGCGGTTTCGACTCGAACCTACGATACTCTTTTATGTTAATAGTTATAAGTGATATTAAACTCCTTATCTCGCAGTAAAATGTAAATTTATTCAGGTAGCCTTACGGGAATGTGTGACGGGAATAAGATAGCAGGAGTGGGGATATAGTAATGGGAGATAGAGTACAGTCGAGCGTTAAAATAAAATCATTATCTAAAATCTAGTATGCAACCAACAAAATATATTGAAAAAAGTAATTGAAAATAGTTTACATAATAATGTGAAACTTTTCTTAGAATTTGACATATATGCATTTATTGACAACAGATTTACAACAGGAAACGAGAATAAAGACATTTCACTTGTAACCGATGGATGTCTTTTTTATTCACTTTACGTACAAAAGTTAAGTTAAAGAAAGCTTCTCGAGCGTAGACATTCAATTTATTATTTCAAAAGTATCTGTTGTCCACAACAAGTTTTGTGGATGATTGGATCTCATAAAATATTCAGAATATTAAAATCTAAACATTTGTCTTTTATTATTATAGCATTGGGCTAAAATTTTAATGATTTTCCCAAATTTAATTTTAATAATTCCAAAAGTATAGAGAAGTCCTCAAAAAAAGTCAACTCTATTACCCCAATAAGTTAAACAGTTTTAAAAAAATCCTTAGTACTTTTTTACATAATTAAATTTTATTATAACATATGCCTCGATCTCATTAAATCATACTTTATAAAATTATCGCGTATGAGTAAACTCAATATACATGACGTACAAATTTCAAGTATGTAACTAATTTTATCTACGGGTTATAATGGCAAATAAGTATCTTAGTGAAAAAATAAAAAGTTCAGTTTAAATATTTTGTATATTAAGGTTATGAAATATATTAAGGTTATGAAATATAAAAATACACTCGCACAACTCATTAATTATGTACATATAACAAATATCAACATCCATATGTTTCTCCAAATGATAAGGATTAACACACTTTTATCATCACTGTTCACAACTTTATTATATTCTAACTAATATATAATAACAAAATAAAGTTATGAATAGTAAAATAATATTAGATCATTAAGATATTTAATTTTAAACAAATAAACAGGCAGAAAAATTTAAAATATTTAAGTACGGGACTGATAAAAAATTACAAGTAAGATCATATTAAGCATACAGGTAGATAAATGGCATGCTCAGTAAATAAAGACATTAATCATTTCAATAATAAAGATGGTGAAGTATAATGACTCGTTAATTATTAGTAATATATCCTTCTGAAAATTGAATACTGCTTGAATAGAAAATTTATTTTTATTAATATCTTTAGGTAGGTAAAAAACTTTGTGAATAAGTAAATAAAGATGTCCGTTATAAGTTTTAAAAAAAATATGTAGATATTCATACTCATAAATATTCTTCAAGATCTTCAAACATGATATACATATCTTAATACTAATTTCGCAGCACATTGAGTCTATGAAACTAATTGTATTTCTTAACTATACGCAACCCATTGCTTCATTTTTTAAGTCTAATATCTAAAATTATTCCAATAAATCGGCGAATATCGAACAAATATGAGTAAATATTCAAATATAAGTTAATTCATTTGTAACGTATATTTTCAAATAAATATAATATTACAAACAAATTACATAATCTGCAAGAATTACGGTACGAAGCAACCAAAATAAGGCAATGTCGCGAGTATTTTCATTCTAAAATACGGTACTTATATTTAAATTTATTCACAATTAATAAAATAAGACTTTACTGAGGGATCTAAATGGCTTAGATTCCATTTGAATCAACATAAATTTCTTTTGTTTTGGAACCTCGTTTGTCAAGGTGTTACACCATTTATGTAATTCTCAACTATCTTATTAATGGTATAATTAACGTTTTCTGACAGTTTGTTGAGAAAACAATATTTAGCTGAAGATCACTTTATACAGAGGATCACTTAAAAACGTTCATTTATAAGGCTGTACTTTTTGGGAATTTTCTCTAAGGAAATGGCATTACTGACGCCATTTTTATGTTGAAATTTTGAAAATTAACCTATTACATTTTCCTATGAAGATCGTGCATATCAGAACTCGAAAAAAAGTAATTCCAAGCTTGCGTGTGTATATATATATATATATATATATATAATTTTGTGAGTGCAAAATGTTTCAATCCTGCAGATAATTTTTCCATGGTACTTAATTAGTGGAAAATTGTATCAAGCTGCAATTCTGCAATCGATCTTTGTTTGCTGCCGATATAATTTATTACGAGCGAGCCACAATTAAATTTTACTGGAGCATACGAATTAAATTAACGATTTAACTCGGCTCTCGACAGTGTTGGGTTAGAAATGCTTTATGGTAGGTTGTCGGTACACGTGTACATAGTTTCTTTGCATAGAAATGAGAAGTAAATGATTTCGTGGGAAAGTAACAGTTGTGCTTTCAATAAATTTTGGGGTTTCATAATTTTTAGATCCTTTTTTGGTGTAGATATAGTAGTCTCTTCTTAAACACAGTCTTCGTTGTGTTTTATATAAACGTTTTACGAAATACGACTTTATAATTAATTTTAATCATGGTGATTTTATTCGTACCGATTAGAATATATAGTTTGCTTAGAAATAGATCTCCTATAATTCCTTTCATTTACACATTTATATTTTTTTTAAATTAGAAGCTCTACATTCAAATTCTCACGCGGATGATAACTATCAAATTTTTGAACATCAATTTCTTACAAACAGCTTTTGGTACTAATCTTTAATTTTCTGAACGTTCACAAAATTACTTGATTATCCATTTTCAAATTTAAAACGTATTTCGTAAATCACTCTTACGATAAATCGGAAAAACAAATTTAAATAGAACAATCAAATTGTAAAATTTACCCGCGTCGACCCAAAGCAACAAAAGTACACGATCCACCTAATCCTCACGTAGCCGCAGTGCGAATCGCATAACTTCACAATCGTCCAGTAAATATTTACCCCAGTCCACAAACTCTGAAACGTTACGTTCAGCGAAACCGTCACGTGATTACAATTCATAACATGAAACTTTATTGTATCGTCGAGTCGTAAATTAGCTGGGGAGCTTATCTTTAATCGATATTAAACACGGCCAGATACCATTGTTTGCATAGGAGATAGCTCAACGATACCGATGTCAACAGCAGTGCGCCTGTATACTGAACTACTTGCCAGGATTCATGTCGAACCACAAAATGTTATTAAGAATCTTTAGTTAATTGGATTTGGGTGAAGGTAGCCTTTATAACGTTTTCCACATTTTATAATTCATTCTCATTTCCGATTCCATATCGGATAAAGAATATTATGAATCGTGCTATTAGAGCCGTTAATAAAATTAGTATTTGGTAGGTCAGAATAATTTTACGAATTCTCGTTTCAAACCTTGGCTTGAAATATTTTTATTTTAAAGCCAATTACGTAATTTTTGTACATTTATTCTGCGCAAAGTATTAGTACCAGTATAGCTATTTAGCAAACGATAATTACACACGTACCTTTAAGTAATTAGTATTTGCCAGGGTGGAATACAAACTGTCATATCCGATATTTGATTAAACAGAAATTACGCCCAAGGGACGATAAATTTTAACTTTTCGAGTGATAAATTAAAAAAAAAGCTCTTAAGTACTAGTAGCACCCGCACTACGATAGTTTCGTAAATACTGGCTAAATATAAAAGTTTAAACATTTAAACGTATGAAGTGTTTCTTTTAAATAATTTATAAATGTTAATATTTTTCACCATTATATTTCATTATGTACCGTTTTTTATACTGACGATTTCCCAAAAATTTGTAATACTTGGGATAATCGTTGTATTTTCCCATAAGCGTGCAGTTAGATTTTACCAACCTTTTTTTATGACTCTATTTCTGTAGTTTTGGATATAAAGGTGGGAGGGGAGAGGTGTGCACTTTTTACATATTTCGATTCTTTATAGTGGCCCTTTCAAATACGTCATACGATCTACGAAACTAAAAAAAATGTTTTTTTAGTATTTTATTTGCTCCCTCTAAAATAACCCTCTAAAATTACCCTAACATATAAATAAGTATTTTTAACTACTATAAAATATGCAGATTATCTAAGAAAATCGACTGTGACAGACTGATAGACACGTGAGTGGTCTTATAAGATATACTTTTTGAGGTACAAAACCCTGAAAACATACTTATTCGTATGTTAACTGATTTCATAAATGGACTTATAAAAAATTAAACTATTAATTTGGGTTAGGTACTATTTATTTCTGTAAAGAGTTATTTAATGTGTGCAATAGTAAAGAGTATACGATACAAGTCACGCTATAGCTATAAAGATATAAGAAAGAGAAGTGCATTTTACTTCTCATAAACGCTTACTTTGTGGTCTTTATTCTATTATTACTATTGACTTTAAATATATCTAATAGAATTTCAATACGTTTCCCATAGTTTAAATTTTCGTAATGTAACTTTGATCAACGTTACCCAATGTTTCGGCCATATATTTTTCTGGAAATGGCCGAATGTGCTTTATATAATAAGTAAGTTGTCATAGATAGTCATAGATTTATAAAACCATAGTTTATTTCTTTGTTTTAAATTCGTTATCAACGTTCCATAGTGAAACGACGAACCCATATTATATCACTTTGTCCGTTCATCCACAGGTCATAGTCTCACAATTTCGATAATTTCATCTATATTCCTATTTTTCAAGTAAATCCTTCATATGGAGATTTCAATTAATAAATAACAAAATATTAAACATAAATTTAATATGCCCCCCATACGCCGAAAGAGGGGTTGAAGGATGTGTTTTTTTTGTATTTCATTGGGTGAACATCAGTCAGAGTTACCATTAAAAATGAAATTGAGGTTTATTATTTTACCATTTGCAATTAAACAAATGGTATACTGATAAAAAAATATGTGTTTAAAGAGACTTGCGATATATTTTATCTTCTCCCCCTATAATTTGCACCCTCAACCTCACAAAATTCTAGATAGTAACTTTTGATTAAAACTTTCAAATAATGAAATTATAGTTTAAAAAAAACTAAAAAAATATACTTCTGTAGCAATATGAACTAAAAAGTAAAAAATAATATTTAAATATGAAAATGTTGACTAAGAGCCAAAGGATACCGCTGATGAAAAAAAAACTTTTATGTGAAAAAAACGCGGGGTGCTCTCGACTTACATTTTCATAGTGATTGATATCAAGCAGCCCACGCTTCTTATATGAAAGTTAATTCTTTATCATCAGATACATCCTTTCGCTTTTGACCAAAATTTTCATATATAAAGATTATTTTTCTTCATGACAAGGTTTTCATATTTCTACAGAAGCGTGAGGTGGTGATGTATATATATATATATATATATATATATATATATATATATATATATATATATATATATATATATATATATATATATATATATATATAGCATTTCACACTTCATATGTTGTAGTTTTTTTTTAATTATAAATGTATTTTTATTTTGCAATCTTAAAACAAAATTGAAACTACGTGTAATTAGGACACAAGAGTCTTAGCATTTTACGTGTGAAAATGAAAGTAAACTTATTTATTTATTATACGTTCGCGTAACCTAACCATTTCGTTTAACGTGACACCGTTACATGTACTTCCCCTTGTTAGATTCGAGCAAAAAAGTTCTTCTATTTAGAGACCATCCAGTGACTTTAAGCGACTAAGAGCTATATAAACCTGTCCGGCAACAAAGAGACATAATCCTAAATAAATGATAGCATAATCTACGGTGCAGCCTTGCATTTTGCGCACGGTAGATGCCCGACCCAGGATTAAGGCCAGCATACGCCTTTCAACTAAACTATAGTTATATTTTACTGGATACTATATCGCTATTGGTATAATCATATGTACACCATCTGGACTGAAATTAAGACGGACTGTTGGAATGTCTGTATCATATAATTTATGAGGTCGGAAGAGTGACCATATAATTTCAATAATAATACCCATATTGCCATTTACTAGGACTTTTGCCACGTCAATTTATTTTTTTTGTTTTTTTCTTCGCCAATATTCGTTTTTTTGTGTTATTGGTTCATCTTTCATTGATATTCCCACGAGGACAATTAAATGATCGACCTTACCAGAGGTCCGACAGCAGGGCAAGGCTCTTACTGGACAGAGTGTGCCCTGCTCTCCGAGGGAAAGCTAGAGACGCGACATTTTTAACCATCCTCTTGCCATTCATTCATCGGCACGTTCCTCACCATTAGATTATGTGGATTTCAAATTGATTTTTAACAGTAACACAAATATAATATCATCATAATGGACCGCAATATTAAATTGAACTTCATTTTATTTTTTTTTTCAAATGAAATTTTGTTCCATACTTTTTTTTAAAACATAAAGAAAGAGGTTTTAAACTGTTATCCATTCAGCGGTAAAGCTAATTTTAAATAATTCGGACGTCTAGAAGTGCGTGAGGTGAGTGCGTGGTATATATATATATATATATATATATATATATATATATATATATATATATATATATATATATATATATATGTATATATGTATATATATATATATATATACATATATATATATATATATATATAGTATTTCACACTTCATATGTTTTACGTATCACTGACTTTTCCATCTTATCCAATTTTAAGCTTTACACAAACATTTCGCATTCACAAGCACGCACGAGGATATGCAACTAACTTTACCTAGGTTTAAACTTTGCACATACAATTACATTTTACATTTTTCATCTTACAGTTTACATTTCACCTTTTACGCTACTAATGCCTGGCTTTCCATATAAGTCTTACACATTACATTATATTTTACCTTTTATATTACTAAAGCTTTAACTATACATACAGATTTTTACACTTTTTAAATGTTGTTTTACATGTTATTCTTTGCATTTTGTATTGTATAAAGTTTTCATAAGCATCTCTGCATATCGAATAATTGTACTTACATAATTCACTTATATACCTAGTGTTTCCAAATAGTTTGTCACTTACAAATTTATTGTATTTAATATTTACATCTTTTATAAAACTTACCGTTTTTTATCACACTTACGGCACTTTTGTTATCTATATTTACTGACTGACTGAATTCACCAAGATCACACAATAACTGCTTCAACCTTATTTCCTCTGTGGTGCCTGCACATGCTGCTACGAACTCCGCTTCTGTGACATACAGAGCCACAGTTTGCTGTCTCTGCCAGGACCAGGCATGTAGTGAGTAAACCTTCATCATAACATAAGTGACTGTTTTTTGATTGTGTTGGTTTGATTCTTGAACTTAATGTCATGTTGAACGTTGTCGGATACTTAGTTCTTGTGTTTTGTAGATATAGGCTACTACTTGACGAGGTCTCTTTCTGAGGCATGTCCTCTCAACCAGACTCGCGGTGTGACTGTCTATTTCCACTCTATTGTGCTTCCTTCGAAGTGAAAAATGTGCTCGGTTCACCCTTTAGCTCCATTAGATTTAACGAAACATAATATCTTTTGACGGTGGATTCCAAAAATACTGTATTTCTGCTCTTTATTACCGTTTTACAAATACCGTCTACCGCAGTACAAATAGGTACCTTTTTGTATTCTCACAGTATTCAACGAAGGTCACCCACATTTTATCCATCACTTCCTTTGAAGTCAGATCGTCTTGAATGGGAACATAAGGCGATGCGTCACCCAGCAAAATAATTGTCTTTAAATCATCTCTTAAATTAGCTGTTCCACTGCACTTGACGCAATTCCATAATTCGTCGTATTGAAGACAAGTTTTTACAACAAACTTCCGCATGGAATAATTGTCGCAACCCGTTTATTTTTTCCATTTATATTTATGAATTATTTGAAGATAAGCTTGCTTTTGACGCTGACAATTTAACGTTGACGATTTGATAATTCACGTGTTCGTAATTTATAGTTTTCTGACAGCTTACTCATATTTTTAAATGTTACAATATTTCGACACTAAGGCTTCCCGTTAACTGTAAAATTTGTATGTTATTTTTGAGATTTTTTTAAATATTGTATTGTTATCGGTTGTTTACATGTGTGCAAAATTTTAAATAGTTTGCATGCCTGGAAGAGGATGGAAATTTAATTGAAAGATTCCGTTACATTATTCATACATACATACGATGTACATACATATAAATATATATATACAAGTAATAAAAGCGCGTTAAAAGGATTCGGGTGCTTTGATAAATTTTATTAGGACTACGAAACCCTAATTTATGTGTACGCACTAATCGAGTTTTTTCCACCAAAAATGTGAACTTGCATACGTAGGAAAAATGTGAATAGTTAATGTAATTTACTGTATAGTATTGGATAAATGTGTGTGATGTGATAAAACTAGTGTGAAATTGTAAGATAATGTGAAAAAAATTATGTTAAATAAGCGATGAATTTTAATGTAAATATCTAGTTAAAATATTAAGCAGTAACTAAAAAGCTGAAAATTAAAATTGGGATTAAAAAAGAAACAAAAATTCAACTTCGTTTTATTTTTCTTAACGAAGAAAACAGAGAAAATGTTTCCACTCTTGCGGAAAAGGAGAATGTCAAGTATTTATATAAATTGGGGAAAAGGAGAATGTCAAGTATTTATAGAGAATGTCAAGTATTTAGGCCAGCGTCAAGAAGGATGAATATAATATATCAAAAAACATAGCTAACTTGCAAGCACTTAATAGTGAAATTACTTTTAAGATACATAGTGGTACTAAAATAAAACCATGACTGGTAACAGAACGATGAATAGTTTTACACAACATTTTATTAAATGAATCGTCCTCTTATATAGATCCTATATAATGCTGATACTAATAGAAATAAATAGTGGCAAACTTGACCATTATTGGCATTTTAATAGATAGATGAAGAGAGAAAAAATTCTAGAAAAAAGATGGAAAGAGTCTAGGAAATTATAATTATTGGATAGCAAAATAACAAAAATAAGTTTATTATCTTTACAATTTATTATTCATCAATAATATTAAAATATTTAATTAACAGACCAGGGAGATACTTAACCAACTATTGCGCAGAAAGCGTTGTGTTAATTTGGTGCCTCGCCCAACTTAAAAACAACCAAACCACAAAGACAGAAAAGTCATTACATACTAGTAAACAATAGTTCTCGACGCAACAAAAATTTATGTCATTTTTAGGGTTCCGTACCTGAAAAGGAAAAATGGAACCATTATAAAATTCCTCACATAACTGTCTGTATGTCCGTCACAGCCGTTTCCCCCAGAAATTGCTTTTTAAATATTTTAATACAAATATTATATTGCTCAAATCTTTCTTTAGGAAAATATAATTATGCAGACTGCATTTATATTATTATAAATATTCAACGTCAAGTGTCTGGTGGATTTTCGAAAATTATTTAAGGAATAATATACAGTGGATATTTAACTACTTATTAATTATATTTTCAAATTATAAACCAAGTTATAAACTAGTACGTGTTCCGTATTTTTTATTATTTTATATCAGCATGCAAAGTGCTATATCTTTTTACATTTCGAGTTAATAAAATAAACGTTCAAACCAAAAATTATTTTTTATGTATATGCTTAATGTGTATATACAAAGATATGTCAAATATGCGAAAATTAAAAAAAATATCTTAATGCAATCTCGCACTTTTCCTCTATTTCCCAATTATTTTTTGCTATTATTTTCAATGTATGTTGCTCAAACGCGATATGTACGCTCAAATGTTGTGCCTATGTGCCTATGTGAAATATATACGGAACCCTAGTAGTGCGAGTTTTACTTGTGCTAACAGGTTTATTAATTTTGACATTTAAAGAGACATTTGTAAGTGTCGCCAGTTTAAATAATAATTATATATATTAATTATTTTTTGCTTAGTAAAAATATTAGAAAAATTTAAATTTTTTTCAAACAGAATTAAATTTTTTGTAATATTTTTACTAAGCAAAAAATAATTAATATACATGATAAATGAATCATTACCATATTAAATTTTATTCAAATAATTATATAATATAGTTGAAATTTTTTAAGCAAACATTTTGTCCAATATTATTATGTATGTTAAAAATTTTGAAATGCTAATATTTTTGTACCCGAATTATAAACGAAAGGAAACTGTTAATAACGTCATTAATTTTTAAAAAATTAATAGTGAAGTTCCTAATAATTGATTTATAGCGAATACTTTTCTATCTACCAGTATCTTATTTATCTATTTCATTATATATATTAAATTATTTCGGTTTTTTATTTTCAAATTAGGTCGAAACTTTACCAGACCTTATCTTAACATTCTCCTTTAAGTAATGAGTTTAATCGTTACAGAATAGTTTTAATTTTTTGACATTCAACGTTTATAAACTGTACGTTTAGCAAGCAACAATTAGAATAAAAGAGATTTACCAGTAATGAAAATTATTAACTATACCAGCAATTAAGTAATACTTACCGCGGCTTGAATGGAAAAAGGATTGAAGATACAAATGAATACAAACATTATAACACAGTTTTTCCATATCTGGTATTTATACGAAAATTAATATAAATCAAAAATTTATTATATACGCACATAATCGACAAAATTGTAATACTTAAGGTAAATTTGGCTTTTCAATATATCAGCTTAAAAAGTACTAATGCATATTACCTTTAAAAGAATTAATAAATCTTTATCAAACTTAAAACTTATCTAAATTATTTTCATGTTCCTCTACACTATTAATTATAATTTAGTCTTTATTCTTAGGATATTTTTAACCAAAAAGTACTAATCAATAATACTTCAAGTTATGATCGGAATATGATAGCAAGCCACTGACCTTGATCAAATATAGGCTGTGTCGGAAAGCGATCGACGTAATAGAAAGTTTGTTCTTAAAATGGTATTCATAAAAGATTCAAGTCAAAGAGGAAATTAAGGGGGAATTGAAAATGTTTCTAAACGTTATAATATTAATATAACTGTATTATAAAGGATGAATCAATGTGCTCTATTTTACATCAGCCACTGACCATATTTCTACCAAAATTTAAGATTTGACAATATTTAAAATCTACCGATTACTGAAAACCTTCAATTAGGCAAAAGAAAATACAATACATTTTACAAAACTGTCGTTCAAAATAAAAGGTGAATTATTTTCGAACACTGCATAATGATCTAAAGCCAATAACAGTTGCAAAATATTTTTGAAATGGAACTTCTTTGCAGTGCCGATACTCTGTAGATTTTTTAATTAGAGTTGGTCTAGCTTGAGTGGTAATAGAGTCCTCTCTGTTGAGTCTATAGCATATACAGCAAATAGAGCTCTCTGGCTAGTGTCACCCTTGGCTCTAGTAGATTATCTAGCTAGACCAATCATGTACAGTGTACACGGCATCTCTACCATAATCTACCTCTGGACAGAACTCACTAGCCTATTCAACTTACTTATAGATGTTTACCTTTATCTAGTGCTTTGTTTATTTCAACACTACATTATTCTGATTAAGTATTTAACATTGTCAAATTTGTTTTCATTACTTACTACTGAAGTAGTTTTTAACAATAATTATTTGTTTATAAAACGCAGGAAATTGAACTTTTTGCATATATAGTAGGAAAATTTATTTGGGGAAGTAAAAAGTTTTGAAATAATTGAATTATTATAAGCTCATCCAGAACTATGACACTCTCATTAAAAGAGTATAAAAATCGAAACCTGAAAAGCAAGTCAATAGAAATCATAGCAAAGTTACTTAAGTGTGGAAGATATAAACCGCAAAATAAATAACTTTAGATGCCATTTAAATGTAGAACTCAGACTCACTCCCTAACACACAACTTCCTTTATTTATTTTCCTTCTTTCCTTTTTTAATTAGAACTACCAGAGAAGTAGCAACTTCTCTTCGCCGGGAACTCATTTCATAACCAAAAGAACAAACAATATAAAAAAACAGCTTTCGTTCTTCTCTAGATGAAAAGTCCACCTAGACCAATAACTCTAAACAAGTGTGCTCCAGTGCACATATGTTCGTAGATAATATAGCTAGATTCGCTTTAGCACTTCTCTACCACTGCTCTACTGGAGGAAAATCACTCTACAGTGTACAGGCAATAGTAGAGAACTAGAGAGTCGCTTCACTAGCTAGATTTTTATCTACAGTGGACACGCACCTTTAGAGAATATTCGTCAAGCTATGGCTAAGACAGGCATGTGACGTCCAATGTGATTTCCCTGTTAATGTAACCCTAACTCCATCTGTTGACCTCACTTAAATTACATTCATTGAACTCTTTTAAAATTTCGAAATATTTCATTTTGTAAGAAACCTTTTAAATATACTTTTTTCTTTTTTTATCCTTTAATAATTTTTTATACGTTTAGAATATAAATATTACCCAATTTCAATGTATAATATCAGTGCTCAAAAGTAATAACATGAAAATCAAGAACATAACTGACATTTTCATTAGTAATTTGTTTGAGTTATGTGTATGTTGTATTGTACAATAAAAGTATACTCTAATTTGAAAACTGCCGGTAAAAGTTTTGATTAATATTGGACACAATTACTCAACTGAAAGATCGCCGCTAAAGAACATCTAAGCACGTGTACGTAATAATAGTAAAATATTAATTCTGAAACAAACATATATTTCAGAAATGTTATCATTCTAAAGAAAACTAAATCAAAGACTTCTACAATAAATAGCTCAAAAGCTGTAGTAGAATATTTTATTGATAGTTTACGAAAACTTTAGATAAAATTACCACCAAGATTACAACCACAATGACTGTTTTTTAAAATAGAACGTAATTGATTTACAAATGTAAGTAACAAAGTGAAAATAAAGAAAACGAATATTTACAAAATTCAATGGCAGGACCTTTAAACATTAAAAATTTAAAGCGATGAGGATTATTGGTTCATTACTTAAATTATTCACACATGGTTGAACTTAAAAACTTTTATTTTTTTATCAATATTTTAAACCATACATTCACCAATATAAATGCTCCGATACTACAAAAACTGCACGTCGCCATAATAAAATTTGGATTTAAAATTTAACATGAAATAAATAACTAGAACGCAAAATGTGTTTCAAAAAACTTTTATTATATATTGAGATATATTGAATTAAAAACTGGTTATTGCTGTACGGTTTCTACGAGAGGTTTCTTAACTTAATTGAGTACCCGCTCCGGGCATCTATTTCAATCCGTCCGTGACACAATTTCTTATCAGCACGAAAACCTTTAGGTAATCATCCAACAGACAAGAAGCACGCTCCATTTTGCAAATTTCCCTCAATATTGTATTCATCGTGCTCATTACTGTTGTAATGGTAAGTAGTAAACATATTAAAGAATTTCCTTGAAAATAAACGAAATGAGTAATGGACCTTTACCTAGTTAGTGATGATAAATGTGCAATATCTGTGATTAAACTAATAGGGTTAGATGAATTGTAATCCTAAATAGCCTTATAAATGCAAAAGTGTGTTTTTTTGTCATTTTTTTACGTCGAAACGTAGCAATGGATCGACTTGATTTTTACACAGAAATAGTCAGCAGGTTGAAGAATGACATAGATTTGACGTCAATAAATCTTATGGTTATTTTATCTGAATAAGTACACAAACCGAGTACCCAAGCAATGTTGCAACGAAGCAACGAATTGAAGTGGAGTTTTGAAAAGCAAATAAAGAAGCAACACTCCCTTTAATCCATAATTTAGGGGGATAATTTTGTTTTCACTGTTTTCCTTGTAATTTGTATTATAAAAACTTAGTGTTTAATTTCTTTCAATCATTCTAAATAGCGATACATATTTTAAGTTCACCACGTATGTTTGTAACTATAAAGTGAATGGAGTTGCGAATAAAAGCTAGTCTTAAAAATAAAAACGGTGTTTTTTCCTTCACAACATCATTAAGAAATATCAGAAAAACTTGATTTCTCTCTAAACGTCTTATGAACTTTATAGTCAAGTTCTTCAAGAATTTTCCTCGCGTTTATTTACATCATTTTACAGTAGTTAGAAATGAAATGTAAAAGTGAATTATGTTAACACTCTCAAATTTCTTATGGTAATTGAACTAGTGCTGTGAATTTTTATTTAATTTGAATGTTTTGAAATAAATAATTTCAAAATACAAATAGTATTAAATGAAAAAATAGTCATAAACACATTAACATTAACACTAAAGTATAATAACCTAAAAAACGGTATTTTTACTATACCGAAAAGGAAAAGCACAATTTGTGATTGTACTTAACATTAACAAAATATCCACGCCTAGCAACTGTAATGAAGAAAAAATTCCTTTAAGAACAAGTCTAATGGGATGACGAAGTATCCGTGCTGTCTTAACTAATATCTCAGAATTAATTACGAAAATTAATTACAGAGAAATGATTTATAAAATGTATCCTTAAAAGCTTTTTATATAAATGATTTCAACGAGAAAAATGAAGTGGATTATAGGATCTGGAAAGCTAATATAAAAGGAAGATATTCATACCTTTTACCTACCCAATTTCTATAATTTTTTTAGACAATACGGTATAATCTATCATACGAAAAATCTAAGGTACTTAAAAATAGTTTAATATTACCACTTAAAAATAGTTCTCAAATTATTATTACGACTGCATGAAAATTATATCATTTTCAAAATTGTACAATACACATAATTAAATGGTCCAGGCTTTTCAAAAAGAGCCTTTTACTTACTTATTCTTCGTACCCAGAGTACATAAGCACATAAACCCTCCAGGTTGCGGCGCAATTCCCTACGATCTTAGGTTATTATTACTTCCAACTAGCTTTTCCACCAGATCTAATTTCTCTCTTGTTTAATTATTCTTTTCCATGTTATATTAAATCTTCTCCGTTTCTTTCTTGTCTATATTCTTTCTTAAAAGGTTTGAATAAAACATTTCTGAACCCAGTTATTTCTTCCTGAAGGTGTTATAAATATTTTTATTTATTCAGTAACTATATTAAAGAAGATTAAATAATAAATTATAATACAACTATTTCAATTATAAATCACTTCCCATATTATATTCTACTCCTTCTCTGATTTATTATTTAAAATATGAACATATAGATATTATATTTAAGAAAATTGTAATTTAACTTGAGAAAATTGTAATTAACACAAAAACAATTTTGTTAAGATCATAAACTGTGATACTGATATTGAGACATCTTAAAAAGAGTTCATTTCGAAATGACTAAAATTTTTGAATTTCTCAAAATGAAAATCTGTCTAAGAATTACTGAATTTTTCGTAGACAATTTCAAGAGTTATTTAATATCTACACATCAAGTTTTACATGAAAAATTTAGACGTCCAACCACAATAGAATAATTTAGAATCAAAATCATGTGAACTATAATCACATGAATAATAGAATTCCATTATAATCATTATAAACAGCAGAATCAAATTCTAATCCTAATTCGGGACAAATTTATAAGATATCACAACTTTCATAACCTATTTTACCCCATTGTTAGGAGAAACAATCTCACGTGATGACGACACGTAATCCACAAAACGCAAATAAAATTACGAAAAACAAACAAAAATATAAAAATAAAACTAAGATCGCACAAACGAGAGGAGTGGCCAAGTGACCGCAACGCCGTAGTTGGTCTTTCGCATAGAACCCGCTGCCATTAATCCCCCGCGCTAATCCGCTAATTGGATCATGGGCAGGTGGCGGTGGAGGCCCTCACGCGAGCGACGCCCGGGGCGGCCAGGGTAGCGCTCAGCGTCTGCGTGCCGCCGTGACAAGGGAAAGTAGTTTTCGCGAGAGTGTGATAATTAAAATGGAAGGAATGTACGAGGGAGCCATATGAAAAGGTTGTATGAGAAAAACGGGTGCAGGTGTGAATAGATATCTCGAGTAAGGAATTTGTTAGCGTTGGATATTCGGAAGTGAAATGTTACAAATAGAAGAGATTGTGCAAAAAGTAAATACATTAATAGGTAATAGTTATTTTACGTTTTTATGGCAATAATAAACACAAACAAAGCAATGAATTTTACAGATTTACACATTGTAACTGGCAAATACAAGATATTTTATTAATAATCTAAAGCACCTTACAGAAAGTTAATGTTTTCATATCTATACATAGAATAAAGGTGTAGAATTGGCTATCTGTACATTGAATATATTTACGAAAAAATGAATTTTTGTGTGTTCGCTTCTCTCTGTTTGTCTGTGCATTTGTTTAAACATGCATCACGTAAGAAACTACTGACAACATAGGGCTTGGCTTGAGGTAATATTTAATTATTATTTTATCGGAATTAGTTCACCAATTAAAAGATTTGCGAATTTCATATTTCCAAAAATTAATTTACATTGCATCATTAGGTTAACAACAAACAAGTGCCAGCTATACGACGCGTATTAAGTACACAAATGTGTTGTGTATATATACACTTCAATAGACGGTGAAACAGAATTTTCCAAACGGACAAACATTAGCGAAATGGGTAAGACGATAGGTGAAATGTGGAGAAATGTAGACGTTATACGTACTTGAGTAAGTAACCCGAATTCGGGTAGATGCATGAGGGCAGGTCGCATTGTTGTTTATTTTTCGCATATAATTTGTTTTCTATGTTGTGTGTATATTCATTATGAGCTTATTTTGTTTCATCAACTTGTATTAAATTTGAACCTATTGTCACATACTACATAGTCACATACTTCATAGTACATATATATATATATATATATATATATATATATATATATATATATATATATAAAATAAAATAAAATATTTAAAAGAATATAATAAAAATAACAAAATACAAAAATATTGTTTTTGGAACGTTAGTCCGTGAATCTGCTTATTTGTTCACGCATTCAGCAAGAATAGCTAAAAGGATTTCCATAAAGTTATTGAAGATGGATTCTGTAGTTTGATAAAACATACCCTACATCTTATCCAAGACGGATACTTATACGTATGTTTTATCGTAATCGACACAATAAAGAAAGATAGGACAATTTGGACAATCATACAGTTAACTTAATACTTTCTAAAGAGTCATACGTAAACGAAGTGGCGGACTCAACTAGCATATAATATACACATGGACATCGTCAATTTTTGGCGAAATATAACATAATTGTCATTTCACAGCCTACTAAAACTATTTCATGTTTTTGAAATTTTAATTAGCGTTTAAAAGACTTCTTTATATGGTTTCAAGGGAGAATACTATATACATTTCTATTTCAACAAAATAATGTTTAATGTATTATCGCAATAACTAAAAACGTAAGTAGGTTACCCTGCAATAATTAAATATAGAAACATCGATTTTATTCGTTCCTCTCAAATATGACTTATATTATTATATATTATATTTATATATTATAAAATATTACCCATTTTTTTTCTTATTTTGGTGTGTAACTTATTGTTTTCGCCAATTTTAATTATTGCTCTCATTATCTATCATATTTTATCACCCGGTATAAATTAATCAGCAATTAATAGCCGAAATAAAACGTAAACGACGTCGAAGACAACAACGATTCGCTAATGACCACAGATTTCTACTGTCAAATGTGATATGAAGAATCTTAGAGCTGATTACATTTAAAATGTAGAATTGAATTTAAAAAACCAGTCGTTTTTGCATCATTTTAATTGGGCTCGCGACATTGCATTTGCGACCCAGCGGCAGCCGAGGTCTTCGCTAAGTATTCCAGGTCGGTGTACAGTCCGATTGTTTCTCGAATAGAAGTTGCGGTGGCAACTTCTTTCTACCGTGCCGGAACCGACATTCATGTCACATGTGTCTCTGATAGTGACTTTAATTTGCTTTCTCCAAGTTGAAGAGATCAATCGGATCCAACGGTATACCCGGGTACACATTAGCTTGCCCTGATATTTTCATGAAACCTTGAAGTAAACATTTAAAGTTTTGCAAACAAGTGGCAGATAGAGTAGTAGATGTCACCCGGGTAATTTACCACGCAAGGGATAGATCCCTTGCGTTGTTAAGTTATCCGGGTGACATCTATACCTAAAAGTAAAATCTGTGATGAAGAGTATGGGGTCGGACGTTCGATGGTCACGGACCTTCCATGATTCCTTCGCTATGTTGATTATCATGTTGATCTCGGATTGCAAATAAATATTGCATATTTCGACTATAAGAAGGATTGAATCGTGCAAACAACGATATCTTACTTAATCATCTTAGGAAAGCAGGGTTCCCTTTCCACTTTTATGATTGTTCTCTTCGTATCTTGTAGATAGAAGGCAATACGTATAAGTGGGTAACTTTATATCCGAGACTTACACTACACGACCGACAGTGAGTCAGAGCTCGAATCTCGAGTCTCTACTTTTCACTATTCTAGTAAACGATATTGGTTGCCTGGGAAAGACTTCGCGTTTATTGTTATTCGCGGATGACATGAAACTTTTTACAGTCATCAAGGATGTAGCAGATGGCGCACGGTTGCAGCGTGACATCAGCGCCTTCGTTAATTGGTGCGCAGCAAGCGGCTTACGGATTAAATCAAACAAACGTTCAATAGTGAGTTGTGGCAGAGCACACGCTCCTATTAAATACTAATATACGGCCAGCGGAATCTTACTGCATCGTCTGGATGAGGTCATTAATTGGAAATCTGATTTAGTTCACAATGGACCTTTCGATGAATATGGCGGATGTAGTAAAAAAATATTTCGGAAACTTGGATTCATGTTGAGTAATTTAAAGGATTTTCAATCCGTGTTGCCTGCTATAGTTGCCTGCTATACCCTTCATTGGTGTAGAACCGATTAGAATTTGGCTCCATTATTTGGAGCCCACACGAAGCCGAAGAAAAGATATAATTCGATGATTGAACGTGTGCAAAATACGTACCTTCAATATCTGTATATTTTCTATTTCCTACTGATATCCTTTTTCCTAAGTTTTCATTCCTTGCAACCCAGAAGAAACGTTGCGCTTAGGAAATTCATCTACCAGCTTTAATACTGAATCATACATAACAATTCTTGCGCTCACGCAATCGCCTTTTTGCTAAATCACCCTCTAGAACCAAATTATATAGGAACTTTCCAGTTTCCGACGGTAGTCAATTGCTGAACCACTTGATTACTGGTCGCAACTGAGTGTCATTTATTTATGATAAGTGAAAATAAATTTGTCAAAATGTGTCGTTGTTATCTTTTGTAGTTCTTTTTTATTTTGTATTCATGTTTAATATATACCTCCTATTATTTGAATTTGTTAAACCATTAATTACTTATCGTTACAAATAGGTTCCCTATAATTTATGGATAAATGAATGTGTGTAAATAAATAAAGAATTTTACTTCAAATATGTAATTTCATTGTCCGTATTTTAGAGTTAAGTTATTTCAGGTGTCACTATTCATATATTACACTAAGTGATGAATACAAATAATTTATCTATGTATCAAACTGAAGTTAACGAAATGATTTATTCATGTCTCATTTAAATCTTGGACGTAAAAATTAAATATATCTGGTTAGTAATTGTCCTTAATATTGACGGCAAACCGTGTCTGATCAAACTTAGTAACTTTATTTATATATGTATGTATGTATGTATATATATATATATGTTAATAAACATATACAAAAAAAAATATCGTGAACAGAAAAATGTAATACTATCCGAAGAAACTTCTCTTTTTTCAATTATTCCAAAACAAATAAATAATAAGAGATATTCGCAGATATAAAAAAATATGCGACGACTGCTATTAATGCAAAAAAATACAAAAAAGTTGTTTACAGACCTTCTTGAAGAGAAATGTTGTCCTAACTTTTAAAAGTAATATCGCCTTCTACTCTACCAACAAGCTTAAAACACATCAATTCATGAGGCCTATCAATTTTTTCACAATTTCAGGGCTATCTTGAAGATAACAAAAAGAAACTTCGAGGCGCACACAAGTGATTCATCCAACAATTGACAGAATTAACCCGATAGGATAGACATGCTCTTTACAGTAAGTTTCAGGAGATGTTGACATAGCTGGAAATAAGGCTGCAGACAATTAGTTGAAAAAGCAAGACTACTTAATGGAAACACTCCCAGCATTGTTACCCTCGTAGGTACAAAGAAGTGACGACACACAAACATAGAAAAATATCTTTAAAATAAACTTGTCAAAATACGAGATTTCTGTAAACACTTAGACATTTATAATCATATTTAGACAGGTACAGTTTTGTATTAAATAATTTACGAAAATGAACATCATTTTACCACAAAATGAACATTATTTTACCACATATACTGTTTCGTATATTTTTCCGTACCGTAAGATATCATGAATTTTCTAAATTATATTTAGAAACATCACTATAGGTTTCCGGTAAACCTGTAGTAATGCTGTTTTTTTTCATAATTTTGATTTTAATAGTTATGGAGATAAGTCAATATTTTTGTGGATATTTTAAATAATGCTTTTAGGACTATCTCACATAAATTATAAAAAGAGCAAGTTATAAGTCCTTGGAACTTTGGAATTTTTAACAAAAAAATTTCCAGTAATTTTTTTATACACGAATACTTTTGAGTGTTACGTATTGAAATACATGCAAATTAACATACCTAAGTTTCCAGAATTACTTTTCACGAATTTCTAAAATAAGTAATTCATTACGGAATGATTATAAGTTGCTTTTTTTGTTGAATCAAAACAGAAGATTAAGTATAATGTCTATAAAAATATAAAAAATATTCTTGTAATTTCTATGCAAAGAAATTTGAAATATAAAATAATTCCCTTACCTCTCGGGGAAAAACAAAAAAGGGCATTTTTTCCTTTACATTTGAATTTTCTTTTTTCGTAAACAAAAAAAGGCGTAAAATTTATAGGTACTTGAGACTAAATAAACACAATTACATAATCAGCATATTCCCGGAACTAATAAATCAACTGTAATCAGCGACATTATTCCCGCCCTGCCGTAATTTTTGAACAAAAATTAAAAATGGCCGCCAGTGGGCAAATTTCGTTTAAATTTATGAAGCTTTAAGTTCCCAAATGGCGTTCATTAAACACGATCGCGTCATGAATGCAACAGGCTCTAATTAAAAATAGAGGATATAAATAATTACCAGCGTTCACTCCGGCTTTAATTGCTCCGGCAAATAACCGCCATCGACACAACGCTACTAGAATATTATTCAGCGAGTTTAAATGGGGGAAAAGGGCAACTTTTTTATTAAATTGACGATACTCGCGACATAAATTGTTCTGTCTTACCTATTAATATTATTACTGCAGCTATTACGAGGAGTTAAAATGGTTTAAATTGAAAATTGGATTTAAACGCTTATCAGAACTGTATCTATTGTAGTACCAAAAAACTCCAAGTCCCCGCCTAAACGAATAAATGCTCACCCTACTGCATTGACAAAGTGTCTTATAATTCTAACTATTTAAATTTTTATTTTATGCTACAAAAATTAATTAGACCACGGAAATATTAATTTTAAACCCCTTATTTTATTTTATTGTTAAATATATATTAACAATATTTTAAGACTTTAAATTAAGTAATCTTAACTGAGGCAAAGAATACAGTGCGTTTTAGTTGCTTTCTCTTCCTACCTATAGAGACATTCCTAGCTTCGAGAGGTGATTCAACGTAGGTACTTCAGTCTGATTACTAAATCCAATAAATGCTTGCAGATATACTATTTTAGAACTTTTGGTTCTATCCACCAGTTACTCAATTATCACTGTTGACTGGTAAGTTTAATCCTCTAGTTACCCAATTATCAGTGTTGACTAGTAATATTAATTTCCACTCACTGGAAAACTGCTGCTTATAATAATTGAATGTTTCCTAATGGATAATTAATGTTTACCCACCCCATGTTTTCACAGCCTGGAACCCCGTGGTATTTCACGGATTCATTTGTCTACTTGACGAGCAATCTTTTAGGCAATTTAGCCCAATGGTACGTTTCAGGCCACTGAGAAAAATGATAAGTTGGGAAACTGACTTATTATTTTTAAACATGATAATTTTACCACTAAATCATCATTTAAACGTCCCCACCGTTAGAAAACATGACAATGAGTGATGCTCCCGCAAAATATTATCATCTTTTATAGTACAATTGAATGCTTCCAGTGAGTTATTAGTAGCAGGTGTACATGGTAGGGCTCCTAAATACCAATTGCAATTCATAATCAGCCATTCATCTTCGATATAAGACAAATTCCTGTTTATCTTTTCATTTCGCCAAGAAACTTTCACAAGCACAGTCAAAGACATCAGAAGACGATGAATTAATTTTAGCTAACGTAGATGCTTTATAATTATCTACATTATCTAAAATTTGTTAGTACAATGGGAAAACGTAACCCTTATAAGATGATTCACTATCTGTCCGTATGTCCGTCGCTACCGTTTTTCGCAGAAACTGTTTGACGTAGAACAGGAATAAAATATATTGACCCACACATATTACAATAGCTACAACTCAAAATGATTCATTTGGAAATTTTAGGGTGAAATTTAACTTGTCGATATCCCTTAAGGGGCTAGTCAGAAGGAACCCAAACATACGTAATTTTAGGTATTATATCTTCAGAGATATACTGAAAGATATGCGAAAAATATGCTGATAAATAGGGTGTGAACCCTCCCTTATCTCGGAAACTACTCAACCAAAAATTCGGAAAAAATATATGTCTTCAGAAGACTACGCAAATGTTGTAGGAAAATAATAGCGATGGTCCTAGAGGTCACAATTGTTTAAATTTGACTTATCGGAATGGAAATGACTTCATTGTATTGTTTTTATCTAAATTGAATATGGGAACTTAACAAACTACCATTTCACTATTTTGTAGCAGGATAGCCGAGCAAAATATTTCTATAATGACACATAAAACCTATTTACAGATGACGTGTGAAATCAACTTGCACACGATGGTATGTGATAGTCAGGATCGCCCTGTCGACGCCCTGGAAATAGTGCAAGAAAAGCGCATTTCTCCGTAATTCGGTTACGATGTGTATAAAGACACTGAGACAGAGGTGATAGTTTTTTGTCGCCGAACGTAGCCGTGGGCCACAAAGATTTCTTTGTGATGATTTTTAAAAACATTTAATTTTGGGAGCTCGACGCGACCACATGTGGCCAACGGATTCGTTTACCCGCCTCTGACATTGTCGATTATATTTAGTCGAAAAGTGTATACTAAGTACTTTTCAAAACTGTTTAATTTGTGTTCTAATTAGCAACTTTTATCTCGTAGGGTTACAATTTAAGTTTAATAATTAAAGACTATATTGTAGCATTCGTACGTGTTTCCCTGCCCACAAATATGAGCCAAAACATGGTATCCATCTGATATCGTACGAAAGCCCTTTGACGCTCCGACATTTATATATACGTATAACCTATATAAACATATTATATATATATATATATATATATATATATATATATATATATATTTATATATATATATTTTTTTTTTTATTATTTTTATATTACTGAGGGAAATATACTGAATTTTGTTGGTACACGAACTTATAATTTAAAGCTTAATGACTAATTTTATACTGGAGAACATTGCAGGTATTTAAATATATCATTTAGTATAATTTTAAAAATTTAGTTCAAAGCAAAAAGCATATATGAAACGCGTTTATTTGTTTGTTGAAGCAAGATATTTCCACCCTGACTTCAGGCTAGTTTAAATTTTGGAAGATCAAAATTGTTTACATAAACTTTACAACGGACATACGAACGCGTAATTAAATTTGTTATAAATAAAGCAATCGCAATAAAGAATTTTCAATTCAAGCGCAAGGTTTTTTCCGCAAAGGTTTTAATTTTTTTACTTATTTAGTTTAATTACATTTCTTGTATGGAGTATTCCATCAAGTGTGAATTTTAACTTCGTAAATTTAATTTTATGCCTTATGAAACAAGTCATACAATCATCAACGGATATCTATGATACGTTTTTAATATTTTGCATTTATTAATTTGCTATTAAATTAAGAAATTTAAACGGAGTAAAATAGAAAGGATTATGTATCGGAAATAAACATTAAATGAAGAAATAAGTAATTAAAGAATAGTTAGCTGACACACGACTTGTCTATAAAGGAAAACAGACAAACATTTGTTTATCTCTTTTCCTAGACTTTTTTAATCTAATTAATTTAAGTGGCATTTGTTTAAATTACAAATAAAAGAAAATCTTTGAGCCACTTACGATCGATTACTCACATATTTGGTTGCCATCATAGGCTTCCAAACTAAAATTATCTAAATATTTTTGACTAAAATTAAATTTTATATCATATTTTTTCACAATTAAATGAAACTACGTGATGTAGTATTATTTCTACTTTTTTATGTTCTTTACCAACTTCACAGTTCTTTACTAACTTAAAGAAAGTAGAAATAATACTACATAACGTAGTTTCATTTAATTATGAATAATGAATTTCTACAAAATTAACGCCAAATATATTCAATATATGATATTTTTTACAAAAACATTTTTCTTCTCTTATTTATGATCTCGAACCGTCAAGACCATTTAATTAAAACTGAATATTTTTTTGCATTCACCTTTGAAAAAATAATTCGACTAAAGTCAAATTAAAATTAATTCCGAAAACCTAATGCAATTCATATTCGCGTTCATAATCTGGGAAATAGTAATTAAAATTGAAATTAAAATTCTGCAAAATATTTTATTTCTAATTTTAATACTATAGCTAATTTTAATGCAGATTTTGGACAATCAAATACATTTTTACTCCATAGGCAAGATACTTCGAAAATTCTTTTTAAAATAGTCAATGCAGCTATAATTCTAGATTTTCAACTACCGAAGCAGTAAGAATAGACAGACATGTTAATATTTAATACTTTAAAAATTGGCTCTATAACGAGTTTTATAAATAAGTTGATCACAAAGAAAAACGTAACGCGTGACAGAAGTTTTTACATATTAAATCCAACAAAGCACCATTGACTCAAAACATATTTACGATGAACCCTACATATTTTCAGTCTTTCTGATAAATATTCTTAATAAAATTTTCCAATTACTTCTTAACATGCTGCAGAGTGCAACAAATATATAATTTTCTGAATTTACGCTCTCAAACTATAACTTTATCAACATACCAATATAGAGACATCTATTCACACACAGTTAAGGACATTCACTTTCAGAGATGCCGAATGTAACAATAACGAGTACGTGTTTCGTGAACGAAACTGTTTCGGAAGACAGTTCATTTATAAAATTTAATTTCGGAAGATTTAATGTCCTGTAAATAATTATTTATGTCAAATTATTAATATAGTTAAATTATTATTTTGAATTTTTCCACTTCGTCAGCATTATATTTTCGTGTAGAAAAAATAACAAATTAAATTAGGCGGAGTTTAGTTTTCCTGTAACCTGAAATTAATATTTTACATTCGACATTTCACATTATTCAGTCGTGCTGATTAAATTTCCACGTCAGGCGTACATTCGACATTTCACATTATTCAGTCGTGCTGATTAAAATTCCGGTCATGTGTGACAGTGCGGTAATTATTAATTAACTATTTCACTAATGACTATCCACCTCCCATCACTAGAACTAATTTAATTGAGCTAATCAAAGTATACATTGACTGGATAATTTTAGCTAACTGCATAGACGGTAATTGTATAAAAACTGCTGTTAAGTTACTCTTAAGTTTTTTTTAAGTGCATATACTGTTTTGATACCGTTTAGCTATACACTGTCTATCGTCAATCTATCAAAACCATCCTATACAAAAACTTATAACATAGCATAATTACCCACAGATGTATAAAAAAGAAAAAAGAGAAACGGCCATTTCCTTATTAATAGAGTTGTTTTGGGATCTCAAAAATACGCGGGATACAGCACAGAGTAACAGCCTTTTGGTTTTCAATGAGACAATTATAATTAATATCAATAGTAATTACAGCGGCTCGGCTTCGAATAACCTAATATATTAAATATTTTTGTTTTGCTTTTGGGCGGAAAATTGTAAAAATTATGTAACAATCGAGATGGACATATTTGAATCCGAATAAATTCATGCTTGCCCCCCTGCATGATTTTCGTTTTTTGTAGTAACGGTAACCAAAACTACCGCATATTAAATACTAGATTATGATGACTTAAACACCAATTTATAATTTGTTTTTTTTTTTATTGCTATCAGTTGATACTTTTGCTTTTAGACTATTTTTAGAGTTCTGTATTTCGAACAATAACAACAAAAGCCTCATAATATCTTTCAGTGTCTGTTAGGTAGTATGACTGCCACAGTAATTTTTATCAAAAACTGGCGAACCTAGAAACTGGCCAAGTTACTCATATACAAGTTCATCACAAGTTACTCATATGGAAATTTTAGAGTGGCAAATTGATTACTCTATTTTTTTTAAATTTCTCGTGCAGTATTCTAGCGAAAAGGCTCGCAAAAAGACGTAATATGGAGATCTCATATGTTTTCATGATCTCATAAATATGTATAACGTTAAATATATACTGAAAACACATGTGAAAAAATATATCTCCGCCCTCCAATTCTAAAACTGCTAAATCTAAAATTATGGAAATTATATGGTTTCTAGAAGCTTAGTTAAAGTTTATAGGAAAATTATGACGATGATTCTAGATCTCGAAATTCCTTGATATTTCTATTGATTTTAAAAATATACTAGGAAATAAAATTACCACAGTGTAATTTTGTAAATAATACATATGAAAATACTATGTACCTTTAAATGTTTAAGCTTTTATGTATACTTAACTGTATACGAAAATTTAAATTTCGTTTCTAAAATTGCGCATTTAATTTGTTTATATTTTAGCAATCTTATCTCTAATATTAATAAAATTGTAGCAGAATGAATTCTGTACATGGAAAATATTTTAAAAGGAGTGATTGATTTAGCATTAAGAATGATAATAGAAACCAGGAAACCTGTTTTCAGAATTTTTGTCTACCTGTTTATGTGTTAATTTGTTCGTCAATCATTCGAAATCTACTAGATGGATTTTGATGACGTTTTGTATGGTAATAGTTTATACCCAAGAGCAACTTATGAGACAAAAAGAAGAGAAATTGTAACAACTTTTCTTATTTTGAATTTCATGCGAGTGAAACTGTGAGGCACAGTTAGTTTGTAAATAAACTCAATTCAGAAATCGTTTTGTCGTGTTAAGCTATTTGCAAATTAAGAAGAAATAATTTATGAATCAATCTTAATAACGTTTTATTTCTATAATGTGCACTACTTTTACATTTTATGAAAGCTATTATTAAATTGTTAATCAAGAATAATATCGTTATTTTTAAAACGAGACTTTCAGGAAAAACAAAACTAAACATGAAGTAAAATTATATAACTAACTAGCCTAAATTACGCCCTGTGTCATCTCTATTCATTAAGCCCTTAAACGAACTTTTTCAGCTCTTTCGACTTTTTGAGCTCTCTTAAGTTTTGCCCTATCTACGGAACCATTCATACATAGGGACCCGATATTTTGAAAATATATCCCATCATTATCACTCTTTTCAAATGAAAATTGTGGTAAATGTTTAATACAGTTTTGAATTCAAATATAATATTTACACAGTTCCGGGATATATACAAAATATGTTTTAAAATCATATTTACTACATTCAATGAATCAACAGAATTTCTGCTCACTGAGCTACTTTATATACAAATAATATGAACACGTAAAACTACATATCACCGCCTACATCAGCTTATCTCTTACAAAGATAAAAAAACCTTGCATATACATCAAACCTGACCTGTATATTGTTTATATATTTATAAATATATTTTTATTTACTTAAGCTACTAAGTTATGGGATTTATTAAATCCCGAAATAAGAAATACAATGTCTAGGTATACAAGCCTTCAAACTTCGTAGAAAGGAAATATATATCTCCTAATTTGCGTTATCCTTATAACGGAGGAATAACGCACGTTGTTATCCCTCTGTTCGTTTCATGGTTACTAAATGCCTCGACATTTTTTTTACCCTCCATCTTTTAAATCGGATACATCTTTCCTAAATATTAAGTCATGTTTTAATGAAGAATACGTCTTACACTTTGAAACCGGGTGCCAAGCTTAATTCGTTCGTGTCACAAAAAACGTTGATTACGAAAAATTTAACAATTTAAAAACTCTTAGTAATTGATATATGAACAATATTATATTCTATAACGTATTAAGCAAAGTACGTTTTAGATATTGTGCAGCCATTATTAGCTGATTTAAGCATAACGCGAAGTTGAGGTACGAAAATGTGGTCAGCGACGCACATTAATTTTGTGTAACTCCAGCTTTCGTTATACGAACACGATGCTTGTGATGTTCTTTCTTCTGTTTTTTGCGGTTTGTCGATTAGGTGAACAAAATCTCTTTATTTAACATATAATTACATAATAAAAAACTTTTGCAACTGCTTAAATTCAGCAAAAATTACAAAATTGCGGAAATGTACATAAGAAACACAAGAATAATTATGTAGAAAGTTAACTGAAACAAAGCTCTAGAGACAAGGAAGTCTTAAATACCCAAATGCGCAATGTAGAGCGCCTTGAAATTGAGGCGTCACGCCGCCAATGTGAACAAGTTCCCAATACAATTATCATTTATCATGTGGTCTTATAAAGCATGCTTCAAACTTACGGCCACGACCCGTTGCAGCAGCTAGATTTTTTTAAATTTAAACATTTTTTTTCAGTTTAAGTCATATAGTCAACTAGTCGAAATGTCTCTGTTAATAAATCTGCCATATATACATAGATATCACTTTAAGGACGTAATAAATAAATCGGAATTCCACTTCACTAAAGTTCCCTTAATGTGGAGCGTTCAACGTGGTTACGTGAATATGACTAACGCCATGACCAATCTGGCCGTAGTTTAGTGGCCAATAGCTTTATAGTGAATTCTACACTGACTTAATGAACATAACGAAGTTAATAATTAATTCGGCATATATCTATCCTTATTTTAAACTTGTATGAGTTAAGGTCAAATTTAAAAACAATTGAAAATTAACGCCATTAAAATATAAACGATTAATTAAGATAATTCCGATATCGATATTTTCAACGTAATAATTTATTAAAATCTCCAATAAAGGCAATATCACCGACGTTTACGAAACGTGCCCGTTTTCAAGCTTAAAAGGAATTATTATAATTTCACACAAAGCCTCTTTCATAATTCGAATTCCTCACTTGAGGTTATCTCCTAATTTAATATCGAATTATACGGCTTAACAAACATCAGTGGCTAAGGAAAGAGCAATCGAATTCCGTCAATAAATAATTTGATTATAATTTCGACAAGAGGAGCCTTTCAAATGTCGGCATAATAAATGATACTTTCGCAATGTTAAGGATCTGCCCATTGGATATTTTTTATTTGTTCACTTTTATTCAAGGCGCATCAATGCCCGACGTTGTATTTTGAATTATTTATCTACGGCAATTATGGACAAGAGATGATTTTTATTAAATATGGATGTTTCATTACGGGTCATTTATTGTTAGTATGTTAATATGTTTTGTAATACAGTTTCAGTTAAGGTCCCATATTTCAGAATTAAAAAAGCGACGCTACTTTGCTGTTCGTCTGTCCTTCAAGACTCTTATTCTAATGAATGGCTCAATTGCCACGTAAAAAACTTCTAACTCAAAGTAATAAAAACTACGCCCTTTCAGATATTACACATTTTGATACTGACTCATTCATCATCATCAAAATATATCATTCTCTTTAACCTAAAACCTTGAAATTGTCAGAAGAAAGATCTCACAGCACGAGCAAAGGAAAAAATCAGAAAATCAATCATTTCTAATTCTATGCCAAATTATTACGTAACAAACCTAATTTTTTGATATTTTGTTTTTTCGTTTTTTTTTTATATATATATTTTATAAAATACCTACTAAGCTTTATGATAATATGATCCAACGGTGCGAAGACAGGGTACCAGTTTTATTTGCACTTAACCCTCATGTTTCGCAGCTAGGTAAAGTTAACACAATAGTGAAACATCATATTTCTCCTAAATTCTAAATTTATAACTATTTAACATTCTGTTCCAGTTTTATTGCCACAATTTTGTTTTATTCATTATCATATTTTAAATCTTCTTCAAGTTGATCCAATCTTTCTTGGTCATGTGTCAATACTTTTCTGGTCTTTTAAGTTTAAACAATACTACTATACATCATTTTTATTATCTTTGAATTTATTCAGACATATCTTTTTTTTACTTCTGCTATCATTGCATGACTCGTTTCGTCATAAGCGATATATACGAGTATCATACATCGTGCCATTCAATAAAATGCACAACCATTTTAATGACCGTTTCATCTAAATTGAAAAAACTTTATCTGGGATCAAACACAGCTAAGAAATGAGCAAATAAACAGTTCCTCGTTATAATATTTCTTTACATTGAACATGAAAAATCTTGTATTTTAAAATCTGTTTTAGATACTATATTTGATAACAGATATTAAAGAATAACCATCAGACAAAAACCGGCTAAGTGCCTGCTGGAAAATAAATAAAGTTTAGTTCTATAATTGTCTGCATAATGTTAACATGCGGCTAAATAATGATGTAATAATCTGTAACGAAACTTCTAGTTAAATTAATACCAATTTAAATTAATACAACAACAGACAAAGTTAAATGAATACAGACCAGAGGTACATCCCAAATTACCAGTTGGTTGAATATTTCGCAGACAGGGTTTCAAAATTAAAATGTTTTCTTTCGAGAAACTTCTCCAATGGTTTACCACTTCACTTTGAAACCTACTTGAAACCCATTTTTTGCCCCCTTTAGGAGCTATCCGTAAAACAGGTCTTCACGTCAAATATTGTCGCATTAGACAGTAGAGTTAGCCATCTTCCCCTCCCACTATTACAGCATAGTTTTGCACCACTGACTTTCCGAGGTTGTAACATTAAACAGTAATAAACTATGGCTTATTATAGTACCTATTTGATGAACAACCCCTATTCGCACATACCTATTTCCATGCACGTAAGTCAAAAACTGTCAAAACTGGGAGGCTTCGACCGGCAGTGGACTAATGGAGAGGCATGACGAAATTATGCTATTCTAGTTATGCCCCATGGTTTCACTCGCGTAAAATTCGTAATGAAAAATATAATTTTTTCTCTCTCAATATATGAGAGAGAAAACATTCACCAAATTTCATCCAAATCCGTCCAGTATATTTTGCGTGATTGATGCATAAAATAACATACAGACAGACAGACAGATAAAATAACACACAGACAAAAATTATAAAAAAATATTTTCTGGCGTCTATTATAATTCTATATGCTAAATCAATCATTGTTTTTAAAATATTTTCCATGGATAGTTATGTTACAATTTTATGTTACTATGTTACAATTTTATTATACTTGATAAAATCACATATCTCTGTTTTACAACGGAACTCCAAAAATACATATATATATATATATATATATATATATAATAATATAAAATTCGATATCAAATATATGAAAGATAACTTTTGGACTAAAGGTTCAGATAATTTTGGTGTTTAGCAAAAAATTTATTTTTATTTCAAACCTACTTCGACTGTCGTGGTAAACGCTATCACAGTTTAAATCACACCATTATAAGAATTAATTTAGTAAATTCCGACATTTCGGCTATTAAAGAAACGAGTAGAAGGTTGACGAAACGTATTAAAACATCAAAAAAATTGCTCTTTTATTTGAAATTAAATATTTATCATAACTAATATTGGAAAACTAATATATTTTCTTCTAAATAAATTAGTAATAAATTGCATTTATTTTCGTTTAAATTTGAATATGCCTTTAGCTATCTGGCAAAAACTTTGAACTCACACAACATAAATACCCCGGAAATTGCAAAAGGATATTTATTCAAATCTAGAGTAGATGTTTGACTTATAATCATCTATATAAATAAAGTCATGAAACAGAATAAAGGCACAAAGAAAAGTTCCTATTGTGGCATGAAGAAAAATTACGTTAAAAAATAAAATGTGAAAATTTTAAATAGTTGCGCTAAGTAAATTTATAAAAGTAAATGTCTTTCCTTAAAGTATATAATTTACAAATAGTAAAATTATCACATATGATAAATATTTTTCTAAACAAGCATATTATCCAATACGTGTCTAATCGGTGTACATCAACAACTCACTACTGCGCGCAACCAATAGTAAAATACGAGCAACACGCTATCTCTAAGCTCTCATTATTTTCGCGCCCCGCTGCATCGGTCTGTTCGAATTCCAGTACGCGGTGAACACACGAACGAATAATGTTTTCAATTCATTAAATCGACGGAAAGCGTTGAGCATACAGAGGCGTTGACGGAAGGTTGTTTGCATTGGAGTACAGGGCGAGGTTCACAGTAATTGGGGCGATATCGACTTCGAAGCCCCGCAAGTTCTGGGGGCGCGCGAGTACAAGACGAGGCTCGCGAGCGCTCTATCACGGAGATAAGACACGAAGTTGACGAACACGGAAGGTGTTCGATATCAAAACCAATCGAGACGATTAATTTTTTTCACTCTTTACCCTTATAGATGGGGATGTTAATATACAAGGGAGAAAGAAATATATATTACTATCTCACATTAATTGATCGACTAGTAAACAACAATCGGTTGATTGGAACGGAATAAAAGTCGAGATTTGACATCGTTCAAGACCCAGCAACCTCAGCAAGACCAAGTTACAATACGTAAACGCACGGAAAATACATACAGAATATTTGTACGAATTCTTCGAAAGTTACATTAAACAATCAAGAGGAATAAACCTATAGAGACAAACTCTGCCTGTGTTGAAGATGAACACACTGATTGATTTATTATTACTAAGTATAAAGCACGGTTATTTACGGTAACTTTATTATTACTAATATAAAGCACGGTTATGTAAAGGGACTTAACTAAATCTATGTGATATTACTTAATATTTGTAAACAATATTATTTAGCACAGAGACCTGGCTGCGTTACCATTTCTCTCAGATTGAAGTGGCAAGAAAGCACTATTTTTAAATTGTCAGTCTTAGTCTTTATTAGTCTTTATTTCTGCTTTCTTTAAGTTCTTTACCACGACCTAGGTCTCGTCGTATTACGTCTCGTCGTATATTGTCGGGCTATGAGCAAAGATATTGATGACAGGCTAGATTTTGATGACAAAAAAAAGTTAAATCACAAGGAAGATTAAGGCAATTTTTTTAATTTCACTTTATTAGGTAGTTAAACTACAAGATTTATAAGGAGGATGATCTTTACTTTAGTATTCTACAAAAACTGAAATTTCCTTTTCATCGTGCTGGTGATTTCGTACATAAATAGTTTGAAAATCACTGTTCGAAACTATTTATATACGAAAGCCTTGTCATGATGAAAAGGGAATTTTCTAGTCCTAAATTTTGACGAAGTACTTTGAGTTTCAATCTCAAAAAGGTTAATACAGACATTATGTAATTATCGTCTCGTATAAAGTATTTTCTATTGCGAGAAATGACTCATCCATCTTCTTTTAATGTTCTCAAGGTATTGAAAACTTACGTGAAGACATTTTAAGTAAATTATATTCTATCCACGGTGTAATCATATCCTATATTTTAAGTACTTTTTATTCGACTTTCTTTTATCGATTCAGTTTATGTGCCTCACATTTTATATGAATTAAAGCATAACCATACTTTTTTAATTCTTTATTTTTAAATACGATCAAAACAAAACGTTGTTCTTCAGAGGGAGAAAATAAGGCTATATTAGGAACTATTCACCAAAATATAAAATAAAGTGAAAGGCGTAGTAATTAGGGAAAACTCTACATAAAATTACTGTGATGCATAAGTCAATATTTACTGAGCAAATATATTTGCAATGAAGCTACCGAAAATATTTTTAAACAAGGATTTAGGTAAGTATATTAATAAAATATAAAGTAATGTTTGCAAAATACAAACAAATTAAATGAATAATTATATCTATTAATTAGATGCATTGAGGCAGAGGGTTTAAAGCTTAAGCAAACTTATTTAAGATTATTAATGATATTTTCAATTTTGACACTTTGAATCAAAGATATTTTAATTTTGAGTGAGGTTTGCTATGAATTGGTATTTCAGTATATCGATAGTATCATGAATAACGTTCTCTGCCTGTAGAGACACATCTGACTTAATCGATTATTTAAATTTTTTTTTTACTAAGTTATAAAATAAGTGACTAAAATTATGAAATGAGAAAGAAAAATAAAAAAAACTTTCATAAACAAAATATTAATTTTTTTAAATAGTTTCAAATAAGTAGTTATATAAATATTATTTATTTGTCATAGTGTAAAATATTGGCAAAAACTACAAACATGTAAAAGGTTAAAAATATAACCCATTAAAGGGAAACGTTAATGGGTTATATTTTTAAAAAATACCTGTTACAATTTTTTTGACACTGATTGTCATATAAAATCTACCAAACTGAGAAAAATAATCAATTAAAATATATCCTGAGACATGCTACCACTTTAAATAATCAATATTTATTTAAAGATGTTTATCTAAAATGTTAACTAAAATGTGTATATTTTTTGCTTTCATCTCTCTATATTTTAGAATATATTTAAATGTAACTTTATTTAAATGTAAACCCAGAAGAAGTTTTCAGATTTTAAAAATCTTGAAGTTTCTAGGCAGTAGTTTCATTAGAACTTATTTCGATTATACTTATAGCATATCTACAATTTCAAGTGATGACTACATAACTCTAATGTATGGATATTGTGGCACGCACTCGTAATCACTTTAATTGTTTTAATAAACCTACATGAATTCTACAAAGAAAAAAAATTCATAGAATCCTAAAAAAACTGCTGGTACAATATTTAGTACCTTTTCCCTAATTATATCTAATGAGAGATCCTGCAAAGGAAATAAATCATGGAATTGTAAAAAACGCTAATGTTAAAAATAATCGATTTGCAAAAAACATATATCCTCTTGTTCATAAGCGATGCCCATTCAACAATAGTTGTCTTAAAAATATTCTACAAATATTAGAATAAATAAAAGCCACACAAACAACACGACCGACGTTTTAAATTCATTATACAAAAAACGAGAAACGCAACGGGAGCATGACACTCATTTTTCACTTTGAATACCCGAATAAACGCATTTTCCATTCAACTCCAATAAGTATACAAAAATCAGTCCCTTAAGCGGCTATGAGTAATAGCTAATATCCGTGCACATGACAGCACGATATCTCGATATTAATCCTAAATATTTACCCTATAACGGCCTACGGAGGAAGGTAATATTATGGTAATAAAAGGAGACCGCGCGAAGAAATAACTCAATGGGAATTTAAAAAGGAATTTGCCGAAGTGGAAATAAAATCGTCAGCGTTTTTCGTTCCAGTTAACGAGATATTACGAAGGCACGCAACTTAAAGACCGGATTCAAACAGCGAACAATCTTCGACATAACGCTAAAGACGTATTCGTGTTTTAAAATGTGACAAGAGTTCTTCAACTTTCCCAGTTTTATTAAGAAGATCTATGTTCACGTACCATTACTTCATATTTTTTATTAAAAATGTTGCTAATTTCAAGGAATTTTCAACTTTATATAAATGTGAACTCAGTGAGAGAAATTTGTCTTCCCGCAACTTAACAATGTTAAGTTGCGGGAAGACAAATTTGAGTGCTAAAATTTGAGGTAATTTTAGGTTAGAGGTGCTAAATTTAAGTGCTAAAATTTGAGGTAATTTTAGGTTAGAGGTATTTAAAGTTTTCCTGTCAAGCAGAAAAATATTTATTTATCATTTATATTTTTCCGCGTGACAAATTAACTTTACATACACCTTATCCGTCAAGTTGCTCCGGATTTAATATGTTAGACAGATTCCATATTGAAAATACAAAACTAAATAATCATAAAGAAAATCTAGTGAAGAAGAAATTGCAGTGAAGTTAAATTAAGTGCCACCTTAAGAAGCAAAAGTCAAGATATTCGCTGCTAAGAAGTTATCGCTATTAAGAAGTGATGTAAATTTTGATATAAATTAGTAAATACCGAAATCATAATAAAAAACTCAATCTTCATATTTGAAATGACAATATTTAATTATTTATTTAAATATATTAAAAGTTCGTTACGCTTCATCTCATTTATTCTTCCTTACTTTAATGTTGTTAATACATTATATTTGCCTTAAATTTAAAACTGTAATCACCGTCTATTTTTTTAAGTTTTGTAAGGAGCGGACGATGATAAAGCGTAAATCAAATAACATCTAGTTATTGCAATTATAGTCATACATAATACCATTAGAAAACATGTAAAAAAATAAATATTTTTATTAACAGACTTCAAAAATGAAGGAGGTTCTCAATTCGTCGGAATCTTTTTTTATGTATGTTCAGCGATAATTCTTTACCAAGTGAATCAATTTTGATAATTTTTTTTTTATTTCAAAGAGGATACTACAGGGATACCATATGTATAATATGATGATGATCTGATGGTGAGTTTCGGAAAAGGATGATGGAACTCCTTGACGAATGGTAGTAAATCAACTATGATTCAAGATATTTGCTACGGGTAGTAGTATTTTACAATATAACTAAACCACTTACCAGGTCAGGGTCTGATGATAAATTCTGGAGATGAACAATGGAACTCCTTAACGAATACTAGTAAATCAACCGTGATTAAATATATTTGCTACTAGTAGTTGTTACTTTTGTAACTACAACATCAACCTGGTCAGGGTCTGATGATGAGTTCTGGACATGAATAATGGAACTCTATATGGGATGATTGTAAATCAAACGTAATTCAAGATATTTGCTACTGGTAGTTTTTACTTTGCAAAATAACTACACCATCGACCAAGTCAGGGTCTGATGATGAGTTCTGAAGTTAAATAATGCATATCTTTAAAAGATGGTAGTAAATCTATTGTAATTCAATATGTATACGCTGCTGGTTACTTGTTACTTTAGTTTTTACTTTGGAAAATCTAATATTGGATTTCAGATATGAAGAACAGAACTCCTCAAATGGTGGTTGTTACTTTGCAAAATCTAATATTGGACTTTGGATATATAGAAAGAAACTCCTCGACGACTAACAGCTAATTACTGACAGCTACTACCATTGCTTCGTTTCTGTATGTGGTTGATAACCAACTTTAGACAAAGAGGAAATTACCTATACGCTAGCTTTTGTCCGTGACTTTTAATAATTAGGCTATATTAGAAGAAAGGAAATAATTTAATGTTAAATATAGTGTGATGATTAATAATAATACATTAGGCACTAAAAATTCTAAAATAAATTATATTTTAAAAATCCCGACCTCAAAAAACTAGGTACTAAAAAGTAATAAATAATTAATTCAAAATAGGTATTATTCGCAATAAATAACTAAGTTACTTATTTTTGAAGTCGGTTCCAACACCGCCGATTAGCTTAAACAAATGTAAAATTGTATATTATAAATACGCTTTTATGATATATTTAGTACATTAGAAAACACTAAATATATTATAAATACGCCCTTTATAATCTTATTGTGAGTACATAAGAAGTTAAGCTATTAAATTTACATTATAAATTCAATTAAATTATAAATTTCTTAAAGTTCGTCGACAGTGCTGACACCGACTTCAAAAATAATAACTTAGTTATTTATTGCGAATAAGTGGGTACCAATTTTGTAATTAATTATTTATTACTTTTTAGTACCTACTTTTTGAAGTCGGTTTTTTAAAAAATATTTTATATTTTTCAAACAAATACCACCAGTAGCTCCTCTTAAACGCATTAGCAAGATGGTGACTTGTAAGACTACAATGGTTGTGAAAGAAATGAGATAAAATTTGGAGGAAAACACTGTAAAACCAGTTATAATAAAAAGCAGTTTCAACATAATATTAGATTGAACAATTTTAAATTATCCATAACTAGATTACAATTATTTTATCTCGATAATTAATTTTAATTTCCTGAATTCATATTAGCAAAAGCGGTAGAAACCTTGAGAGGATTTAGGGCCACAAACAATAGCGCATAAAGATAAAACTTATCTCCCAATCTCATTCGATTTCTGTTAATAGACAAACTTGGAGTTAGAATGCTCGCGTTGTCTATTAGTCCAACAAGTTGTCTTCTATATCTAAGATCAAATGAACCAGGTAAACAAATATATATATATATATATATATATATATATATATATATATATATATAATGATTAACAATATGTCAAATTGTACTAAGTAGATAAAAGGGTATTCCGGCATTTTCAGGGTTTTTCTACCAACAGTTTATCTTTATTGGATACAGTTTGTTATAGATTTTTATTCTAACAAAACTGTAGAAAGTTTAATTTATATAAGTTATTTCTATTCATACATAAAATATAGAAAAAACTACGATCTATATCTTAACTTACAAAAAACGAAAATAAAACACTACTGTACTTTGTCTAGTCTTTTAATAAAGTGATCAACTTACAAAAGAAAAATACTTTTTCTTTATTCACTCATTTAAATTCGAAGTCAAATTAAATAAGCTATAATGGGTAGTTAGATATATTCAAGACACACTATTGAATGAAAACGATATTATAAAAGGATTTTATTTAATTATTTTAAATTATTAGGTTACTCTCATACTTACAAAACACATACTTACAAAATTTAATTTAAAATCCTTGCACAAGGCAAGTATCATAATTTATGTTATCTATATACGAGTATTTTTAAGGCGTTTTCAATATTATTTCAGACCGAGATGAAATTTGATGAAATGACTGTATATCGGGTTTCTACGAGAAAGCTATCAATACGTGAACATCATTCATACCATTTACTTTTCAACCGACATCTTAAAAGTTCACAAATAAACTAATAGTCCTTTAAAATTTCCTATTAAAATACAAAAACATGATTGGGCAATTACACATGCGACTTTCTTTCCTATTTGACCGAACATCTCTCATCTAATTAATATACTAGTCTATTATACAAAGTAGAGATTTGTACACCTGCTCTATATTCAAATTCTTTTCTCCATTAGACAAAGTACCTGTCTTCTATACCTTTAAATTCTTTCCTCAGTCAAAGGTAATAGCGCATCAGGCGAACGAAGGCGCGTGCCGTAGTGACCTCCTACCCGCGTATAAACAGCACGCCTCTCTCCCTCCCAGCCATGCCATTAAGACGTTTGAAGCAAGGAAAACATCGAGATTTCCACGCAAACGGAAATGAAAAATGTCATTTGGTCGATCGCTGCGATTAAGAGGTTAATTGTGGTCGTCTCTATATTTTTGAACGATTTGCGTTCGGTGAAGCGCGTTTCGTTTCGAATGTCGATTCAGGGTTTATTATTCACTGGAGTTTACTAATGGGAACCTTTTGTTGCCTCACAATATCGAGGTATTTAATTGTATTGTAATTTGAAAGCATAATTTCATTTATTTACTAGTAGTAAAGCTTCAATACATATTGAATCTTCTAAAATTCAATACCTTTCTGTTATGATTGGTTTCTATTCTGTGAGATAGTTGATATTTTGCCCCTGTATTCTAAAAATTTGTAAAATTACTACTGGTTTACAAGTTTATTTGTTAAGACATATCACCATCTTCAAGGTTTTCAAGTTTATGTGTTAAAAAATATCGCCATTTTCAAGGTTTTCAAGTTGATTTGTTAAGACATATCACCATTTTCAAGGTTTCTAAGTTTATTTGTTAAAACATATCACCATTTTCAAGGTTTTCAAGTTTATTTGTTTAGAAATATCACCATTTTCAAGGTTTCCAAGTTTATTTGTTAAGACATGTCACCATTTTCAAGGTTTTCAAGTTTATTTGTTAAGACATATCACCATTTTCAAGGTTTCCAAGTTTATTTGTTAAGACATATCACCATTTTCAAGGTCTTCAAGTTTATTTGTTAAGACATATCACCATTTTCAAGGTTTTCAAGTATATTTGTTAAGAAATATCACCATTTTCAAGGTTTCCAAGTTTATTTGCTAAGACGTATCACAATTTTCAATATACAATCATCTTTTTAACTCAGTAAAAATATATGTAAAAGAAAGGGAATAAAATAATAATTTAAAATAAAAAATCATTACAAATTTATTTCGGAAGTTGAAAAAATTACAGTTACCTGGTTTTGAAGAAATATAAAAATAGTTAAGCGATACGTGATATAATTAATAGAACATTAAACATTATTGGGTTACAGCTTTTGCCCCTAACATTAACAGCTTTTTTTAGAAGTTTTTCGCCGAAGAAATTTTGAGTACATGATATATTTTCAATATATACAAAAGGAAAATTTTAAGATGGAAAAATGAGATCTGATTCGCCACAATATCGCAACGAGAAATTAAATGAAAAACTGGGAAAAAATCAGACGCTCGAAGCATATTTCATGAGACGGCTTGTAGACACATTTACATTATTATAATATGGGGATAAGAAAATTTCCAGAATTCATTTTCAAAAATAATTCAAAGTTGATACACGACTTTCTTGTTACAATAAGAATTTTCGTTATACAAATATGTAAGTAATTTTTTTACATTACAGTTGCTTTTGACTCTATCATCATTTTAGTTTAAATTACTATAATGAAATATTTTATCAAAGAATAAAAATACTACCAAAATCTATTAATAATATATTAGCCATTTCTGTGGCTTCATAAAAGTTAATTTACTTTCCAAAATCCTTGCTTAACTTACAGTTTATTGCCAAAGCTTTTGAGCAAGTTATTACCAAACAAACAAGAAGACATATACTGAAACCTTACATAAACATGGTTAAAATATGAGCCCGCCGTGATCTACACAAATGTTCCATGATCTTCTAATCGAACAGGTGAAAAGGTCGAAATATGGGAATACATCCTAAAGTATGTAAAGTAAATAAAGCACCCGAACTGGACCCGTATGGTACGTGCATGCGGAATATTAAATAATAAATGTTTTTTCTTCATGCATAACAATCCGTTACAATAAACGATACTGTTTCCAACACTGATGAATTTTATAAATAACCTATTAAAATTTCAAATAAATACAGGACTAAATACAAATTCCTTCTTATTTGCCAAAAATTACGTCCAATATGGTGAGAGAATGGTATATATAATTCTTAAAATAAAGAAATGAATAAAACTTATATTTTCTCCACCTAAAACTTCTCATACGGAAAACAAATAACTGAATTATTTTCCATTTTTGTTACGAACGAGAGTATCATAAAAGGCCTTAACACTTAATGACTATCTTAAATCCTGTCTTACAAGCATCAACAAATTAGAGGTGGCTCCCCTTAACTACACCGAGGTCCCGAATATTGGCAACACACATTAGACAAAAGCCCGCTAATTCATATGAAAATATAACTAGGACTCAGGCAAGAGTCATCACTACGCACTTTATTTAAGTGATGTTTGTTCTCCAAACTCCATTGTGTTACAATGGAGTCTGAATGAATGAATACGTCTTTGCCCTAAAGCATCTCGCAATCGCAACCATTACTTACATGGCTTCAAACAGTCGGCACAAAGAAGGTATTTTGGAGTTTTGTTTTATGGTGTGCAGAACTTTTTAGTATCGTCATCAGGGACCATCGTTTTTTGATGTGAAACATCTATAGGCGCAGGTATAAACCGGATCGTTAGCGTGGCGACGCTTGCTGTGGCGACGGGTCGCCATGCTATACTAAGGTATATATATATATAGTCAATATGTAGTAGAGTGTACGGTATGGCGACTTGTCGCCATGCGCAACCGACTACGCGACCCCCTCCTCACTCAGTTCGACGCTGTTGTTTGTTTACTACGGTACACATAGCCTGTGCTTTATTATTTTTGTATTAATTGTAAATAAAAGTTTATTAAATAAAGTCACCATTTTCTGTAAGAAATTCGTAATACTTTATTTTTTCATTATGCTATATTTAGTTCCTCTAATAATCTTGTCTTTTATGCATATTACTTGTACAAATCTGCCAGGCGTCCCGTGACGGCTCACTGTTTTTTTTTTTATTTTATAGGAAATCTTGAACGACGTTATATAATATCGTAAAGTCTATATAAATATACAACATGAAGACAAAAAAGGACAACACAATTAGTTTAGAACAATGATAAATTTATAAATTAGAAATCAATTTGCATAAAAATATAATTATCCAAAATTTTGATATTTATTCCGCCTTTAAAATCATTAAAATATGGATACAGTTAAATAATGTTTAATACGTGACTCGTTCAGCAACTGCTTTTCTACAGACATATTCGTAAAATTAATTCACCGCAACTAAATTTACAAGTGCTCAAACCGTTTCTAGAGTTTCACCATTACATGAGAAAAAACTGTTACCAATAAATTAAAAATATTAAATATACCTATAATAGCAATTTCGAATACGCGGTTTTCCTCACATATATACTTCGTATGGTCCCAATTATATTAAAAAGACATACAATGACAAAATTTTACGTACTATAATAATATACTAATTTTATATTAACTGTACTAATTTTATGACTAAACGAAAAAATTAATAAAGAGAAACTTATGGAAGGTATCATTGAAAGTTTCATAAAATCCAACGCGTGTCCAAGGCACGGCACGTGACACGAAACACATCAGGCACGTGGCCTTTAGCGTTAACCTCACTTAATTTGGAGCTTGTCGGGAAATTCGTTTATGAAAATCTAGCAGCCATTCGTTGAATCAAAAATGTTTTATTATACGTACCTCATTCAGTGGATTTAAAAGGTTGTTCTGACGTTTCAATAATCAGATACACATTTGAGAGCAAATAGCAAACGTGAATTTCTTGTCCATATTTTAAATATTACGTTATTAGATAGCATTAAAGGACATCGTTATAGTGGCTTAAACCCTATTGAAATTCTATTTAACATGGTTAGTTTTCACAATTAAATGAAACTACGTGATGTAGTATTATTTCTACTTTCTTTAATTTCTTTACCACGACCTAGGTTTCGTTGTATTACAACATCTTCAGGTGGGATATTAGCAAAGACGTCTTTAAACAGATCTTTGCTAATATCCTACCTGAAGATGTTGTAATACAACGAAACCTAGGTCGTGGTAAAGAAATTAAAGAAAGTAGAAATAATACTACATCACGTAGTTTCATTTAATTTTGAATAATGAATTTCTACAAAATTAACGCCAAATATATTCAATGGTTAGTTTTTTCAAGTTTCGTTATTTTGAATTTTAGGGATAATTTCGGCAATTGCAATTGTTTTAAAAAAATATGATTTATTTTAATTTCTCTCTATACAATTATCACAGAAGACAAAACTAAAGTGTCTCAAAATATATTTGACTTATGATCAATATCTATAAACGCGTAAATATTATTAAAGTAATTAGTCGTTTTCACCTAAGAACAGTTAAGCAAAATACCATAGAAATATGACAAATTTTATTTTAAGACATTCATTGATCTATTATCAAAATGTATCAATTATAGCATAATTATAGTATTTATGACAAACAGTAGTTGATGATTTTGGTCCATTCGAATCTGAGCTATACAAACATCAAAGATACGGCTAAATTAATATAGTGTTTTTCGAGAATCGCGCAATCATAGATACAGCTGAAGTAATATATTATTTATGCCAGGGAGAGATTCAGAAATAAATCACAGCCAGTTACGAGATTTTCCACTGCGTTAAATGAAATGAGCAGCTTAACTTATCTATTTACTAGTTGCCCATCATCTATCGGATAATATATATAATTTTTTATATTTCTATATTTATTTCCAAAAAAATTATCTTAGCCATCACCTAGAAACGTAAATATGTAGATACATATATATATATATACATATATATATATATATATATATATATATATATATATATATATATCTATATATATATATACATATATATATATATATATATACACATGTACATAAACGCATTTATTCATTAAGTTTTTTGAGGTACTGGACGAAACTTCAACAACATTGTACTTAATAGTACACTATTACACACAACAGTAGATTTGAAATTTTATAAGCCTCATTATGATTTCCTTTGTAGACGTTAAATTTTTAATTAAATTTCAGATAATTTTACACAAATTTTACTTGAAAAAACGAAGTGTTTCAAGGTTATTTGCGAAAGAAATCTATAATATTACTCACGTAAATCTGTAACTTTTTCTCCTTAGCTTCACATAATGAAAATTTTCTCTATCAAGATTATTAAAATATGCCAGGTTAAGTGAAAAATAATTAAATTAATATCTCAAAAGTAAAACTTTAACGAGTATAATTCACTTAAGGTAGATAAAAGAGTTAAAATATAAATTCGACTAAGTAGTCTCGAGGATCAATTATTCTCAAAAGCCTCTAAAGTCTCGCTGGAATTCGGATTTTCCGTTGTTTCCTATTTCCTTGTAAGGATTTTAAATTTACTTAACTAAATTAAGTGCCGTCTATTAACGTTAGACCATTTTTCTTAAATTTAAATAAAGTTTATTACCACAACGTTTCGTTAAGTTTATTATAATCAAAAAAAGTTTATTATATTTGTAATAAAGAAATAATGTTGAATTCTAGATCAATTGTCAACGCAAATGTTTTTTGTAGATTTTTCTAAATTAAACTTAAGATAAAATATGACCATCTATTCAATTGAATAGAGTATCAGAGACAGCGATTTTACACTACAACTAGCAGTTCCTAGCGATTGCGTCCACATGGAATTTCGACATGCAAGTATAATTCTTTTTCTTCAGTTTATTTTCTTATATTAGAGCTAAATAATCAGCCGAATTTAGCCGCGTGTTCCTACAGCCTGTCTCTGGTCGCCATCTACGTGACAGAAATATTTTAAATTTTCAAAGAAAGTTTTTAAGAAATCAAGATGAAACGAAATGCAGAATACGCTTCTTCGAATCCTCTGTATATAAATATATAAACTTTACTATGCAGCTAACAATTTCTGCATTTATCCCGGACAAAACGGCGAGGCATAAAGAAAAACAGACATCATAATATATAAGTAGACAAGCAGACTTTGATTATAAACTCACAGTCTGTCCAAGAATTAAATTTTATCTTCCTACTTCCTACTCCTTCCACATGATTAATTAAATGAACCTATTTCCTCTCCATTAATCTTAATTCTAAATATCCTTTATAATGATGTCGTAAATTAGTACCACGTGTAATCCTAATCCTCCTTTATTTGTGCAAAATCGGTAGAACTGGCACCAAGCCCAAGAATTTTATACAAGACGACATCTATCAATGAGGGAACGATTAACAATGAATGAGGGAACGATTAAAAATGAAAATCTATAAATTTAATTTCATTTACAGGTATAAATGCATAAATAATGTCCTACTTCTTAATTAAATGAACCCATTTCCTCTCCATTAACCTTAATTCCAAATATATTTTATAATGATGTCGTAAATTAGTACCACGTGTAATTCTAATCCTCCTTCTTTATTTGGGCACGATCGGTAGTACTGGCGCCAAGCGCGAAGAATTTTATACAAGACGGCATCTATCATTATGGGTCAAGACCCTCAGAAATGAGGAAACGATTAAAAAACAAGAAGTAATCGTAATGGAACATCTGTAATCTTATTCGATTTTTAATAAGTTAATGTCCACAACATTCTGTTAAAAACAGAATAGTCGAACTATGATGGAACGTACAAATAAAGTAATTAAGGGGTAGTTATTTATTTTTATTCGCTATTTAGGATAACATTATTTCGCACCGTAGAACTTCGACATTTTAATTTCTTTTAATTAGTCTAGACATTCGATAGATAATCAGTTTCCTAATAGTAACCTAACCTAACCTTTTCACGTCTACTCGTATTCATAAAGAAATAACGACTTGAAACATTAAAACGCCACCCTGTTTCTTTATGTCGAAGCGCGTCATAAAAATCACCATTTGTCCAATAAAAAATGGCATGTTTATATGCAGATTAACGAATATTTAATACAGTCATGAAAGAGGAAAAGGCATAAAATACAAAAAAACATACGTAATGTGTACAAACAAACAGCCTATCTATAAAGCTACGACAGTTAACGATCGTTCGCGTAGCTCTCGACATGTAAATTGTACTAGAAACTGACTGTTAGACGAGAAATCTTCTCGAACCATTGAGTTTGATGAGTTCGAGGATGTCTGGTTAAATTCTCTGAAAAAACATTATCGAAGTTTGGACTTATGTATGTTTTTATAGAAGCAAGAAGACGTAACTGTGTCCCTTGTTAGACATTGTCTTATACAAATGTCACGCACTGTTTCTTTTAATCATTTTTTAACTCGAATATGTTTGAGTTTCATATAAAATTGTATTGCATTATTTGAATTGACCGAAATATTATTGTTTTTTTTAAATGTTATGTGGATTATTTTTCTTTAATCTTTAACTGTTTCAATAAATGTCTAAATAATTTCATGGTTTTCGTGTTAAGAATGTCCTTTTTTCTTTTATCTTAATTTCCAAAAGTTTATTTTTTCTTTGCATTTTTTCACTTTAAATGGAAATACAAATTAAAATTCATTTAAAAAGGCTAAATGTCGCGCATACGTAATTTCTAAACATTTTGAATATGCCATATAACTTTATTTTGACCAACACTATAATAAAAGAAAATAAAATATGCAAAAAATTATATATAATTGTATTGGAAAAATGAATAAAACAAGATACAATTAACGTAAACAAACATTTAAGGGCACCAATCTACGCGAAACGGATCGAATTCTCGAAATTATTTTCGAGATAACCTTAAAAGTAACCTTTTAGAAAATAGCCTTCATAAATGTCAACATACCAATTTCCTTTCATAAAATTAACAACCGTTCCTTACGGATAATGATATAGGAATTAGTGACAATCAATGAAAATCAGTGTTAAATGTAAAAAAGGCATCCTTACGATCGATTGATAACTCATTCTGGAATAAGGTATTCACTAGTTAGTAGTAACAGAAAGTTCTCAAAATTAAACCAAACACTTTTAGTATTGACATTGATTTGAGTAGAGTTTAAATAAATCGTCGTACCTAATATTAAAAATGGCGTAAAATCTAATCATTTAAAAAAAAATAATTGTCATGTTTAAATATTGAAATTTAATTTAGCTGAAGTTTCACAAACATTAAAATTAAATTTCTGCTATATTCTCCAGACACTGAAATTTACTTTTCCCTAAGCTTCTTAAATTAATATTACACATTTCACGTTATTACAATAATTTGAAAAACACTCCAACTCCGTTGGTATTTCATCACTCACCCTCTTTCTAAATGAAATTAATTTTTCCCTGTCCGTCATTGTTATCGTACTTCGTGTTCTTAGTAAAATATTTCATTCTTTTGCCAAATATTTACTTTCAATTTTAAACCAAATCAAACAACCTCACTAAACCCTTAAAAATTATTTAGTAATTAAAGGAAAAAATTATGCTATTACATTTATAATAGATTTAGTAAGTTTCAAATATATTTCAAGTTTGAGAAAATGAGTCGATTACGACTATTGCGCCTTCATTGATGACTGCATCCAGATGCATGATTATAATAAATTAGCTTGATTGTCATTGATGAAATATTTAAAATATTTAATATAAAGTAACGTAAACAAATTTCAAATCAATTTGAAGAAGAAATATTAAGACGGATAAATAATAAATACTTGTGTATTTATTTCAGGTAAGCAAACTGTTTAAAATTTGATTCAAGATACATAATTTCTCTAATACAAATTCAGTGGAGAAAACAAAAAAAAATAACACCTTTTGAATAGTCTTGTAATAAGCAAAATACAATTTTTTTGAAATTCTCATAGATCTAAATTCATTATTATATTTTTGATGAAATTTACAAAAACAGAACATAAAATTTTTTAATACAATAAACATTTTAATACAACAAACCATAAAATACATAAAATGAATTAACGTAAATATAATTGCAAAGTATGCCATTAATACAAATATGTGACGATAATAATAAAATTAAAATACTCCATGCAACGATCAGTCCATAATCATGGAGCAACTTTATATTTGTATCTTTAAAGAAGTCAACGGTTGCAACCCGCAACGTCAAGTTAACTGATGTATGCGCATAAAAAGCAACCGTGTGACGTAATACGTACATCAAAGTAAGCACTTTAGAAAGATCGAAGGTAGCGTGACAGGTAGCATAAACTACTTTAAGCTTAGTATCAAGGATCAAGGTATTTTGAAGGAATATTATATTGAAAGTAACTCCAATCGGAATTGAAAGAAATTAAAAATGATCATCATACGGTCCCGTAAATGTTTTCTACGTAATATATTTATCTTAAATAAATATCTTTTTTCACATTCAAAATCGTTTTTTTATAACTAAATATGGAAATTTGCATTTGATCTGGCAAAACCTCAGTTGGCGCTTTCGCTCAGTTTGAGCAACTACTGATTTCTATCACAAGCAGTATAACACCAAAACGCTATAATAGTGCTTTAGTGAATAATATAGAGTCCTTTGAAAAAATAACTGATTTGTTTTCACTCTAGGTTTTTTACAAAAATATTCCTTTATATTGATAATAAATAAAATCTTAACAAGTACAATTGCAATTATCTTGATGTTTACTAAACCGTTTCTACTTAAATAGGAAAATAACTCAAATTTACGTCATCTTTTTGAAAAAATGGTACACTTTTTTTACCATTTTTACATTTACAATCCCACATACAATAAAATAGCGCAAAAGCCGAATACTGACCACAGAAAACTGAGTTTTCTGTGGTCAGTATTCGGATAAGACAAATTTGACATTTTAGAAAGAAGAAATAAAATCAATAAATCTGCCAAGTACGAATAGAACTCCCATTGTGAGAGTCCTGTAATGATTTTGGCACTTAGAAATATTTAAGCTTACATAATATGTTTATTATAAACTATTTACAAACATTAATTTTTCACAACAAAAATATAATGTTTTCTCATGATTTTGACTCAGTAGTTTTAGAAACAGTGGGCGGTATGTATATTTTTGCAAATTTTTCAGAATAAATTTACTGTGAAAAAATACATGAAGTATAAAATACAAAAGAAAATTTTAGAAACTTTATTTACCTCCTCTTTAACTGTTATATGAATATTTTCAAAAAGTTGCTAGTGTAAAATATTTTCAGAATATGTGAGAAAGTGCAGAAATTCTGAATTAATAAGAGGTATTACTATGCCAATTTTTAAGTTTCTACGTCGTATGGTTTCTGAGAAAATCGCTTTGAAAATAGAAAATCGCTTTGAAATTAAAAAATATACTCGTATTGTCAACTACATATTAAGAAGACATAAAAATATACTCGTATTGTCAACTACATATTTTGAAGGCGTAAAAATATACTCGTATTGTCAACTACATATTTTGAAGGCATAAAACATGGAGAATATTTAAAAAATTATGACATCTAGAATCATTCCCTTTGCGCGGAATTTTAAAAACCCATATTTTTCATCATTTTTAGTTGAGTAGTTTCGGAAATAATGAAGCGGGACATATTTTTTTATATTTTTCAATATATCTCTGAAAATATACTACCTAAAATATAAAAAAATATTTTTGAGATCCTTACAACTAACCCTTTCAAACGACACCTCCGCACTATACGTGGTATTGAGAAAAATATTGATTACTGAAGTTGCTCTCTTTAAAGTTTTCAAATGAATATTTTTGTTTCTTGGCTATTGCGTGTATGGTTTAATATGTATGGTATATGGTTTAATATGTTTTACTACTGTAAAAAGTTTCTACGTCGAACGGTTTTTGAGAAAAAAAGACTACGACAGACGGATAGATAGACACGTAAGTTATCTTGTAAGGGATACCTTTTTCTTTTCAGGTACAGAACTTTAAAAATGATATTCTTGTTTAATCACCAATAAACCTTGGCGCAAGTGAATAACTTACTTCAGATATAGCGAGAGCAATTAAGAGCACTTTTCCATACGTATGGATATATGTCGCTGGACTTTGAGCTGGAATTTACTGAACATACTAATGGTATAAAAAATTATGAAAATCATCACTTTAAACTTATTTAATTTGAAAAAAAACATGACAAAGACAATCGCGATCCCACAAGTTCCATACAACTAATCAGAAATCCAAACGTTTCCCATTACTTTCAACCCCTTTTATCATAAATACTAAGTCTCAGCATTTCTTTTCTACGATACAGACAAATTTTGAAACTCACTACCTTCTCAGACATCTTTTCACCCTTCGTTTTATTTATATAAAGCGTAGCTACTTCCGTGTGCGTAAGTAGGTACGCTCTATATGGACTACAACTGTAATAAGTGTGTTATAGAGATAGGAATGTTCTGTCAACTCACTGACATCCAGACGGAAGATACTGTATAGATTTAAATACAGAGATAGAGAGATTCTATAAAATCTTTATTACAGAGATAGATGTACTCTGTAAATACTTTGATATGTATTTGATATGATAAAAAGATTCTGTAAACGCTTGAGAAATCCTGTAAATATCTTAATATGTACAGATAGGGAGATTCTGTAAACTCTTTGACAAATACAGGGACTGTGCGAATCGAATCACGCTTAAAGGGTCCTCCGTTCCAAAGTATGCAATCATAGATTTTTAGTATTACAGAAACTATGTGTTATCCTGCTTTCACAAGCATTCTACTCATATGTACAGGTGAAATATATATCATTCGTGTATAATGCATTTCAACCTTTGGCGTTAGTGCATTTAATTAAACCATCTGACACTAACATTATGACTTGATAAATAAATGAAATGTTCAAACATAATTTATTGAAGGGCTCCCTTTGAGACTATAATAACAATTTTTAAACGATTATTTTTAAATGCAATACCTTTTAGAAAATCGTGTTTGTCAATCACACCTAAAATTCAGAACCCATTTTCATAACACATAGTTCATAATTCAAATGTACATAAATAGCATTTTCAGCCCAATAAATAACTTAAATTATATAGCAAAAATCAATGTTTTTTATTGTATAATAAATATTTAATAATATCAAATATCTACATGTATATATCAACGGTGTAACATTGTTTACAGCTATTCGTTGCGATAACCTTATTGGACAAGGGAAATTATCATTCATGCGGGCAAAACGCTAGTTCAATTGCTATTCAAGCCTGTTCAAACCACGTCATGTAGATTAATATTTGCCATTAACCAAAAGGCACCTATTAGACGAGGGTTAATGAACATTTAACGTAATTACGTTAACTCAACAACGTAAAATTTACGAAGCGCGAAGATGTGGACATAATATATAAATAAACCAACACCCTAGATATAAAGCTACGATCGTTAACAACCATCAACTTTGCTCTCGGAATGTAAATTGTCCTAGAAACTGACCGTTTAGCAGAGAAATTGTCTCGAACCATTGAGTTTGATGAAGCTGACGCTGGTTATATTCTTCGGAGAACATTATTGAAGTACGAATATTTCATGTGCGTGTAAGCCAGGATATGTAATGGTGTCCCTTTGTTAGATATTGCCTTCCGCCGGATGACACGCGCTATTTGCCCCCGTCATTTTCCTGGCTCGAGTACACTCACGTATGCATGCCAACTGAAACGCGTTATTTACTCTATAAAAAGTATATATAAAGTATCGTCGTATATAACATTAATGGATATCACAATTAAATGAAACTACGTGAAACTATGTAGTATTATTTCTACTTTCTTTAAGTTCTTTACCGCGACCTAGGTTTCGTTGTATTACAACATCTTAAGATGCGGTAAAGAACTTAAAGAAAATAAAAATAATACTACATCACGTAGTTTCATTTAATTGTAAAAAATGAATTTCTACGAAATTAACGCCAAATATATTCAATATTAATGGATATGATGACAAGATGATATCTTAGAATTGTAGTAATACTGGAACTATTTAACTCTCAAGAGATATTTCATCAGCATGATGTTTCTAAAGAGCTGTAATACTACTTTACCCGCAAGTAGCATTCTTTCTTACTTCTCGCTCTTTTTCTATTCCAACATCCGCATTTTTTCAGTTAGCATTTGTTTTGATACGACCATCAACACGTAAGAGACAGCTAATACGAGCTACTAACGTGAATCTCAAGATTAACAGTTTTTCTCGCAAATCGCTCCCTGTGACTTACTTTGGAGTTAGTGATGATGACAGTTGTATTTTTAATTTTAAATCCCGAAATTAAAATACAGATATGGCGAAGCTTTCGCTAGATATATTCCATAGAGAACGTTATACTGAAGTACCAATATATTAAGTATTGCAAGCCAGAACACGTAATGCATTACTGTAAGCCTTTGTTAGATATTATTTTCCCTTAGATGTCATGAGCTATGTACCTCCGTTATTTCCTTGGCTTGAGTACATTTTTAGTTTCACTTATGCCTATTGACTAAGTCGTTTTACATATCATGTAAGAGTTACATATTAAGAATTCGTGAAATTATTTACATTTTTGGACGTGATAACGAGGTACAAGTATATGGTTTAAAAGAATATAATAAATTAAATATAATTATGTGAATATAATAAATTAAATATAAAATTAAAAATAATAAATTAAACATAAATATAATAAAAACTTGATAGCAAACAGTCCGTAATAGATCTAAAATTTTAGATTCCTTGGCTTCCGTCCATTCGTTCGTGAAATTCGTATAAATATTTTTGAAAACATTCATTCAAAATAAAACTTATGTAATAAGATAGCGATATTAAATTTCATCAAATAAAAGTTAATTGAATCCATATAATGAATACAATAAAATTTCAACGAGTAGATTAATGTAAGAACTGAAATAATTTTCAAAACGGTTTTTTAACACGCTGATTATAAAAATGTGTCAAGTCGTTTAAACTATAGAATTGTTCACACATGTATACACACAGATATATATAAATTTAACAACTCTTTCGACACACCATAGTTTGATAAAAAAATGTTCGCTAAATGTTTTGAATCCCATATAGGATCTTACACTGAAATAATGGTAATATACTGAACAAATGCATAACTTGACACTGCATTTATAAAAAAATTGAGTTTTTTTAGATTTTCGGCAAATTTTTTTGGGATTTTTTGGGATTGGGGTAAAAATGGTAAAAAGTTCACAAATTTTTGAACAAATGTTGCGTGTGGGAATTATTGGATTAACATGGAAATTAACTGATGAAAACATTTCTATCCTAACGCTTTCTCGACATATTCAATGGTAGTTTCCTTTATATATTATACCTTCAGCGACCAATATAAAATAATGCGTGGAACATCTGTCCATTTTCAATACATTTAAAAAAGCATTATAGCTCATAAGAATCATAACAACTAACTCTATGGAAAAGAAGGCATGAGGGCTTCACTTTATTGTAATATATTCCACACACCAATGAAACAGATAGATTTCCTTGCTAAAATTGAAAATAATAAAAACCATTTTCCTTGACAGGGATTGAGAACAAATAACGTCATGCTACCTAGACTAGGCGATCCGCTTCCCATTTTATAATCAGTCCAAAAATATCTATTACAAAACACATATATATTTTCTGTAATTTTTATCATTTGCTTTATTTAACACATAGACACATAGAAATATATATTATCATAATATAACACATAGAAATATATATTATCATTATCAAAAAAGTTATCAGTTTCTTTTTTAGCTAAATAGTGAGGATATTATTTTATTTCCAAGAAGTAAACAAACGTTTATCTCCAATGGCGAATTCTGATGTTCCTCTTTTCTACTTTTTTACCATTAGTTCTGTGATAGACAATTACAATAAATTTTTCATTTACAAAACGGTTCAAAAATTATTATATATGTGTGAGTAACGTAAGCTCCATGTTAGGATAATATTGTCACCTTTAAGAGGCAGAATTTAAAAGATATGAAAAAATACTTATTTTAACTACCACAGAATATAAATATTTACTATTATAAATATATTATTATCTAAACGCTATTAAGTATCATTCTACCAATACGCGTGATTTAACTGAATTACTGTAAAATTTGAGTATAATTAAATTATAAAATGAGATACGTAACACAAAAACATGGAAGAATTACAGTTCAGTTCTCAAGAGATATTTCATCAGTGCGTAGGGCCTAGAGGGCTATAAAGCAAGTGGGATTGTGTTACTCGTTAAACAAATTCTTTTGTATTCAAGTATCCGCATTATTCCTGTGAGCATTTGCTTTGATACTATCGTCGAAAAATATAAGAGACCGATAACACAAGTCACCGATGTCGACCTCGAGATTAGCAGCTTTTCTTACGATCATCACTACGGCTTAGTAACACTAAGAGTTTTTTTTTATATCTCAAAAATATTGTTTACAAGAAGATTCTGATAGATATCTTAAATCTGACGAAATATTACGTTTATAAGGTAATATTTCGTAATTTTTCTCCATTGTCTAAGAAACTATTAACTGAAATAAACGGAATATGAAAGTATAGAAAAGAAATGAAACAATACGCACTTGTTGTTTGAAGGAAAAATTAAATAATCCAAAATTAATTACGATAAAATACTTAACAAGATAACTACTAAATATAATTATTAAACATTCACATGTGACATTTTTGATCATCTTATCGAAAAGTTTTCATTTATGCCATGCAAAGAAATAAATTAATTATATTTGAATAACCGATAAATATACGTCTATATTCATTGCAAAATAAAAAAAAAACTAAAAACAAAGATTGAAACATTAGAAAGGGAGCACATAGCACGTCACTATGATGATTAATCATTTGGAAAATGATTTAAAATTCCATAAAAATAAGTTTTCCTTCAATTTAACCATTTATCACTATTCCTATGAATATCTTTCATATTTAACGCGAACACACATCCCGTTTTCAAACTAAATGTCCGTTGCCCCTCAGAACTCGCAGAGGATAACGAAATGTCTATTTTTAAAGAAAACCGCTCCGTTTACACGTTTCGCATTCACTAAGATGCTGTGTGCATCAATCCACATTATTATAGTCATAGATAAAATAATCAATGTTAAATATTTTTTTGAGTATTCTTTAATAAAGAACTTTATGGCTGAACATACAAAAATTTAAACAAATTTATAATACCGGCAGAAGAAAGATAGGTAGACATATTTAACCACTTTGATTAAAATAGAATTCAAATTGCACATTTCGAAAAATCATTCGATATTTATTTTCCTTGCCGGGGAGTAACAAGGCGGTTGATAGAATTTTCTCACAAGTGAATTAAGTATAGTCATGAGAAAAAACAAAATTCTTCATAAATATCATTTGAATGTGTGATACGTTTAAAATATATAACATAATTATTGAAAAGAAATGTTTTCCAATGAATAGTACAATTATTATATATCTTTACACGTAAACTTTACGTACAATACAAAGCATAAAATAAGTATATCCTATATATATAGACCGCAATTTTTCACCTAGATTTGTTCATAAAATGTCCCATCTTAGAGAATCTTACTAATCTTACAGAAATTTGGTCACGTTATGATTACCCCTTCATAATTTAAGTTCCTGTTAAAAACGTACTTAAGTATTACTAAAACACCTATTTTAATGCTAAATCAATAAATGGTAATATCGCCATATCACTCAAGAGGTTAATACTTCACCACAAGAGGTTAATATTTCATAAAAGGACTCTAAAATAAAAAATGGTTAAGTTAACAATAATTTCAAAAGATTTAGCCAATTCTCATTCGATAGGATTGGCATTAAAAATAAAAGTTTGCTTTATATTACGTAATGCATCCATTTGCTAAATTTTATACAGTTAGATCTAAAACTATAAAGCTATGACAGAAGGACCGTTTCACTATGGAATTCTTAAAATATAAGTGGGTTGTAATTAACCTACCGTTTCTTAAACAGTTGGATTTTGGTTGTAATTAAACTAATTTAAAAAGTAGTTTTCAGACAGAGCATGGTTATCTTATAAAAGCTCTTTTATATCGTTAAGGATACAAGACATACTTTTTGATGGAAACAATAATAATCCTAATGTTACAGATTTATTTGATACAAACCATAAAACATTACGGAAGTCGGAATCAAGACGCAGTAATTAATTAACAGTATAAGATTAAACCGACAATTATGTCATTGCTTTAGTACTTTTTAATTACACAATCATACCACATTAAACGATCTCATCTTGTCTTCATTTTTTTCTAAATCAAGGAATAAACTAATGATCTTTAATACATTCCTTGTTTTAGTAAGATGAAATCATTGCTAAATAAAGCATAAGTAATCTACATTGAGTAAATTTGTTAGATTATTACCTATAGATAACTTTTAAAGGCTGATACCTTTAAAAGTTATCTATAGCTAATAATCTAACAAATTTACTTAAAGTTTTATTAGATCTCCGCAATCTATTAATATGTATGCGATATATATATATATGAATATATAAGGAACAAAAAGAATAAAATAATCCTTATGTATAAACATAATAATGTTTTTAAACATAAGTAATAAGTGGACATGTCTCTTGTACAAAAATTATTAAAAAAAATTCAATTGAATACGTGGTTTTACCTGAAATATTTCTTGGAATTAAATATAAATTCACCATTATATTAATGGATTAATTCAGGTGTGTTTTTCTATTGACGTAATGTGTTCATTGTCATAACACTATATGAAATCTCAAAAGCTTTAATGTATTCATCTACATATAAAATCTACATTTTAAGTCAATATTTTATGCTAAAGCGATGAGTATTGAAAATATGACGCGCTGTTACTCTGTGTGCTATTGGTTTACTAAGTGTAATGATCGTTACTTTTAGACGTTTTACTTAGCATAATTTTCCCATGTAAACCCATGTTTAAGTAATTACTCACATGTCCTATTTAGTTTAATTATTCCTTACTGCATTAAAAACTTTATGCTTTTTTTTTTTAAAACTTTATGCTAAACTATGCGTTTAATTATGTTACGTAATATACAGATGTATTACGTAACATAATTATAATTTTTAAATAACTAATTTATTGTCAAAATAGAGTTAATAGAAAACATATTAAAAAGACAATAAAAGTCAATTCAATTAATAGTTTCCATTGACTAATTTTAAAACAACATTCAAATCGTGGAGAGTATCTCATCTGTACTCTATATGTAAATCATACCCATAAACAATCTTTGTTATTTGCATCTCATTATTTACCTCTAGAATTATTCCATGATATTATTTTATTCTGAAATATATTTTTATGACCTAATGAAAAAAAAACACAATCCTTCGATAAAATTAATTAAGATAACGGTTGAAAGAGTCTGATAAATACATTGAGCTTATCGAAAGTACCACAAATGTAGTAAGTATATCGATAAATAAAAATATTTAACTATAACTATTTGTCAGCTCATATTAATTTTTTTTATTAAAAAATAGATTGGTTATAGTATCAGTCCATTGCCTGTTTACTAAAATAAGAATTTTCATATGTACTTGGTGATGCATAAAACGTAATTGTAAATTATCTGATTCTGTATCATAAAGACAAAAGCTACGAGACGAGAATAAGAAAACGAGTGACTGTAAATAATTGCATACTAGTATAAAAATTATGTACGAAAATGAATTTTAAATATAATGCAAAAGAAGTATGAAGACAAACTGAATGCTATTTAAAATAATATTATTATGCAGTACATACGAAAAAAATTACGTATAAGAATTAAAAGTGCACACATTTAAAAAAAGCGCCGTTGAAGATCTGATGAATTAGATGATAAGAAAAAAATATTGAGAAAGTATGGCCTGTGAAAAACAGGAATATTGAGAAAGTATGATCTGTGAAATATTGAGAAAGTATGGTCTGTGAAAAACGCGTTTTAAGACAAAGGAACATACTATTCAATATCTCACTCATTCTGCCTAAAATGGAGTCAATGTGGAGTTCGACATAAATGAAATCATAAATTTCAATATTTCAACACAAACCTCGGTCTTTTAATAACCCTATATTCAGCACACACATACACGCCTAACCTAGCCTAACTCAGTACACACATACTCGTACATTTAAAAAATACATTTATTTAAGCTGTAATAATTTTATTGTAATTCTATCATTTTTATCCTAATTCTTAAATCGACCTTATTCGGAATTATTTTCAGCGTATCATAATTTTATATAATTATTAAAAATGATATTAAAAAATTATAAGCCTTTATAAGGGCATACATAGTATACAGTTACTGTTGCGGCGGACGTGGAAGACAACATTCGTAACCACGAATTTCGTATGTCACGAAATTGATGTTATCGCATTAACAACTCCTGAATGTTGAATCATAAAACCATTATTCATCTAATATAAAACATAATTTCATTGATGATACAGAAAACATTTTATAAAATTGTCTAAGTCTTTCTGTAATTTAGACAATCAAATTAAAAAAATAAACAAAATATTGAAATGACGTTCGAACGATGTACACGTGTGCTCATGTTTTCCTTTTCATATAATTAATAAAATTTCATGAAACTATTACATTAAAATAAAATTAACAGGTCTTCAAAATAACTCACTCATTCCTCATATCTCGCGAAGGTGTGTTCTAAAAATAAGTTATAACTGAGTTAAATTATTCAATAAAATATGTTTCAAGTTCAGGCTAACAATAGAGTTTTCCTCTACAAAGTACATAAAAGTAAAGTTATTTTATCCTGTATTTGGTTATCATTAAGGTCCTTTAAAATTTATTTAGATTATTAATTCAATTTATTTATATACTTTTCATGAAACTCTTTTATACTTCTTAATTATCAGATAATCTTTCTTCGAAGTCCTTTCGATTTTTTTTAAACTTATTTTTCACATTATATAGGTACATATATTTTCTTTTCTGTGCAGACTACTTTCTCCATATATTCTATGCAAAGCAACAGTGGAAATTTTTTTTCAACATTCTACTACACCATCCGCGACATAACGTACCCAAAATATCTCAGTCACGTCTTTTATTGCTTACTATTTTACACGGTTATCGTTTTTAGGTTCTATTTATTATTATTGTTCTTTCGAATTTTTTGCCATTTTTTGTTTGTATTTTCTTTACTAACGTAAAACATTATAATACTCATATTCTTAAAATACTTAAAATTTCAATGACTTAAGAATTATGTCAAATAGAACTATTGCACAAAAAAGGCCTCATATTATTGTTGCTTGCAAAAAATAATAACGAAATGACTGAAAGTAAGTTCAAAAGCATATTTGAGTAAGACAAAAAAATAGATCTAAAATACGATAACGAAATACTATTTAATTTCCCCGTATTAAACGCCATTATTTAAATATTTCAAAGTGATCCTTTAAAGGAATAGTATTACATATAAACAACAAACTTTGTTTAATTAAACTCCTTTTAGTGATCCTTACAACTGACAAAAGGATAGGCAAGTATTTGTCTAGAACTAAAACATAACAATAAATTCAAAATTCTGAAAATAAGCCAGCAATCATTCGACTATCAAAAATGACCCGCTCAATTCTTTTAGTCTTTTGAAGAAGATAAAAGGAACCTAAGTAATTACTTTCCTTCAACTTTAATCACATTTACTAGATCAAAATAATTAAAGCAATTTACTTGATGTTTCTAATGAAGTTTACTGAAATCTGTTGCGACGTAAAGACACTGAACGATGTGATTGTAATTAGTATCCGTCTTCTTATTCTACCTATAGCAGAAGAAAACTCGCGATTAAATGCTGGTCCTTTATAAAATGACACAACTTCTCCGATTAATTATTACTTCGCCCAAAATTACTTTCAACTTTGTCATTAATCGTCATTTTCAGCTCCGCCACCAACCGTAATCGGCATCGGCCGACGATTATTTCTCACTCTGCACTTATGCAAACGGCCGAAATTAAACCATTCAACGACCTACTTTCTGTTACGGTCAGTGATTAAACGCTGCGTGGAACCGACTCAAAAGTAACAACAACTCACGGTATTGATAACACTCCACGTTTTGCAATGCCATTCGTTTCGTTTAAACAATTGAACGCAGATGTAACAATGTTATGCGCGAACTGAAATCTGCTGTACTCATTGCCTGTAAAACGCTCGTAGTTATTAGGGGATATTTATTTAGTCCCCTAATTCTTAAGTTATATTACTCAATTTTTTCTGTTCGTTATATTTATCAACACTCGTCTACCTGTTATGTACACTTATCTTGTAACCTATGAATCACGTGTTAATAAACAATAATTTTGGAACAAATATGTTTTTTTTCTTAAAACGAAGATTGCAATAAAAGGAATGAGATTAAAACAGAAGAAAATGTTTGTCATATTAAATTAAATCGGTATTATCCTATGTTTATTTCAACGGTTTACGAAAAAAATTAAATAATTTAAATAGTTCGTAATGTTTGATAATATTATGAAACTGTAATACAATCACAAGAAATACATTTAAATTTTGGCAAAGATAACTAATATTTCTTACATGACTAAATAACTAAATTATTAACACAATGTAACTAACGGTATCCTTATCCTTGTTTCTAATAAAATAACGTAATTTATTAATGGCTTTGACAAAGAAATACAATGTAAGAAAATTGCCTACTTGTAAATTTATCCAAAATGTTTCGTTAAAAATAATATTGTTAGATAAAGGAAATTACAAATGATATGTAGAAACAATAAAATTTGGAGTAAATATTTTGAAAAAAATATTATTAAATATTTTCAATAATTTGAAGGTTTTCTGCCTTATACAATTCGGATAAAAGATGGAAAAGTGATCTAAGATGGACTGGTAGATATCAATCTATGTTTCATAGACAAAGATATAATATATAAAGAGACATTATCAGCGTTTTCCTAATAAGTTAAAAACTATACAAACTGTTAAAAAAAGAATTGCAATACATTTAATTTCAATTTTATTTAAAACACTCGACAAATCTATTAAAAAATGTACATGATATATGTGATTATTATAGCATATGCATAGTTTTATAGGAAGCCTCATTTAAATGTAAGAAAAAATATAAATTGTGACAAAACTGGGCTCACGATTCTGTCTCGAACCTGATAAGACAATTTTCCTTTATGAACCTGAGCCATTTCTCCATAACGCAATAAAAAATATTGGCAAATATTTCCCGCATGTTATTATTGTGTAACTGAAAAGAATTCGGTTTATTAAATAAAATTGCTGCCATAATTTAGAAAAGAAACTACACGTAATCGCGCGAACAAAATTTCGGCAGCATAAAAGCACGGTATTCATTACAGAGTATGATAAGAAGTAATCATTACTTAAGAAGGCTACTAATACCATTTACCAGTACTAAAACGAAGATGAAAAATTAATTCATTACCAAAAATCATATAACAAAGTATATAAATGTTACTTAAACTTAAGTTTGTAAAATAGGTCTTTATAAAGTGCCTCAAAAAGTTCCAGCCGACAAGAACAGATACAGCAATGAAAAAGAACATAAATAATTCAGGCAAAACCTTGAGTATATTGTGCTTAAGATAACAATGCCGTAACAATGTTTCATTGTTATGTATATTTAAGCAGCAGCACATTAACGTCAAGTTCCCAAATATGTTGGTATCTAATTGACATATTTGTCAACGAAAAACTAAAGCGATTTAATGAGGTGGTGCATGCCTAGCGAGTTATACTGGTACTGTAGTTTTCCGGATCAACCATAACAATAATATCAATATTAATAAACAAAGCGAGCTATACTGGTACTGTAGTTTTCCGGATCAACCATAACAATAATATTAATAATAAGTTTTCACTTACGAAGTAATCCGATTTTTGTATTCCAAATCGTATAGATTCGTTGATATTACAAATACACCGTCAGCATGTGATTAATATACACCTCTGCGGGTAGGCAATATCAAATAAAGCATACAAAGCAAACACTATAAATAAACTTACAATGCATTGTTGATTAATCACGTTCATTTAAGATATTTCGATCTGTAAAAAGTCTGATTAACGTCATGAGATAGATCATCTGAAGCAGGAACTTATCCTTATGAAACTAGGATTGATTCATTAAAAATATTTAATAATTAATTGGTCAAGACAGTTTTGAGCCATTTAAATTAAATAAAGAACCTCATGTGTTGGGACTATGAATCAAAGTGTTAGCTCGCACAAGGGACTATGAATCAAAGTGTTAACTCTGACAGAAAATTAATTCTGTACAATAACGAACGTTACAATATCGCGATTCCAAATTGTGCAAGCAAAATAATTCTGAAACGGAAAATGATCAGATACAAGAAACGTACTTGTACAATGTTAATCACAACAATTGTTGACGTAATTCAATCGAAATAATTTTATTGGAAAATCATTGTCATATTTTCAGAGTTTTCAAATACGTGGTTGAAAAATTAAAGGGACACACACATCAAATGTCATTTTGGAGCTTAATATTCCGCAAATGCGGCTGTAAAATGGCGGCATATAGAACATTAGTTATATTTCTAATGATACCTCACTAGATATCATGCACAAAAAAATTATCTCACTTTACGTATATTGGGAGACATATTAGAAAAACAAGATGAAAAATAATTCTACCTGAAATCTTATAATAAAGTATATAAATATTATTTTAACGTAATCATAATAAATACTTAACTGAAATTTCAGAATTAAGTTCCTAAAATATGTATTAATAAAGTGCCGATAAAAGACGCAACTATCAAGATCAGATACTGTATTGAAAAATGACAAAGTAAATAACTCAGGCAAACTACCACATAAAAACTGAGATTTCCATATAACACATTTCCTATCAAGATTTCAAGCACTTACTGACGGACGAATGAACCCTAAAAATAATTAATGGATCCATCAAATCAAATCCCTAATCCCCAATATAAAAATAAATATGATATTATTTAGAAATAGGGAAATCTACAGTATCATAATTATGTTTTTATTGGGTAACAATTTATTTTCTGTTAAATTGAAGTAACGTGATATGTTCGCAATTTCCTTCAATTTAATTTGTTTTAAAGAGGAGGAGAGGCAAATTGCTTTTATGTAGACTGTATCTTATTTCAATTAGACAGTCATACCATTTTATTTAACTTCAAGGTTTATAGATAATTAATCATATCCTCTTAAAGGCTTTTAAACTTATATGTGTTTTTAACATTTACCACAAATACGTGTAAATTATTTTTTCGTCAAATGACATTAAATTAAAATGTACGTACAGAAGAAAATGTTTTAATCACAAAAGACTGCCAAACTATTTATTAGCACGAAGTTATCGTCAGTACAGCCTTCTTTTACGGTAATTTATTTATTCATTTGCCTGTATACAACTGATACATATAGCGAATATATTGCTACTAAAGCAATCTCTTACAGCCCGGAACACCGGTGCAGTCCGGTTCGACGAGCGGCCGCGAATTGCACTCGGTTCCTCACGGTATGCCGTGCCATCGAAGGTATATGATCAACCCAACACACCACGGCGACGATGATGAGCAATTTGGTAGAAATATTCAGCAATAATAAGATGAAAAGCAATAGTCAGATAACTTCTACGCCAATTAATTTTTTACTTATTTTAATCAGAGATAGTAAATTTTATTAGAAATATCTATACGCGAGTTTTCAAATCAATTCAAGTTTTGATGGAAAGTAAGATGTTAGCTTACAAATATGAATCTAATAAAAAGTTCATTATACAAAAATCTTAAATGAATATGATTATTTCATATCAAATGGGCTATTTAAATCCACGAGAAGTAGTTATTAAAATCGAATTCATACTTTGATTTCGATCTCGTGATTTTTTAAGAAATATGTCTGGGGCTCCTTGCAAAAGAATTGAAAAAGACTAAATAATTCAAAATATTTGTGTACCAAATATTTATAAAAAAACAATGTATTATATTTAATAAACACACCACAGTTATGAAACTCAGGCAATCATGATACCTAATACTTAATTTTCGACTAGTTCATACACATCAATCTGACTATTTGCTTTTTAATGTCTTACAGTCGACCATAAGACAAATCCAGCCCCGCTCGACGAGCAGCCGCGAATCTAACCCGAGTCCTCACGAAGCGCCGCGCCCTAAAAGGCGGTATACCTTTCAATTAACCCAACACACCTGGCGACAACAATATTATGCGTATGTTGTTGTTCAACGTCGAAATAAATGTCGATACCAAATGGAAAATATAAGTCTCAAGTAAAATATAAGCAGCTTCAAAGCTTCATATTTGCGTTACTAGTACCAAATAACATTTTAATGTTTAGTGACCTACATGCATATTTATGAATGATCTATATATTAAAGCCGAGAAAACTAACATAATGTTTGTTGAAAAGTGTAAATTCAAAATGATGTTTACAATAAAAATAGGTAATATAATAACGGGACGAATTGCTGAGTTGTTTTATTCAACAATTTTTGCTCTCAAAGAACGGAAAGACAAAAGATGACAGTGACATTCACGTGTATTTGACACAATGAATAGGGTCGGTATGAAAAAATAGAAAAAAGCTTATCAAAGTAAATTGGAGTAGCTTGCTTGTACGTAATGATGTAATTCCGCCAACAATTATTTACATAAGGTATTTTAAATGCTGCAAATGAATAAAAGCAATCCAAAGTAGTTGAAAATAAACAATGACTGAATTTAAGTTTAGACGATTTGGTTATGGTGAAAGTGTAAATAGAGAAATATTTTTATAATATATATATATTTATATATATATATATATATATATATATATATATATATATATATATATATATATAAATATATATATATATGTATATATATATGTGTGTGTGTGTATGTATATATAGCGTGTGTTTTTTAACTGGAACAGTATGGGAAAAATTCGAAAGCATAGCAGATACAAGACAACTGTCTTAAATGTCAATAGGTCCTTTTATATGAAAACAATTTTGATATAGTCAAATTTTTAATCATGGTGAGTTTTGGTCAACTTTGAGGTCAAGATTGTTTTAAACTCAAATGCCAGAGGTCAATAACAGTCGTAAATATTAGAATTCTTTGAAGCTTTCTCAAAAACTTCATTGAGCTTCTGGGTTGAAAATATCGGTGTGTGAAAATCAACTGTGAGAAAAACACTTAAAAAATACAAGTACAAGTGTTACGTAGAAACTGTACAAGCGTTGCTTACAGGAAATGAAGAATGCAGATTAGAATTTTATCGTTACTTTGTCGAATGAGCTGTAAGAAATTGTTCTTTTACAAATTAATAATGGCATGTATAACAGGAGAAATAATCTTTAGTTATAAACTATTAACTCGCTTGTAATTACAGAGACGCATAATCAAGTTCGATTTTACTTTAATTGGTGGTTTGCGATATTATGTGATAAAATCTTCGCAATAAAGACGTTAAATGGTGAAAAATAACAGGAAATATTGAATACGGTCGTGGATCAAATAGATTAGATTATTCCCTTAAGTGAAGAAAATGACATAATATTTCAACAAGATGATGCACCTCCTCACAATAGTACAGGCAATAAATGGTTTTTAGATGGACATTTTCCGGGACGTCGGACACATATAGTTGGGCACATAAAATGGCCACAGCATTCACCCGATATGACGCCGTTAAGAGTCAAGTTTATAAGTCCCAATATGCCGTTTATTACCGATGCCGTTTATTATTATTTGTGCAACATTCACCACATATCTTTATCAATAGTTACTAGATGTATTCTGAAAATCATACAGCAAAATGGAGGCCATATGTACATTTAATGAAGCAATAGTTTATTTAGGTACTATATATATATGTACATACATTTATGAGATGATTTTAATTTTACTAGATGGATTTCGATGAGGCCTTTACTGTCGTAGATAGTATTTATCAAGAATATTACATGTAAAGATAATCCGTTCTTATCAAAGGTCTTTACAAAATGTTGCCTAAGGCCCAGCCTGACACTCGTTTCTAACCCAACGGCGTGTTTTATCTCCACTATCCTAGAGGCACAAGAAGTAAGGATATTTGGTGTGACCGCTTTGCTGTCCAAAGAGAGTTTATCATTTTTAAATCCGCAAAAATCACTCATTCGTATTCATGATACTTTATCTTCTCCAAGATCAAAGCTATGGTGTTATATTCTCCTGTTGTCTAAGCAATTAGTATTAATCAATATTTGTTTCGTTAACTAAATAATTATTATTGAACCATATTTTTTCTCCCAAGTGAGGGATCAGGCGTCTTTTAGAAACTAAATTGGGATAAATCCATTTACTATGGCTATATCAATTGATTCCAGTAATATTCACCATGCAGATATAACAGTCTTCGAAAAGTTCTTTGGCTTCTCTCCAAACAATCGGTACGTTGCATTTCAGACTTTTTCTTTTCCCGGTAGTCCACTATCGTAAACGTAAGGAACGTTTACGACAGTGGACTACCGGGAACAAGTTTTACAGACCTGACGCGGTGCCCAGGTTTTACCTTGATTATCAACCTTACAACCAAAGTATCCAAAATAAGCTCTCCGTACAAAGTCCCTAACTATTTTTCTGTTTTCTTTTAACATGTATTTTCCGTATATGTATCAAAACACATTTACTTACCTTCTACCTGAACGCATTTTATTTCTATCCATCAACACAAACAACAACATACAACCCAGTACGTTTAAGTTAACTTTATAACAACCCTTTCCTAAACACGAATATAATGCGAGGTCAAGTTCGATCTACCCTGAATGGCAAGAACTCACAAACTAACCTCAACTCTAGTTGAAAAATGTCACTTGAGTTACCGAACAGAGAATGCTATCTAGTGGATTGTACCTAGAACTAACTGCACAGCAGACTGACAATAGGATAAATAAATAAAAATACAATGATCGACTTTGTATATGTGATTTAGTACTGTACAAATGGAGTTAGAAATAAAAAGGTGGAGCAGATTGATAAAAGCTTATTTCGTATTAGGTACTTAGTATTAGGTGCGCTCCAAATATAGATAATAAACCCTAGACACCAAATAAATGTAGATATACCATAGAATTATATTCCCATACTCAGATTCTAACCAAAATATCATAGAATTTCCATGCTTAGATTCTAACCCAATTATTATACTCAGAGTGTACCCTTCTAAAGAAAAGAGAATCATCCAAATTTTTTAGAACTTTATAATCGAAATTGGATCATGATATCCGTACTGTTTAATGTTGAGGGGTTCTATCATATATTTTCAACTTCAAATTTTCATGAAACCATACCGATAGTATACCTTACCAGATAGGTTAAGAAATTCCTAAAGTATAAGGTAACGTACATAACAAAAATACGGACAGATTGAGAACCTCCTCCTGTTTAAAGTCGGTTAAAAATAATTTTATTTGATTAGGTTAAGTTGCGATTTTGTTAGCAAATATTTTGTGATCTACAGAAATTTTAAGAACATTACCAATCAACAACTAATACCCTCAAAATGATTGTAGAATATAAAATTAATACGACCATTAAAATAGTCATAGCAGATAGATACGGAAGTCTCAGCATAAGAGTTCCAATGTTAAGTTTTCGGTACGGATTCCTGAATGTATCAATATGTATATATATATATATATATATATATATATATATATATGTGTGTGTGTATATATATATATATATATATATATGTATGTATATATGGTATATATACCTTCTATGAAAGCGAAGAAGTAAAAACATTTTTCTGATAGCCGATAGTATAGTTGATAGTCGAGTTTGAAACGGCTAAAGAATATTAAATTGGACACCGACTATTCATACCTACCACTTTATTCAGAAGCCTATCAACTACAGTTAAATCGTTTTCACAATCAGGTTTACTGAGTTTTTCATAAATGTTGAAAAGAAGGACGTTAAGCATCTTTCGATTTGATATAACATCCATTTAATTACAGTTAAAATCTATTTATTTATCGGTGCACTTAAAAGAATCTATGCAAAACGCATTCTACTCAAGTATATGTAGAATTTATTTCATACTTGGGAAGTGACTCAAACAACATGATAATACTTATGGAATATACCATTTGACATTTTTTACAACTGTTGAAAATTGATTCATTTCTACGGTGTGGTAAAGTAATTTTTGAAAAAGAATGGCAATATTAGAATCGAAAATAGTTAATAAATTTGTATAAGTACTTAATTCAAGATTATATTTACAAATGATGCAGGGGATCTGTGGAGCCGAGGTTATCTACAAAACTATTACACTGATCTAGGGGTCAATTGATCAAAATAGAAAATTTTGAATAAAAAGAAGTAAACGTTTTTTAAAAAAACTTTCAGTATTTAAAGTATGAAAGAGACTAATAGTAATACTAAAAGAGGATAAGTAATAGAATATCCTTCATTCTTTTTCATGTATTTTTCAATTTACGATAAAGGATGATATTTATTTTGTTCTAGTTTATTTTGCTCAACCGTTCGTAAATAAAATTAATATTTTATTTAAATAAACTGCCATAATTTCTTTTAAATATTATTTCGCATTTCGTGCACAAGTTTTCGTTATTAAGTAATGCTGCTTTTAATTTCATATACAATTTGACTAACTTAGAAAAAATATGTATTTTATTCTTTTAAGTAGTCGTTTGTACATTACCGGATATAAATTCAGCATTATACTATAGAAATTATTCAAATAAAAAAAAATCATGGCGCAAGTGGAGGTTTTTTCAGTTTTGATACTTTGTTAAATTCAATCCTTTCAAATGCATCCGTTCTTTGGTTAATACTGTAGCAATACAAGAGTGAAAGATTTTTTCAAAACTTACGATTATAAATTATTAACTGTAAAATTCGATTATGGGTCTAATTTCAAATTTTTTTTAAATTATTCTTTAAACATTAAGTAACATTATAAGTATTATTCACCGAAGCACCTTGTAAAAGTATTTTATGAAGTTTATGTCATTTCTTATTTATTTAACTTTTAAACATTTTATTTGGACGTGAAATACAACATATCAAAAAATATATGAAGGAAATCGTATATTTAATTTACTTCATTTTTCCTAAATTACACAATTTAAACCAAAAAAATAATCCAAATATAGGAGCGCTTGCTCCTTATCTCAATTGTTTATAAAATGCACATATTGTATATTATTAAATGTAAATAAAATAATTCTTGTGCACCAAATTACTTTTTAAATGCCTCTATTTATGAAGTTAGCTAACTCCACATATAATAATAATAATCATTTATTTGTAGATAGAAAATACAACAGGTAAAATAATAGGTATGCACAGAAATTTAACTTTAAATTATTCAATATTTTATCAACAAAAAGGTACCTAGCTCGGCATGTGTAGTTATGCTATAAACATCACCGACGTGGCCCATTACAGCTAGCGCCTGTTGATATACACACACATGCATATATACACACATACACACACGCGCGCACACACACACACACACACACATATATATATATATATATACAGACATCACTACATATACATTATTACCTAAGGAAGAGACATAGCACAATAAGAATTAGAAACTAAAATTCGAAAAAGAAGAGAAAAAAGGAAGATACTAATAATAAATATAATTTAAATCAAATAATTTCGAAGTGCCGATTTTTTTCGTTTATTCCGTTTGCATTTAATGAGTCACTTACGGATTGACCTTTTAAAAGTAGTCATGGATCCAGTGGTCTTCAGACGCGGAGGAAAGTCATTCCAAATTTTAGTTGCAGCAAACTTGAAACTACCCCGATAACCGGTTGTACGATGTTCCGGGACTAAGAGAAGTCGGTCTTTGGCCTGGGTCACATGGCGATGAGCACTGCCGGACCAGTTTAATGGATTTTAAAGATATTTTCGATAACTGCGATGATTGTGCATTCGGAGCATTCCATGCTCATTTAAATAGGGTGAAACATGGGATCGCCGTAGGATGTCGAAACGAAAAGGGGCACATGCATTTTGAATTCTTTGGATTAAATTGGCTGTTTTTGAAAGTAAACGCGGCACGTTTTACTACATCACAATAATCAAGTACTGGAAATCAATTAGAATCTTCTAACGGGAACAGAGATAAAGACGGTATCTGTATAGCGTTTTGAGACACATAAAGCAATATTTAATTTTTGCAGTTACGTGTTAATGAAATCACAGAGTCCATTATGATGCCTAGATTCTTGACGAGTTCCACCATAGAAATAGACTGCCCGTTTATGGCGAGCTTCCGTCTTTCTGATCTTGCTACCCGAGTCCTACTTCTTGTAATTAGAAAACATGATTTGTAAGGGTTTGATAAAAAGGCATATTTACACCATCCAGATTTATATGAAATCTTCATTAATCTTTTTGCTCACTCTGTCTTCATCTCCCACACGAAAGGATTTGTACAGCTACGTATCAGCAGCATAAAAATGAGTTTCAACGTGCTTTAAATTGCTCGAAGTATCTGACGTGTACAAAATGAAAAGTAGTGGCCCGAGGATTGACCCTTGCGGTACACCTCTATAAACGACATGAACTTTGGAAGTAAGAGTTTGATTATCCTCAAATACTTTGACGTACTGACACCGTCGCTTAAAATTGTTTTCAAACCATTCACCCGCGCATTTCGATAAGCCGTAATATTGTAATTTATCCATTAAACTTGGCAAATTTAGGCAACCAAAAGCAAGTGAATAATCCAAAATTTCTATATGTATGTGTAAAACTATAAACTTCTCGTTTGCCATCACTACCGCCTAAAAATTCAGCAACTCACTCGGCGCAGCCGCGATACACTCCCACGCATTCAGGTGATTAATACAACAGATAAACACCTGTCAAAGACACCATTTAGTGCCACCACCCTACCCACCTCCATCCATCTCATCGAAGCGCACCCAAACAAAAACTCGAAGTCTATTCACCTATTAAGGGCCGACTTCGAATAAGTGGCATTTAATAGGAAGTAAACGCACGCCCTTTGTCGCCATGATTTATCGTAAATTGTCAACGGTCTCTACAAAGGGAAGGGTAACGGTAGGTCTGTAATTGAGGTTTCCTGCCTGCCGAGGATCACTTTGCCTGGCAGCCGCTACGTTATAGGCCGAGTGGTATGTACATCGTGTGTATAATAAGGCTACGATGGATAATTTGGTTGGGAATTTTAGCCGCAGAGTACTTGGTCTGGGAGTGCCTATTGAGTATAATACGCCAAGCTTATGTAACTTGGTTGTGCTTTGCGGCAGGTGCTTTTGGTATTTAATTCAACATGATTCGTTTCTGAAGCCCAGTGAATTAAAAAATCGTTAGCTAACAATTTATTTATTATATTTTGTTATTGTAAATATCTTATTTACAAATTTAATACCATTATCGTTTAACTAAGTATTAATATTTATAGACTAGTTTTTAGCAAATACGACGGCGATTTATATCAATTAGAAACAAAATCACAGACTAAATTAGATTTATTTTATCTATGTAGGTTTAAATTTCATTTTATATGCAAATTAGCAAAACTTAGTAATTAATATAAAAACCACCGAAAAAAAGAAGGAATATATCAGTTGTTTTACTGATATATTCCTTCTTTTTTTCGGCTGTAATAAGAAATCGACCAAATGCATGTCGACCATCGCACAAAATAGGGTTCGTAGATATCACCTGAAATTGCTTATAGGAGTCAATTAAAATAATTTTATTGACAATTTTAATGAGATACTAGAATTTAAAAAAAAATAGAGGTTTAAAAATAAAAACTCGATCTACTCGTACTTTAATTGTATCGTGGTCGAAAACAACTGACGCAAACAGACAAAGGTTAAATATCGAAGAATTATTTTCTATAAATTCGTATAAAAATATTTTTCTTTTACGAGCATGAGGAAAAAAATTATTTTCAAAATATGTTGTTACATATGAATTGAGATCTCATTATAAAACATCTTCTTGCAAAATTTAATTTAGATAAAACTAAACTTTGAGTAAATTGAAGGCTGTGATAGACTAACAGACAAAACGATATTATCAAGGTCCTTTGCCTCATCACGGAACCCTATAAATTACATCGTGATTAACCCTAAGACAACCCTTGCTTGCCTTTCCCAAGAATAAGGGACCTAAAATTAATAGGGAAATAAATAATAACAATACAAGATTTAACTCTGCAATTTTCTGTAAATTTCAATGTAGAAATATATATGTCAGGTATGAATTATAAAAGTATAAAACTGATATCAATAAGAACCGATATGTATTCACATTCTAACGACGGCGTTTATACTTCTTAGATATGCATCACTCGTAAAAAAGCCTCACCGCTAACCCAATTAAGGAAGACGATGTCTAACTGCAGCTAATATTTTGAATAAATGGTAGATTTTCACATAATTTTTTTTTCTTGTTTTTCCATTTTTAGGCATCAAATACACTTCATTATACGTTTAATCAGACGCTATAAATTATTAACGTTGTTAAGTAAATAAGTTATAAACTCGTTATTTAGAAAAAAAAAATGTCAATCGCGGATAGAAATTGTACTACGGGAGTTTCATATAAATTTAAACTCTTATAAACGTTTAAGGGTACATAATATGTGATGTTTTTTTACCATGATTTGCGGTTCAACAGTTCTAGAAATAAGGTACTCTATTTCCGCGTATTTTCAGAATATGTAATTAAATGTGCAATTTAAAATTACTAAAAATATATTTTTCAATTACATCTAATAAGCCATTTGAAATAGCATTCCACGTGATATTTAAAACTTAAAAAAATGTAAGTACTTTATTTACCCTCACTTCAATTCTTATAGAAATAAAAAAAAAGTTGATACAAAATATGTGGGATAGTAAAATGTATTACTATACCAAATTTCATGTTTCTGCATCCCATAGTCGTGACAGCCGGACAGACAGACGCGTAACTAATCTTATAAAGGTTCCATTTTTCCATTTGAGATATGGAATCCTAAGAATGAAAATAGACAACGATTTTCTACGTATTTTCTGCCTTAAATCTACCTAATTTTTCAACAATATTATCAATAGTCAGAATCTGAATAACTATCAAATTAATGCGATCTGAGTGGTTGTATAAAATCTGTCATTTTTGCAAATACGTTAAAGTTAAACATCTCATGAACCGATGATAAAATGTAAAGCGATTATTTTTTTATATAGTATCAAATTCTTTACAATTTCACTTTTCACCTTTCTCTTTTTCTATTTAATGTTATTATGTATAATCAGCAGTTTGCAAGGTAATTCGAAGAAACTAATTTATGCCAAATTTAATGCCTTGCAGCACCCAAACCGTAAATTGTTCGCAAATGGTGCTAGGAAGGAAATTACGGAGATCCTACTTTTCAATACAATTAATTTTTATATAACCGTCAATGTTGTGCTCCACATGCATAGTTAATTTTTTATGTATATATATATATATATATATATATATATATATATATATATATATATATATATATGTGATTTAAATTATATTTATAACGCTTTATGCTGAGATAACAATTCTCTCGTGAAATAAAATCCCTCCGCCAGAGAAACCTCGATCTACTTAACCTGTATCTTGGTCGAGAACAGCTGACACCGAACAGTCAAAGATTTGAATAAATTAGCATATGAATATACGAACGGGCGGTGGAATCCGAATATCTACGTCATTGTTGTAAAAGCGTTTTTAACCATACCGGTTAGCAGGAACTGGGTTTAATATCAGTATTACATATATTTGATGAACACTATGTGTCGCAAAGATAGTGGAATGGCTAGCCTACCTTGACATTATTAATATTTCAAACAATTGTTCAAATATATATTCAAGAGAAAAAATTATGTGAATCTTTTGATATTGTTTCGGAAGTTAGCACGATTATAAATTAGTCATAGGAACGAACACAAATTTTCACGGATTCCGTAGTGAAACAAAAAATATCCATCCATTTTCCAGAGTATCAAAAATTTCTACAATTTGTATATTGTTGACATTATCACAACGATTATATAAAAATTCATGGTAGAGAAGTAGGATCTCCGTAATTTCCTTCCGAGCACCATTTTCGAACAACTTACTGTTTGGGTGCTGCAAAGCATTAAATTTGGCAAAAGTTAGTTTCTTCGAATTACTTGGCAGGCTGCTGATTATACATTATAACATTAAATAGAACGACAAAAAGAGAAATTGTAGAGAATTTGATACTATATAAAAAAAAATAATCTCATTACCTTTTATCAACGGTTAATTATCAATAGATGAGATGTTTAACTCTAACGTATTTGCAAAGATGGCAGATTTTATATAACCACTAAGATCGCATTAATTTGATGGGGATTCAGATTCTGACTATTAATAATATTGAAGAAAAATTAGGTATATTTAAGGCAGAAAATCGTAGTCTATTTTCATTTTTAAGAGTCCGTATCTGAAATGGAAAAATGGAACCTTTATAACATTACTTACGCATCTATCTGTCCGGCTGTCACAGCTATGCAATGCAGAAACTTGAAATTTGGCATAGTAATGAATTTTACTAATCCACATATTTTGTATCAACTTTTTTATGTTTATAAAAGAATTAAAGACAGGGTAAATGATGTGCTTACATTTTTTTATGGTTTAAGTATCACGTGGAATACTATTTCAAATAGGTTATTAGAAGAAATGCTAAAATATTTTTTTCGTAATTTTAAATTGCATATTTAATAGGATATTTTTAAAAATATGCAGAATAGAGCACCCTTATTCCTTGAACTGTTGAACCACAAATCATGAAAAAAGAAATATCATTAAAATCTCATTTGAAAATTACAGGAAAATTATAGCTATATTATCCTAGATCTTATATTTTTTTGAATAAGCGCCATGATTTTATGCCTGTGAAAGATATAGGGGGTAATATATTTACGTTATAAAAAATTATTATTTTTAAATAGGTTAATAACAATATTATGTACCCTTGAATGTTTATAAGTGCCTAAATTAAATGGAACTCCCGTAGTGCGATTTCTATTCGTGACTGACAGGTTTTTTTTCTAAATAACGAGTTTATAACTTATGTACTTAACAACGTTAATAATTTATAGCGTCTGATTAAACATATCACCGCGTTTTCATAATATATGATTTTGTATAAAGGTGTAAGAAACATAGAAATATACAAAAAATAGAAAATTAAATAAGGTTTGGTTTTCAACTTACATAGTAGGAAACATTCGATATACTCCTCAGAAGAACGAAAGTACGTATAAGATCTAATAACATAAAAGAAAAAAGTAAGTCAAAATACAAAAGTATAATGTTTTCTAGTCAGTCAGAGAATATATATGTATGTATGTTACTAGATGGAGCTTCACATATTACGGTATTAGCAATCGGAGGTATTATTTGCCAAAGGTCAATCCCATCTTTTCTTAGCATTGTTACCAAATTAGGTCTTTTTTGAAGCTAGGTACTTTTATTATCGTCGATATTTGTGTTTCCAACAAATACCGATAGCATTTGGAAATAACTGGTAATATGAGCAATAAGATATTACCGTATTTTGACTTAAACTTGAGTGAAATTTGAAGAATTGAAACATCAAATTAGTTTGTTTCGTGATAACAAATTAAATACATGGTCTTGTCAAACCCTTTTGAGCCAACTTAATGTTAATTGCTAAACCGTCTCAAATTAAAATACAGATATTAAAATGATTACTATGAGCTCAGTAGGTACTGCAATTTTAACGGTAATAACAATTAAATATATTATTTAATAGTAAAAAGTTTGAATATCCAGTTACAATTTCAGATTAAAATTTTAAAAATCGTTTAATTTAGAACGTAATAATTTTAGAACGATAGATATATATAAATATATATATATATATATATATATATATATATATATATATATATATATATATATGCACTACCCTATCAAACAAGAAATAATAAGCCTCTTCAAATTCCATAGATACTAAAACAATACTTGTTACTAGCTGGGTCTGCGACTTCGTTCGCGTCTAATTAAATTTTTTTTTAATTTTTGTCTGTTTTGTACATTGCTCCTGAGTGTATACTATTACCAATCCAAAATCCGTCTAGTAGATTTTGCACGATCTCCACTCAAATCAACATAAAGACAAAAATTCTATTTTTTTTAAATATTTTCAATATGTGGAATTCACTCTGTTTCAGTTTTATTTTATGTATAGATTATATTATATATTAATTATTAAACACAGTTTACATATAGCGTAGACAAAGTAAAAATGAAATATAAACAAAACAAATGACGGACAATTGAAATTTACGAACTTCCCACATGTACATTTCCTCAGACTCCTGACCGAAACTCACAACACTGACAAACGTCCAAAATAAAGACCTGAGACTATGATATATGGTCATTACGAAAGCCAGCCCATCATGTCCGGAGTACTCGCCGTCTGAAGAGATGCGGAGGGAACCTCCATCGATCACGCGCCGTCACACCCACGTCCACTTCGATGTAAGCTGCCGATGGGCGTGAAACTTTTATTAGATCGACTCGTGTTCGGATGACATTGAAATTGGATATTGGTACACGTCAAAGCTTTAATAAATTCCGGTTTGTGGGAAATCTGTAACTTTATTCAGATGCTACAATTTTTAACTTAAACAGTTGTAGAACGAATTTCGATGGTTACATCATCCTAACGAAAAAAAATACTAAAATCTAAGGATCATTATTATGTTCATTATGCTTTAATAAATTGCGATATGTGAAAATTCTATAACTTTATTCAGATGCTGCAATTTTACCTTCAACGATAACGGAACACACTTCGATTGTTACGTCATCCTAATTAATAGGAATATTAGGAAATACTAGCTGTACCCGCGACTTCGTTCGCATGGAATTTGGAATAAGAAAAATTATAAGAAATTTTGTGTGTTTAATTTCTTTTTTCTTTTATAACTCTATGAGAATAAGTACTAAAACGTTAATACTGGGTTGGCTAAAAAAGTAATAAGCATTTTTTCGAAAATTATCTAGAAGATATGGACGCTCTAGAAGCTTCCGTGATCGAAGATATATAAAGGGCGCGGTACGCTCTCACTGATTCAGTAGTAACTAAGACGCTGCACTGTTAACACGCATAAAATATGTTAACATCTGCGAGGAGCTTTCGACATCATCTCACGCAAATTTCAGCGATAAAAATTTATTAAAAATTACCGATATCTCTTTTTAAAACCTATGCTGAAAAATGTTAAATTAGTGTAATTAAACACGATTTGTTTTTCACACACAATCGTTTTTTGGGTTGAATTTAGGAAAGAATTTTTTCTCATGGAACCCATCAAAAGTACCTATAGGTACTGGACTAAGAAATATTGAATTTATAAATATCGTTGCGAATTGAAATGAATTGAATTGAATTGAAAGTGTGAAATAAATAACCATCGTCGTCAATAGTAACCAATACTGACCACTTAAAATTGTACTAACATATTTATTTCTATATAATACTAGTTACAATCGCAAAAAACAAAAGCCACAGTTGCAAAAAAAAACAAGTTAGTCTTGATTTGCACTATACAGTTGCTTAAAAATGTGTGTGTTTTAAGTACCATATCAAATCAGTGTATTCAATTGACCGCATCCATAAATCTCATTCCAAGCTATTTAATTTAATTGCACTCAGGCATGGACATGGAAGAAAGTAATGAAAAATTCACGGTTTTATAATACGACACTGGAACACGTTATTTAGCAATTGCAGTTCTAAGTACCGAACGATATGCAAGCAACGTGACTAAATTTAACATTGAAAACGTTATTACGATGCCATTCCACCTATTATTCTTTCTTTGATGCCGTTTCACCTGTTGGTCAATATCCTCTCTCACACATATACAATTTATGCCATAGTCGATTTCCCCATAATTCATAAAACTACTTTATTATAAAGCACTCGTAACACAATATGCTACTATAAGTTTAGCCTTATCTTTGCATCACCATATAACAGTCAAAAAACTTGTCTTGACCTCTTAAGTACTCAAATTCATTCAAACTATTGTTTAATTATTCAAATATACTTCACGTAATATATTTCATGTAAGTTTCTGCATTTAGTTTTTGCAACAATGCTTTAATGGATTCTAATAAAATGTTCGTGAAATTCTAGCGTCTTCCAATGTTTTTCAAGAAATGTTTCTTTGACCCTGCTGCGGTCGCTCAAAATATATCAATAATCCAGTTTGGATTAAGGTTTTATTAACATAAAAAAACATTAGAGCAACTATATTTATGAAATCAAGAAACAATATCAACAACCAATGACGTGAATTATTTAATTCATTATCGACGCTGTTTGAATTGACACTAATTCATTATCGACACAGATCGACACTGTTTGAATTCACTTCGTCTTGTTATTATATCAAAAATCTCAAATCAGATAAAAAGCAAAAATTGTTGAAAGTATCTTTGAAATATTTTCCTCCCTCATGATATAATAATCGTATGCATGTAAATATTGCCTGCATAAAGCTCATCTTCAAATCCGGCAGCTCCGATTGAAGCTTATTTGAATGTAAAATCAAAAAATGGACCAATGAAAGCTTTTAAGCTGAACTTAAGCCCGATGTTACGAAAAGCGTTTGCCTTTACAAGACACAGCCCTCATTTAAAGCTCGGCGCAATAGACCTTCCTTTATCCTGAACATGCTAAATTTCCATTTCTTCGAGCCATGAAGAGATTTATTCTTTCTCTTTTACAAAGCCTTCTGTTTTAAAACGGTGGTTTCACCCTTCCCAATAACAATGCTTACGCTCGAGATCAAACAGGCCATTAGGCAGGGTATCAATGAAGATAGATGGATAGAATAGTGAATGTTAACTATATAAATTGTTAAGATATGTATTGGAATGCGCACTAGCAAAACATACATTAGCCTAACATACTTTACGAAAACGTAAAGTCTGTTAGGCTAATGTATGTTTATTTATATTTTTCTTTCATTTCACACAAAATATATCAAAACTTACTCAAATAGATACACAAACTGAATCATTTTATCACACGGGTAACAAAAGTATGTCAAAATATAATATTACTAAAGCATACACGTGTTTCCAAGAAGGTATAACATGGTGGTTTAAGTTCATTTATTTAGAATTTACCGTAAAGTATGTGCACCGGTGCGGTAAACAATATCGATTTTTCCTTAACTCGAGGGCTTGAAGACTGTTAGAGATGCGAAGATGAAAGAAACTGTAACTAATGTGAAAGAGTAAACTATAAAGGAGCACATCGCCCAATTAAGTTGAAGAATATACATCGCAATTTCACCTGACCTCATCGCGGTTATTCTCATATTAAAACGATGATAAATTTTTTCCAGCTTTTAAACTGTGACTCAGTTTAAAGCTGGAAAAATTTTAAAAAATTTCAAGTAATATAGTAAAAATATTTAAAAAATATGAATTTTCTTATCTATGTCTTTAATTTCAGTAATTATAGATCGAGTATGACTGAAAAACTTCATTCGCATTTTATTTTAGTCGTAACTAAACAATAAATTTTATTCATATAATTTCAGTAGTTTTCATGTGAAAACGAACATAAATGCTAATAAATCATTGTTTAAATAATAGAATATGCTCAGGTAACCCGAAGTAAAGTTTATGAAATAAATTGCTGAAATCGAGAAAAATGGCTAAAATATTGTTTTCTAATTTCAGCCTAAAATTGATGAGAGTAAGTAAAAATAATGTTTATTTCTAATTTGAATTTGAGATACTACGGGTATCTTGAATTTGAGATACTATCGGTAATTTTATTTTTATTATCTTTCTAGCCAAATAGCTATGTGAGAATAATGCGAAATAATAATATAAATGCAAGAAAACAGAACTAAAAAAGACATTTCAAAAATAAGTACATTGCTACTTTCGAGCGACAATTTTTTAAAAACTAAGTGATCTAGGATCATGTGTTCCTATATTCTTAAGAACGTATCGCGGGATCCGGGTTCGATTCCCGGCTGCTCGTTTTTTTCTTATTTACAATTTTTCATATGTAACTTATAATTCGCTATTTTACACTTAATTATTTTTAAATTTATAATTCTTACTTTATATGTTTGCTTTAAAAAAATGAAAAAAATAACATAAAATATACAAATTAGAGAGAGAATTGAATAAAAGAGGGCTTCGCTTTTTGATGTGACAAAAATACGCTAATATAATCAATAGAAATCTATATATTAAATCACGTTTATAATTGAAAAAATAACGTAAGGAACTTCGTTCCTGACGGGGAGCCCCGACCGCACAGTTTTTTTTTTAATGAATGATAACGAGAATATTTTTTATATTTAAACATACTTATTACATATAAATATATATATATATATATATATATATATATATATATATATATATATATATATATATATATATATATATATATACATATATATATATATATATATATATATATATATATATATATATAAATATATATGTATATATATATATGTGTGTGTGTACAATCACAGTATATGAAAAGGCATACGATTAGTGAGTATTGATATTAGGAAAATCTGATGGTCCAAAGTATTTAATTTATCATGTCTATAGCTTTTAATAATAGTGGATAATTATAATTGTAGATAAATCATTAAATGTCTCCTAGCAAGTAGAAAAGAAGGATGGTTTATCCTATAGTAATAAGAAGTATATATTTCACTGATCTGAGGCGAAGAACCAAAAGAAGAGGGACACGGCTAAGAAGAAAAAAAAAACAAGGAGTAATTTCGAAGACTACGGAAGAATTAATTTTACAGAAGTATAAAAAGAATGTATCTTTTGATGTCTTAATTTCTTCGATTTACTGGAACATATATTCAAATATAAAATAAAATTCAATGAAAGTACCAAAAAATAGCTGTTTTTTATTTAGATCCAAAGCAGAATCTGAACAAGATCGCTCCTCTCTAGTAAGCATAAATCGAATATGTATGGAGGAAATTTTACTTCGAGCTGTGCGAGACTTTTTTGACTCCGGTTATTCTGCAAATTATAAATTCATATTATTTATACGAATACTTCTGTTTTGCTAGGAAATAACTAAACATTATAAACATTTATAAATTTCAAGAACAATTCTCAAAATTCTAGAAAGATCCAATACAAATGGAATGAAAACGATAATATCTTTTTAAATCTAAACTTTCAGAGTTTCTCTCCTAATCTCTCTCGCTTAATCTTTACAATATCAATTGCTCAATATTTGTTCGTATTATTAATGTAATATTACCATCTATTTCCTATTCTCAATTCAATAAACTCAAATTTATTTAAGCCTACATAACTGGCACAGTTATATACAATGGTGAGTTTGAATTTCAGTGGTTGGGTTTCAGTTCAACTGAGAAGTGGAAACAATGAGGTTCAAACACTTCAATAAACAATAATTGGTCTATCTTCAATAGTTGTCGGTCGAAAGGAATATATAATTGAAGAGGGACTCGTTCAGTAGCGCTTTAGTTAACATTGATAATAATTTATTAAAGATACTGTTTGACGATCATTGAAATCGTTCAGTGGAAAAACATAGAAATAAGACGGAGTGAAATCAGAGGGAGCAAACAGGTGAGGGTCGGAAATACATATACACGTCATTTTTAACTATTTTCAGCTATTGTTAGAATTTTATTTTCTTATTTTTCCTTTCAATTTTTATTTAAGTTTCATCTCTAAACTTTTCTCATTAAATGGATGATTCGATTATTTTTTTTAAATTATGAAGTAAAATCTATCGTGATGATTGAACAAAAATTAAAATTGCGTTATGTGGTTCTATTAAATTTTAAATTTTAAATTATTTTTTGTTATTAATTGTTATTAATATTATTATAATGGTGACGTCACGTCCAGGATATTTAATGGTCTTACGTAGGACATTTAAACACCGATTACTTAATATGAATTATAATAACCTACTAAAATTTCATTATATTCAACTTCTTAGTTTTGAAGAATACTAACAAAACAGTTAGGCATTGAAATAAATAGATTCTTTCCATTATTGCCTTATATTGGTTCAGACCTCTAATCTTTGGCAGCCAGTAATTAGCAGAAAAGGATTAGTACGTTAAAACTCGAATAAATCGCTAAATTATAAAAAAAATAAACAAATTACAGTACATGAAACTTTTAAGCTAAAGAGGCAAAAACCATCGAAGGTATAAACGACTTTCCTTCTAACCAAACGTTTATACTTGTTTAATTTTAAATATAATTTTACCAACATTTTAAAAATAAAAAACTGTATGTATGTATATATGTATGTATATATATATATATATATATATATATATATATATATATATATATATATATATATATATATATGGACTATATCCTTATTATCTTCTGAGTAGAGAGCGTAAATATTTAAAAAATCTGATATTCATGCAAATTTATGATAACCTATGTCATAAAGTGTGAATGGTAAACATTACATAATCCTAAAAATTCAAATACCGAAAGTACCGATCTTTTTCAAGATCCTAGCTCTTCTGGAAGTGACCTATAAATTTTGATAATCTCTCAGGAGTGAGTGAATAAGCTAAGAAATTTACGATTCTTGACGTTAATAGATACAAACGTGAGATTATATTTCCGATATATTAAAATCAGATATTCATCCCCCCCTTGCCAAAAGTGAAACTGCGAACATTCCTTAGAGGGGAGCTATGGAGGTGTCAAAATAGTTGCACAGCACTTCAAGTAAAGGGTGCACTGTCCCGAAGTACAGGTGAACTCAGATTTTAAAGGCGAGATGTTCACATTTTATAAATTACTTAAAACGGTATATTATACATGTATCGTTATTATTTATTAAAAAAAAATAAATTATATTGTATACAAGTAATTATATTTTTTATAATTTCAGTATGAAACACATCTTAACCTAAGTAGTAAATATTTTATTTAATGGATAAATGTTTCTATTAAATAAAACATTTACTGAAAAAACTTCATAGTGCAGGTCCTACAGTGCGTCAAATTCAAGCAGTTCATCTATTAATTCTTACTAAAATGCAAAAAGTTCAAAAATATATAACTACCTAAAATGGATTTCAAACATGGAGTTATGACCGTCTCGCCAGTGCACGGCGAGCTTACTGGGACGCCATTGGTAATAAGTTATATGAGAATATCTCAGAGGGGAGGTGAAATTAGCGGAGCGCGGAAAAAATAATCATTTATTACACTCTTAATCACTATATTTGTATAACCGTGAATACGAGAAAAAAGGACACAAAAATTATTTGAATTTCGAATTATATGCATTTCGAATAGAGAAGTCACTAGAAGTGTCACTTTCCCTGCCCGCTGTGAAATTTACTTTGGCTTTACCATTAGTGGCTCCATGGTTTCAAAATGTTTACTATTAGAATGTTAATAAAGAAGATAGAAGTATGTACAACATATATACAATTTTAGATAATTTAATTTTGCTCAAAATCATATAAAATAAATATACATTAATTTTGGGCTAGGTATTTTATATATACTCGTATAAAATGAGGTACCTACCCAAAATAGGGTTACCACGCACTCACGGACTGACTGACGTTACTCGAAATCTCCGTAATGTAAAACCTACAAACATGGCTCGTGTGCTTATCTTGTCTTCTAAGTGCTCAGTAAGAAACAGTTTTTTTTAATTCAGCCTCCAAAAATAGAAATGAGGATGGAAAATTGTATGGGAATTTCGGAGAGACATGAAAAATCATATTTTGATTCCCAAATAGGAAAAGAAAAGAATCAAACAAAAGGCAGTAACGGTTCCTTTTTGCCTGTAGTACCTAAGTACGTACTAAGGGCAAGGGTAGCACGGTTTGTTTCATACAGTTTTAGAAGGGCTTATTTTTGTACATACATGATATATTTCCACGAATATTCACATAAAATTCAGAAAAAAATATTTATGGAATATTCACAGATTGCTTTTCCACTTAATATTTAATTCACTAAGATTTTCATTTCATATTTTTAACATTTACATACAAATACGACTATCATTAAATGATAACTGTTGAAATATATGGAATTTAATATTATTTATTATTATGCAAAATTAAAATATTCTACGTCAAATTGTTTCTTTCAAAAAAAAACACGTGAACCTTTTTAATATCTCTAAACCTATCAGATAGTTATACTTATAATTCTGAAAAAATAATTTTGATATCCTTATATTATTGCAAATTATATTATTGGAAATCCTTGTATGGTTATTTTTCGACAGACACCAAACGATATATCAAATTAAATAAAAATTAGGAGTACATCACTTCGTTTAACAATTAAGTATAGCCTTTAACATTAACACCACTTAAGACATAAACACTGCGTTAATATGATCAATGTTGTCTAACGTTTTTATCTACTGAACACACCCATAAATATATCACCAACACAAAAGTAAAGTTTAACGTTGGTAATATACAACAATATATAATTCAACTCTGTACTTTTATTTTCAATAAACCGAAATCAAAATTTCAGACAAATTGTGTTAATAAGAAATTAAACATTGGGCGGCACACGGTTGGTTTAGTTCCAGATTGACACCCATCTTCCCTAAACAAGTTACACTTAAAAAAATCAAATGTCTATCTTTAAAAGACTTAATCTTTTTGTTTATCGATATGCAAGAAATAATACTAACATAATTTTATTCATACCACTAAAATCCTTTCTGAAATAGTATATACTAATAAACAAATGATAATTGAATGTGTGCCTTTAATTATATTCGTATACGTTTAATTCATTTTGACTGTGAAAACTTGTCAAATAAAAGTGAAAGTATTAGAAGAAATCCAATAATAGCATAAAGATCCACGCCCAATCGCCGCATGTGATAGTCGCAATTTATTAAATTAGTAAGATTGTCGCAGGTTATTAAAAAGTTATTAAATATTGAATATATTTGACGTTAATTTTATAGAAATTAATTATTCACAATTAAATGAAACTACGTGATGTAGTATTATTTCTACTTTCTTTAAGTTCTTTACCACGACTTAGGTTTCGTTGTATTACACATCTTCAGGTGGCCTATTAGCAAAGATCTTTCAAAGATGAATCTTTGCTTGCACGTAGTTTCATTTAATTGGGAAAAGTTATTAAATTTCAAAAAAATCACAAAACACTACACAACATTTGAAGAGGTTCGTGAATTTTTTTTTTATTTTTCCGTTTAGTTTTATTTCTGGAAAAAACATAACATAGCATGATCGTCATTACCATTTTTTACAACCAAATGATTATTATTAAAAAAAACTCAAAAACTGCTACATTAGTCACTAATATTACACGTGTTAATAGTTAATACATACAATCAATATGGAAATCTAGAATGCATATGGAAATATAATACAAGTTGATGATATCAACAATAGAACAAAAAAGACAAAGCATAAAGGTTTGGAGAATATTCTAGAATGCCAAGAGCAAATATAAATCTAGAATGCCAAAAGCAAATGTAAATCTAATACGAATATCACAATAATTTGGATATAATAAAATGATAGTGAAAAAACAAATAAACATTATAAAGTTCAAATGTTAGCTACTAAAGTTGCCAAGGTTGCCAGCGGAAACCAATTGCTCTTATAATTGATTTTTTTATAAATTGACACATTTTAATATTGAGTACATTACTTAAAATAAAACTTTCTGCATCGTCTAAGTGGCATTTGTGCTACGGCCATTATATTTGCATAGCGTCACTATGGAATTACTATCGACGATTACCAATCGTTTTCTATGTAAGTCACGTTTTAATTATTCCTAAAAAAACATCTATTCACACAAATCTTCATTTATTATGAATTGCAATATTTTCCATTAGTTTTGTCAATTGTCAATTAGGATTAAAATTTATAAATGTTTCATGTTACCTGAATTCTGCAGCAATTTGCCAGTTAGCTCCGAGTCGCTCCCAACATCGGCCGATGTAGCGCCGTAGTTTTTGTACGGTCCTTTTCCGGTTCCGTCCTCCGACTTGGTTACTTTAAACCGTTCCGGCATCTTGGAACGGTATCAGGATAACTATCACTTAAAACGAATAGCACTTAAATGTTTAAAAATCGATTTTAACTTAAATAACTACCGACGAGTTTAGTGAGTTACCTCTCAGACACACACTTTAAATAACACTAATTACGAAGTAGTACACGCACACTTTGACTGGCTCACTATTACGCAGAGTATTGTTTGCGTTTTTAATTCACCACGTTCAAACTTTAGAACGAGTTTTTTGTTTACATTCAACACTTATGGAACGCGGACCAATACTGATTGTCTGTTTCTCAGAACGCTATGCCAGTGTGTTTTTTAGAATTTTATAAATTCACTTAAGCAGCTACCAGTGACCTATGAACAAAAAATATATTCATAATACTATTTTGAGAGCATTATGTTATTATCAAAAGAACTCTAAAAGCATTAAGCACTTAAAGTTACTTACAATATATGAGCGCTTTTCGAAATATTTTAGGTGCTTCAGTCTTGTAGGCTATTATATAATGTCGAAAAGAAAGACAACTGTCTTTATTGTCTCCCCCTTTATACCTTTGGCTAAGAAAGGTATATATGAGACATATATACCTTCCTAAACCGATAGTTCCCTTTATTAAATGCTTAAATTAAATTCCACTTCTTGTCTACCAATCTTAAATTGTTCAATTATTTTCTTTCCTTCTTACCATTCACTCGCACTCTTTCAGTAACTATCCACTTTTATTTATTCTTTATTTAATTAATCTCTACTACAGATTTGTTTTTTCCACTTCTTTCTTTCTTCTCTTACTTTGCGTACCTATGTAGTTTTTCCTCAAATATAATTTCTCCTTTTATTCAGCCTACTTTAAAATAAAATGCTCATTTACTACAATAATACTTATATGCATTCCATATTCACTTCTTCAATTAAATCCTAGTTTCTTAATTCAAAATAATTAACAAATTTAATTCAAAGACCTGTAATTTTTCATATTTAAATTCATTAAAAACAAATATGTCAAAATAAATTATACATGTAAACTACAAAATAAAAAGAATATTTCATCATATGAATATTACATCAAATTTCTTAATCCTAACTATTATTATAAATACGAGAGTGGGTTTGTTTGTTACGTAATAACTCTGCAACCATCTAACGAATCGAGCCTAACATGTAACATATTACCACGATTAGTGTAACTTTGTACTTTAAAAACGAAATTGTTTAAAAGGTTAATTATATCAACTCAGCATTATGTTAAAATATAGAAATCGTTACAGATTTTTTAGACCGATGAAAATAACAAAAAAATTACAAAATAAAAAAAATATTTCTTAGTCCCTACTTTTTCAGTTCTTAGTGAATATTATATTTTTCATTTAATTTTTTTCATCTAATAGTTTTTCTACGGGATTGTGTTCATTTGCCAACGGTTACTTTTTCAATTTTTCCTTTTTTGATTTAAAATAAAACTTGCAAGCAACGTTTTCAATATTTTTAAAGATTTGCACATGATTGAAATTACAGAAAACTATTATAGATTTAAAAATAGTTTCATTATCGACAAATGTCTTTAACCGGTTTCAAACTTTAAATTTCAACGCGGCCTTGCACACCTATTTCCAATTATTTTACTTGTATTTATGTTTTCTAAATTTTTTGTTGAATCTATAAAAATTTTATTCAATTAATTTTTTACATTCAATTTCTATCAGCTCTCAATAACTTAAATTATATCTATTATCTAAAAAATAAACCAAAAATAAATAAATTACTGTTTAAGATGGCCCATTTATATTCCACGCTGTGATTCAGAGTATTGTACATATTGTTGAATATCATGCCTTTAAAAATGACAAATTTATCTGATCAAGCGTTCAAAAAAAAAAAAAAAAGAATTTATATATATATATATATATATATATATATATATATATATATATATATATATATATATATATATTTATATATATATTCCTCTTTTGTAAAAGCGTCGATTGCAAAAAGTATACTTTATACGATCTTAATACTCTGAGCCTGATCTCTTAATAATTCGACTACTTGTCAATAATTCTAAGAGACATATATTCAAATTCATCACGTAAAATATCTACATGCACACAAACGTTAATTGCTTCATCCATAATACTTCCTTTATGATAAGCATGATTACAAGGTTATCACCTCGAACCTCATCGCGTTTCACACGTCGAACTAATAGTATACGGTAGCTGAGCGGGTAATTAAACTGCAGAATCGTATCAATCAAAAATAAGCCGCTAGCAACTAAAAATAAACACCAATTCAAATATATTTATTTACGTCAACGGGTCACTACTCAATTTATACGTATGTACTATTTATAGTACCGAATATTATTTATATGTGTTTACGAACTCTCACCAATTTCTTTTGTCAGCATCGACTCTTCAACTTCTTCTATGGTCTATAAATGAGTCATTTTCCTGTTATAATTGATTAATTTCTATAATCGCAGAGAGTTGTTGAAACTGATAGGGAAAAATTGTTTTAATGACATCAAATAGTGTTATATAAGTTTCGGGAGAAAATAAATAAGCTCCATTACTTATAGTTAGTATATTTTCATTACTTATAGTTAGTCCATTAGTATATTTTTTTCTTATAAAAATGCAAAATTGTCACGAAGTATTTTATCATAACTCAATTTATTTATTAATGTAAAACGTGGACTATATCAATTAAAAATAAATACACCTATAATTGTCCAAAAGAAAAAAATACATAAATTCATAATTATTTAAAAACGATTTATGGAAAATACGGATTATTAAAAAAGATATGAATTGAAATATATTTATGATTAAAATAGAAAATATAATTAAATTTATCAAGAAACAGCATTTATCGTTGTTCGGACGTATAGGGAGAATGAACAATGGTGGATGAATTTAAAAGTATTTAACAGAAAATCAATGGATTATCTAATTATTATGGAAAATTATTATGGAAAATCAATGGCCTATACATGCTATATAATTATGAAGCAAAAAATATAACTATTTGGACAGATATGGTGAAGCAAGGCAACCCCCATAAAGCACGGTGCAGCCGGGAAAAGTAAACGTAGAATATTATCATAAAAATAATATATTCTGTAAAATAATGATAATACTAAATGTCGATATTTCGATGAGCTAAAAATTGTTTACTTGCCAAAATTATATTTAAAAAAATATTTTTAAAAATATATTCTGTTATTATTACTTTTTAAAAACAAGTATAGCTTCTTAATTCCTCATAGCTGCGTTCTTTATGGCACATGATCACAATTGAAATTTTATCGAGATAGAATATGGTTAATAGTTTTTTTCATCCTATTATCTTCCTTTTTTTTCTAAATGTTGTACTCTTCGTACAATAAATATGTTAAGAATAACTAAACAAAATACTTTGCAGATTTTAACGTTCACTAAACTGTACGTACGAAGGTGAGCATGTTCGTAATCGAATATCAGCATGAGTTACCTCGTGATCATAGAGATTATATCGCGTACAGCCAAGATGCAACAGACCTCATGTTTACTCTATTACAGCATCCCACGGCGCGTGACATAAACAATTATTCTGAGAAGACTGTATATTCCATCTTAAAGAACGTTACGTACTCGTTTCACTAGAGTGTTACTGGTTCAAAGGTATCGGTTAATTGCAAGAATTTTTTCCGATTCCCCCCAAAAATATAATACTTTTTATTTTGGGCCTTTATTACGGATAAATAATTTATATTTCAATAACTTTTTTTCCTTTTCAACATTCCCTCAAACACACTGAATTATCAGAATAATCGATTTTTCTTTCCGCGAAATAGTACTCGTATCGCTCAATATTGAAGGCCGAATAAACGTTTATATCTTATCGCTTTGATGATGCCGCGAGGCGCTCTATATGCGTTTACTGCAGGACCCTCAACCCTTTCAGTAACCTTAAAATAGTTTATATCGAAAATGGAATAAGATATGGAAATAATTCATCGACAATAATCGTCTCATTTTATAATAGGGAATCCACAAAAAACCTGTTTGCTGTAATAACTTTTATACACGTCCATTATTATAAAATAGACTTCAAATATCTTTGTTATATGTTTTCATACGACAGGTGTATACTATTCCTTTTCATTTCTAAATGAAGTAACTGGAAAATTAGTTTTTTACTAATTATTTATAGACTCAAAGATTACATCCCTTTGAGTCAATTGACATATAGACCACATAGAGGTTGAAGAGAAAAAGTGTTAACGAGATCGTGTGACAGAATAGTAATGCTGATTATTATCATTCCATTGGTTAATAAATTCTGTAAACATTGGGCAAATTGTTGGATAACTTATTAAGCTAAATTAGTAATATTTTAAGAGAATATTATTCCGTAAAATTATTATAAATTGTTTATTTTAAACCGATATTCGCGTAAGTGTTGTTTAAATAAGAATATAAGCAAAAATAAACTTGTTTAGATTCAAACTATAATTGGCTTAGTAAGATTGAGATCTATTTTATTATTAAACCAGTATTGTTAATATTTTTATTTATTTGTTAATATGATTGTCACTTATATTTATTCTAAATTCGAACCGACAATAAGTCCATATTTTCTTTCGTTATTTAATTGAGACCATAATAATCCACCTAATCCATTAATATATAAGGCATTTTTATCTTTACAACCTCTACCTGGAATGAAGTCCTCTCGCTTAACCGTCAACTCATTGACTGATGAACAAATAACGCATTCCGTTCACTGTAACTCGACCCAGGAACGAGTCGGAATGCCTCGTCAAGCAAACAAAGTACCCATATAAAACAAGTGATCTGCACAGAGCAATGCACAATACTGCAGCAATATCGTTTGATATATGAACGGGAAACGCAATTCATTACCTTTTTGTTGAAGATCCTAGAACGTTGACTGATTACGTAATTATATAAATTATTGAAGTGAAATTTAGGACATTATACATGAAAAAGTATTAAATGGATTTTATAAATTACCTAAATTATTACTGTGACTATATATTATAATTCAATGAACTTTTATAGATGAAAAATGGAAAAAGGGGGTGATTTTTTAAATAAAAAATTCATGTGATTAGATATCAGAGTATTTGGAAAATATATACATGTGATTGGAAAATTGGATATTAGCACTCGAAATGGATTACGTGAAAATAAAACCATGTGCCCTGCAGTTGGCAAAATTTAGTCTGACATATTGTCATGATGGACTTATTATATACACTTATGCTCTTCTTTTTAACGGGATTATTTTGTTTAATTACCAAAATATTAATTTCATTTTAATATAAATGTGTCCCTATGCCCATTTTCATAGTGCAAGCTATATGTTAGGATAGAATGTAATAATACTTGACTAGTGGTAGCCCAGTGGTCGAAATTGGACCATAATATACATAGCTACTCACTTTGTTGAAAACACTAATAGTAGGCGACAGTAAAACAATTCAGATTGCTGCTACAAAATTTTTCTTTTTCAACAGGTGTACATTAAGCAAGCTAACAGATTGTTCCTTTTTCAACAGGTGTACATTAAGCAAGCTAGCAGATGTTTCCTTTTGCAACAGGTGCATTTTAAGCAAGCTAACAGATTTTTCCTTTTTCAATAGGTGTACATTAAGCAAACTAACAGATTTTTCCTTTTGCAACAGGCGTATATTAAGCAAGCTAACAGATTGTTTTCCTTTTTCAATAGGTTTACATTGAACAAGCTTACAGATGTTTCCTTTTGCAACAGGCTTATATTAAGCAAGCTGTATTATCACGAATATATAACACTGATATCTATTACACAAAACATGAAATAAACCCTTTTTTGCCTTGACATACACTCCACAGACTATTGAAAAAGGAATATTTGAAATCAGATAAAATTAACAGCTCGAAACTCATTCAGTCAATCTGATATTTTGAAATTCTTTGGGGACAATCTATACTCTGTGCGACTGTCTGACCACAGATTATTATGTGTTTGACATTGACAGTATGAACATAAACAATTAATCTTTTACTGTTGAACGTAAATAATGAATCTTTTAATGTATTTGTAATATAAATTTAATGTATTTGTAAAACACACAAACACACACACACACACACAAATATATATATATATATATATATATATATATATATATATATATATATATAAATTTTAGCTTTTTGCACTTTTTCTCCATATAAACTTTAACTATGTCAAATCTTACAATCCTCCCTGCGCGCATTATGCTTAAAAAGTAATACAAATTTTTCTCTTCACATATGAATATTTTGATAAAAAATACAGATACTTTTAGCATTATTGCACGTAGTACGCTCCGCAAAGCGTTAGTATACTATTTATTACACAGCGCGCTGCAGCTGAATTTTCTGCTTATACTCTACAGGGAATACATAAATAATAGATTACAACGAATACTTTTGCCTCGAATACTTTGGGAATTAACATTTTCAAATTAATGGAATTTTAGATTAAGTTTCAGAATCCAACATAATCATCACTCTGAGCCCGTTGGTGCAAATCAACGGTTTATGTACATACGTAATGCTTCCGTGCCGAAATAAAGTACATTGGAACATTCTTCACAATTTCAGTTAATTATAGGATTTCATAGTTAAAATACGAAATCTTATAATTTCGTTACGTTCATGCATCCGTCTGTCTATCGGTTACGGTTCTAGAATACTGCCTACATACTTCTAGATAGAGGGCATAATCATGCCAAAATTAACACAAATTGTATATTTATAATATTTTATATGTATAAGACATATATAGTGAGAGGGAACTATTTGTAGAATAGACCTCGTTAGCAAAATATAAAGTGCCTTGTAACATATATCCTCCTTCACGTCCTGTAAAATTAGAACATATGCAAAAAAACGAGTGTGCTTTAGACCACACGACTGTAATAAAACTTCAATTACACAAAATATGAACTTTAAAATGAATTTACAGTTTTATTCACTTTAAACGTAGAATATTTAATGTATTGCACAAAATAATAATTTATAAAATTGTTCAAGAACGAAATGAAATTACAAAATAATAAAAAATCACCGTTCGCGTAACGCTAGCAAACTCACATATATATATATATATATATATATATATATATATATATATATATATTTCATGCACTGGCTATGAGAGGAAGAGAGAAAGAAAATGTGCGCGCCCACTGCTCCCTCTTGCTCCTACAATGTGATACAAACAATAGGCTTGCACTGTGTCTGAGATATACGAAACATAACTGGCTATGAGAGAAAGAGAGAAAGAAAATGTGTGCTCGCACCTCTCTATCTTGTCCCTACAATAATATATGAAACGTCTCAACCCCTCTCAATACCGTTCGCCTCGCCCGATCACACTTTTCGTAACGCTCTCGTCACGCATTCACCAGCTTACTCCCCAAGTCAAGCGTGCGTAAAGAAGTTTTACTTCAAAAAAATGAAAAGAATATGTGACGTTTCTGTTTACGTTATTAATTTTGTTTTGTTGAATTCTAACTATTATCCTTAAAGTTTAACTGTAGTAAATAAATACATAACTAAAAGAGCGAGAGAGATCTATTTAAATTCAACTGTAACAAGTGTACTATGGAACTTGTTAGTATTGATAAATGGACCCAGTGACTGCAAAATGGGGAGCCACAATAATGTCATCAATGGTAGCTTAAAGTACATATAGGTAATAATTTGGTGACGTAGATTAAAATTCTTACTTCACGATTGTATCATTTAATTTGTAAGAGTTTATTAAAATTATTCTGTCTCAAGAATATCTAAATGTTACCATAATTCTGTAGTATCAAAGTACGATACTTGAAAAAAATTAGAATTAATATCAGAATTAAATTTAAAGTTTAATGTTCAATTTATTCACAATTAAATGAAACTACGTCATGTAGTATTATTTCTACTTTCTTTAATTTCTTTACCACGACCTAGGTTTCGTTGTATTACAACATCTTCAGGTGGGATATTAGCAAAGATTTAATTGTGTATAATGAATTTCTACAAAATTAACGCCAAATATATTCAATGTTCAATTTATTATATAATTTGAACAAAAAAATTCAAATCAAAGAATTGTAAGTATAACCCACGGGGTTATAGGTAATTTTAAACGACAAAGTGTGTCTTGGTTTTGCCGCTTTCATAACATCAGCAATCCTCTCACATGCCCTTACATCTTTTTTTCTTAAATTAACATTATTCACGAAGCCCTTAAAAGTAATAATGCTGTCAATTGCCTATCAGTTACATTCTTCCTATATTTTATTCACCAAATGCTCATTGTCGGAAAAAAGTATTTCGTTTTATCTATGGAAATATCTTTAACTATATTTTTTGTTCTTAGTCATATTTTATATTAGTACATTGTTTTCTAAAACTTAAACGAATCTCTAATCTTTCTTAGATGCTATGATACTAATACGGATTCACCAATAGTTGATATAATTTTATACTTGTTATTGGAATAACAAATATTGGATGTTTTTAGAGGTATAGAACTTTTTGAACAAAAAACAAAGAAAAACTACGATAATAGCTGTGGTTTATGGAAAAGATAATTATATTCCTTGTGTATTTAAATACGACGTCAGGCATATGGACCGTTGATTGTTCAGCGATCAGGCTCATTTTTGGTTGAATGGTTTCGTCAATAAACAAAATTTGGAGTAAAAATAATCCATGTACTATTATTGAGTCGTTGTTACATCCACAAAAAGTCAGTTTGGTGTACTTTATGAACTAGTGGAATCATTGACCCGTATTTCTTCTAAGATGATGCTGGCGGAAACGTTACAGTCATGAAGAGCGTCTTAGATCCATCATTGCTAACTTTTTCGTTCCCCAGTTAAATGGCATTAATGTTGAAGAGCTTTTGTTCCAACAAAAATGTGCAACATACCATACAGCACGAGACACAATCAATTTATTGCAGGAAACATTCCATGAGCGCGTAATTTCGCGTAATGGCTTTGCGAATTGCCCTCCACGATCGTGTGATATCACACCTATGGATTATTTTCTGTGGGTTTATGTGAAGTTGCTAGTCTATACCGATAAACCGCGGACGTTGGACCACTTGGAAGACAAGATTCGTTACGCTATTGCCAATTTACGACCCCAACTGCTCGAAAAGTTCATTCGAGCCAGCCTCGGCGCCCATATTCTTGAAATCGTATTTAAACACTAATGGCATAAAATTACCTTTTCAAAAATTACAACAATACGTGATTTTATGGCCGTTATCATGATTTTTATTTTTTACTTTGAAATTGCATGCTTCTAAAAACATCCTAATTAGAAAATGAATAAGCCCAAAAGTGTTGACAAAATTGTTTTTAAATATTACCAGGACATAAGTCGATGTCCGTAAAACTTGTTGAAACGATGGGGTATAGCAAAATTTATCCTGGATATTTATCAGAAAGGAGGATATTTATTAATACCAACATGACAATATCTACTAATACATCAGTAATTAATTTAAAAAATAAAACAATTTACGAAGTAAAAATGCAATTTATGCCAAAATGAATATTAGGAAATCTACATGAACGTTTTATTGATAAATGTAACACATCCATCTCTACGTTGCAGCTTATTAACAATTTTCACAACCTTTGATATTTTAAGAGTAACCAATCATAGTATAAAAAAATGCTTCCACTTTTGATTACAAAAAAAAAGAATTGAATAAAAAAATATATTGTAGGGGATATGAAAAAATTAATGAAAAAATAAGCTTATTAACTATGAGTAGTATTCGCACTAAAAAATTCCTTACATACATAGACACATATAAATATTTAAGATTCTACACCGTATCTGTTATAACATTTTAAAATATTAATATTATCTTTCACCTTCTAAATATATTGCCTGGTATATTTTTACAGGGGTAAAAATAAAATTATTTTCTCAAAACTTATGAAATTTACAATTTAAACTTACATTTTAAGTAAACTTTTAGTAACGCTATTTTTTCATAATTGTCACTAAGCTTTTTCGGAGATAGAGGTGAGCGAGAGGAAACGTATTTTCTGTAGAATTTCCAATATCTCTGGAAATATCTCCCATAAACAATTTTGAAATTCTTTTAACTTATTCTTTCAAATAATATCTCACACTATACATGAAATTAAAAAATAAACTTCAGGTATTTTATTTCCCCACTCTAAAATGCCATATGAATCTTTAAGCGTTCACTACTAAGGTACATTATGTTCACTACTAAGGTATATATACAAATTAATGTGCTTTATTATTATGACAAATTTCAAGTTAATACATCAAACGATTTCTAAGAAAATTCTTCTGAATATCTTTAGTAATATCTATAGATATAAAGAATTTACATATAATTCTAAAATAAATAGTTTTGAAGTCAACATAAATTCCAATATTATTTATTTTACACTTTCAATTTATATCCCAAAGGACAAGATAAATCTAAAAAATCGAGTATTTTATTTCACCTTCTAAAATTACACTAAAACATTCATATTTGAGTATTATTCAAGTACACGTATGTTAGTATGCTTTATCGCTATACCTAATCTTAACTTTCTACGTCAAACGTGATGAACAGACTGTCGGACTTACGCATGTAAGACTTCTTTTAAAGACAGAAAATAAATAAAAACAAGAAAGCGAACTTATATTGCAGTGTCATCCAGTTCTAAGCTATGTTTAAAGTTTCAAGTCTCTAACTCGATGGAAATGTTAGTTAAAACCCGATTGTAAAATTTGTATCGAAAGCAAACAGTCAAGAAAGCGGACTAATAAAAACATGGTAAAAACAATTAAAACAAATACAATGATTAATGGACATAATTTCATTACGAATTTTGTATGGATCACAAATAACCCACATGTAAACGTTCGTAACTCTAAGCAGCAAGGCCGCGATTGTACTAGCAATACAAGTAAACGTATATCAGTGGCGAGTTAATAACATATCGAGACGCAACATATCGAGAATTCCAAGCGAACATGCCTTTTTAAAACAACAGATTTCCTATAATAACAAAAGCACAAATATATGTCATCGCTGTCAATATTTATTGCTCTATAAAAGCCAAACATCACGAATCGTTTGAAGTCACTCGATAAGATTTAAAATATAAATATTACTTTTTCGATCTACTTTGCTCAATATTAAAGAACTATAAACTAATAGACTTAAAGAGCAAACTTAAAGAACTTTAAAAAAACGTGCTATAAAGATGATTTTTTCGTTTTTAAAATTGATTAAAGATAAATAGTAAGAAATAAATGATAGTCATTAGAATTGCCGTTCGCAGCAAAATATTACTAAAAAAATTACTACTAAAACCCTTGATAGACCGAGGTAAAATTTAAAAAAAAATGTGAAAGGATCAAAATTGAAAAAAAAACTTTTAATAGTATAATTTAAAAAAAATCTGTCGCCACTTTCACAGATGTTTTATTAAAATCCACTTAACAACTTCCGATATCAAAAGTGTCATTTATTTCTTAGGCTGAAAGAGACGGAAAGAAAGGCGAAGAAATTGCGTTAACGTAATTAAAATTAAGGCAACGTACTACGGTAAGTTAATTAAAAAGATATGTTACTTAATAGCAAAGTTTATACCCATCATAAAACTTTTTACCGATTGTTAAATAAAGAATTAAATATGTTTTATATTTCCATTAGCATTTCCCGTGACTATTGGCGATGAATTCCTTATATGATCAAAGATAGGATTTAGCCCCTACAATGCTTATAATACGTTTATTGCATCTCAAATTATGTTTTTGAAACAAATATGTATTTTATCATTATCAACCCTTTTGAATAACATTCTTAATAATTACCTATGTTATTAAAAGGCAAAGTCTTCCAAAATACATGTTTCTCAGATATTAGGGTGGATGGATTTATTTAAACATCGAAAACTTTATAATGTGCTTTTAGTCGTTTTCAAAATTTAATTTAAAAAACTAGGTTAGGAATTAGACATTCGATAAAGATCCTAGATACAGTTTATTACATATGTAAAATATGTAAAACATTTCCCTTTCAAAAATGTGACACATTAAAAACGTTTTATTAAATGTTTTATAAAAATGCGTTGATAAAAACCTAAATAAATTCATATTGCGACAAGAACAGCACAAATATATGTCATCGCTGTCAATATTTATTGCTCTATAAAAGCCAAACATCACGAATCGTTTGAAGTCACTCGATAAGATTATTTTTTACATGGCCAGACATAAACAACAACAGGCACTTTTATGCCATAAACATTAAAAGTTGTCTATTTTTGAATTTAAATTTGTAGGGGACACCATTGACGGGAGATAACGTTTTTATCTTTAACCTCTGAACCGTCAAAAATAACGAATGTTACTCACGCTATGAAAATCGGCATCATTATACATATTTGTGTGTGTGCATATATATATATATATATATATATATATATATATATATATATATATATATATATGTGTGTGTGTGTGTGTGTGTGTGTGTGCGTGTGTGTATATGTATACCCATACATATGTAAATGATAAATTATCCGCGAAAAATAAATTAAAAGTAACCTGTTTTATTCAATTAGATATATTAATAGGATAATATATGCCCTAAAATTCTATAAATAAATATTGCTAAACCAGTTTTTAATATTATTTTCTAAATTTGTTTTTAAATTTAACCAATTAAAATTTATTCAAACAACAATTCGGAAGACTCTGTCTATTGTGAGATAATGTTTATTAGAACGTATTGCGTTTTTAAAATTTCAGTTCTTGGAAAATAGTTTTTCAAACTAACATATCACCACTTACAATAAGGCAAATTATAAATAAAATTAATAAGTAATAAAAATATCCAATATATCCAATGTCGTTTATATCCAATATCCTAATATCCAAATATATCCAATATCCTATATATCCAATGTCGTTTTTCAAGTAAATTATCAAGATAATCAATGACTAATTTTGTTTCCAATTCCTCAATATAAATACTTTAATATAAATATGGAAGACAGGCATTTTTTATATTCGTGATTTATTTATAACAAGAGACATGCTAGTTAAAACTGTTTTAAAATTACTATTACTAAACTAGTAAAACGAAGTTCAATTAAATTAAATGATTATGCGACAATTAATTAGCACTCAAATGTTTATTAAATATCCACCTCTTTTCAATATTTGCTATTATTACATGGACTTGAAAATTAGAAAATTCGTAACCTAATCACTATGAAATTAAAATATTTGCATACAGAATTGTTAAAAAAACATAGATAACGGAAATTTATAGAAATGTACTGTTAATAATATAATTTACATATTGTAGATTACGCAGCATTAAAACTCTCCATTGTTTACAGAGTTTAAACACTATCATTATTTATTCCGTGAAAATCGTTCTTGAACGAATTCAAATGTTATAATACATTTAAACCTAGCACTATTTTCGAGGCACATAATAATATTAATTTACCCTAATGTAAAAAACACAATTTAATTTGATTAGAAATAAAGTTTGACATCATTAGCTCTTCAAATATCTAAAACGCCAAAACTTACCAAAATAGATGCCAAATTTCCAAAAATAACCGTAAACAAATGCACTGTCGATTTTTCACCTAGATTTTATGTTATTATACTGTCATATTTCTATACAATGTACAAAGTGAAATTAAAATATTAACAATACTTATTATAGTAACACAATAATAACAAAACTTTTAGCCGGTATGCCGTACAAATCCCGACTGTTTACCATAAACGTATGTCTCGTGGTGGATAAGCGGTCTGTAAACAATATATGTGGTCATAGTAGAAATGAGCCGATAAGACTGCGCGGCGGCGGCACTGTGGCAGCTGTTCGCTCGGTACTAATTCAGTGAAAGAAGTTCAGTGTCGCCGTTTTATGAACCGGCATATGTAATATGCATTCGTATAAAAATGACGCGGTACAGGCGAGTAGAAAGTAACAGTGTTACAGATGACATTATTTTTTTACTATTATTTTGTATCGATTAGCTCATTACATTATTTATAGTAGGTTTTATAGTTGAGTTTTCGTACACACGTACGAAGCAAATCAAAGACATCTATCTATATTTTGGCTAGAATGTAGGGCGGGTATAAGCGTTATTAGGAGTGGGAACTATATACAATATTTAAGGACAAAAGAATTGTTTGAAGTAAAACTTCTTTACGCAGACTTGACTTGGGGAGTAAGCTGGTGAATGCGTGACGAGAGCGTTACGAAAAGTGTGATCGGGCGAGGCGAACGAGAGTTGATAGGGAGATATAAGTTAGTGAAAACAGAAAGAGAGAGAGTTACGTTTCGTATATTAATGTAGGGACAAGAGAGAGAGGTGCGAGCACACATTTTCTTTCTCTCTTCCTCTCATAACCAGTGCATGAAATATAATATATATATATATATATATATATATATATATATATATATATATATATATATATATATATGCGAGTTTGTTAGCGTTACGCAAAAGGTGATTTTTTTATTATTTTGTAATTTTATTTCGTTCTTGAACAATTTTATAAATTATTATTTTGTTCAATACATTAAATATTCTACGTTTAAAGTGAATAAAATTGTAAAATAATTTTAAAGTTCATATTTTGTGAATTTGAAGTTTTACTTCAGTCGTGTGGTCTAAAGCACACTCGTTTTTTTGTTTTAACGTCGACTGATTTATAAATTTCCTACGTCTCGTAGTTTCATTCCGTTTTCATATAACTTTATCAAGGTCAAATAGATGTCATAAACAAGAATTAATATTGCACTTATATACTGATACTGCACAACAAAGGTCATCGCATATCATCTTTCTGCAGTAATATGTGTAGTTTGATTGATGGTAAGCACCGCATATAATTATTGCTAAGTTACATTTTTAAATGAATTATTTTTAACTGTGCATATTAAAATTTATTATAAAAAAAGCGATATGTTTACTTTAGAGTGACGTAAGACAAAAAGAAAGTGTTATATTCGGCCAAAAAATTGAATTTTTCTAATTTCGATTGGAATCTATTCCGGGCCACTAAAAAACTCAAAATTAACAAACAACTATCTAGGACCTAAAATATGGGCCTTGTTTGGAAGAAATTTAAAATTGTACAGTTTTCCGTAAATATCTCAAATGTTTTATTTTTCATTTCCCTTTTCAACCTCAAAATTCAAACTAGCTTACATAGCAATGAAAATTCGAAACATTAATTGCTTCCAAAAACCAGCGTAATGATTTCTTAAAATATTTCAAATAGTAATTATTTATTTTACTAAATATAAGAAATACTTTCTTTTATTATTAAAAAATTAAATAATACGTCCTATATTGTTTTCTCACAGAAAAACTACTACAATTTTAAACAGAAAACCACATCATATTTTCAGGTAAATACAAAATTAGTGTATACTCCGTTTAGAGCAAAGGACAATAAGACATTTATGTAATTACTCCCAGCCTTATCATGTCACAAAAGGCACTATTCTGATTTGTCAACACTTATACTCAAATATTCCGTCAATTAGTTCCCCAGTGTGTGCCTGATTAAAAAAAGAAAAAAAAAAAATTTATATATATATATATACATATATATATATATATATATACATATATATATATATATATATATATATATACATATATATATATATAAATATATATATATATATATATATATATATATATGTAGGACAAAATAAATAGACTTCCATATTTAAATATTAATAAGAACTAGTTGTCGTCCAGTGGTCGAAATTTAACCGTAATGTACTTACTTACTCAATTTGTTGAAAACACTAATGGATAGGCGAGAGTAAGTTAATTCAGATTGCTGCTACCAAATTTTCCTTTTGCACCAAGTACATACAAGCAAACTGATAGATTTTTCCTTTTCCAACAGGGGTTTATTGAGCAAGCTGTATTTCCCTAACATATAAAATACAGATATCTATTACACAAAATATAAAATAAACTCTTTTTCACCTTGAGGTACACTCCACAGACTATTAAAAAAGGAACATTTGAGATCACACAAAATTCATAGTTACAAACTCATTCAGTCACTGACATTTTAAAATTGTTTGGTGACAATCTCTACTCTGTACGACAGTTTGACCACAGACTATTATGTGTTTTATTAGACGTAAACAATGAATCTTTTAATGTATTTATAATACATAATTTAATGTATTTATAACATATATATAAATTTCAGCTTCCTGCTCTCCTCCCCAATATAAACTTTGACTATGCCAAATCACACTCCTCTGTGCGCGCAATATGCTTATCACATATAAATATATAGATGAAATTAACTATTTAATTATTTCTCATTTTACCTACAAAACTCTACACTCATTAGGATTCTCTTACTACGTATAGGTAATTCACGAGCTATATTATACAAAATTATAACACAAAACTTTTCAATCAACCTTTACTGTAGGACTATACCCGCTCTGCATATTCCCGGTAATTCATATATGCTGATAATTCATTATGATGAATAAATCAACTAAAGCAACCGAGAATGTTTGATATTAGCCATACCGCAAAATAATGTTATCTCTGTATATTGCAGATAACAAAACAAAAAACTTTTCACTCAACTATACCCGCTATGTATAATCCAAGTAATTTACATATACTGATAATTCCTTATGATGAACAACTGGATTCAGGCAACCGAGAATCCTCGACACAAATTGTACCGCAAAACAGTGTCACCTTCATTATATGACTTATAAACAATGTTTATTAGTGTAACTGTATCGATATATGAACATATTCATACATACGCAATACGCAATATATATTCACATGTGCGTACATTGATACGATTGGTTACGAGTAAAAAGGTCATATATGTATATTGGGATATTAAAAAACTTACACGGTTTTGTGGGCTCGTGTGAAGAAATAGTTATTTCAGCATATCTTACACTTTTATATACGATAGACGGAGCTAGCGTACAGACCCTTAGTATTTTTATTTAATTTATTATTAATCTGTGTCAGTTATGTTACATTTAAATGATATTTTCAATATATGTTTTAGTTTTGTTATATTATTTAGTTCAATTATTTATTTTCTATTTGGCTCAAAGTCATTGCTTCAAAACTTATATAGACACTATAACAATAATATCTCTGTAATAAATAATACATCTTGATATTAAACTTCTTATTGGGATATATCATATATTATACTTACGCCTTTCTTCACACGAAGCTACAAATATATCTCATACCTTACACATATTTATTTATACACGACTTTGTCTGTATGAATAATTACACGCGCGACTCGCTTACCCAGTGTTATGGAGAAGAAAAATTACAACTCTTAAGGAGACACTTCAAGGCACAAAACAATAGCGCGAAATACAGCATCACTTGACGTTAATCAGCTATGGTAATATTGTACAACGCCGTCTTCCGAGGTGTTCCAAAAATAAGAGATACTTTGAATAAATTGCCAACGTTGTTAAAACTGCAAATAAAATATAGAAAAAAATAATACCAACCAAATACACATAACCCTGTCTATTTTGAGATCGCTTCTTTCAGCATATTGCGCCAACATTAATGGTAAAGGTTAAGGTGTCAAATTCAGTGCAAACATATTATTTCTAGATTTATAATCACTTTTAGCTGTATGTTTACGTCATTACCACAATTTTGTAGTAGAAACCCTCAACCCAAGAATAAAAGACTTCGACTTCTCTAATCATAATATATGTAATTCTCTGTCTGTTTGTTACCTAATTACTTAGAATACTACATTATAGTTCTGATCTGACATTACCAATATTTTTATATCTTAATATATCTTTTTGTCTTCCTGAGCGGTAACCCTGCTAAGAACAGCATATTTATTTGAATGTAACTAACATAGCTTTCATATGAGTATAAAATAACGTAAATTTCTCACAAACTAAAATTCAGAATAAGCGCTACAGTTTTCCAGTAATCTTTGCATAAGCCTCTAGCAACGCTATTTTTTCATAATTTAGACTTTAGGAGATTTGGGCAGGGTGTTTTTATAGATATTTTAGTAATATATATAAAACTATCTTTAATAAAATTCTGAGAAAAATTAGTTTTGCTATCGTTATAACTTATCATTTTAATCGACATTTCACATAAGAGATGAAATGAATTAAAAAATTAAACTTCATTTGACAATTATATTTCCATATAAATATTTTTGAGTGGTAACTATTTAGATATATGTAGTTTAATAAACTTTATAACCACACTAAATTTCAAGTTTTTACCTCAATTTTTTTTGACAAAAACGACTGTGACAGACAGACGGACGGAAGAAGTGATCTTGTAAGTATTCCGTTTTGTATTATTTTGAAGTACGGGATCCTAAAAATTATACTATTAGAAAAGTATCTAATTGCTTAATTTATGTATTATGCTTTTCTTATTCTTAAATAAATAAATAAGTCTGTACATCCGATTGTCATTACTTTTTTCTTCTATAGTAAAAGTAAATGTAAACCGAATTAAATATTCTGACAAAGAGGCACACATAAACTTTGTTATTTTTTTATTTATTCATAATCCCTGAGAAGCAAAGAGGCAGATAGGGTCTAGTAATACCTAACTCCAATATAATTGAAACGAAATAAAAAATTGAAGACGAGTGTTGGTATCTTCGACTGGAATGCTTCATATTGAAAATTATACGTCTGATATTGCCTTAAGTTAAATATTCAAATCCATTCTTTCCAATATGTTAACTATTTTTAACATACTTCAGTGCCAAATGAAGCTCGTTAATTTATGATGGGTAATATTGGGTGTATGATAGATAACTCGTAGATTTATGATGCAAAATTCTAAAACAATCTATTGGCAGCTAAACACGAAATACATTATCTCTTGTATCTAGAGTATACATAGTATCTTATTCTTTGTCCGATGTCTTAACAGAGTTTCAATTTGAGTTGCTGCAATTTCTATATTGTATACGCATTATTCTGTGTATATCGCATATAATCTGCAAATTTCAAGCTTTACAAGGACATCTACCACTATTTAAAATTATTTTCAGATGCCTATTCCACTTTATGTTTTTATCACTTTAAAACCATTTTAAAATTACGAATTGTTATAGCGTTGAAAATATTTGCTTAGTAATTAATAAAGATTCGTCCAGCACCCCTATCTACTCTAACGCTACAATAAAGAACATTTTTCACTTGCTTTAACACACTTCCGCCTTTTAATAAGGCGGCTAATATTGACCTGTTCCAATGACGCTAGACCAATATTTCACTTAGTTTTCTTACACTGTTCTTCCAAATATTTCGCATCTACAGCCATTCGTTATCCACTAATTTGCTCTTATGCAATTTTTAACATTACACCATTTATTATTCTCACAATTCTAATCTCTTTCATATCACGTGACTATTTTCTCTGATAAATCTCCACAGAAATTGGCTAATCATTTACATTCACATTATACAAACTCTAGTTCTTATTATGTAGGGTATGTTCTCAACAACGATGCGTGTAACATCGTTGTTTAGAACATACCATTGATTGACTACATGACTTTACACATATTTTATATAAAATTTATAAAACAATATTTAATTTCAGTTTAATATAATACCTTATCGTAATGGCTCCCTTGTTAATAGAACATTAATTTTTGTTTTATAATTTCAACCTAGACATTCCAATCTCGATGTCGGAATCGGAATTTCATGGTGAACGAGACTGTTATAACAAAGGGGAATATTTGAATAAAATAATATCATTTTTATGAATTTTTTGAACTTAAACAATATCACACTTATTACGTCTCTAATTATTTGGCGGGCAATTGACATACCCTAATGAAAAAAGGATAAAATAAACAAAATGCGTGTGAAGTGCAACCTTTCTACATCCATCTTTAATATTCGAATGTGATGAATCTACATGGATCATTATTTTTTGCTATTATTAATACTTTTACTGTAATTTAAATTTAACTAATTAAATTGTTTATATTAAATAAATGGTAAATTTAGAAGGTCGTCCATATTTTTCCCACAACCCTCACCTCTTATATCCCAAACTAGAAGATCGCTCCGATGTAACGTAATCAGGGAGTACTCGTAATGACCTACCACGCTGAAACATAGATGTTCATCGGAGAATAAAATCTGAAATGAGAATTTGTAAATAGTTTTAAGATACTGGAGTAGGCAATGAGCAGGTCATATTTTCCGTAGAACCGATAACCGATGATATTATGAAGATACAGAAGAGATCTCGAGTGGAAACCTCTTGGAACGCCAAATGTACTGGTAAATTTAAAAAGTGGCCGGGAAGCGGTAGTAGCGAAGGTGGAGTAGGACCTAAGTAGTGGCACCACTTTGGAAAGGTGTACTTTTTTCCAGATTATTCCAATTAGTACTTTAGGAGACGAGGGACGGAAAAAAAATATGTGTATAAGTTTCGTAGCGCGATTATATTTATTTTTACTTCTTTTCATACATAATTCAATCAGCTTTCATTTAACACGTCACATATTAGTAATTTCGTTCTTGATTTTAAATATGTTTAAAACAATGTATTATAACATTTTAATTTCCTCTCTTAAAATGGCTAATTTATCAAAACTCCACAATTTTGCCAAATTTTAAGTTTCTAAGTTACATTTTTTTAATATTAGAAGGCTGTTTAAATGATCGGATGGACAGACGACGAACTGGGATCATAAGCGGTAAGACTGTTTCGATATAGAACATAAATTGACTAAAATTAAATCATGCGAGAAGCATTTCAAACTTCTAAGTTATTGATTATTTTTTATGAAAATACCACTTTCTTAGATATTGAATGCGATAAATTAATTTTTCATTTTAATATTATTATCTAATTTTACTAAGACCGTTGTTATTTCAATAATCTTAATTTATCTACTCTGAATGTAATACCAAAAATTAAATTTAATTAATTGTCTTCCTAACTTTATCCCAAATTGGTTCACGAAACTTATGACATCGTAGCTAAAATCACTTTAGTGCATTTAACGTATAAATTACCAATTATTTTTCATTGCAATAACAACAATGCACATATAAAATATTCGAATACTCAATACCGAATATTTAATACAAAGCGCTCCTTTGTATGATGATCATGATGAAATTTTCTTCTTTGGCATTCAGAAAACGCTTGTTTATACTAAACATAGAGTAATCACGAACACAAGTACGTTTTGGGGTAGATACATTAATCATTTTTAAATTTTTACTTAAATAAGTAAACACCAAATAGAAAATAGATATGAGTCTGAAGAATCTATGTTTTGATCGCATCGAAAAGATCATCCGTTTTTTTTGATAAATTTTAAAATGAAATTACAGAAACAATAATCAACGACAAAATCACATCTTTAAGCATCATCGTCTTTATACTAAAACTTTCTGAACTAAATCTTTAGATAATATAGACCCATGTACATAAACATATAACGAACTAAACACAGTTTACAAAGACAGTTTGGTCGAAAGTATTGTAATGGTTACGAAAAATATTTTTTACTGCCCAGTAATTAATACCATTTGATGAATATACAAATTATAATTATATCATATAATTATAACATTATTCCCATAAATTAATACTCAAATACTTATCTATACATATGTAATATATTTAAACGCCTACTCATAATCCACCCATTATAGACATAGGCCTAATTTCGCATAATCGTAAAACGTCATTAGCGGGTGCTGCCGAAGCTTTCCGTAAATCCGACATATAATCTCCGGTCTAAAAGAAAATATCGATTTTGAAATATTCAATAATTTACTAAATTGTTATTTTACCCCACTGAACTTCACGGGAAACGAACCGACTCGGATTATAGAATTGAAGTTAATTTCTTAACGAATTTAGCAATTTAATATATTTTAAAATTCTTTTTATTAAATTCTTAATTTACTTTCGATATTTTTTACTTTAATTTGCGTCTTTCAGGATCCGGGAATCGGAGCCGTAAAAATATTGAAAAGAAAATATCGCTTTTGAAATATTCAATAATTTACTAAATTGTTATTTTAACCCACTGATCTTCAAATGAAACGAACCAACTCTGATTGTAGAGTTGAAGTTTCTTAACGAATTTAACAATTTAATTAATTTTTAAATTTTTTTATTAAATTCTTAATTTATTTTCGTTTCATTTTAAATCAATACCGCATACGGAATTAAGCATACTCAAAACCTAGCAACTTGTCGCGACCTCGTACGGGTACAATTAAATTATTGGATTAAGCTTTTTTAATACATATTTTTTCTATATGTGGGTTTGTTGTGCTTCAAAACCAAGGGAATCGTTTCCCCGACATCCCCCTTCCCGCCGTTCACCATCTCCATGCGCAAATACATCGTACCGAACTATGATATCAAGATCGTATTTCTTCTCTTGTTCGTTTTCAAAAACCTTTTAAAAATTTATTTTAAGCTACTAATTCATTACAAAGTGTAAATGGCCAATTTTTATCCCTCAAAAATGCTTATAATAGCTATGATATTCATTTTAATTAGGATTAATAAATTTATATAAACTTCGCCACTTTTGTCGCACGTACTTTTTTTCCTTAAAAACAATTTCCACAGTTTATCCATAAAATATAGATAAATACCGTTATAGACTTTCTTAAAATCTACAATGCCTACTATATATGGGACATAGTATACTTTTTGCCAGCATTCGTCAGACCACCGACTTTTCTCCAACTAACTTCATGTTATTAACTATATCTCAAAACAATACATCATATGTACACATTGCATATGACAATCTGGAAACTATAAGCTATCATATTACGAAAATTGTATGTCAATCAGAAAAATAAACAAACAAAATTTTCCTCTTTATTGTATTGACGGGATAATAATAAAAATTCTCTGCAAGTCCGAAGTAGAAATAGTCACCTAGCATTACACGCTTAGCTGTATTTCCATACTCAAATTTTACAAAACAGGATATGGAGCACTAGACGGCACTCGACGTACAACGACGCCTTGACTGTTTACTGTACGCCGCACCGCGTTCGTTCCATGAATAGAATTATGTATATTTAATCATCTCAACCAGCACGTTGCGTTGCATTTCGACACCCGCAAACAGTTAAGGGGTTCACTCTATTTTAACTGTACGTTTAAATTTTATGTTTATGATTTACTTCCAGCACAATTCGATATTGTCCGACAGGAAATTGGCTTAATATAGATTCGAATCAACAAACGATTTAAATCGAATAAAGCAACAACTAGCGAGTATCTTATGTCGTATCGTGAAATAGATCAAATTGTGGCACTTGCAATTTAGTCAGTGATATTTGGAAGATAGATAACCTGATTTGCATTCCAGATGCAATTCTATTAAATTGAAATGTTGATACTATATTTAAGGATTACGTAATATTTCGCGTCAAATCCACATGTCAAATGCATCAATTCTCTTCCTATTTGCGTCTTTCAGGATCCAGGAATCGGAGCCTTAAAAATATTGAAAATACGAGCATGCAGATAATATCTATTTAAATATAGGTAAAAACAAATAAATATTCTTTTTTTAATCTATAAAATTTTATTCAAGAAAATACTAATAAATAAACAAATAAAGAATTGCAAGTGAACGCTTCAGGTAGAAATCTTAATTAAAACGTAGCAAGTATTAAAAACATATATTTAAAATAGAGGCGACACACGTCATGGCGTTTTTACTCATTGATCAATGATCAAGTTGTGTTGCAATGAAAAGGACTTTCAGAATAACATTGAGGATATATTAAATATCTTTCATTTTTAAGATCTATTTGCGAAGTGTTAGGCGTCAAAAGACGTGCAATGGGTTTTCTTCTAATTTTCAAATATGTACTTGAAAATGTAAAAAAAACTAAACATTTTATTACGACTTTTAATTAAAATTATTTTAATTTACTTACACCGACTATTATCATAGAAATCTATACAACTACTGAACCTTACTTTATATGCATTCTGACACTTGTATTGCTGCATTTGTAAATATAATTTTTAACGCCGGTTTAAAATTAAAAAAAAAACGATAAATTTTCTGAGCTTATTTTGATCATACGCGATTTTACACAATTTACTTTCAAAGGATGAATAGATGAATAAGTACAAATTAACCTTAAGGTCCGGTATTTTCTAAACCATTATAATAAATAGTAATCTTCTACGTTTGGATATACCCATCAATTGCTGGTGTCCTAGAAACTTTTATAGATTCTCCCAAAAGACAACAAATTTTCAAAAAGGACAATGTCTAAAAAACAATTTTAATTCAAAAGAATCTGCAAAGAAATTTATTTTATTGCTCATTAACATTTATAACATTTTGTTTGCCTTTTAATATTATATGACTTTCACTTATACAATAAATGTTTAAACACCCTTAATTGTTTAAGGGCGTAAATTCTTTCAGAAGTGCCCGATGCAAATATTATATCAATTATAATATTTTTTGCGTTTATATATTGAATAGCGCTCTTATGGTGTTTCGGAATCAGAATATTTATATCCAAACTTGTGTACTTAATGACAATGTAAAGTTAACGATATAAATCACCCAACGATCAGCAAAATTTACTCACATATACCGTTTCAAACCATCGTCCATTGCAAACGGGTGCTATTTTTATCTCATTGAATAAATATTTAGATAAATCGAAATGCGTGTATGCTTTCTGATCACAAATATTTGAAGATTTGTAATAAAACCATCTATACATATTAATGTTTTTCTTTAATATTGTAATTAGATGAAATATTTCAAATTATTTCCTTAACAAATTCAAAGAATTTTCTATTCTTAATCAAGACTAAAAGGACCAAATTACGTAGCAAATATCTGATTAAGTTACCTCCTAAAAATTTGCACAATCTTCTTGTTTCCATACGTATTATTTCCACAAAAAGTGCTAAGAGAGTATTTAATTTATTAAAAGAAAATGTTTAAACCAAGTTATTTTACTAACAGAAAATTTTCTGCGCAAATAGCGAAACTTTAGCATCAATAAGATTCTGATACCATGAACTCGTTCTAGCTTCAAAAATAGCGTGAAAAATGTCTTCTTTCTAATTTCTATCTAAGATCGTAAGATCGTTAAAAAAACATAATAACCTATCGTAACATAGATTATCATGCTCTTTTAACTCATTTGAGCAGAAAAGACTGGTAATAGAGTTAAAGGGTTACAAGCGAATGGCAAAAATGTTCCTTTATCAATTAATATGCCCAAACTATTTTTCGTGTATATGAAAATTTGCAATACATAGAAAGCAATACGCCCATTTGCTGTGCATTAATATAAGAAAGGTATTTTATAAGTAATAGTGACAGTTCTAGCATATTAGAGATACAATATTAACCTAAAATTCAAACAGATCAATACTTCCGGTGAACTTGAAACACAATGAGGACGAACCTGTTAATGCGGCCTACATACTATCCGGTGCAATATTTACGGTTGCACAATATTATTGACGGTATGTGTATGATGTTTTCACAATTTTTAATTAAAATGTTTCAAAATAATTTGTTCAACTCAAAAAACATTGTTAATATTGCGCTATGTCGGATAGTTTTACCCCTGAGCGCCAACAATTGAGCGCCTGTTCAAATGATAAAATTTATATTTGTTTTATCTTTACCTATTCAGTTTATAAGTAAAAATAAGTCTTTATTATAAAATCAAAAGTTAGAATGTTTTAAGATTTTAAGCGTTTTTTATCTGAATTTAATTTTTTTTTACTTAAAAAAATTATTTTTTCAAAGATGAACAGTTTGTTATCAAATTCATAAATATATACGACTCCAATATTATGTAATTCAACAAATAAAGAGTATTCTAACTAAAGTAAATGTACGAAGAACTAATTCTAAAGAACAAAAAAATAGCGGGATACGTAGGTCACTCGATGGATTCGAATTAAAAGTCTAAATAGTTGGGTTAAATACCTAAACATAGTAATTTCAAAACAAAATATTTCGTAAAAAGTCGTCAGTCTTCGTTAGACAATTGTTGTGTAAATACGTGGGCAAGTTTCGACATGTCGTCTCTGAGATATTCCCAAATACGTGCGATAATATTTTATAATTTTCGACATGGTTTATCTCATCATCAATGCTACGATGAGATGAACTGCTTATTAAGCTATAATATAACATCTCTCCGGACTGTAGAGCGGTTGTACAAACAGTTCGAAAGAAGTGTTTTTAATTTAGAGGACTATCCACGATCGGGGCAACCAATCGCCACGATCGGGGCAAGCAACCGATCGGGGGGCCAAGAGATGTGGCAACTCCTGAAACATGGGCTGCCGTCGCAAAATTAGTTAACGAAAGCCACCCAATCACTTACAAGCAAATAGAAGATACTCTAAAGATATCTGCATGGATAGTAAATAAAATTTTGCAAGAAGATTTGAAAGTATATAAAGTATGTACACTTTTTGTAGCCCATAAGCTGACTGACGAGAAAAGAGCAAATAGTGTCGAACGGTGCGAAAAATGATTTAAATCAGGACAATTCACTGAAGTTTCTTCAATAGTAAGGGTAATGAAACATGGCTGCACTATTTTGATGTGCCCACAAAGTCTCAAAGTCATGTATGGATATTTGAAGGCAAAGACTATCCGACGATATCCAAGCAGACATGATCGATTAAGAAAAGAATAGTTGTTATTTCCTTCGGTCGCCGTGGCTAGATAAAAGCTATTCCTTTATATACTCAACGTACGGTCACAACGAACTGGTATATTGAATTCTGCCTACGCCCTCTTTTCAGTACACTCAGGGATTTACGTCCGAAGAGTCAACTGCGCACTTGAACACTACCAACACGAAAATGCACTAGCTCATCGAGCTAACCAAACAAGTAACTTTCTCAATTCCTCCAGCATCAGACTCTTAGGTCATCCTCCGTAAAATTCCGATTTAGCACCATACAACTTCGCACTTTTTTCGTACTTAAAAAATCTATTGAAAGGACGATTTATAATTACACACAGCTTTGACAGCTTGGGAAGAGGAATGACATTCTATCCCAAAAGTAAAATAGAAGCAACGGTTTGAACATTGGTTTGAACGTATGAATAAGTGTACTGTTAGTGATGGACATTATTTTGAAAAATAATAAATTCTAAGTACTGAACGACAAGACTCACCGAGTGACCTACGTATAAACAAGGAAGAAGTAAAAAATTAAACGCGTGCAACTGAGTACACGTGACAGAAGTGAAACTTCTTTGGCGAGCTAAACCTCGATTTTAAAGTACATAGCAAGGGGTAGAGAGAGAGAAAGAATATACTAAACGCGAGTTAATAGATTATACTGGATTCGTGTGACAATTTTAATACTATACATTCAGAAAAACTAATAATGTCATTAGAAATCGATGTAAACATCTAATAAAATCTTCCGATAAATGAACATAGAAAATCGTTAATTAAAAATGCTAGTACCGGGACACAACTAAGTGCGGCTGAAGGAAGTCTGGATGTATAGGTCCTATTTTAAATTATATTTAGGTCAGTTATATTATTTCACTTTCACTGTATTATTATATTATTTCTAGTTCACTGAGGATTTAAAAATAAATTAAGTATATATGTTATTACTCTTGTAATGGATATAGTACACGCAAAACACGCAATAAAGAAATAATAAATAGATAAATAAAAAGGCAACATTTTGACAGTTTACTTTTGACACACATAACTTAAAAAACATCTGGTGGCAGTAGTGAGCGCCATTTTTGTTTCGTTTCACGCAAGCGTATACACCTTGTCTTATTCCATCGTATTCATTTATCTCTCTCGATTCTTAACTAAGCGCCTCTTTGCCGCCCTTCTTGCAATCGATTCGTGAATTCTGATGTAATAAAACCGTTGCATGCAAAACGTTGTGACTTTGAAAATTTTACTCTCATCGCGCTCAAAGAATAAAATTAATTGATTATGTTATATTTTCGTACGGAACTGAAATAAATCAGAAATTCTGATGGATATATGTATCTCTTATTATTAACCAGTCCCTGAACCATTTTTGCTCGATCGGTCTCTTGTTTTTAGCCTCAGAAGCAACTACTGTATAAGTCAGCATGACCGCCACAGATTATACACAAATAACCACACTGAAGAACAAGCAAACTTAACTGAAATATTACCCAAACAGTTGTGTACAGTATGGATACGCATCATAACAAACTGTGCAAACAATTGCGTTTTAAAATTGATAGTGTATGAGCCGCTTTAGATACAAACGCTTATATACAATTCTAAACATAGATCGTCTTGTGGTAAACAAAGACTGCGTAGTTTGTCTAGATTACTATACCATGCTTTGTGTTACGTCTTGTTAAATACGCTTATAAAAAAAACTGACCATGTAATGGAGCTGGAACGCTGGACTGTGTATTCACAAACGACCTTTAAAAATTATTGAATGTTTAAAACCTGTAAGATTGTGCACGATTCTAATTAAATCCCTAGTACAAAAAAAATGAATGACCATTTATATATGAATACTTTAGTAAAAATTAAACTTATCATACTATTAGCTCTCTATGTATGAAAACTTTATGTTGAAGCTTTACCATTTAATCTGTTTTTCTAGTAAAAATACAAAAACCTTTAGATTTTATTTCTAACTTATCTGTTTTCTGAATATAAAGCAATTAAGTATAATTAGGAAAAAAGTATTATTTTTTTTCTTCATTATAAACTGTAGATGGGCTACTAAAACGACAATAAAAAAATTATAAATTATAGAACAGTAATGCGAATAAATGACTACTCAATCAAAACCTACTGCCAAATAGTAAATTGTTACAAAAATATAAGGAATGCATTTTTTTTATGAAGACCTAATAAAAACGTTGCGGTACCGTTATTAAAGTTATCAGATCAATTTTGTCGCGAAAAGCTAGTAAACTCGACAAGAGTACATAATAGCGTCCCCACAGAATACTTACTATTTTAGTGCTGTAAATGCAGGCGTATCTGGCAAGCAAACAGACAATTTCCACATGCAACTTATAAAACAATTTAATTGTAATTAATATTAAAACAATTTTAAAATAAATTTTATAATTATAAAATTATAATTAATTTATAAAACAATTTAATTGTAATAGTAAGTCGACGCAGTCTAGTACGTTAAAGATTGAGGAACGGAAATATTTGATTATTTTTATGCCACTTTTTATAAATATCATAACAATTAATCATTATATAAATTATGTTAACGTTCATAATCTGTTTCATAAAGCTAAATATTGCAATACACAGTATGGTAAACATGAAAATCGCGTTATTTTGCAATACAAGTAAATCTTTGAGATTTTCCATAAAAATGTTCATATGCCGCTTCAGTCTCATAAGTATGTCAGAGTGGTAAAGAAAAATCGATGGACACATATAGATACGGAAAAGATACGGTAAGTGTTTTTTCATTGTTATTTATCTCAATAACGGGAATAACAGCGTTTTTCGTGACGTTATATTAATATTTGTACACTATATACGTAAAATAAAACATGTTCTTGCAAATATTTAACATTAAATCGAAACTATTGAAGTTATATTTCTTTAGGCCCGTTATGAAACAAAGATGAGAGTGAAATTTCAAGATTCGTCACACAAAAGTTACAGTATGAAGTTGCAACGGTTGCAGTCTCGAAACAAAAGCTATCAACAAAATAGAAATAGAACCTCTATTAGTCGCGCAAGTTGGCACCATCGTCGCCTCTGTTCACTGTTTTCATATTCATAGTATTTATTTAATGTTGCCAAAGAAGTATAACTTCTCACGCGCGTACATAAGTACACGCACCCTTTTTTTACTTATAAATTTGTCAGTTCTCGTTCGTAAATCAAAAAATTGTCACTAGGTTTGTTAATAATGAAAGATTAAATCAATAATTACACATACATGCAAAAGACATGAGAAACCCTAATTCTTTATTCATAGTTTTAAAAATGTCACAAAAACTGGAAAAACTTTAATTTATTCGACTTGAACCTATCATATATGTCTATTTACGATAACGGAAAACGAAAATGTTATTTTAAAATTAAATATTATCGTGAAAAGTTTTCGCCCATTAAAGCTCCAAACGCCATTTATAAAACTTTAAGCATTAAATTAAAATCACGTGTTCGACAAAACTTTAATTAATTTAATTTGAAACTTAGCTAGTTCTGGTACTGACTGGTATATAGACAATGTTTCGAAAGACGTACGCCATAATTCGTCGACTATCAGCAGTTTTGTAGAAATGTGCCAAATTCAGCGTGTTATACTTAAATCGGTGTTGCATATCCAAACAGTTACACATTTAAAAACTCTATCCAGATAAAGAAGGTAAAGTATACCATTGATAAAGTGGGTAAAGTAGTTACGATCGTAGTTTAAAGAAAAGTAGAATATAAATATCTCATTGAAATTAGATATAGAGAAGATATCAAAACTTTGAACGGTACTTTAATTCACTCTTCACGGCGTTTTCAAGTTTATCCCTCTGACTACGAAATGATAGTTAATTTATTTAAAGTTACATTTCCTGTTGTAGGTTGTATTCTTTGCTTATCTGGTTGCTGAATATGAAATAATTAATATAAGTCAATGTAATTACTTAATATGAATTTCACGTTAACACAGCAATACTTACAAATTGTTTTAAAAATAATCAAACTTACATTTCTTTTAATTAAACAATCCATTTAAGTCTATAATTTAGTCAATATAGTAATACTGGTTTTATAAACCATTCATTAATTTAATATCTTCCAAATGTTTATGAAAAAAGAATTTTGTCTTAGAATTCGTAAACAACTGAAATCTTAAGGTTCGCTTGCTTAGCTCCTTATCATTTATCGAAGTCCGAACCATTAATAGCGGAATTGTTCGATTTTATGTAGACATGGTTTGGCTAACATATAGTTAATGTATTAATAAAATAAAGTAAGAGCAACAATTTTTCAAATTCAAAATTTTCAAATCGTCGAAATATTGAAACTATTCAAATACTGATCACTATACTGTGTATGTAAGTTCTTTATGAAAAATTACAAAAAACAACAATGAAAAACTATTTAAAAATATATATCTTCAATGTTTGTTTTTTCCTAGTTCAGGCGAATTTAAAAACTTTTTTAATTTTCTGAGTAGGAACGGATTTTTATTTACACAAAATCTTAACTCGTTACATGAAGTTTCATTTAATTTAGTATTTATTTCATTAATATAACATTTTTTACATAACACAAATACTATAAATACACATCTTCACTATAAATACAGTGAAGAAAAATTATTGTGTTATAAAAAGAATAAAATTGCTAAGCATGAATTTTACAGAAGAACGGGATTTTCCACGCGGAAAATATAAATGTCCAATGGATGTCAGAACATTTATTAAACGTTATAAGATTAAACGGTAAGGTCATGGCACAGTAAAAGTAATGTTAAAAAAGTTAAAAATTCATAAATTCGAGTTATATTGATTAAAATGAGACTGACCCAAAGCTCTCACATACTTGGAAAATTTTAACATAAGCTTTAATTTACTTCTTATGTACTAGAGATTTTTTACAAAATTTCTAACTAAAATATTTACCCATCTGATGCTCACACACTTGTTTATGTGTTGTCTACCTAGTGTGTCTGACACACTAGGTAGACAACACATAAGCTAGTCATGATAAATATATGCAAATGATGCTATATTAGTGTTCAAAATTACTAGAAAGATATAAATGAAAAACTTTGATTTCAGAAAATTGTAAAAAAAGTGAAAAATGTAATCACTAAGGTTGATAAACTGAATATGAAACAAGAGAATAACTTAGTAAATTTGAGCAGTAAAAGTATTTGCATGGGAAGGTAAAAAAAAAGAAAACTAAACGTATTATTTCAGAAAATAAAGTAAATATATAGTGAGATAACGGACGTGGTTAAGAATGAGTAACTATAAAGAAGAATAAAAAACTGTATATGATGAATTTTTAATGACACCAAAGATTGTTTTCTTAGGTAGAAGTTTATTCACATAAAAACACGTTTATTCACATAATATTCACATAAAGGGCTAGCTAGGAAATAAACAGAATAAACGAGAAATCACTGAAGAATAAATGAGAAAAACACTATGAGTATAACGAATGATGCCTTAACATGAATATGGTTCAAAAAATGATTTAAAAATCTAAGGAATTCATAACACTTAACAGATGTGATAAATATACAATTAACATGAAAGATATATAAATATGAAGTATCTTGAAAGAAAACATATCGATCGTAATGTGGATCTTCCCAGAAGGGAGAAATGCGAAAATTGGACTATCCATCCACTCATCTTTTTTATAATTTTCTCGATTGTTTATAGTCTTACTTTCATAAAAAAATTATATTTTTAATATTTTATTGTCAGTTTAGAATGTTAAGTGCACAAATAGGATACAGCAGTACTAACGGTTCTTCATCAGGACAATAATCACATCAACAAGAGCTATATGTACAATTGACATGTAAGATATATAAACATAAAGTATGTGGAAAGAAAATAAATCTATCGTAATGTGGAATTTCGCAGAAGGGAGAAATGCGAAAATAGGACATTCATCCATTCATTTACAGTCTGTATTTTGCACATATATTCTTTTTACAATTTTCTCCTTTGTTTATAGTCTTACTTTCATAACAAATATTTTATTGTCAGCTTGAAATGGTAAGTAGACAAATGGAATATAGCAGTATTGGCTCTTAATCAGGGCAACAGTCACATCAACAAGAGCTACTACTATATAGCACTAAGTATAATAAAATTTCTGTCAAAGTAAATTGCAAATAACTACAAATAGATATTAAATTTGTCACAAAGTCGAAGCTTTGATAAATTTTACAATCATGAAGAATTTCTTTAACCTGGTTACAATTATATTATTTAAACAACTAAAAAGAAACTTCAAGTTTTACTCAGAAAAAGAAAATGATTTATAGCTTCAATACAACTGAACTGGGAAATCTAATTCCGCCTTATACAAGGTTATTATTTTAAAAACCGCACGAAGCAGACGTAACCTTCAAAGTTAGATGTTTGTGCTAGTTTCGTCAAAAGAAATTCATGAGAAAGGAAAATAACACAGCAACTTCTGTCAAGCATATCATTGTTTATTACCACATGAATATGTTGAGCTTCAAATAATATCGGGACATAAACAAATTAGACAAATACGATTTGGAACACGCATACTGTAGGATTTCATAGTTGTCTATCTCTCTTAAAATCATTAATACACGTTAATGAAAAAAAATTTAGATGCAATTTCTAATTAAATATCTAGAATTTTTTCGTATCAACGATTGAAAAATTACAGAGAGTTAAGTGGATGTATTGCGCGTCACTTTGTAGTTTTATATTTCGCAAACAGGGCTTAAAAATGAAAAATGGTAAAGAAAACTTTTTACTTTTCAATAAAGGCTATGAAATAATACTTCTTGAACCTAAATTTAACTGATTCAAATTATATGAACACTAGATGAAACACTGTATAGTTAATTTCTGCGTGTTGAAATTATCGGAGTGTAATAAGAGGATGAAAACCCTTTTTTATAAACTATTCTAAACCTTCAATTCTCTTTTTATTTGTAGTACTTTCTCACTGTATGAAATTATGTCAAACTATTGTATTTTTTACAATTTCTATTGAACTGCGTGTTCAGTAAACTGCATTGACCACAAATATTATTAACAGTAACTTCATCTCATTAATCTGAGACAAAAACGTATACTCCTTAAGTAATCATATCACTTAAACAATAACGAAACAGAAATACTGCCATCACGTTGAAAATATAATCCATGACATACATATACAATATTCATAGTATGTCCCTATATAATTGTAAATAAAAATCTTGTTACTTTATGTTCCTTGTATAGGTACCAGTGTACAGATTTTATCAAACTTGTATAAACGCGAATTCCAAGGAACTTTACAACACTTTCAAGACTTTCAAGAAAATTATTATCTTTCTTGTCTGAGCTGCCATATCCGTTAGTCTTCAAGTGAAAATTTTATCAAACTTGGCAGTTTTCTGAAACACGGACACACGTGCAAGCATGAAATTAATAAAAAAGTATTTTTATATTTAAATATTTTTATTTACTGGAAATTTTTTGCGGTTTAATATTAGAAATACAAAAATAGATGCGATATAATGAAAATAAGATCGCTGACAGATACATTTTGGTCTATACAGGGCCAGTGTATATATGTGTGTGTGTATACATATATACATATATATATATATATATATATATATATATATATATATATATATATATATATATATATATATTATATACATGCCAATATTTGAAGGAAGATGCGGAAAAACGTTAAATTGAAAAATCCCTAAAATTGTACGTAAACAGCAAGTCACGCCGGTCCATATAGCAAGTCACTGACGTTACGAAAAACTAAGCCACATGACATGAATTCATTACTAACCAGGCTTCGCTATTTGATGAAGATGTTTGGATTATTCTGATAAAAACAGTGTACTCAGTTTATTCACAAAATTCCATTTCCATTTTTTTTCTATATCTGCAATTTACTGCACTACCAGCTAAGTTAGGTTGACAATATAAATTTGTGAAAATAACGATCGAATTTGAACTTTGATAACATTTATAAACTCTCTTTGAATTATTCCTTTAAAAAAATCATACAAAGAATTTTTTTGCAAAAATTTACCTACGTATAAATATTTATAAAATAAAATAAAATGACTGATTTATTAAAAACAAGAAAGAAAACAATTCATAACAACTTCGCTAGGATTAATTTCTCTTTGTTTTGTATTTTTTTGTCTTCTTTCTTGAAAACATTTAAAATAATATTTGTAGGAAATCATATCATAAAGTAAACGTATTAAATAGATATTGTAATACTGTCAAAAAACGTTTATTCGGAAATCCTTTTTGTAACACTTCTGCTTAAATTAGTCATAGTGGATCAGTTAACGAGATTATTATTAATTATGATGGTTATTACCTTCAACTAATAAATAATAGTTTAAAATTGCCTAAAGTACCACACGGTTGTCAATTTTAACACCTTGCCGTAAGTTATTTTTTGTATGCTTACCAAGATGACAGATAAAATATAGGCAGCATCAATTGTAATATTTGTGGTTGTAAAGTAGCTTATTACAAAGCAGCAATAACTTCTCTAAACAAATGTCCATCTTTGTTGATCTTATTTGAATATGCAAATTCATTTTAAAAAACGATTCCACAGAACGTCAAACAGTTTTCAATTCAAAAAAATTTGTCGTTTGCATAACCTTGCGCTCACTGGTCTTACTCCTAGCTATTTTAAACTAATTAATCATCTTTCTGTATTTTATGGACTTGTATTTACTATCATACCGTTTCTTCATTATACGAACAACATATTTGCAGATATATATTTCATGTAAAGAGTATGTAAGGAAAATGTAAAAAGTAGGGTAAAGGATTGTAAGCGTAAACACTGGCTGAGTGAAATTTGAAGCCATAAGTGATCTAACACTGAAGTCGAATTATAGAAACTGTCGATTTATTCTATATTCCTCATACTACTGTTTGGCATGTTATAAGAAAAAACTTACCACCCGTACCACGCACAGAGCTCAGCATCTTCTCCCGTCTCAAATTACTTGATAAACGAGAAGTAATGAGAGAATATTAGACTATTAATATCTATACATATAATTAAATTATAACAGGGTAAATTCTGTACATGGAAAATATTCTAAAAAGAATGTTTGATTTTGCGTATTGAATGATAATATTACTTAGAAGCAGAAAAATCTTTTTTTAGAATTTTTGTCTGTATGTTATTTTGTGCGTCAATCACGCAAAATCTATTGGACGAATTTTGATAAAATTTGGTATGGCAATAGTTTATTACCGAGAGCAACATATGAGAGAAAAAAATTCTTATTCCGAATTTCACTCCAGTGCAGGTTTTAAATAAGTTTTTAAATAAAATACTTTTTATCGATGAGTCACAATTTTCGATACGTGTACTCAAGTTACATATTTTACATTATTGGACTATCGAAAATCTTCAGATCATAAGGCAAAATCAATTTCAAGAAAAATCCGAAAATAATGCACATGAACGAAGATTATAAATGGAAAATTGGTAAAACCATTTAAGTCGACTTCAGTGATGAATAGACTGCAATTTCTAGAATGTTACCTATTAAATGTCCTTTAAGATTTTCTACTTATTTATTTGCTTTAAAACTACGACGCTCCACCATATTAAGGTAATCAATTACGAAGATGGTTAAAAACCTAATAGATTAGGTTGTAGCGGTACTATCTCTTGGCCAGCACGGACGCTTTAAGACAACACCAAAAGTGGGTTCCTGTGATATATATAAGAGAAAAACTTATTACGTTATGAAAATAGAAACAACAATTACTAATTTATTTAAAAAGTGGAAAGTAAATTTACAAAATATGTTCACGATGTAGTATAATAATTGAGTAAAAATCCTAAGTTAATAGGAGTGTTTACATCAGTCTTAAGTAGATATAGGTTGCATATCGTGATACGATGGCGATATTTTAGCAGTTTTTCTAATCTGAATACGTTCTCCACACGTTTAAAAATAAACATATCTTTATAATATCCTGATAATTTTATTAAAAATTACGTCTGCGATATTTAGAAAAATTGTAGACAGCATTGTGATATTTTTAATATTTTGATTTTTGATATGATTTCCTCAAAATATCATTCTCAAGATACTTCCAAAAAAATAGATAAAGAAATAATGTTAAAAATAAAGAAATAACGTTTATGTAAGTAGTTCCAAAACAAAATTTCGCCTCTTTTGTTTACCTAATCAGTATAGTTTTCCATACCAATTGATATACCTAACAGTAGATAACGGTGCAAATCGACTCTATCCACTGACCCAATTCAAACTTAGGCTGTTGGAACATCAAACGGTTAATTTAACCAATATCCTATATTTCTTAAACGCCGTAGCTTTAAAAAACTTAATTTATAAAAGTTCCTTTAAACAATTTCCTAAAAGTGCCGTAGCCATAAAGCCTAACAAATGATCTAACTTTAAAGTGTTTTCTTTGCTCGGATAAAAAATTACCCAGAAAGATTTAATGTTTTGTATAAACACAGATATCCGTCTACGAGTTTTATTAGCAGTAAAATAATACAAGTAAATATATAGCGCCACGTAAAATGCCACGAAATAGGGCCATTAGTCGCTAACCAATTTGTTTTAACGTATCAATATTAAGCAAAGCTAACCTGATCCTAATGGAACATACAGTGGTGCTTAATGAAGCGTGAGTAATTCTAAACGATCAAAAATAGTCGTAATTCGACCTATCGCACAGGTTCCCAATTGAACAGTTAGTATTAATCTCAATGTTAGTTTTAAATATCGCATTTTTTATTTCGAAATTATTTATATTACCGTGCAGGGGGCACGCTCTGCTTATCTATTATTAGTATTATTTCATCTAGCCAAGCTATTTTTTGCTTATCTAAAAACACCTTGAACTTTAGAATAGTCGATGTTAATATAATGTTAGTTTAAAGCCAATTACACACATCTCTCTCATGTACAAATTTTTGTAACTTATATGAAATCAATTATTTCACGTTAGTTCTGTATAATTTTTTTTTCAATGTCCCTATCTTGTTATTCATTTCTAAGATACAATATTTTGTATATAAATATAATTTTTTTTCGCACGAAGTGACATTTATGCTGTAAAATGAATTTACCTAAATCTTAACAAAGGTTAATAACATTATTGCTTTCCTTAACCGTATTATACATTACGTTAAAATATGATAACTAATCCTTCTCTACATAGTTTTATTATGTTAATTTTCACACGTAAATTAAATTTTATTTATGTGCCAAAAACACCATGAAAGCATAACATATATTAACTTTAATAAACAACTAATAAAAAAATACAGAATATACATAAAATAAAACTGCCACGCCACTAAAGACCCCACTTCACAAGTTTACTTACTACCGCTTAGTGCAGCACGATATCCCCAGTAGCACCGCGTGACTTTTGTCACAAATTTTCGTGATGTTACATAATAAAATAATAAACATATTAGGGCATATGTCCTTCAACGTCGATAACAATTTGGGTACAATTGATTAACGGACAATGTGAAGTTTTTCTCTTCTAAAATTCTTTTAAACTTAGACCTAAATGATTTTCCTTCAATTTTTAAAACCTTTTGGACATACCTGTAACATATCCACATATTTTGTTCTACGTCCCCTGTTAATACAAAAATTTTGACATACCTGTAACATATCCATAAATTTTGTTCCACATCTCCTATTAAAGCAAAAAACATTTTTTTTTTAATTTGACGCTGATTGTAATTGAAGCTGACAAGGTTAACATGATGCGCCTTTGATCTAAATTTAAAGTCTACATCAAATAATTCGAGACATAAGAAGTTATATGGATGATGACGCAGGAAACAAAGTTTCAACATAAGAATCCCATTATCGGTCTTCAACGAACTTTAAAAAAAATAATAATACATCTTTGAACAACAAAGACATATACGTCGTATCTCCATTTATCAGATAGAATATTTGGATTTATTTAAATTTTAATGGAAAAGACTGCAAATATATTTCAACACACATATTCGTGAAATCATCACGAGAAATCTTGAAACGAAGACTATAAATAATTCATGCAGGCAAATTTAAATGCATTAAACAACATAATTCCTTGAAGGTGATGCAGATACATAACGTGTAATAAATTACATGTAGGAAGATAGCCATTTTACCTGCTACGCAAGTAAATTAGATACACGTGTACTTTCTGTATTTAAGACATCTCATTGTATTTTTACATCAATATTTCAAAATGCATTAATTCATTATTTGTTAGGGTTATTTTATTTCCCCACCCCCATAAATAAAGCCTTATATTACCACTTTGTCTTTTTACCGTATTTTTAGAGTAAAAACTATACAAAAGAACTTTCTAATTACTTCTCTCGACGGAAATAATTCAGAGAACTGTCTTTACTTTGTCAGACAAACGCTTATTATTCGTCTATTGGTCTATCAGCCTTTCTCCTAAAACTTTGTAAACTACTTAACTTTAACACTAAACTTCTTTCGATGAAATTTAACCCGATAAAACTGAAACCTAATTCGGTTTTGTTGTTTTAATAAAATAATTCGATAACTAATAAACCTATTTAGGAATAAATCTATAAGGAACTGTTTTACAGTTAAAATTAATATATACAAATTTCATGGTATGTACATATATACGATCGATATACACGATAGTGGTGAACTAATTAATAAGTTTTTTTAAAAGCAACTGAGTAATTATTTGACTACATAAATATGGACAAAATGTATTGTTCAAGCCTATGTACTTATCACCTGAAATAGATATCGTTGTCTTATTATAAATTATTAAATATCCTGGATGTTCATTATCAAGCACACTGGATAGAAGTTTACAGTTATTGAAAAAGAAATTATAAATATTAAATATAGGATCAAATCACAAGTATCGATAGTTGCGTTGTCTAGCTATTTAGTTGGAGCATTAAAACATTAATATTCTACTGTCTAAAACGTGAAAAAATTAAATACATTTTCTTCTCACGGTAATTAATTTTGGAACCATTCTTCTATATCATTTTGTGCATATTTTCATAATATTTAAATTAAACCATGTCAAAAATGACCATAATGCAAAGTAGCAGATCATATATTTTTTTTTTGAAAAATTATGTTTATAACGCAGTGCAATATTTCAAAAGGCGTAATATAACTGAAAAGACCAAGATCCAAAAATTAAATAGCCAAGAAAAACAATCCCCGTAAAAAAACTGTGGAATAGTCACAATTGTCAAGAGAATCCTTTTTAAAAGAAGTAGTAGAATACCAGCAAAGACCGTTCGGCGACGACTAGTAGAGACAAAACAGATCGAAAGAGTTTCTCAAAATTTGCATTACTGAAAAAAGAAACACAGACCAGCACAGTTGGTGTTTGCCAGAAAATATTATATAAACATTGAATCTATTCTCAGTAGAAACATGTGTTATTTTCTGATATGGTAACAAGAAAAATTTCATTTCATCAGATGACAAACAATACGTACGACATCTTTTATCTCATCCGAACCCAAAATACACAAAACATCAAGTAAAACATCGAGGGGGAAATAAAAAAAGTTTAAGACAGTTTTTGGACCAGTAAAAAAATGAAGTAACTCTGGATCAACAAAAATACATATAAATATTACATAAAACCATGCTACCCTGTGCCGAAAAAACTCACCCCTTTATAGCCTAGTCCGTCAAATCTTTCCTCGAAAGGAAGTCCGTGTCGGTACTAGATTGATCGGCGGTATAGGGTTTCTTTAGTGTCGTAATTAATTTATCAGGTACAAAAAGTTGCAACTCAACGCACTATGCACTATAAACTAGTTTTATGACACTTTTCCAAGGAGTTAAGAACAATGATTCTATAGAGACGTTTAGCAATTAGATATCATCGATGCCGCACCAATGTCAAGTGGTTATATCCGACAATAGCTGCAACTACTATATTGGGTACTAAATTGTACCGCAATAAATAGAATTTAATTTCAATTAACAATAAACACAAGTTTAAGCCCGTAACTAGTTTCTGTTTATGTTATTTTATACGATCTAGCAATAAAATTATATATCCACAATTAAATGAAACTACGTGATGTAATATTATTTCTACTTTATTTAAATTCTTTACCACGACCTAGGTTTCATTACACATCGTCGTAGAATATCTTCAGGTGGACAATTAGCAAAGATCTTTGCTAATTGCCCACCTGAAGATGTTGTCATACAACGAAACCTAGGTCGTGGTAAAGAACTTATAGAAAGTAGAAATAATACTACATCACGTAGTTGGTATGGCCACTTAAATTAATATCCTCTAAACATTTCTCTATTTGACGCACCCGTATCTGTCCTGGCTTTCCTCATCTTTCCTCATTGGCTTTCCTTATTTTTCTTCGTGTGTTTTCCTATTCGTTCCTTGAGTATACTCAAATCATATTAATATTCCTTTATTTAACGACACAGTCACATATCTTCCATGTCGCATTCTCGTCGAATGCGTTTTTCATTTTATGATGTAAACTTTTTCCATAGATATTTGATAATGATCTCATTTCAAACCGTTTATTTTGCTTTTATTTTCTTTGCACTATTCAAGGTTTACGTTCGTACTTATGGGTTTAGGTCCGTTAGTAACGTTCATACTTATGAAAGGTATTGTTACACTTACGACAAGGTGCACTTATGACACATATACTAATATATTTATTTAACCTGCATCATTTCAGGAAACTTTAGTATATTTAGAATTAAAAATATTTGAATGTGTGTATTCTAAAAATGTATTATATGAAATGCATAAAATATAGTTTTTGCATTATACTAGTTAATTTGTAGAGTATAAAAATAAAAAACGGCAAAACCGACTTTGTAAAATTTATCCCAGCAAAAAATAAAGTTAACGAAAATAATATCATTTTATGAATTAATTTTTCAATGTTACAAATTAAATAAATATATCATCAAATACATGTCATTAAATACATATCACATCATCTCACGTCACATAAAATCAAAGTAATTATATTTGTATATACTGAATAAGTGTGAAAAATAATAATTTTTAAGTCAAATAAATTTCATATTCGCAAGTGGATCGTTTTGTAATCAATGAAGGGGTGCGTTAACTCCATTTACTGATAATTTAAATAACATTCGATCACTAGTTAAAATAAATAATTAAAATGAAGTATGTGTCGGACCATTAATGATCCATCCTCTGCGATACCTCTGCGAAAACAATTTCATTGTAAACTAAAGTTGAATCGAAAATGAAAATAAGCATTTTATTTTAATGAGTTTATTACTAGCCCTGTCTCACGGTTTCACTCGCGTGAAATTCGGAATAACAAAAATTATGAGAGCTTTTTGGCTGTTTAGCTGAGAGCTCATATGATACTATTCAGTTTAAACTATTACCATACCAAATTTCATTAAAATCCGTCCAGTATATTTAGCGTGATTGACGAACAACTTGACATATAGACAGACAGACAAAAATCCTAAATTACTAAATCAATCCTCACTTTTTAAAATATTTTCAATGTACAAAATTCACTCTGTTACAATTTATTAACAGTATATATAAAGGTTTCGTTTACAAAGTTTCTCCAATTTTCACTAGAAATTTCTAAATTTCCAATTTTTGCATTTTTTTGGATATGGAAGTCCTTAAGAAATGCAATTCAAAATTAAGAAAATTACTGATAAAATTTGGAATCCAAAACGTCTTTCTGTGTCGATCTTAATTACTTTGTCTATAGATTAGCTCTCTGAAAACGTAAGCGTAATGAACTTATATTCTTTACTTAAATACGATACAGAGCATATTCTTGTTGCAATATTGTTATCGTAATAGAATTCGAGAATACAAAATGGGCTTTGTGAATATAATTTGTATAGTAGCCTTGCGACACCGGGTTTGATAGGAGTTTTTTTTAAAAAGATATCCCAGATTATTGTCAACATTATTCATGTATCTAAATAATGGTCACATAACTATAGATTAAGAAAAAACTGCAAATAAATATTGAAAATCGATAATTATTTAAGAAAATTATTACAGATTTGAAACATCTGGTTATCTCTTGCTATTTTTGTTGTTTTTTACTACTGTGTTTTAGTGGCAATGGAAAAAGTCATTAGATGGAAAATAAATTATTTAAACAAATTTACATTTGAATCACACAGCAGTACTAATATTTTTAATAAACCATTGACAATCAACTTTTCTAATAGCGAATAATCACCTGTTGTTTGACTTTAATTCCTATCAAATCGCCGGAATTAATAATGTTAATTAATAATCATAATAATGTCTTTGTTCTGCATATTAAGTTAACGAGAGTGGGCATGCCAGAGCGCAACAACATCGTATGGAAATTAATATTAAAACATAAATAGAAAATATTGAACTAATTTTCATTTTCCTTAAATATTTAAGTCAGTCCAAGACAGTAAGTGACTATCATTTCTAGTTTGCTAAATTTGTGAACAAAATGTATTTATCTAATCAGAATATTAACATTCCGAATAAACTTAACCAAGGAATGTTAAGTTTTATGATTATAAAATTTATTGCATACGTCTGTAATTATTAATTACCCCATAGACACTAACAATCCTTGAAATTTCTTTATATCCGTCGGACTATATGTTCATCTGACCATAACAGCCTCATAGCTCCTATAAAATAGTACCTATTGCAAATGAAACTTCGTAGCCTAATGTTTGCTTAGGCGCTAAGAAAGATGTGTGTGTATATATATATATATATATATATATATATATATATATATATATATATATATATATATATATATAAATATATATATATATATATATATATATATATATATAAACATTTGTAATTAATAAAGAAACGCTATTAAATGCATGATCAAATATGCACTTAACGGTTTTTATGGTCCATATTTAATTTATCCATTCATCCATATTCTTCCTCACATACCAGTTTCAATTCCATTTTTCAAATACTATGATTTATGAATCATATAGAAACATTCTTAAATAATTATTCACAATCGTTATTTACGAATGTTTGTATATGAGATTAACTATTTCACCCATATCTTCCAGTATATCCTATCAGAATATCCGAGTATCAGAAATAAATTTTAGAACGAAATTTGTCAGATGTCGTTCCACAAAACAAAAAAATGAAAATATAAATGGATAAATTTAGGGGTGTTTTCATTCCATTTATTTAAATTGAAACCAGCACATAAAATATTTTGAAAAGCGCTCCAAAACTTTAATCATTTTTTAATGTACAGTAATATAAATTGCTACGCAAGTATTCGCGTATTTCATGACGCATAAGCTATGTTGAAAATAAACTAAAACCAGAGTTCGGTAACCGATGGATAGTCTTTAAACCGTTTATAATTAGATTTTTCCCAACTTGTGACAAATTACGGTAAAATGTTGGAAAGATTTCCATTCTATATTTTAAATGCGAATATACTTGTAAAACATAAGCGCGTATTCCAGACAATAAGATTTTATTAACTAATTTCATATCATAACCAGTAGTAGTGGAAGCAGTCAAAAAACAGTACAAAGAAACAATTAAATTCCTGTATAAATTTCTAAGTCTGGATTGAAACAGCGAACCCAGAAAAAATAATTATTAGAAAAACAGATGAACTTTCCATTTTTTAAATTAAAAATTACTGTGTAGTTCATTTATTTAAAACCATTTTCTACATTAATTCCATACCAATTAAATTTTTTACCATCATTACCAATTAAAATTTCTAAGAAAGTCATTAATATCGCTGAAAGAAACCAAACCAAAGAATATTTCAAATATAATAAAGTATTTCAAAAAATCTTCCTATCCCAACTACTGGAAAAAATCTTTAATATTTCACAAAACGCAAAAACAATTATTGCAGACAACAAAGCCGCAACAATGCACAGCTTTTCACGACGTTTCTTTACACGCCAAAACAAACTAAAACTGGACTGCACACAAATGCCAACACGTACCAAAACTGAAATTTAAAACATAACTTAAGACGTTCACTGAAAAACATTTATTTCCATCACAGATAGAAAAATTAACATAACAAATAGAAGCACTGTAAGTATTGGTATAAGATTATTTACTTCAAAATTTAAAAAAAAAACAAGAAATCGCGATGAACAAAATATGTACGTTTCCGAAGAAATTTTTACTTTAAGAAATTGCCTGAATAAACTAATTAATCGTCAACATAAATAAAGATTTCTAAAATAGAACGCACACGGCAATTCCAAATTTGATATTCTAGAAAGAAATTATGATTAAACAGTAAACTTTAAACATAATCACAATTAAATGTTAATGTAACTGGCGAAGTATTACTACGATCGCTGTTATAGACCGAAACAAATTCTCTATGATAGAGAATCGGCGGCGGAAATGGGGCGGGAACGAACGTCAAACGCACGCGGCGCGCTCGCGACGTCTGACAGCTCGGCTCGGCAACACAGACGGCCACTAGGGGCGCTGTGCTCCTGGGTCGGATGTTATATGCTACACCTCTACATACTTACGCGCTCGAATTACGCGTTGTACAGTGCTGGTGTTTGTATGTACGTCTGCGGAGTGCGGGGTACTTACTCAGATCGTCGCAGCGTTTATGAGGGGAGACATTAGGCCTTATATATATATACGTATACATACATATATCATGCTTTATGTCTGCGCTGGATGATAAAAAGCGGGACGGTGTGTTGAATTGTCTCAAGTTTAACAGGTGTGGATTTTTTAATGCATGCAACTTAAAATTCACACTTTCAATTTCAGTTGAGTTCCTCACACGGTGCTGTTAGATACTTTTAATGTTGCGTAATTTTCAGATAATGTAAAATTGTAAAGAAATCTACGTTTATTTATGAAGGAAGTTAAACTTATGACTTCATAAGAAATGAAATACTTAATACAAATTAAAAAAAAATTGAAAATTTTACTCAAGTAGTATTAGAGTGAATGTTATGATGAGGGACAGAGAATTCAAAAACGGTTTTAAAAGGGTACCAGCAAAAATCAATAAAGTATTACAATTTTTTAAATGATTTTTTAACATATTTAGTACCAGTATATAAATAATTATATATATATATATATATATATATATATATATATATATATATATATATATATACACATGAACATCAATGCACACACATCAGGGGCCGAAAGAGTAAATCAGTAAAAGTCATTTTTTTTTAAATGTTCAGTATAAGAAGCTCTATACGTTGATTATAGCAACATATATTGAAGCATCCTGATATCGAACATAAGAGTTACTATTTCTTCGAAATCAGTATTTTGTTTTTATTAATAGTCCAATATAATTTTTACATGTTTATTACAGCTTCCTACAAACTACCTTCTAGTGATTGGTTAATGTGTGTTGTTTAAAATTCACAAACATAGTTTGAGACAGATATTTACACTACAATTTAATCATGGGTAAGTGTAAATTTAACGAAGAATGGCTACATAAAAAGATAAAAATGGGTGTATTGTGTCTTAATAGGGAACAACAGTGGAAGATAGTGAAGTTTTTTGCGCAGTGTGCCTAAAAAAGTTTTCTGTTGCTTGGAGCTTAAAGCTTGCAAACAGCATGCATCAACACAAAAATATAAATAATATTGTAAAGTAAAGTTGTCTGTGTCTCAATCGCATATGAGTAATAGCGCCCTAATGAAGTAAAATTAATTTAAGTACAACCAAGTACTAGTTCACAACTTGACGATAGCCGAAGTTGTATACAATTACATAGTGTTAAAAATGGGTCTACAAGAGGCAGAACTTTTACAGACCATAAAGATGGAGACCTTTCATTTTCCAATAGAGCCGATTCTATCGTATGAGGTCTCTATTATAATATAGTATAAAGGAACTTGTTTCTGCTGTTTCCAAATTCACTACCATCAGAATTTTTTATTTCGACTACCAAAGCAAGGTATTTAATTTGCGACGCTTTAGCTCTATATTTTAGGCAAGTAATGATGAAACCTGCAATGCGGCCTCAAAAAAGAGCTTCAAGTAGTCATCATATATTGATCTCCCATTAAGGAAATGATAATACCGACACATTTAGAAACTTTATCGGTGAAGCCACTGCTGAGGATATTTTTTTTAAGCTCAATGAAGTAATGGACAATGCTCGGCTGTTCCGAAAAAGGCGTCCAATACTCGGTTGCGACATACCGAATGTAAATAAAATAGTTAAAACATTAATTAATGATTCTTTAATTCTGTAGGCAGACCGAAATTAGTTGATATAGGAACACGACATAATGCTTTTTTCAAAACTTTGGTAGACTTAGGTGAAAGTGTGTTTGACTTAATATTTCAAATTCACAACTTTTTTGATGGTTGACTTGCCCGTTGGGAAGAATATGAAAACATTCAAAATAAGTTAAAACTCCTCAATCATCGTTTTATTTAGCACGTTTCTTCCCAGTGGCTTACGTTGGGGACTACTGCTGAAAGAGTTCTAGAACAAATACCTGCAAGAATTGAATAGTTTACTAAACGTTAGTAAAATTCTCAATTATTAAGTCTAAAAAATAGACGAATACATCCCAAAATTATAGAAACATCAATAACTTTATAAATCAAAAGCTAGTAAAAGCAGAAATAATGTTTGTATTCTCTAGTGTCAAAATCTTTGTGAAGTTTACTGGATTTCAGCGTGAAGAACTATTGGTGCATATCATTCACGAAGTGTTGAAGAAACTCGTGAAATCAATTTTGAAACGTTTTTGTGTAATAAAATGCACCCACAACAATTGACGCTCTAAATGAAAAATATTACATACCCCTTCATATTACATACCCCCTAAAAATATGACATACCCTTCAAGGTATAATAATAATAGAAGATTAGAGAATTATTCCATCAGAGAATTATTAGCGACCGCGCAAGAACATGATAAAATAACATTTTTGATTAAAGTAAAAAACCATTACATTGCCGCTTGCAAACATCTGCTGTTAAAAATGTCAATGGACTATTCTTTGTTTAAATAACTAGCCATTTTGAACCTGAGAGTTCCTAAAATAGAAACATCCTGTAAGGACTTTTTAAAAATGACAAAATCTTTGCCTATTGAGTTTGAGGAATCGGCACTAATAAATGAATGCCTTTTTCTAGTGCAACAACCTCAAAACAATAACTCTGAATAACAAAGGATTGAAACATACCGTGCCAATATTTTTAAATGTATAATATCATGTGTAAAATATCTTATTTAGAAAATATCATAAAGGCAGCAGTAGCACTGTCGCATTGCAATGCAGATGTCGAAAGAGGATTTTCGTGTTCTGGACAGATACTAACAGCAGAAAGAACCTGAAATACTCGTTTAATATTAAAGTCATTAAGAGTGAAGTCAGTATTGAAAAACATCTATGACGATCAGATTAATTTTATTTCCCTAACCTCAGAATTAATGAATTTGGCTAGAACTACATATATACGTTGTAAAAAGTACTGCCAAGAACAAGGAAAAAAAAGAATAGAAGGAACTAGAAATCAAAAAAAGAAGAGGTCGCTAGCGAAAAAAAGAACTTAAGAGAAAATACGAGGAAACTAAATCTACTATTGAGGAAGGCCAATCGACATTTAAAAAATGAAACGAAGAAAAAAAAGTTAAGAGGGAGACAATTGACAGGTAGGTGTAGCATGAATTGACAGGTAGGTATAATATACTTTCTCATTGCCAGTAATTGTTTTGTTTTTGGTCTATTTGTTTCTGTGCACAATTTCGAAATGCAATTATTATTTCCAGATCACTTAGAAATGCAATGGTTAAATCGTTACTAGATGTTATCGTTAAGGAGCGAAAAAAGAAGAACAACAAGTCAGAGAGGATGAAAAAATACAAAAAAATTGTTGATAAAAAAAATAATTTAGAAGAAATATTTTTAAAAAAGCTTAATTATCAATGTTTTGTTAATTTTAATGTATCTTTTCTGTTTTTTTTCACTTTCTCATGGTTTGATTTTTTAAGTGTGAGTTTTTTATATGACTAACAAAAAATAACAAAAATTATTTTTTAACACAATAAATAGGCGATTTTGGTTAGCTATGGAATTGGTGGAAGCCAATAACTAAAAATAAGATTTTATTTTACACCTTTTCACCGATGAAAACTTTATTGAAATGGTCAGTAACTGGTCAGTATTTTTTAATTTTAGCTTAATATTTTAAATTTTCAAAATCAAAGTTAGTATTCAGGTTCAAAGTCAATATTTTTAAAAATTAAATCTGTTTCGGTTCCTGACACACATAAAAAATGAATACAAAGTAATGATCTTTTTGTACTTTATACTATTCACTGACACTAAGGACGGGGCTTTGTGCACTGTTGTTGAAAAAATTGGTCAAATGCAGTATAATTTCCCAATTAGTTTTCCATGCCATCAGCCCCTCATTTAAATATTAATAGTCTCGGACTATGTATTTAAAAGGAACCTATCTGCGGCGCTGATCGCAGGAATGTCATATAAAATCATGTAAAAGCGGAACCGCGTGAAGAGCGTTTCGACTGGGCCAAATTAAAAATTTTGAAAAACGTGCAAGGACAAGAGTTCTTCCTTACGCCGTAAGAAATATTTTTTTCCGAAAACTTTTTTTGTAACCAATTCTAAGGAAATAATTTATTTATTTACAAAAAAAAACAGTCACTGAAATTTTTCAATCCTGATGATTTTTGTTCAATCTATACCCAATTCCCTATGATCATTATTTTTCAGATTTTTCGGAGCGAACGTTTTTTGCCCGAGAAATGTTTAAAAAATTCTTAAAAATATATAATATCACATGTAGTATTGAATTAGTGCTTTAATAAGCTTTCAGTAAATCCCATACATGATATATTTCAAAGAATGTTTTTCCTATTTACCCCCTGAAATTAACCCTCCAAATCAAATCTACTTATACTTTATGTCTATAATTGAACCACTATGCTCTACCTCTGTACTAAATTTCAAATTTTTACGTCGAATAGTTTCCGAGAAAATCACCAGAGATAGACGGACACTGACGGACACCGAATTGATTCCATTAGTGTTCTTTCACAATACGATTGATAGTAATCGCTAAATTCCTCACTCTTAATGAAGCAAATAGAATGTAATCTAGAATAATGTGTAGCCGTGCAGATAAAGAAAAAGGCTAAGAGACGATTTGCAACGTACGAATGAATAATTACTAACTACATGTATTTACACATATACCTAAATAGATAGGGCACCTAAAGAGCGCGTGGTCTGAAAGAGTACGCGATACTAACTAATATTTGTCGCAATTCTACGCAAATCGAACTAATTTCAGTTGTGTTTTGACAGGTTACGCACGCTACTCCTAACAGAGAAAGTTAATAAGCAATAAATGTGTTTATATTATGAAAAGGTCAGATTTTTCTATTCAATATTTTCTAAAATTGTTTTTGTTTTTCGAACTGAGTAATAATTATTTTCAAGTGAATGACATGTTTTTTGTTTGTTTTAGTCTATAAAAATACTAACATAACTTCTGGTTTGGTTACAAGTTACCTTTAGTTGAAATCACATATATTTGTTTCCGAAGCTCTCAATATTACGAAGAATTTGCATGGCAACAGAAATATACACGCTTGCGATCCTATGACGTATTATACTTGTTTACTAATGACACAGGAAGAAACAAAAAAATCTATAGAACGAAATCAAGAAAAACTTGACCTTACGCAAAAATTTGTGGACGAAGAATGCGATAATAAAAAGTGCGTAACGTTATTACTTGGAATATCAAAGAGAATGGTAGAAAGATGTGACGACGTCTCTGCTTTATCAGTAAGGGCAAATCAACGTTTTCGGAAGATACTGAACAAGAGAAAAGACTTTAAACTCTAAATTTTATTATTTTAAATCTATAAAAATAAGACATTTTGTATACCAATGCTCAGAAATAAATAAGACATCAATGAATCTTAAAAAAAATATAGCAGGAAACCAATGAATTCTTAGAATTCATACACGTATTTTACGCAAGATCCAGCAAGATACGCTAGAAGATTTTAATAAACCCTAAATTCAGAAATTCTGTCCTAAACTTCAAAAGTTTCTTGCAGAATCAATTTCAACTTTGTAACATGTAGTACATGAACGAGTCAGGATTTTCATAGTACAGAACAAAATACCAACAGTATTAAGTGTCATAAAAAAATCGTGTGAAAGTAAAATTAGCCGTACCGAAATACATAAGTGAACGGTTAATATTACTGTAGTCTGTGCCATTAGCGCTTCGGAAAATTTAGTACCTGGCTATAATATTGCCGCGAAAACGAATTAAAACCGAATTATAGGATGGAGTGTCCCTTTCCTTCGTAATAATTCTAACAGAATTTGATCGTATTAATTCAAAGTTAGTTGTAGACTAATTTGAATAATTAAAATAACATGCAAAACTTACTGAAATCCACTCGTCATTACTTATCCTTGGTTTATATTTATCTCCCACCAGCCTGGTTGCAGTAAATTTTAAGTGAAAGAATTTTATCCACTTTTCTCACAGGACACATAAAATGAAACTGTTGCAGTACTAAATGCAGGCGATTGTTTTATGGTTCCCTTAACAAAACATTATGCCAGTGAGCATGCGCCATTACGTTTGTACTAGGAAACTTTCAAAATCAGTGAAATGTATTCACACGTATTGTATGTTGTATTTTCAAATATTGACTTTTTGCCATTTATGTAACAGAAAATCTCTGAAAAAATATATTTAGATTGGATTATTTAGTGACTCTAAACCAACGGAGCAACTACATAATAATGTAACCTTTCCCAATCTGATATTATTCCTAAGGATATGTACTGATTTTCCATTGCCAAAGCCCTTATTCTGCTTAAACTATCAAATAGAAGTACGAAATCTGAACTTAAAGCTGACCCCGCATAAAAGATAATTGGAAAATAAATAAACATCTTAAGTATAAGAAGAACCGACACCACGTATGTCCCGAACACGCTTAGGCATATTAAAATATTTAAGTTAACATAATATTTCTATTTTACTATTTAAAATATTAATGATATTTCTCACCGTGTAAATAAATGGCCTAAAATATTTATTTTACAGACATATCATTTTGTAAACATCACAAAGAACTATAAAATTTAGAATCATCATGGCAGTTTTTCGGTTATTTTAAGTAAACTTCTAGAAATCCTTTTTTTCCTAATTCGGAAATAGATGGAGGAAGGAAAACATATTTTGTGACAACACATTTAACAATATCTCTGGTACCAAGTTATATAAAGTTTTGGAAAAGTTATTTTGGAATTCTTATAACTTGTTCTTATTCACATGAAATTAAAATAATAAGATTTCCCACACAATACATGAAATTAAAATAATAATTTATTTTCACTAACTAAAATTTACGTATGGAAAATATTGAATTTTCGCTAATAACATTTAAGCCCATTAGTATGCGTTATCCTATACTAAATTTCAAGTTTCTACCAAATCATTTTTAAGAAAAACGACTGTAATAGGAGAGACAAAAAGACAAAAAACGAGTGACTGATGTCACGAAGTTTCCATATTTTCTTTTAAAAATCTATAAATAAAAAAGAAATTGTCAATGAAAATGTAAAAAAAAACAGTCATTCATTCAATTTTAAAATAAGTTTTGAACACCTGTATCAAACATACCTTTTAGTAATTTATGAAGATTATCATTTCTGAGTCCTTGCTTTTGTTTTTTGTATTTAAATGCAACCCATTAGGATACTTGAAAATAAAAATACAAGTGGCAAGTTTTATTTACGTCATGGACATATCATTAATAGTGTCGTAATAAAAATAAAACTCGTTTAATATTTATTACACATCACAAAACGATTATAAAGTTTTTAACAGATCACGTTATATTCTATTTAGCATCGTGTGTTAGTTTGATCGTCGATAACTCTACCAACAACTTCGAAAGCCATTGAATCACACAAAATATATTTCACATGAAGCAATAATTTAATTTGTATGGTATTATATTTGGTTTGCTATTTGATTTATGAATATGATATTACGATTTATAAGGAAAAAGAAGAAAAGTACTAAAAATTAAAAGCCTTAAGGAAATAAAGTGAAATTATTATTGCTCCCCTTTTTATTTATATAAAAGCACAAAACAATTTAATATTGATTCATAACTATTTCTTTCGCAGACCAATTTTAATTTTCTTTACTTTTATACATAGGTCAACATTCATTGATATTAAGCTCTACAACATTTTGTTAATAGCTTTAAAATTATAAAAGGGAAAGCCAAAAAAAGAAAATTTTCATCGTACTTAATGGAAAGCAAGCTGATATGAAAACAATAAATCAAGCTTCAGGCTAAAAGACATTTATAAAAATATAAAATAAATTTTGTGAAAATATTATAGGACATGAAGTTACCAAAGACAAAAGAAACAAAAAAAAATAATATAAGGGTATTAAAAAAGGTCTCCAAAGCCTTTCAGCCATAAGTAAGTAATTCGAATAGCTTACGCTCAAGGTAACTAACATGTTAAAAACGTCAAATCGGATCAAAGAACTTCAAACGAGAAAGAGAAAAAATCGATACATCTTATCTGGGTCTCATTACTATTTTTACCGGCATTGTTTAAGAAATACTAAATAAAAATGTTCGAAAAAACCTTTTTATTTATTTAAACGGAACGATTTATACATAGAACATGGTAACATAGTAATTGTAGCATTAACAAAAGATTTAAGAAAAGTCACAAACAACAAGTTAACTTTTTTCAAGAAGTTTAAATTGCTCTTTATATAACCCTTGTTTTAAACAATTCGTTGGGAAATCTAATAAACCATGGTAAATTTGTCATCGTCGGAAATGAAAACAATCTTCCAAAAGGTCCAGGTGATGACATGGTAAGATTATACTAGTATTTTAAAAATACTTTTTTACCATAGGATACCATTGTAAAAGATGAAATTCGTTAATTATTTCGGTCAAAAATATGGACATATCTAGTAAAAATATTCTTGGATTAAAGTTTCCATTAGATTTCCACAGTCCGAACCGAAATAAAAAGAAAATCATGCTCTACTCTGTTCCCTCCCTTATCTTGATTTTGAACTTCTGTTTTTTGTTCAAAATTTTTAATTAATTTTTCCTGCCCGATAGAAATTTTCCAACAAGCTCTTACGATTTTGCTGAATTGCAGACAAATCATTTATTTTTTAATCTTGATTACTCTTATCCACCTGTGGATTCTTAGTATTCTCTATATACATACTATAATATTCATCAAATATTGTCTACAAATTTTCCAAATACTTGTTTAAAAGTGGCTTACATCACTTAATTTTGTTATATAGTTAATTTTTGTAGCTGATAAACACGACAAAGTACGCCGTAAAAGATGTCATCGTCTTGTAAAATATTCAGTGCTTCCGCTACGGGCGTAGCACACTTTAAATGTCCACCAACGTAATCGAATTCCACTTCTTCCATGGGAACATGATTCCAAACGCTCGAGCCACCTGGAAGTTTTCAGTCCTTATTTTTGTATAACTATTTGATTTGGGCACGTCAGTGAATGCCCAAGAATATTTGGGTTACTTTCAACAGATTTGATTCGTTGCGATGCAAACCACAAATGAATATGTTTTCCTGTGACTTAAGTAAGCATCTTTGCCATAGTTTTATCATTCAGTAAAGATTGCACCTGTATACTCGCAGTCAAATTCAGTTTACTTCCACTACTTCTTACGTGAGATGGTCTTATGGCAGAGAGACAAATTATTTCGAAGCGGCTCGTCGTAAACGGAATTTGAAGTAATTTTATTATTGATTATTTTCGTTGTTACTACTCCTTGTTTCCGTAGACTCCTCTATTTCCAAGTCCGATATCGATGTTGTATTCAACTCAAAGCCTTTAAAATCATTCACGAAGTTGCCGTTATAACTTACTGACATAGTTCCGTAAAGATCATATATTGAAAATATTTGTAAAACAATATATTTTATTCAATCATATATGTGTGCATTTGAATTTTTGACAAGCCCAAGCAGTCGTTTGCCAGTATAAATTTTTATATATACAGTAAATAGTGACCATAAAACACTTGTCTTTTTGTCGATGAAAGCTTTTTTTTATATTTACCTGAAGATCTGAAGATTCAAAATGTTGTTCGTTATCGATTGAAATCCTATCATCTCAAACCCAATATTCTTAATATTCAAATGAATTTTCACAAGAAATGGATCTTCTATTATTCATAATGAGTTAAGAAGTTAACTAAATCATGTTCAATTTATTTTAGATAAATATATTTTTTCTTTTTTTATATAGTACTACTGGTATTTTGAATGATTATTTTTTTTGTTTCTTTTAGTCTTATTTTCTTTAAATATCTTTTGATATTCTTCTACAACTTTTGTGTTTCAAATGACAAAAAGAGTTAGAGCCGCTCTTGATATAACCTCCTTTGATCCATGTCATTTTCTGCGGTAAGTACTTAATATCAACCTTTTCAAATTGCTTATCGATTTGTCAAAAATATGTTTAAAGAATATCCATTAAGCAAAGTAGCAGATGAAATATTACAACCATAGAACCATCATCAGAGATGATACAGTCTGTTCCTTTTGACGTAGTCAGTGCTGCTGCCAGGAGGTAAGTCACATGTATTATCCATCGAATCGACGAGATCCATTTTTCATTAAATTATCACGTGAGGTTGCTTGTAATTAAAAGTGTTTATTGATATAATGGATGCCAAAATTGCTTACTGGGACTTCCCCTTTCCGGCAGAGAGTCCCTACCCAATCCCCCCGACCAAATAATGGAACTAAAGGGACCGTATGTTAGTCGCGCGAATCTTACTTTGTTATAAATTTATGACTATATACTTATTATAAACTATGACTGAAAACATTAGCTTAGTTATGAATACATTATTGAAAAATTTAGTCATGACGAAAATTAATTTTGTAACCATGAATAGTTTAGTAGATAAATTTGTTTAATTGAATAGTCTTTCGATTCAGAAACTTAGTCGATTATGACCAACACTTAATGTTAAGTACATAATATATTGTTTAATTATTGAGATATGATTATTAATGTAAATATATTTGGGGAAAAATCCGCTATCCTTTTAAGAACAAGCTGCAATAACGGTTTTTGATATTTTACTTTCAACTTTCATTGCAAAACGTCATACAGTTAATATATACATAACGCAGATTTTTTGTTTAAAAAATATAATAGAAATATTAAAGTCAGTTTTGGGTCAACTTATTAAACCTTATCAAAATCATAATCCATTAAAAGGTTTCTGTAGATAAAATTGCCCTGTATGTTTTATAATTAGCGTAAATAGGTCCAAAAAACTTAAAAGGTTGTTACAGAAAGAAAACAGAAGTACGGATATGCATTTTTATGACGCTCGGTGTGATATATTAACGCTTGGAGAGGTAGAAAGGAGACAGCATAGGTAAGTGTATATTAATACCGGAATGCCTTTCACAGGAGCAGCTACATGTTGCACGTTGCGATAGCCCAAACGTATTATTTATATTAATGTCTAAAAGAAAAGAAGAAGTAATGTATAAAGATATTTATAATTAAAAAATGATAGATTTATATAGACAAACCACATATAATAAATTTATAATTCACAGATAACACATCAGCAAAAAATAAAAAAAGGAAGGTAAAATACAAATTTCGCGTATTTTTTGGGAAATGAAAGGATATACATAAAAAATAACGCTCGTAAAATTAGAGCTCGGACTTGATTATTTCACTATAAAAAATTTATTTGAAATATGCACTTTCTATGAAGAAATGCCAGTCAATTTGTTGTCAAACATAAATTTCATAACCCCTCTTTTCGCGATGTTTTTGGGCAATTTAATTTTTTTTATTTTTGTGTTTTTTTTTATACCAATTCCTGTTTGTATGTGCAAATTCAGTGTTTAGTGTTACAAAGAATGGCACTTAAGATAAAAACTTATAACTTATACTTCCTTGGAAAACCGCACTTTTGTATGGGAACTTTTTCGAATCACTTTTTTCAATACAATAATTGAGGCTCTTAGTTCTTATCTATATTCTTTCATTTAAACCAAAAAAAGCATTTTCGCTAAACTAGACTTGTTCCAATAAAAGAACAGCGGTGTCACTGCTAATGAAATTTTTGTATTTTTTTTGTTTTTATTAATTAAAACAAAGCACAGGACTAAGTTCAAGAAAAAACAAATGCCTGTGAAAAACTTTAATCATTTAATTTAATTGTGCACATACGAAGCCGGAGCAGGCCGTTTGTAAAAATATGCAAAGAGAAAATCCTCAACTAAAATTACTAATTATATATATATATATATATACATATATATACATATATATATATATATATATATATATATATATATATATATATATATATACATATATATGTATATTTTACGTGGAGGTTATGGCATGTATCATTTATTTGTCTTTTAACTTAATATTTTTGAATATTGAATGTGTTTCGCGTTAATTTTGTAGAAATTCATTATTATTTCTACTTTCTTTAAGTTCTCTACCACGACCTAGGTTTCTTTGTATGACAACATCATCAGGTGGGCAATTAGCAAAGATCTTTGCTATTAGCCCACCTGAAGATCCTTTAATATTATTCATCTAGATTTTAACAAATTGGAACGACAAAACGACCAATTCAAGTTAGTTCTATATAGAAAAAAAATGGCACATTATCGATTATCGCATTACCCATTATGTTTACTGTCCATAACCGTAAATAAAAGTACAATATTTTTTTTCAGTCAACTTGAAAAAAACAGTGGAATGTTTTTTGAATTAAAAATTTATATTTTTGAGTCTTCTAACGTAACATCGAACGTACGTCTTTTAGGATTCGGTACCACAAAAGGTTAAAAAGGACCCTTATAAAATTATTCACGTGTTTTTCCCTTTGTGTGTAACAGCCGTTTTACATAAAAACCACTTGACTATGAAATTTGAACCTTGCCATAGTTATAAAAACCTATTAATCTGCACATATCTCATTAGCTAGTACTCAAAAATATTCATACGGCAATTTTAAAAGGCAAATTAAATACTCAAAAGAAATTCTTTTTAATACCCGATGTAGTGTGGAATATCATCCGAAAAGGCTAGTATATATATATATATATATATATATATATATATATATATATATATATATATATATATATATATATATATATATATATATATATATACATATATAAAAAAAAATATAAATATATATATTTATTACTTATTTTCGAAACTGCTAAACATAAAAATATTATTATATTTAACGATTTATTGTACTTAGCTTTTACAAAATTTGTTGCAAAAAAATTTAAATCTCTTCAGAATTGAAAAACCTTGAAATACATTTTACTGAAACACTCACCAAAAGACATACCTCGCAAATATTTTATTGCTTAAGTTTCAGAGTTTCGCTTATAAAATAGGTAGTAGGTATTTATATAAAATATATAATATTTTATTAAATAAAAAAAATTTCGGACAGAAACAAAATGAGCAGAATATAAGCAATAAAGTTTTATCACTGTGTAAAATAAATACGTAAAATTACAATAATATTTTAAACAACCTTCTCATTCCACCTTTTTATGAATTGAAAAGAATCTTCTTTGGCGTAGAAAACTCACGCTGCAAAGCAACATTGTTAAAACAAAGAATGGCCAGATCCAGACATATTGTTCAGAATAAAAACTCGCTCGTAACAAAAAACGTTATACGCTCTTTTTATGTAATATCTAGATTTTCTTTTGTTTTTTATTTACATATTACTTACCACTCTTGTTCGTTCTCCGCATGATCTTTAAGTTGGAAATTTATTTTTCTTAACATTCAATTCGTTAAACTTTTTATCAGCGTAAATAAAACAAAATCGTACGTTATTATTTTATGAAATAACTAAAATCTGTTCATTAAATGCAATAGGAAAAAAATTCCAATATTATTGTTCTAAATATCCAAATTCTAGTACCTAAAGTAAGATTTCGTATGTTTTTTTTTTGACTGAATAGATATATTCATATATAATTCATTAAAGATTTATTTTATTTAAATTACAATACGAATATACTAATATTACTTAGTCTCATAATTTAAAGAAGTCAAAGAGATCAATTTCACGTTGAAAGTTTATTCCGGGTTGGATAATGATTAGTTCTTAATTACTCTAAAAATTAGAAACTATAAAGGAAAAGACACGTAAAAACGAGCTACTATGTCTTAATGGATGATAAAAACCAACAAAAATTTGTGATAAGAATTTTTTGTCAAATTTATTTCCCCGTAATTATAAATGACTTGAATATCAATTTAATTAATTCAAATATATTTAATTCTTAAGGTCAAGCAGACGGGTCAATAAAAATGCTCCGACAAATTATGCGTTATGTCTAATTAAGAAGAATGTCAAGCAATATTCTTCTTGTAATTGTTATTTACCTTTTTTTTAAATCGTCAACAACGCTAATCAGCGGCACCAACAATAGTAAACATCGTAAAAAAGGAAGTATTATGAGGTCACTTACGCTTAGTTTTCAATATCACTATTCGTCACTGGTCACATGAACGTCCGCCAACGAGATAGTGACTTATCCCGAGACATATGTGTGCAAATAAATTGTAAACAAGCGTCAATATTAACAAAGCATATTTGATAAAGTAAACGGCGCCCATTCTGTTTACTGTCCATCGCCGTAAATAAAAGTAGAATATTTTTTGGTGAACTTGGAAAAAAACAGTTGAAGTTTTCTCAATTGAAAAAATATGTTTTTGGATATCATTTTTAGAGTTTCGTACCTCAACAGGAAAAAAGAACTCTTATAAGATTACGCATGTGTTTGTCCGTCTGTCGATATACCGTTTTTCTTAGTCACATCCGCCTTTCCTAGAAACCGCTTGACAGAGAAACTTGAAATTTGACACAGTAATAAAAGTATTAACCCGCGCATATCTCACTAGCTAGTCCACAAAAATATTTATATCTGGTAATTTTAAAGGGTAAATAAGTACTCAAAAGAGTTTTTTTTATTCCATATGTAATGCGGAATGTCGTCTGAAAAGGTTTTAAGTTATAATTGTCTCAAAAATATTTTTTTCATAATTCTACCTGATATATCTTCAGACTGAAAAATATGCAAACAAAATATGTTACCATCCCTATTTCCGAAACTTCTAAACTTAAAATTATAAAGAATAGAGCTTTTAGAAGCCTACGCAAAGGTTGTAGGAAAACTATAGCGATGATTCTAGATATCGCATTTTTTTAAAATATGTACCATATTTTTACGCCTGTGGAATAATAGTTTACAATATAACTGGCATTGTCAAAAATTAACATTTCTAAATCATTTAATAGAAATACTATATATCATTAAATATTTACAATTATCTAAACGTGTACGGAACAGTCACAGTGCGAATTCTACACGTGCTTGACAGTGTTTTTATTACTTTGGTATTTGTAAAAAAAGGCAAAAAATCTAAAATTGGTCCCCTTTACGTCCGAAAATATCGAGTACCTCTAAAAATTAAGAAAAATTGGAAGCATAAAGATTAACTGCAGAAATACGCAGTTGGTTTTGGGAAAGTATCAAGACCACTATTCTAACCTCTGTAGTTTAGAATACTTGTGTGTTTAACTTGTTCAACTTATATATATTGACTCACATCATTAATAAAATAATGAAGGATTGTGTGATAAAATAAATATAATTTAGCTTAATTTTACGGTTCCGTAACTGAAAATGTAAAACAGAACCCTTATATATTGCCACACATGTCTTTCGGTATATTTGGCACGATCCTTTTGCTCAGAAACTGTCCAACATAGAACCTTAAAATTTAGCTTAGGTACGAAGCTTACTGACCCACATATTTTGTAACATGTATTGAAACCTACCCATCCCCCCCACCACCACCACCACCTAACGCAATTATTAAAGAAATTTATAATAAATCTAAAAAACTTCTACGTCCTTAATAATTAAAGGACAATTAAATTTAACCTTTACTTTAATATAATACTTTAAGCCTAATAACCTTTAAATATAATAATAACTTTTTTAAATATCCTCTCATAATAAATAATAGAATCAACCAAATTAAGAGATCCTGAAAATTTTTACAAATTTTAGATAATTTTTAAATAGAGGTAATTTACCAAAAAATTATTCCAATAAATAAAAAAAAATTTAAAAATGAGAGTACCTTTAATGGACTCTTAAGATATTTTCATCTACATCTCCTGCAGAGATGTAGATGAAAAAGAGAAATAAAGACTTCCCTGATTTTTTTCAATTTTAAAACATTGTACAGGGTGAAATACATGTTTCTCCTGAAACCCACTGATTGCATTTTAAAATGCAAGAGATTTGTTTTAATTAATATGTTTGTTAATCATTCTACAAACATTTGTAACGGGATTATTCTCTGTCAAGTAAAAAAACTCAACTACAATTCTGACTACTCGGAACCCGTGAACAAATTATTGAATAATAAATATTTAGGAAGTTTCGAATACATGAAAATATTCTCTTTAAGAATCTGTGATTCACATTTTATTAGAAGAATCAATCTAGTATTAAAACATATAATCTGAGATCCGATGAGATTAAAATTAATCATAGCGTTTTGTTCTTTAATTATAAAATTAATGAAATAAAAGTTTTAATTAAGTTGAGAAAACAATTTTTTGAAGCCTAACTACGACCGTTTAAACATGAAGTAAACCCGATGGTGCAACTCCTCGTGTTTATACTTCAGTGTTAATGCTGGTAGTGTCGAATTGATAATTTTTTTCGAGGAAAAAACTGAAATCATTTTAATTTAATTAAATTTAAAGTTAAAAAAACTGAATATGACTAATTTTGAACAAATAGTGTCCCCGATTACACGTTTTTTATGAAATTATGATTAATGAAATAAAAAAATTTAGTCAAATACCCAATTCAAAAATCATAACTTTTGAGAAACGATGTTTACAATTTTAATAGTCGTCGCATTTTATAAATAACTGGCGGGAGAGGCGATCAGTAAGAAAACAAGGCCGGTAATACTAATACAATAATTTCTTTTTTTTTAAGTTTTTCAGTTTATTTTACTATATTTACTTACTTTACTCAGAACCTATTACAAAATTTACTAAAATTTTAAAAATATATTTACAGCACGTGCCACAATTGTGCTAATGGTAGAAATTTGTAACACATTTCCAAATAAATTATAATAAATTAAATAAAATTATTTTAAATAAATTCTCAGTAACAAAGCTTTACTACTTCTGGACATAAAAAATCCTAAGTCTATGGTTCTAGATAATTGATAAACTTCTCTGCAAATGAAAATGTGAGAAACGCCATAATAAAAAATGAACAATCTATTATCTTTGTTTCGAATAAATTTGCGTCAAAATTATTCGGAAACACCGTTGCTATGACTAATCACTTTTGACAGATTCACTAACATTTTTTCGATGTTATTATACCTGTACAAATAAGAAATTTTAATTTCCCGTACTAATTTAGTTGTCAATCGAATTTTTCTCCTGTTAAAATGCAGAGGGTTCTATCAGATACAGACGTCACTATAATGACGCTGCGGCGATCAACACCGCTAAAGAAAATCGTGGAGGCGGTGCCCAAACCACCTGGAGCCGTTCCTAAAAATGGACTACCGATCTGGTATGGCTTGTCTGTCGACCAAAAGTTACCTGTCCCCAAAATACCACCTGGAAAAGTGGTGTTCTCGAGGGGAAAGATTGGCGAAGACGTATGTTATATTTATACTATAGTTTGATACATCATATATAATTGTTTTATGTTATTTTTGGAACAGATGAAATGAATTAATAGATACACACACACACACACACATGTGTGTGTATATATATATATATATATATATATATATATGTATATATATATATATATATGTATATATATATATATATATATATATACATATATACATCATATAAAATTTATTAAAAATGGTATATTTAACAATAATAGTTATTAGTTATATATTTTTGCGACTTAATTGCCATTATCAATTATATTAAACACTGAATATGCAAATATAAACACGAATTCAATTAAAAAACAAAAAACCCAAAAAATCCAAAAATGTAAGTAAGCAAAAAGGACCTTTAAAGAGAGATCAATGATTTGACGTTTGACAATGGCCAGCCATCCCTTCATAGTAAGAGCGTTTTTCAAATCCACTCTTTTTATTAAAATAACCGCGACCAGATTTTTTTATTAAATACGTTGTTTTTATGTATATTCTTTCATTCAAAAAAGAAAAAAATAATATTATCATTCATGCTAAACTGAAGATGTACCTTATTTTTTCTATCAAGCCAAATAAAAACGTAAAACTTTCTATTTGGCGTCATGGTCATGACTTTGTTTTAACGTCAACATGGGACCACCAATTAACTTCTAATAGACGCACAAGTGTGTAATACAAATAGGTTTTAGAGCATAAGTGAAGGGAAAATATTTCAGAACATGGCTTAAGCAATGTTATCTAAAAAAGCTTTAAGCTCACACGTGATGACATTAAAATTGTATCTATGCCTCAATAAAATAAATTTAATATTATTTGATTATAATTATCACGTATCTTTATGAGATACGTGATAATTATAAGTAAATGTATAAGTTATGAAAAGTTGTTTCCATCTTCAGTTTGCATAAATTTAAATAATTACTGAATTATACACATATGACATGTAAAAATAAAACGAAACTATTCGTTTGCACTTTAGTTTCTTTTTAAATCATACCCATTTATTTTGCATGCAATCAAACCTCTTTACAAAACTTTTTACCACACTCATCTTTTAAAATCTATTTCTACCGTTTTCCATGCATTATCCTTTTACACATATTTTACATGAACTTCCTCACAATTCCAACAATCTTTTGCTTCATCTCTGTCATATATCACTAAGTTAAATAAACGTCACCTCATGACTGCCTTTAAACTATCATGAATTTTATGGCATCCACGATCAATAATCAATAGTACATTATAACTCCAAAGGTCTGAGATATTTGAGGTTACAATGTATCTAACAACCGTAGAAGATTTAAATATATCCTACAAGAAAGTCATTAATAGCTTGGTATCTAATATTTTGAACATACTTTCTCAATTAGTTGCCCACCAATGAATTGCGTATCGCTTACTGAAGTGTACCCTCTTTAGCCACGTTATTGAATAAAAGACTCGTTTATCTTACATAGGCTTAAAATTTTCATGAATTTCTCAAAAATTACGAAGTTTTATATCGAATATAATTGATTTTAACTGTTAATTTTATATAAACTTCTAGAAACTTTGCTATTTTTATAACCTTAAGTAATTTGAAAAAGAAAAGAGCGGGGCGTAATATACTTTGTTGCTTAATTTTAAAAGTGAAAGTAATAAATTTACCTGTCCAAAACCTTGATACTAATACTTTTGAGCGTTATCATTTACATATGTTTGGATTAATATGCTCGAATTTTCCAAACGCACTATGACCATCCGCCAAAAAATATTTATTTGTATTTCACCGCCACTAATATTACCCAACATTCACAAAAAACTTGAACCATTTCTTCATACCCAACGCTTAAACATTTTTCTTCACACACCTTCGCACAAGATATCTCTACAGACCTATTCGCCTAACGCAATCAATGCCCCATTAATTGATACACGTCAGACATGACACTTGTCCACTTCCAAAGCAATATACGAGATATTATTTGTATAATTTAGAAAGCTGTAAATAAATGTCTGTATAAAACAGTCAGTGGGTTGTAGAAGACTGTATTCCCAGTCATATGATCTCGTTCGTTGATACTTCGCTTTCATTAAAAAAGTACCGGTTCTAATATAAGTGAATGAGTGAATGAATCCATAAGTATTATATAGAGTGTTCCAAAAGGTCATATATGAGTAATTACTTGTTATTGTTTTTTTGTTATTTAAACTAGCCACTTCTAAGAAGGAATATGCGTGGATGATCACATAAAACACCATTAACAGATGTAGATTTTAGTAAATCTAGGCATTATATTATATTAAAGACACATCAGCAAAAAAGTGAGGGAAGAAATACGCAATATCGTCTAGTACTAATTTTGCATTCCAGTAGTAATTTTTTTAATTGCAGCTAATGCCGTCTCTTTAAAAATATTATTACGTTGTCTTTCACTGGATTAAAACTAATATCTACAATCACCTAAACATATACATACGTGTACACCCATATGTCACGTACAAATGTTTTCCCTGATATATAATTTTCCAAATACGCTAGTTTACTATAAAATTAGCTGATTTATTAATTTTTTGTCTCTGTTTCACTAATGGCTACGCAGTTTTTTTTAAAGAGTTCTAAATGTTTAGGATGTCCTAGTAAAATAAGGAACTTTTATAATTTCGTTATGTCATTATACCTGGTCGTCTGTCCTACAATTTTAAAGTTCTATAACATAACACAAGTAGTTGTTTTACAAAGATATCTAAATTAATATTTAGTAGAATATTGAAGTGTTAATTTAACCTCCCCAAACACTTAAATTTTGAAAAATCTGACAAAATTCTACATACTAGCGTTTGATCTGCACTTCATAATTATCTTGGTTAACTTGTACTAAAAAATGTAGACTATTAAGGAACCCCAATTTATACGAGTTTCGATAATACGCACTTGACCATTTTTTTATTGTCCGAAGGAATATTTCCTAAGAGACGAGTTATTAAATTATTAACTTAAAAACCGTATAAAGGATCTTAATAATTGATGAAATTAAATTTTTAAAACGGTCACAGCGGCTTAGCTTAAAATTCAAGTTACGGTACATATCTAAGTTACCTTTCATCCCTCAAAGGGTCTTTTAAGATGTCATCACTATTACTGGGGGGAAACAAACAAAGCTACAGGCAAAAGCTTGTAGGTAAAGATGGGTATTGTGTATATGTAATATATATTACATTGCTGTTTATCTTAGTTTGCGTAATCTATTACAATTTTCTAGACAATATACAACATTTACACTTTCACTAGTGTTTAGTCCTCTGGAATTAATATATTACCCTTATAGTAAGAAAACTGCATTATTCTTCAGTTGTGTACATCGTGTTTTGCGAATAAATAAATAATAATTCAAATTTTGTAAATCCGGCTTGAATGACGAAAAAACAATAGAAAAATCCCCAAAGCTTCCTAAATACAGCTGTGAGGAGAATCCATCGATCTCTCTCACTTTGGGTTTAGAAATCTGCTATGAAGGGTTGGAATAATGTTCCTTCTTAGTCGTGAGTGTTTAACACTGCCATCTCCTGATAGTTTAGTAGCCAAAATGCTATATTAATATATAAATATAGATCACCAAACACTGAATATTGAACTTAAAACGCTTCTTACGTCAAAAATTGCAATTTATATAATGCTAAATTATTCACAGTACAAGTAGAGGCGGGAATACTTAATAATAATAAATTAATCTCCTCACGAAAACTTAACTCTGCCACCATAGTTATGCCAACATTATTATTAAAATTCAGTGTCTGTATATCTTATCCATATTATTTGAAATTGTCAAAAATCCTGCAATATTCCTTATTTGAAGATAAATTAGGTAAATTAAGATAAATTATCTATAATATTAATTTTGCATTAAATCTTTGGTCTTCACTCACCATTTTTTTCTTCTGGATCTTCAGAATTCAGTCCCCATGTTAACTGAAATTATGATTATAAAATTCTACATCTAATACGATTATGTTTAATTAAATTCTCCGTCTAAAAATGTCTGTTTTATCAGAAGATCGTCTATGAACGGTGGTTCAAATGTACAAACGTATAATTTTCTCCATTACATACATACCCTTCTAAACAATCCAGTCCGAATCGTAATATTCGAAGTTGTTTGTTAGTTTTGAATTTACAGAACCTAAAATTATGCACTAAATTTCTGAAAAATTAATCTAGAAATTTTTATTGAATGTTATTTTTGAATTATAAACATTTGAATACAGAAAGCTCTTTCGATCTGTACATCTGACTTAGTTCTATTGACAGTGCTTTACGAGATTACATCACTAGGTTATATCAACTAGAAAACCCAAATGGGAATAGCTAGGCATATTAATCAGCTACAATTATTAAGAAAAATATCGAACCGTTGACTAATTTTGATATGAGATGCATTCACTTAATTATGGTTGTCCGCAACTGCCTTTTTGAAAAGTTTAGTTTTTGTAGAATGGACTAATATATCTAATCTTTCTTTACAATAACAATTATTTTTTTATTTTAAAACATATTTTTATTATTACGAACATCCTTGTTTAAAGAAATAAAGTATTTACATAACCAGTGTTACAAGTCGACCATCGTATTTCGAGTCATTCAACTTTGTGACCAATAAATAAATACATTACATTTGTTGAATATATGCGGCCATTTGTGCAAACAGCTGTTCGTGCGGGCAACGCCTTGGTGACGTATGAAACTGTCGAATTTTTTTTAAAGCTATGTAATTGTAAATCGCATATCGAATGAGTATTTTTGAAAATTTTAAACAGTTCTACGTTTTTCGGGCACATTACCGCAAACTGAAAAACGGAAACCTTGTAAATTCACTCAAATGTCTCTCAGCCGATTTTCTCAGAAACTATGCGACGTAGAAACTTGAAATTTGGCATGACACGTCTTATTAACCCACTTATTTTTTATTAAGTTTTTAAAAATATTCTTATAAGAATTAAAGAAGAGTGAAATAAAGTAACCAATTTTTTTTTATTATAATATATTATATGGGGTATCATTAACATTGTTAAGAAGAATACAAAAATATTTTTCATAATTTTATTTCATATTTAAAAATGTATCATAAAAAATATGTGAAAATAGAGCAAACCTATCCCCTTACTTCAAAAAATACTGAATCAAAAATCATCAAGATTACATGAAAACTATATTTATAATCCTAGACCTTATCATTTTTAAGTATACACCATGTTTTTACATATATAAAAGATATAATAGGCAAAATGTGAAAAATTAATACTTGTAAATAATTTGATAGAAATAATATGTACCCTTAAATTTTTCTAAGGGTCTAATGTGTAGTGTGAGTTTTACTCGTACCTTATAGGTTTTTACAGACGAAACTTACCTTACTATCTGTCATAACCTGATTGTTGAATGTATGTTGATGCTGGTGATTTTAAAAATATAAACTTTTGTTATAATTATTGCGTTAAATAGTCAATAGAATTGTCAGAAAGATATAAGCTTTAAATTATTTGGTATAAGGAGTCCGTAAGATGCAGATCAACATCGACATTTTCGAAAGATGAAGTGTCAATTTTAAAGAACTTGGCTCAAAACATTTGATCGCAGAATTACTAGAGCATAATGATCAAATCTTTACGAAGATAACATAACGGTAAAATAATCTTATTTTTTTGAGTAATTTTGACAAAAAAAACATGAGAGACTAAAACTAAGTATCCAAAGTTTATCTAAGTAAAGCTTTAGATAAAAAAAGCACGTTTAAATTTCAAATATTTAAGGTTGACCTTCTTAAATAAAATATATCGAATGCTTTCAGGTTACAATTAATTATAAACCTAGATCTTTTAAATAAATGCAGCCTAAATGAACAATTTAAAAATACATACAACACAATTAAATGAAACTACGTGATGTAGTATTATTTCTACTTTCTTTAAGTTCTTTACCACGGCCTAGGTTTCGTTGTATCACATCTTCAGGTTATCAAAGAATCTATCTTTTTCAGGAGGGCACCTGAAGATTTTGTAATACAACGAAACCTAGGTCGTGGTAAAGAACTTAAAGAAAGTAGAAATAATACTACATCACGTAGTTTCATTTAATTGTGAATAATGAATTTCTACAAAATTAACGCCAAATATATTCAATATATACAACAGAAATTAAAATTGATAGGACGTTGAAAAATAATTAACAGCATTTAAACTACCCAGCAACAACCAATATCGCTGCAGCTTTCAATAGGGCAAAAAAAACATATAACATAATTAACTCAACTATTTTTATCTGTAAAACCACGGTTTGAACGAGTGACCACTCACCTAAAAGGTTGTTGAATTAAACGGACAAAACATCTGAATCATCCTTTCACACACTGGGTAATATAATGTCGCTACATCCATATTTATGGAATATTCGAAACGAAAGCACGTGACGGGAGATTGTTGATAACCTTTGGCTGACTAAATAGTCACATGAGCTGGCGGTCGATGGCCTGTCGTGTATCGACCCTGACGTCAGCCAAGTCAACATTGGCTGCTTTATGTTATTGCATAATGCATTGCGGTATGCAAATTACAACCACCTTAATGATATTTACTTACGTTTGCGCTAATCTGTGAACTTGGCAACTGAGTGGGTGAAGTTGCAATGAAATCATCATACTAATGTATTTCTCGTAATTGCACGTAACTTGGAGTACTTTATACTCTACAGTTGGTACCGAGAGTTAATAACGACATGCAAATGGAACGTAAGAATTATAATTGATGTCAAGCATACTTTTCTTAAGGCTTTACGCATTAATATTGTATAACAAAAAATAACTAATCTTTGCTAATGAATAAAGAAGACTTTTATGTTCAGATTCATCTAGACCATGTGTCGTATAACAAAAGATTGTAATGCTTGCAAAGGTAATAATTAATCTTTGCTGATGAATAAAGAAGAATTATATGTACAGATGCATCTACACCGCATGTCTATCCACACACGGACATGGCTAAACTATAAAGGTTCTTGTTTGTATACAGAAACCCAAAAAAATAACTTGAAAGTCTGTCGTGTTGAATGAATTGATCTAAAATTGGTAAATTGGTTAACAGTACTTATTAGTGGCCATTTTTTAATATTTCTATCGCCCTTATTATGTAATTGGATCAAAGATTCAAACAATAAATCCAGTGGGTAGGGTTTTCGCACATACCTAGGGTTTACCTGCACAGCTGCATAAAAGTAATTATGATTTGGAAATTCAATGTGAAAGGTTAATCAAAGAAATATTTCCAATTGGACATACTAAAAAACTGGGATAATTTATTCATGACTTTTGTTTTTCTGAATCAATTCAAGGAATTTTGATGAAAACTATGTTAAAATATGGAAAGATTTGTCAGAAACAAAAATGAAAACTATTTGTTTTCAAATATCTTGAATGGGGTACCGTTTCGAGAGCTCGTTGAAAGATTATAAAAATATCACACTTATACCTTTGTTAATTTGGATAAACAAAACAATTTACCAAAATTTTTGGAAAAAGAAAAATGGGTATAAAATAACATATTTTTAGAAAAAAAATATCGTGAGCGTCGGTGTGGATTATATGCATTCAAAAATGTTATATGTTACAATGACAAATAAATGAGATTTGGTTTGATTAGAAATATGTACTTAGATCAATAACTTGCTATCACAGGGACTTGAACACATGAGTATACATAATATTTTCAGCAAATTTAAATACGCTTTACATGTATTGAAAAAAATTCAAATAACTCTCAACTATTACAAATATAGCAAAGGGTGGAAGAAATAAATTTAAGCTCAACAAACCTGGTTTTCTATACCACCGAAACTAGTAAATCTCCCCCTGAAATTGAAAACTGGAAAAATATAAATTTTCAGCATTTTCACGTTATATACCAATAACCAGATCATATAATATTATCATTAGTACACAATGCTTTTGCGAGAAATGGTAAATTTTAACTCAGCTTTATGGTTAAAATAATTGTTGAAATAAATCTTATAAAATCAAAATAACTAATGCTCAAAAGTTCAAAATTCGCCCTATTTTATGGAAAAAAGAGTAAGAAATTATGTAAATCGTGTCGATCTATTATGATACATTTCTCTACCTTTATTTGTCTGCAAACTGCTACTTCTCTGTCTATGTACAAATAGCGTACAGGCAAATTCTTGTTCAAACCATATTTGGTACCCTCTAACTCAAGCCTTAATTGATCTACCACATTACACATAGACATTATAACTTGTTTTGAATTATAATGCATGCAATTTCCTAAATAGAACTTATGTAATTCCCGAGATGCGGACACCCAGTAATTGCTAATTTTGAATGACTCATTCATCGTCGAAACCTCTAGCCTATTTCGGATAGACTTGGAAAATAGAAATTTGACACGTGCATAACGAAACCTGGGATACATATATATGGAAAAAAGTGAATAAAATGGTTATATTGTTTTGATTCGTTAGTTTATTTTAGGTCCGGTTAGCTTGGATTAGGTTATGTTTGGTTGGGTTAGATTGTATTAAGTAGGATTAAGTTAGGATAAATCCCCTAATTCAGTTCTTATCAAAAAGTCGTGAAATTTCATGAACAATATAAATGTAAAATATGAAAAAAATAGTCCTTTATAGGAAACTTGTCCATTATTTTGGTTTCAACTTTTTTTTCAGTTAACGTAATGTTACTGTTGTTGACAAGTAGTTTAATTCTCACCAGCTGTCCGAGTCCCCAATGCTGACTCATCAACTGCTCTAAATGCGGTAGCGTTTTCGAAAATTCTTTGCTCGTATTTCATACGGTGTATTTTCTCTTTCGCGGGTTATCACGGCCTGAAGACCAACCTCCTCTTTTTCAGCCGGCTTTGAGATCGTTATTGGTGGAATTATTTTCATTTTTAATCGATAGTTTCGAATATACTTCATTTTTAATCGATAGTTTAATCGAAACACATTCAATTTATGTTCAGCAAACAATTTGCTTCACACACATTGAACATATTATAGGGGAAGGTTGGCTATATTGTACCACTTAACTTCTATCCAATATTGCGAGATAACTGTAAAGAGTATCCTTATGTTTATTTGTTTGATGTTTAGTTGAATTAATTGCATCTACTATTCTGCAAAAGTTATTTATAATAAGTGAGTAATTTCTTCCAAATATATATATTTTTTAAAAGTAGCTAGCGGTACGATTTAGAAACCGGTACGTTTAATCGTACCACAAGGTCTCTAAATCGTACTTTGAGGTTTCCCATACAAAGAGTGCAAAAAAAACAATGTTTCGTGTTCTACATATTTAATTAGTAAGAGATCAACAAAAAGGTACAGTGTCATATATCTATCTCCTCTTTCATATCAATTAATCACAGTCCTCTGATTAGAGATTAATGAAGTTAAAACTACGAATGAAGTTTCTTAAATATAAGCTCTTGGTACGATTTAAAAGCAGGATCATTTAATTTATACATATGGTTTCTTAATGTATTTTAGAATTCTCCAAGACAAAATAACAAATTAGAAACTTATACAAAAATATTTAAACGTACATACTTTTTTTACCTAGTAAATCAGTCTTCTGATTTGAGATCACATAAGAGATAAAATTTGTACTTAACTTATTTAAGGCATCTAGGACAAATATCAGGGATTATGCTGCAAGTGATATGGAGCCACTTGTGACATCTAAGACATTCAAACCAATCTACTTTAGGAGCTTTTTTATCAAAATATACCCATTGCATATTTAACAATAATTTTCATCGTATTCTTCAAGTTCTACATCAGTATCATCGTCTAAAATGATTTCCTCTTCAGTTTCAGACGAATCAGTCTCAGATTTTTTATCTAATTTTCTTTCCTTTTTATTCTGAGTTTTATTTTGAATATTATGAGTTGATGCTTTTTTCTTTAGGTTTTTATTAGATACATATTTCTTAAACTTTTTCATCTACCTTTTATTTTTATTTGTTGTATCAGTTTTTTTATCTTCGCGTTTTATTTTCTTCTTAACAGGATCTTCTTCAAATTTTATCTTTGGCTTTCTTATTTCTCGTTTTTTTATGGATTCTTCTAGATCATTTTTGTATGGACTCGCTGTTAACTCAACTGTTTTCTGGATCCCTCGTTTTCTCCTATTCATTTGTTTATTCTTCGGCAATGGTGAAATGTCTTTAATCGGAACTTTTAATATTGGGCTTAATGTGTTCGTTTTTGTTGACGTAGATGCACCAAGGTTAACAATATTAATGGAACTTCTTGATTTTAATTGAACTGTCAATACGTCGTTTGGTTCATGATCAATCTATCTGTTTTAGCTGCTGCTCAATGTACTTCGTTACATTGAGCAGCAGCTAAAACATTGTCATCACGATGATTTAAAGTTGTAGTTACCAAACTATTAGGTTGTTTATATTTTGGACTTTGGACGGAACTTGTGATATTCCAAATGTGGGGGTGTTTTCAACAAGGGATGGTGATTCGCATTCGGTAACATCAGACGTGTTAGATTTGGTTTCTTCCACATTGTTCGTGTTCTGTGTCTGATTGAGATTTAGAGTGTCTTTATTGGCTGGAGCTGGAGAACTGGCGTCTCCTACATCATTCGGTTGAAAAGTCTCTGCCGCAAGAAAATGATGATCTTGAAAGATATGGCGATTAACAGGCCAAATACCAGTAGCTTTGAAGCCACTGACAGCATTGCCCACTATTGCTGCTCTTTGATAGGCTCAGTTGAAAAGCTGTGTAACCTAATATTGTGTCACAGGCTTCCCGCAATTTGACCGCATCCATGTTTCCACTTCTTGAATGTAATATATTCCCAAAAGGTCCAAATATAGCGACGTCCAGTGGCTGCAGCCTGTGTGTAGTATAGCCTGGCAGTTGCAGCAATATGACCCCATTTTCTCAAGCGATTTTTAAAGCTTCCAAGTTTTTAGAATGGGTTGTATGGCCATCTAACAAAAGCAGAACCTTTTTATCTTTTGTGGGTTTCACGATATCAATGAAATGTTTCAACCAGTCAACAAACAATTCTGAGTTTATATATCCCGTGTCTAATATAGTAATGACACTACCAGGAGGTGCACCATTTTTCAGCTGAGGGCACATCCGCTTTCTTTTGAAAATTATCATTGGTGGAATGAACTGCCCAGAAGCACTAGCTGCGCAAACAGTTGTTGTATTGACGCCTCGTTCAACGCTGGCAACGGATCCAATTTGTTTTTTACCTCGGTGCCCGATCACTTTCTGTGTTCTTTTTTGCACTGTAGAGAATCCGGTTTCATCTACACTGAACACATCGTTGGCGGTTAAGTTTGTGTCATTCAGAATCTTTTCAAGTATGTCGTAAAAGTTCATGACATTCTCCTTGTTAAATCCCTTTATTCTATTGATGGATGTTGCTTCTGGCTGTCATAAGCTAAGCTCTGAATGACGCCCCATGAATCTGTAATACCAACATTTTCCCGCCATTTGTTTTGTTCTGTTAAAATTATGTTGGAAGTTATTTTTTTCGGCTACTTGATATGCGAGACGCCTAACATCAGATGGTGTCAAACCGAACATACATTCCTCCATATTCAAAATATGTTGGACTAACTCATTCTCTTCAATCTCCGAAAAGACGGTAGGTCTTCCTTTATTTATCTTATGACTATGTATTGCTTGATGTCTTTTCAAGGTAGGTTTTGGTATCCCATACACTCTTGAACACTCATTTAGCCCCAAAACATTGTTCTTTAATGACGTTAAAGCTTTCTTCAAGTCTTCTTCTTTCCAATCATAATACTTTCTTGTCGTTTTCTTTTCACTCATCTGCAATGAAGAATATAAAATAGAAAAAATAACAGCAAATAATTAGGTACCTACACGGCAATAAATAATCTAACATTCACGATTAAAAAATTACTGGATAATTTTAAAACATAAATAAAGTTCGTAAAATCGTACCGGTATTATTTAGAAACCATGGCTCGGTACGATTTATAGGACCACGCATGTTTTGAAAAAACAATTTGTTATTTCATAACCTCAAATGATTGTGTTGGCTAATTCCTACAGATAAAAGGGATAACAACCAAGAATCAGTTTAATTAAATAGCAAATTCTGAAAGCTTACCGTTTGCGTGTTACACCTTAGGTTCACCAGCCAAAAATTAGTAACAAAATCCGCGAAAACCTATTTTACTTTATTGCAAACACACTCTCAAACATAGCGATATCCCAAACTGTCATGGCTTCTTAAGTATTGCCAACGATAATTTAGTGTTGCCGAAATAAAAAAAAACGTACGTTGGTAGGAAATAAGTGAGTGGTACGATTTATCAACCGGTACAATATAGCCAACCTTCCCCTACATGCGCAAAAAAGTTAGTTTTGTTTCACATCTCAATGTCTAAACCGGTATATTTAATATTTTGTATATACATATATATATATATATATATATATATATATATATATATATATATGATTATGAAATTTCATAGAGGTACGATTGTTTTATTAACGCGCATCGCGCTTACGGGAGACGAAATCTGTAGTAATATATATGGGTACCACGAGAACAACTTAAAAGGGAAATGAGATTAGCGAGGACCAAAAAGAATAACCGTCTTTTTCGCTTTGTATTGTTTTGCAGATACATGGACAAAGGAAAGACACGTACAACTAATATTCGAATTTGGAATTATTTGTATTTCATACAGATAAATAATAAAAATTATCACAAATATCCATATAGAGACTTTATAGGGGGCAAGTAAAGTACTAGAAATGTTTCTTTCAATTTTCTCTTTTATGTGGAATATTAATTGAAGGAACGAATAGAATTTTATGGAAGATAATTCTGAAGATACTGCTAAAAAATTTCGTAAACATTTTCTAAGAAACGTTTAATGTAGTAACTTGAAATTTGGTAAAATAATAAAACATACTAACCCGCATATATTTCAATAGTTAACACTCAAAATTCACATGGAAATTTTAGAGGAGGCAAAAAAGCACTCGGAAAATTCTTACTTTTCTTAAATATATAATGTGAACTGTTAATTAAAAGAGTGAGTTATTAGCATTCCAAATAATCACAAAAAATATCCCTCCTGTCTTCTTCCCTATCTCAGAAAAGCTACAATTAAAATTATGACATAAACTGTGTTACTAGACGTTCACATTAAGTTTACGGAGTAACTACAGAGATGACTCTAAATTCTATAGTTTTTTTTAATATTTTTATTTTCATGCCCACGAAAAATATACTAAATAATTTTTAGCCACAACTTCGGGATTTTTCTTGAAAGATTCTCGAAACTTCTAGAAGATTTTACTGTCGGGTATAAATAGACCAAAGTGCAGTCAGTTGAGGACAGTCAGCGCCGAAGCTTTAAGGGAATTACATAAAAGATAATGGATTTAAATGGATATCAAATACGAATTTTATTATTTTACGAATTTCGTTTGGGTCACGATGCAAAGACTGCCACAAAAATAATATATGTCATGCGATGAGCGAGTTCACGATGTCTTACGCGACGATAAAAATTTGGTTCAGAAAGTTCCGGAATGAAGACTACGATCTTGAGGTCGAACCCCGTACCAGACTTCCTGTTGAATTGAACGTTCAACAATTACGATGCCTACTTGAGAAGTATCCTCGACTGACGACTCGTCAATTGGCCGATGAGCTACACTGGAGTCATGGTACCGTGGAAAAAAATATGCACGAATTGGAAAAAAATTCAAAATACAGTGTATAGCCACACACCCCACAAGATGTCATCATATCACTTTCAGTGCAAAGTTGATACTTGTCAACAGTTATTGACATTGAAACGTAACTTCGACTGGCTGAATCAGTTAGTAACTGGCGATGAGAAGTGGGTTACATGCGTTAACCAAACATGCAAACGTCAATTGCTGGGTATCGGAGAAACAGGAGTTTCATTATCCAAACCTGAAATAAGTACCAAAAAGGTGATGCTCAGCTGCCGGTGGAATCTCAAGGGCATTATTTATTGGGAGTTGCTTCCAGAGCGATCTACAATTGATTTAGATATTTACTGTGAACAATTGAACCGATTACCTAACAAATTGAGCAGTAAACTGGATCGAGTTTATTTTCTTCATGATAATGCTAGACCACATGTTGCAAAACGTACTCGTAATAAATTAGAGGAGCTCCGCTGTGTTCTACTCTCTCATCCACCCTATACGCCGGACATTGCGCCCTCTGATTATCATTTATTCAGGACTCTAAGTAACTATTTACCTGAAAAAAAGTCGACGTTGAAGAATATCTTTAAAACGACCTCACACTGTTTTTTGAATCAAAGTCCCCGGAATTTTACAAGAAAGACATATTGTCACTGCCAACTAGATGGTGACAAGTAGTAGTTAATAATGGTACATACATAAATTAAATTTAGTGTGACATATAATTTTTTAATAAAAATTGTTGACAGCAACTCGGAGTTAAAAATGTATTAGCCAACCCAAAATACACGTGATAAAAAATACTATTAACATTCAGAAATAGTATAATAGAAATACTACAGACTCTCAATATATATATATATATATATATATATATATATATATATATATATATATATACATATATATATTATATATATATATATATATATATATATATATATATATATATATATATATATATGTATATATCTAAGTGAGTAGAGAACATTCATAGTGTGAATTTTAGTCGTATAGGTCCATAGGCTAATGTTTATTTAAAATATTTACATCATGCAAAATTTTCCTATAATCAACACTTTTTTAACATTTTGCAAATGATATTAGGCTATAATTGAGTCAGTATAATCCATTTGTGACCGTTTAATTTTATACTTATAACTAATGGATTAGTGAGTAAAATATGGTTCTAATTAATAAATTTTTCTCATTATCCTATTTGCCAGCAAGCTCCATCACTAAAAACTCTATTCTTTATTCCCCACTGGAGTTCGTTACATATTATACCCTTCACGCCTTCAGTGTTCACGACAAATGAGAAAAAAGCGACATGTTTGGCCGTTTCCAACATTAATGGGACTGGGACGTCCTCGCTTTATTCCCCGAATAACAGACAGGCTCGACGCGAAACGACATTAAAAGAGGTTTAATAATGCGACATGGTAATGGCGAGTTTGAGCGACGGACGCGCGAAACGAGAACCACATTTGGCAGTCGTCATGGAAACACCCGACGCAAGTTATTTTCTCAAACGTTTCGTAAAATTATGTTATCAAACTAACATTAAGCCGACAACAATATACAATATATACGTGTATGTATAAGTATGTGTACTCGTCTTTAAATGTTTCAAAGTTAAATATTTTTTTACGAATGTAATAAAGAAATATCGAACAAAACTCTGATGAAGTTATTTACATATTCTGTTCTTTGCTTTATATTAAATTCAGGAGCTTAAATTTCCCGAACTGCCCTAATTTTTTTATTTAACCATTCTAATAAGCTATTATCATTGATATTTTATGACAAAACTACACAATTACTTTTGTCCATCTAATATTATTTAAGAAAATTAAGATTTTGGCGTGTCGAGGACTATCCATTCAGTACTTTCAATATAATTAAGGATTGTTGAATTACTCTCTCTACAATATGTTTGAAAACTGCTTAGCGTCTTCGATTAAATAAGAAAGAGTTTGGGCCATTGTTTCATTTCTAAATAAATCTAAATTATATATTGTACGATAAAAATATGATTTAAAAAAATAAACATAAATATTATATATTATTCGGTTTAAAAATTGGACAAATTTCACGGATTCCTTGTCTATTTGGTATATCTTCACGCCTTCTTCCAAGAAATGTTTGAAATAAATATGATAAACCATTAATATACAAATTTGTACTGGTCGAACGTAAAATTAATTCAGAAATATTTCGCTTTTCCATCCGATCCTCTCTGATACCACCGAGACCATATTTTTATATGTATATAGTCGTCACCGTACTGTTGGGTTGATCACAATGCATATGGCCTTTGACTGCGCAGCACACCGCGGGGACCCGGGTTCGATTCCCGGCCGCTCGTCGAGGGAGCTGGACTGATGTTCTGGTTGGCTGTAAGAGATTGATCTCAAAGTAATAAATCTGCCATATGTATCAATTTGACACTTTAAAGTGCATAAATAAATAAATATATATCAAATATGTACCAAACCGCATTGCAATGAAAACCATGGTTCCATTTATTCCCTTCAACTTCTAACCTAATTGTAACCTAATGCAAAGTATTTAAGTTTGTTATTAATTAGTGAATAAATGGTGGCTCTGAGATGTTTTTTGAATAATTAATTCCTTCTCCTTTTTAGTTGTTATATTCAGAGCTGTCGTAGCCATCGCGTCAAGTGTGTTGCAGATGAGTGACAGGGTATGTCACCATTCCTCTCTATCAGCTGTTTCCGAATACACTCCTGTAGCGAACCTTCGTTGTTGCTATGACCTAATCTATCCGTCTAATCAGTGCTTTCCCTTGTGGTCTGGCACCTTCCAAGTTGCCCTGTGTAACTACGCATACTATCGTAGCTACGCTACCACACATGTTCGAAAAATTTTATAATGCGACTTTATACAGTATCGGACAAACACTGTACGATACCGAGTTCTTGGAGTATGTATGTATTATGACGGAACTCAGACCACGATATTTCAAGCATTTTCCTCCAATACCCCATTTCCAAGACGTCTATCTATTTTCTCCTCAAAATTTTAGTAAATTCTTATTAATATTAAAAATATGAAAGCTTGTATAGTTGGATATATGGATAGTTGTTGGTTAAAATCTGTAATTTCTATAAGGATCTTCACGGAATTTAACATATAAATAGATTATAATTTGAATTGATGTTGAAAGTTCTTACTTAATCGCGCACATTGTACATTGTCTCTGAGAAATTTTCTAAATGTTTGATTTTAGCACGTATTCACTCATAACCAACATTCCGAAGTTTTAAATCCGAGCATCATTTCTATGGAATAGAACACAAAATTTTCTCCTTTTTATAACTCTATCACAACGTCACTATTGAAAGCGACTGGTTTCAGAGTAAAATGGAATAGAAAAAAAAATAATCTCGATTATCATATTTTTGCTACTTTCCTCAGTATCTTACTTTTAATAATATCATCAGATAGATTACACAATTATAATGGATGTAGTCATGTGATTTTTGGCTTCAACAGTTACAACGAACTTCAACCGTTTGAAAATTCCTTTTGATTTTTGACCAATGAATTTTCAAATAAATAACGTAGTTACGCAAAAGACTGCAGGCTTTCTTTACTTTGTCAATTTGGCAAGTTGCTTTACAGAAAGTTTCTTATTTCTTCATGCTTTGGGGAATAAGTATTTTCTCCAATCCTTTGGTATTCGTATACTTACTTAAATTAGTTTATTTTTATACGTATCGAATGGTACCTAAATTGTTTATTTAATTAAACAATTTAGTGAAAACACATGATGAAACCTCATCATTCCTATCAATAAAATTGTTCTACCCGTTTAAACCTAGCATATTGTAATCGATGGTAACATTATTTCAGTATCAAATAAAAGCAAATTTCTGAATTCTTCCTCAATATGAATATTTAAATGCTTTTAAAAAGTTAAATTAATCTATCTTGGAACAGTTCCAAAAACGTTCCATACAATACGATACTAAATTGAATTTTTTTTCAACTGTATTGGAATTAATGACCTAAAATAAGTATTAAAGCTATATAGTAATTGCTAAATGAAACCCTTATCATTGATATGTCCATACGTCTATCCGTTACAGTCGTTTTTTCTCAACGGCTCGACGTAGAAGCTTGAATTTTAAAGTAGTAATAAAACATTAATTGTTAGTTATTGAGATATGTGCGGGCACATATCTCAATAACTAACACGTAAAAACAATCATATGAAAATTTTTGGAGGTACCCGAAAAAAAAAAAGAATACATAGTGTGGAATATCGTTTAAAAGGGTTATTTATTATAAGGGTCCCAAAAATATATTTTTTTGCAGTTTTAGGTGCCATTTCTTAAGAGATATACTGAAAAATATGCAAAAACAATATGTTTTTGAGGCTGATTAACCTACAACTATGTAAAAAATAAATGATTTTCAGATTTTAACGACTTTCGATACCAAATCATACGTTCTTCATCACGTATTGTAAGTGACTCGTCATCTTAGTCCGTTTTTGTTTGGTCTTGGTCTCGGAAACACGTCCGTAGTGTATTCAGTTTTAACATCCAATAACAGTCTAAACATAAATGTTCAATCGTTGTACAAGTATTGGTTTTTAAATTAAATATTCGTGTTTTCTTACTTTTACCCTACTATTGCCTATTGTTAAATAATATAAACTAGTGGTCGAAACTTGACTGTAACGTACTTACCTACTCACTTTGTTGAAAACACTAATAAGTAGGCGAGAGTAAGACAATTCAGATTTCGGCCACAAAATTTTCTTTTGGCAACAGCAAGCTGACAGATGTTTGCAACAGGTGTATATTAAATCATTATCCTATTTGCCAGCAAGCTCCATCAGTCCGCTGTATTTCACTAATACATAAAACAACGCTTTTTTGCCTTGACATTACTCCACAGACTATTGAAAACGGAACATTTTAAATTACACAAAATTCACAGCTCGAAACTCGTTCAGTCAATCTGACATTTTAAATTTTTTGGCGACCATCTTTACTCTCTGCAATTGTTTGACCACAGACTTTTATGTGTTTAACATTGACAGTTTGAATGTAAACAATGAATCTTTTAATATATTTGCAATATATAATTTAAAGTATTTGTAACACATATTATATAAAAATTTTGCTTTCTGCACTTTTTCTCCATATAAACATTAACCATGCCAAATCTCACACTCCTCCATGAGCACAATATGCTTAAAAAATGTGTGCGATGTTTTCTCTTTACTTATTAATATATAGATGTCGGTTACGTTTAAACTTGTTTTTAATTCTTTTAAATTAACTGACGCCGCTGTCGATTATTTATTTTCTTAAATCTAAAAATTATATTTAGTTGAAACCTTTTCCTCTTATGACTTAGTTTCAAAAGTTCAAACTATTCGTTCAATTTTAGTATAACTTAATATTAGGAACCTTAATTTTGACTTTTGATATATCTTATTAAAAAGTGGATCTTGGTCTCAGTAGAATATCTTGAGAATCTGTACAGAATTCAAAATATTAACGTGCTCTGAATAAATTTTTCGTCAACATCAATCTGAATACCAAGTAGATAGAAAGTTTGTCGTATGAACTCCAGTAAGTAATGAGAAGGCAAAAATGAAAAAAAAGAATTTAAGTTAATTATATTTCTCTACAAATCTGTGATTAAAAGTGTTAAAATAAATAAGTATCATTCATGGAATATAGTATTTGCACTAGCTTTTTTTATAATCGATAAGATATTTCTCCATAAATAATCAATAAGATATTTCTCCGTAAATAATCAATAAGATATTTCTCCGTATCAAATAAAGATATTTCTCCGTTTACATTGCACCAGGTTTGCATCACGTCTGCGTTGCATTTGCATCTAGTATCAAACTTCAGCCTAATTATAACATAATGGATGCAGAGAAAGTCTTAATTTAATTGACCTGAGTTTGATAGTTACTAAACCGACTATCAAAACTCAGACCAATTAAAAATAAAAATCTCTACATTTAATAGATTATAAAGATTCTTATTTCAATTTATTAACTCAGATATTTATCCGCTACAGAAACGATATCGTTGTCTAATTCGGCCAAATTTGATAGGACATAGATCAAGTTAATCACTTTAAAAATGTCACTATTATTTTACAACACTCTGTCGTCGTCAACAGAAATGTATTTTGTTTAAACGCTCAGTAATTACTTGAGTAACTTATTATTTTGGACAGACATATTTATTAAGTTACTTATTTATTTACTAACTTTAATATACACATTAAAATATGTCTAGAGAGTACTTATTGCTACAAAAGCAATCTCTCCTAGTAAGCCGAAGAAAAAAAATTAACAAATTAGTGGTGAATTGAGATTTGAATGTAGTACAAAATAAAAAAAAACATACATATATAAGGGTAATAATAAATGTGTTCTTTACTCACTTAGCCACATTATAATTTAATATTCCTATTAAACCATTTTGAATTATTAATATTATTTTTCGTCATATTGTATATTGCTTACATATCTTGCATAAACATAAAAAACAAGTGAATACGAATTTGTCAAGAATTCTAAGAATTAGAATTATTTTTATAGTTTTTCGACAAACTTCTAATAACTGTTGTTGTTTTTTTATAAATTTAATTTTGAAATAACAATTTCGAAAATGAAGGGTATATATTTTTATGGACATTTTTTACATGTCTTGAGATATCTTACATAAATTTCTAAGAAAAATGATCGTGGAATCTTTATAACTTACACTTCCAATGGATACTCTATTCAGATTAATACAGATATTTCATTGGCCCTTTTTAAATTCAGATATTTCATTGGCCCTTTTTTAAATTCTGACGCGAATATTTTTGAGTCTTCTTTTATAAGCTTAAAATATCGTAAATTTCTAAAAAACTACGAGATTTAGAATAATTGTTATAGTTTTCCAGTATATTTTAGATAATCTCGGAGTTATACTTCTTTAGACGCGTTATGAAAAAATTATGACAGTGAAATTTTTACGATGCGCGCCCACGATGCAACAAAAATCGACAGGGTGAAGTTGCTCACTAAACATATATTTACATGCGTGTAGTGACTGATACTACATTCATTATGGTTATTGAGGTATTTGTAAATGCAAAACATGTGTTTTATATTCATAAAATCTAAATCATATCTGTGCTTTTAAATAATATTTTTAGTAATTAAAATTTAATAATGGTCTATTTAGTAAATATATTTATTTATTGTGAATATTCCTGATAGAAGTAGTGCTTACAAACTTTTTAACATAATATGTAAGTGTATTTCTCTAAGTGAGGTTTAGTTTCGGTACGTACTTTTTCTCTAAGTGAGGTTAAGTTTCGGTACGTTTCGGTACGTATAAATTATAAATTATTACTTATTATTAACTATAAGTTATTACTTACTCAACATTAATAAATTTTCATATTCATTTCTTTTCATTATTTAATTATTAAATGATAATTATTTTCGGTAAAAGATAAAATTGTTTACTATTCTGCATAAGAAAATAAATTTTGAGATTTAAAATTTCATTATTTGATTGAATTTATATTTTACCAACCGTATTTATAATCATAGTCCAGTCCTTTAGTTATTTCATTTCCATTAATTATTTGCGTGCTATATAAAGTTATTCTTGTATTATGCCAAAGAAGTACAATTTTTAACGCGCGAACATAAGCACACGCACATTTTTTGTGACGCTGTTTTTTTTATAATTTAAAATTTTGCAATTTCTAAAATGGAGGAGAAGGAACAATTTTTCTTTGAATCTTTTCAATATTTATTATGTAAAATTCTAAAAAAATAATTTTGGGATCATTATTACTCCCTCTTTCAGTGCATACTCCAACGTACATACGAAATTACAAAATTCATTCATTTTCCGCATTTTAAATATTATAATATATTTAAAATATTATAAATATTATACTAAGAGAATATTATAATTGTGGTTTATCTTTATTCCTTTGAAGTGTTTTACATCAAATAGCTTCTGAGAAAAAAGGCTGTAATAGGCGGACAGACAGATGGGCACGTCTCTCATTTTAAGGATTCCGTTTATTTTTCCTTTTAAAGTGACTTACACCTGAAATTAAATACTTAATCTGAAGTGTAAGTGAAAACATAGAAAATAATAAGCCCACTATGTAATAATTGAAAAAATAAGGCGGGAGGAACAAATAAGAAGTACTTAAATGAGATCATGGGAAGTGTGATTTTTTCAGGCGGCCTTTTCAAACATGAATTGCGGTTGATAAACAAAAAAACAAGAAACAAGCAATTATTTTCTTTTGTTTATTTCATTATAAGTGGAGGGTTTAAATTCTAGTTAATTAATATTTAAGAGGTTATTTAATTTAATTTAGATTGTTTCTTTTAAATGTATCAATTTACTTTACGTCATTGAGTTAATAATCCTTAATTTAACTCAAATTATTTGATTACAAATTGCGACATGTTCATTATGCCCACATCCATTAAAATCGGTGATCAAAAAGTGATATGAATTCATTAAGCTATATTTGCCTTGAAATACGACAATAAGATATGATATTTATCTTAACACAATACATACAAAGTTGAGTAACGTAAAAAATTAAAGAAGGTCAAAGCCCACATTATTTTCCTTGGGCTCATTAGTATTTCAAACTCGAGCGTAATTTCAATATAATTCCACTTAAAAGACAAAACTTACCACTAATGGCGGTTTCACTTGTTTGTTGCATACGCATACGAACTTACCGCCATGTCTCTCGACGAACTCTCGTCAATTGCGCTTTCCAAAGCGCACCTCGTGATGCAGATTGCAGGCGGGCCTATAAAACCTTGCTCAACCTGATTACATTGAGGTAGCGTTACAAAGTCTCGTTCGTGTTAATTTATCTGCCACTGTATCCGTTACGTCTTACTTGTTTATTCATAACAAGTTTGCAGTGTTTTATTGTCACATTATCACTGTGTTTTATGTAAACAGTTGGAATGTTAAAAAATTTGAAAACCGGGCCACTTGGACTTGCATCATTGAATTGACTAAGTACCTTTAACTGCATTACGCTCGAGTGTTCGATTAAGAGTAATGTGGAATTGAAAAGATTATAGTAACGAAATCTGCCTTACAGTAATATTATATTCTAAGGGAAAAAACTTCAGTTATTCATATTAAAATATTTCAAAACAATTTCTCATCTTTCATTTTTTTAATCCGTCGTAAATCTATCTGATCATTTTATAATTTCTTCATTGGCTATCAGATAATTAGTTCTTTTTTTATCTTTGACTCCTCCATCGCATTGTTATCTTGTTTGCGTTATATGTTCTTTTATTCTGAAATAATCTTATTTCCATTGTTCATTCATTTAGAGGATTATTCCAGGAATTTTAGTTTATACAATCTTTACACCTAAATGTTAATAGCATTAATGATTAATTCTTGTTTAAAATTGCAGCTGTATTTTAAACAGCAAATTTTTAAAACAACTTTTTTTTCACAAACCACAAAACATCCTTTCCTGAAACAAGATGATAAACTATTTTTAATAGTATAATATATTTGCACACACACACACACACACACACACACATATATATATATATATATATATATATATATATATATATATATTTATATAGAAGGTCTAGGGAATATGGCGGGCGGGGGAACTATGTCCTACCCAAGTCCAAAACTTAATGGCGAATGTATTTGGCTATATAAGGACCGGGCTACGCGCACGGCTGGTTCGGGCTAAATTTATTTGATTTACACCGTATTTCAAGCTTTTCCCAAGCGGCGTAAATAATTCTCTATACTTTCATGGAAGCACTCAGCTCAGTTGCTAACCCGAGTGTCGTTAACCAGCTATCTTCTTCAATTAACAATTTTTACCTATCGCTATCAAATTTCACTGATCGACCAGATCGTGGTTGATCACTCAGGGTATAATTGCCACTGCGAAAACGATGGTTCCAGATTTAGACGTTTTATAGCAGCTTCAGATATTGCTTCAGAACCTACGCGTTGACATAAGTTACGCGTAGTTTCGGTAGCAGAGTGATCAGATTGGTACACGTAGACTATCTCACATGCGTCTTAATATCTTCCATATTTTGTGTGCTAGCAGTGCAGCTTCTTAGTTACTACTGAATCAGTGAGAGCGTTTTACGCCATATTTTCTAAAATGCTCATTACTTATATATGTGTATATATATATATATATATATATATATATATATATATATATATATATATATATATATTCTCGATTTGTTTCTTCATTTTCTTTCACATGCTAATCATTTGCGTGTACTATGACTTTTAACTAAGTTTTTTGATTTCGGAAAGAAAGTATTTTAGAGGATTTAATGCTACTACGACAAAAATTACGATAACTTTACAAGACGTTTAATTTTAAAATTTTCGTGAAGTTGAAAGATCTGGTTTCACCTCTCATATTGCATCTATGGCGCCAATTGTTCTTATTCAGAAACAAAAAAAAATCATTCTAACTAAGTAAAAATGTACAAATTTTCTGAGCCACAAATTTAGAATAGTAGAGATTTTGTCTCGTCAATACATGTACTCAATCTAGATGCAGTTCAAATTATCTACTACCGTCTATATTATGGAATTTAATGGGTATTTCTATTTTAACATTCTTCTGGAATTTTCCCGCTATGGAAAGTTGAGAAAATTAATTACCATCAACTTTATCCAAAAACGATTGTATCAAAACGTATCATTTTCTTCCACCTGTGTACACGTATATGTGTTTGCTTTAATTTTCTGATGAAATTTGGCACAGTGATTACTGATAATGTAAGCACAATCGATATTGCTACTTTAATATTGCTAGTAAATTTATTAACCCCCTATAACAATATATTAAGACTATGTCGAATCAATAATCATGAAAACTTTTGGTGCAGAATATAAATGCGAATAAAACTGTCTGATAAAAGTGTTAATACTTTCGATAAAATAACTAATTTTACATTACCTGATTTAAATTTTTTGTGCGCTTTATTACTTTTTGACAATTACGAAACATCCTTAATTCCTTAATGACGTTTTACCATTACTATTTGAACTTTTTTCTTAAAACTTCACCGTAAATATACTGCAATTATAGAATGCACAATATATTTTTTGCTATAGATATTTGTCAAAAATAATCTGTAGAAAAAAATTAATGTGTAAGACCTCTTTTGTTTCTTTCTATGAAATTCTCCTGTGTACTCAAGCACCCAATGGCCCGATATCGGGCCCAACACAAAAAGTTATGCAAATTGCCCGAAGGTCTGATACCGGGCCCGAGACTTACGCGAATGCTTGGTTGGGGCACTGCGTTTATTCGCTAATCAGCGCCCGGACGTTTGAGATGTAAAGAATAAATAGAGATCAAAATGTTCGCACTTTGTTCTACAAGAATGCCATCGGGTACGGCATCCATCGAAGAGCACGATCAGGAGTTTTGCAAAATGGAAAAACAAAGAAACCATAAAAAGAAAAAAAGAAAAGATTTTTAACGACAACCCTCTATCGAAATCGGATGTTTAGGAACTCTGTATAATACTAACTATAAGTATAAAACTAGTGATTCCGGTTTCGATAATTCCACTCAAGCATAGCTACTGAACAGCAATTATATTTACTATGCTTATAACAAATTAGTATTTAATAATTTTGGTCTATTCTTCTCTTATGCTACAATAAATGTTCGAGTCAAGTTATTTGGCACAGTAGCTCACCGAGAAATTTGTATAAATGACGTATTGCCTGTAATGTTTTTATAAAACTAAGACAATGTCTTTACCCTAGTATGAAGCATTTTATTTAATTATTATAAAATTTTTTAATCATCGCTAAAAGAAAAATTTACAAAACCGACTGCTAAATAATGAGTATATGAAATTAGTACCATTTTAAATTGCATATTATTAAAATTTAAGTAAAAAATAATAATCATTAATGATTTAAATATAAATACAGGAAGCAGTAAAACAAGGACTTCAAAAATTTAAACTTGAAATAACTTTCGAAAGCGAAGTTTGTTATAACTGACTTGGGCTTGCAATTTCTTATATGGATGATAATCAATGTGCATAAAATGGTTACAACGAAAGTTGTATTAACTTTGTTTAAACTGTAATATCACAATGAATATTGCACGTCTTAAGATCTTTAAAGTGCCGCCAATTCAACAATTTTGCATTTTTGCAATTTTACATACATACATATTTTGCAAAGATAAATAACGCAAAATAAATAAAATTTATAAAACGAATTCAAAAGTGTTCAAACTTCAGAAATAAATATTATTGCGATCAGTGACAAAGGACATAGGCACAAATTTGTAGAAGGCGTTAGATCAAAACTCCGAAAAATCGAACGCAACGTGGTTTACAATGTCTACTTTTTATCATTTAATTTAAACATTTAAAAAAAAAATCGTTTGGATAAATTTCTTTTTCAAAAATGGTGTTCATAAATCCAAATACAATTATTTACACTTGGAATCTTTTTATTGAACTTTATGTGTACAAATGAGTTTTAAAATAGTGCCAATTTAATAAAAATAATTGCATTTATTTGCAGAGACCAAACAATAAGGGTTCAGTTTTTACTTTTGAAGGTTTATGTGGGACAATAAAAATTAAAGAAGCTGTAAATTATATAGAAATAAATTTCCAATCACGGAATTATAACTGAATTGATGGAAACAAGTCACATCGAAAACATCTAATATACTATAAACATCATTTCTAATAGACATAAAAATAGAATATTTCACTATTCCCTCCACGTCGTTTTGTTTATTTCTTTTTGCGATTTTTAAGTCTTAAATGAGATGTCACTTTTATCCTTCGCCTTTATTTTCTGCATAAAAAGCAATAATACAATTTTAACGATACAGTCTTCTCGTCTTTGTATTTTTTTTTGCATATATCTTCACACTTGACCAAATATACATTTAAACAAATTTTTCAACTTTAATCATAAATTTTGTCAGAAATGTAATGGTTGAACAAGTGCCTTCATATGCCATTTATTCACACTTATTTTCTTTTAATAGATCTTTCTCTTTACTTTATCATTCTAAATTGCATAAATTGCAATAAATATTTCAAATAAATTATTTTTTAATTTCTTTTTAACGATGGAACGAAAGAAGCACATATCGAACTTCTGCTGGAGAAATAAATTTCCCAATTTTCCTTAATATTTTTTTGACTTCTGATTTATATATTATTGTCAATCTTTTGTTATTCATATTATAAAATGATTTGTACTCATATTAATTTAGAGACTAAGTTATTATCATTAATATAATGTAACAGTTATAAGAAGCAATATTAAAGAGTACAAGGAGTTTACTTGCTTCTTCAATACTTTCCTAACTGCGACGGATCACATGGCCCACAACTGCAGAGAGAGTGAATATGAAAGGTGAACACAATATGGTTTTATTGTGCTTATCATCAACTATCAAACATTTAGGTTAATTTTGACCAGAAAAACACATTATCACTAGGAAAATATCATTCTAAAGCAGCGATACCAAATATAGGAGATTTATCTACTCTGATTTGTGTCTCCAACTTAAAATAATTATGTTCTTTATCTCCAAAAGCACAATCGCTTTGACATATAATAAAGTTGAATATTAAAATTGTTATTCTTAATCGTATATACTTTAACACACATTTCAATTAACTTTTATCATTTTGCATCGAGTTATATGTATCATATTCGTCAAGTTCTACCTTATATAAGATTAATCAATCAATCTAGAAATAATAATCTTTATTGATATAAACAGTTTTTTTTAACATTTTGATCTACATCACATTCACAGAAACTCACTTTTTTAGTCACATGTACATCACGAACTGGTCTTTTTATGTTACATTTTAATATTAAACTCTCCCTTTTTAAATAAATACTAAAACAGCAGTTCAGCGCAGCTAAAACATTAAATCCGATAACAATTTTATCTGAAATATAAGAGAAATTGCGTATAAATAATTCTTTTTCAAAATGATACAAGTGTAAATTTAAAATTTTTCATTCTCTCTTCTCTCCTTCTCTCTTTTCAATTCGAACTCAACATCCTGTACTGCTGCACGCATAGCACTGCCGATGTTCACTTTCCATACAAATTAAGATTCACGGCCCATTGCATTTATGTCCATTATCCTAAACGACTCACATTTTCGTTGTTTAAATACTAAGTTTACACTTCAATATTTATTGTGATATTAAGTTTATAAGTAATCATTGTACTTATTTCCGTTATCGTGAATGACTCGCATTTTCGTAGATCGATTTGAGATTAATAACCGACATAAATCAAATAACTGACTTATTACCACTGTTCTCGTATGAAAACAGTTATAAATATTTTTTTCAACCACGAAGCTAACTACGAGCCATTTCCAATTCCCATAATATTAGTAACCTATGGAATGAATGAATTAATTAATGTTACATTTTCACATTCTTTCATCGTTTCAAGCGCTCTATATGGACCCATTCTGTCATATCACTTTGTAAAAACACAAGGGACAGAGAAGTAAATATACACTTTGTCAATTACATCCGCGGATCGCGGATGCCGTAACATTTCGATTGCCATTTGAATTGTAACCTTATAGGGTGTTTACTTTGATATCAATTTTTTGTTTTGTAGATTCATCGTCTTCGATCATCCGTACCGGCATCCTTCGACCTAAATGACCCATACTGCCGTACTGTCTCGTACGCATACTGCGCTGTGCACGACGCGCACCTGGCGGCGAGCATGCGCGGGCCGGCTGCGCGTCGACGCCTCTCCACCCTAGGGCTGGTCGCAACCGACGGTGGCGCTATCTGCACCTTGCGCGAGTTCAACGAGCACCGCCGCTTCCTATACAACCGCCATATGGATGCGGTGCATCACGAGCTGGATAAATTGGTGAACAAGTTTTGTCAATTATTCAGCCTTTACATCTGAGACTTAAGTGAAGTGATATTTAAGTTACGTGTTAATAGCTTTACTATTAAAATAGATAAAATTATCATAGTATAATTTTGATATGTAAAAATACTAAAGTCGCCACTTCAAAAGTTCACACTATAATTTTTAGGTGCTGTGCTATCCCCACTTACGAGTACTACTTTCGTCACACGTTTTCGTGACATCACTTGAATCGATTCTGATTTTACTGTACCTGAATTGACTAACATTTTAATGTCACATTTTACATAAGAATAACTTAAACATAGCATAACGAGATACACATAAAAATACTACTGCATTTTCTTATAAATTATGCAGAAAAACAAAAAATTAAATATTCAGAAAAGTAATTCTTAACAATAAAGAACATAAATAACCATTGATGTAATAAACTTTGACGTTTAAGATTAAAAATATTGAGAGAAATAGCCCTGGTTCATATAAAGTATACCGATTGACGGCTTGATAATATACTAGCTCTTGATGGATTTTTTCATTCTATATTTGTATATGATATCGTGGAAGTACATATGTGTAATTTAAATATATCAATATTCGTATCAACCAGCTTCCGATAGCATAATAAATGACGTAACATAAATAAAAACTGTCCAATATCACGCTTTAAAACTAGTTTTATATATGTGCATATAGTTTGATTGAGTAGTACCATATATATAAATAACTTCCATGTATATCTTAGGCACCCAACGTAGCTTCAGATCTGAATCTAGTTCCACGAAAGAAATAAAAATCTTGAACGATGCTGTAAAATTACTTCATACTTAGTGGAATAAAGTAATAATCTGTTTCAATAATGTATGTGTGGCAATAGGTCTCTATTTTTAAGATCATGTATTGAAAGATAAAACATTCTTACTAAACAACAAAATTTTACAAAAGCACGTGCGTACCCTAAAAGGATTATTTATTCGTTTTGTCAGAAATATTAATTCTCAGTAACAATCAATATGTATTTAACTGTTAACTACCGATTAGCGGTATCTATTGATATAATTTTGCGAAATTTTAAATGTTTTATAAATAACATTCTTTTCGAATCATTAAAAAGTTGTAATATATTTTTTCATTACGCCTGATGTATTAGATATAAAAATATGTATTTAAGTAATCCAAAATTACAAAGTTTACTTGAGTAAGAGCTTAAGCTATAAAAAACCCTCGTCACGTTGTGGAGGTGGCACTCTTGAAAGATTTAAGGTCAGTATTAATCATGGCGCGTTTGACATTTCGTCATACATTTAAAGGTCGCGATATATAAAGGCTTGTACCCAGAATTGGATTTCGTATAATAATATAATGGAAGTTTCCAAATGTCGAGGGAAATTTAAAATAAGTTTGTTTACGCGACAAACCGTTTAGCATTAAATCCGAAATTACCGCGTAAATAATATTTGGTTGTTCTTATGCATTTTGATATTGTGTGATTATCTTAAGATCCCTGCTTCTATTACGTTAACTCATCTTCATACTTCAAAATATGTTCTAATTCCGCTTCACACATAGTTTAAAATTAAATATACTGTCCAACCAACTTCTAATAACACAACCAAATCTTTATCGTTGCGGTAACAAATTACTGAAGTAAGTACTATAAAATATAATGTAAAAGTTTTGATGTTTAACCGATTTAAAAAAGGGAAGAAAAGGGGGTTGTCAATTCGACCCGTATGTATGTAATAGTGTTGGGACTACACAATATTCATATATGTTACTAGGCCTTCTAAACGAATGTACAAAATGTCATAAGTGTATATATGTTTGTATGATTGTCCGCGTATTTCTCAGAAACTAATAGTCGGATTGCAAACATTTTTTTTTTGGCTTTAATATCTTTCGTTCGTAAAACTTTCATCAAAATTGGTTCAGCAGCTTATCTGTAAATATAATAATTGTGAAAGAGTGTACACTATATATGAAAAATGTTTTAAATAAAGTGATTGATTTCGCGTAAAGAAAGCTAATAGAAGCCGGAAAACCTGTTTTTAGGTTTTATGTCTGTATGTATGTTAATTTTTTTGTCAATCACGTAAAATCTATTGAACGGATTTTGATGAAATTTGGTATGGTAATATTTTAGTAAAAAAAATTTAACAACTTTTCTTATTCCGAATTTCACGGACGAAATCATAGGCATAATTAATAATTCGATTAAAATTAAGAGTAAAGTGTGTCAGCAGATATTACTTTATATGCGATGGCGCAATTCTCACAAATCTCAATAATAATACATGTGGGGATATAATATGATCGTGTAATGGAAATTACGGTATTCCTTAAATTATAATTAAAAAAAACGAAACTTATTAATTCATGTTGTTAATTATTATTATTACATATTATTATTAATGGTTGACATGATTAACTGTAGCTGTCGAATGATATATCCTGTGTATAATACACGTGAACGCAATTCACGTTCATTATTACCTCACTGTACCTAACCGCTACTAATAACGACCGTGAACTGTTTCAGCATGTTAACGTTTATAGAGAAATTAATAAACAGTACATAGAATATTAAAATTACCACTGCGAACGAAGAACAAGAAAGGACAAAATATTTACCACAAATAGTGAATCTTAGAATCACAAACGTGTGACTAATAAGCGTGAACCGTATATTAACGAAACGAAAGAGAAAAATTCATTTTGGAGATTTTTTGTCTCTTAGTTTGTTTTGCTTTTTTTTTAACTTCGTAAATCTTTAGGTAAGAAACTGATATTTTAGACAATCTGTAATAATTGATATTTAGATAATCTATGATATTTTAGATAATCTATATAGATACACAAGGAAGTTGTTAAATCTAATATCAAAAATTACAAACTTACTAATTTGTATTGATTCTGATACTACGTTGTTCAAACTAAAAGAAAGTAAATATGCAATAGATATCTAGTGAATATTCTTTTTAAATGCCTTTTTCTATTAAAATTGTAATAATTGTTGACGTATACTTACAATGTCGTAAATTTACATTGGCCAACAAAGATGAAGTCTCGTGTTTCAACGAATAACAAAATGCTATAAATGCACACAAGTAATTTCTTTAATTCTGTATTATTTTTAATTAATTAGGCAGTCATGTTTTCCATAATGCCCGTTATTGGATAAAAGCGAAACTATATCTTTGAATTAACTTGTTTGCCCTTCCCGTGTCTAGAACGAACGAGCTCGCGACGACTTAACGCTGGTCCGCGTGGAGCGCGACGTGGCACGGCGACGCGCTGCCTTCCAGAGAGACGAGCGGAACCGTGAGCATCTCCAGCGCGTTAAGGAGGCACAAAGAGACGAAATGGCAGAGAAAGAAAGGCTGTGAGTTAGATGATTTTTCTTTTAATTAAAACCACTTTGGAGTCCCTCGATAAGAACGGTATGCATTTTTTTCAATAAAACTTCTTTTTTCAATGAAATTTGGTTGTCTCACAATATGAATAATAAATTCTTATTTATCTACCTAACCTCCCAAACCGTGAACCCGATCACGGATACAATAACGATAATTTTAAAGCATATTACAGAAGTGGATGCGGTGAACAAAATAGTTCAAATATACTATTTATATTGATAATGAGATTGAGACAACATTGTAGACATGTTTGCTTCGAAAATGTTTGTCGATTATGAGCGTTGACCTTGTCTGAGCTGAAATTCTCTTCGGAAAATGTGTTTATGTTCGTTCTTTACTCATGAAACTTACAATTAAATGAAACTAGGTGATGTAGTATTATTTCTACTTTCTTTAAGTTCTTTACCACGGCCTAGGTTTCGTTGTATTACAACATCTTCAGGTGGGCAGTTAGCAAAGATACTTATTAATTATATAGATGCTAATTCTTTGCTAATAGCCTACCTGAAGATGTAATACAACGTAACGTAGGTCGTGGTAAAGAACTTAAAGAAAATAGAAAGAATACTACATCACGTAGTTTCATTTAATTGTGAATAATGAATTTCTACAAAATTAACGCCAAATATATTCAATCGTGAAACTTAGTTGATAGCTGGATGAAAGATCCAAAGCCAAAGTGGCTTTCGATCTTCCATTTTCATTTATGCAGCCTAGATATGTTCGAAAATTTCGAGAGCATTCCAGAAATCGCTGGAAACAGTGGCGGATTTAATATATTCCGACATAATACATCTGCTCACGTATCTTTCACTACGAACAGCTCTTTGCGAAAAATAATTTTACAATATAAATTTAGTTTCATATAAAAACTTCGTAGTCAATTTGTATTCATATCTCCTGCAGCGTAATGGAATAATATCAGGTCAAAAATACGTGAATCTAAACCCAGTTTGGACCGAATTATTTATAATTTTAATATACCATTGAAATTAGTAATTTAGACTACAAGATCAAATTGCGTTCATGTATTAATTGGTAGGTGATTATTTCTAAACGACAAGTGCCAACGACAGAATTAGGAGTGGTTTATGTTAATATTAATTTTTTAGCTCTGGCAAGCAATATACGATTTCGAATCGCGTCACTCTTACATTCTTATTTACAATATTAGTAAGATAAAACTGAAGGGCTTTCTTTAGTAGACGTGGATATTCAAACAATAATATTATTTAACTTTAAATATAACCATCAAATGTTCGACAAGAAATGATAAGTTTCGAATTATTTTCGTAAAATTATAGATTAGCAACGGAGAGAATTGGAAGCACCGGAACATTCTTGAACAGTCAGAATTACCGATATAAGCAATTTTAGTAATTTTGTCACGCGTCAGCCGGTAATTCTTTGTAGCCGGTGGGACCGAGTTCTTTAATACTAATAAGCAGCAATCTTCAACAGACAAACGTTGTGTAACGTTCCATCATTAACTAGTGTATTTTAAGTTAAACAAGAAAGCTGATTTCGTGATGTGATAAAATATGCCTTTTATGTAGGTATAAAATTTATCACTTAGGTATACTAAGAAAGATATTTAAGGCAACACTAACCTTAAGGAACGAAAGTTTTCACTTCATATTACGATAACAGTGTAGACTCTGAAATCAATAAAACCTGCAATACTCTAATCATACAGAAAATTGTTATATGTTATTTCGGTAGACTTCGGCTTCTTTAATACAACGCTTTTAACAGGTTCAATGTGATAAGCTGGTTTTCATTAAATATTCCCGTACATCGGTTATGGTTCGAGAAGGGAAAATTATTAGTTAAATCCTTTCCAAATATTTGGCTGTTCAAATTCTAAAGTTTAAAGTTGTTGCAAAAGCTAGTGGTTTATAAGCTAGTTCTGTGTTAGATTTTGCAACATTCTTTAAACACTTGCATGCAATCACAACAGGCAAATAACTGATCAAGTCTTACGTCAACAAATCTTAGGAACAAGCAAAAAATCTAAAACACGTAATTGTAATCCATATATAAGATTGCAGATTGAGGTAGTTTTTGTTCGGAAGTCGGAAACGTGTTTATGCTACAGAAAAAATTAAAGAAGCAAGTGGGGACCAGTACTTAATTGACATTTCAGTACAATAGCTGGAATTTTTTCGAAACCTATGACGTCAGGAATATCGAAATCTAGAATTTTCCGAATATTAAATTTTTTCACATAGGGGTTACTAAAATTGTATCACCAGTCAACGCGTCAAGATTGTAGTTGGTATTTGCTACGCGTTTACCAAGTTAGTCGCCATTTTTTCTGCGTATATACGAGTATATCACAGTTTCCAGTTTTGTCTGATAGGGTCTTTCATTAAAACGTTATTAAAAAAAATTATATAAAAACTAATTCAATATACAATCTAAATCTAAATCGTCAATTTAATTTAAATCCCGTCAAAGGAATTGAACAAGTCGATGTAAGGCATTAAAGCACCTCACAACATGCCGCTTTAAATGAATTGAATGTGAATAAAGTATTCGTTTTAAATAATTTCGTTTGCAAAGTAATTCCAAGATAGCGACCTAAATTGAGAAGCGCTGGTATGTACTGATCGCGTTAGTATGAACTGTTAGGCCAAAGTTACACGAGAAGGGAAACCTAAGGTGAAAATGGAACCATAAAATTTAAAAACGATTGGTTTTGTAAAAGTCTAATCATAGATCAAACTATATTTTTGTGTAGTAGCGTAAATCAAACTTATAATCGGTTCCTTTTTTCCAAAAAAAATACAATTTCAAAGTGACTAATATAATGTGAAATTATTGTATACTAATCGAGTTGAAAAATAGCTATTTACCTTCATTTCCAGTATTTTTCAGAAGCATATGTGGCCTATACGTGCCTATCACTTATAGGCCACTTATGTATAAATACTCAAAAAAAAACAGTTTATTTATCTAACAGAAACCCTAAAGAAATTGCTTACATATTTTAAGTGACGTTAAAATAAGTAATCTTTCAATAGCATCAAAAATATTGGCGAAATTTATAAACATCCGCCACTACATACAAGTAAGACTTAAACTTTTAGACTTTTGCAGTTTTACGCTGACTCCAAACAAGACTCCAATGACAAGAAGATAATAGTTTATAATAATAACCAACACCTATAAAACAGTAAAAAAATACTTTTAGCCAGAGCGAGATTTCTTGCTACATCTTCATGATCCGAGATCTTTGTGATAAATACATTGAATGTCAGAATAAATTATTTATTGATAGTACTACGGATACTTGTTGTGAATTATCTATGGTTTTGTTCAAATAACAATTATTTAATATTTGTTTGAAAGAAAATTATGTTCAGCTTTTCGGTGGACTGGTATTAATTCTAATCTTACTCCAAATATAAGGAAAATAACCTGATCAAATTTATTTTCCTTTCCCTTCAATGAGACCAGAAAAATAGGCAAGACTTGCTCATTAAAAATTGTGTATTGACTGCCGATATAAATTCATTATGGTGCGTTGACTGCCTGTATAAATTAATTATGGTGCGTTGACAGCCGATATAAATTCGGGAAGCCCCTATGTGCAAAAATTAATGATACGAAAAGTTCTAGAAAATTTCGATATTGCATACTAAAACGTCAATTAACTCTGGTCCTTATATGCTTTTTTATTTTCCTGTAGTACAAACACGTTTCTGGCAATCCAGAATTCAATTCCAGAAAAAAACAATTTCCAGAAATCCAAAAAAAAAAACATAATAAAGACTGATTGAATAAAGAATTATTAATTTTACTAAATCAATTACAAAAACCGCCGTAAATACATTTGATTAATCTACAAATGTAACTAAATTTGTCATAGTTTAATATTCACAACCATCATGACCATAATGTTTTTGTACTTCAAATTCTTTTTATTCGCCGTAAATATTCCAATTTTTAAAATTCAAAAATATCACGCATATTATTAACATCACTCCATAGATAATTATAGTATCGATAACGATGTGATCCGAGTAGAATAAAAAATTAGGAAACAATACCTAAATATTAGCTCATTCTTAGCTTTCACAAAAAAGCTAAAGTTATTTTGCAAAAAAGGAAAGAAAATAAAGCTATTTCTAATAATTTTCACTCACACATTGTTAATTTAACTTTCCTCGTCATGTTGGGTGTCAGTTTTCCCGAAGTCTAATTTATGTATGTATATACATTTTATGTATCTGGCAATGTAAAAAAAGTGGTATATTAATTATTACTAGTGGTCGAAATGCGACCGTAATTCATATAATTTACAATTTTAAACGTTATTCATGTACGTAAAACTTATTTAGTCAATTTGAAATTTTAAAATTCTTTGGCGTCAACCTCTACTCTATGCGACTATTTGACCACATACTAGTATGTGTTTGCCATTGACAGTATGAATGTAAACAATGAATATTTTAATATATTTGTAATATATAATGTAATGTACTTATAACTCATATCATATATAAACTTTAACTTTCTGCATTTCTTCTCCATATACACTTTATGCCTAATCCCACACTCTTCCGTGCGCGCAATATACCTAGAAAGGGGTACAAAATTTTCTCTTCACGTATTAACATAGAGATTTATTTAAAAATTAGATACAATTAGTTAGGAAATAATATTAATTATAAAATAATTAAATTTGTCAAAATGAATTACGAATGCGTGTTAAATAAAAATGAATGTTAACGATTCAATGGTTAACAGTGACTTTTTTTCAATATCATAAAAAAGAGTCGAATAATGAATACTGTGGAAATATAGAACCATCAAAAACAATTGTTTATCACACAAAATTATATGAAGGAATTTATGAAATTCAACAATACAATTTAGGACTTGAAAAATTCATAAATTGGAGAAAACTCAAAATATTGATTCATTGTCTTATGCACAAATTTCTTAACCACAGATTTTTCGGTTGGGAAATTGTAAGAGTATTTGATTAATATTTTCCACTTTAAAAATCATAATTGGTAATAAGGTACAAGCTAATCAGAGAAACAGTACAGGAAGAAATCGTCATTTTATCTCTGTTATTAAATTTGAGTAGAATCTTATAACTGTCTTATTTTTTAATAAATTTTAATAAGTTTTTTGTCACTGGTTTTTCATTAACTTAATCAAATTTTTTCGTACTTTCATAACATTAACTAAAGCAGCAAATATAAGAGTTTTTAAATATCTAATTATATTTGAATATAACTGGTTTTACTACACTTACCAAAATTGCAATTAGTTAAAATAAAAGAATAATGTGAAAGGAGAGGAAACAAGGTGGATACAATCTCTGAACTTACCACAGATTTATAATATTAGGAAGTTGCTGATCCCTTCTATTATTAAAAATGAAAGATAGTGAATTTGTCTGTTTATTTTTTGTTTTGTCTTTCTTTCACACTTAAGCAAACTTTCAATGAAATTTTGTAAATAGATAATGCATACTCTATATTAAAGGATAGACCATTTATAATGAGGTACGAGAGCAGAGCAATAAACGTAAATGTTTAAAAAATGATGCCCGCACACGAGAAACGAAATACACTGCCAAAATTAAGAAAATTTTTTGAATTTTATTTTATTTTTAACTTTCATTACACAGCCGACTTAATATTATTAAATCAAAAAAATACTAAAAACAAAGTAATTACCGCCATCTAGTTGAGAATTATAAAAATACACATTTCCGCTTGAAAAAAATAGACATCCATAGCAATTAATTAAGTTTTAATTTATTAATCAATTAGTGATAATCCTGATAATTTATATTCTGTATGTTTAACATACCTCTAAGACATACATTATAAAAAACATAATTAAAATTCATGGAACAATTTTTTACACTGCAAATATTTTATTATACGTATAGTTGATTCGGATAATTCGCATGAGGAATGTTTAATACTGAAAAACAAATTTCCCTATAGGTAGGGTTTTTTGTAGATAATATTTATTGTTAGTTATGGCGAACTGCTGTACATTAATATTTTTTCAGACTATTCGAATGAGGAATGTTTAATACTGAAAAAAAATACTGTATAGTCTTTTGCCGATAATAACTAAATGTAGCAAGGAAAGTCGTCATCACTGCTATACATTAATATTAATTTTTTAAACGTCTGATTTCACATATAATAAATTAGTTTTTTCGCACGATTTGAATGAGGAATGTTTAATACTGAAAAAAATAATAATCTATAGATAAACCCTTTTGCCAATAATAACTAAATATAGCAAGGAAGTTCGCCATCACTGCTATACATTAATATTAAATTTTAAATGTTAGATTTCACACATAATCAATTATTTTTTTCGGACGATTTGGATGAGGAATATTTAATATTGAAAAAAATATTTTGCAGATAAAGTCTTTTTCCAATAATAATTAAATATAACAAAGATGTTCGCCATCACTACTATATATTAATATGATATTTTGTAAGCGTTTTATTTCATACATAATCAATTAGTTTTTTCGGACGATTCGAATGAGAAATGTTTAATACTAAAAACCAAAATACTCTATAGATACGGTCTCTTGCCAATAATAATTATATTATATTATATTATGTATTGCTAATAATAATTATATTATAATTATTGCTATACATTACTATTATACCTTTAAGCATTTCGTTTCACACATAATCAATTAGTTTTTCGGACGATTCGAATGAAGAATATTTAATACTGAAAAAAAATACTTTATAGATACGGTCTTTTGCCGATAATAACTAAATTCAGCAAGGGTGTTGAATAATCAATTGTTTTTTTCGGGCGATTCACATGAGGAAAGTTTTATACTGTAAACAAAATATATATACAAAATAAAGATAGGGGACTGCTCCATATTAAAATTATATTTAAAGCATTTTGATTTCACAAGTAAATGGAATATTAGGGTTATTTTTATTTTCATGGATAGTTATAATTAAGCATAAGTTTGTATTTATCGCGTTTAATGAAAAAAAAACTTTGGCACGTATGTCTATAGACAAGATATTCGGTACGGATTACGCAATTGCTCCGACTGTTTAATATCGCGCTAACATCGGTGTAGCCTGTCGCCGCCTCGTCGCAAGTGTGTCTGAATAACTAATGAGGCTTTCAGATGGCGAATGTTGAAAGAAAGCGAATTGCTAGAAACGTACGATCTGCCCATTTCGAAACTGACACTTGGAATTTTTATGTCCGTGTTCTTTTTGTTTCTCTCAAATAAATCACTGACATTTATTTCGGTAGCATCATACTGTTTCGCTTTAGAAGAAAGATGAACACCACTAACGAACGTGCTTGTACTGCTTTGAAATGTTGAAATATATTACATAAAAATACTCTACTGTTTATATAACGCAACGATGTACTTATGAAGAGTATTTTGCATAACATTACGCTACATAAAAATATAAACGAATATGTTTTGAATACCACAACACAAACTAAAATAAGAAAGACTATCGAATTTTGGCAGCAATAAAGGCCAATATGCCGTAAGTCTGTTTTTCCTAACATCCTATATTTTTTATTCGCCCAATTTTTTTTTTAATTTTCGATTTTTTTCGATATTTTATAATAAGAATAAGATACGCATATTTCAAAAAGATTTCTCAACTTTTTTAAAGCATAAGGAAAAAATATAGTGAAAACGTAAATTAAATTATAGAATCAACGTTTATATATATCAGAGCATGACTAACATAATTCAGGAAAATTAAAAAAAACATCACCCACTTAAAAGGCTGTTTTTACATTTCGACTTCGAAACTTGAAAATATTACTTTATTTTTGCAACTTTTTTCGATTCCAATATATGCATATTCAAAAATGGAAGACTTAGAATAGAACTAACCCCTAAAATTCGTTTGCACATTTCAGTTTTTATTTTATTATAACCGTACACGGCGAACTAAAAATAAATGAACTTTTGCTTCATATATGAAATAACTAATTTTAGTCTTTTATTAATTGAATGAATTATTTCACATGAAATATTTCATCAAATGATACACCCCTTTCGGTATATTATAATAATCTTTCATCAAATATTCAATAGAAATATCCCTTTCGGTATATTATAATAAATAACTAACCTTTCTGTTTATTCTCGTTACTGGGTTTTATTTAATTGTTTATCTGGAATTGGTGGTTTTAGCAGCTATTTCAAAATTTCAGAACATTTAACCAAATGAATATAAAGCATAATACATTTGAAATTGCTACCCAACAAAACATCACTCTGTGTTTAACAACACTAGCAGATGTCGTCCTATATACCCACTAAGCCGTCTAGATATTGTGACTAATGCGCAGCAATCTTAGTTTAATTATGGCGCGCGTAAATTCCATAATCTTGATTAATAACGCAATATCTTATATTTTAGATGTACAACTGAGATCCTTAATGACCTTGATCTTGTAATTTGTCTGAATCATTATCTGTCTGGTGGATCAATTCGTCTGAGCAAAATATTGAAAGAGCAATCATAGATATATTTCTCCAATATGCATAAAACAGCTGCGGTTTTAAATATGCCAAGAAAGAAAAAAGAGACCTTAAGACCGAGACTTTAATATACTGCAACCAACTAACTTTCGATACCACTTTGGTATTAAAGTGTCATCGATAACAGAAATGAAGCAAAAAAAACAGATCCTCTATTCGACGTAAATGAAATGCCTTTTTACTGTCACAAGGATGAATTGTAAAATGCATATGTATATATTTACAGCAATATGCAACCTAAGAAATCGTGTTGTCTATATGTAGGTTTAACATATTATAACAAAGGTAATTAAGTTCACTTTTTTTCAAGACCTCATTTACTTTTTCACCTCATTTATTTCTGTTAATAAACATGTTGCTTCAAAATTCAAGCATACAATTTATCTTCTCTATCGAAGATAAAACATAGTGAACTTTATTTTAATTTTCAGAGCAAAAGAGCGAGAAGAAAAAATAAAGAAGCGCTTGGAGTACATAACGAAATATAAGGAGCAACAGAACAAAGAAAACGCTGCCAAGGCTCATCAAATGCAGACGTTGATTCGACAACGCGTGTTGGCTGCCGAAGAGATGGAGGTGAAGCGAAAGATTACAATGGTCCGCATGTGGCGACAGAATGAGAAGATAAGGCTGAGTAGGATGAGAGAAAAACGCGAAGCAAAGAAAAGAAAGGATTTGGAAGAGGTGAGGACGTTTAGAGTATTATTTACAAGTATTTATCGTATTATTCTCATTGTGCATGTCATTAATGACCCAAAATCGTAATATAATTTTCTGAGGAAAAAAGCATTTAAAACGAAATACAAAACTGAAATATATTCCAACAGCTTTCTCTTAGTGTCCTATATATCGAATATTAATTTCAGACAGAGTAATTTCTTGTCAGAAACCATTTAAACTTTCAATAGAAATATTACTATAATATATTTTATGAAGTCGTAGTCATATAAACAAAAGAAATAAATTTTTATAGAGTTCCAAGTCCTTATTTCGCAAATTTTATAAAAAAGCATGAAATTTTGTTTTGCCACAGTGTTGAACAAAAATTGAAAAGATTAGGGAAGAGAAATTTTAAATATTAGAGAGAAAAAGAGAATAGAAATTTTAAATATTAATCTATCATGATTTGAAATCATGATAGATTAATATTTATAATTAAAATAAATTTCTCCATCACCTCTCTACATCCTCCAAAACCAACCTGAAATGAAATTTGGTATTGAGTTCACAATATAACAGAAATTCACGTGCGGTATGATTAAGTATGAGAAATGCTGTAATAATTTATTTTTTCACCACAACTGCGTTATCATTTCCCATTCAAATTTAATCATAATTACTTTGAAAATTCAAAATTTGCACCATAATGGCTTCAACCTTTAATTATATGCATGGCGCTATTTCATCCATTTAATGGCAAATGTTCAAAATTTCTCACAACGTATTTTAAATCGCCATTTTTATTTAAGAAAAAGAAAAAATCAAAAACTTCCATTATTTTTCCCCGAGAGAAGAAAAGTAATAATTTTTTATCGTAGCGGACTAACATATAAATTCTGTGCTGCCTATTAATGTAACATCAATGTTGAACTTGACACTAGAATGTAATATGAAAAAACAAGAATTTGAGATGAAACTTTTCTAATATCAGATCTTATGTTGGAGCAAGTGACATTAGGTCAAGAAAGTATATATATATATATATATATATATATATATATATATATATATATATATATATATATATATATATATATATATATATATATATATATATATATATATATATATATATATATATGTAATATAGTATTAGCCTAACTGCCAACATGGGAAAGCTGAAGAATAGGCAGGTGTAAAGTACATCATATCACATTTTATATGTTTATTGTATTCAATCGCCATGTTTGCAAATCAATACCTAAAAAAATTAAAACAATTATAGCTAGATAAACTTTATAAAAAGATTATTTTAAAAAAATAGCTAAAAAAAATATTACATTTTTATAAACTTTATGTAGCTGTCTGTCCACAATATTCAGTGTAATAAATAAAAATAGCTTTTAATTAATCAATGACAAAAAATACGCTATGAAATTAAGCTATAAATACACTTTATATTCCAGCATCTTATCAAAACGTCTGCTAGAAAAAGGCTTATTTGTTAAACCAAATATTATAATTTATTTAATAAGAGCATGTTGATCAAGGATATATTGAATATCGCACATAGTAGGCACAAATTTCTAAAATAAATAAATAAGATAAAGAAAACGAAAAAAATATAATATTCAAATAAAGCTATCATGATGTAATGTGGAATCTCTTTTAATCCACAACTCAGTACGTGGATTTCGTGTCATGGAAGACTGCAATCTTCCATGACACGAATTATTATCTTGAGCCAGTATAAGTTATACACAAATGTGCTACTTAACAGGTATTAAGTATACGCATATCAAAAAATAAGTAGACGTAAGAAAATTAATTAATAACAAGATAACATAAAGTTTTCTAAGTTAATTTAGTTCATTGTTGTCCACTTTCGTAAACGTTATCTCAATAACAAGAGATTATTGTGATTAAACTAAATTAATTTAAACTTAACTACTTTTAGAAGATTGACTCAATTTATTTTAAGATTACCTGTACCCGTGAGGACCTAACTCGTTCACTTGGATTTCTGGAAAATATTCTTAAGTTAAACGTAAAATTTAATGTTATAATTTCAGTAAGGCCGTAATATATATATATATATATATATATATATATATATATATATACATATATATATATATATATATATATATACATATATATATATATATATATACATATATATATATATATATATATATATATACATAAATATATCTATATGTAATTATACATACGCAGACAAAACCGGTTATAAACCAGTATATATTCAATTTCTCCGACTTGCGCAGTAACTTTTTACGCAATGTGAGCACATACGAAAAAACTTGCATGCGGCATGGATGATAATCAAACTTGTATGATTCACGAACAAAGAGTTACGTATATAACGCGCTGGTCAAATATTTGGGTCATGTTCAGAAATCTTTTTCGTGCGCAAGACTTTATGTACGCATGTACTACGCGGATGAATTTGCAAATGTAAACAGAACGGACATACACAAGGAGCTGTATTAGCTGGTACATAAAGTAAACACAAAAATAACGATCTACCGACGGATGTTTGTGTTACATTGTTACATTATGAGAGACCTTCCTAGATATATTCCGCCTCATTTGGATCAACATTCTAATGGATCTAGTCGCTGGTGAACAACCCTAATCCTAGTATTACTCTTACTCCTATGAAATATTAAAAATTAATTAGCAAACTTCATGAGATGAGTTTTATCTCGTAATTATTACATTTACTTCAATAAAATCTAATCATTATCGCATAATAACCCTCTGAAAATTTATTATGGTTCATCTTAGCAATTATTTAACATACTCGTACGCAAAACACTGCTAGTGGCGTAGGCCAACATGTAAACCAAATTTTCCAATGATATTTCAGACCATATTTTCCATCTTTTTTTTATAAAACTGATCGACATCAAAATAAAAATATATCAATACATATATGCACTTAATGTATTTATATTTATATATAGTCAACATTTTTTTATGTCACGTTTTCAAGTTTACATTTAGTTTTTCTCCTTACTTTACTCCTATTTTAAATTAACTTTGTATCAGAAAGAGATGAAAACTTATTATTTGCTTCTATTAGCATATTTCGTGTAAACGCAGTAATATATATATATATATATATATATATATATATATATATAATACAATATATATATATATATATATATATATATATATACATATATATATATATATATATATATATATATATATATATATATATATATATATTGTATTATATATAAATTGGCTGCCATAAATACGTTATAAACATGCACAATAGCCAAATGAGACTATTCTCGCCATTCCACCCTGAGTTGTCTCAGGGCCCCATCCCGTAACAATTTTACATTAAAGTCAATCACGTAAAGGATCAATTAATTATTTTATATTTATTTTGATTAAATTACTTGAAAAAATGTTTGTTTTTTAATCTTATAGTAATTATTTCCTTCGTTAGCATTTCCTCATTCATATATATTTCCTCACACAACCACATTTATGAAAAGTTCTTCACTGTTCAAGCTGTAAAACTTTGGAATCGACGGGATCCGGATACCAGGAACTAGCCCTTTCTCTCATAATCCCTTATTCCTACCCTCCCTCAATACTATTTATGCCATTAATATTTATAAATAATAATTTTTTATTGTGTGATATTAATGTCATTTACCGCCTTCCACAGTTCAAAATTATCATATTTAAGCAATACGACCAATCTAAAGATAATGCTCAGTTAGCAGCAAATCCGGTCAATGTATATATTTTATGTGTACATTAAATTTGAAATAAATACAAGTAAATAAATGGATTATAATATATATCTTAATTTTGCATTCAAGCGAACCAGTTGATGATTAATTAGTTTTTTGATGTAGATCAATTATGAAAATTTATTAAGAATGAGTAACTTGGTATAACATTTGTTTTAAGAATTTGTTATAAAGCTTATAACAAAAACTGAACTCTTTCGCCACCAACATACCCACGATCAATTTCACGTATCCTTTTTTTCTCAAGCTTTAATATATTTTATAGATAAATTTATTTGTGTTGCTTATGCTTTCTAAAAATTCATAAATAAGGAAATTAAAAAATTAGGAATCATAAACAATAATAACTGGCAATAAAGATATTATATCTTTAACATTCCGCACATCCCTGTTAGAATTTAAATATTTTTAAAACTTAATAGTTTTAAGATATTAATAGATTATAAGATATTCAAATATTTTAAGTGTTTAACAAAAATATCAAGTATCAAATATATTTGAAGTGAAATATCCACTTCCATAGTGGTTCGTGTGTTCACAAAGTTGGTATGTTGGGAAATTAGAAATGGGGGCAAGGAAAAAGCAAACATTATTCGCATATCTTTCAGCACATCTGTGGGGAAGTTCTACCTAAAACTGAGATAAAAATATTTTTGAGGTTTATATAACTAACCCTAAGAAACGATACACGCGATAACATAACACAAAAAGTTAAGTAATCTGAAATATCCAAGTAAATATTTTTAAGATTACTTTTCTACTGTGCCTTAACTACAGCTGTCTCGACGGATACTAGAATAATCTTACAAGAGTTCCATTTTTTAGTTTTAAGGTAAGAAACCTTAAAAGTAATGAATGAAACCCCAATTTATTTCTCAATTATCTTCACCTTCACGATATCTCTTTAGTTTATTAATGCAGGGTGATGAAAATAATTTTTCATTGAGTTCTTACCGAATGCGATTATCCTGAAAGTTTTTTCAGATTTTTGACACATTTAATTAAAAAGTCGGGTGGCGGATGACGCTTTATCAAAAATATTACTAGACATTTTCAATTGTATTTAAAAGAACCTCTTTTATGATATTCGAAGTCTATGAAAAAAGGCCCAAGTAATCGAAATATAAACTTTTGGGAAGGTACTTATAAAATGCAAAAATAATTTCGGATCCCGCTGATGAGTGCTGTATTCTTATCCACCAGGCCAGCCTCGACTTTTGATGATAAAAGTCATTTTAGCTAGGGCAATTTTACAAGTCATAAAATTTTAACATTGGTTTTAGAAAGAAGATAAATGAAAATATATAATAAAAATATATAATAGATACTATTTGTTTTGTAAAAACTACATTCGTCGTAGTCCGCTTATATATACGCATGTACGAGTACATATAAGGACACGCTACAGATCGCAATTCGTGACTGATTTTGGTCATTCTTTGTCTATGGATGGCTCCTGTCAGAATAAACGTTAAAGATTTTCAGTGATTTGTCGATACATTAATTTTCATAAACAATTTTCAACAAAAATTCCCTGCTCTCGTGCTCAAAGGCATTACTCGGTCTCCGTTTTGTCCGGATTTTCTTATTTCCTCTCTCTGCCTTCTGCTATTTTTAATTTTTTTTACATTTATTTATTTGTTAAACCACAAGAAAAGACGGGGCGCACACTTTTTGTTTTACTAAAGAGTTTGCTCTATTTCTACGTGTTTACGTGATTTAACTTGTAAAAAGCGGCACAATAGATTATAAACTAAAGTCTTTATGATGCTGTAACATACGGACATACAGACAGACCTACCAAATTATGAGCGCTCTACTTTGTCATTCGAAAATGAAACCATACTAATTAAATCGAATTAGTCTATAATTTAACGAAAGACAGGATTAGATACTTTAAGTTATTTTACTACCGTGCATAATTTCAAGGTATTGAAGACAGATAGACCTAACGAAATTATGAGGGCTCTACTTGTCATTCGAAAATGAAACCATACTATAGAATTATTCTATAATTTAACGAAAGGCAGGATTAAACACTTTTAGTTATTTTACTACCATGCATAATTGCAAGGTATTGAATACAGACAGACCTAACGAAATTATGAGGGCTCGACTTGTCATTCGAAAATGAAACCATACTATAGAATTATTCTATAATTTAACGAAAGACAGGATTAAACACTTTTAGTTATTTTACTACCATGCATAATTGCAAGGTATTGAAGACAGACAGACCTAACGAAATTATGAGGGCTCTACTTGTCATTCGAAAATGAAACCATACTATAGAATTATTCTATAATTTAATGAAAGACAGGATTAAATACTTTCAGTTATTTTACTACCGTGCATAATTGCAAGGTATTGATGTACCCAATTAGGTAATCCCCAAACACCTCCCATATACGATACTAAAATCCCGGCAATTCGTCTTTAACCTTGCCTTTGCCCGGCCTCACAAGTAAATATCACTTTATTCATTCGCTGACGACCCAACAGTTTGCGAATCGAAATATTATTGCAAGCCGAAACATTTTCTCATCTTTATTGATGAAGTGTTTCTCGATATATTCGTTATTCGTATTATTCAATGAATCCGTTACCATCGCGGATGAAGTTTTTTGTTGTGGCCAATTCCGATGTCTTTCCCTTTCGGTTTTGTTTTTTTTTTCGCTTTTACAAGAATGACAGAAACTGTGAAAGAGGAAATGCGTCCTTTGTGTGTTGTATCGATATTGAAAGCTATTGGTTTATACTGTTTCAGTCTCGAAGAACAAATATAAAATCGTTTACATACGGATGCTTCGGTCGAAAAATTCACATATTTTAATAAATTTTGATTGCGTGAAGTTTGCTGCTCGTAAGTAACATACTTACAACAATTCATACTTATCATATATTATTCAAATAAACTTAGAACTTACAAGTCGACATATGTTATACTTTTCTAACTCATTTACCCAATACAGTTGGATGAAACCTTTTTCTAGTTTCTCATGCAGACAGGGTGAGTGTTTTGAATTGCAAATCCGCCATCTGCGAAAACTTGCGGCGGAATTTCTCGAGAACCGTTGTTGCTATGACAAAAATAATGAAAATGTAATTTTTTAGCATTACTATCTCTATAATAACATATATAGAACTTTTTAGTATAATTTATGACTGACGAGCTCATTACTGTATTATGTATTAAAAAAAGTGAATTTATATCATTTTTGCTATTGACCATATTGTAAAATAAAATAAAAATTTTATAAGATACAATCAGCTAATGGTTATATAAAATTATTTAAAATGGTCATGCATTACGAACCGATATCTTGGACTGTTTTATTTGAATTTTCTGGTACAGGCTGCCATAAACTTTTGCTTAAACTAACTAAATCTATGAGGAGTTATGAAAGATAATAATTGTCTTAAAATAAAATGAAATGATAAGAAAATTATGAAGAGATATAAGGAGGTATAACTATTAAATCTCATATAAATAATGTCGATGGGAAAAACAATAAATAAGTATTTACAGAAATAGCTATTATACTCGCTCAAAAATGCTATTACCCTCTCCCAAAAATAATTTCCAAAATTTCTCCCAATTTAAAGCGAAGGCATATTTAACAAATTGCTACATCTGTTTTGAGATATCTTTTAAACTTGACATGTTTATCAAATTCCATTTTCAACTAACGAAGAATATTTTTTGTCATTTAAATTGAAATAAAGGACTTCTCATAAATTAGAACAACTTCTCATAAAATATGACTATACATCTGAGACTCGCTTAAAACTCAAATAGTCAGAAGTTTCATATCAGTGTAATCTATAACACAATGTCTTTTTACAAGATATCATTAATAATCTTTCCGTTCTTTCATACCTCTGATGGAAATTGCAACATCCTTCTGCTCGTGATTTTGAATTACCTTTTGAAGGAAACAACATTCTCTTAATCCATTATGCATCGAACTGAATTCTACGTAGAATTTTATACGGTACAGTAAAAATATTATGGTATCAACCAATAATAATACAAATATTCATCTTATATAATTATATAACATTAATGAATATTCGGCTGAAATCGCATACCTTACTTAAATTACAGATCGAAATTGTTTATAGGATTCATCCTTGCTTATAGCTATATACAAGCCGTTGTCACCATTTTATTTCATTTTATGCATATATATATTTATATATATATATATATGTATATATACATATATATATATATATATATATATTTATATATATATATATATATATATATATATACATATATTCAAGAATTTTCGGGGGAACTTTTGTCCCGACTTCATTTTACGAAGCCTAACCGTAATGTCCAATTATCGATAATAGTTTTACGTATGCCGAATGCCACAAATAAAAACTGTAATATTGTTCTTTAAGTGGTTCAAACTTATGTAACTCATGGACAAAGAATCATCACATGAATTTAATTTTTAATTTACATGCATAAAATTAATGAAATTAAATATCATATTCACTATTATTACCACAAACTTGCGACAAATTTGACGTTTTGGTGTACATTTTTTGTTGAGAAATCAGTTTGAGTGTGTAAAATTATTGTGTCTCACTGTTAAAAGGTAAGTTTGTGTATTTACAAACTTCAGTTACCATATTTATTTAATTTATTAAATCAAAGGGGGAGCATGAAAAAGTAAAGGGGGGGCGGCATGAAAATATAATTTATAGTCTGGGGAGCCTCAACAAAAAAAAGGTTGAGAAACCCTGGCTTAAACTGTGTAAAACTTAAATTTTAGATAATTTATTTATTTAGAAATCATTGAACGTTGATTGATTAAATTTTACGTATTAATTCTAAGTTGTCAACATTATTATAAACAATATATTAATTATAATTTAATTGCGATAATTTTTGTCAGTATTATAGTATCATTAATATAATATTAATACGGAGACGTAATTATAAAGTGGTAATACACGTGCCATCCATTGTTAAGAACACCATAGGTTAATTTCCGGATTATATTTTTATACATCGACGTCGTTTTATAGTTTCATTAATACCTTATCACTATACTTCTACCGACTCATCTTCCAGCCACTTTTAATCAACCACTTTGCTTACTTTGCCTCACACTAAGTTTTACAATATGTGGTGCTATGATAATATTTTTTTTCACTCAGTGGATAGCAAACAATTAACATTATTTACGAGATTATCCTTACATATGGTAGTTTGCCACCATGTGTCATAAGTCAAGACAATATTTTAGGACGGACAGAAAACCCCCAAATGCTACTGCATTGATTAGAATATCAAACAAAAACCCATACGACAAAACAGAAAGAATTTAAAACAAAAATCAAATTTGACTGAAATATGGGATTAAATACTTTGCTACCCTACAAAAATATAAGAAGATGAAGTATCGAAGCAGGTAATTTCCGTATATAATGCTCAAATACTGGCAATTCATATTTAATCTTGCCTTTCCACGGGCTTATAAAATTTTCTTTTTATTCATTCGCTGGCGACTTGGCCGTTTGTGGATCAGCATCTTATTGCAGGCAAAAGAATCTCCCCACATTTATCAGCAAAAATTTTTTCCAATACCCCTTAGCGCGTTATTCGATATATTTCTTACCATTGCGGTTAAGTTTTTTATTGTGATGGGTTTTCCTTTCCCTTTTCATTTTGTTTTTGCGCCTAAACAAAGATGACATAGGTTAAGACCGTGTAACGAGTCAACGCCTGCTTTATGTGTTCTATAGATATTGAAAATAATTTGTTTATACCGCCTCAGCTTCGAAGATGTGACATGAAAATCCTCACAAATATTCATGCAAATAATGAAAGATGTCTAAATAAAGCTATAGCTCACAAGTTGACCTGTTTTACTCTCCAACTCATTTACGTGACCCTGAGTCATTAAATGAAACCCTTCCTGAATAGTTATACTGACTGTGTGTTTGCGTAAAGTTATATTCATTTATGAATTGAATGTGGGCAATCCTTTATTAAGGGGTTGAATACATTCAAAATTGTTGGGATTTTTAAAAGGGGTTGAATACATACAAACAAAATTTTTTTTAAAAATACAATTTTTTCTGTTTATTATGATTCTCCAGAAGAATCATATCTTCTGAAAAATTATTCAAAAATTCTAAGTTGCGCCGAAATTTCAATAATAAATAAGACCGCATTTTAAGATTAGTCGTTGCTTATAGTTATATATATATATATATATATATATATATATATATATATATATATAAGTCTGAACTGAGCAACCTTTATTTTTAGAGCAAATACCCAAAATTTCTCTCCTTTTAAGCAAAGAACATACAGTACAAAAGGAAGCCGAAATGTGAGAAGTCAAATCACGGAAAAGAAAATTGGTTAAACTTCTTTAAATGGGTATTTTCACAATAACTCGGATAACATGTTTTTTATTATTTCTTCTTTCCAATCTTTAAAATCGCTTTCTATTGAACCATTTATAAATAAGTTGTGACATAATTTTTAAAAGCAAAAAAGGATTAAACTTTATAAAAAACACACAGTTAATTTTAAAATACAATAAATTGTGTCATTTATTTCAATTTAAAGAAAAGTTAGCTAGATAGGCTACAAACCCAACATTATATTGCATCAACATCTTTTAGAATTTTTCGTATCTATAAATTTTTAAATAAGTTGTAATACAGATTGCGTATTAACGAATTCAATTAAAAAAACGTATTTGTTCTCGTATATCCAAAAGATAATAATTAATACTAATAGTCAATTTTATTTATTTTTCCTTTCATTATTTCTTTTAATTTCAACATAAGGGATAACATTTTCCTGGCTACCTTGGCGCTAATAATTTGTAATTTGTCTTAAAGAATATTTATTTGAAATGTTAAATATTCTTCAAGACAAATTATAAATTTACTCCAATTTGCAATATAAACCCGAAATATTATTATACTGAGAGTTTCCATAGAGATGCTTTAATAAAAGTGCAAACAGAAAGATACAGTCGAAAATACCTTAGAGCAATTTTTTGACTTAATTATACTACAATCTGTCACTATACTGGTGTATTGAACGGTGAGTGTGTCGATTGTTGCTCATACAGCTTTAGGAGGACGACCTGTGTCACATCCCAATTTTATATTTATGCGTCTTTATTGTAGCACATTTTGGGGAAATTCTAAGTTTTGATCGGCGTATGGTTCGGGTATTATCCATTAGTCTTACGCAAGTATGTTTGGGTGGTTTATGATTATGTATTTGTATGTTTTTGCGGGTCTATCGATTTCCTCTATAACAGTAGTCCTACAAATGTAGATCCTTATGCAATTGTTTTTTGCATGTAGATCCTTATGCAATTGTTTTTTGCTTGTGAACCATGAGGCATTTATAATTATCCGCATCAATTTGTTCTGGAACCTTTGGATTATATCAGATAATTGATTGAATACACAATATTGGAATGGAAAGCTGGACCCCACAACTGGATTTCCAAACTAATTTAAGCGTAGCTTAATAGAGTAGCAATTAATTTCTCAGTGGTAGTTGGAATTTCCTCCCTATGAGCCAATAGAGTTTTCTGAGCCGAAGACCGAGTTGTTCCCATTTGGTGAATATATTATTTTGTCATGTTAGTATTTAGTCCAGATATAGCCCATGGTCCGGATGGTATATTTCTTCACTATTTAATTTAGTTGGTGGACAAATATCTCGTCTAAGTGTGAATGTAACATTGACTGATTCTTTTTCATTCGACTTAATCTGCCACTTCTTTAACCAAATAGCTACACTGTCTAGCCCGTCCTGTAGCAATTTCTGGCACGCTGTGTGAAGCCAAAATGGCTGTACCGTGGAGTGTAAGTTAGGGAATTTGGAAAAGGGAAAGTTGTAACTAAAATTTTATCTGAATTCTAAGCATTAGAGGTTCCCATTTTAATCTGACCAGTAATATTTTACATGATGCTCTAGCAAACAAACAAATAGAAAGACACGGCTACAAAAAGTTCTTTATTTTTTAAAATTTAAATATTAGATGGGAACGAAAATTTAACCCAAGATTTTAAACCCGATTTAAAACAATATACAAATGTAAGCCTCATTTCAATCGGTCTAGTCGTGTTTTGCGTAATGGGAAGACAAAGAGTCGCTTAGAAAATATCTTGCACATGGTGCCTAAGATTCATATATGAACCCTAAGCAATATCCACGTGAAAGTCTTGTTCCAATCGGTTTAGCAATGTCCCGCGAGATGCTCTCCAAACAGACAGACGATAATGTTAAACACGTTGTTTTGACTTCTATCTGAAATTATCTAGATACTTCTGAACATTTTCTCACCTGATATTTCACATAATTTGCAATGTAGGAAAAAAATTCAATTTGATGAAGGTCACTTTTGGAAAAGAAATACGAAGAACATTCTAGAAATTGTAATCTAATTTTAAAAACTGATACCTTTATTCTTAGGCTGAAAATTATTTTTTTTTTTATAAATCTAAGCTACGTTTTCACATTTATATGTTTGAAACAAGTGGATTTATCTATTTTGAATATATGTTATATGCCACACTGGTATTAAAAAAATAAAAAAATGAATATTGTCTCTCTGTCTGTTTGTTGTTTTTCACGATTAAACTACAAAACATTGTAAGAAGACTTGAAAATTGGAATTGTGAAATTTGCAAGAGGAAGAGTTATTTCTGTTATTCTGAATAATTTCCTCAACATAGGTATCAAATTAAAGGGATTAGAGAGCACAACCCAAAAATAGGTTATTCACCGTACTATACATAAAAAACATATAATATATATTCGTTTACGAAATATCAGTACAAATACTACAATGTTACGTAAATAACAAAATGAAGGCATATTCACTAATATCATCTTATTTATGCGAAATGTAGGGGAAGGGTGTGCACATGCCATGAATGGGCACACACGTGAGAGCACACATCATTAACGGACGCCTGCGCTGAAAATTTCCACTGTACCGAATTTTCAATTATTAATATCGTTATATTTATATATTATGTGAAAAAACTACAAACAGACAGAGAAACAATATTCATTTTTTTATTTTTTTAATACCAGTATGGCACATAACATACATTCAAAATAGATAAATCCACTTGTTCCAAACATTTAAATGTGAAAATGTTTGTTGTGTATTTCGAATTATAGTCTGGGTACGTATATCTAAACCATAATTTTATAATTACTACGAAAATATTTATATAGGCAAACAATAGATTATTTACATTAACGTGTTTTGATTTTATACCACTCTTATCTATAATGACAAGTTTGGCGTTAATTAAAAGTTTTTTTTAGTTTAGTCTGTAATTTTGTTTGGTTTTCATTATAATTTATAGTCTTAATTTGTTTCTATTAATCTTTGTTACAATATAAATGTTAAACTATTCAAAAGGAATTAATTATTGAATTAGGAAGATAAAATAAAAATGGTTATGACGGCAATGGTGCATAAAGCAAAATTGAAAAGTAAAAAAAACAGAAAAATGTAAGGTAATAAAACTCAATAATGTTTTATTTCTGTAACACAATAAACGTCTACGTTCATATTAGCATTATTACTTGAATCGAATATTTTGTTTTCATTTTACTTTTGTTATTTTACTTATCAATTCAATCATAAATGTTAGCTCAATTGGGTTTATAATTTTGAGGCCATGCAGTAGACAGAAAGATAAATGAACAGATATAAATAAACTGGACAATGACGTGTCATTTACATCCACGTAACTTTAAACAAAATCATGAAAGGAAACAGTGACTTCATTTAAATTAACGATTGCGACTAACTACGTTGTAAGTTTAAATATAATCATGACAGTAAATAATGGTTTTATTTAAATAATTGATTTTAATAAATGTAACATGGGTAAATTTCCTCTTCTAAATACATAAAATAAAGATGTATACGTAGCTTAGATTTATAAAAAAAAATAACTTTCAGCCTAAGAAAAGATATCAGTTGTTAAAATTAGATTACAATTTCTAGAATGTTCTTCATATTTCTTTCTCTTAGAATTAAAAATGACCTTCATCAAATTGAATTATTTTTCCCACATTGCGAAATTATGTGAAATATCAGGTGAGAAAATGTTTAAAAGTATCTAGATAATTTCAGATAGAAGCCAAAACAACGTGTTTAGCATTATTGCCTGTCTATTTAGAGAGAAACACGCGGGAAATTACTGGACCGATAGGAACAAGACTTTCATGGCACCATATATATATATATATATATATATATATATATATATATATATATATATATACATATATATATGTATATATATATATATATATATATGACACTGTGCCAGGACACTGGTAGCTTTACAAAGTAAACTTCACCAACTAACTTATGGTTTAGATAACATTGATCTGTTAAATACAGGCTTATAACCATTCTAAATATAGGACATTACATGTGTAATTCACAGCGAAAGAGCCAAGTTAATTTGCTTCAATGCAATATAATTGAATTCACTAGGAATTCAACTGGGGAATCCCACGTACGTACGGACGTACCTTGTAGAGTTGTATCTACGTAAAGTTGAGTGCAAAACTAACCAACCTAGGAAGGACTGAATTATTACACTCACACGTCACTTGTCGCAACTACGCCCAGACTGACATTCAAATAAATTCAACGCTGGCAAAAATACGATGCAGTGATAGAATTTCATCTCTTATATTGGTTTTGTACTTTCTAAAGACTCTACTATTTTAAATACACAAGAAATGCGGATATACAAAAAATGCGGAAAATTTTTACGAAATAATGTAAAAAGTCATTGATGTTCGGACGAAAAACTACACCCACAGCGCTAACAGATATATTAAATCATGCGATGGAGCACTGAAAAACGGACCGCAGGTAAATATGACAAGATTATCTTGTCTGTAATAATATGCTGATCCGCGAGCATCGAGAGAATAAATAAAACGAAATTTTTATCAGGTCGGTCGAGGGTAAAGTTGAATATAATTTGCAAGCATTTGAGCGTTGTATTGATTTAAATTGATATATGTGAATAAAATAAGAGTTTAGCGATATCTTCATTGAAACGTTATCAGTGAAATTGTGCTATCACTAAACATATACTTTTAGAGATATTCAAAATTTGTAAATTTATGTAACTTAAAAATTATGCAAGAAAAAGTGTTACACGCGTGCAATGTTTAATTTACGAACCAACTAGGATCATTATTTGGTTACTTATGTTTGGCTAAAAATAAACAATTGAATATTTTATGATCCGATATCCATATTAAATTTAGTGCTACAAGAAAATAAAAAAAATGAAGTATACCACAAAATTCTTCAAATTTCTATTTATAAAATGTATTGATAAGCTTATTGTGTTTATCGGTCTATGTATAAGTGTATATGGACGCGTCCAGTTTAGGCAAATAAGATATCCTTAGAATCGCTCTTCTCTTGCTGGTGTTTTTTTGGTATGTGATATGACGATCCATACAGTATAGCGGCCAAGTTGTTAGACCTGACAAAATAAAAATTCAAAAGGGCTTTCAAGATAGGTATCAAATGAAAGTTTTTGACGAGTACGTTTGAAATATATATGATATGTTGTACAAATAAGTACGATAATTAATAAAAAAAAAAGATTTTGGGCTTTCGATTATTACGCTGGATATAGAATTTCATTAATTAAAATCAGTCTTCTTGAGTATATCAAACTTTCGGATCATGGATTGATAAATTTAGTTAAATTCTGTACAACAGTAAACAATAAACTCTTATATTTACGGAAAGTGTGGTCTTGTATGTGGTATATTGTCTACGCAAAGAATTACAGCAATAATAGATTTCAAAGCTACTGTAGTGAAAACGCGGTACGAATAGAAAAAAAAATTATTCCAGCAATACATTCATTGCGGGCAAATTCTTTCTCGAGTTGTTATCAAAATTCAGCCTCAGTAAATACCGATACCCTAAGATGCGGTATTTCTAACTCAATTTCTTATTTTAAAATCCGGCTTTTCCGCATTATTATCGGACAATCATTCGCCTGTGGAACAATAAAGTAATTCAATTTCTTTATTTCTTTAAAAACCGCTGCTAGTCCAACGTGAAAGCGGTGAACGTATTCCATTCTTTCGTATTCTTTAGTATTGGCTAAAAACTAAAATCAATTATCAAAAAAAATATCGGTTTATGTATTTATCAGCCTACTTCCTACAAACTTATCGAACTTTGGAAAAGCTGGTAAAATATGTTTACATATTATTTAAGAAAAAAAACAGATCACAAAATTCTACGATTTAGACGTTAAATAATATATCGCAATCAATGCATTACAATATGGAATTATATCATGTAAGAAAAACATCGTTGATATTGATTACTTTACATTTTCCTATTATCGTAATGTTCATATTAACTGATATAATTCTATTTTTAAGTTTTAGCAAATCTTAAAGTTAGAAGCAAATCTTAAACTTTACATATTATAATATAAACTAACAAAACCCCAAAAGGAAGGAATCACGTTATTTCAAATAATTCATTGTTTGTCTATATACGTGTTTTTTGTTTGTTGTAATTTTTGAAATAATAGTTAGAATATGTGAGTTTGGAACAGGTGATTTTTGGAAAAAAATTCACTTTTACGTATTCGGAACTAAACGTAAAAAACTTGGTTCATCTATTTTGAACTAACATTAGTATCATTATAAAATAAACTTCGACTAGTGACTTTTGAACGGAGAGACACAGGATGTAGACTAACTAATATTTAACTATTAACTAATATTTATGTTACGCGATATTTTCAAAAATAACCTGCAAAAGTATCTATAACAAATGTAAATTAAAAAAAATAAATATGAAAGAGAAAGTCTATGTAAAATGTATACGCTACAGCCGTAAGTACGTGGTAACGATATCACATGTATAATTCACGGATAAAATGTCAAGTGAAATTCACTCAATGCAAAATGTTTTTACAAATCTCTTTCATCCAAACCCTCGTAGTAACAATGCCCTTATACATATGGATTCACTTGAAGTGAACTGAACGTGGCGTAGCACGCCAAGTTGTAAGACGTAGAGTCGCTTGACTCTACGAGCAAATCTAAGGCACCAATAATGGACGCTCGCTTGCGTTGTTATGCGAGTGAGTTTTTTCACTCACACAGCAAACTCCGACCACCACACCGGGTCTACATTAAAATAGATTGGACATCGGCAAAATATAATGCAGCATTAAAACTCCATCTCTTATATTATAGTTTTTATATCTTATATTGAATTTAGTAGTATCAGAAAAATTTCAAATCGCTGCTGGAGATTGTAACGAAAATGTAAGCAACTTAAAGTATTAAAATAATATAAAATAATTTTATAAATCATCACATGATTTATACAACCCACGGAAGTTTACTTTATTATTGATTAAGGCACCAGTCACATTCAGCTATTTTACAAGTAATAAGCGTAGAAAGAAGATTTCTTTTTAAAAAATACCGCCATTTTCTTAAAGTTTTATAAATATTTATTATATATATTTTGTATACATGAGGGCATACTATATATACTGCAGTAAAATATTTTTGGGATTCCTATATATATGTTGCTGACCACTAACTATTTAGGTATGTGTGAATTAATAAGCTACGCTAAATTTGAAATTTATATTTCAAGCTGTTTCTGAGAATAACACATATACGACACTTTAGACGGATACGAATATGGTCTTATAAGGATCCATTTTTCTTTCTTTTAAGGTAAGAAACCCCAAAAATAACAAATGAAACCTCCTTAACGATATTGAAATGACTAAGTTACATACCACAATATTATCATCATAGTCACTATATTTTTCTATGGGACTTACTACACACAATAACTTAGTTGCGTAAATCTCTTTATTACTAAAAGTTGACGAATTTTTTAAATGCGATTATACTAACAGTTTTCTTTCATATTTTTGACACATGTAATATAAAGTTAGGAGTAGTTAGAGACTCACAGTTAATTGGATACTTTGCCGCTAAGGACACGCCGTATAAACAAATAATACATTGTAAAAGATATCTTACTCGATGGGGCCGATGAGAAAAAAACTCCTCAACTTTTCGAATTTATGGAATCTTATGGGAAGGTACTTAAAAAAATTGAAAAATAATTGGTAATCCCGAGAATGTGTTCTTTATTTTAGACCAGTACTAGATGGAAGCAATTATAACTAATATAATTTTACAATTGATCATAACAGAACCTTTAGAAAGAGGAAGGTCTCCTCTAAAAATGATACTACTTTTGTTTTTTTTTTTAATTATTACTATGATTTAGACCAATATGCCTTTGGAAAATAATATGTGTCTGTGTCCGTTGATCTATATGTACGAGTGTATTAGGATTTTTTTTTATCGATTGCAATTCGTGACCTATATTTTTTATTCTTTTTTTCAATCGATTATTTAACTCCGGTTAAACTGGAAATATGGCTATTAATTTTAACAGCATTTGTCAAGTAGTTTCATTTTTATAAACAATTTTCTACAAAACTAATTTTTTTCGTGCTCGGTGAAAATTATCGAACTCGGTTTCATTCAGATCTTCTTGCCCCTTGCTCTGCTGCCTGGCATTTTATACTTTTTTTTGTAAATTTTATTTAATAAATTATGAAAAACGTGGGGTGTGTACTTTCGGCTTTACCAGCAGCTGTTCTCTATCCCTATGTGTTTACGTAACTCAACTAAGTCTTCTTGTAAGAATCCATCATAATAGATTATAAATTGAAAGAGCTATGGCAAATGGACACACAGACGAACATAACGAAATTAAATTTATTCACTTTTTACCATTCGCCTACGGATTGCTACTATGTAAGAGATCGATAATTGAACGAAATACAAAATTAAATACTTTTAGCTACTTTATTACCTTATATAAATCCAAAATATTGAAATGCCCGATTAGATAATTCCCAGTCAACTCCCATATATAAGACTCAAATCCCGGCAGTTCCTGTTTAACCTTGCTTTTGCCCGGCCTCACATATATATCACTTTATTTATTCGCTGACGACCCAACCGTTTGCAGGTCGAAATATTATTACAGGCGGAAACATTTTCTTACCTTTATCGGTGAAGAGTTTCTCTATATATTCGTTATTCGTATTATTCAATGTATCCGTTACCATCGCGGATGAAGTTTTTTGTTACGTTACGTTCTGACGCCTTTCCCTTCCGGGTTTGTTTTTTCGCCCGTACAAAGATGACAGAGGCCGTGAATTAGAAAAAGCGTCCTTTGTGTGTTATGTCGATATTGAAATCTATTGGTTTATACTGTTTCAGTCTCGAAGAGGTAGGATAAATAAAGAGAAAATTGCTAACGACGGCTGTCTCGGTCAAAACCTTCACGCGCATTGTGGTGAATTTGATTACATAAAGTTTACTGCTCTTATGTAATATATTTACAACAATTCATACTTATCATATATAACCCTAAATAGAGTTAGATCTAACAAGTCCTTTTCTATTACTCTCGTTTAATTCATTTACATAATCCTAATCCGATTAGATATAACTTTTTTACTTTGTAATGCAGAGATTCAACACACTCTGAGTGTGTTGAATTGCAAATCCGCCATCTTGCGTTGAAAACTGGCGGCTAACCCTTGATTCTACGACGAAATAATCATGAAATTTTTTTTTTATAGCGTGACTATAGCTATAATAAAATTCATGGAAATTTTTCGTATAACCTACTATTTACGAACTCACTGTTGAATTACATTTCGTGAAAATAGTTTTAGTTTAATCTTTTCACAAATTACTGAATACGATAATCCTGAGAGTGAAAAAAATGTTGATGAAAAACTCAAATTTGAAAAAAAAATGTCAGGGGTAGCGTGAGATACACAAGGATAGTATCTCACAAAAAATATGCTGCGTCAATAAATAATTTTGGACATTTCCGGTTGCATTAAATCCATGAGAAAATAAATCATCCCCAAGTTCAATGAGGATACGTCAACATGTCAAATGTCAACTTTGTAAAATATTCAATTTGCTACAATTTAGATTTAAAACTTTTTTTGAGAAATTAATAATTTGTGGTTAAGAATTTTTGAAAAATACTCCAGATACATAAAATTGATTTTGGGATAATGTGTGGACATTTTGAAAAATTTTATTGGAATTATCTGACATTTAATTTAAATAAACATGGTGAATTACGAAAAATCACGAAAACGTTACCAATAAATAAAACTTTCTATAAATAAATATAAAAAGTGGAAAGTAAAATAATGAATGGATGTGGCGAGGCATTACTTGTGTGTCTCGTCTAAAACGAGTCACGATTTAGGATAAGGAAGGACTCATTTATTACGGAGGTATTTACGGAGGTATCTGTTAAAATACATTACATTACATTTAGTATTACTTACTCAAAACAAATTTATTACTCTATATCAAAAAAATAATTTCAAATATTCTTAAAAATGTCTCTCACTGGGTGCAGTAAAGATATATTTAACAAGTTGCTACATCCACTTTTGACATATCTATCAAACTTTACATATTTGTCAAACTTCACTTCTAACAGTCCTGGAATATAGTGTGTCTTTTACATTTAAATAAGCAACTTCTCAATAAATTATAATTTCAAACCCTGTATATTTGATTTAACGTTGGTCTCATAACATATGACCATAAATCTAGAAATCAGCTAAAACTCTGACACGTTTAAGACCAGAGTAATAAATAATGTTCTTTCATTTTTACTTAGTATCCTTAATAATCTTTTCACTCTTTCATACCTGTGATTCGAATTGCAACACCTTTCATTGCATTATCTTAAGTTGCCTTTTAAAAATAACGACATTCTCTTAATCCCTCAGCATGGAACTGCGTTCGATAAAGAATTCTTTATAGTATACGCAATAAATATAATGTCTAAATATAAATACAAATATTCATCCTATTCAGTGCCGGCGGAAATATTGAATATATTTACCATTTTTCAAAACAAGACTAGGATCGATAAGACCACGTTGTACTGAGCCCAGGGATGACCCATATATTGTGAGCCAAGCTTTACGAAATCGGAAATCTACCTACACAAACATCAAAAACAATGTCGAAGTGAGAAATGTAAGTGTTAACCTATAGACTGTCAGAAGGAGACTTCTAGAAGTTGATATACACTATCGGAGACCAGCTAGAGTTTCTAAATTATTTCGTGGCCACCGCAATGCAAGGTTGAGGGTTGCCCCAAATTGTGAAACATATACCGACGTGGAGTGGGGTATCTGTGTGTAGTTTTTTTTTAATTTTTCCTTTGTATTGTATTCGATGACATGATGCATGAAAAAGAATTTCTGGCAAATATTCATCCCTCTTTCCCTTAACGACACATATCCAATGGCAAACAAAATGTCCAATTTTCAATAAGGATTTTGATTGATTACATATCACAAATGACGCATTTGACATTGTTATTTCTATGGCTCTGATTGTATATCACAAATGACGCGTTTGACACTGTTATTTCTGTGGCTCTGGTTGTATATCACAAATGACGCGTTTGACATTGTTATTTCTGTAGCTCTGATTTTATATCACAAATGACGCATTTGACATTGTTATTTCTGTGGCTCTGATTGTATATCACAAATGACGCATTTGACATTGTTATTTCTGTGGCTCTAATTGTATATCACAAATGAGGCGTTTGATATTGTTATTTCTGTGGTTCTGTCTTATATAATTCACATCCATCGTATGGACTTCGCGCAGTTCAAATATTTGGGTGACATTTACACGTACTTTCATACACTTCGTCTGACCCCGGATGAACATGCTGGTGCGAACAGAACGGATATACACGTAAAGCCGTATCTACTTCTGTATAGAATGAACATAAAGATAAAGAATCACCGATGGACCCTCGTGTTACACTGTTACTCTATTGGATTGCTTCATACCTCCTTGCTTAGATCAATATTACCACACTTGTTTAAATGTCGGTCTGAAATTTGATTATCGAATTCATTATGATCAATCTTGCATTTTTATTGTTGTAAGTTCTAACAAATTACACCTTTGATAATATCAGTAATATATAAAACGTAACGTCTTTCTGTCTGTCTCATCTGAGACGGCGTTGGAACGCGAAATATATAGTCATTCTGTCAGAGATGGGTTAAAAATCAATATTAAAATGAGAATTAGGCAGCAACAATAAATATTATTCAAAAAAAGTTAAGAAATCATCAGAATATGCAAATTTATATCAAAATATGTATTTGTATATAATCTAGTCTCTAGTAATAATAATTATTTAAAGTACTGGTACGTTATACACAACTAGTAGCATGAACAAATTTGTAAACTTTATTTTAATATATTTTAGAAATTTTTCAAGATATAAATTGATTGATCAAATTGTTTCCATTAACTTTAAGTTATGATAATTGTTATAAATATTATTTTAGTTATAAAAATATTGACTTCAGGTCGTAGTATATCCTATTGAATCTATTTAGGTACATAAAATAATAAAATACCGTCCTGTCATTGCTTAAGAAATGTTGTATAAAAAATTTACGCTGTATTTTATACACTGATCATTTTATCATCTCATCTCCTGGATACTTCGTCAATCACTTTACTTTATCTTACACTAAATATTTAAATATACTATGTATTAATAATACTTTTTCTCGATTAACAGATAGCAAACAACAACTATTATTTTCTCTATTTTATATTGACTGTTTCACAATATATATCCTAAGTTCAAGATATTATTTTGAGACGGAGAAAAGAACCCACAAACGCTATTTGGTAAGAATATCAAATAAGAACAGGGAATACGAGAATACGAAAAAAGAACTGAAAACTAAAAATGTATTTGACTGAAAAATGGGATTAAATACCTTGAAATACAATAAAAAAATATACTGAAATATCGAAATGCCAATTCCCATATGCAATCCCCACATTCCAACAATTCATTTTAACCTTACTTTTGTACTACCTTATAAAAATATATTTTTATTGATTCATTAAGCCTTGGCCGTTTATAGACCAGCATTTTCATACAAGCAGACGAATCATTCTCACATTTATCTGCGAAATATTTTTAACTCTCCTTATTACGTTTTTCAATATATTCGTTACCATTGCGGTAAATTTTTAATTGTGGTTAATTTCGCTGCTTTTCTCTTGTCACTTTGTTTTTACATGCATACAAAGATGAGACAAAGCATTTGTAACTGATAAACGCCTGCTTTGTGATCGATATCGAAAGTTGTTTGTTTATACCATTTCAGCTCTAAAGGAAGTAGTATAAACAAATAGGATATCACATACAAACGTATGTCTAGGTCAAAACCTTCGTAATCTAGTGAATTTACTTACTGCTTATATGTTTTACGTACTCATAATTCATAAACATTGTGTACGATCTCTAAATAAAGCATTTTGTGAATTGTTATACAGTCTGAGTCACGTGGTAATATAAGATTGCGCAAATTTAGTTTATAAATCTTTACAAAGTTGTATAGATTTATAAACTAAATTTGCGCAATCTTATATTTAGGGGTTGAATACATTCAAAGATTTTAAAAAATCGTTATTTTTCTACTTGTTGTTATACTCCATATTTTCAGGAAAATAATAAAACAAAAAATTATTCAAACATTCTACCTGATTCCGAAATTAAAATAATAAACATGTTCATATATGAGTCAGCCGTCGCGCTTGAAGCTAAAACGGGGTCCCCTTCATTTTTAGAGCAGCTGTCCAAAATGTGCCTCCTCGTTAAAAAAACCTGTCAAGCAACTCGCACTACGAGGGTTCCGTACACATTTAGGCTTTTATAAACATTTAATGGTACATAATATTCATATTAAACGATTTACAAAATTTTCATTTTTAACCGTGCCAAATTTTATGATTCCAGGTGAACGTAAAGTACCCTATAGGTTTTGATTGATTTGCGAGCGTCGAAATATGCGGCTTAAATGGCCGGAATGAAAATGTTTTTCCTACTATATCATTCATAGGCGCATAGTTAAATAAATATTTGTTATGTGATAAAACTACAAATTAACGATTTTCGCATTTTTCCTTTTCCGTTTTTTTTTCCTTTACTTATGCTATGAGACCATGCTTCTTGCCGAATTTCATGATTCTAAGTCAACGAGAAGTACACTATAGGTTTTGATTTATTTGTGAGTGTCAAAAAATGCGGCATAAATTGATGTTTTTGTAGGATTTATTATTGCGTTGACTTATTAGCTTAATTTTACTTGATTATATGGCTCCAAAAGACCTTCGAAAGAACCTAAGTATTTGATATTAATATCAACTTGATACCTTGACGCGTTCCCGAGAAAACTGGTCTTGATGGACACAGGCAAACAGACGGACAACTAAGTTATCCTAAAGGGTTTCTTTTTACTTTGAGGTAAGAAACCACAAAAATAACTGAGGCACTTTTAAATAAGTATTATTAGGCATTAAAATAGTAAATTGCTATGGTTTATTTATTTAAACTTTTTTTTGCTATAGTCATTCGAAGAACACTATTGTTTCCTTACACGCTTTAAAAATATTATAAAATCATTCTGATAATTCCAAAGCAAGTAGAAATCTGTGATCTACATTTTCAAGGAAAATGGGAACACAAAAGCGAAACGTATATACCAATTCATCCAAAAAAAAACTACCTGAACAAATGACTGACGTTGCGTTGGCTCTGAGAGATAAAACCTGTTAAGTGCAAGTAGAACTCGTACTACGGGATCTATACCTAGACACATATAGCAATCTAGAAATATATTAGAGTATTTAATAATAGTTTTCACTGTGTAAATATATTATTAGCTACGTGTAAATAGTATATCTTGCACCGGCTTAAAATTATCGTAAATTTCTGAGAAACTATGATCTTTGGAATTATTGTTATATATTTTTCCGGCAATCTTTTAATAACAGATTTTTTCGTAATTTTGACTTTCCAATTTCAGAGGTGAGCCACACTGATTGTGATAAAATTGCGTATACATTTTCAACAACATCGCTTTTATTGTCTTAATAAGGTAGTGATAAAATTACTTTTGAAATCCTAATACATTGCTTTTTCAATTAATGTTCCGACATTATAAATTTAAAAAAAAATTAAATCCGTAATAATTTTTTTACATACAAATACTTGAATACATGCCATATGAAATATATGAAGGTTAATATGTTTTATCACTATGTCAAATTCGAATTTTCTTCCTTAAAACGTTTCCCAGAAAGATTACTGTGACATAGAGACAGACAGACGGACAGTCACGTGACACATTTTCCTTATGAGTTTCAATACCTTCTAAAAATATCTTTTATATCTTTTTAATTTTTTTTTAAAGAAAAGAAAATGTTTCCTTGAATTATATAAAAATGTCTGAATCAAGTTAATTTTATAAATGAACGATATAAAAAACCAGTTAATATTCATCAACATGAATAAAACTGAAAAGTCTGGAATTTTGGTTTCGAAGCACTGAGATATATATGTATTGCAATTAGAGCTACCAGCAATAATATCCCAAATTCAAATGAATAAGAAATAGATTTCTGACAAATAAATACGTTCCGTTTTTAATCTATATAACGGTGTATTTTTAGAGGTAAACAATTTTAAAATGAAAAAAAACAGACAAAAATCATGATAATGGCGCTGGTATTGACTTTATTGAAAAGGTAATTTTATATATTTGTATTTAAACAAGATTTCAGGCACGTTGGCGTCGCGGCTGGCTCGAATGAAGCTCAATATGGCAATCCAATTCTCAACCACTTTTTTGAGTAATAGTTTATTCAGGAATGAGACTCATTTTTGGTTGAATGACTACAAAATTGACGGATTTGAAGTGAACAAAATTCATATGCTATTATTGAGACTCCGTTATATCCACAAAAAGTCATTGTTTGGTGTGCTTTGTGGACTGGTGGAATCATTGATCCATATTTCTTCAATGGTGTGACCGACGAGAATGTTACAGTCAATGGAGTGCGCCTTAGATCCATTATTACTGCGCTACATGCCGTACAGCACGCGATACGATCAATTTATTGCAGAAAATATTCGATGAGCGCGTAATTTCGCCTAATGCCTGTGTGAATTGTACTCCATGATCATGTGATATCACACCTATGCATTATTTTCTGTAGGGATATGTGAATTCACTAGTCTGTACCGATAAACCGCAGACGTAGAACCACTTGGAAGATATTCGCTGCGTTATTGCCAATATATAACCTCAATTGCTCAAAAAAGTGGTTGAGAATTGAACTTCCTGACTGCGCTTCATTCGAGCCAACCGCAGTGCCCATATGCCTGAAGTCGTATTTAAACACAAATGGCATAAACTTACCTTTTCAATAAAGCTAATTATTATGGCTATTATTATGATTTTGATCCATTTTTTTTCATTTTAAAGTTGTATACCTCTAAAATAACACCCGTTACTAATCCGTGAAGAGAAAACTTTTTACCCCTTTTTAACCTTATGGTGCGCACAGAGAAAGATTTCAGAAAGCTAGAATTGATATATAATGTGTTACAAACAGATTAAATTATATACTACAAATACATTAAAAGATTCATTGTTTACGTTCAACAATAAAACATTAATTGTGTACGTTCATACTTTCAACATCAAACACATAATAGTCTATGGTAAAACAGTAGCACAGAGTAGAGATTATCGCCAAATAATTTTGAAACTTCATATTGACTGAATAAGTTTCATATAAACGAATATTGTTCAAACTTAAAAATTTAATGAATTTGATAATTTACTTTCTTTATTCCATGTTAGACTGATTAATCTTTAGAAACATTTAGAAATTTTAGATTCGCCAAGAAAACAAATACTATTAGTGAAATATTATGTGTTCGTTTATCTTTCTACCCACAGCATAGTCGTAAAATTATAAAACCAATTGAGCTAATCTTTATAATTGAATTGATAAGTAAAATTATATTCCTCATGTTGGAAAAACTATTGACGTAAAAAAATATTTGTTTTTTTGCAAAATAAACTACAAAAGAAATATGTGACTCAAATGTTACATTTTTCTGTTTTTTTTTACTTTTAGAGTTTAAAAGAGTCACACCATCGCCGTCATAATCTTGTTCATTTTATCTTACTTAAATCAGAATTGACTTTTTTTATTCAAATATATTTATTTTATAATACAGATTTAATGGAAACAAATTATAATACAAACTAATAAAAGTACCTATAAAATTAAATACAGTTTCTAATCAAACTCAAACGGATGGTTTTAAGTACGAATAGCGTAAAAGCAAATAAGGTTTAATGTGTATAATATATTGTTTGATAACTATCGTATTCTGAACTAAATTAATAAGACGTTGACTTATGAATTAATTATTTTAATAATGAAAGAATGACTATTTTACATTAAATATAGTTTCTTAGAAATTTAAATTAATGCATGCTAGCTTTGTGCCGATCTCCATAAAAATAAGTGATATTAATTATTAACAATTTTAATTATAATTTCACGGTCATGGTGGTTGATTTTTTTACAAGACACATGTTATTATAAAGCTCATAGATGAGGCAATGAAAAAAATCGTTTGAGCCTTCAAGACCGATTAATATAATGTTTAATTGAAAGAGAAAATAACAATACAGAAAAATTAACAAGACTCAAGCACGTTATTTTACAAAGTATCAGTTTTAAAACGAGAACAAGTTGAGAATGTGTCGTCACATACCTACCGACTAGCAGCCTCACCAACATCTGAAATCATTATGCACAGATATCTTCCCCGACCGTTCTTTTTGTACGACAGTTTTACGAAGATAGGTAAACGTTTGTTCATAACGCTTTGAACGTATGGTATTTATTTTTTAGAAAACCTCATTTCAAAGTTTCTTCTTTTTTTAATCGTTTAGAAATCTGGAACCAAATCGAATTATAACTATGGCGCAAACATTATCTTTACATTATGATAATAGGCATGTAATTAGTTTTTTTTAATATTACTTAATATATTTTAATTACTTCCTTATTTTAATGAAGTTAATATCACATACAAGCATATGTTTTATGTGATACCTATTTTTGTTAGGAGAAAAAGTCAGAAATAAATCATATAAAATATTGAAACCCCTGAACTTGGATATTAGGCTTTCGCGCTCATCAATATTCACCCTATAAAAATTATAACTTGATCAAAATTACATATCTCTCACATCTTTAAAGTCTTCTGTGATGTGAATATCTTGACGGATACAAAAATACGCAATCCGATAATCTGTTTTCGAAATAACAACACCTATTTTTTTAAATTATCTTTTAGATCTTCTTTTATTAATTAAAATTTTAATTTTTAAAAATTATATAAATGAATTAAAGCATATAAATGAAAAGATGATGATTGGCGTGTGTGTGTGTGTATATATATATATACATATATATATATATATATATATATATATGTACGTGTGCGTGTCAATGTACGTGTACGTGTACGTGTATATATATATATATATATATATATATATATATATATATATATATATATATAAAGTAATTATCACAAAGCACTAATTATAAAGATACTAATACTATCATTTATAAAACTGACATCATTAGTTACACAAACGAAACTAAAAATAGATGCCTCTTTCTCCAGTTCATATTGTGTAAACTTTTCCAAATTACCATTAAAAAAGATCAAATGTTACACCACTACTTTTTACTTTTGTATCTCGGGAGTAATATTTGTACAATTTCTCAGCGGATAACGGCATTTTACTACGTCAAACGAATTTAAATCTAACAGCTCTGTAATGAATAGCTATGATACGACGACTGACCGGCGACGGAGCAAGCATACTCATTTTGTGTGTGGTTTGGTCGAGCAATTCAACCCATATGCGAGTTCTATTGCCATTTTATATTGTAAGGGTGTGCCTATAATAGCTACGCTTAGCTACTTCTACCGAAATGGATACACACATACGGGCACACATCATAGATGGACATCTGCGCTCACTGAAAATTTCCACCGCGCTGAATTTCCAATTGTTAATATCGTTATATTAGCTAATAATTTTTGTATTTTCACTGCATGAATTAATAATAGCAAAATACTGCCTATAATAACTATACTTATAATTATAGCCGATCTATGACGATGGAAGTATGAAAAACCAAACCGTAGAGTAGGTTTCTTGGAGTATACTGCATAAAAAATAGAGATACGTGAAAAAATATATTTACAGATTATTCACTTCAAACAATTCAACCTAAGCATCCAGGATTGTATATATCCATCTACTAAGATTAACTCGCACCATTGAAAAACTGGTCTTGTAGGAATAACAAAACACTTCAACTGACGGGAGTAGTTTAAATGGAAAACATTTAATCCTCATAAAATTGGGTATATCCTTCGCTTTATATAACTCATCGCATTCGCATCAAACCACCTCGATGAATAGTTTAGATTTAACGAGGATGTTTTTAAGTAAAGGTAACAAACTGGCGTCGCTGCCTGATATGTTCGTAAGTGCGATTTCACCAACTTGCCGCTCCAATTAAGACAGTTCCATTGTCCCATAAAATTATATTTCTCGTTTACCATCAACAAAGTGCTAGTCCAAACATTAGATTTTGCTATTTTAGACCTTAGCTTTGTGTAATTTTTTCACATGACCCTCTCACGTGTAACAGTTAAACACAATCTTTTCGTTCCAACACCTGGGAGAGAATATTTCTTTATACACTACTTAACGTAGTGTATAAAGAAATATTTTATACGCTATCCATCTCTACATACACTAAATTGTATCCCTGCTAAGTCGAGCCAGGTCGCTGGTATCTTCATAAAGTAAACTCCGCCAAATAACTTATGGTGTAGTCAACGTCGACTTGTTAAGTATAGGCTTATGACTATATAAAATATATAGGTTAGCTAAACTCACTCGTGATAATGATGTCACGTGTATATAATTCACAGACAAAAGGCCAAATTAATTTGATTCAATGCAAATCATACTAGAGCGAAATTCAAAAGTCCTTTACCTGCGCGCTCTCATAGTATCAATACCTCCTATAGCTATGGGTTCACCAGTTGAATTCACTGGCGTATCTTGTAGAATTATACCTACGTAGAGTCGATAACAAAGCTAACGAACTAACGACGAACGCTCGCGCTACATTATTGCGCGACTGAATTGTTTCATTCACACATCACTTGTCCCACTACGCCAGGATCCACATTCAAATAGATTCGACGCTGACAAAGATACGATACAGCGTTGAAACTCCATCTCTTATGCTACCTTCATGTTTTATGCACTGTGGTGCTTTACAGACACATCGAAAATGAATTCAGGGAACATTTTTGCAAAATAATGTAAACATTTATTATATGTATGGTTTTAATACTGTGTCCGGATTACGATGATTTTTATGCCATAAGTGCTATTTATAGCGAAGTTGATTTATTATTATTTTATGTACTGGTGTTAAGACACATAAGGTAGTTCGTTTGTTTTCGGTGATTCATAAAAATCACATATTTATCACATCGAACTACATATTTTATAAAAACATATTTTATAAAAAATCAGTATAAAATTTGTATGTGTTTACGTAAGAAGGAAATTCCAATATATACATATATGAAATGCCTTCCCGTTGATAGAAGTTGTAATTTAATTAAAAAATCAATTAAAACATGCAACGCAAACATTTATCAGTTGGTTTGGATCTAAGTAAGTACACGTGAACGGAAATATTCTACAGAGCATCTTGACAGGTTTATTTAACCATTAATTTAACCTTTACTGAAAAGTTAAAATAGAACTGGAGTGCTGCAAAAATTATCGTATTGGAAAAAAAGTATAAATTTCAGTAAAAAACCACTACTTCCATACCATTATTTTTTTACAAAAACATATTATTACCCTCTCAAAAAACTCTTTTTAAAAATGTCCTACACACTTCTATAGAAAAGGTAATGTACACCGCTTCAAAATAATATTTTACGTAATTTTAAATCGAACTTTTGAATTTGGATAAAAAAATCGTAACATTTAGATTGTAACTTACAATTATGATACCCATGCTAGTTATTTGCATATAACTCGACAATAATATTAGAATTTTCTATACTACTCTGTACACGTTGTATCTGAATATAAGATTTTAATATTGTCTAAAATCCTAAAAACTAGCTATATTTAAATAATATGTACGTTTACACAGTTATATGTACGTTATATTTTTTTGTTTAAAATACTCATTCATTTTATTTAAAATAGTCACCAACATGTAAATCATTAGGTAACTGTGCCGGGACGGTGTCCTAGTACAGTTAAACCAAATATATAAAAACATAAATTACTTATTTTTAATAACTCCACTTAGGTATTTATTTTTGTAAATTTTTTAATGTGTCGCTTATAACGTGTCGATGTAAATTCAAATAAAAATACACGCAATAACAAATGCAAAAAGGCATTTGACATCTTTATGTAAATATTGTCATTGACCTTGTATTACCACTAAAAATATAATTTTAAGGTTAATTAAAACTACCAATCAATAAAATAAAGCCATTAATACTGCATATCGGAAATTAGTTTTAACAGCAGTTAGCTACCAATGATAACAATTGAATAAAGGTAAAGGAGGTTAATAAAAAACTGCTCGTGATCCTATTCTGAATCCATTATTAATCTACGCATTCCCTAATATATACGTCTTCTGTGAAACTCCTTCATTGGATATGCAGTCAAACTGAAATAAACCAGACTCTGACAAAGAGCTTCAAGGTTTTGCGTACTCAAAACTTGTTTTAAATAGTTATTGTTATTTAAATTTTATTCCAGTTATTTCATCATACAATTTTTTTTTATTTGGAGTCGCGACAGAAATAAATAGCAAGTTCTTCTTTTTCTCTAGCAATGCTCCTTAACACAAGCGACACGATAACGCGGAAGGTTAAAAAATAAATTCGATACAAATTTTATCAGTTCTCGCTATTTTTTGCGCATGCTTTATATTATTTTCATTTTTTTTAACCATTTCTTCCGATAACCTACAGGATGGATTCAGATACATTATTTCATTAAAATTTTTGTTTTCATTCAAGATTTTCATTCGAGACATATACAGCTATTCGCGGATTATTACTCCGAGCAGCGTTGAACAATGTGCGCATCGAGTGTACGAAAAATATGACAAATAATAATGAATATTAATTTAAATTTTCTGAATAAAAGTCATCTTTTACTTTTTATTTTAATGACATCACTATTTTTCAATCAAGGAATAACGTTTTTCTTAGTCCGACATTTATTCCCGGACACCATGTATATATATGTATATATATATATATATATATATATATATATATAAATATATATATATATATATATATATATATATATATATATATGTATATATATATATATATATATATACATATATGTGTATATATATATATATATATATATATATATATGTATATAAATTGTTATCTAAGTGTTCAACTTCATATTGTATTCAGAAAACTTGTATTTTCACACATCACTTAATAAGGATAATAATGAAACAAGACTCCCGAAAGATTAAGGCGGTTTTTAGGTACTTATGAGTCTAAATCGATTTATCTGATCCTGCTCTGGAGATTAATATCTGGATACACCAAACTACATGCATATATATACATATATATACATTACAAAGACAATAAATACTCCCATGACCTTCTTGGCGAGCATCGGATAAAAAAATAATAACATTTATTAATTGAAAAAAATATTCTATACACAAAAATGAGGTAATATGTTCTTTTCGTTGATTATTAATTTTGACAAACCATAAAACGGTATTTTTAATGGTTATACAATGTCTCTGATAATGTTACAAACAAGAAAGATGTCGCGAGACTTATATATTACGTCGATTAAAGTCAGCACCACTCTTATATGTTTGGAAATTAAATTTAACCTTACCTTCGGCCGGTCTGTCAGAAATCTCATTTTATATATTCTCCCGCGGGTCAGCATCTCGATCGGGTCAAATTACCGGAAAATCACCACACGTTTATCTGCGGAACGTTTTTTTTCCAAAATTACAGCGCGTGGTTGAATATTTATATATAATCGCTGCGAATGTAGTTTTTCGTTGCGGCTACTTCCGATGCCCTTGCTAGTTTATAAAATAATGAAAGTTTAAATTTTGTACAAAAATCATAACTATGTTTAAATTAACATCAAAACCTTTATACTAAATATCAGTTTGGCAACGGAAACGTTTGGCTATTGCAAATTTTGCAAACTGTCAAGTGTCAAAATTAAATGCCACTTATCCGTTTAAAAAAACCAAGTTTTTTAAACACGCGTACATTGTATTAATAATTAAAATGGTTTTTTACAATCCTGAACATATATATATATATATATATATATATATATATATATATGTATATATATATATATATATATATATATATATATATATATATATATATATATATATATGTATGCAGGATTGCGAAAAACTATTAGGCTACTGTTGAAATATATTCTATGTTTAGAGTTATGTCAATCAAAAACAAATTTTTTATAATTTCTACTATTTGAAACTAAAAGTATAATTCTCTACATAAAACTTCATTTTCAATAATAATTTTGTATCTTTTGAACCCTTTGAATCAGCGTTGTTGAAGTCGAAATAAATGGTTTAGAAAAGAACTCTCACTATTCGTGACGTCTGTCTGTTTGCTTGCATGCCACAATTACATAACCCTTTTATTTTATGATCGATTTTGATGAAATTATGTAAAAATGTAAAAAAAACTATCGAATTTAAGCGTGTTTTTAAAAATTTCTTTACAAAACGTCATATTTATATACACAACACGTTATACATTTTTTTTAAATTTGCTCATCAAGGCCCTTAATTTCACATCTATCGAAAAGGCCTTTTAAAACTTGCTTTTTCACGTTGGACTAAATTTCAACTATCAGCCCTCATATCACATGGATTGTGTTGTCACTTACCTAAAATACTCTGAGGCTAAGACAATTCTAATTATGCCTTATTTATACAAATCTAACTATCCGTTCTAGCTCTAAAAAATAACATCTGGATATGCCCATATACATACTGATAAACTCAAAGACACGTAAAAGAAATAACGCAGATAGAGAAAAGAGACAATAATGGAATCATTTCATTTTTACTAACCTTAAGATGATATTTTTAGCGAAAACGCAATATCACTGATAACGTTTCAGTGAAGATATCGCTAAACTTTTATTTTATTCACATACGTCAATTTAAATCAATACAACGCTCAAATGCTTGCAAATTGTATTCAACTTTACCTTCGGCCGGCCTAACAGAAATCTTGTTTTATTTATGCTCTCGATGCTCGCGGGTCAGCATCTCATTGCACGCAGGAATATCTTTTCAGGTTTATCTGCAAAAGGTTTCTCAATACTCCAGCGCATAATTTAATACATTTGTTAGCGCTGCGGGCGTAGTTTTTCATTGCGGTGAATTTCGAAGATTTTCCCTTCCGGTTTTGTTTTGCTATGCGAGCGAAGATGACAGAGGTCAAGGTCGTATAATGGGTAAACGTTTTCTTTATGTGATCTTCGAGTGCCACGGATAAACACATGTTTAAGCTGTTTCTTCTTGGAAATAGTAACATTAACAAATATTAACTAGCACGTGTACTCAAACCTTGTTGACAAACTTGTAGTGAGAAGAATTTGATTCAAAGCAAATCATACTTGAGCGAATTTCAAAAGTCCTTTACCTGCGCGCTTTCACAGTTTCAATATCTCCTATAGCTATGGGTTCACCAGTTGAATTCACTGGCGTATCTTGTAGAATTATACCTACGTAGAGTCGATAACAAAGCTAACGAACTAACGACGAACGCTCGCGCTACATTATTGCGCGACTGAATTGTTTCATTCACACATCACTTGTCCCACTACGCCAGGATCCACATTCAAATAGATTCGACGCTGACAAAGATACGATACAGCGTTGAAACTCCATCTCTTATGCTACCTTCATGTTTTATGCACTGTGGTGCTTTACAGACACATCGAAAATGAATTCAGGGAACATTTTTGCAAAATAATGTAAAAATTTATTATATGTATGGTTTTAATACTGTGTCCGGATTACGATGATTTTTATGCCATAAGTGCTATTTATAGCGAAGTTGATTTATTATTATTTTATGTACTGATGTTAAGGCACATAAAGTAGTTCGTTTGTTTTCGGTGATTCATAAGAATCACATATTTATCACATCGAACTACATATTTTATAAAAACATATTTTATAAAAAATCAGTATAAAATTTGTATGTGTTTACGTAAGAAGGAAATTCCAATATATACATATATGAAATGCCTTCCCGTTGATAGAAGTTGTAATTTAATTAAAAAATCAATTAAAACATGCAACGCAAACATTTATCAGTTGGTTTGGATCTAAGTAAGTACACGTGAACGGAAATATTCTACAGAGCATCTTGACAGGTTTATTTAACCATTAATTTAACCTTTACTGAAAAGTTAAAATAGAACTGGAGTGCTGCAAAAATTATCGTATTGGAAAAAAAGTATAAATTTCAATAAAAAACCACAACTTCCATACCATTATTTTTTTACAAAAACACGTTATTACCCTCTCAAAAAACTCTTTTTAAAAATGTCCTACACACTTCTATAGAAAAGGTAATGTACACCGCTTCAAAATAATATTTTACGTAATTTTAAATCGAACTTTTGAATTTGGATAAAAAATCATAACATTTAGATTGTAACTTACAATTATGATACCCATGCTAGTTATTTGCATATAACTCGACAATAATATTAGAATTTTCTATACTACTCTGTACACGTTGTATCCGAATATAAGATTTTAATACCTCATTGACTAAAATCCTAAAAACTGGCTATATTTAAATATATATGTACGTTTACACAGTTATATGTACGTTATATTTTTTTGTTTAAAATACTCATTCATTTTATTTAAAATAGTCACCAACATGTAAATCATTAGGTAACTGTGCCGGGACGGTGTCCTAGTACAGTTAAACCAAATATATAAAAACATAAATTACTTATTTTTAATAACTCCACTTAGGTATTTATTTTTGTAATTTTTTTAATGTGTCGCTTATAACGTGTCGATGTAAATTCAAATAAAAATACATGCAATAACAAATGCAAAAAGGCATTTGACATCTTTATTTAAATATTGTCATTGACCTTGTATTACCACTAAAAATATAATTTTAAGGTTAATTAAAACTACCAATCAATAAAATAAAGCCATTAATACTGCATGTCGGAAATTAGTTTTAACAGCAGTTAGCTACCAATGATAACAATTGAATAAAGGTAAAGGAGGTTAATAAAAAACTGCTCGTGATCCTATTCTGAATCCATTATTAATCTACGCATTCCCTAATATATACGTCTTCTGTGAAACTCCTTCATTGGATATGCAGTCAAACTGAAATAAACCAGACTCTGACAAAGAGCTTCAAGGTTTTGCGTACTCAAAACTTGTTTTAAATAGTTATTGTTATTCAAATTTTATTCCAGTTATTCTATCATACAAATTTTTTTTATTTGGAGTCGCGAAAGAAATAAATAGCAAGTTATGCTCCTTAACACAAGCGACACGATAACGCGGAAGGTTAAAAAATAAATTCGATATAAATTTTGTCAGTTCTCGCTATTTTTTTGCGCATGCTTTATATTACAATATTTTCATTTTTTTTTAACTATTTCTTCCGATACCCTACTTCCCTACTATACCCTACTTCCGATTCAGATACATTATTTCATTTAAATTTTTGTTTTCATTCGAGACATATACAGCTATTCGCGGGTTATTACTCCGAGCAGCGTTGAACAATGTGCGCATCGAGTGTATGAAAAAGATGACAAATAATAATGAATATTAATTTCAATTTTCTGAATAAAAGTCATCTTTTACTTTTTATTTTAACGACATCAACTATTTTTCAATCAAAGAATAACGTCTTTCTTTGTCCGACATTTATTCCCGGACACCATGTATGTGTATATATATATATATATATATTATATATATATATATATATACATGTATATATACATATATGTATATATATATATACATATATATATATATATATATATATATATATATATATATATATATATATGTATATAAATTGTTATCTAAGTGTTCAACTTCATATTGTATTCAGAAAACTTGTATTTTCACACATCACTTAATAAGGATAATAATGAAACAAGACTCCCGAAAGATTAAGGCGGTTTTTAGGTACTTATGAGTCTAAATCGATTTATCTGATCCTGCTCTGGAGATTAGTATCTGGATACACCAAACTACATGCATATATATACATATATATACATTACAAAGACAATAAATACTCCCATGACCTTCTTGGCGAGCATCGGATAAAAAAATAATAACATTTATTAATTGAAAAAAATATTCTATACACAAAAATGAGGTAATATGTTCTTTTCGTTGATTATTAATTTTCACAAATCATAAAACGGTATTTTTAATGGTTATACAATGTCTCTGATAATGTTACAAACAAGAAAGATGTCGCGAGACTTATATATTACGTCGATTAAAGTCAGCACCACTCTTATATGTTTGGAAATTAAATTTAACCTTACCTTCGGCCGGTCTGTCAGAAATCTCATTTTATATATTCTCCCGCGGGTCAGCATCTCGATCGGGTCAAATTACCGGAAAATCACCTCACGTTTATCTGCGGAACGTTTTTTTTTTAATTACAGCGCGTGGTTGAATATTTATATATAATCGCTGCGAATGTAGTTTTTCGTTGCGGCTACTTCCGATGCCCTTGCTAGTTTATAAAATAATGGAAGTTTAAATTTTGTACAAAAATCATAATTATGTTTAAATTAACACCAAAACCTTTATACTAAATATCAGTTTGGCAACGGAAACGTTTGTCTATTGCAAATTTTGCAAACTGTCAAGTGTCAAAATGAAATGTCATTTATTCGTTTAAAAAAGCCAAGTTTTTTAAACACGCGTACATAGTAATTAACTTGCAAATAATTTTGTTTGCGGTCACTTCCGATGCCCTTGCCTTCCGGTTTTGTTTCGCCTCGCGTGCGAATGTGACATGAACCTGTTCGAACCGACTATGCTCGGAAGTAACAAAATTAAGAAATAGTAAATCGCATATGTACTCATGTCTTGTTGACAACCATGACAACAATAACTATGTTGAGGGGTTATCAACATAGTAAAATAATAAAATTAAACAAGTTCTCCATATACCCTCTGTCATGAAAACCATGTGAATGCCGCATGATAAATCCTAACACACATCTTCTGACAGGTTTCAGTGACATGATCGTGAAATGTTATATGGTTATCAATAATTACACCGAGATCCTGCATGGAACGCAGTTCCATTTAACTCGTAATTCTGTATCAAGGGTACACGTTGGCGGGAACACGTCATAATTGCGCATCTGCTTACATAAAATTGTAGCTGGTTGCTCAAACTCCATTGAAATACTGAATCAATAACACTTTGAAACGGCTCACAATCAGATTCCTTTTCTACTTCTGAGAATAATTTCAAATCATCGGCAAACAGAAGGCAACGAGCAGTGCTGACAACTGAAGGCCTATATCATTAATCACAAGTAGAAATAAAAGATAAGGCATAAATTACAAAGCTGGCTGACTCCAAAACAACCAAAACATTTTTGAGTCAGACTTAATGTTGGCTTTCATACGTCGTACCTACGTGCTTACGTGAATTTAAAAATGTTTGGGCTACAATAGCAAATGTAAATACATGCAAAAACAAATTCAAAGGCACTCATTATTTATATCGAAACATTATCAATAAAATTACATTATAACTTAAAACATCATTCATTATTATTCAAAATTACCACTTAATTTGACTAGTAGTAAGCTACGAGTGACATCAGTTCAAAAAACGGGCATTAACAGAAAAACCTGACTACCATAATATAGAAATTCAGAAAGTAAATTCAAAACAAATTTTGTCATTACCCGTAATTCTATAATTTGTTCTGTATATTTTAAATGGGTATTTTTAAAACTGTTTCTTTATATACACTTGATGATGGATTCGGATAAATGATTTTATTTAAATTTTTACTTTCGTCCAATATTTTCCCTTATTACATATATACACTATGTATATGAGGGAAACTTTGTCACTTCAAACACTTGTCCTTTTAATAATGTGTAATCCGACAATATGTTATTTTTGTCAACTAGTCGTCTAGTTTATCAAATAATTAAAGTTTAAATTTTGTATGAAATCATAATTATGTTTAAATTAACATCCTATAACCTTTACACTAAATATCAGTTTGGCAACGCAAACGTTTTTCTATTGCAAACTTTGCCAACTGTCAAGTGTCAAAATGAAATGCCACTTATCCGTGGCATTTCATTTTGAAAACCTAGTTTTTTAAACACGCGTACATTGTATTAATAATTAAAATGATTTTTTACAATATATATATATATATATATATATATATATATATATATATATATATATATATATATATATATATATATATGCAGGATTGCGAAAAACTATTAGGCTACTGTTGAAATATGTTCTATGTTCAGAGTTATATCAACAAAAAACAAATTTTTTATAATTTCTACTATTTGAAACTAAAAGTATAATCCTCGTCATAAAACTTCATTTTCAATAATAATTTTGTATCTTTTGAACCCTTTGAACCAGCGTTGTTGAAGTCGAAATAAACGGTTTCGAAAAGAACTCTCACTATTCGTGACGTCTGTCTGTTTGCTTGCATGCCATAATTACATAACCCTTTTATTTTATGATCGATTTTGATGAAATTATGTAAAAATGTAAAAAAAAATATCGAACTTAAGCGAGTTTTTAAAAATTTCTTTACAAAGCGTCATATTTATTTACACAACACGTTATACATTTTTTTCAATTTGCTCATCAAGGCCCTTAATTTCACATCTATTGAAAAGGCTTTTTAGAACTTGCTTTTTCACGTTGGACTAAATTTCAACTATCAGCCCTCATATCGCATGGATTGTGATGTCACTTACCTAAAATACTCTGAGGCTAAGACAATTCTAATTATGCCTTATTTATACAAATCTAACTATCCGTTCTAGCTCTAAAAAATAACATCTGGATATGCCCATATACATACTGATAAACTCAATATTCTCCTCGGCGTGCGGCAATTGAGTAAAATCAAATAGTGACATTCAAAGACACGTAAAAAAACGCAGATAGAGAAAAGAGACAATAATGGAATCATTTCATTCAACCTTAAGATGATATTTTTAGCGAAAACACAATATCACTGATAACGTTTCAGTGAAGATATCGCTAAACTTTTATTTTATTCACATACGTCAATTTAAATCAATACAACGCTCAAATGCTTGCAAATTGTATTCAACTTTACCTTCGGCCGGCCTAACAGAAATCTTGTTTTATTTATGCTCTCGATGCTCGCGGGTCAGCATCTCATTGCACGCAGGAATATCTTTTCAGGTTTATCTGCAAAAGGTTTTTCAATACTCCAGCGCATAATTTAATACATTTGTTAGCGCTGCGGGCGTAGTTTTTCATTGAGGTGAATATCGAAGATTTTCCCTTCCGGTTTTGTTTTGCTATGCGAAAGAAGATGACAGAGGTCAAGGTCGTATAATGGGTAAACGTTTTCTTTATGTGATCTTCGAGTGCCACGGATAAACACATGTTTAAACTGTTTCTTTTTGGAAATAGTAACATTAACAAATATTAACTAGCACATGTACTCAAAGCTTGTTGACAAACTTGTAGTGAATAAGATTGTGTAAAGTTTATTGTTTTATACTAATATTATTCACATGTACTTTACACACTCATATGTGGCTCTCGTACAGCAGCTAAATCTCGCATTGTATCAAGTTTTGCGACACAAAAATGATATACATAAAAATATTTACAATGAAATTTTTAAACAGTTTCCGCTCCGCAGACGTAAAATGGACAAAAAGAAAACGCATATATAAAATTCACTTTAACGTAAACAACTGTTGTAATGAATATCATTATGTAAAGTTTACTGCATTACGTACTTGCAAGTCTTTACATATAAATAGCTCTCTAAATAAATTTACATCTCATATTATATCAACATTTTTGAACAGTGGGAACATTTTCTAAATCATTATGTAGACTGGATTGAATACAATGGCTCGTGTCCGTATATAAATTTACGAATTAAATAATATTACAGGATCTTAATAAAGTAAACATGATATAAAATGGAAATTTTCCAGCATATATCATATAAATGTAAAATTATACACGTAGAGATATTAATCAAAGTTTGTAGCTTAATGTTCAAATGTATATATATATATATATATATATATATATATATATATAAATATATACAAAAGTCAGTGTTATACAAAGTGAGAGAAGTCCTGAATATTTACGATTACCTATAGAAGAAATTAAATTTTTTGCTAATCTTCCAAATTTTTTCAATTTATTTGTTATCCGCATAAAAAAATTAATTATGAGCGATTTCAATACAGGAATTAGCAATATTAATTATATAGTGCAAATACAAAGACTATAAGTTAATACGGCAATACTAACAATATGAAATACGGCGCGGTAAACATTTTTATTAAACATAGAGTCCGTCAATGCTGTGCGTAATCATTGGTATGTCCATTTGGGCACGAGTAAGTTGTCTTTTGCTCCTCCCACCTTCACTGCGCGGTACTTAACCCTCACCGCTGATATCTCTTGCCATGAGTTTGAATCTACTATTTCCACTGTGTTGTTAACGCACAATGAAGGGTAGGTATAAGAGGTCAAGAACGTATAAAGTGAAATTAGTGAGTACGCCATTATTTCATTCTTGATTTAACAGTAGCACTTTACATAAAGAATGAATAAAATTTCTCTAAAAATACAATAAAATGTATTAACATTATTAATTTTGATATATACTAAGGTCATATAGGTATTTTATTTATTAAATATTCGATTATATTTTTTGTTCTAGTCCCCAATATCTTTCATTTGATATTCACAATCTTGAAATATTCGCCAATTTTACGGAAATCGATTTCGTTCTGAGCTGTGAATATATAGCAAACAGAAAGACAAACAAATTCGCTTTCGTATATGTAATATTATTTATTTGTTAGAAATCATTACATTATTTAAATATACTATAACTAAATTAATGATAAGAGTGAAAAAGGCGAATAGGCGCACGAATGCAACTACGCGCGCACTCTCACACACACAAACAAATATATAAGTGCGTATATATATATATATATATATATATATATATATATATATATATAAATATATACATATATACACATATATTTTAGCGAAGATGTGGCATATATATATATATATATATATATATATATATATATATATATACCACATCTTCGCTAAAATATATGTGTATACAGAGAGATAAGTAGGCACGCGCGCCCCTATTATGATCCCTGCTATCATATATTTTTCTCTGCCCTGTGACGCGTATCTCAGTCGTATATCGAATTCGATAAGTATTAGAGCTCCGTAGTTTATTGTTCATTAATACCCAAAAGTGTACTTTTGTTTCATAATTCCATGCAAAAATAAAACCTAGTAAAATAACGTACCAATCGCAGAAGTATCTATAATCGATAAGTTAATTTGAATACATTGTATCGGATTTGAAATAAAAAAGTTAATGGCGACGTCATTGCGTCGGTACGCTTCAGTAGTCCTTTCTGCACTAATGTCAATATAACTTGAATATGTTTGGAGACTTGTCATATTAATGAGACAAAATTTTCACGCTTTAAAGTAGTTTAATTTACGTAATAATTCTACAGTGTAATAACGATTGGTATGTTTTTCATAAGATAGATTAAAAAAAATTAAGAAAATTATAAATGATAATAGTCTGAAGTACACGTTGCTTGAATAATATATGCGATTAATGAAAAAAGAAACCATATAACCAAGGGTTAAAATCATATTGTATCCACGAAGATATTTGATTGCATTACTTTCTATCAGTATCAAGATTTTTTCCTTCAAACAATCTTGTAACCGATTTAATGAAATCCTTAATTAAAAAGTACATTAATGTTCATTAATATTATTTAACAAAACATTTTTAATATCAAATTCATAAACCTTCAATTATTTAATAAATATGTACTGTTTTTCTGCAGTGAGTTAAATATTGTCTAAAATATTTCATCAAATAAACTGACGAATCCTAATTGTTTTTTTTCTTTTTCTATTAAAGGGTATCCGTTTTGGAGCAAAGGAAATATTTATCTTCATTATCTGCCAACGGCACCTTATAAACGAAAGCACCTATATGTCTGGAATTTAAGACATGGAACCAGTTATTTATTCAATTTATGAAGTCTTTAGTATCTTCACTGCCACGGAATTCCTGAAGATTTAAATTCACTCTAAAATCATAAAACTAAAATCTTTTGATCAATAGGAGCCATAACTCGTTTTGAGATCCTGTTTCCCCTGAAAAAATTAGAACCATTTAGTGTTATATTTATTTAAATACGGTTTTTTATATAAAGTTTATAATTACGTGTACACATTTTTTTGTTTAAATGCAAATAATAAATATTCTAATACCCGTAGACATTACAACTTAATAAAATTTAATTTCCTTAAAAAAAATTTAAAATATCCCCTAATCTGTTTATGTTGCTTTAGCTCGATATCGTGGTGGGCGACTACAAAAACACCTGCGTAATGATTTACAGTGGAGGTGAAATTGTGCACTGCAATGTTATTAGCACTTCAAAGATTAGAGTTAAAAAATTGTGACATGTGTTCGCGTACAGTTCCGTGAACTTTTTATGTTTTTATATTAACGAAATATAATTTTTTTACTTTATTTACACAACATCGAATAGTAAAATATTGCTTTTTTTAGTTTCCTTCGTTAAGTTTTATGTTCTGTAAAATAGATAAGTTTGAATATATAAAAATGGTATTTATTTATTAAAATGATAAATGAATGTTTGTACGTTTATCATTCATACGCGATGTTTAAAAACAATGAGAATTGTTATATATATTATTAATCATAATTTAGGGAAAGATATAAGAATAATTATAATACCTCAATGTATCCTACTATCTGCAAAAAAGAGATTTATATAATATTTATTTCTTCGTTCAGAATTCATTGGCAGTTTTAGAAATTAAAATTATCGTAATTAATTTAATTTTACTTTAGACTTTAGACATTCCAATTATTATAATACTGTTTTATTAATTGAATCATTTGGCAATTGTATTAAATTATGTTATTAAACTGATATTTTATTTATTTTTGCAACTGAATGGCTTCATTCTTTACTAAGATCATCGCGCGTTTTACCGTTTAATTTTCATTCAAAAAATTAAATACGATAAAACAAAATGAAAAGACAGCGCAAATATTTTCTTAATTAGAAAAGCGAATGTTTTAATTATAATGCTCTCTAGTGGACGAAACCCTATTATTAGACTTTCTTCTTTTCGTTAGTCAGTTTGTTATATCGTAAGTAGATAATAAATGAATAAATATTTTAGATCGCACGTAAATATTACAATTCCGCAGAATTTATGTTTTTTTTTTAATTGAATTTATATACGTCGACTTATTTTTACTTCTATAATATCAGATTATCGTAGTGAGCAATCGATAAATGTATAAACAACACTAAAATTTTCGAACGTTTTTGAATCCGTGAAACGCTTGTTGCGAGTGACCGGGGAAACCAAAAGAGTCTCATAATTTAAGCAGAGATGAGGACTTGCCCTGTAATGTGATTGGCTCGTTTAAAATTCATTTGTTTTGATTGCCAACACTTGCTTCCGCTCATTTCATTGAATATGCCACTCCTTTTTTTTTCTTTTCTGTGTATGCATACAATAAATATCCATGAATTGAATATTGACATTATGTTGCATAAAAGTCTAACAATTTCCAAAGTATTCTAATATTGCCACAGCCTAACTCTAGATATGTTCAGCCTACTCCAATGAATAAGCGCGGGAATCCATACATTGGTACCATGAGGGCGCAGTTGGAAAGGACATATAAAGACCTAAGTATTTACATTAAGCAAAATTCACTTAGTCCCTTGGTAGTAAATTAAAGCTTTGATATCGTTAACAAGTACGGCTTTAGCATATACACTTTACATAGATTGATGTTCGTTTCCCTTTGATGTTCGTTTCTTGAACTTACGTTGGTTAATATATTGTGTTTGTTTGGTTAAATTTTTTATTGTATTTAGATACTATTGCAAGTAATGTTTTTTTAAATATCACGTGTTAAAATACATAACGCTGTATGTCGTTAAATGTTAATCATTTCGAACTCTGTATCTCCCCATATCTGCTCTCCATTGTAATTCAAGCGATAGAATTCACACCACTCTGAGCAAAAATAATATTAGAAATAATTAAAAAGTAGCAAAAACTCTGTCTATATTGAATATATTAGATTTAAATAAAATAAATAGTTAGTCGGAGTTTATTTTATAAAGCTGGAATGTTCATTCTAAATAAATAAGTCAATATTTTCACGGTTCTGAACACGTAAAAGTGTCTTCTTTTTCAAAATCACATATTACGAAATGATATACTCTATCTATTCTTTGTAAGTCACAAGAAAACTATATGTATGGAAAAACAATGTATTATTGAAAATAAGGTGATTTGCCTTTATACTCTTAGTAACTAAAACGATATGCTTGTTTGGAAAAAAATGTTTTTAACTCCGTCTGTAATTTTGTTTATTTTCTATTATAATATTTATAGTATGAGTTTGTTTCTAATAATTTTTATTATGAAATAAATTTCACTATGTTTCAAATATTTAAAAATTCTATTCAATCAGATAAAACGGACGCCACTTTTTTACTTTTAGTTTATTTAATTCTTAATCTGTTTAACACCCGCTGATAAATATATATTTGCCACTTTTCTCATTATTATTCTCTATATTTGTTCTCGGATTGGATTACCACAACAGACATGCCATTATTACCAAAACAAACATGAAGCGAAAATGAAAAGTACGGAGTGACCTATATTTAACAACATAAAATGTTAAATATTATGTGGCGCGATGCTTTCAAATTACAATTTGCAAAATTATCTATCACAATAAATCTGCCCGCTGACAAAGTCAAAGAAAAAAATTCAAAGTTCTATTTACATAATGTATTAACAAGCCTTAATTCAAAGAACAAATATGAAAAAGAAAATCTGTGTAAAAATATATAGGCCAAAGCCCTACATGGTAACGATATCACATGTACAATTCACAGAAAAAGGGCCAAGTGAATTTCGCGCAATTCAAATACTTTTGTTTGTACAAGTCTTTCATCTGTACCCTCGCAATAACGATGCCTCTATACATATGGATTCATTGAAGTGAACTGAACGCGGCGTAACACGTAGAGTTGTATCGACGTAGAGGCGTGCGCAAAGCTAACGAACTACGACGGACGCTCGCGTTACATTGTTATGCGACTGGATTGTTTCACTCATAAGTCACTTGTCCAACCACGTCCGAATCAATATTCAAATAAACTCGCCATCGGCGAAATATGATACAGCATTGAAACTCCATTTCTTATATTGTAAAAGCTGCAGATATTTTTTTTGCAACAAAATGTAAACAATGTGTGTTCTTTATCGACTAGTGCGCCTGCCTCGAGTTTCGATAATATAAAAAACTATTATGCGAGCAATTTCACCGAAAAAAAAAATAGCTTGAAAAAAGATCTTCCTCCAAAAAATGATGCTATTTTTTTATTTTTTTAAGTAGCTAAATTTAATTAAATAATAAATTGAAAATTTGCATACATTTTCGTGCATGATATGAATTTTATTTACAGATTGATAAAAGTTTGTTTCTCAAAACCGAGTTCAAAATGCAACACAGACAATTGTTGACAAAATGTGGGAACGGAAATATTTCGTAGGTTGAACGTACGTAGGTTGAACGGCAGATCTATTTATATATTTAATAAATCTTTACTGAATATTCAAAAAAAATATGGGGCCAACTTATAAATTTAAATAGCATAACATATATAAGTAGTAATGAATAGTATAGCAGTATATGACAGCTAGCCGTATTGCAAATAAGAGTCAACATAAATAAATGTGAAGTTCAACTGCGAGTCGACCCTCGCGCAATTTGTTTTCAGTAATGGTGAAAGCGCCTCACCTTTTAATATAGTGATAAGTCCGTAAATAACTGAATTATCCAAAAGAAACTATTTAAGCATTTATTGCTTATTTCAATAAGAGAATTTTCAATAAGCCAACGTTTTTTGTTATAACCAATTAAGTTGTAATTTCGATTTAGATAAGGAGACCATTAATAACAACAAATTTCACAATTTCTAAAGGTAATTTTTCATTACACTTTTGTTACATTTTTTCCTAGAAAATGAAGGGATGAAGCAAGCGTTTTTAATAGATTTTTACATTTTCATCCATAGAACACAATTAATTATTACTTATACATATTAAGTATTAAGCTTTCATTAAATATCACTACGGTATAGACGCGACTTCATTTGTGTGGAATTCAATATAAAAAAGGTATTAGGGATTTTTTTCTTAATTTTTTCAGAACTCTATGAGCAGAAAGTTTACTAAAAAAGCTAATAGATGGCATTGGCAGTACTAATATCACAATATTCACCAAGTCGGGATATCACTCAGCCAGTGTTAAACAGATTGAGAATTAAATAAACTAAAAGTAAAAAAGTGGCGTCTGTTTTATCTGATTGAATAGAATGTTTAAGTATTTGAAACAAAGTGAAATTTATTAGAAACAAATCTCAAACTTTAAATATTATAATAGAAAATAAACAAAATTACAGACGGAGTTAAAAACGTTTTTTTCCAAACAAGCATATCGTTTTAGTTACTAAGAGTATAAAGGCAAATCCCGTCATTGTCAATAATACATTGTTTTTCTATACATATAGTTTTCTTGTGACTTTCAAAGAATAGATAGAGTATATCATTTCGGAACCGTAAAAACGTGTTCGGAACCGTAAAAATTTTGACTTGTTTATTTAGAATGAACATTCTAGCTATATAAAGTAAACTCCGACTAACTATTTATTTTATTTAAATCTAATATATTTAATATAGACAGAGTTTTTGCCATTATATCTAATATTATTTTTGCTCACAGTGGACTATCGCTTGAATTACAATGGAGACCAGATATGGGGAGATACAGAGTTCGAAATGATTAACATTTAACGACATACAGCGTTATGTATTTTAACACGTGATATTTACAAAACATTACTAGCAATAGTATCTAAATACAATAAAAAATTTAACCAAACAAACACAATATATTAACCAACGTAAGTTCAAGAAACGAACATCAAAGGGAAACGAACATCAATCTATGTAAAGTGTATATGCTAAAGCCGTACTTGTTAACTATATCAAAGCTTTAATTTACTACCAAGGGACTAAGTGAATTTTGCTTAATGTAAATACTTAGGTCTTTATATGTCCTTTCCAACTGCGCCCTCATGGTACCAATATATGGATTCCCGCGCTTATTCATTGGAGTAAGCTGAGCATATCTGGAGTTAGGCTGTGGCAATATTAAAATACCTTGGAAATTGTTAGACTTTTTTGCAACATAATGTCAATATTCGATTCATGACTATTTAGTTTACGCATACACAGAAAAGGAAAAAAATAAGAAGTGGCATATTCATTGAAATGAGCGGAAGCAAGTGTTGGCAATCAAAACAAATGAATTTTAAACGAGCCAATCACATTACAGGGCAAGTCCTCATCTCTGCTTAAATTATGAGACTCTTTTTGGTTTCCCCCGTCACTCGCAACAAGCGTTTCATGGATTCAAAAATTTTAGTGTTGTTTTTTTAACCTGTAATATACAGATAAAAAGTAACCTAAATGTTGCTCGAGAGTAAAAACTATTACCATACCAAATTTCATGAAAATCCTTGCAGTATATTTTGCGTGATTGAAGAACAAATTAACACACAGACAGAAAGAGATATACTTCTAAGAACAGATTTTCCAAATTTGACTGCCAATCTATACGCTAAATCACTATTTTAAAAATGTTTTCCATGTACAGTATTCACTCTGTTACAAGTTGCATAGACATAGAAAAATTATCATATTTTTCTTTTTAATATTGAGATATCAGAACCATATTCCTAATATGTCTTTACATAAAACTAGTGTTATTAAAACAAAAATATCTCAAATTAAAAATAATAGTAAAAGGCATTTTTTAATTTTTATAACTGACATAAATTTTTTTCATATAAAGAAAACATAATTGCATGAACACCTGGCCCTAAATTTTAACGCACACCAGAACGAAGTGCACAGATCTAATGCACGTATCAATAATATTTGAATATTTAATACCTGCAACATATGTTCGACATATACAATAACATGAGGCTTTGTCATCTCTGATGAAGAGATTCAAACCATAATTTTGATAAACATATTTTATTTACACCGAAAGTTTGTCGAGGTTTGGATTTTATTATTAAATTATTATTTTTATATGGAATTTTTCCAAAAATAATTTCGATTTTTAATTTTAAAATATTGCGAAAAATGTTAACGTATATGTCATATTTAGCTGATTAAAACTAAGTCAAATTTTTTATCGAACTTTATCGAACATTTATTTCTATATTCTATTACTTTTAACTTATTTACCTTTAATTATTTGGTTGGCTAGATTAGAATTATAAATAGAAACATATCGCTTTTAAATTTGTTTCTAACCACAATTTTTGTAAACGCCTGTGTTTGTATCAGAATATATATTCAATGTCTTATATGTATTTGGTTTCACTCATCCCGTTCTGACTTTCGAACTCGACTTTTTTAATACAAATCGATTATATTGTGTTAACAGAGTCTAAAAAATTCGGAATTTAGAAAATGGATGTATATGTAACACATCCATCCTCAAAATATTTTTTTTTCATGTACTCATACAATAAATCATCTGACTTATGCTCCTGAAGCCCAATTCGCGCCAAGTTTTTTTTGCCGACATTAACAGCATCACCTAAATGAAATGGGTCAGAAATAATAAGATTTTGAATAAATAATGAGATCAATTGACTGGAGTGACTTCTCGTGGTGAATAAACATTATTATACTTATGGAAAGCTGCGTAGCTATAGCACTATGCACGTACGCATGTACGCAAATACGCCCGCACGCAGGCGTGCGCTCGCGCGCGCACGCACGCACGTACATACGCACGTATATATATATATATATATATATATATATATATATATATATATAGTCTGCATAATGTGATAGGAAGTTTTGAAGATCAAATGTAATCATATAATCATTGTCTTTCACTAAGTGTCAAATAAAATAAATAGATTATAATAGCTAAAAAAAAAGTCTTTTTAATTATTTGAAATAATCTCATTTACCCTGTCTTTGCATACGTCGATATAAATCAAATATACAGCTCTCAAATGCTAGCAATTTAAATTTAGCCTTACCTTCGCCCGGCCTCAAGGAAATCTCGTTTTATTTATTCCCTAATAGTTCGACCGCTCACGGGTCAACATCTTATTGCAGACAGGAAAATCTTCTCACGTTTATCTACGGAACGTTTTTCAATACTCCAGCGCATTATTGAATATATTTGTTAGCGCTGAGGGTGTAATTTTTCGTTGCGATGAATTCCGATGTCTTTCGCTTCCGGCTTTGTTTCGTCTCGCGTGCGAAGTTGACAAAGGCCAAGGCCGTGTAAAAGGAAAACTTTTTATGTGCTCTATAGTCATTCACAAACATTCGTTTAAACTGTTTTGATTTTGAAGTGGGTAAACAAACAAAAATAAAATCACGTATGTGCGTATATTTTAACAATGATCTCAACGTAGTAGTAAATTTGATTGTGCCAAAGTTTAATCCACGCTTTAATTGTGTAGTAAAATTAACATTTTAAAGTTGGTCAACACATTGACACAATCTTATTCAGATCAGTAAGAACTCTTTCTAAATAGTTGCACAAAGCGGATTGGACACTACAATCTGACGTCATATATATTTAAATGGATTATGGAACCACGAAAAAATAAACAAAATGCGGAGCAGTTAAGAGAAAAAAAATTCCCATTTATTTGCTACTAGCTGTTACCCGCGACTTATCCTGCATAAAAATTTATTTATGATCGATTTTTATTTCCTGTAGAATATTATTTTGCAACTATTAGTCACTATTTTATTTATTCTTACTTTATAAGAAGGACGTATAAGACGTAATTAGTAAGTACGCCATTATTTCGTGAATTATTTAGAAGGACACTGTACGAATTCTGCGCAAATATACATATTATTAAACTTAATTTTTGCACTTAATTTTAAACTTATTATTAAACTTAATTATTTTTTTTTAGTGTTCGGGTAAATTTTTTATATTTACTTCCATCGCGTATCTCTTTTATTTCATATCCATATTAAAGAGGGGGGAGGGAGGTCTCGGGTAAAAATACAATCCTCAATTTTGAAGTATAATATGGCGACATATTAAAATTATATAAACCGATTTTTATAAAATTATAAAATGTTACCATTTTATAATTTTATAAAAATCGGTTTGACTATTTAGCCATGAAAACATAACAAACAGACAGACAGACAAATTCACTTCCGTATTTATAATATTATTTATTTTAAATGAAATCATTATTTAAATGGTCATTATCATATACCACGCGCGCGTACAGTCGCATACAAGCATGTCGCGAGCGCACATACACGCTCATACACACACACAGACCCACACACACCCACACAGACACAGACATATGTGTGTATATATTATATAAATATATATATATATATATATATATATATATATATATATATATATATATATATATATATATACCATAGCATCATGTTGTGGAACAGAAAAGCACTGTAGTCCGAAGAGAATAATAAAATAATCACGAATTGACTGTTTACGTTGTAGCAAAAAACTCTGTATTACAATTTCCAGCCTATTATAATATAAGCACATTCCGACTCTACGTATTGCGACATGTTTGTCCCACTCCAATAAATTATGCAGGTGTACCTTGTTATTAGGAGGGCGCAGTTGAAAAGAACTTGTAAAGACGGAAGTATTTGTAAAATTCACTTAACCCTTTTTTAGTGAATTTTATATTTGATATCTCTACGATGTACGATTTTATCGTATACATTTTACATGAGCTTTCTCTTTCATATTCGTTTCTTAGACTCACTTTTGTTAATAATTTGTGTAAATAGAACTTTAATAAATTGTATTGTACTAACTTTTGTTTGTATACCAATACAAATAGATTTTTAGTAAGAATTTTTTTTTTAATTTTGCGTCACAAAATACTTGACACTGTATATCATTAAATATCACACCTTGCATCTCTCCATTTCTGATTTTCCATTGTAAGTCATGTAATAGTCCGATTCGAATTACAAATAATAAAAGAAATAATTTAAAAAATTAGGTTTAAATAAACTAAACAGTTTATCGGAGTTTACTTTACAAAAGTACTAAACATGGGTGTGTATATATATATACATATATATATATATATATATATATATATATATATATATATACATATATATGGGTAACAAACAAAAAGAAAATCACGTATGTGCGTATATCTTGACAATGATCTCAACGTAGTAGTAAATTTGATTGTGGCAAAGTTTAATGCACGCTTGTATTGTTTGTCGATATTTACTCAAGTACCCTTGTTTAAGAGTGATTTTGTTTAGAATTATATCGAAACGTGTAATATAATTTGAAATAAAATAGCCCATGGTTGAATTTATTTGCATTATCCATAAAGCCAAAACAGTAAAATATTTGTGTCGTGCTGCAGTATAAGTAATCTGTGATAATTTGTAGTTAGTTTATAATAAAGGCAATGTGTACATAATTTTGGAAAATTAATCTAATTTTCATTAGATGAATTTTAATATAAATTGGCTTTTCTATCAACTTTTAAATAATCTTTCGTAAACTTCTAATAATATTCCCCTTTTTATTTACCCTTACCGTCGAGCCTGACTTTAATGAAACAAAATCTCTATTCTTAACTTATTAGAAAATTTGGTTACATTCTTTCTACAATAAACAGTAAATTCTTCAGTTAGTGAAAAGCGTAATTTAGCAACTGGTAAATTGTTAACACAAAGTATTATATCAGTAATGATTTTCAAGGCCATGAAAGGAAAACGCGGTACGAATCGTAATTATTTATTTCAAACATATATTCGTTGCGATCAAATTCTTACGCTAGTTATTATCAACATTGTTGAACGCTTCAGTGAATATCGTTTCCCTTGGTGCGCGGTTTTACTAAGTTAGATCAAATTAGGTCGACCAATCATACGTGTATAGAATACATATTGGAGTAATTTTAGTTGACTGCTTCGCTAAGAACTGTTGCTAGTCAGACGCGAAATCGAAGTAAATAGATAAAACATCGCTAGATAAAATATTTTTCAAGATTCACTGAAGACGGAAATTTATTAGCGAAAATCTTGTCGATTTACTTACCTGCCTCTGCCAATTGAGCTAAAATTCAGGATTTACATATAAAATGGTTTTTTTTGCTTTAAAAAACTGTTAAAATTTCTACAATACAAAATGTTAATATATACGTTGCAAGCAAATGTTAATCAACACGTTGGTGTTGCTCGCAAGATATTTGATTATATTGCGGAAGAAATAAGTTCTTCCAATATAGTCTGATCTAATTCGATTTTTAAGTATTTTTTAAACGCACAGAAATTTATTCTGTAATAAAAATTTTTAGAAAGAAATCTTGAATTTTAAATATAAAAACAGAGAATGACAAGACTGCGAACGGAAATAGAAACCTTTTTTTCAATACCCGTTTATTATTGTAAATACAAAGAGCATAAAAGTAAATCACGTTATTGTAAATAATGTGTTGTTTGTCTATACATATGTTCATTGCTATAAATTTGGAAGAATATTTAGGATATATGATTTACAAATACGTTACTTTGAAAAATAAATGCAATCTTACGTGTTTGGAACTAAACATGAAAAACTAAGTTCTATTTTGTCGGTAAGTATAATTTAGAAGTCTTTTTCTATGCCCTGTTAGATAGTACTGACCTGTTAGATACAGTATGGATTTCCTGGTTGAATTCGCTTGTGGAAACTGAACTTGGCGTAGCACATAGAGATGTATCTACGTATTGCCGAGCGCAAAGCTACCCAACTAACGACGAATAGGTTATGCTATTATGCGACTGAATTATTCCACTTACACGTCACTTGTGAGCGTCGTCACCCTAATCGAAATTCAAATCCATTCGCAATCGGCAAAAACACGATACAGATTCGGACTTTCATCTCTTATTGTGGCTTTTACGTTTTATATAGACCGTACTAATACAAAAATGTTTCTAGGGTGTTTTTTGCAATACGATATGAACAGTCGATGTTTGACTATTTTAATATTCCACGTATAACAGTCAATAAAAATTAATACTATCTCAATGACTGCATATAAAAATAAACGAAACAGTCAATTTCCAGTCTGATTTGACTTACAGTAAACAATGCCAAAATTCCATAAATTATTGGATTAGTTAAACATATAGTACCTATTTTAATAGGAGAAATTCAAATAAACTTTTATTTTTTGTTTTTTAATAATAATGTCATTTATAACAAATAAATGATTCTATATATATATATATATATATATATATATATATATATATAATAAAGTGAGTTTTTCTTCCTGGTCGTTACGTCTTCGTGAGTAAATTGTAGAACAGATTTTAAAAAAATTAGTAAAAGATAATTGAACACTCGGAAAAAACAAAAGTGTACGTGATTTTATCAATAATTCAATGAACAATGTTTTAAGAACGCTGATTATTTTTCCTTATCCGATACCGGATCCTCTTTGATATAGCTATCAAATGAAATAATTGGCGACTATGTTAAAAAATATTTCATTATTAATTTTCAATTGCTAACCTCGTTACAATTTTAATCTTTGTATATTCAATAAACGAATCTAATAAATTGAAAAATACCACCTACGTCTAATTCGATCATAACACTTAAATAACATTTAATTCAGACAAAATAGCCTAGCAACAGGGAGTAACAAGAAACTGCTAAAATTTTGAAGATTAACAAAATGTTCATTAATATTCAAGATAATCTGATTTTTTATACTATACTGACTTTTGGAAAATTAAGGAATGAAGCAAGTATTTTTTAAAGTTATTTACTTTTTTATCAATCAAACACCACTTCATTAATACTTTTACTTTTGTAAGTTACCAGCTTTAATTGAACATCGCTACAACTATGTAATATTTTAAGTTTTAGATTTAACAGTTCAGGTTCTAGAAAGGTTTTATACACAATGGGACAGAAAGACGCACTGCATTGTGAGGTCATAAGTATTCCGGTTTTGTCCAAATTAGTACGGAACAATAAAAAATACATTCCGCTAGTTTTTCAGTTATTAGTAGAAGTGAATTTCAAAAAGAATTAAAAAAAAAACAAACAAAAAAATAAGGTGTAAATAACAAACCAGGGACATTGCAATTCAATAAAGCAAACAAAATAAAACGCTACACGTGACGCATCTGGATCAAGCAGGGGGAGAAAAGATTGACGTGCGGAAGGAATATTGATCAGAGGGTTATGGAATATAATGTGATTTGTGACGACTGTCACACTATTGGTGATAATATCGCTTTTTTAACACGAATATTGCTTGAATATTGAAGTATTGCCTGAAATTTCAGTTTGATACAGGCTTGAGACAGCAGGAAAATGTTCTCAATATGACTTGAATAACTAGCACTATAAAAGTTTAATAACCTTAAATGAAAAGTAATGAAAATAATATAAATATTAAAGGATTCTCGAAAATAGTACTATGAGATCTATGCCACACTTGTACAATTTTGTAATATTCATACCAGCGTATAGTATATAGCATATGTAATTTAAATATACACATTATTCATACAATAAAATATTCGTATATTAGGGTTTCTAATGGTCTAACTCATCCTGTCTAATATAAGGTTACACGCCTTTAATGAAGACTCCGTTTCTATCTAAAACGCGAAACTATATTTCATAAATGCCTACGCACACACTGAATATAGTTTTTATAAACTCTGACTACCCATTGCTCCATTGTTATATAAATAATTGCTGTACAATTTAGGGTCCAATACGGTTAATTTTTTTTTCAAATTGCTTAATGCGTCTAAATAAAATAAATTGGAGACAATAAGGTATGTGATAAATTATATAGTTGTAATGAAGTTATTTATTTTCACCAAGTTAATCTCCGATATTGTTTTTTTTAAGTATTGGAGAGGTTTATAAATTGAAAAAAGTAATGTCGATGAATAGACCAACAACTGCACATACTCGCGGGAGTTAACTGTATTATCCGCTTAACTCAGTAGCCCCAAGTTTTAGCCATAGAAATAATTATGACTTTTAATATAGCTTTTTAGAAAGAACCGTTCTTCCTCCGAAGAAATTACGCCAATTTAATTTTTTTTTTTTTTAATATTTATTATAATCTAAGTTTGCCTTTGGAAAATGAGTTGGGTTTCCGTTCATTGGTCTTTACATACTTATGTTTGAGGACACGCCATAAATTGCAATTCTGGACCGAATTATTGACCATTTTATTGAAGTTTGATTATTTTTTTTCTGTCAATTGGTTAACTATAAGAATAGAAATCTACTGGTTTTCACTATGATTTGCCAAGTAGTTTAAGTTTTATAGACGCACTTCTTCAAAAACTCCCTTTTTTCGGGCTCGGCAATTGTTCCCCCAGCCATAATTTTTTGAGGATCTTTTTGCTACATCACTCATTTACTATTCGCATCTACTTTGCTTTTATTTATTTCTTTACTTTTCTTACAATTGTTTATTTAGTAAAAAAATAAAAAAGGAGTTTGGTTTCACCGACGACTTTACTTACACCGACGACTTTACTTATACTGAATTATGAAAAAAAATCATGTGAAAAGTTTTGAAAAATGCAGGATATTTTGTCACAGCCAAATTTTTCTGAAAAAATTTAGGTAGACTTTCAGTAACGCTGTTTTACATAATTTTGACTTTAGCAATTTCAGAAAGGCGTATGTTTTCGCGATACGTTCAAAAATATTTCTGGAATATATACATTCTATGGTATAAATATACGACCGTTTGCCTATTAGATTGGCAGTTTACCAGGAGTTTTATGGCTGAAATGTACGGCATTTTGTGTGTCTGTGTCTCTGTTTACGTCGTAATACTGAAATGCCATATACTATGAACAAAAATAAAACCAACATGAATCGATAGAGTTTTTTAAGAATTTGGCCAGTCAAAGCTCTATTAGTATTAGTTCAAAGCTCTACCTCTAATTAACCCTCTACCCCTAATGTCCCTAAAGTGAGTATTTTGCACATATATAAGTGATAGTACCTAAAAATAACATATCAAAAATCAGCTCCAGTGTATGTTGTGCTACGGTCGCCATCTTGCAAAATGGCGACCGCAGCACAAATTATTGTCATCATATAAAACGTATGTCACTGCCCACAGGAGTGTACTGCCAAGCATAATACCGAGACATGGCAGTAGAAAACTTTCCCTGATCAATGAATCGTTCACGCGTAAAAAACAAATCCTCCCTAGTCTCTGCTTTTCATATTATAAGAGCGTGGCATGTACTCGATCTAGTTACATTTGGTAATGCAGTAGATAAAAATTAAAGTAAGAGTACTCTAATCGTTTTGGATACAATACCCGCCATCCAACTATCTGCAGTAACAGCTATCTACACACTCCAAGCACTAAGGTTTGCACATAACTTATTTTACAGGAAAAACGTACGCGAAATTCAGTGAAAGGGCTCTCATCACTATACCATTATTTGTTTTATATTCTAGTCATCTCATCAAAATGAATATGAAATGCATCAAGTGAGCAGATGATGATGACGTTTTCACTATAAAAACTCCATATCGTGTTAAAGATTTCGAGTTCTTTTTTTTTAATAATAAATTATGGTAGGATCAAGCAGCAAAAGGTTTCAAGGAAGATTATAAGAACGACGGTAACCTTATTTCAGTTATTAATCTTGTGATTTTGCAATAATGAATAAATAATTTTTCTACTACGTGACATTGGCATTTTTTGTTTGTCTTTTATCCAGGTTTATTCGTGTATGTACATATAATCTGTATTATAAAGACCATCATTTTCTGTCAACAATTTTTTTCTCAAAATGTGAATGAAAAAAGTATTTTGGCTACAATTTTTAAAAATGTATTTTATTTATCAAGACATAAGTTCGATAAGGATATCAAACGCAAACACTGCTTCCCCCTAAGATTCATGTAAGAGAAACAGGAAATGACATTCAGGTACCCTACAAAAGAAATCGAAGATATCTAACTGAAAAAGTCTATTGACTTATTCTATACAAAATCTATTCAATACATAAAAATAATCTTATCTACCTTACACTTATATACGTCGACGTAAATCACATATACAAATCTCAACTGCTAGAAATATCTATTTGAACCTTACCTTCGGACGACCTGATATAAATTTCGTTTTATTTATTCTCTGACAACTCGACCACGCACGGGTCAACATCTTATTGCAGACAGACAAAATTCTCACGTTTGTCTACGGAACGTTTTTCAATACTCCAGCGCGTGATTCAATATATTTGTTAGCGCTGCGGGTGTAGTTTTTCCTTGCGGTGAATTACGATATCTTTCCCTTCCGGCTTTGTTTCGCCTCGCGTGCGAAGATGACAAAGGCCAAGGCCGTGTAATGTTTTCTTTATGTGCTTGCTCTGTCGCTATTGACAAACATCTATTCAAACCGTTTATGCTCTGAAGAATAAAACGAGCAAATAAAAAATCGAACATGCTTAAATGTCTTATTGACAATCTTCACATTGTGTGTCATTATGCAAAGTTTACTACTTGCATATATATATATATATATATATATATATATATATATATATATATATATATATATATATATATATATATTATAAATAGTAAAATAAAATGAAATGAGTTCAATTATTTAAAAGAAAAAAGGTGTCAATAACACGGTTTGTGCAACTAAATAAATGTTTACCGTCGTAAAGACATAAACTGAGCGTACATAAATTTTGTTCAAGGTCTGTAGAGATATGTTCATAATATAACATGGTCATCCTCAAAAAATGGACAGCTTTATTTCTTGCCGTAATATAAGTATTTTATATTTTTCGATTCAAGTTATTTTTTTCTTGAAAGAAGTTAACCCATTTCTTGAAGTCTTTATTAAATTAATAGTTAATTACAAGAATAAAAATATATAGAAAATATAAGTGTATTTGTGTCAATGATTCTTCATAAATACTTGTATTTTCCATATATATGGGAAAAATCGAACGATGTAATTTGTAATATGTTTAAAAAGAATTTTGTTATTTACAGAGTTATGAAGTAAAATGTGATTATTATAATTCATATCTAAGAGGATTGTGTAAGTCGTAGAAAGATACAGAAATATAGAGTTAAGAGGAAATTATCAAGTACCAAATTGTCAATTTTATTAATATATTGGCATATATTATAAAGAAAACTCCGAATTCTGCTAATCAAGGATGTCACGTGCCAGCATACGAATCCATAAATGCAACAAAGACATTATGTTTAAGATACGATATTTTTTGCATTTACGGACTTAAAAGCTCACACTTTTTGTTAATATTTTATTACCAAAACGAGCGAGCTTTATTGAATGAGTGTGTTATATCTTATGAAACCTTGGTCAATTTCTGTTTCTAATCCGGCAAACAGCGTAGACGGTACGGACGGAAAATTCCGACTTCCAGCCATCGTTAACAAAAAAAATAATAAAAACTCAGGTGCTTTGCTTGAATTATCATTAATTTTTATAAATTGGTGGCAAATTGAAAATTTTGATTCAAGTTAAAATGAATGAATCATGAAAAACATTTCTATTTTCTCATGATGGACTAAGAAGAAAGTAAGATATTAATATATGTGAGCAGGTTTTAACATTTTTTTAATACGTATGTATATATTTGTGGGCTCATGCGAATAATTTGCCCGTGTAAGTTAATTAAAAAGATTGTCTGTAGTTAAAAAGATTGTTTACAATATAAACCTTGAAAAAGTAATGAAAAATAAAAAAATTAATTTTAAATTGTTTATTTTTCGTTATTAGCGATCAAGGTAATCTTCAAAATGATAGTTCCATCATATCAGTTGGAGCTTTAAAACTTTACAATTTACAATGAATTTTCACCACACAATTCATATGCACACTTAATTTTATTTCTAAACAGAATTTTTTTTCTTTCTTTATCCAGTCGATACAAGTGTTCCAATACCTGCACATGATTGCAACATTGAGACACATGACTGCAAATGATTCCATCAATGTTCCGTTTTGGCAATTCTACTATAGAACTCTGAGAAGGACACAAAATTAAGATCAAATATTGTTCCACTGATTAGTCTTTCCCATTTTAGGAATGATAAATAGGAAAACTATACATTAGGAAAACTATATATTAATATATTTGTAACCGCTACTTAAGTGCTATATACTTAATATGGGAAATACGATTCAATTCTCATGTGAGGTTGCTAAAGGATCAACATCGTATGTCTGTATATTGCCACCTAACAAGCCATAAACCATGTTTTAGGTGTTGTCTTTGTATGAAATACTAGCTGTGCCCGTGACAACGTTGCGATTGGTCCTATAGAAAATATTAACTGCAATATAGTGCATGACGCCATCTATTATAGTAATTATAGAAATAATTTTTTTAATAAGTACATTTTTGCATTCAAACGTCGAATTGCTATATCTTCATTTTAGTTGGTTAATCGCGATAAAATATAGCTTACACGTTACGCCAGATTAAACAGGATCCGTCAGTAAAAACTTCATCTATATCCTTTTAGCTATTCTTGCGCGATGCGCGAAAGCATAAATAGGCTCACAGACAAACGAACGAACATTCCTAAATGCTTTCAAGTACAGGTATACTAATTCTACAGTTTTGTTATACAGGCAACAAAATACATAACAATTAAATTTATACAGCTAAATACTAAACTTAAGAAAGTAATTAACTTATGAATACTGACAACGAATTCAAATTTTAAACGAATTTAGGAAACATAGTAATGGAAGACGACTAACAATGATGTCTGCTCTCGTGTTTGTACCTCCAGTCTGGTTGCTTACTTAAGCACCTACCCTTCCCGCGTCACTGCACGCTTCACTTCTGGTCATGATCATTTCACCAGTATATATCCGGGTGGAAAACTCCATTGCGCTATATAAAATATACGTAGCGCCATTTATTGATGTTCATATGTAAACTTTTTATTTACGTAATCACTTCGCGTCGGATAGCTAGGCACTTCTTTATTGTTGTCGTATTAATATAATGTAAATTAATTTTTGGAAATACAAAATTTGTATATCTGAATAATGATGAAAATATTAAATCGTATATGCGATTTAATATTGTGAGTGAATCCATAACGACGAAATACAAACTAAATATTACTTCTAATTGACCCCTATATTTTTCTAAATGCACTATTTGAATTGTTTCAATATTTTTTACCTGATGCGTGCATAAAGACGAGAAAAGACAAAAATTCCAAAATAATATTTTTGTGCAATTCTACAGTTTATTATGTGTAAACATAACAATGTAAAAATAAAGTACGTGGTAACCAAATTTATTCAACCTAAATCTAAACCTGCAAACATAATTAAATTACAAATATTAACAAATTCATATTTTAAAAAAATGAGGTAAAAGTAAACTTATACTGAATACATACATGGTAATGAAGAATATGCTATTCTACAAATAGATACGACATAAGATGTATGCTTGTCAACGAGCCCAATTAGAAAATGTGATTAGATGAATACCAATATAGAAATGTCCATAAGATTATATAGAAATATCGAGAAGATTATTCGGAAATGTTGAACATAAAGTGAGAAAAAAAATTGTCACTTTTCATTACTACCACGTTTGCTTTGGGCTCATTTTATTTTTCAGTCAACTTATTCTAGAAAGTAAGGCACGGGCAGAATGGATGGAAGTCGAAATATACAAGAGGGAGTCGCCGATATTTCAAAGCAAGTAATGTAATAAAAATATTCGAACTAATATTACAAACATTTACTGTGTCAATTTTAATAAAATGAAAAGGAATGTACAGACAAACCACGAGACCACGAGTATAAAGGTATCGGTTCGCATCACGACAGGGATACGCGATAGAGACAGAAAATCGAAATCGTCAGTTGACTTATGGCTATCTTTACTATTGAGTTCGCGGGCAAGATAGAGGTGCGAAACTGTGGTACCCGACAGGAGACAAAGAGACGGTCTCTACCCGGGCGCAGTACTGTCGCGCGACCATGACAAATGCGCGACGCGAAAATGACAACTGTTTTCCGTTGAAATCGGTGAAAAACTGATCGAATTAGTAAGAAAATATCCTCCGCTATTTGATTTTCAGTTGGATACATAGGAGTGATATATTTAGAAACGAAAATTTTAAAGTCAATATTTGGAAAAACCTATCGGAAACTTTAAATGAAAATTGTAAGTCAAATTCAAAGAATTTTTATTCCTTAATTATTAAAAATATCACCTGTAGACTAAATACGTTTTTTTTATTTATTTACCACATGTAACCCGTTGTTCTTACCAATCTACCGAACCTGACGCTGTCTAAAAATATTCGGTTAATAGTGATTTTACACCTAGTCTGCTGCTGTTTAAAAATCCACCTCTTCCACTTAATGAAAAACAAGTTTGCCTTAGTTCTTCTTCTTGCTTTCAGTGGTGTATAGGGGTTTTAGCATGTTCCAAACAGTTTTCTCGCAAATATTATGCAAGCGACAAGCAACTAATACCAAGTCAATACATGTTACTAGCGCTATTCCTATATGAATACGAAATACTCTAATTATTTGACATTATAAACCGAACGCATTTTCTGTTACCCTCCTGGTACGAGCTACCTTTCTTGCGTAGGACTCAATCATATAAATCTCAATACTAAATGCTCATCAGCGACTAGAAAATGTGGCAGCAATGTTTAAGATCCAGGGAGAAATTTCAGGTCAGGAAAGTTAAATTAATTTTTTCTGACTTTCTTTCCAGACTGAGATTTTTGGAAATATTTCTCTATCCCATTCTCAGCTATAAGTGCTAACGTTGACCGCTACAAACTTGCAATTTTGATGTACTACAGTGAAAAGGATAATCGAAAAATATTCCTTTATATTTATATTTTATATTTTTTTTTCTTTTATATTTATATATACAATAATGCACTATTTTGACGAGCTCTGATTCGCACGTGCAGCAAGCACGTGCGAATCCATCTATAATATCAATTGCGCCTATGCAGCTAAGGAATACCATCAATAGCGCCTATGCAGCTAAGGAATGCCATCAATAGCGCCTATGCAGCTAAGGAATACCATCAATAGCGCCTATGCAGCTAAGGAATACCATCAATAGCGCCTATGCAGCTAAGGAATTGCGATTTATTCCAAAATCAATGTAATAAAAGCTTTAAGTCAATTTTATTTTATGTTGTTTATTATTATAGGTAGTAAATTAATTATTAAATATTGAAGAACTTCTTTAATAATTTGAGAAATATAAGACGAGGATATACCAGATGCAAAAGACAAAGAAACAGGTCTCCCCGCTCGCCATAAATCTATGTCATAATGGATTAGAAGCCTAATAATCATTGAAATATATGGGTAGAGTTATACTAAGATTATATTTATTATTATTACAGATTCATAATAACGCAAAAAGTGGAAATTAATCAGAGAGTCTTATGACCAATACAAGCGTAAACGAAAACTAGCAGCCGGTTCAGCGGCACCGCCAAAAAATTCAAAGTTACAATTTTTTGAACGACAGATTCTCAAAGAAAGAGTATAGATATATATATATACCGCGAACAAAACAACAACCCAAACGTAATCAAAACTTAAAGAGGGCAAGACACGTTGCAATAGATAGGTCGGAGATAACAGAATTATCTGGTTATGAAAGATCGTCAGGTGTTGCAAATAACTCAGACCGGTCGTTGAAACAATGATTGAACGTTCAGATTTTGAGAAACCGATAAATATATACCAAAGTAAAAGAAAAAACCTCAAGACAAATTTGTTGCATATATAAAAAAAGGGATGACGCAGACCAATATTGTTAAAGAATTAGACTCCCAGAGCACACAACCAGTTGATATCAACATTCTGTAAAAGCATTGAAATATTATTAAGGAAACTGATCATGCTTTCAATAATTTATTATCGCTTTCTCTGCAGGAACTCAACAGCTAATTTAACAACTTGAGACCAACACCCTAATGAGCAATATGAATACGAATATACTGAAGGTCTCGCAAATATTACATTATATCTTAATGTTATTGATCATTTATGTTTCACATATACTTTTTCTTTTTTTTTGCATTTGTGAATGAGACAATGGTTTCAGACCTCTGTTTCTATACCGGAGCAATCTTAACCTTAAGCGGTACCTTATGTTAGCATACACAATGAACAAACAAATATACAATCACAAATAAAACACAGAACATCAATTTTATGTACAATCTATCGCACATACAACTCTGAAGCCATCCTAGCGATAATTCCATCATTCACAAACAAAAGGCTTTGAGAATTGCGCTCAATTAAAATATTTGGGTCAAATTTATAAGTCTTTTTCATCATTCTGACAACAATGTGGAAACATATTTGTAAATTTGAAATCCCCGTCTGAATTAGAGTGAGCACTGAACAGTATTGTTATATGTATATAATATGCATACGAGTATGTATGGAGTTGTGTTTATGTACAGCCAAACACAAAGGTCACGAACCACCGGCAGACACACGCATTACTTTGTAATACGATTTGATATTTCGTTTACTCTTCACATGCCCTGCCTAGTCCGGGTTCACATTCGAATGAACGCAGCATCCAAATTCTGTTGCTGTTATTACTTTAATATCGTAACGTGACTATAGTAATAAAGATAGCTGTGAATAGGTTGTAAAGAGAAAATCTATGGCGATGAGAGCCCATATTAAAAGTCCGTAGCCGTTTGCTTTTTAACAGATTCACCTAATACCTTATGATCTTTACCTTTTATCAGAATATGACCTATTCGGTATTAGTTATATATAAAATAAATAAAAATTATATATCCTTATTTTTTTCCATTTTTATATTTTTATTAAGATGATTAATAACAATAGTACCCTACTATGTTACATTTCATTATTTTACTATGTTATATTTCATAAATGAGAATTATTTAAATTATTATTTTCTAGCAAATTTTTGGAATTGAATGAAATATGGACCTAATAAATTTAAGAACAATACAAAGGAGACAATCAAGCAGTTAATAAAAGCATATGTCCAATGGCGATTAAAATTGTTATTGTGTCGCTTTTTAAAACTGCAGCGTGGCTAAATAAATTAATTTCTTATAGTTAAAACATTAAATTAAAAAAGACAATACGCTTTGAAGTTCATGTCACATAACGGAATAACCCGCATGCATAATGGAAATCCATATGAAAATGAATTACGTGACGCAAAATTTGCAATCCATTTTCTGGATTTCATAAAATACTTGAGAAGTGAAAACTGTTCTATATCTAATGAAATATTTAAGCCATTAAGATGGTTCTGTTTCTAAAATATAAAATACCTAGAGTATCAAAAGCGTTTCAGAAGATTGTGATTTAAATGGGAGTTAAAACGATCTGATGGCATGTCACGAAGTGCCATTCGGCCAGCTTCGCGTCTTGTCACCTAACAGTATTATAAAATTCTAAATATATTTTCAATAGATTGTTGAGGAATATTCCTGTGATAAATTATTTTATAAAAATAAAATAATGAAATTAAATAAATATTTTTTTCATTAATAACTATCGGAATATTTGTTTCTTCGTTTTCAATTCGCTGAAATAAAAATATTTTAATATAAATGTATAAAAAATATTTTTATATTTCACATCTACCAGTCGTTCGATGACGACTCACATTTTTTTGGCATTTATCTGTCGAAAGTAGTACTGCCTGGAACGGTTTTAGAAAAAGGCCATAAAAAACAATACTTAGTTTTTCACCCCCCCTAATGCCAATAATTTAGTCGAAAATTAAACTTAGAAAATTTTTTTTTTTCAATTCCTCAGAGTAGATAATTTTTTATATTACTTTTCCATTCGCTTCTATTTCTTAAACAATTCATTGTGTCAACATTTTAGTTTCTTCCTTTTGATAACAATGAATAATGTTTTTAATTCCAATGAATAAATTATTATGTAGATTTAAATTCTTTAACATATTGAGTCTAAATATTCGGTAATCTACCAGATAGTTTTGCCGACGTCGATAAACTTTAAAATAGGTTTAAAGTATTTCGAAAAGTTTGCAGAAAACTGGGGTATTGCAAGTGCCTTATAATCATCAGACTAATCAGTCATGTGACTTGTATAGATTTAAGGGAAGGCGCGAACTGTAACCGTGCATATGGGCTGGATGTATTGCTCCTCGAAGTTGACGCGCATTATCTCGTATAAATGCAAATATTGACTGTTATGAACATTAAATATTTTTTAAGCTTTAGAATGAGGCATTTTCCCTCCCATTGAAGGGGGAAGAAATAATATTTTTTTAATACGCTGGTGAAAAAATTTAATCTTAGCATTGAAAATGGCTGAGTGGTTTGAGAACTGTACAATCAGAAAAATTTCATGAAAAAAAAGCAGGTGTAGACAGCCATTGACTGACATATTAGGTTGATTTATTACTACATACTTATGTTCACGCTAAAAACATTACACATTTTCGCGCTCAAAAAATTATGAGTTATCCATCAAAAATTATGAGCTGTCCATCTCTACGACACATACCAGATGCATCTAAAATTTTATGAAGATTAGTTTAGTAATTGAAGCGGAGAAATAGAACAATTGTACTCACAAAGAAACATGTAATATTAGATATCTCTGAGGTGTGACAAAAATGACAATATCAATATTTATTTATCATCTGATTTGTAAAGGACAGAAACAAAAAACATATTTGCATTGTTTCAGGATTTCCTTAACTCTGAATAGATGAGTATTTCTTTTTCTTAAATATCGTACTCTCCCTGGTTTATTTTCTTTTGTAGTATTGGTAACGGCGGCTCTTGTGCTGACAGTGTAGAACAAATCAGTGGCAAATCTGGAAAAGTTAGCGATGACAGCAAAATTGTAGATGTCAAAAATATTAAGGACAACAATACTGATGATGATAAGTGTAACACATTGAAATAAACCCGAAGCAATGGTTACATCTTTAACACCAGTATATCGAATTCGACGTAGCGACAACGTTAAATCATCACAGTTGGTCGGACGCGGCCGCGCACAAAGGGACGCTTGTGATGCTTATATATTTGACACTAGTGAGTGTACTCCGCGCTGCGTCAGCGGGGCCAACGGTACTGATGATGATAATGAAGACTCGGATCACTTAAATTATATTCAGTATTATCTTTTTTGAGATGAGTAGACGTAAGGCGATGACAAGGTGCGCTGTGGACAAATTGAAAAAAATATGGACGGACCGAAACATTAGCAAGGCCACTAAGACCCGACTCGTTAGAACTCTAGTGTTCCCCAGATTTCTGTACGCCACAGAGACGTAGATGCTACGAAAAATAGATGCTCTGGAAATGTGGTGCTGGAGAAAAATGCTTGCGGTATTGTGGACTGAGTTCCGCACGAATGCAACGCCTGTCAACACTTGTTCAGACTCGAATTCTAAAATTGTATGATCACGTCTTGCGTGGAAATAGTAGCTCCATATAGCGCATTATTGTGCAGGGAAGAGTAGAAGGCACTAGACCACATGAGAGATCGTTGATACTATGGACAGACCAGATCAAGTCTGCTGTACGCGGTCTCCTATGTGAGTGCAACAGGGCGACGACAAATAGAGAGAAATGGAGAGGCATCGTGAGGCGAGTAACAACGCCACCCATGACGGTACTACATGCTAACAACGACCGCTCTGTCAATAGCGAAACAACGAAGAAGAAGAATTACCTTTTTTGCAAAATTTCGGAAGAAAATTTAAATAATCCGCGTATGACCAAGATTCCCAAAAAGGTATATAACCTTTTTGGGAATCTTGGTCAATTTTGGTTCAGACTGATATCATGAAAGATCCCTCACATTTCCCCATTTTTAGAGTTCCGTAGCCTCAGTCAGGAAACCTTTATATTTTCACCATATCGATATGTTTGTTTCTACCCGATTCGTCTCTCATTTTTTCATCTATTGAAATTGATTTAGGGACGTAAGTAATGCAAAATCAATGAATATTGTGACAGAATCAATGAATATCGGGACTTTCAAACTTTTCATTCTTTTCTTGAAACCATTTCATACAAAGTAAAGAGCTATTATGATCCTAAACGTGCACGATTTTAAAATTGCTTACTTTTATAGCACCTAATGGCATATCCGACATGTACTTGCCCAGTTTTTTTTTCTGAAAACCAAAAAATTATAAATCTATGAGTATGTATTTTTTTTATAATTTGACTACACATAACCCAACATGTTTTATACAAAAAAATTAAGATCACATCATTGAATTTGTATACCTGAACATTAAAGTTTACGAGTAATTACAGAAAATATTTTCACTTATTCCTTTTGCTAGTAGCTGATGCTGATTACAAATGGTTTACCTTGATATTGCCGCAAGTAGGAATTTCTAACTCCTCTATTCTACAAAAAAACTGAATTTTAGAAAAGGATGCAAAGAAATGAATTAGACATTCCACAAACCAAAATACTTGCCAGAATCAAGCGTAGAAGTGACATTTGTATTCATCGAAGATAGTGCATTTCTCATCCAAAAGCATATTCTTGTATAATATACAAATCATAATTTCAACGAGAAGCAACATATTTTTAATTGCCGAATACACAGATCGCGTCAGCCTATAGAATTTGCTTTTGAAATATTAAGGAACGACTAACAAATGAAGGGTATTTGATTGTATCGAAGGGTAGAGACCAATACAACATCACGTAATTTTCTAAGAAAACCAAAGAAGTATGCAAGAGAAGCCGCTATCGCTAGGATGACCTGAATATTTCAGAAGATTGTGATTTATTATGATTTACGCAGATTACCAAAACGTTTAACAGAGTCCATCAATAAAAAGGAACAAGGACGATATAAGGATTTGTCGGCGACGAAAGTTAGTTGTTTTGAAAATTACGATGGATCTTGTTTAAGTTTCGTGTACTGACAATAAATGATTAGCAAAATATGAAATTATTGTTTAAACTAAAATATAAAGTTTGCTTTTTCTAAACACTATTAGTAAATTATGTAAATAAAACTAGTAAGAACTAAATTAAAGTCATATAACAAACCTGCTTTTCCCTTTTCATCTTAGGATATTTCCTAATAACCACACTCAAGAAATTCAAATATTTGTTAGCCAAAGCTCATCTGAAAATGATTTATTTTTATCCGTTTTAGTTCCACCCAAAAATACAAATTGTATTAAAACCTGTCAAACACGAGTACAACCCGGACTACGAGGGTTCCGTACTTATTTAAGTACTTACGAAACATTTAGGTTACATAGTAATTCTATTAAACTTTTTACAAATATTGATTTTTCATACCTAAATATATCACCTTCTACACTCTTGCACAGAATATTAACGTGGTGCATATATCAAAAATGGTAAATCCAAAAAAAAAGGGGGTAAGACCTAGGATGCTAGGATGGTAAGACCTAGGATAATCGCTAGGGTTTTAAAATGGAGGGCTTACCCTCCACCTAGGATGCTAAGGTGGTAAGACCTAGGATAATCGCTAGATTTTTAAAAAGGGGGTAAGACTTAGAATAATCGCTAGGATTTTAAAAAGGGGGTTAAAACCTAGGATGCTAAGGGTGGTAAGACCTATAATAATCGATATGGTTTTAAGAGCCTTTGCAAACCTTTGGAAAGGTTTTTGAATCCTATTTTTTCGTAACCTTAGATTAAATCGTTTTGAAAAAAATGGATATGAACATATTTGTTTGCCTATTTTTCAGCATATATTTGAAGATATACCACTTAAAATTATGAAAAGGATATTTTTGGATTCCTTATTATTAGCCCTTACAAACGATAATCCACACCATATATTGAATTAAAAAAGATTTTTTGAGTACTTAATTTGACCCCACCCCACCTAAAACTTCCATATAAATATTTTTTTCATGTTAGCTATTGAGATATGTGAGGAATAATACGTTACGTATTTATTACTGTGTCAAATTTCAAGTCTCCACATCAAGCGGTTTCTGAAAAAAATGGTTATGACAGACAGACAACCACGTGAGTGAACTTATAAGGGTTTCGCTTTTCCTTTTAAGGTACGATACTCTAAAAATGATCTGAAAGACATTGCGATTATAAACCGATATGAGATTTGTTATTTCGTTCCTCTCGCATATACATACATACACATACCCTACTATAGTTTATATAACGTATGCGCATTTTGTCGTGACAGCAGCAATCGGAAGCTTGGGAGCGCCGGCAACGATGTGGTGCCAGCATCGTCCAGAGTAAAAATACGTTCTTAAAACTTAATACATTTTTGCATCAACTGCTGCCGGTGCCGTACCGGAACCATAACGTTGCCGTCCCGTGCAAAATGGTCCAATCTCTTCTTGTTTATCAACGATTCAATATATGTACGTATACTAGAGTTGATGAAATTTTTCGTTGCGATGAATTTCGTTGACTTTTCGGATTTATTTTCCCGCGCTTCCGAAAATGTCAAAGGTCAAAGTTCCGTAACGGGTAAACGTCTCACTTATATCTTTTTCGATATTGAAAACCATCTATTTATACAAATGTCCCGTAAGGAGTAGACCAACGTTGATAGACGGAGTTATTACACATACGAAACAATAAATTTTATTATCCTAGGCTTAATAGTTTTAGAGATATGATCTTTTAATTTTTTTTAGTTTTTGTTAGCGCGCATGAAAAAAAAATTGTATTAAGTTATTAATTCTTACTATTTCTTCTTTTTTATTATCCAAGATCTTTAAAAGAACATTCGTTTTCCTAATTAAAATGTTATTCATTCATTATTATTGGCAACATAAAAACTAAACGCTGAAACATGTGCATTGTTTTAATTACAAAACATGAAAAGTGATTTTTGAACAATGCTAGCGTAAAAAAATGTAAAAAACATCTACAATTCAGATATATTCCAAAAAGGTATACTTTTCTGGAACTAAGTTATTTCATAAAAAGTTTTTTATTCCTAAATCCTTACCATGGATAATTTTTTCGATCAGGATAAAATACAACCAGTATTGTATTTATGATTATACCGCATTTATTGTTTTTTTTTTATTTCAATAAATGCTCAAAATGCCTTCCTCCAGTTCTTATGCATAACCAGTATCTTCTTACTACATTTTTTCTTAACCTTCGTAAGGTCCTTTCATTTCTTTTACCGCTTTAGACACATGGTATAATTTTTATTTTTATTCATTATCTTCAGTAGTCGCATAGCCGCCTCCTTGAAATATCCCCATAGAAAATAGTTAAATTTCATTAGAAAATAGAAAATAGTTAAAATAAAAAGTAGTTAGATTGAGGTCTGGCGAACGTGGTGGCCATGCTATTGTACCGCGACGTCCTATCCATCGATTTGGGTAAGTTGCATTTAAGTATTCAGTTACTTGCCCCGAAAAGTGGGCCGATGCACCATCGTGCTGTAGTCACATCCTGTCACGTAGATCTTGTGGTATTTCATTTAACAGATTTCTAAATTCGTCTCTGAAGAACCGTAGATAACGAACTCCATTAAAACTCGGTGGGAATTCAAATAGACCGATAATTTGGCATCCAGGATTCCAGCCCACAAATTGATTCCGAATTGATGTTGAAATCTATCTTGTCTTACTTTGTGGTGATTTCCAACGGTCCATTGGTGTAAATTGTGCATATTGAATATGCCCATTCTTTTAAAACATGATTGAATTACAAAAAAGCGGATCTTGCCTGCATCGATGTATCATCTTCCGACAGAAATCTATTCGTCATTGATAGTCAGCAGATAGCAGTATTTACACTCCTGTATTTCTTGCGACACCAGTACGTCGAGAAATCTGCCGAATACTAGTAGAAAGAACTTCTTCCGCTTCGGCCAGCACTTGATACTCCTCAACATTTCTAGGTCTTCCTACAGGAGCTACATTTCCAGAAATTCGACCCTCTAAATATGCGTTATTTACACGAAGAAAGACTCTGTGATCGGGATAGCGTTCCCGATTAGGGTAGCGCTCGTGATACGTACGTGTCGCTTGCCGACCATTTCCATCACATAGCCCGTAAATGAAATACATTTCTGCATATTCACGAGCAGTGTAATGCAGTCAGTCAAACAATATCCAAATCACAAGCACAAACAAGGTCCAATTCAAGCGTAGGTCAACAAATAAAAATAGTGGTAGGGAAAAAACAGCAATTTTTTTCCCTACCACTGCACACAAGGAAAAAAACAAAACAAAAAAACGTTATTGACTCCGAACGATAAGCTAGTTACTAAAGAAGCGAAGTTGTAGTGTAGTAGAGGCGCTTGACAGCCGAAAACAATAAAAAGACCATACGAGTGGGAAAGAGATAGCGAAACAATTCTGATAAGAGATTGTTTTGATCGTGAGCATTTCTGCGAATGCTGAGTTATTTTAATAATGCAGGTATTTTTCAGAATTATTTATAACAATGTAACCTTTTTGGAACCTGTGTGAATTATAGGTGCTTTTAAAATGAAGTCCCACAAGGTTGCCAGACATTTTTTTTACTACTTTATCACTTTTCGTGTTTCGTAATTGAAAAAATGCATTTATGTTGCCCCTAATAACGAATGAATAATATTTTAATTAGGAAGACGAATATTCTCTTAAAGATCTTGGACAATAGAAAAGCAGAAATAGTATCAATACCTAATACAAAAAGATTTTTTCATGCGAAGTAACAAAAATTTTTAAAAAAATTTTAAAAATTGTATCTCTAAAACAATAAATGTATTAATATAAAATTTATTGTTTCATATATCTAATAACTTCCTCTATCATCGACATTTCGTTGGTCCACTCTTTACGGGACACTGTACAGTTGTTGTGCATAGGATTAAGATAAAGAAACGAAAAATTGCTTTCATCCAAATATCTCGGTCTGCTCGATCATTTTTTCTGAATTTCATCAGTTAAAACTATCATTGTTGTATATATTGTATTTAGTATAAATTCACATACACCTAATAATAATTATTTATTACTATAGTGTAAGCTAAATCACACGTGTATGTATCTAATACACTTTACCGTTTTATTTACATATTCTTAATCGAGTTGGCTCACTATTGCTGTACAAATTGGATGCCAACATTATTTTATATATGAATTCAATGTATTGTTATGAAATAAAATTCTTCATACACGGGATAATCAGTTGCAACATTTAGAGGTTACGATACAAGTGAACAAAATAAAACTCTAATTACGCGTGAAGAGAAATTGTTACGTACAACTGGAATTAAAATAGCTATATATCATTTACGAATATAAAATTGATATAAATAAATGCTATACTTCTAATAAAAATATCTTATTAATTCCATAAATTGATGATATAGACCGTGGATCATCATCATCATCATCATCATCATCATCATATATTAATACGCTAAGGTTCAGATGTTACACTCTCTTTTTAGAAAAAACCTCACAACTAATCCACATAAATTATATATCATTTTATAGATAATTGCTTGCTCTACCGGCATCCACAACTAAAAAATTTATTATTGTTATTGTTTTTGCAAGTTAATTAATTATTAAAATTATATACACAAAACAGCAATGCTGCCATCTAACGGCTCAACGTCAATATGATTGACGGTCGGTAAAATTTTTGTTTAATTTCAAATCCACTCACGTATAAATAAAGTGGCGCTTTAGCTCAATGCTTTTGATACTTGCGCCTCTATATGTCAATTTTAGTAAAATATTTGTTTGATCTGTCATCTGAGCTTCATAATGGAATAAATAATGCGAAGACTTCGCACGGGTCACGCTAGTATGTATTTATTTTGCTATTGGTTCGACACCAATAAATGTTATCCCAAATTGAAAGATAAAATTTTAACCAATTGTAATTTAACCAATAACATAACTTATATTTGAATACATCTGCATGTGACGAAATATTTCAAATAAATTTGTTATAATGCTGCTTATTTACGCAAATAGAGGTACAATACTGTCTAACGTATAAAAATGTATTACGTAGTTGTCAAACATTATAATGCGATCCAGTTACGGCATCTCTTAAGAATAGGCCAAATATGACAACGTTGTATATTTCAAAGCTTATTATAATGCTGTTCATTTACGTAAGTAGAGACAAAAATAGCACCCAATGTATAAAAATTTATAAAACGACTTATAACAAGCCATAGTGTGATCTAGTATAAAACATCCGTTAAAAATAGTCCAAATATGACAACATTGTATATTTCGAAATTTATTGTAATGTTTCTCATTTACGTATATAGAGACGAAAATAGCACTTAATGCATAAAAATTTTTACGTAATTTTCAATAAACCATAGTGTGATTTCATATGTAAAAGTATTAACGTAATTTAACCAAAAAAATTATTTGCTTTTTATTTTAATCTATCATTTCCTTTAAATCTTTTTTTTTTCAATTATCATTATTTTTTAAACTAAATCAACATGTACTAAAACAAAATTAAAGGCTTAAATAAATGGAATCATTCTATTTAGAATCGATAGAATGTGACTGCGCGACCTCATTATAAATATAATTAATTTCTCTATAAAACTTAATAATGAATTTGAAGTTTATGGAAGGCGATATACACAAATCCTGCGTGTAAGATGTAAAAGACAATAAAATAGAAACGCAGCATGAATCACAAATGTTTATTTCAAATGTATAATGCAAATACACATATACGTTACGAGTAAATTCTTTCGCGAATTATTACCAACATTGTTGAAACCTTCGGTACATACAGTTTCCCTTAGCTTGCGCTGTTTCTAAGTTCGGTTATGTACTTTAATATCCGGTCCTTTTACGTTTTATCGCGCAAACATGCGTCTGTGTAAACAAAGGGGTTATTTCATTTCCCGGCTTCACTAGGAAGATCACCCGGGCGTAGGATCGAAGAAAAATAAATCATTATCATTTGTAAAATATAATCTAGAGTAACTGTAGCAAAGCGATTTTAAGATTATAATTAATATTTGTAACTGGTTTCAGCATTTGAAAATTAAACGAATGTTCCAGTATAAGTCCAAAATACATTAAAAAATTACATTTGAATAGAATCTTAAAGAACATTTACTAAAGATATTAGTTATAAAAGTAATATTACGCTATGCAAGAAAAACATTATATCAAATTAACAAAAAGCTGGACAAGTTTTAAAAAAAAATTGCCTCTCTCGTGGAACTCCAAAATTATTTGTCAATAAGTTGAAAGTTCTGAATGTTAAGAAATCTCTTTTTAATGTTATTCTCCCACATTTTCAGAAGACGTACATCGCATACGATTTCAGTATTATGTACCTCGCGTTTATCGCTTTTTTTAATATACTATATCTTCAAAAAAATGTCAGTTTAAACTTAGTACAAATGTGTTTATCGAATTATGCAGATTTTTATATGCTACGTAATGTCTATGTTACAAAATAAATATTTATATCAATAGAAATATATGTTGCCTAATGTTACTTTGCATTTACACACCTAAGTACTCAATGTTTTTAACGTTGATTACTATGCTAATAGGACAATAATAATAATAAACCTATATGAAAAAAATATTTTTATTAATTAAAATAAATGGATCATTTGCAATTTACTCCTTTGCGCAATTTACGGAAATAATTAGGCAATTTCTTGACGATTTTTCTCATTTTTTATGATTTTAGGACGTCGTCTATAACGTTCGAATGATTCAAATTTTATAAAAGTTAACATAGAATAATTGTGTGCATAACATTGATAAATTAGAGTTAGCATCGAAATTGCCTATTGTATTAATCTACGAAACGAGTATACACCCTATTTACGCACCACTAATCAAGCGTAAATAAACTTTACTTCAAAAAAACAACACCGCTTTTGGCCGAACCACTGTTGCTACCGCAGTGAGTCCACGAGACATATAACATACATACGTGTATATTATATATTAAACCTTTGAAACATAGTGGTATGAGAGGTCGACCAATGTACATACCGTGTATGTACTATAAAACCAGGCCCTCACGATTCATTCGTGTATCTTTTGAATCGTGATTCCCTTTCGATGTTGCTTAATTGCTGCACCAAAGACGTTCCTGTTTAGTAGTTTGATATTCATCCAATATATGGAACGTTCAAGAGAAGGATTGCGCTATAATATTAAGATATGACATTATAACATGCTGTTAAAAGAACTATAGTTTTTAATTTAATTTAAAAATTAAAATAGGTGGAAACAAATACTTCTTAAATATATGGCTCCGTAGTATTAAGTACCCATGGCGTAATAATAACCTTACATAATAATTTTGGTTCGTAACACATTCTTATCGTAAATAAATTCTTTTTAACCGACTTCAAAAAAATTAAGAGGTTTATCGGGATCTTTTTTCATGTATATTCAGCGATAATTCTTCACCATATGGACCGATTTCGATGATTCTTTTTTTATTTGAAAGAGGGTACTTTAGGAGTGTTCCAATATATATATAATTTGACGATGACTGATCTGATAATGAGGTCGGAAAATGAACGATGGAACTCCTTAACTATGATTCGAGATATTTGCTACGGGTAGTTGTTACTTTACAAATCATCACTTACCAAGTCAGGGTCTGATGATAAATTTTGAAGATGAACAATGGAACTCCTTAACGGAAGTTAGTAAATCAAACGTGATTAAAGATATTTGTCACTAGCAGTTGTTACTTTGCAAAATAACTACACCGTCGACCAGGTCAGGGTCTGATGACGAGTTCTGCAGATGAATAATTGAACTCCTTAACGGATAGTAGTAAATTAAACTTGGTTCAAGATATTTGCTACTGGTAATTTTTACTTTGCAAAGTAACTACAACATCGACTACGTCAGAGTCTGATGATGAACTCCGAAGATGAATAATGTAACTCTTTAATAGATGGAAGTAAATCAATAATGATTCAAGATACTTGTTACTGGTTAGTTGTTACTTTAGTTATTAGTTTGCAAAATCGGATATTGGATTTTGGATATGGAGTTCGGAACTCATCAAGTGGTAGTTGTCACTTTGCAAAATCTGATATTTGATTTCGTATATGGGGTATGAAACTCCTCAACGGCTAACAGCTAATCACTACTACTGTACTACTGTCGCTTCGTTTCTGTGTATTGTTGATAACCGACTTTAGACAAAGAGGAAATTATGTATAACTTTTGATCGTGACTTTTAATAATTGTACAATATTCTAAGACACAAAATAATTGAATTTTAGTTATAGTGAGATAATTCATGTTAATAATCACTAAAAATTCTAAAATAAGATAACATTTAATAACCGACTTCTAAAAAAATAGGTGCTAAAAAGTAAAAAAATAATTAACTCAAAATAGATACCTATTTATTCGCGGTAAATAACTAAGTTAACTATTTTTGAAGTCGGTAGCAGTACCACCGATTAACTTCACCAAATATAAAATTGTATGTTATAAATACGCCCTTTATGAATCTATTTCGGATTGTGAGTTAGAAGTCAAGTTTTAAATTTACATTATAAATAAAATTAAATTTTAAATTTGTTTAAGTTGGCCAATAGTTCTGGCACCTACTTCAAAAATATATAACTTAGTTATTTATAACGTATAAATAGGTACCTATTTTGAGTTCATTATTTTTTAGTACCTACTTTTTAGGTCGTTTTTTTAGGAGATATTTTATTTTATAATATTGTTGTCACATTTTGAGTTTGCGATGTTGATAATGTCTAAGAGGTCAAGCTGAAAATGTCATTTATGCGAAATTTTAAAACCTGGCACAGAGCTCATTTCTCTGTTTTTCCTCAATGAATTATTTGCAAGAATAATTTTTTTCACATTATTTAACACACTATTGTCATACGTCGAAATGTCAAATTTGTAGGACAATAAATTTTCTATGATTTTTATCATCAAATTCATTTCAAAAACAGGTCAAAATTAAAAATACAGTTTTTGCCAAATATCTCATTAGGTATTTATAGGACGTAATAATAGATAAAAAAGTAAATTGTTAATTTATGGTGAATTACATTTTCTACAATTTTCTTTTAAGTTCTCTGTTGCATTAATTGATTATGGGAAACAGCTGGTGAAAAACCAGATACTTCCTTCAAATTAAAATATGTTATCATCAATCTTGTGGGGCATTTAATTGTTTACAATTTTTATCAAAAACTTTTTTAAAATAATCTCTTTCCAAACTCAAACCATAGTTAATCATTTTCATGAACGTGGGAACTTATGAGTATATTGAATTGCATCCCTTCCATAACTTTGGTAGTTATTGATCATCAGTATCGCAATTACATCAAACATATTAAAATACAGAAAACTAATCAAACTTTGAAATTCCTTTTCTAAAATTACTAAGTGAAACTATATGGGACAGTAAAACAAATGATCTCTGGTATCTGATAACATATCCACATGTTGTAAGGATAACTTCTTGAGGGCTCTCGTGTGTATACGTTCGAGCCTTTACGCGTTTATTTTTATATTTGCTTATAATCCGCACTCACACAACAATACAGGTTGTTTTAAAATTAAACGTGAGAGTTTAATGTGAAATTAATAATTTTGTTTTCAATTGATTAAATATTCATATTTTTTAATTCATGAAAGGATGTTTTAGGTAAATATTATACGGTTGTTCGAAAGTTTTGGAAAGTTCTACATTCGTAAATCGAGATATTACGTTTATTATTTATTTATATAATATTATAAAAAATCTTTGGAAAATGACAATGTGGCGAGGTTACGTTGATAAATTTTAAATATTTTACTTCCTTAATAAGATATTGTTGATAAGATTGGTGACTAAGCGGCACTTTATTTACAGTTAATTCGAGGCGTTCATCCCGAACTTGACTATTTTTTGGTTCAAGACTATTTGAATTGATTTGGCATCGTGCTCTTACGAGTTGGAAATGCAAGCTGTTGTTGAAGATAACTTTTTAATTTTGTTATCTGGATCTATTTTTCAGTCAGTAATGCAGTGTATTGTGTAGAGCTATTTAACGCAAAAGCATCTTTGAAAGTTAACTTGTGTCATCTAGAGTGAAATGTTTATTAGTGTCATAAAAATTAAACACAATATCTATAATCTAATTATCCAAATAAACGAGACATACTTGAAACATTTTTGCTAAACTGTACATTCTTTCATAATGCATAAGAAAGTAGTATAAACATTTTTTATAATGTATGGAATAATATTGTCTCGCTACTTTAGTTATGGCAAAATTATCAGAATTCCATTAACAACACTAACATATAAATGCTTCTAAATTAAATGAAATTACGTGATGTAGTATTATGTCTACTTTCTTTAAATTCTTTACCACGACCTAGGTTTCGTTGTATTACAACACCTTCAGGTATAGCAAAGAATCTTGCTAATTTTGATAATTTGAATCTTTGCTAATTTTGATAATCTGCAAAATTAACGCCAAATATATTCAATATAAATGCTTCCTAGATTTCCTCAATTTTCATATTGAAAAAATACCCTTTTTTCATTCACCTAATTCACTCATTTGTGAATCTTAAAGCGATTCCATTTTTAATTTCTTAGGTTATTCCAAACATCAATGAATTTTCTGTGAATGTTTCATCTTGATTTGGTAGTTATTTCATTTTACTTATTTTCATTCAAATCTACGAAGTGAAGTGTAAGATTTAAATAATAATATATGTGCACACTTACTTTCAATTTACTTTCGATATATTAATTAAAAATTGTATTAATTTCAAAAAAGTTTTCCATTTACGGTCAATTTTAAATTATTGCTATTTGTGTAAATTAATTTTTATTTTTAGAAACTTATTGATTAAAATTATAATCACGATTAAAATCACAAAAGAAGCATAATGCAAAATTTATTCTACATTTAGTTTATTTTAAATTTAGGTTTATTTCAATCAGTTTATGAAATCTAATGAAGCACAAGCAACCTTAATTTTCCTAATTTCCAATAATTTCTTAGTAGACGATAAATATCTTAAAATATAAAATACGCATCTTCGCCCATTCCCAGGCTAACCGCAAATGGGAGGAGCGCATTACTGCGCAGAATGCGAAGATAGCTAATGAAGCTTATATTCTGCGCCTGTACGAGGAAGACATGGCGGCGGGCGTGGCTAGACGCATCCGCCGCGCCAAGATCAACAGCTACAACGCTGACCTCGAGCTGCAGCGCATCAAGATTCAAAACCGGCGGCACGTGGCACGCTCCAAGAAGATGACTGAGAGAGGACTAATTTTAAAGATTATGGAAATGTTTGAGAAAGTAAGTGGGAAAATTTCTTCAGGTTATCTCAAAATCGTTCAGTATATTATTTATTTATTACTCTTTCGTGGAAAAAAGGCTAAATCGATAAGTCTGAAATTGTAAACACAGAAATTTAATATTACTTTTCTCTAGACTTTTTATTGTTGAAATACAAAGGGCGAGAGGTCCTTCGTACTCAATAAATTTTCCTACGCTCGCAGTCATCAAATAACCGAATTATACCGGGAGTCTCCGCTGTCCAACAATTGTCAGCTACAGTGATCTATTTACTACAAATCCACAGTGAACTATTTTCAGTATTTTTTTAATAAGCGTAAATAAATTTGTTTAATATGTCTTTATTTTTCGTCGTATATATATATATATATATATATATATATATATATATATATATATATATATATATGATACATATTATCTTTAAAAAATCGTCAATAACTCGTTTTTACTGTGCTTAATGCGCCATAAGTCGTAAAAATCACTGCAGCATTTCTTATAAATAACTATAATATTCAAATTCTCCACCCGTTATACATAAGAGTATTATAATCAAAGCCTTTTCGTTTATTTTAGAATTGAATACTTACCGCATGGAAAAACAGTGTGAAATACGTCTGTCGTTTTTTTCACTAGCATGATTATTATTAATCCTAAGAGTGACTAACGTGTCTTAATTACATCACCATTTTTTTGCATTTTCCACGTCAGCGTATCCTTGGGTCTCAGCTAATATTGAGATTATAAATCATTATTTTTAATTTTTTCTTACGGCATACATTGAAATATTTTTGAAGAAAGTACAAATTCCTCTATTGATTATAAATTTCGATACATTATTTTTTCATATGGGTCACAAAAGTTACTAAGATATTTCTCTTACTAAAATATAATTTAATTCATTCTTTCCTTTTGGTTTTTAGACTCAAAGAATTAATACCTATTTTATTATAAATTAACCAAAAAAAAATTAATTATAATTTTTTACACTTAAAAATGTCTCTGTCCTATAACTGATGATGAATGTAATAATATTCATTTAATAATGAAGCAATAATAAGAAATTCAAAGTCTAATATCTCTACTTAATCGACTTTACAACTAAGGTAAAGCCCTTAAAGGACTAAAAATTGTTAAAATAGAAAAAACAAGCTGATATGGTCGTCAGACCGACTATGCAACTTCCTCGTGTTAACAGTGGACAAGAATAATGAAAAGTGAATGAAAATTACTGTAACAAATCGATTCAAAAAACTATTTTCAAGCTCCTCATCTTTTTAAAACGTGTACTTTCTGATAATAAAGCTAAACAATATTTCTGATATATTTTCGTAGCTTTTAGTTTTCTGTATCTCAAAATAAACTCGCGTCGCGTCACCCGTGGGTTTTCTAATCCACAAGCCACAGTGGTATTTCACAGAAACCGTTTGATATAAAAAATAATTTTTCGTAGTAAGAAACCATATTGACTCGCATATGTTTCAATAGTCTGCGTTCAAAACTATTTAAACTAACATGTTTAGAGGAGATAAATTCATAATTCAAGTTATTTTTTTTAATTTCATATAATACGTGGGATATCAGTTGAAAGAGAAAATCCAGAGTCCAAAACTATTTTTTGAAAATGTATGGAATATATTTAATATATTCTAAATATTCTATTATCTATCTAAATATTATATTCTTGTGTACCCTTGAATGTTTATATATCTCAGTGTGATCGGCACCTACGAAGTACGGGATCTATTTGTATCCACAACTTTCTACCGATAAAGTGATGAATATAGAGATAAATTTAATAATTATAAATAGTCTCTGCAGGTAAAAGACATTTCGAAAATTTCTATAAAAAATATGAAGAAACTTGAGATTTTAACTATATTTTTCTAGTTCCCAAATTTTTGAGCGTATTTCTTCCTAACATATTAGTTTTTAAATAAAAAAGTTCCGAAAGTGAAATTAGTAATCAAATGGAGAAAAAATACAAAACAAATTTGAAACGAAAATGTTTGTCTGCAATACTATTAAACTATTTGGGTTACAGATTTTTTTACAATAAAAATCAAAAATATAAAAAATATTGTTTTTGCTTGAAACGCTTACAGGACCAATCAAATAAAAAAATCCAAATATATATACTACGTGTTAAATTACCGATTCTAGATTTTAAACTACTTTTTTCAAGTACCTCAAATCATACAACTTCATAGAATTTATGTAATAATAAAGATTGTCTACATGTTTCTTCAATTAAATTACTGTAATATCATTATTATGAACCTAGTCAGAAACCAACTTATTCATATGAACGATGTTAAAACGAACGAACTAACGAACGAAATGACAAACTAACGATAAGACCCCAAGTTATTCTCCCTTTCCATTTCCTGTCGATTTTCTCCTGGTCTTGATTTTCTATTCTTTGCAGTTGATAAGAAATAATCCTGCCTGATGCCACAGTATGTTTGAATTATTTGGCGCAATTTATCGATATTTTGTATACCTCCTTCAACATTCTGTATCAGTCAATGAGATGGTTCTAGCTCCCTTGTCGATTTATTCTTTCTCGTGCCAGCTAGATCAGTTTCTCGCTTTATTACGAATCATTCTGAGAATTCGGCTCAAGTATCGCCCGTTTCACTTAGATTCTTTAATTCACAGTTCATTTAGTATTTTTCAAAATTTAAACACTCGCTTAAAGTTCATAACTGTTCTTCTTTCTGGTGACCGCTAAATTTACTCACACTAGTTTTTTTCTGTACATTCCAGCTTCCTATTTCTTGCAAGTGAGAGAACTTAGCAATATATTCTGAAAATTAAGATATAAAAGTACCTAGCATTTCTTGTAGATATTACAAATCAATATTAGCAATTTTATAATTTTACTCTCACTGTAAAAGTCATCGATGACGCAAAACTAAATTTGATGAAATCAAGTAACGCGCGCATACGCTAAGTCTAATCAACTGGATAATCATTTTCATCAACTTTTGTTCTTATCTATACAATAGAATAGGTGGAATTAGCAATCACGTAAATTTTCATTCCTGTGCTTTCACGTAAGCCTGTGAATTGATAAAATGTACCTTTGTTTCCATTTTTAATTAAAATTGTGAAATATTGATATTCCAAATAACTTCATTTATTACGGACTCATTTCTTTGATTCATTCGTGCGTATTAGCCTACCGCACGTGAATTATTCGAAGACAAGTGATTTCCGCCTGTCATTGTTCCCGCTTTTTAACGATCTGCTTCCTGCAAAACGTTTCTTCGTATGACGTTTTACGCTTTACTGTCATTTGTATATTTATGCGGACAATCGCAACCTAAGGAAAATATATATAATTTTTTAAATCGTTACTGATAAATATTTAACTCACGTTAATTTCATAAAAATTCAGAGTCTTAAAAGTCAGCCCCTTACTTAAAAACAAATTTACATATTTTGTTAAAAGTATGTTAAATATATGACAGGTAGAAAAATATTAAAAATAAAGGATGGCCACGAAGCACTATTCAAATAGAACAATTGATTAGCACTTTGTATTTCTTGTATATAATATTCTTGTACTATGGGACCAGCCGGAATATTTTTAAAATGATAACTGCCGGAAAAAATATATACTTGTCGTGTATAGACGATATGAAATAGAAATATATGCCCTTGATACCTTACCAATTCGATGTAAGAAATCAGAACACTTTCAATGATATAAGTAAGCTATATATCTGACTTCAATTTAGCTAAGTCCACGGAAGCTGAACCAGGGATTAATAGAGTGGCGGTTCATAATCGATTGTTATAATATTTTAATTAATCCATGTGCTATGCCTCCTTAATCAGAGTCTATTGCCTCCTTAATTAGAGTCTTATGTACGCATGGCATGACCTCCAAATTTAAAAAACCTATAAACTCATCTCACACCTAGACCTGATCTTTTCTATAAATACTTGTTCTTCGTTTAGATAAGGATAATAAGGAATCATATTACTCCTCTGTGTTTCTCCCTCTATGTACATACTCTTTTAAATCCTGATGTTTATATTCTCTTTCCTTTCTCTTGTTATCTTTTCTCCTTCCAACATTGTCAGTCATCATTTTCATAAAAAAATATATATTCCAAACTATTCCTTGCGATGTATTTTCACAGAAATAATTAGGCCCATTATTCTGAAAAATAAAAAGAAATAAACTATTAAATATATTGAATTTTTTAACGTACTTGTTTTTTTTTACTTTTTCCTGTTCATAATTATATGACAAATAACACCTATAATAAAAATTATACAAAAAACTCATTACATCACTTTGTGGATCTTCAGATGATCATATTAATGATACAACAAATTTAAAAATATTTTTCAGGAGTTTTAAAGTTTAATTTTTCTGTCAACAATATGATTTAATAGAATGAATATATTAAAATGATTTTTTTTTATTTCGAACTTTGGAGGCGATTATCTCGGGAACGGTTTGACTTTTTTCATATTCGCTGAAAAATGTAACGTTCAGAATGAAACGGGGACAGGATTATGTTCGTATGGATACTTCTTGTATAATTCTTATTTTTTGGGAAAAAGGTTCGAATAATATTCTGATTTATATGATTGTTGTAATCTACAGTCTATTCCTTTTCTGGTAGTTTAAATGTTTTACCACCGTTTACTAAAAGATCTAACCCTTATAGCAAAAGGTAAGTTCGACTTACATGCATATTGAATTAAATATGTAATAAGTAAATAATATTTTAAAGTATATATAACTAATTCATTGTCGAAAGCACATCACTTTAAACTTTGGATATATAAGTAATTAAACCATTAATGAATCCCGGTGCAAGAAATTGAAAAAAAAACCTGAATTTACGTCACAAAAAAAGTCGTTATATGTTTATATAACTAAATTAAATAATGCAGTCTAGGATTTTTGCATAATAAAGAAAGAGCATAAAATTTTCTAAACCATTACATCTTTTTTATCATAATTGGTTTTAATATCGCGTAACGTTTTAAATAAACATTTTGAAAAACCATTACTTCACGCGGGATATAAATATTCTTCAAGAGATATTCCATACACCTGAAAACGCAATGTCATTTACAAATAATAAGGGACGTAAACGCTTTAACTGGTTTGTCCAATTTCGTAAATCCTATTTATCTCGAAATTATAATTTATACCTACGCCGTAAATTATAGAAAGTCTTTTTTATTGTCATATAAGAAAATATTTTTTAAAAGAATTAACCTAATCCCTCAATTTGTCCTAAGGATATGACATATTGAGCAATACAATTTTTCCTCGTTTTTCGCTGAAACTGCAATGTATTTTCATGACTATAAAATAAATTATAAAATAACTTTATACTTTCAATAAAATGTTAGATTGCTAACATTAAAAGACTATTTAACGAGAACAATAAAGTTTCATTTAACTGCTTTGTAAGTCCGTAACTTGCGTAACTTGAAAATAAATTCAAATGACTAACGAAAAATATAAAACTTAAAATTACTAAACGAAACCTGCATTCAGCACTGCAGATACGGTCACCAAACCTGTTATGCTGTTTCACAACACTATTATAACCTGCTGCAGCCGTCGCCAAACCTATTCAAAAGTAAATCATTTAAATCTTAATTTGTTGCAGTAAAACTTACACGCTAGTACATAAAAAAACAAATTAATTTCATTTTAAAAAGTATAACACGCCGCCCCGTTAAGCTCAATCACGCGAATTAGAAAGTTAAATTCACAAAGTCAGTTATTATCCCTGGCGGACCTCGTCTAATTAAGTTACCGGCGGCCCCGCGCGGTAAGCTCCGCGAACCCTAAAGTTTTAACGAATGTTGAGCGTATAATTTTGTTTAAGTATTGTATTTAGAGCGGGCGCGAGACTTATAATTGAAAGATGCTACGAATTTTATGGGGATGGGCTCCGAGAAGAAGTGTTACAGTGGTAATACATCGATTATTGCGAGCGAGTTCGCCAGCGTAATTACGGGACCGAAGCGGAAATTGCGTACATATTTTGTAACTTTTTGTTTCACGCCTTAGAGTCTAAGGGTCTTTCATTTAAATGCTTTAAAGTACGCAATTCGTTGTCGACTACGCAAATTTGAAAGATATTTGCATAATCGTAATCGGCAATCGATTTATCTAAAAATTTTAAAAAACTCCTTTTTAATATTAATACATGTTTGAATGATAAAGATAATGTCGTTTTTAATTTTAAGAGTAGCTTTTACCCGCAGTTTTGCTCGCGTTCGCTAGAGAATTTAAAACATGCAGAGCCAACTAAAATGATTAAGAGAATTTAATTAATAAGTATTTTCATGACTTTATAATACAAATAACAATGAAAACAAAAATATTCCCCTCTAAATTTGGTATTAAAGAAAGTAATTCTTTTACTGTTTTACTATCCTTATTCGCTAATTATCCCCTCCCTAAAAATGACATTAGGATAAGGACATATATGCCTGTGTGTATGTATATATATGTATATATATGAATATATATGTATATATATGTATATATATGTATATATATGTATATATATATATATATATATATATATATATGTATATATGTGTGTGTGTGTGTGTGATATCCCGGGATAAAACTAGCCTATTTAATTTTCCGATTTAACAATAAAACATTCATTGTCTTATTTCACATTCTTTATTTTTCATCTTTGTTTCGAAGAAAATTAAAAATTCATGTATTTAAATATTGCTGCAGGGGCATTGTCCATAACCAATTAATTGAAAAATTTAATTTTATAGGTGAAACTAAAAATAAAAAAATTTAAAACAAAAAGAAATTAAAAATAAACCAAACAATGTAATATTTTAGCCATTGATATATTTAAAAGAAATTAACGTCACAATTTTTACAGGAATTGTGAATTACGAGTTAATCTTTTTTTAAGAAAACATTCAATGGGAATAAAGTTTTGATGTTAGCATGTGACTTTTCGAAGAATGGAGTGTGCTATTTGGGCATGAAAAGATAAGTTTTCGGAGCGTAATCCTAAACCGTAAACAGACAAGTCAATAAGTCTGCTTCTGCAATAATTTCCGCTCTCTGGATTGTTGAGGATATTCGAAGTCTAGGTACTTGCGGAGAGGATAGTTATGAACATCCATCCATTAGTCATGTTGCTAATATCTATATAGTCAATGGATGGAGGCCATAGACATAGTCAATGAATAAAACATCTGTTGACTATATTGTTAATATGTACATAATCTAGACTATATTTCTGAATGAATATGTCAAAATATTCATTTTTTTGTAAAATGTGTAACGGATATATTGATTTTCAAAACGTTCTGATTTGTTTAGGCGACCAAGTATACCCTATTAAGGTAGACCACTAAATATACCCAATTAAAGAGTAATTAGGTTATTATAAAGGAATATTGTACAAACATAAGATATAGAACATAAAATGCTATAATAACTTGTAAGCAGTTTGAAGTCCACAAGGAAATCTTTATATAGCACATTAGAAAAATGTGTCACAAATAATTTGGAAAAATGATTACATTTCCAAGTTGATTTCCAATTCCTAATAATTTTAAATGTTTTTCCAAACTACTTTATGAATATTAGTGGAATGAGAAAAGAATCCTTAATGAAAATATCTAGAACCATTCATCTTAGTGATTTTCTGTATTAAATATTTAATAGGAAATTCGAAAAAGTAAACAATTTACAAGATCATGCTTGACTAGATAAACAACACCACGATAAAAACAATTCTACTTACGTTTCAACGCAGAATTTTCCAAATTTACCATTTTCCAAATTTACTCGTACTTTTTTCAAGTATTTATTTATAAAAGTAAATAAATACTTGAAAAAGTACGAACGTAAGTTAAATATTCATGTTTATTATTTGCATAAAGTGTCTTGTTTGTACAATTTTCACTTGACGAATCTTGCTCTTTATGCAGGGGCACCATGTCTAGCAACAATGGCTTACTTTAAATTACAATAGTGATATTCGTTTAAACATAAGCATCTTCGTACATAAATATATTTGGACATATCTCCCGAAAGATCGATTTACCGAGAAGACCTTATTTCCTGTAATTTAATAAAAAATACGAACTCCCAATTCAATTATTAGGGTTCCGCCCCGTAAAACAAAAAAACGGAAATTTATTGTCCATCCTTTCGTCTGTCAAAATCCTGTTTTCTAGAAACGGCTTTGATAGAGGGACATCGTATATCTATAGTTATGGATTGCTGGAAAAGTATAAAGTTTCTTGGTTTTCGCAAAAAACAATTTAAAGCACATGTTTTCTTTATTTTCTTTCTTTTGATAGTCTCACACACTGATTATCAAAACTTATAGGGTAATTCCTACAGACCTGTAATCCTAAAAGTCGGCATAAGAGCGGTCTCATAGTACAAAGGAAATGGAAAAATCCAAAAATCAATTATTTATAATTCTGTATAGAATTACACATTTTTTTTAGATATGCATCTGTGAAAGATATAGTGGGTAATATATTTATCTTACGAACAATTTTAATTTTGTAAATAGTTTTATAATTTTTTTCCAAAATTGTATTACTGGCTATACATCATTTTCAATAACATAACCCAAAAACTTATTTAAATACAAATTTTTTAGAGAAACTGAAAAAAGGAAAATAAAATTATTTTAAATTCAGATGTAATATTTAATAATAACATTAAGAAATCCCTTTTATGCGTGATCCATAAAAAATATACTATTTTTAATTTAAACTCCTGAATTTACCTAGATAACATTTCTTATTCAATTAGTTCACATTACATCAATTACTTTAAATGCATTAAATTTGTCTAAATATGCAATAACAAAAAAAAAGACAAAATGTGTTTTTTTACACCCCTTCTGACAAAACGAAAGCATAAAATATCTGCGTATCTATGTCATCTATTCGAATCGACTCGAGGTATGAAATATAAAAGCACGAAAGATATCCATAAAATAAAAAAGGATTGAAGATGACAGGATTAAAGATGATATAAAAAGGAAATAAATGATATTGCATTCCAAGAAAAAGTAATTTATTACATAATGTTCTAACGAATATGGATAAATTCATTTGTGATTTTAATTATTTTGTATCAGTGTAGGGTCATTATGCTTTTTGATGACTACAAATATGTAAGTATTTTTTTTCAAATACAGATGATCAAATTCTTTTTTGTTTCTTGAAATACTAGTAAAATATCATTTCGATATTACTAAAATATTAGTAGAATGATTATTTCGATTACGATGTCTAGTGACCACTTACAATGATAATTTATGCAACAAAAATATTATTTGTTCAAATTAAACTATTGTTTTGATTTTTACGTAACGAATGAAACAATATGCTTAAAAAATAATTAATTAATAATTAGTGACGAAATTAACAAAAATCGGTTTAAATATTTTCCTTTGTTCGACGTAAAAAAATGTTAAAAACTAATATGGCTTTATAGCACTGAAATTATATACCACCGCCATATTAGCGCTATTAATTTTATGACGGCGGTGAACTACAGGACGTATTTGAGGTAGGCCTTATAATTCAACGCTATTATGAGTTTATATTTAAGTACAACATAGTACTTAATAAACAGAAACTTTGAAAACAACTTTTGTCCTACACAGTATAACATATATTCAGGTTTAAACAATATGAATAAAATATATGATGGATGTGACGCGATGGAAATTGTGTTAGTTCGTAAATTGTGTACTTCGTGTTAGTTCGTTGAGTTGTCTAGTAACATATGTAGTGATATATAACATTTATCGTGCATTATTTACAAAGCATTCACAATAAGTGCATGCAATTGAAATAATTATAAATTGCACATTAAATCGTAAAATATTCCAAAACAAAATGCGCAACGTGGTGTAGTAATGAATTTAATTATAGTTCGTTCTGAATACAAAAATTTAATTTCATATGCAAACTCATTTTTTCTCAGTATTGTGTTGCTTCTCGTGTCACTCGTTTTTATATATTTCGTCAGGCTTTGGTATTTAAATTTTTTTCATATCTGTTACTAACTATCTCTTTATAGTAATAATACCTTAAATACTGGATCGCGATTGATTATCTATTATATAGAGACGACGTAATAGACACATACCTCTCATGCTCTATTTTATAATCTCGTATCTATGCGAAGCAACTAGCGATGAAGGATCATACCTTAAATTTGACGTGCTACGTTAACTATATTATTAGTATTAGCTTTCCAATACTATTCTATTTTATAGGTATTTCCATTATAATACTTACATCTTGCTCTATTTTCATGAAATTCCACTTTATCCCTTTCCGCCCGCTTCTTCTAAATTTAATTTTTCACTATTTCTGTTTTCAACGTCACCAAACTATTTAATCGTCCTTTTCTTTATCAGTAATAATCCAATTTATTTTTGCATCGCTTTAGCCTCTAACATTCCTTTTTGATGTGAATACGTTGTTAAGTTCGGCGTCGGCTACAAAGCAAATTCAACAATCTAATATCACGAATTGGTTTCAACTAATTTTGTAATTATTTATGACATCTTTGAATTCTGACCATTTTGAAGTTATTGATCTGAACAAGAACGAGTGTTTATTATACACATGAACAGTCGCCACGAATGCCACCTAGCTTAATAAGCGTAACATGTAAGTCGCTAACAACCATCTAATCATCCCTTGCTATAAGTGGAATCTCACTTACTTTCATGTCTAACATTATTTTTGATGTGAATATATCTTCAACTTCGGCGCTGGATATATAGAAAATCGGGTGATACTAATTGATTATAATTTATTAATGTATGTTTATAGTATACATCAATCGTCCTCATAGAGTTTACAATGTACATGGCGTCTAGGGCGCCGATAGTTGAAGGCCACAATCGAATGGTAGTGATTTTGTGCGTTCATAGCTTGCAGACGTAAGACTTGATGATGCTTATATTAATTTTGAAGAAAAAATTATGTAATTAACTATGATCGTGCAATTCTGTTGAAAAATCGGACATTTGGTAATATTTCAGTAAATGTGGGAAAAATGAAAACAAAAATAAAAAGCGTGCACAAATATTGTCAAACCAAAGATTTTCAATTACTGTAACTGAAAAATCTAAAAATTCTTTTATTTCCGAGCTAACCCGATAGATCACTTTTTAATAACGACCTTTAAACTTCTTTAAATAATATTCTATCTTTACTTCTTGTATCACTAAATACACATTCCCTGTGATCCCATATAGTCTATTCCAAGATTTACTAATTCCATTCGCTCAGATTTTTGGTAATAATTTAAAACGCTTCTTTTTCAACCAGATTCGTTATGAGTTACTACTTATTTTGCATTATGCAAAACTCACCTACAGAAATAATTTGTAGTAAACATTATTTCCTTTCTTTTTATACGCTTATCATTATTATTTTATCCTTTCTTTTTGTACACTTACCATTAATATTCTCTCCTTTCTTTTTATACGCTTATCATTATTATTTTATCCTTTCTTTTTGTACACTTATCATTAATATTTCAGTGGATTTTGCTTAATTTAAAATCGAATTACATGATAATAATGATTTTGTTATTTGAGTTGTACAAGGACCAAAAGTTTGAATGAATGAAATTATTTACTCAATATTACAGTTTTTTTTCTAACAACTGATCGGTTTATTGACGTTAATATTTGGTATTAAATTGATATATTATGCCTTTATTATTACATTAGTAATCTTTATTCATTTAGGTTTTATTCGCATTGATAAGCCAGTTAATACATAATGCATATTCAGTTAAAGAATAAAACAAAGAAATATACAGCTGCACTATTCATTTATTTAACATTTTATTATCAAATTACAAATTACAATATATAATTGTTGCCTGCTCAGATCGTTCTTCATATCAATGTATATTAGTATTGTTTCGCGACTTTACCTAAGGGGTGGTTGCATTATAGTTTATAAATTTGATAAAATTATATAACATAAAAAAAATCTCTTGAATATTGAACTTTTAATATGAAATAATTTTTTTAAAAATTACACCCCAAAAACTTGCGATATAATTCGTACCGGTTAACTTAATTATAAAATATTTATAATATATTATAATAATTAACTTGTAAATGAATTTAACATTCATTTTGTCTAACCTTGAAACATTTATGAAAGAAGAGCTTCTCATTAAATATCCGTAAGGTATCAAAAAGGAAAATGCTTAAATTTCATTGCAAGAAAGTATGAAATAAACTATTGGTAATATCCAAAGTGGAAATAATGAAGTTAATAAAATACTAAAATCAGTATCAAATCAATATCACTTGTTCATTTTTTCCGTATAAACATATATTCCTACGTTGTTAACTTTGAGTGTGTGTTGTTTGCATTTTGCTAACCTTATAAATTTTAATAACAAAATACCCGTCCCGGCTTTGAATATTGTTCATTTTAAGATTTATTTCAATAAAGGTTTTTTTCAAATAAAAGTGTTCTATTAATAAAATACGTAATTAACTATAAACAATTTATTTAAGATACCAAACATACTAAGAAACACAAGGCAGCACGAATAAAACGCTCAAATTAGCCAATCAGTGATCGTCGTATCCTAAAACGATCCCAGGAGATTATAAAGCGACCTAGAATTTACTATGATAAACATAATTGTCTTAGTCGTATGTATGTTTATCCTAGAATTATGATAAGGATCCATCTTTTGAAATACTCTACTATATCTAAAACATTAATTTAATGTACAATACTTTTAAAGTTTAACTGTAAAATACACCCACACACTTCGACAACCTTTACTTAAATAGTTATTACCCATTACCCGCGTGTTCAAAAAAGGTATATTGTGTGATTTGCACACTATATGCTGTACGATGGTGTAAGCATAATCAGAGAAACCGTTTTTATGCTAAACCATAAATAGCAACTAAACAAACTAAATTTCCACTTATAAAGTTAATCTGATAGGTGAACGCAAGAAACAAAAAATGTGTCAGGTTAAAACAATAAATATGCCAACATCACCTGATAAAGTTCATCCTCCATATTTCTCTTGATTAAAGGCTGAATCAAAAAAGTCGAAAAAATATCTCTTGTTAATCCTTTTTTTCTATTATATATAAATGGTTTTAGTATGATATATTACAAAGATTATTTGTAATAATTTATTGTACTACTAATCCGCTAATCGTGTCGTAAACGTCATTTACTTCATTTACAGTACGCACACTATAATTTTTTTGTAGAATCTATTTTCGCAAAGCGGATGCAAGAAGAGTGAACGCGTAGGAAGATTAATTGGAAACTTGTTAATATTTAACCCCTCTTTCGGCTTCTATTGTTTTCACTGACACCTGCAACAAACTACCAGTACAAATAAAATTGATAATTCGGCAGATGCAGACGGGACGTCTGCCACCAGGTGACCCCGAAGAGATGGTACGTCGGATCCTGAAGGAAGTCGGCACGGAAAACGTCGATGCGCTGGCGCTCATGACTATTGCTAGACTACGAATGGAGGAAGAAACCAAAACTGTTAGAATTAAACTTTAATACAAACTCAAACAAAATATATTTTTTAAACATTTATACTGGAGTTTAAAAGAAGTATTTATAAGTAATCATGGATATATCATTTTCTTCCGGGTAAAATATTTATGTATTTTTTAAATGTTTCTTTGGTTTTAATTTATTTTTAGACTTATTGAGAAAAAGTGATACGTTTTCTCTTTAAACCGGCTTCCTAACGCCGAAAACCAAAATATTTCAGGAAGTATGACACCCTCTCCTTGCATGCGAGAGCGCATTCGTGGTCAAAGTCAATTATTAATTTAGTCGACTGCGAAATCTCTTTGTGTTCAGTGTGTTGTTTCGCCGCACTCGGTGGTCGAAGTTCGTTACAAGCTAAACTACATGTTTGGCATCCAGTGGATAGGTCTCTACGTTGGCCCTCACATTCACAAGACATCACCCCAGTGGACTTCTTCGTGTGGGGACTTATAAAAGACTTAGTGTATGATGAAAATTATGACAGTGAAATAGAGATGAGCGAACGCATCTATTATCGCGCACGTATACTCGCTATCGCTACTTTTGATAAACTTAAAAGTACCATTAACCTTTCTTTATTTAATAGAGTCCACGAACAAACAAAAAAACGTGTGCACAAATGTGTCGAAAACGGGGGGGGGGGCGACATATTGAAAATGTTTGTCATTTAATTTGTTCTTTAATTTTCATTAACTTGTGATTTTACAACTTATTTTTACTTCAAGCGATTGAAAAATTAGTGCAATCATAATTTGATCTATGATCCGTGCACGCCCGAGACAATCATAGGTGAGTGATTACTGATTTTAATCTTAGGTAACTACAAAATATGCACATACTTATAAGTGGCGAGCACTCACACACAGAATACCACTGTAAATAGATTAATAATACTGTAGTCGACAGGCGATCTTGTTTAGTACCGCAGTCTGGCTACACCTTACGTATAGCGCAGGTCTCCTGTCGCCTGCGGGTTACGCGGGCTGCGGTGCACCGGCTCGCCTTGCGCCAACACGGAACGTGTAACGGAACGGAACACGGAACGTGTACGGAACGGTAAAACGGGGCGTGCGCACTCGGAGGTTTCTCACGAACGGCGCGCAGGAGCGACAGGGGTGTTCTACGCCTCGGGGCTTCGACGGAAAATAAAACTAGAAATTTCCGCCTCCGAGACTGCGCCGCTGCGTTCTTTCCACTACCCGGCTTTGATTTCCAGAGAGAGCCGATTCCATCGACCAGAGCGTAGACACGACCTACATCCAGTTTGGTTCTGTTCTGCTTGGCTGCTGAAGACACTGTTGTGGTAGCCTTGTTCCTGCTTCCTTCTTCTTCTTGTTCTGATGATCACTTGAAGCTCGCTAACGCCACACTGATGATACTGGGCCGGGCATGAGCTCCTTTTATTCGCTCCATCCCGACACAATGTGGCTTCCGTTTTCCCCTCTCTTCGCCCTAGTTTCTTTTGTCTCTCTTTACCCCTCTCTCTCTAACCCGGCTCCTTTGTACGCTGCACGAGTTACGTCTCATTCATTTTAAAATGATACATAATGTATAATATAAAACAAAGAAACAAACAAAAATACGAAAATGTAAAAATATAAAAGATAATCACGACATATAAAACATTAATGAATGTAAGTTATTCTTGTATATTATGTTCTCCTTGTCGTCCAGTTCAGAGTAACGGACCTCGGCTGAACTCGAGGCGACACGCAATCATGGTCGCGTCGTGTTGCCAATAAATATTATATTACAAAATACTACTATTAAATATAATGTGATGTATACTGCGGTATTTAAAAGCACCAAACGCCCTTAATAATGAAATTATAGTTGCAAGCGTAACCCATACATACTACATAAAACCATACGTAATTGTCAAAACTCATACATACATAATACTCTATTTAGGCGTTCGCCTCGCCACTCCTTTGATCTTGTTCAAAAAACCGCCATCGATGCTTAAGTCGCAAGTGACGAGGCGAGTCACTTGGTGAATAGTGGGCGGTCTGCAACACGAACCGGCGCGAGCGTTAATAGCTTAGGCTATGTTCACAATAAACTTTTATTATTTATTAAGAATCTAACATGTCAATATTTTTATGAAATATATGCTGTTTTACAACCTCCTGGTGGAGCACAACTCATCGTTTTTTTCGTGTAGGGGTTGCGAACACCTGTATAACATACTATATTTTTTTAGAAACATAAAATATACTGAACAAACATGTATTTATGAACAATATAAAATTGATCGTTTCAACAGTTTTGACATTTATCAGCTACAGAAAAGAAATTAATGCAGCTGTAACGTAGAACATATTTTATTGAAACGTTCCATTTTTGTATCGCGTAATAAAGATAACCCGAGATGGTTTTTATCTTTGAAGAAATTAGTATATACTTAACATATACTAATTTCTTAGTATATTTTAAACCATCTATATCGAAACATTATTAAATATTGAGTCATTATTGTCTTAAGAGAATTAACTAAAGAGACTGCATTCGAAATATAATAGAAATAATTATCCAGCGTTGCGAATATGAAAAGGAAACTTTTTTGTTTCCAATATGTTCATTTTTTTTGCTCATATCCAATATCGTATATTATTTTATATAACACTGAGGTAAATCTACCTAGGACACTGAATCTACCTAACATTCAGTATCCATGTCGTCGCCGTGGTGTGTTGTGTTGTTCACAAGGTATACGGCCTTTGGCGGCGCGACGTACCGTGGAGACTCACTCGGGTTAGATACCCGGCCGCTCGTCGAGCGGGGCTGGATTGGTATTCTGGTTGACTGTAAAAGATTGCTCTCGTATCAATAAGTCCGCCATATGCATCAATAATATACATAAAAGTAGATAAATAAATAAATATTTGTTATCATATAACACGTAGTGCACAGTACATTATCATTACACACATCACTCCTGACATATTCCTCTTTTAACAAATCATAAGTATAATGTAACCTTAGATGATCTTTCACGTATTAATAAAAATCATCACGTACAAGTAATTAATAAAAATCATCAACGTCTCTCAAAGCATTACCTTTAAGTACGTAATCAACTAAAAATACATTGAATGTATTTTTAGTTGATTACGTACTTAAAGGTAATGCTTTGAGAGACGTAGATGATTTTTATTAAATACTTGTCAAACGTGAGGCCTAAACTTGTAAATCAGAAAGGGTATTAAAAACTATTTACTATTACATCGCAAGTTATCCTAAGTTAGCAAACCAAATAGACTTGAACCAGAATAAAATAATAATTTTAAAAATATATTATTTGCTAAGTATTAATAAAATCATAAACGCTTATTACGAAGAATGTAAAATGATTCAATTCTTTTTAAATTTTTATCCGTTACCTCATTGTTATCGCAGCTAAATTTTCCTGTTAAATTCTAGATAATTTTTATTACTTTCGCTTTCCCATTTGTTTGATATTTGTTAACAAACATCTCCTCACTTTGTTAACCTCATATGCTTATATGTTACTCATTACACTGTAACATATGAATAAATAATTATCAGTTCAAGTATTTACTTGTGCAGCAAAGTTTGAAAAACTAGTGTATTATTATTTATCGTTCTCAAAATTTATCGTTCTCATAAGTTCTCAAAATTTAAAATAACTCAACTATTTTACTATCATAATTGAAATTCACATCACTCCGTATTCCTTTTTTTGATTATTGTCATTTAAATATTTTCCGATTCAGGAAATTTAAATAACTGCAATCTAATTTTTTTTTAATTTCAGCTTTCAACGCCTAATAGTTTACTTAGTCAATTTAGATTCAAAATGTTTAAACTTTTGACGTAATAATAATAAATAATACGTCTTAATTTAAAAAAACCAGGCATTACGTCTTATTCGCTAGTGTCACAAAAATGTTGATCACGAAAAATGTAATAATTTGAAAGCTATTAATGAGAGCTATATAAATGTATTGCTTTAATAAAGTATTAAACAAAGTTTTAGATAATTATTTAGGTGGTGATTACATCATCGTCTGATATAATGGCGGTGCAAAACTTAGTCACGAAAGTACGAATTTAATCCGTTTTCAATTTAATTCATTTGCATCTTTCGTTATACAAGCCCGATGTTTGTAGTGTCATTTGTCTTTTCCCGCTTTATCAAATAGATTATAAATAAAGCCTCAATATGAAATATTTATTTGCCTAAACACCTTCAGGCAGTGGAAATATCACAAAAATTAAAATATCTCGAAAATATTCATGATGGACACTAGAATAATTATAGAAAATATTAAAAGAAAAAAATATCGAGAGATGAGGAATCAAAAAGAATTTAATGTTCAATGCTGAGCATCAACGGACTCGGCGGGAGCATCATATAACAGTGAAGTCTATCACTATGTCCTATATATCATCAACTATGTCCCGACACAGCCCCCTCCATTTGTCTTATATTAAATTAATTGATGTGCTCTGTAATGTGGCCTGAAGAAGTGAAATGTAGAAGGACAAATCACAAAGTTTTTTTAATTTTTTATGATTGTTTTCATTTTTACTACATAGTCTCTCTTCTTGAGGAGCATCCAAATGGATTTAATAAGAGTTACATAATCAAAAAAACGATCAAGTATATATCGGACCACGCTCAATGGAATTTTGCGTAATTGTCTTACTTAACTTCTTAAATTTTGGCGCAAGTTAACCGAAATACTTTTATTTCAAAGTTGTTAATTCTAAAATTTTTCACAATTTTAAAACCCATAGTTGGAAAATTAGAGGTCAGGGTATCCGTGCAGGTCAATTTGAAGCTTAACATTTGTCAAACGAGGCTTAAAAATGGTAAATGGAAACTAAATTTTATTTTTAAAGACCAATCTAATGATACCCAAATCAATGATATGGACTAAAATTTTTTTTCACTTCCACTTTACATATGTGAAGAGGTATATTATATTTTTCTACATATAATTAAGATCTCTATATGAAACATATACTTGCACAATTTTATTTACACCGGTCTAATTCTGTATGAAACTACGGCAGAGGCGTACAGACAAACAGACGAACATTACAAAACTATAAGGCTTCCGATTCTATATGGCTACGAAACCCTAATAAAAGATGAAAAGTAAACTTTTTTATTTCCAGTACGTTCTGTTTCTGCTTATATCCGACGTGTCCATTGTGTCCATAAATATTTGTTTAAAGTCTCATTTTTTTTTCGCTTGATGTGTGACATGTTTATTGCTCAATTATTTGTATTAGGGTAACTAAAAGTTCTTTGAACTGATCCTTTATGATAAAAAATTATTTCATTTCGAAAACCAAACTCTTTGATCAAAATTAATTTTAACACTAGAACATTTTCGTTCGATGAATATTTATAACTTTCCCGTTGTGGTCCCAATCAACCAAAAACCGATCGATTAGTATTTAATGATGAAACAACTATTTAACGAGATCAAGTGTGATTCTACCAATCTCGGTGATTATAAGCGTAAGAGACGTTCCTCAATAGCGACAACTGAATAATATATAAATACTATGGAGCTCGTGATAAAGATTGATCTGGTAAGTTTATGTATTGATAGAGTCAAGTCCAAAAAATTCTACATTTGCATTTAGGCATTATGAGTTTGACCGAAGCTCAAAAACACCGTCGCGTTGATTGATGTCACGAAATGTTAGAAAAATTTAATAGATATCACCAAATGCTATTGTCGACAATGTCATGAATGACGAAAGCCGAATATATTATTACGAACCCAAAACTAAGAAGCAGGCTGCACAATGTGTGTTTCCTTCTGAATTTTCCTGCGAAGGTAAAGAAAACACGAAGTACTGAGAAAAAGGTTGTCGTCTCGTTCTTCGGATTTACGTGTTTTAATGCGACGAATGTTTTGGAAAATAAAAAAACTGTTACCGCAATTTGATATATCAGCAATTATTTGCCTGTGGTTTTCGAGCCTTACAATACTCTGCACCGAGTGTGCAGAGTATTCTATTGTATATCAAATATTCGGTCAGATGAATGACCGAATATTTGACTACACCGGGTGTCGAAATTATAGGTCATCAGCCATACAGCCCCGACATCACATCGTGCGGTTTTTATGTATTCCCAAAAATAAAAGGTAAACTGCGAGGAATACCTGAATGCCGAGGAATACCTGATTCCTGAATGCCGAAGGAGCGAGCGAAGCAGATGAAGCGGGAAAGGAACGTGTTACCTATCGTACTCTATATGAATAATATTTTAACTATCAACATCTGCCATGATGTGAATAGCTGTACGTCACACTTGTAGCTAACTGTTTGTATGTAAATTCGCACTTGTAGCCAACTGTTTGTATGTAAATTCGCACTTGTAGCTAACTGTTTGTATGTAAATTCGCACTTGTAGCTAACTGTTTCTATGTATTTAGTAGAACAACTCCTCTAGTTCAAACTACTGTAACGATTTTAAAACTGATATAAAAATGAAAACAATTTACAATCTTTTAAAACATACTTCTGGTTAATATTTGTTTTATTTCCGGTATGTTCATAGGTTATATATCTTCAAAGTTTTTTCTTTGTTATTCCTTAAATTTTTTATGTAACTTAAATTCCTATAAACAAATTTACTTTTTTTCTTCTTATTAGTTGGTGCAGGTTAATATCTTTTGTTTTTAATTTTAATTATTCACAATATGTTTCCATCGCCTATCACATTTTTTAAAGTGTGATAATTTTATTGGTTGGAAGAGATCAGTAAATTAACTAAAGTAATTCATAGTTCGCAGGCTAATAAACAATTAAAAATTAGTTTAATGTCAGTCATTTTACTTCGTTAGTTTGTTGAAAAATATTTGAAATTGAAATAATATTGCAGAGGTAAGTTAGAAAATGAAAACTGTTAAGTACAAACGGAAACCGTACTACTCATGTGCATTAAGTATATATAACATTTTATACATTAAATACATGCTATTCATATTATACTACTCACAAATATTATTTTTCACCAAGAAAAAATATATTACATAGTATATCTTACACAGACTAGATGCTATAGTGAATTTCTTAAAAAATATGTGATTTAAACGCATCGCTATGATTTTTATTTAAATTTTAAGTAAGTTTTTGAAAAACTTTCGTTTCTAATATTGATAAGGAAATATATTTTCTTCGCATATTTTTCATCATGTCTCTAGAGAAATGTTACTTGATAAGATATGCCCACAATATTTATGAAACAAATATTTTTAAAATCCTTGTAACTAACCTCTCTAAACGATATACCACACTATATGTGAAATTAACAAAATCGAATACATAATGTGCCCCATTATATATAAATATTTCTGTGTGTTAACTGTCGAGTTGTATGCAGGTATAGACAAGTTTTATAGCTATGCCAATTTCCACGTCAAGCGATTTCTGATTAAAACGGCTACGACAGACAAGTAAATGGATTAACACATGAATGACCTTTTAATGGTTCAGTATTTCTCATTTTAAAGTAAGAAAATAAAAATTACATGCGTTCCTCCCCTCCTCTCCCACCCGATATCGTTTCTTTGCGTATTCGCGAATAACGACGTCAAACTCACCAGCCGGACAAGGTGTCAACCGGGGCTTCGCTAGTTGATAAGAAATGTAAACATTAACTAATCTTAGGAAATTTTTAAAAGTAATAGATATCCGCCTTCTCTGCCCTCGCAGCCGGCAGCGGTGTCGGGCGTGCTATGGGAGGTGATCGGGTGCGCCGTGCACGAGTTCGTGCGCCGTCGCTGTGCCGGCATGCTACGCGACGTGAGACACGCGGTTCTGCAAATGGCGCTACATCCGCGCATGCACGACCGCCCGCCCATTGATAGGTGAGAAAAAAACTAAAAAATATGACATCTAATGATAAGTAATAGTGGCCGGCACTATATACAATAAAGGTTTTTGAATGATTCCGATTTATCTAGTAATGAAAGGTGCAATTATGAAAAATGGTTGAATGTTTTATTGCTAACTTGTTTTATTAAATCGTTATTTAGATAAATGTATTTAGCTGCTATAAAGTGTATTTTATTTATTAATCGTTTTCTAGTTATATATAATCGTATACTAGTATTTAATTTCGCTATAACGTAAGTATTCTTTGATTTAGAATGATATAAATAATTTATTTCAAAATGTAATTTATAACAAGTAATCTTTCCAAAAAAAGTTTGATTCATTGATATTAGATATAGGAAATCACTATTAGTATGAACCATTAAATAAATTAATTCGCCAAACTAGATTTATATATATTATAAATCTCTCTTAAATAAAGCATGAAGTGATATGAAAACATAAGTAGACATTATCAGGTTTAAAAGTTCTCACAATCCCACGCCGCTTGCTTTATTTGAACAGCAAGATACGACAATTATAAAGCCATACAAATCAATGTTCGCTTTTGCAAGTGATAAATATCAAGTATGAATGATCAGTCTATTCTACGATTATATTAATCACAATAGCTGCAATTGACACATGTTGATACAAGCTCCGTCACCATTCAGATTTTATCAAAATATCAATACATGAAAATCAAAGTGACATCATCATTTGATTTCACACAATAAGTCAAATAAGGTGACGTGACGTTAAAAAAAATATATGGAAAGAACTTTAGAAGGAAATGTTGTTTTTTGATCTCTTTATACTATTACTTCCTTAGTGCCATCCTCAATTCACACTGCTTCGTTTGTGAATAAGCAATGGTAAGGAATTTTGGTAATTTACAAGAAAATAGTTTACGAACTTGACAAGAAAGTTATAGACCCTACGTATGGCTTTTGTGGTGAATGTGAAAGATGTCGGGTAAAAACTAAATGGGCATATGCTTACGAAAAACTAAATGGTTACATTATTGATTCGATAAATCAATAAAAATATAAGTTTAATATAACAGTACACTCAGTTGCCAACTTCATCCGCTGTAAGTGTAAGATGCTATTGGTATATTGTATCTTAACTAATCCTAAGGGCATAAATATGAAAGTAAATTTGTTATTTTTTTCTGTTTCACCGCACCTTTTTTCCTTTTCACATAATTTCTTCGATTATTTCTATCTTTTAATACCTTCTTCAATTATGTATTTCAACTGTATAATGCATATTATAATGCAGAACTCTTAAACATTCTTAATATTTCCTCCAACATGAAGATATACGAGTAAGTAACATCGTAGGTGGACTAGATAACTGCATTCATTTCAAGTATATTACGGACTAAAATGTTCAATTACTCCAATCCGTGAAAAGCAATCCAATCTTGTGAAAATCGTGCGAATGCCGTAACATTGACGCATGCGCAAGTTCTAGTACTTCAAAGGTTTTCTCATAGGTTTTGTGTGATACGATTATGAAACGTAAGATAGACCTATAATTATACAGATATCCTGCACGGATGAAACACTTTCAAGCATAATTTCGTTCAGCTAATAACCGTGCACAAAGTGAGCACGTAAAGCGGGAGTACGACGTCATTGCACATTTGCACACTTTAGAATGTAGCTTACTGTCCAAATTCCATTAAAATACTGAGTCGATATCACGGTGACAGTGCCCACTATCAGATTGACTATTGACGCCTGAGAAGCGACACACACACACACACACACACACATATATATATATATATATATATATATGTGTGTGTGTATATATATATATATATATACACCAAATATTCAGGAAATGCGCAGTTAGTAAAATTGAAATATTTAAATATAATATTGGATTCGAGCATTGAAGAGATGTCTTTATTTTTATTTCTTAATTTTTTATTTCATGCGTAAACTTTTAACGTAAATCCTAGCCTTTTCATAACCGCAAGCCGTTATCTATAATTTTTAAAAATATAAGGACCAAATTGTAAGAACAAAATTGCTCGCGAATCTCCTATCTTCCATATTTGTGATATAAATTCATACTAACAGTAACAAGTCGGACTTCACAATGACTACTCGGGTTTCTTGTAGTGATTTTCAATGTTAGCCTACAATTAGGTAATTTCTTTCAGTTTATCGAGGTGAAATTAATCTGAAATCATCTTGTCAAATCAATAATTTCATATAAATTTAACCTACGTGTATATCGCTTCAGTACACGAGTATTACATACATTGCTATACATTGCGAGTAGCATATACATTGCAAATCACGGGTTAGACTTACAGAACACAAGTTCATCTTTGTACCAAATCAAAATTCTCTTAAAAGTGAAATCAAATCAAGGTGTTCATATTCATGGAAATATTAGAGGATAATCAAGTTTGTATATTGCTTCCAACTTAGCCCAAATATTTTCTTAACTTTCTGCTCTATTAATTACCAATGTACTACGATAAACTACAAATTTCTCGTTTTTTTTCATGAAGTATAAATATGGGAATACTTACACAATCTTCAGTATTTCAATTCGTTTATAATATTCAATTTTTTTAAAAATTATTAAGTATTAATTACACAATAATGAATTACTCGTGTCCATTCATCGTCATAACTATTAACGAAAAACAGCCCATTCATATATATCGCACTTTAATCAATGTCACGCATTAACTTATCTATACACAATCTTCCTTTCACTATCATTTGAAATAATCAACAAACAATTAATTGAGTTTATGGAACTCTAGAATATTTATTATTCGAAAAAATTATTCGAAAATATAATAAAATTCAACCTAAAAATCTACAACTTAAAAATCGTCTATACTTTATTTAATATCCAATATAGTATCGGTGAGCAGATAAGTCAACTAAGTAATTCAATATAAGCTCTGCCTATTTCGCGTATACTAAGATATAGCAAAGGATATCTAGTGCTCATGTGAGCGCGAAAGAAATACGTTACACGAGACGAGATGCTAAGTGCGAGATCATTTTACAACGCGGTCTCTAAACTGCGGGTAATGGAAATGAAAGAGAACGCAAATATATTTCGGTCAAAAGGAAAATATTTCATCTACGTAGCCTATCTACGTCTCTACGTTGACGTACTATCTTTCACTTGAGCTACAGGGGCAATGATGACTCCTTACATTCTCTTCTCGCTTTCGTCACTGATAATCGTTTTGTAAAACATGCTTTTAAGCTGTAAGTCTTCAATATTTATCACGAAAATTACTTCTTAAATATTTTCTCAATTTCTTCCCCTCATTTATTGCGATGGACCGCTTGTGAATAAACAGCTTCCCAAATACGTAAAAATAATTCAAACTTGATAAGTACGTAAGAAGAATAGGGTCTATTATCTCTAACAGTAAATAATACCGCTTTTATGCATTTTTATCCAGCGGGCTTCGGAAATGTTACTTTATTTGTCTGCATCGCAAATCAGAAATCCGAAATTACAGCATCACTCAAGCTACTCGTAAGTATATCAACTTAACATGACATCGATTAGTATTTTTTTTAAAATTTGAACATAATGAGAAAAACAATGGTGAAAATTTACATTTTCACTGTCGCAGTCACCACCAGTTTATAATTATCTATATATACTCCCGTGTATGGTATAACTTACGGACTTTTTTTACCGCAGAACTAAATTTAGAATCATTTCTGGAAAATACTTGTGATTTTATGTTATATTTTTCCTCCAGGCAAAAAGTGCTGGCGCGTCACTCCGTGCTACTGGTACGAGAACTGGCGATGGCCTATGCCTTACCGGAACGCAGTTCCGTTTCCTTTGGTCAGATCCAGGAACTTGAAGCTGGTGAAGTGGAGGCTGCAGAACTCAAGAGTTCACGCTTCCGTCCACCCACGCCAGTAGTTAGTGTGAAAGAGTTTCTTAAAGTTCAATTTAGACTAATGTGTCTTGTGTCTTATAGATTCATTAGGATCCTTATAAGACCTCTTCTCTGCATATGAGAGCATTATAATACTTAAAGTGTTGGTTATGGAATTATCAAATTGTAAGAAAATGCGTTATATTAATATGCAGACAGTGAAAAAGAAACAAACACAAATCAAAATTAATTTATATTCTGATAGAAAATTACAATATTATTATTTTGTATTAATATTATATAGATCATGCATAGCAGAATTAAAAAAAAAATTAATAAAAAAAAGTGACAAATTTACAGACAGTATCCGTCAATATTTATTTAAAAAATCATATTTTCAAAAAATCTAAAATGATTAGAGAATGTGGAGAAACGTAAAAACTATACAGAATTATTACAAATTATTTTTATAATTATTACTTATATAGTTCCCAAACATAGAACTTCAAAAAAAAATATTTTAGTAGTAAACAATTACAAACGACATTTCGAGTTTTCTGTTATAAATTAAAAATAGTTATGTGTAGAAGGGAATATTCACAATACCGATGAGACAAACTCACATGTGTCCATGGAACCACAAATTTTCCTCTAATGGAGAAGCCAAAGCAGTTTTCATGATAGGTAGCGAAAATTATACTTTTTGTCACTCTCTATTCGAAATACAAATAATTTGAAATTCAAGTAATCTTTCTGTCTGTTTTTATTCTTTTATTCACGCGACTATCCTTTCCGCTCCCCATCAACTACACCTCTCCTATAAACTGCCCACGTGATACCGATATAAATTAGTGCAGATGGCGTCTCCAGTAAACACGCTAGGCGCTCCTCATACCTCTATGCACATATCACTTTATTTCATGATTTTAGGAACTAAGTATTTTACACCCAATAGACAAAATATTCATCAATTTTGTACTTGCAATCAGTTTGTTTCCATTTGGTGCAAATGTAATTAATTTAATATAACTTGTATAATTTTACACTACAATTTTCCGGAACTGACTAACGTAAATTTGTTTTTTATTTGGTGCACTTGGACTAACCAAAATTGTATTAAGTTTACTCAAAATTTTCAAATTTCTTAAAAATACGTTGGCAGTTTTATTGCTTTCTGTTAAGATAAACAAATTGCTTTTCAAGTTTAACCCTGAACATTCTGCATAAGGTTAGATCTCGAGTCCACAACTGCTTTGGGTAAAGAGTGGCCAGACGATTTATTTATCGTTATTGCAAAGCATGAACTAGCTGGCCTGAAATATTTTTTGGTGGAAAATAATAATAAAATCATTTAGTGGATTAGGTCAATTTTTAAGGGTTATGATATAGGACGAAGACAACAGACAACATGAACAAACTTTGTTAGTAATTTGCTTATAAACATAAACTACAATAGTATTATACTGCCTCTATAAATTTAACCAAAGTTTAGTTCAGTTTCAAAAATCAATAACTGGAGAATAAATTTGTAAAAATACTTTTATTAATGTTTTAATTGGTATTAGTATATAATTACTAAAAATAAGAACAATCTGATCTACCAATTAAAAGTAATCAAACAAACCTTTCAACAAAATATCCTAAGAAACCCTCAAATTAAATATGCAATATATAATAATATGTGTCAATTATGCATACAGGATATACTGGGTATCAAACAAAATGGTACCTGAGTGAAAAATTTGACGAACCATATGAAAATATTTAATCCTGTCGAAAATATTATACCTTATACTTCCATGTATACTCAAAATTAAGTGACTTAGATCACTTAGATTTTTCTGAGTACCAGAAATCAGACATAGCTCACAGTAATTATATGGTACTGTTTTATTTTGTAAAGAAAGACTTAAGTTAACCATGGCCCAAGCACCACTATTAAATTTAAAATTTTCTATAGATAATTAATTCGCATGATAAAAGCTGTTTTATTTAAAAATAAAATGAAAATTTAAAAATCTCAAATAGCCGAACTAAAATCGTAAAGAAAATATTAAATATTTTAATTCCTTGCTACATTATACCATTATACAAACATACCGTTTTATTTATCGAAGAAAATGGAAATCATTCGTTAAACAAAATTATCTAATATACTCATACGGAAACTCATTAGCATCCACTGGAAGAGACAGAGAATGATATTACGGATGTGTTATCATAGAAGGGAGGAAGATAATTCATACATTTGATTACTAAATAATAACCAGTCAAAAATATTTTACTAAATTTCATCTCGTAATATGTAATTCATTGTGAATTTGGCAGGCCTCAGCAGTACAATTGGTGGAAGCTGCTTTCACAGCAAACAGGGAAGATTTGCTTGACACCTCAAGCGTTGTTCATATGACTGAAAGGAAGAAGTTGCTTGAAGTAAGTATTAGATAATACAGGTTATCTTCTTACTAGCAGTATCAGTAAATTTATGACTACTTCAAATTTAGCGTTATATTTTGTATGTTTGTCGTAATATTACCCACCTCTATATTTGGGCCGTACTACTTTTTACTCGTCTGTTACCACGTATGTAATTATAATGAAAGGGTAGCAATAACAATTATGAAACAATGAAGAGAAGATTTTGCATTGCTAATACCACGATAAAGTATGAATGAATAATTGAGGAAACATATTAATTTAACAATAAAGCTAAAATATCAAATTAACTAGTAAATTTTAAAATTGGATCCAAGTTAATAAAAAACAGGACGCTTCAAATTTGACGCTTCAATGGTTCTTCCAAAGTTGCTTCATTATTTTACACCACTTCATTGTTAACGTAATATTTTTTACGGAATATCCCTTTTTATGTATCATTATTAAATAATAATTTTTATACGAATCGCATTCTGATTACAGTTTAACGCTTAAACATTTTTGGTGATTTTAACAGTCCATCAACCATATTGCTAAAATGTTATCGGGAATGGTGAGCGCTAAAGTGCAGAGCAATTTTGATCTTAAAACGAAAAAGGTTTATCTTCCCAGAGGATTACGGGTAACGTGTGAGTATGAAAAAACATTTATAGTAAAATACTAAATTATGTTACTACAATTGACAATATTCCAACTTCCACACCAAAACTCCCATATAATTTCAAGATCCAATAAACTAACCAAAGGTGCAAACATAAAATATTTTAACACAAGTGTAAACAAAATATATGTGGAAAAAATTCTTCGTCTGCAAGTATATACAAATATATGCACATATTATAAAAAAAATAATCCATAACTTTAGAAAACGTTTGTAAGAACTATAAGTATATGTCGCGACTTTAAACCCATTCAATTGGCACGATCTCACTTATTCTTCTTTAGTATGATTGATTAGGTCTCGTAATTTTGACAACAATTCTCAAAAATTTGCAGTTGACCAAATAACAAATGGTTATTCAAATAACTGGTATTTCGGTTATTCGAATATTTTCGGACAAAAGTTTGCCCTTTTTCAAAGTGTTCATCCCATGGGTCGAAATAAGGGACTAATCCAATCCACATTTTGCGTTTCTATATCATTAATAATTATCACACAGTTTAAAGTATCTTAGTACCTGTACCTCCAAATTATAGATACATTATTCCAGCAGGTAAACTTAAATGTCACAAGATAAAAACCCTCTGCTAACACTTTAGTGAAGAGCAAAATTTTAAGAAGAACACTTCAGGCTTCCTGTAGACAAATATTGAATGAACTAGATTCACGTACGCAAATACAGCGCACTTTATTTTTGTTTGCGTTTAAAACTCATCTAAACTCGCATTTATTTCCATAGTAAAATTTAAAGTTCTTTCCAGGCATCTTGATTTCTATGCATTTTTCTCTTGTCTTCCTTATTTTGCTTCCACTTTGCTCACCGTTAATATTTGCAATATAAGAAAAGAATATAAATAAATAAACCTATTCGAAAAACGTTTTTTGGCATAAATCAAAAACTCATTGTGGCTATCCAGACTGAAATGCGAGAGCGCTTTATTTCTGCCTTTCCGCTTTTTCATAAAACACAAATTTAAAATCTTTGTATATAAAAGAGGAAGGTGACTGACTGACCCAGAGATTAACGCACAGCCAAAACCACTGAACCTAGAATCCGGAAATTTTGCATATAGACTTTTTATATAGTGTAAATGTGTATTAAGAAAGGCATTTTGGAAATTCTACCCCTAAGGTGGGAAAATAGGGGTTGAAAATTTGTATGAAATTTCCTTGATTTGTAAGTTATACACGTGAAAGTTTAGAGTTATGCTCTTGGTTAATAAAAAAATTAATGTGTTTATTAGTTTTTGGACATTTTACCCCTAAGGGGTAAAATAGGGGTTAAAAATTTGTATAAAATTTCCTGGGCATGTAAGTTAGACACGTGAAATTTTAGATTTACCCTCTTGGTTAATAAAAAAAATTAATGCGTTTATTGCAGGTGTGAAATAGGGGGTAAAGTTTATAAGGAAGTCCGTAAGGCTGAGGGTGACTTATATAGTTACATTTAATTATTACAAGGATAATTTCAGACATCCAGTAATATGGTAATTTTAGACATCCATCTAAACCAGTAAGAAAGAATTGTCTCGATTCGAGAATAATAAATTCTCCTTTTGTGTATCGTCTATCATAGTGCATTGCGTGCACGGCAAGGTAAGCGGAAACGGTGTGCAGGGCCGGGGCCAGAGAGCGGATGGAGATGCGCTCGAGATTGCGACCCGAACGCGGGCAGATGTGTGCGGGCAGATGTCATTGACGGATTTAATGTCCACACCCATTATGTTTTTAAAAAATTTAAAGCCACCAAAATTGTGTAATGGAACCAGGCTTCAAATCAAAGTCTTACATCGGAACGTATTAGAAGCTACGATATTTACTGTGTGCGCTAGGGAAGAGACGATCTTCATACCCGAATCCCTGTGATACCCAACCACCTACCGTTAGAATTTAAAAGAATTCAATTTCTAGTGAATGTCTACTTTGCTATAACAATTAATAAATCACAGGGCCGGATTCTTAAATTCGCTGGGGTTGATTTAAAGAAGGGAGGATGTTTTCCCAATGGACAAAATTATGTGGCTAGCTCCCGTGTCAGTGCTCCAACTAATCCGGTCTTACTGGCACCGACCACGAAATTAGTAAAAAATGTAGTTTATAAAAAATACTGTAGGTTTATTCATATTTCCATATTACAAATAAAAGATTTTTAAAAATACAAACCTTAGCGGGTAAATAGAAAATGAAAATTTGTATGATTTTTTATGCCTTTTATGGATTTGGTTCAAATACACATATAGGGTAAAAATAGAGCTGCTAGGTTTATTGGAATGTATTGTAATATCAACTTCGGCGCGGGTAAAAGCTATTTATTTATATAACATGAGGAAATCGATCAAGTAAGAAAGATTTTTTTCCTTAAATTGTTGCAATAGTCTATAATAAGTGGTAAATTAATTAAACGTGAAATATATTCTATTTGTAAATGAATTTTTTTTCTTTGCATAAAGATAATTTATTTATAATATATATGTTAAGCAAAATTGTTCCGCTGAACCGATAAGTGTACTGGGAGTCGACTCTTTAAACTGTTGAACTTGAGATAAGGAAAATGGATAGCTTATCCAGCACAACGCGGTGCTGAACACGATAACGAAGTAACTTAGATACATGAAGCGTCCATAAAATTTCCCCTTTGACTTAAATTTAACTTAGATAGGAGCTTGATATTTATGAACTTCGAAAACTTTGAAAAACGCACAGATATTTGCAATCGATTTATGAAGCTATTGGTAATACCTCTATGTATTACGAATCTGTAGCGACAAGATTGCAAATATAGCTTATTTTTGACCTCGCATTACATTTTCCTTCCCTCAGTGGAGTTCTCCGACTTAGTGGAGGGCATCGCGGAGGCGGTTATTTCAGAAAAGGCGAGGCCTGACAGCCCGCCCGTACGTCGTGCTGCAGAGTGGCTTACCAGAGAGATTCTGATCAAGATCAACAACCATTTCAAGACGCAGAAGATGAAAAAGGTCCGTATATTTCTTTTCTTGTTATATAATCGTAATTCATTACAATATGTACGACAAAACCAAACCCGATGCACAGACTCCGAAGCGCATCTGCATAATTATATTACAACTGAATTATTACTTTTTATTTAAAAAAAATGTCTTTTGTCTATTTTAAAAAAAAAGCCTTATTAAAGAGTATTTGAAACGTTTATATACCTTTAATGTGCCGTATGTGGCTGTAGGTCTAATAAACTAAAACAATTTGAAACTATATTTCCAGCAAAATGTGGTTTGTAAAATAAAATTATATTACCTCGACACTTCTAAAAGTGAAATTGTCTCAGACTGTCGACCAAAATTTGAAATAAAAGCAATGTCCATTTTACTTTAAAAAAAATATTGCACCAGTAGAGTCGGCTTTTGTTTCTTTTTTAAAGTTTAATTTACTACAAAAATAAGTTTGTTTATAACAAAAAATAATCATTTATCAGGTGTTGATATGTTTGCTTCCATATAAATAGTGTATTTACATAGATGTTATTATTGCTGTCGGAATACTAAAACGGTAGTACTTTTTATAAAAATTAAAATCGTTGAAAGTGAGTCGGACGGTTTTCGAAACCTCTTTCACATAAGCCTTCGAATTTGTAAAAAAATGTCTTTAATTCAAAGGATATAATATGAATCATTATTATTACAATAGATATTTTCCAAATATGAATATAACATTTTGAAAGTTCATCAGAATAATTTTTATTAAAATATATAAAAAAAACAATTCCATAGATGTTAAACTATCCATAGAACTCATATATTTATATTCTTCCATTATATAGATAAATTTGGTAGTTTCCTAAACTTTAGAATGAATTTATAATAAAATCGTAGTTTCTTAGAAGAGGTGTAGTGAATTAAAAATTAATAGACAGATTGCAATTGGTATGTTAAGAAAAATTAAAAAAAAACTAAAGATACTTTTACACAAACTGAAACAAATATATAATCTTTATTCACAGAGTGCAAAAAAGGACTTCTACGTGCCAGGCGAGTACGTCGTACCCGGAGCAAACGAATGAATGACATACGTAAAACAGATAATATATCCAGACAATATCATATCGATTGTATTTATTTTATAAGTTAAATCTTTTGTGAATGCTACAACTTATTTTCTATGCATTTATTTTTATGTGATATTAAAGACATTTATTTTTTTGTGTTTACTTGTATTACTAACAAGATCTTTAAATTCAGGACAGCAAGGGAAGAGTAGGAAGGGTCAGTGGAGAAGGAAGTTGATTTGAAAATTTAGCTTAACAATGTCTAAACTATTAAAAGTGGGTTTACCAAATTGATTAAGTAATTAAAGAAGTTAAAAATTGTATGTTGCTTTTAGCGCGCTTCGCTACGTGGAGCAGATAATTAATTTTGGGTACGTTTCGATGCTGCTTAAAAACTTCCACTCAGTATAACTTCGCAATCTGTCGCAGTGCGACGTTCATTTTGGAGTTAAGTTCACTCATTTTAATGATGTTCGTATTAGATTATTCGTGATATTTAGATTTTAATAGAGTTTTGTATGAGAAAATTAATATCGGAATTGAAAGCAAGCATTCGACATAGAAACTTCAAACATAGTTATAAAATACATTAACCCTCATATATCTCAATAGTTAAAACTCAAAAATATTTGCACAAAAATATAGAAATGAAAGAGAGTTTACGTACTAATCTTTTTATTTCCTTATATCGTGAGGTGTGTTTTTGTTTTGAGTATCTATTGAAAGGACAAGTTATAAAGATTTCAGGACAATATTTTCAGAATTTAATTTACTTGGTCTTGAAGATATTGTTAAAAAGATCCCCAAAAGCAGCATACTTTCTCCTCCTCCTCCCCCTCCCCTATCTGCCAACTGCTGAAATTAAAATAATGAAAAAAAACAATGTTACCAGTAGTTTACTTAGTTTGGTAAGTATTTAATGAAAATAGCCTTTTTTCTGAAGGCCTATATAAAGATCTTCCATAATATTCTTTAAATGAAGATGAAATGCGTAATCGGACAGATCGTTTAGATTTCTCCGTGCGCCAGTATCGTATAAAATATTCAGCGCTAATAAAATTACTTCCTTCTCTTACTTCCTTTTGACATAAAAAAATCAATTATAAAGAAGCACACATACAAACAGAAAACCGATATATATAGTTCAAGTATATATCTCAAAATAAAATAAATGCTTTTTACAATAATAAATGTCACTTAAACACGAAAACAAACTTAAACTCAGCGGCTAAAACAAACTGTGGCTCTTATAAATTTTGTAATTTAGCGGTAATAACATCAAAGGCGCACCGCCAAAGGGAAATATGACACACTTAACACTATAGCATCGGACGATTTCCCAATATATTGAAGTAATTTGGTACCATAATTTAAAAAAAAACACTTTTCAATATTGATACTGAAGTGTGTATGAAGTTTTTAAAGTCTTACTGGTTTTTTTTTTTAAATTAAGGGACCAAATTTATTCAATATATGAAACGTGTTTGAGTAAAAAAATGCTACTTTCACAGTAATTTTTTTACAGGAACGGTTGATAACTTTCCCTAGATGCCTTAACATTTTCCACTCAATTTGATGCATAGAAACGTCTTTATAAATAAAAGATACGTTCTTTGTTACATTTGTATATATGAAAATATACGTTTAGATAACTGTAATTCTTGAACTCTTATTTCTCCAATTAATATCACTTACTTCATACTTATCACTTACTTAGCATCATTGTGCAAATGACACTCTATCAACTTTTTCCTCAAAAAGACCTACTCTGTTACATCGAAAAAACTGAAATAAATTTTAAAAATCCCCTAGCTATATTTACTAAATTATACTGGTGTCTATCGAATTTGGATTGATCAAATCAGGGCTAGCACCGTCAATACTCGTTAACTGTTGTGCTAATTTCCTACCATATTTTGGAAAATGTGAATGATTAAACAGTTTAGGAAATAGACTGAGTAACAAAATTTTAAAGTACTTATTTTTTCACAGTAGTTTTAAAAGATTTTACGTTTATAATAATGTAGTCAAATTGCATCTGGTGAACTATGATACTTACCACGTTTAATTATACTTATTTTCACAACCTATACTGTTGACAAAACTACCAAAGGCTTAATTTAGATACTTCAAGTATGATACCTAACAAACCAATTAATGGGCATTTATAAACCGATTTTTAAACCTGCACCCTGAGAAGAATTGCTTTCATTGTTGAAAGCATATTAAGATGAAATACCGTCTGGATCAAAATCCTTTGTCCCTGTAACGTTAGATACGGTCTGAGGCTTAGCTCGAGCAGTGCCAGACGACGGTACCTTTTGCTTTAAACAATCAACTCACCGTGAAACGAATCCTTTGTTCGCGCACCTCAGCTTTTCTGAAATTCTCAGAGTGACTACAATGGGTATATTTACGAGGCTCGTTTCTATGTGGTTGTCACTATAAGTTATCCTCATTTATATGTAAGCAAAGATCAAATGTACACGTAACAAAAACGCAACACTAATTGATTGCTCTATAAAACATTAGTTTTGCCCCGCGCCTTCACATGGATCGAAAAAGAAAAATATAGTGACGTAATTCCTAATAACCACCAATAAAATCAAGATGATTTTATGTTCATGCTCGTATCCCTTACGGCCTAATTTTTTTATTATCAAAAGAAAATTATCTTTATTCTCACTCACAACACAGAAAATTTCGCGGAGTTTGGCTGTGTAGTTGAGGCTTACAATAAACGAGTCAAACAAATAAACGAAAGAACTTGCTTTCGCATTTTTAATAGTTATATATAATTAGGATTGTATTATGATTAGGATATCTTTCAATATATCTTGATTGAATATTTGAACAGGGCGCTTAAGAATAAAATAAAATATGCGGCAAGTATAAAATATATTCGTCCTCGCAGACCGTAGATTATCTTCACTCACAAGTATGAAGTTATGAATAGTTCAGAAGAAAGTTAAGTAAAACTATAAATAGAGATAAATTGAATTAGAGATAAATTTAATTGAATTTTTTTATACTAATAACATTAGCGAGAAAGTATTGATTTATCTCCATAAAACTGTTAACATGGATAATGTTGATATAATGTTATAAATACATATTAAAACAAAATTAAAATTATTTTATTAAATTTACTAAGTAATATCTTATGAAACTAACAATATGTTGCTTGAACATTTGCATTTAAAAAAAAATATTTAATTATCTTATATAATGTTAGCACTGCTCTTCATTTCGATCACGTGAACCTTTGGGAAATATCATTAAGCTAACTATAACATTGAAAGTTAAAATACACGTAACGCCATCCAGAAAATTTGCTTTACGTATATTGAAATTCAAATTAGCATATCCACCTTCTGGTAAGTTGATTGTAATGAAATAAAACCTATATATTACCTAAAATCCTACAGAATACCAACAGTTAAAACCTCATTGGAAGCTTTTTAGTGGTTCTTGCTTGATACAAAAAGACAGAAACGTACAAAAAGGTAAAAAGTAAAAAAAAAGATGTGTTGTGTAATACAACACATTTTATTATACCTTCTAAATTATTTTTTCATGAATATCTTAATTATACAGACAACCAAATTCTACAATTTTCTCATATGTATGGATATAGATTTACAAAAAAGTGTAAGATGATATTAAAGAAAATTTGAAAATCTTCGGAAGCAGGGAAAAAATTAGGTACAAACAATTTTTAAAAGATAGAAATGTTGACTTTTTTAATAACCATAAACTTGTACTCTCTCTCTAGCTTTTCCCCATCCACTACGCCTATCTTATCACGTTCTTCTTATATCTTTTCCTTGTTCCTGCCCACATGTATTATTGTAATTTTCAAAGTAATGATTTGAAGATATCATAACTCAAAAAGAGAAACAAAACCCTTATACGGTCTTTTACGAGCCTTTAGTTTCAGTAACTTGAAATTTGGCACAATGATGTAGCATATTAATCTGTATTATTTCTCAATCGTTAACACTCGAAAATCCAAAATATAATTATGGATGTACTCAAATCTTATTGTATTCCATTATTAATTGCTTATTAATTGATATTTTTATGCATCTATAAATATAAAAGTAAATATAAGATCACAAAATGAATCTCCTCCATCCTCCCCACAGTTTCTTATTCACAATGTTTCAGACCAACGTTCTTATCAATTAACTCTATATTAATCTTAAGCTTCCCAAAACAGCTCAAAATCCAATAAATTATATTTGCAGGTGGTCTATATACCAAAAATATTTTTTCTTCATTCGTTCTAAAATCGAAAGCTTTCTGGAAGTTCCGACCAATATCTATTATCAAGACGTCGGACTCGTTTGTTTAATAATTTCGGTATTATAAAAATAAAACTCATTTATTTAAAGTCTCCTTACCTTTATAATTTAATACTAAAAAGAACTGTGGCTAACGAAATATTAACTCTTCAATAATGATCACTTGCCTTTCTTCTGTAAATACTAGTCAATTTATAGAATAAAAATTATATAAATTTCCCTTATTTACCTACTTTGATCACTATTAATTTGTTAATATAATGACTGACACTTATAAACTAATCTAAATGTACAACAGACGCGTAAATGAGTTTGAAACTCTATAGATTACGTAAGGCAAAAAAGTAACTTCATAGGTAAAAACCTATTGGTATTGTTTATAAAGCCTTCGACTCAAACAATATTTTTTATATATCAAGTAGCATATTGTTATACTATAGTTCTAAAAATAATATTTCTCGTAGGTAAACAATGCAGCACAGCTTGCGCTGTGTTTTGCTAGGGCACGCAGCGCGTGTGTGCTCCGTTCACAGCGTCAATAAATATTTACCAGGTCTGCAAAACTCGCCATCTGGTTACTGCTTTGATACGACCTCAATAGATGGCTGAGACGTGGGTAATACTATACTACCAAATATGTTCTGACTTTATTTACCACAGAACTTTATGTCGCTATATGATATATAGCTGTACATATAGGTACAAATTTTTTGTACGTGTTCATTGTTGAAAATTAGAGGAAATGGCTGTATGTGTTTTTATAATTGCTTACACGGGATATGAAGTCCGAGAAATATATAAAAACTGTAATTGCTATATAGAACAAGTGGATTTTGCTAAATACGAAACAACGACTAATAATAGAAGGCTTGTATAAAATTAATACAATACTTTACAACATTATGGTAATACGGACTCTAACTGGTGATGAATGGATGGTGTCAAAACCTCAGACTGACATGATACTGACTGAAAGACGTAACAATACGGACAAGTTCAGTGAAAACAGTTTACACTTACACTTAGGCCGAATAACCCACTTGTTGACAGGCAAATAAATATTCATACACGTAAAGATATGGTAAAACTTTAGATCGGTTATAGAATCCGTGATTATGGTGCTAAAAGAAGGTAAAGTCGGTGAAATTATTTACTATAACATCCTTAAAAACTTATAACATAAAATCATATGAAATTTAACAGAATCAAGTGTATAAAATATCACACCATGGAACACAGCAACAACAAAATGAAGGTGAGCACAATGTGGTGTCCATATCTATTTTACCTTCGCAAAAATTGGCTTGATATTAAAGATATATAAAATAATCAATGAACTATATGACAGTTTTTGTACAAAATCTTTAAAGATTCTTTGGCAATAATTAATCAGTTACGACATCCCTGATATTGTGAACTGCAAATATTAAGTGCACACTCAATCGACAACTATTTAAAACGGTAGATTTCCCACATACTATATCAATAGAGATCTGAAGACTAATGTACAAATAAAACTGAAATTAGTTAAAATATTTACATGTAGCTGTTGTAAATGTTCCTCATTAAACATAGTTCATTTTCATGGGAACTATTGAAAAAAATACTCAACCATATATTTGAACTCGGACTGCAGGTACAAATTGTATACACCTCTTTCTCTAGTCGTTTCCGCGTTCCTGAGAATCCCGGTTCCTCTTTGCGTTGCCAAATAACTATTCCCGACTGTCACGTTCAGTGGTTCGGCATTATATCGCATTCATTTATATATCCTGTTCTTTGGATACTTGATCAGACTATTACTTAAAGAGTTTTACCCTCAAATTTGCCATTCGCTTGGACTTTCTTCCAAGTATCAGCTTCCCGCAGGATAATGTAACATCTGGCATTATCAAACTGCAGATAGTCTGGATTTACAATTGTGTAGTAAATTAATATAAAAATAGGATCGAGAATCGACATGCTGGTGAGGTGTGTTCGTGATATTCGTATTAAGCGTATTGTATTTTTTTTTAAATGTACGTAAAATGTTGAGAGATTTAATATTAAATAGCTTCCGTATTA